>CM025790.1:48316693-49668433 GCA_014635995.1 Sarcophaga peregrina | reverse complement strand
TTTGAATGGTGGCGTTACGCCTAATAAGTCAACACACTGCCTGCTAGACTATGAATACGGCAGACAAGCTGTTAGTTCTGTGTAAATGCGAGTAATGGCGATCTGGACAACTTTAGACTACACACATCATTAGTGAATCGTCTGAAACTTTGAAAGATTCTATTGTATCTGCTTTGTATTTAATACATGAGACAAAGTGAAGTCTATTGCATGTAATTTTATTGAAGAAACGTTTTTTCGAAATAATTCTGTTCTAACAATTGTTAGCAAACAAATCGAAGAATTTGGTAAACACCTGGATATCAGATGAATATGGTGAGAATAATATGATTAGTTTCATATACAAATACGATTAACTTTTTTTTTATTATACTTTTTAGTCGATGATACCATTGTGGAGAGATTACAGAAATACATTTTGGTCGTATTATGTGAAGTAAATTCAATGGGTTATTTAATCTTTAATGGCAGTAGTTGTAGAAATTTTTACAAACATACTATTCTGATACACTTTCGAACAGTTTTCCTCACACACACACACACACACTCACAGATACTAAGTGTTCAAGCAGTAGAAAGTCTGTCAAAATTTTTAAAAAACCATAAAAAAAAGAAAAGAAATGAGAATCACTTAAGAACGAACAACTGTAAGCATTAAATCATTGAATTAAACACAATTATCTGTTGATGGTTACGCTTGCTTGAAATATAAAATCGTACAAGAAAGTAATTCATCATCATCATCATCGTCGTCAACATCATAATCGACATTTCTCATCGGAATCGTAATTATCGTTAACTTTGAGTACAACAATAAAGATATAATGTCTACATTAACATTGTTGTTACTGAATGTGATTTCAGGTGTAAAATAATGTATTTATACTCACTCTCTCGACGCCTAGATAGACAAAACCGAAACCGAAACATATTTCTTAAAAACAAAAAAAAACTTATAGGATACTGTTATGTTGTTGTTTTTTTTTTCTATGTATTTTCTACATACATACATAGGATAATAAATAAAATTTAATGTTTGTGTACGTTGGTATATTATGTATGTATGTATACTGGGAAATAGCATTGTAAAAAGAGAGTGTTTCGAAGGAATATGTACATACATTCATATGATTACAAATTATATTCGATTTTGTAAAGGTAAAGTATAGGTTTCGCTCGTATAATGTGGTGGTTATGTTCCAGGAAAATTCCGCGTTTCGTAATTCACGTTATAGAAGACTTAAGGTTTATTCCAATAAACTTTTAATTCCAATAAAGTTTATTTCCAATAAACTTTCCAAAAATAAAATACGTACTAAATTAAAGATGTATGTACGTTTACAACTCAAAATCAATATTCATACCTTATTTACAAAAAAAATAAAAAACAATCGAAAAACATGAATATTCACTAGTCTGTGTCGCGTACTTCGAACATCATACTACGTCGAAATAGTGAGCGTATAACTTCATCAGAAGAAATTTAATCGGAAAAGTTTTCGTTATTTGTTTAAAAACATTTTGTTGGATGTGCTGCCAGTGATTGTGCGATTGTGAAATTAGTTATCAGCCTTTGCTGCTTTTTTTCCAACTTTTTTTCGATTTCATAATAAGGCGCATTAGGTTAGGTTAGAGTACGTGTATTTGTCGGTTAAGATAAGTATAGCACCCGGAGGTCGAAATTGACCCATAGTACATTGTACTTAGGGGAGAAAGGAAATAGAGGATATAGGAATGTGGGTAAGGGGAGCGAGAATATGGAAACGGAGGAATAAGGCGCATTATACAAGTCGAAATTTCGCGTTGTAATGAAACTGTTTTTTGTTCTAAATCGTGTTATATCGAAAACGCATTGTAGAAGTACCGCATTATACGAGGGAAACCTGTACAATATAATGAGTTTTTTCCATATTAGAGTAAATATCATGATTTTAACATCTCGTCGGGAGAAACCGATTTATTATCGATTAAATTTTGGTGGTTCAACACACAGCAAGTGTTTCAATAGCATTGTATTCCAATCAAAAAAGTTTAAAGAACTTTTTCTTTTCTTTATTTGTTTAGTTATACTACGTAGTCATCGTTAAAAACAATACGGATTTAATTGTTATTGTTTTTTTTATGAATTTAACAAAATACAAAATACATACCTAAAGAACTCAAATGTAAACCTGTTTCTGAGCGATTTAATTTATATTTTTCAACATTTTGTGAATTGTGTGGTAATCAATATGGACTGTAGAGTTTAGTGTTTGTACGAACACATACTACATCTTTATATTTTTATACGATTTGTAATAGATTCCTATAAATTATATTAAAAAAAAATAATATTTTCTACACATATTTAGTAAGATATTTATAGCCAAATACATAAATTGAATATTGAATTTTGAATTTGAATATTGAATAATAATTGATAAACAAAATAGGCTTTCTAGAGTATATTTTGCATATATTTTTTTTGTTTTTCATTTAAATATTTTATTGATTCAGTTGCTTATTGTTTTTGATACAATGCATTAAATAACAAGAAAATAAAAATTATGCAATGCGTATTTTCGCAAGTCATATTTAAACATTTAATGGATAATGTCAATTACCTTACTACCGTGCTAACTCTATCCAACATATGGAGTAATGATTTGGATTAACATACTGAAATGATAAATTGCGAACGCTTAATAATACACTAATACCCCGGTTTGCGTCGTCTCGGTTTGCGTCTGCTTCGAAGTTGTGTCTTTTTAAAATTTCCTTGATTTCGAAGTTGCATCCTTTTTGTTTCAGTTCGCGTCGCATGTTTCGAAGTTGCGTCGTTAGTGCTTCGATTTGCGTCGTTAATACGAAAATGTTTGTACAAAGCTTAAACAGAAAAAGGGAATTTCCCGTTTAAATCTAGTGCAAATTTGAATTTTTAAAATTTCTGCAAATTCAAAGTTGCGTCGTTTTTGTTTCAGTTTGCGTCGTTAATATGAAAATGTTTGTACAAAGCTAAAGCAGAAAAAGGCGATTTCCCGTTTAAGTCTAATGTAAATACATTTACATAGTCATATCTCAAAAAAACTTGAACTTGGAAAAATGCGATTTAAGTTTTCAAGACATAAGTCCTATGATCTAATTGCCGCAAACACTTTTTGCTATAACTTCGATTCAGCTTGGGATATAAAACTGATTTTTGTTTTTTTTTTTTTCAACCTGTACAGAAGGTCTAAAAGAGCAGTTTTGCTTAACAAACTACAAATTTTTAATTTTTTGAGATATGACTATTTTGCAATATGGTTGCAAGTTGTAGGTCCTTGGCAAATTAAATATTTTTTATTGAAAAATCTATTTTTCCAGGTAAAATTATGAATATCGGAACCAATTAAATGAAAATCAATACAAATGTGTGGAAAATCGTGTTTTGTTTTGCGTCGTTTCGATTTGCGTCGCGTTTCTTCAGGCCCTTTTAGCGACGTAAACCGGGGTATTAGTGTACTTTATAACAGACATTAATTTGATATAATGTATCAAAGGAACCTCATGTAATTCGTTATAAGAAATGCATAGATTTTGTTTTGTTACAACATTCTTTTGGAGAGCACTAGAATACAAAACATTTTTATGGTACTACAAAACTGAGATTGAGAAGAAAAGATGTAGTGTTTTGAAAACGATTCATATCATAAGAACATAAACTTAGTCGCCATAGTTTAGCAGGTATTGTGTTAGAATATTAGACGCAAGGCCTCGTTTCAAACTCCAGATCAAATATCGCCAACAAAAACAAAATACGAAAAAAAATTTCATCCTCGCCTTAGGTCTGTGTCAAAATGTCTGACAGTAAATAAAATTGTCCTGAAAAGTTTCTCAATATTCTTTCGAGCGAGATTGACTTTGAACTGTAGGTTCAAACACAGCTTAAGTGGTGTGAGAAACTAGGTCATAATCCTAACTGAAGGGTTGTAATAACCAATTATATATGTATGTATGTATATCTGAATTTATTGTGTTACGTTTCTTTCGATTACTGGCCGTGGCCGATGTAATTTTGACGTTAACTTCGAAAACGAATCACTTTCACCACGGACTATAAATTTTGAAAACCATTGAAATTATTTAAGAGGTTGAATAATGTAGCTAGACAGGCTGGTAATGACAGATAGTTATTTCAAAAATTAAACAAACACTCAAACCGATGTTTTAGGCGATTAATTCGTTTCGCAAAAAAGGTCGAAATTGACCCATTGTACATTGTCCTTAGGGGAGGAAGGAAATAGAGGATATAGGAATGTAGGTAAGGGGAAAAATCGCATATAAAAAATCAACAAAAAATTAAATCCCTTGCTAAGAGGATACATAATAAGGAAAAAGATAGGAAACTGATACAAAATTCCAAATAATGAAGAAAATAGATAACTTTTCAATAAAATAAAAATACATATGAATAATACTTCATACATCAGAACCGGAATTTAAAGATAGTAGTAACTTTGTTACGAACAACACATTTTTTTGGATTTTAACTTTCAATATTTTATTAAAATAGTTTTTGCAAAGAAAAATTTTTGAGAATTTTGAAACCGCATAAATTTCAATTCGCATTAAACGAGGTTTGAGTGCACATTTTATTGTTGCTTTTCAACCAGAGAGTCTTAAAAAGTTTCTTTATTTTGGAGTACTATAGCAATTGGTTGTGCATATTATGTGTGGTAGGATGTAATAAAAATTGTTTTTTAAATGCTTATTAACAGCTTTTTTCCTAATGCACACGAAAATAAGCAGAGCACCGCTGCAGATATATTGAAAGTCCGATGCCATCACAAATCTTTCTATAAAACTAAAGTATTTTTATGTGATCATCACAGGGGTCTGACTGCCCTGACGCCCATAAAATTTAACTATGTAATGAATGCGCAGGTTGCACCATAAAAAATAAATAGTAAACATTATTTTCAATCAATTTCAAGATAATTATACTTTGTTTTGTTTACAAACTTACGTTTATTTATTCTACTAATTTAGGTTCATTGATCTCATTAACTTGATATTTTTGTTTTCTTTCAATTTTTCTATAACCATACAAATTAAATTAATTGAAAATAATTCTTTTTTTTTTCCTTTTTATTCTAACCAGCATATCGTATAACAATTTTTATGGTTATAATTTTATATCACGTTTTTTCTTTTTTTTTTTTATTATTTCTTTTGTATTTAATTCAAATTCAAAGTAATAATGAAAAACAATATTGAAAACTAGGTCAGGTGCTTATAATTCTTTTATTCATTTTCATTTTTCATTTAGTCACTTCTGTCGAAGGTCATTTGAGTATTTTTTCATTATATTTTGTCATCACAAATTTATATGCCTATATGTATGTACATATACATCTGCTATGTACATACATATTCATATTATTTCGTATTCGAGTGCAAGAAAGTAGCAGCAATTACAATTTGCATTAATTTAATTTTAACACATGAAATAAATTTGTGCCTGCTTGTTTCATCTCTGCCCAACTATAACCTCTTTGCTTTGGGGCTACCCCTAAACTAGTTGAACAATCTATCCACAAATATTTATTATAACTCGTCTCACTCACGTCTTTATTTCCTAAAATGTGAGTGTGAAAATGGTTATTACGTATCTTTCTTTTTCTCTTGTTTTCTTCTATAGTTTTAAACATAATTATATTAGAAAATTCTAATTGAATATAAATTGATGATGATGTTGCTGATGATGATGAGGGTGATAGTGGTCAAACTGAATAAGGCATCTTGATGACCACTATGTCTACACATATGTTAGAATACAGATGGTGTTGTTAATAGAGTATTTCAAAAAGTGATGTTTTACAAAGTAAACTAATTTCAAATGAAATCTTATCATCAAAAGATTGTCTACATATAATGATTAATAAAGAATTTCCTTCTAAAAAAGAATAAACAAATGCCAGATGTAAGCTTATCTGAAAAATATATATTTTTTTTTTTCAAATATTTTAAAATATTTTCTGATAAGATGCTATAGCGACCTAATGTGTAACAATTTACATTCCATGTTGATCAATTTGCTCAACTGTTCTGTTCTGTTTTCTAGGCTGAAATATTGTAAATTCAACGGTACTTGATTAGTGCATCCTTAGTTTGTTCGTCACTAACCGGAAATTTTTCACAAAATTGATTTTCGTAAACTAAGCAAAGCCCGACTTGTAAAAGTTATTACAAATCGGATGAATGACTAAACAAATGGACGTGATTTTGTTTCAGTTACTTCACGAGTAGATCTGTCTGCAGCCACGCTAGCACTAACTATAACATCGTCGTTGTCTAAAGGTCAGAAAAACGAACGAGAAAAATATTTCTTCAGAAACTTCCTCCCAGATAATTTCTGCAAAATAAAATTGCATTAAAAAGTTTCTTAAAAAAATCTATCTTTCCAAGTCGTCTTTAAAGTATAGGTCCTGCCGCTAACACTACTTAAGTAGTGTGAGAAACTATATCGTAATTCGAAAGTCCAAAATCCAAATTTACAGGAGAAACAAAAAAGGTTATAAAATAACAAAGTACTTCATGTAGAAACATTTTGAATTATTGATATAAAAACTTTATTTTTGTTAGAGATACACCCCTGCTCAAAATAATAGATACACCTTATTCTAAAGTATTAAAGACACGTTAACTGTAAACAGTCGCCGTAGTCTAGTTGGTAGTGTGTTGGTTTATTAGACGAAAGACCAGAACCTTTACCAAAAAATATTTCTTCGGCGACTTCCTGTCAGCAGATTTCTGGCAAAGACTCTGAGAGTAAAAATTGCCATGAATGGCTTCTCGAAAATCTGTCGTTCGGAATTGACTTTAAACTGTAGGTCCCGCCACTTATGTATAAAATTAACGCACACAACATAAGTGGTGTGAGAAGTTAGGTCGTAATCCTGACTGAAGCGTTGTAATGGCCAATTATGTATGTATGTAACTATAAAAATGCCCTCAAAAAAGCAGCGAAAACTATTTTTTATTATAATTCCCTTGAGCACATAAAAATTGTTGATTGATTGAGCTGGTTTTCTTAGGTCTTAGGAGAGGGAACTATAATAAAAAATAGTTTTCGCTGTTTTTTCGAGGATATTTTTACTATTAACGTTTCTTTAATATTTTAGGACAAGGTGTATCTATTATTTTAAGCAGATATGTATGTTAGATAACCTCACGAATCATAATCAAGCAAAAACTCGATTTTGATTTCTTTAATGATACATACTTTTGGATTTTCGAGGACGATATGAATTTGTCAATCTACGAAACGAGGTATACAGACATGGAAGGGATTATTGAAGTGGAAGCACGGATAATAGAAATATAAAAATTGAATAGCAATAAAAGAGTTAAAAGAAGTAAAATACAGAACAACAACGAATTGCGAATATCGTCAGATAAAATTGCCAAGTCCTTTTTTCATTACATTACAACACCATTGTGTAGATTTCCTTTTTTACTCTTTTAAAGTTTTCAATTTGGGTTAATGAACATCATTTCATAAGATAACAGACTTTATTGTCTGCTATTGATTTATTGCAACTATTTTCTATTTTCTACTTTTTTTTTAATCATCAGTAGCCTATTTTAAGTTTTTAGGGAAACTTTTATTTTTGTTTCAAACTATTTCATCATGTTACGACAAAAAAAACAAAAATAAAATGTCATCAATTTTTTTTATTTGTATTAGCCTCTGTGGAGAAAACTTTTTGCTCTATTCAAAAAGTTATTCTTCCACCAAAATATTTCCAATTTCTCTAAATTTATTTTGAATGTATTTTTTATATACAGCCAAATGGTTTTTAGTTTCTTTTTTTTTCTTCTTCTTCGATGTTCGTGGTCATTGTATATTTATTTTCCTTATTTTTATTACACTTTATCCGTTTCCTTATAATTTTTTTCATATATTTTTAAGGCCGAAGCGTGTTTTATTTTCATTAAAAATATTGTAATTTCATGTCCTACTGTTTTTTTGGAACCTACGACGTATATTTCTTATTATTGGGTTAGTGAAAAAAGAACAACAATAATTAGATAATTGGCAATTAATTACCAAAAAGTTTTCTTTTAGCTACTATAAGCGAGTTAGAGGCAAAAATGAAATTTAATTAAACCCATACTGTGTGCCTGAGCTGATGATAATTTGTATTTTTTTACTAGAATTTGTACTTTTCATATCTTCTTATTTTTTAAACTCATTGAAGTAAAATTGTGTCTGTAGGATAGGACAAAGATTTTACCATTCAAACAATGATGTCCAACATTTTTCGTTACGTCTCATTACTGTTCCAATATAAATTTCTTGATTTTTTCATTTCAACCCACATTTTTATATGTAGTCATAGAAAAGGATCCGATATTAACAGCTTTACCTCTCACTTATTACTGTGGTCTTCGATAGACTTTACTACGAGAAAGGTAGAATATCGGGTTGTCATTGATCTCTATAATGACATGTCAAAGCTAGCACTTCTAAGATATTAATCGTAGTGATTCATGGGATCACTTTAAACTTTGCAATGACATCAGAGCGGGCATGTCTACGAGTCAAGAAAATTTTCTCCTTTGAAGTACATCGTGGTATTCAAAGATATTATCTTATGTGCGAGCGGTGTATATAATATTCTTAAAATGAATTGTACTTTTCTAGGACAAAGTAAATATTGTTACATTTTTACCTTTTAAAAACGTTAAAAATATGAGTTCGTAGATTGCAAATAAAATAAAAATAAATATGTGTTTAGTTTTAATGAATTCTTTATTATCTGCACAACTTTTGTGCCACTGTTCCAGCTTATTCCACGTATACAACGATAATATTCGCAATATGTGTTTGTTTGTGATAATTCTCTGCTTACAACCGTTTTGTAAGCAACAACTCTTGTTAGTTATTCTTCGCTCACAACCTTTTTGTAAGCACAACACTAACAACTGCTTCCTTCAGACACAACTTGTCTCCCCACAAGTCTAACCGAATTATAGCTCGATCTCGTGTCTTCACACAACCGATCACCTCAACCAACGTAACGTCGTTATACATGACTAGCTTAATTCAAACTCCGAATACAACGTGCCGTCTGCATACACGACTGATTCGACTCAAACTCTGAATCTTCCTTGATCGATTTGTCTTACCTTTTATGTAAAAAAAGGTTTTTCCCCAGAAATAAAAAATTTAAAAAAATTACTGGCAATGCTGGCGTCGACGAAGATGTTCGGTTGCCGAGAGCAAAAAGAGAAATGCATGTTGTGACTCTATGAAAAGTACAATATTTTTGTTGCACTCTTCACACAACTCTCTTTTCTACTGTTGTACAATGGTTTACGAGTGGAGTTATTTTTTTTTTTTTTTTTGTACTCAATCTTTGCTTCACATTTATTTATACTTGCAGCTACAATCAATATTCGGTCTTGAGAAAAATGCAATAGCGTGCAATTTTATATGGTTTGTGCACACCTCTAGTATTTACTATGGATTCCAATGTGTATCCCCTACATTAATTTTAACACAAATTAAATCCCACACAAATTTTATTCAAAGTAGCCAAATATTGTTTTAAAAATTTATTTAACTTTTCTATGGATCAGAATATTAAACGATTTCTTTAAAATTTTTCTAAATTTCCATTTCATTAGCCTTACTGTGTACTGTAATAACTAAAACAACATGAAAAAATTACTTTTATACCCATTTTTTTATGTCTTGCGTACAATACAGGTATTCCTCGACTTACGACCAAGATAGGTTCCTCGTCATCGGTCGTAAGTCGTTTAATTCTTAAGTGGAATTTCATATAAAAATATATATATTTACTTATACATATACATACTATATATAGAATTTATATTTTCTATGGAAAAAAAAAATTTTGAAAAAAATGGTCGTTAGTCGTGGACTACCTGTATATGATTACTTTTTACCTTTGCGAATATTTTCTGTTTTGACCATTATAATGTCGCTTAAATACAGCGAAATGAAAGTGTCGACATTAAAAAAAAAGAAAAGAAAATCGATTTTCTATTAATGTTACACTAATGGGGTACGAGTAAAGTTTCCAACTTCCTATTTGTAATTATAGCAGTTGAATATAAGAGAGAGAGAGAAAAAAGAGCATTTGAAAGCCAGCTTATAATTGCTATGTTCGCGTACTTGGCATTTTTTCTAGATTTGACTAGTTCTTAACTGGATTGCTGCTGCGTTCGTTAAACCAACATAAAGATAATGAAACTGAAAAAATTGATAACGTAACAAAATCCAATATTAAGTATTCACAAATATTTTTGCAACAAAAAAAACAAACAAACATCTTTTACGATAAAATATGTGTGTAACCAAAGTTAGCCATAAAAATTAACGCAATTTATAGAAGAATTTAATAAATTTATCTTAATTAAACTAATTGCGTCATTCGAAATGTTACATTTTTCATACTCAATTTTCATTCCTTGGCAGTTAGGTTGCCTTAAGGGTCATTGGGTCCGTCTGGTGTAAATCAGTAGTTATTCGTGAGTGCAAAGTGTACTTATGGCTTTTCCCTAGTCTAGCAGTATACTTAAATGCTCTCGCTAGATTTGGTTCACTTTCTGAGAGCGATTTTTTCTAGGGCCACTTTACTTTATGGGTCAGGAGGGCAGAGCAGAGGCGTTGAGGGAATGGTTTGCGATGTTATGTGTTTAGGGCCTTCTATAGGCACTGATAGAGCAGGTTTGTTACTGGGCTTAGATAAGGCCAGTCTCAGGTTAGTTATTGGTTTCATTGTAGGGTACTGCGAGATTAGATTGCTGACAAGGATCTCGAACAAATCCCAACCGAACTATTGTAGGATATGTTGCGAACAGGAGCGGTTGGAAACTATCGAACACCTCGTCTGCAACTATCCAGCGCTTAGTAGGTTGTTGTTAATAACCCTGTGCAGGGGCTTCTTCGATGGTTTGAACGCTTTCTTGAGAACCGAGAACTAGTTGAAAAGTGCTAGAGCTTTAAGGTTGTAATCACACTCTCTTGTGTGTTTGTGGACCATGTGTTTTTTCTCCTTCTTATTATCCTCCCTTTGCTACCTCTTCTCCTTCTCGAATTATCCTTTCTCCCTTACTATCTACTAGAGGTGTGCACAAGACATATAAAATTGAACACTATTGCATTTTTCTCAAGACCGAACATCGATTGTAGCTGCAAATATAAATAAGAGTGAAGCAAAGATTGATCAGCAGATTTCTGGCAAAGACTCTGAGAGTACAAATTGCCATGAAAAGCTTCTCAAAAGTCTGTCGTTCGGAGTCGACTTTAAACTGTAGGTCCCGTCACTCTTGTATTAAATTAACGCACACAACATAAGTGGTGTGAGAAGCTAGGTCGTAATCCTGACTGAAGTGTTGTAATGGCCAGTTATGTATGTATGAAGCAAAGATTGAGGTCGCCGTGGTCTAGCAGGTAGTGTGCTGGCTTATTAGACTTAAAGCCAGGGTTCGAGTCCCCGGCCAGACATCAAAATAAAAATACAAAAAGTATTTTTTCGGCGCACTCGTAAACCATTGTACTACAGTATAAAAGAGACTTGTGTGAAGAGTTCAATAAAAATATTGTACTCTTCATAGAGTCACAACATGCAACCGAACATCTTCGTCGAAACCGGCATTTCCAGTTTTTTTTATTTTAAACTTTTTATTTCTGGAGAAAAACCTTTTTTTAAACTACCACTTTTTTACATTACTACTGATATTCATATGGCAATACCGAAAATGTAACTTCAGTAGTAAAATATGCATAGTTTCGTTACCTCACAGGTAAACGAGTGCTGTTGTATACATTGAATAAATGAGAAATACACATTTCAGTGCACTCGTAAAATCAAGAGCAACAGAAAAGAGTACACTACAGTGTTGTATTCGGTGATGGGTAAGCTAGCAGAATGTCTTGTGCACACCTCTACTATCCACTAATGCAGACGACTAAATCTGGGAAATAGTACGGAGCACATTTCTTTTGGAATTTTGGATGTGTTGTAGAAGTTAGCTGGAAAAAAGTTCCATTTGTAATCTCAAAAGTACTAATTGGTTTTCGAACTTTTTCAGGACATCAGGGATGTTATTTTGATTTGTGTCTGAATTGTTATTTTAGAAGTATTGACACGTTTACACAATCGGAAAGAACGCTATTGTGCTAAAAAATATGCGTTTTAAGTCTATTATATTATTCAGCAACTGACGAACATACCTATTACCGTTAAGTATCTGTAATTTGCTTTCTATCGCACCATGATGAGGACAAATAAAAATAGTCGTTATTTTTTTTATTTCTAAAGAGCATATTGATAATGAGATTATGGTCTATTTTACGACAAGAATACATATATACAGTCAAACCCGGTTATAATGAACTCCATGGGACCAGAAAAAATAGTTCGTTATGGGGAAAGTTCGTAATAAACGGGGTGAAGTCATAGAAGAAAATATAAAATACAAAGAATTTTTTTCATTTATTAAAAACAAAAAGTATTTTTTTTTATTATTAAAAACCGAAAACATGTGTTAATTCTTTTACCTATCAGCTGATTCAAGATGATGAGTTATAATTTAATGCTGCCATATTAAATAAAAGTAAAGACTATTGCCATACTTTAAAGTTTTTTCCGAGGGTTCGTTATAAAAAAGGTAAAATGTATGAAATTTAATTACTGGGACCATTTAAAGTAGTTCCTTTTAACCGAGAATTCGTTATAAATGAGTTCGTAATAAACAAAGTTTTTTGTATGAAAATTGTTATCAAAATGTTGGGACATGAAAATATGTACATAATAACCAAGAATTTGTTATAACCGAGTTCGTTATAAATGAGTTTGACTGTACATATATTTATATATGTAAATGGACTCTTTTACCTACTTATAGGTGTAAAGCTATAGTTATGATACATAATAAAAAAACAGTAATAATAATAATTATGTTTTTATTTTATCATAATTACATAATGTTCTTTAATAACAATTAATGTAATTGTTTAACTTAACCACTGTTATTCAAATTATACAAACACCATAGAAATGAAATTACTTGGTATATGAAATAAAAATTTAATATACATCCCATACACCTTTAATGGCTTCCAATTCAAAGAATATTTTAAAAATCTACTGTAACAGACATATGAATTGTGATATGATTGTGAGCACAATTACTTAAAATAAAACAAAACTTTTAAGATCACTTTTTTTTGATTTGAAATTCTCTATCCTCCACATAATAGATGACAAAAAGACTTCAGTAGATGTAAAAAATCAATATGAAAGTGTTCAAAATACCCCAAATCCTACAGTGGCAGGACAAACGACTGAGAAAAATGTTACAACATCAGCGGAAACATCAATTGTATATAGCAATAGACCCTTACTGGGTGTCAATGGCACAGGGCAACGAAAAGACATGACCGATAAATTACTAAAACCCAGTTCGACGATACAAACGGATACGATAAAAACCAACGAGGGAAGTGAAAGTGATTCTAAGAAAAATGTTAATCAATTTCCCAAAAAGGTTGGTGCTTCTGCAACTTTAACAAAAGCGGGAGGAATACTTGCTGCTGGAGCCACATTGACAGCATCCGTATCGGCTAATGCTAGTGCAGATACTGTAAAAACGGAAGAAGAAATCGAAGAAGAAAAAATTATCGATACAGTTGATGTGCCTGAAAATGAGACATTAAACGCTTTGAAAAAGAATAATTTAACAGTGAATCAAACAGAGGTACATGCATCATTCATTCATTCATATAAATATGAAACATAGAAATTAATAATTAAATCTCTTTAGGATCACCATCACTATTACAATAGCACAATTGTTGTGGACAAAGAAAAAGCTGAAACATATTGGAATGAAATTCGAAACATGTCACCCAATTGGATGTTATCACAGTCACATCGCAGGGCAATGGTAGGTATTTAAAATTATTTGATTTAAAACTAGATTTGAAAGTATAAGATTTAACTAGATATTAAATCTGAAATGAAAGAATTATCAATGACTGCGTTGTTCGTTAATCAATTTTGGCCTGTAGTATGACTTTCTCGATATTGTTATTAGGACTAAGATGTTGAGGACGTATACCTGCCTTTGGGGCAAGTGCAATACCCAGAAGTCAAAATGACCCATTGTAAATAAATCCTAGAAGAGAGAGAGGGAATAGTAAATGGTAGGAATGGTAGCATATAGGAAACGGAAAAAATATGCAGACCAACACACAATAGAGCGCTACTATAACGTAGCACGTCTCAACCAGCACCAACTACTTACGACAGACAGTCCAATACTTCAAAGAGGCGAATGCTTTGGGTCCTTAATCTACTAAGGGCTGCATAGGAGGCGTTCGAAATTCTCCTACACCTCATCCCAAGATCGCCTGGATCCGGCAGGAATCTATTAAGATTAAAATTTTATTAATTTTTATACGACTCATGTGTAATTTTCAACTCACATAACTTAAATAATGTACACCATCAGTGCCCAAAGCAAAACTATATCATCACAAATGAAATAAATTGTGTTTGTTTAAATTTCGTTTTTGTTACAATTGATTTTGATTGATACAAATTAATTTATTTCGTATACAACTTTTGATTTTTAACAAACATTTTATTTTTGGAATTTTCTAGACTGTTGTTTTAAGTTTTGATTTTCCCTTCTATGGTCATCCAGTAAGAAATGTTACCGTTGCTACTGGTGGTTTCATATATACCGGTGACTATGTACATTCCTGGCTAGCAGCTACCCAATATATAGCACCGCTAATGGCCAATTTCGATACCAGCCTATCGAATGATTCATTTGTGCGTTTAAATGATACTGGTAAGTAAAAAAAAAAAGTAAACACTTATTGCTAAATTTTCATATTCGAAAACCTTTTTATTATTCATTACAGGTTCATCGTTTACAGTCATTTGGGAAAATGTTTACCTACAGGACAAGCAAGATGTTGGCAAATTTACTTTCAGTACAACGTTACATAAAAATGGTGATATTGTTTTTACATATTTCTCAGTGCCGATTTTAGTTAACGCTATACAAGATGACAAACATCCCGTAAAGGTTGGTCTTTCGGATGCCTATATTATTGACAAAGTCGTTTACTGTAAGTTATACAAATGACGTCGTTTTCTTAATTTATTTGTTTGTGACTGTGGTTTTTTTTTCTATTTTTTTGTTTTTTGTTTTTCTTTTTTGCTAATTTATAGTCGCTCGTAGAAAAACAATTTATGAATATCATAGAGTTAATTTTGCCAATGCCGATATTACAAATTCCACAATCATCACTTTGAAAGCTTTACCCACTTGTCTTGAATATACCGACTGTGCCTCATGTGTAAATCATGTCACTGCATTTAATGTAAGTATATTAGAAATATACAATATAGTATATTGAATTGTTTTTTGTTTTTTTTTATTATTTTCTTGTTTTCTTTTGTCTCCTATTGTCTATTATCACCTATTGTCTTTGTTTTTTATTTCTAAAATCTCTGCTCAAAGATTTATGTATCAATTTCAATAATAAATTATAATAACACGTTGAGGTTTTAAACTGATTTTAGTTGCAATTGAAACGTTGAAACTGTATACTAAAAATGTTACATACAAACATACCTTAAGATAATTCTATAAATTCATTTAGTATTTCATTTAAGGGGCTTTATTATCGCAACAACGAAAATAATTATTCTTAGGCTTTTTTTTAATTTTAAAGCGTTTTAAAGCTGGTTGTTGAGTTGTGAACTAGTTTCCAGAATTTTGTCAAAGAACAAATATTCGTATTTCTTAAAACCTGTTATAAAATTGTTGAAATTCATGGATAGGTTACGTTAGGTTAGAGGACGTGTTAAGCCAAGTACAGCACCCGGAGGTCGAAATTGTCCCATTGTATAACGTCCTTAGAGAGGGAAGGAAATAGAGAGATTAGGATGAAAGGAGGCCATGTAGGTAAGGGGGGAATGGGAATCGAAGGAATCACACAGAAAGAAACCGACACAAACGAAAGAGGGTGAGAGCGCTACTTCAGTTATGAAACCCTAGCACCTCTTAACCAGCCCAAGCTTCTAATGAATCTGTGGATAGCCTTTATGTCGGCTCCCGACACAGAGCTCAATCTCTCAAAGAAGGCCCTGCCAAGGTCCCCAACCTACCTAGGCAGTTACAGAGGAGGTGTTCGATAGTCTCTAACTCCTCCTCATCGCAACATACCCTGTAATTGTCCGGCTGGGGTTTAATCAAGGATAGATTCTTCACTTCTTCCTGTGATTTACATTTTAACCTAGTGCTGTTTGATCGACGTGAAAAATTGATGTTATCATAGAGATGTCTTCTCCATCAAGATTTTATAGAACTACAGCCGAATTTCTATAATTTGAACTTCTATTACTTGAAGTTTTCATAAGTTGAAGAACAGCAATAGCATCTTGGAAAGAAATTCTATCAATTTTGCTTCTTTAACTTGGAAGTTTTTATCTGGTTAATGGTGATTCAATTTATAGAAATTCGACTGAAGTATTTATCTGACATTAACTGTACTGTCAACAAGAAGAGATCGAATTCCATGCTGTACTGGTCTAAATAAATTCGCTGATCCGGCATCTACGAACTCCCCGTAGTCTAGTACATAATGTGTTGGTTTCTTTAAACGCCAGGTTAGATATCCAAACGAAATATGTCCTCTTTTCTCGCAGTTTTCTTGCCAAAAACCCTGAGATGCCATGAAAAGTTTCACAAAAATCTGTCGTTTAGAGTCAAATTTAAACTATAGGTCCCATCACTTATGTATAAAATTAATACAGGTCGTAATCCTGTATTATAGAAATTCGTTTAAAAACTCGTTACACAATTGATTTATAAGAACTCTTCATTTGATTTGGCCAGTAAGAAATATATATATCAACAATCAAATATTCTTCTCAAGTCCAATACGGTCTAATATGTTCTATTTTTGTATCACTGAGAATGAGTTATTTTTGCTGTCAATTGGAATACTAGAATCGTTTGATATTATCCTGACCGCAATACATAATCAAACGTAATTTTCATCGTCGAGAGTTGATTGCAGAATATCTTATGCATTTGCCTAGTAGTCAGGAATCATGTGTTTATCACCTTTTCCGATCTACAAGTTTTTGTGATCAGAGATGGGATACTTGCAATATACAATATAATGTGTTTTCCGAATCCTTATTATTATTTGGAACGCATATTGAAATGTTGACGATAAAAAACTATTGAAATTTAAAATAAATCTTATATTTCGAGCATTTATTTTTCAGTTTTAATTCTCATAAATCCTAAAGAATTATCGATTTTCTATATAAAATTTATTTCTTATTCATATTTAATTTTATTTTTTTTGCTTATAGTGTTCTTGGTGTCCAACACTAAACAGATGTTCCACTGGAACTGATCGTAAGAAACAGGATTGGCTATCTCGAGGTATATATAAACTTTTTATTCCTTGAATGTTAATTAAAAAACTTATTAAAATTATATTAATAGGCTGCGATCGTAACTTTGTAACTGAAGTAAACTTTTGCCCTGCCATTGGTCAAAAGGGAAATAACGCAAATCACAATGATACAACACCTACAACCGTTGTGGATGGTGAGATACAAAATCAAATTAAAAATTATAAACACAAACCATTACGCGCTTTTAATCTTACAGGAACAGCAGAGTCAACTTCAACAACAGAACCATCATTGGAAAAATCTAAAACAGATTTTCATACCGGCACCCAAATAAAATCGATGGTCGACGAATCGGTGGAACATAAAAGTATGGGTGTAACATTGGGTGTATTCGTGCCCATATGTTTAGTATCGTGTGCCTTGTTATGGATACTGTACGCCTACAGAAATCCTCATACAAGAAGTGGTCAACTTCTTATACAGGTAAGTGATTGTATTAAAATATCTTTTTTTTTTCAAAATTAAAATTAAGAGAGAAAAAATTTAAGAATGAAAATTATGTATTAACAAATAACTTATAAACAAATATTTATAATTACATGCAGTCGAAATACAGTCAGGTTTGTAATCATAATTAATTTTCACATGCACTCACATCTTTTTCTCTCAAAACTAATTCAAGATTTTCTATTATAAAAATCATCATCATTATCATCATCAACAGTCCAATACATACAATATTTGTTTTGTCAATATAGATATTTCCAATAGCTTTAATTAAGCTGTACAAAATTTTTTCTAAAGTTTCTGTTGATCATAAAATTCATTTACAACGTGTAGCAATATATGTATGTATGTATAATAATTTCACCTCACTTCATTTTTCACTTCATCTTCATTGTGGCACTTACTATCTAAACTGTATGCATGTTTCATAGATTAAATAATTTAAATATAATTAGCACCTTTGAAAATTTTCCAAGTTTGATCTTACTTCTTGCTGAAAGAATTCTACTTATAATATTTTGAGTTTTTAATTTTCTACAAAAATAAATTTTTAAAAAACTTTTTAGTTAGCTTAGACCCACAGCTCCAGCAGAAGTCAATAGTTGGAATGCCGAGTCTTTCGGCATGTCAACCAAACAGACAATGGTCTGTAAGAATCGCTATTGTACGATCAATGGCAATACGATTTCAAGACAAAAGTCAATCAGTCCTCTTCCTGTCCATACATGTCTGGCAATATGGCACGTATCATCCTGCTTTCAACCATATTGAGCCTTCTTGTCGAACGAGTGGACAATATCCAAACATATCGGAGATTGCTAGCTTCGTACCAGTCCTTGCTAGCTCATTAGCAATACAATTTCTAATGATATCCCTTACTTACGCTTTTTTAAGAAACCTCGGCAACAATGTCTGTGTTTTACATGGGTACCTATCCAGGGAACCTAATCCCATGGTGCTCTTCGCTTTGGGTGTAAATAATGCGTAGATCAACGCCCCTACTTTCATGCTGTAAACGCTGGCTACAGCCACAAAGCAGGTACCAATTCGAAGTCATGCTATTTGGGCATGACTTCCCTCTTGTTTAGGGGTCGCAGACCATCTAAACTCCTTCAAATGCGTTAAGAATGTACCGCCATACCGTACTCGAGCACTCCCCGCGATTTGGATTTAAACCATAGCCACCACGTGCTCCCCGAAGGGACCTCACCATTGCTGGGCAGGGACAAGTCCCTGGGGCTCCCAGCACCCGTGGTTCAGGCTTCGCAGCCAAGCAAGACCAGACTGCTGCCAGTGCCATACCTTCACCAATAGACAGTCTACAGCAATCGTCCCCAAGAAGCCTACAGTTTTTCACACTACTTATGTTGTGTGTGTTAATTTTATACATAAGTTTGGATCTTCTTTAATGATACCCTCTCTAAACATTGGCTATAGCTTTTTCAGTGCGAATTGTTCGGCATATGACGGAATTAATTTTATCAGTAAAAGTGGTCCCAAACGATTCATTCTGAAGGATAATTTGTTTGTTTATAGTTAAAAATGAGTTTAGAATAGGTGAATAAATTAGGTTACGAATTTATGATTGACAGTTGACAATACGAATGAAATTCGATTTCGATTTTTGATTGAAAATGTTTTCCAGTTGCCATCTGTAATATCAATGTATACCTTTCGTAACTGGCAATTCAACTTGAATCTAGTAGTAGTTGTATATATCCTCTATTTCCTTCCTTCCCTAAGGACATTGTACAATGGGACAATTTCGACCTCCGGGTACTGTACCTGTCTTAACCGACAAGTACACGTCCTCTAACCTATAATTGAAACTACAGTTTGCCGGAAAAAGTTGTTGTTTTTAAAATGAAATTTGAAATTCGTTGTTTTGGAGTTGTCCTTAGACTTAGATGTTATGTCGTCGCAAATGCAATATCATTTGAAGCCTCCATTTATTTTCTTAACCTCAATATTATTTTTGGCATAATTTTTATAAAATAATTTTATTTATTTTTAATAAGTGCAATAAACTTCTTTTTTTTTAACTTTTAAAAATTTAATTTAAATTGAAAATTTTAATTTTTATTAAATCTAAATTTATTTTAAGACTCTACATATAATTTCCTTAGTAACATCATCACTCACATACATAAATATGTATACCAGTTCATAATGTAAATTTATTGTCGAATAGCTATTATAGAGCGGTTTGTTTTTTTTTTTCTGTATTACAGTATCGTCCCAGCCAGTGGTCTTGGAGGCGTGGTGAGGCACGTTACACAGCAGCCACAATACACATGTAGAAAATTATATAATTTTAATTTTAAACTTTCTTATTAACTTTTTGACTATTTTAAATCTGTTACCAAAACTGTATGTTTTTATATTTGTATTCCTTATTTTTTTTTTTTAATAATTTTGTATAATTTTTTTTTTTGTAAAGTATTTTATTCCTGAAACTTGAAGCAACGATGAAGTTTGTCTGAGATTTTTTTTTTATTTTTTTTGCTTTCAATTTATGTTTTAAATTTTTTTTTTTTTGTATGTCCTAAATTTAAAGCAACGATAAATTTCCTGTTTACGCGAAACTTCAGTTATTGTTATACATCTTCTTCGTCTTTTAGTAAAATTTTTGTAATTTTTAAAGAAAGAAACAAAGTTTATTTTAACAAATATTTTTAACTTTATTTTAAAATAGAAAAAAAGACACATTTAATTATCTTAATAATAAATAATATTTTGCTCTGTAATAATAATAATAAAAAAAAAAGAAGGAAAATATGTATTTGTTTTGTATGTATTATTTTGTGTAGGTTTTTTGTTCGTACTATTTCGTTTTTTCTTTTTTCTTTAATTATAAAACTACATGAACTTTAATGTTTAAATATTAAAATTACTATAATATCTAAAGAGCTATCAAAACATAATTAAAAAAAAAAAAAAATTATTTTTATTTGTTTTAAATTCAGTTTGTTTCCATTAAAAAAAAAAAAAGTGGAAAATATATTTTTTAGTAAAAATATTGTGATTTTTTATGTTTTAAATACTAAATATTTGTGTGTGTTTAATTTTAATACGTCTCATATAATTTGTATCTGTATATTAAAAAAAAATTATAATTAATAATTAAAAAAACAAAAAAAATTAATAAATAAATTTTTAATTTTCTAAGCTACATATATAAAAAAAAGGAAAAAAAACCAAATCCCATATATGTTCATGGTTTATTTTTACGTTTAATTTAAATTTTAACAAGAAAAAAATTTTTTTCAGTGATTTTTATCATTACAAAAAAAAAATTTTTGTGAACACTATGCGAAATTAATCATATGGCTTAAAAAGGTGTAGTTAGGACAACCACTTAATATTACATATTTTTAAAAATAGCACCTACCTGCATACAGATTTATTATTTTACGATTTTTAATCCCGCGGATCATTTTAACTGCCGACCTTTGTTCGATTTCTTATCGGATATAAAGAAGTAAACTACATATGTATTCGCAATACCAAAAATATTGAAGAAGAAGACAATTATACTCATAAAAAAAATAATAATTAAAGTTTTATAAATTTATTTAAAAACTAACAACACAAGTGTAGTTAATGTTAACAAAATATTCCAGCCAATAAAATATTTTTTTTTGTTTTTTTTTATTATTTTCAATTTGAGAATAAAAATACATACTTGGAAACGTTAAATACAAATAAATGTCAAAAAAAGAAAAAAGCAATAAAAATATAGTGTAACTAGATTTTTTATTTTTGCAAATATTTTGCGTGACGGACGGCATATTCGTATTTTAAATTACAAAAAAATCTTCATTATTTCTTCAACAAGCTTTCAAAATATCATTAGAATTTCATAAGCGGGTTTATTTAATCAAAAATTAAATGAAGAAGAAAAATCCTTCAGAAAATGAAATTAATTCATTTGCTTTAGATACAGTGTCTGTCAAAACATATTGGACAAAATATCCTATTCTCTTCTGGATTCTGATGGAATGAGATACCATAACATTGCCATCTCCTTGCTTAACTATTCCGGAACAGTATTTCGGATTTACTCTGCTACTGACAGGTCTTCGATATCTTTTCATTTCAACAGAATCTTCACATCCCATCAGAATTCAGAAGCGTTCGAAAACCTATCAGTAGCAAACTAAATCCGAAATACTGTTCCGGAACATTTAAGCATGGAGGTTGCAATGTTATGGTGTGGAGTTGTTTTTCTGGGAAAAGCTTAGGACCTTACACAAAATCGGCGGTATTATGTATGGACAAACGAATGTATAAAAATATATTGCTGGAGAAGATGTTGCCACATGCCCAGTAATAAAATGCCACGCCAATGGATATTTCAACACAACAACGACCCGAAACACATTCAAATTGGTGAAAGGGTTTTTGGAACAAGAAGGTGATAATGACATGCAGTGAACCGGCACAGTCACTCGACCTTAACCCTAAAGAAAATTTATGGGAAATACTAAATAGAAATGTAAATCGGGAATTGAGATCCAAATAAATTATATCAAGCTATAAATGAGGCATGCCTAGCTATTCCAATGAATACAATAGAGGATCTTATTAGTTCTATGCCAAAAAGATGTGCTGAAGTTCTGAAAAATCGTGGTTATATGTTTTGTAGTATGGGTTATTTATCTTTATTTACTTTGTTGGTTAATTTTTAATATCATAATAAACACTGAAATAAAATTTTATTTTTAACTACATATATTAGGTATGTATTTGTATTTTAGTATGTATTTGTTGTTTCTAAAATATCTAATTTCTTTTAAATCGTATGAAATATAATCTTAATTTTGTCCAATATGTTTTGACCGACATTGTATTACAGTTGTGGTGTTTGAATTTTTGTTGTAATCTATTGAAATATCTCTTAACATTGTAATTCTCTGTGTTTTAAAAACAATTTTCGAATGTTGGGCAACACGGACATAAAGTCACAAGATCTAATGCTCCCTAAAATGTTTTTGTTACAAATTTCGAATAATAAAAAACAATTCGGACAAGTGTTAAATGATCAAAGGAAAAAATAAAATACAACACTAGCGAGCGAATTTCTATTAAAGAAGCATAAATGTTTTAATATTTTCGGTTAGTAATTAGGGATTGAATGGTTTTTCTTTTTCGCCTAACAATCTATGGAGTAATAGGGTCTATAAAGTCTTTTTAAGACCGCAAATATCAGTAATAGAATTTGAATTACCTTGCCAATCGGAAATTAAAAATTTTTGGTTGCCAAAAAAAAAAAACAACATTTTAAAAGTGAAGTGTAGAAATGATGGTTAACAGTTGTCATGCGTAATACCATTATTGACAGCTGGCACTACAATTCGATATCCATTAGAAACTCTTGTCTATTACATACATAATTGGTCATAACAAGCCTTCAGCCAGGATTATTGACCTATTTTCTCACACTACTTATGTTGTGTGTGTTCATTTTTTATCTTGTCTATTACAAAAATGTGAAAATATGTCGATTGTTAATAAAAAAAACAGTTCAACACCAGTTTGTTGCACTCTATCTCCCTATTTAAATTGCAACACAATGCATGTATGTTCTGCATCTAATATTTCGCTTTATTCTAAAAATCTTGCTTATACGACATCTTATACTTTCTCAACAAATGGGAATATCTACGTAAAGATAAATAAGGATTTGCTAGTGGAAAACTTATTTGTCCAGTTCTGATTGTTTATCAAAATGTTTAGTTCAGTTTAGCTTCACTAAGAATTTTATTGAGTAAATTTTGTTAAACAAACGGAAAAACTAATAAAGACGACAGGCATGCCTGTGTTACATTTGATTCATAAATAAATGTTGCAGAGATTCGATTACTAGCCATTAGACAATATTCCAATTCGGCTTAGAAAATAAATTTATTTTTCTATCGAATGCGATCTCTTTTTGTCTGAAACTTTTCAAATCTAACTTATTTTAAATTCCATTTTTAATATCTATAATTAACCATGCTGTGAAGAACGTTAAAAATATTTTAATTTAAAAAAAAAAAATCTAAATTGACGGCTTGTTTTTCAATTGCAAGTAAAATACTGGAACATACTTGCCTACATTATCCATGTAGTAAGTATAGCCCCTTAAAGAAATGGTCAAAATAAATTGTTTTCTTTTGTCGAATTTTCAAATTTAAATTATAATTTTTAATTGTTAATTTAAATGTTTATCATCTGTGTATATCTAAGGAAATAAAACGTAAAATATCATAAAAAGTTTTTGGTCCAATATTTTTATATACAAATTGCAAATAAATTATTATTATTATTATATTGTATGATTAATAATAAATTTAAAACTAAACGTAACTTTTAGTACGATATGTAGTTAAGCGAATCATAACAACTACTATCAAATAAAATGTAATTTAATACGTATATATTGTAATAAAAAAACAAATAAATAATTAAAATTGTATTGTTTTCATTAAATAAATACAATAAATGGACATCTACTAACACAGGTAAATACTCTATTATACTACATAATAAAAAAGCAAAAAATAATTTTCGCGGTTCTATAGAATTTTAGACTCCCTGCCACTTCTTTGAACAGATCGATCAGATGATAACACGGAGAGAGGAATTTTCAGGGTTCTGTTTGAATTTCTGGTTTTCTGGTCTCTGAGTGAAGGTCGCCGTGGTCTAGTAGGTAGTGAGCTGGCTTATTAGACGTAAAGCCAGGGTTCGAGTCCCCGGCCAGACATCAAAATAAAATGCAAAAAGTATTTCGCAAATTGCCATGAAGTTTCTCAAAAAATCTGTCGTTCGGAGTCGACTTTAAACTGTAGGTTCCGCCACTTATGTATAAAATTACCACACATAACCAACATAAGTACTGTGAGAAACTAGGCCAATAATCCTGACTGAAGGGTTGTAATGTATGTATGAGTGGAGGGTATCTTACCTATCTTCCGAACTTATTTCAATTCCTTGTTTCAAAATAAATTAAAATATGAAATCTAAAACAGAGGGACAGGCTTAAGCTTTTCAAGCTTATAAATTAAATTAAAATCTTTGCTGCAGATTACCAAGGATGTTTCTCTTATCTGTGACCGATAAGAAACAAAAAGATTGTACGTGGAAGTTATACAACAAACCAGAGATCAGTAACGAGTATTCAAAACTATGAGTAGATTCAAGCCATACTTATAATTTCCGATACTTATACGCATTCATATTTATTTTAATATGATACTCATACTCAAAGTTGCAAGTACTCGTCGTACTCATACTTAACAATACGCATAATGTTATTGACTTCGACTCGTCTCTACTTAACATTTACACGAAGCCCAAAATAAATATGATTCACATACGAACACTACTATACTCACAAGAAGATTGTGTGTATGCTTTGCTTGTTGCCTTTGTCTTTCCTTTCTTCTTTGTTTGTATATGCAACAACAACAATGGTTGTAAATTTTGATGAATGATTAGAGCCACTCGAATCACTTATAAGTATTTTTCAAAATTTATGAATCAAACATATTTCGAATGTTGTAAGTTCGATGTCAACGTTGTACTCATACTCATTGTTACTTATACTTATAAATCAATGTTGTAGCGATTACGAATGAATCAGAGTAGTTGAATTTCAGTTCTATTGATTCACTTATATTCAAAATTGCATGAGTGCTTATGAATAGCGGAAAAACGATTCATTGCTGATCTCTGCAACCAACTGAATTCCTTTCAAAAATTGCTGAAATATATCGCTATCCATAAATCAGTTGAAATGAACATCATACGTGTTGTTAAGTACGATTACTTTAAACTTTGAACATGTTCACAGGCTGCATGATATTAAGAAAAGTATGAACACGTTTGAAGGTGTTTGATTCGACTCTACCTACTCATTGCTGATCGCCTGGTATTTTGCAAAAATTATAAATCTAGCTGAAAACTTGAATAAATGTTTTTTTTTTTTTTTTGCAGAAGCACAAAAGAATCAAATCTATAAACCGATTTTTTAAAACGATCTCTACATTATATCATCCCATTGAAACTTACTTAATTGGCCATAATTAGGCGCATTTGCTTCTTGCGCGCCTACGCCGGTTGGTCACACCAATCGATGACAGGGCTTCCTCGATTTGGTCCTTCCAACGGACACAAGGTAGCCCGCTTCGTTGACTTTCGCAGATCCCTGCATCAAATACTCGTCCCGTCGGAGCATCCTCCTCCATTCGAACGACATGGCCGAGCCAGCGCAGCCGCTAGATACTAATGCGCTGTACAACTGTCCATATCGTTGAGGAGCTCATACAGCTCACTGTTGAATCGAATGCGAAAATCATCGCCAACTCGCACTAGACCGAAGATCTTACGTAGGACTTTTCTCTCGAATACTCTCAAGGTAAGCTGCATCAGTTCTTAATAGGGTCCATGCTTCTGCGTCAAAAAGAAGCACGGGTAGGATGAGCGTGTCTTGCAGAGTATTAGTTTCGTCTTACAGAGAGAGGTCTCTGCTACTCAATTGTCTGTTGAGACCATAATATAGCACCTGTTGGTAAGGGTAATCCTGCGCTTGATCTCCAGACTGACATCATTTTCGGTGGTAAGGGCTGAGCCAAGATTAATGAATTCCTTGTCTGTATCAAAAGTATAGTTATCGGCCGCAATTTGAGAATCAATACGCCGCACGGCTCTACTTGTCGATAACATATACTTCGTTTTGCCTTCATTTACTGCCAGACCCATCTCTTTAACCTCCCGTGTGAAGATCTGGCCGATGGTGGACTTGCCAAGTCCGGTTTTGACGACTGGCTTCAGTCGTTCACACAATACGCCTATAAGAACCTTATACGCGATAGGGAGAAGGCTTACACCACTGTAGTTGGTCCATTGAAATCTTTTAAATAAAAAAACTTACTTGATTTTCTGTTTTTTTTTTATTTCTTTACATTAAAATGTTATTTTTTTTATTTTTTATTATTAAAGTATAATCACTGAAGATCGATTATTAACAAAAATATTTTATGCAAATATAAATGTAGTATTAAAAAAAAAAGAAAAAAAATTATAATGAAAACAATTCAAGCTTTGTTTATGGAAAATAAAAACTCCTACTATTACTTATTAAATAGGGAAGGCGTATAGAAGGGGGAAAAAATAAAACATTTAAGAATATTATAAATAAACAAAACCACCATAATATACTGGCCTTTGGCCAAAGATTTCGCTCTCTTAAAACACAATATTTTCTTTTGCTTGGGAGTAAATAAATCAAAATATTTTAAATTAAAACAATTATTAATACGATCATAGCAGGAAGAAATAACACAATTGATAAATAATTAAATAAAATTATAATTTAAATAACTAACCAACATCATAAAGCTTTTCTGTTTTTAACAAAATTTTGAATGATAATTCATATTGCTGGCAAATTATTTAGTTTGTTTGTTTTTATTCCTGTTTTCAACACCATGGTTTTTCGTAAGTCCTTGCACATAGTTTAAGGATTTATACTTTGATACTGATCCTTTATTTTCGTGTTATTGCCTTTCAATTTGTTACTAAATGTACACATGCAAAGTTCATAAACATAACGTACTCAGCTTATCTAGATTACCAGATTATTGACTTATTTTCAAATTAAGGAGAAGAATAGCTAGCTAGCTGTGTGGCTAATGCTATTTTGTTGTGGACTAATTTGATTTTATATAATTATTTTCGAATATTTCCAATTCATTTTGAATGTAATTGGCTTTGTTGCGCAACAATTTCAATTGTTTCTGATTCGATTCCAAAACGGCCAATTGTGCTTCTAAAGTTTTTAGTTCCTCATTCATATCGGTGGTCGCAGTGTCAACAGTGCGACACAAGCGTGCAAAAGTGCTGGATAATTCCCTAGAAATAGATAAAATAAAACCCCCATAATGAATTGTAAATCTAATATTGAAATTATAAGTATAACTTACTGTTGAACTTGATGACTACAATTGGCAGAGGTTAAATCGACAATCATTTTTAGTTTCTTTGTTGCATGACGTACATATTGAGCTTTAAAGGCTCTCTCTTTAGCTGAATTCGTCCAGGACAGGCGTTCGTACAAGTAAATACAACCATATAAAGCGCCCACACCAACCAACACACGCCAGCCAATAGTTTTCAACATCTGTAGAAGAGAAATCAAAACATTATCAGATTCAATTTTCTTTTGTTGTTTTTGTAAGGATAACAAAACTTACAATGCCTGCTACAATAAGACCACCGACTGTTCCCTGCGATCCAACTGAGGCCAAGGCAAAACGTGATATTACCGACAATTGTTCTTGAGTAATATTTCCCACGGGTGTAGGTATAAGACACAATGGTGTATCAACTGGTGAAATGGGTGATATAGGATTTTGCTAAAACAAAAAAAAGTAACGTTTTTATATTAATTTCCATTTCATAAATTCATTACTAAAGCATTGTTCGTCTAGAACTTACAACAACACTGCTTTGACGATTCATTATCGCTGGTGTTTTCCTTTGATTGCGCTCTCTTACTTTGCCCGTGAAACGTTGTATCATGGCTGTTATACCCCAAGAGAATTTAAATTCTAAATCTTCTTGAAAGTCAGCACACAAATTTTGACAATTCAATGAATACAACATTTCGAAAGGCTGAGTCCGTGCAACAATCTTTGCCGGCGGTATTAATTTCTCATTTGGCAACAGGGCATGCATTCGATCTGAACAGAGAACAGGGAAAAAAAATTAAAAACTTAAGGAACATAATTCAAATTCGTCAACTTACCAGTCATTTCACGTTGTGCTGCCTCTACATTCATTGCTAAAGCCATTGACAATCTAGCCCGCAGATTGGATCCCAAACCAGCTTCAACATGACCATTTAATTCCTTTTTGTAGATATTCAATACCAATGGCTCCGGATGGAAAGGCATATTGAACTCATCAATTAAAACTCCTAAACGCCAAATTTCTTCATTTAATGCTTTCGATACCTTTTGTTCGACCTCTTCGACCATATTATGAATTTTTAGTTTCATTTCCCGTGTAACATTCATCATTTCCGTTTCGGTGCCTTGAATGCGTTCCGTAAGTAATGTTTTCTGATCCAATTTCAAATTACGGAAAATCGTTATGCGTTCAAAGATATTATCCAGCATGGAACGCATGTCGCCCGACAAGGTTTTGCCACGTGAACTGTGCTTTTCGAATTTTGTTTGAACGGCACTTTTCGAAATACATTCTTCGAATTTACGCTCGAAATCTTGAAATTCGAAATAACGAATTTGAAAACCTTCAGCCAAAGCGCCCTGACTCGGTGAATTGCCTTTGGCCTCTTCAATGCGGGCTTGCAAAGCCTCACGAGCCGAAACGAAAAATACCCGTTCAGCTGCCTCCTTTTCGTTTGTAATTTTCAATTCTTTTGTTAGAAAATCAATGCAACGTTCTGTATGTTGGATTTTCACCTATAAATACAATACACAACACTCAGGCTTAATTCTTAAATGTTTAAAAAAAAAAAATGGGAGTTTTAAAAAAAGCTTCAAAGCTTGCTAATAAAAAGTGTTTCTATTAAGCTAAGCTAGCCAAAAGGTGTTTATTATTACCTTTTCAAGCTCCTTGGGTGAATAATATTACATATAAAGTTTTTTTTTTGTTTTTGTTTATAAAAAAATGAACAAATAAAGTACAAAGTTTTACAAATTAAAAACTAAAAATACCAAATACTACGTTAAGATGTTCAAAAAACACTTACCGACTCTTGAGATTCTGGCTCATGAGCGGATGCATCCCAACGATTATTTAAAATGAAGATATTGGGTTTCGAAAGTTTCTGTGAGACTGTGTGAAAGAACTGTTTTTCGGCACGTGTCATTGTGGATTCGGCATTTAAAACTAGAACAAATACATCGGCATTCAGACAATGGTTATCAATCCAATCATCTAAATTAGCCGATACATCAACTCCAGGCGAATCCACAAATACGACATCATCGCGCAGTAGACTACAACGTTCGCGTGGCCAAAATATGCGCACCAATGAACTTTCTGAAAGCTTTTCTTGGCACAAAGCATTCGCCAGTTGTTTAATATTCTGAAATTTGTTTTTCATTAAATTAAGAATATTCAGATGAAAAGTTTAAAGTACATACCACAACATTTAATTTTTCTTCTGAGCCTTCTTTAATCAAATAGGCCTCGGAACTGTCACTGCCCTCGACCTGGCAGAAACAATTTGTTGTATGACCAATGCCACTGGGTAGAATTTTCTCACGTAACATGGCATTGATTACGGAACTTTTGCCATTCGATGTACGACCAAAGAAGGCTACTTTCATATGATCTCTAGCCAATACCTCGCGTATACCAGACACTTTAAGCACATAACTTTCGAAAAGTTCACGTTCCGCTTTATCCACAATATCAGCGTCAGCATGTAAGGCTACAAAATGGAATAAAAGGGATTTTAAGATTAATAATTAAACAATTGTGTTGGACTGGATCATCAACTTACCATTGATAAACTGTGTGGTTTCATTGACGTACTCCTCAATTTCAACATAAATATCGTTAATCTTCTTTTTGGCTCTGACAAAGACCTGTAATGGTGATTTATCAGCGTTGATGTGCATCGTACGATTTTCGGACATCAACGCAGTCGGATCGTAATTTAATGATTTGTGTGTATTGGAAGTAGTGTTACCGGCGTTGCCGCCATTACCAGTGACCACGGAAAGTGTTCGATTCAAATAGGCCGCCATTATTTACGAAAATAAATGGTTGTTGTTTTTTAATATGCAAAAGAAATTATCTTGCTTTTTTGTTTTGTTTTTTCTTACGTATATTAAAAATGTATGAAATATATTATGTATGTACGTTACTAATAATATATCTGTGTATATACACTATATGCCTTTTAAACGCCAAATCAAAATCAATTTACCAAATAAATTACAAAAAAAAAGTCTACAAAATATTTATTTTCGTTTTTTTTCTTTTGGTTTTTGGGATATGGAACGTTCTTGTTTCTTTTTTATTGCGATTTGTTTGGTTTTATAATTTGAAATTTCAAAATAAACTGGCATACAAGGCAAAGTTAAGTTTTTTTTCTTTCTTTTTTTTCCAAATAGTATAGAAGCTCGAAAACGAGGTTAAGGTATTTTTAGGATTCGGGGTTAGGGTTATTAACTACTTTTATTATAGTAAAAATAATATTCTTAATATTTTCGTAAAATAATTGATAACATATGTAAATCAAGAGTCTGATCGATAATTGCAATTGTTGATTAAACTTTTGTATGAGGTTTTGTAAATAAATTTTAAGTTTTATTTAAACTGAAAAAGAAAGAAAAGAAAATAAAATGAAAACATCAGATAAAAGAAAAATAAAAGCAAAATAAAATAATATGAATATACTAAATATAAACAAATAGATAAGACATACATAAATTAAATGAATACATAGAATGAAAAATTATATAAAGTGATAATGAATTCTAAATGAAGCTATCAAATCAAACTAAAAAAAAACATAAATTTATGAAAACGTCATAATCAAACCTGCAAGCATTTACAATATAATATTTGAAGTTAGATTTGACAGTTTGCAACTTTGGCTTCTTTATACACATAGAAGAGGTATTCGATGTTCGATGCGTTTTGTATTGTAAAAGTTTACACTTGCAAATAGCGCTCTATTTATTTCGTACTTTGCAATGCAATTTCCTTACTAATGCAATTTAAGTACTAAAACAGCTTATCTACATAAGAATGTTATGTACACTTGGGAAAGAGATCATATTTGATAGCTTATTAAGAAGACACGCACTTATTTTACATCATAATAATGCAAGATAACTAAAATTATATACATTTTCACTTAACCCTTTCACGGCGGCATTTAGAGAGCGAGTTAAAATTGAATTTTAAACTTTGTCAATAGTTTTCGCTTATAATCAAGGCCTTGTACTGGTTACCCTTATAGAACATTGTACCATACGTCTTTATATATGGTGCTGATATGTACCAGTAGTCTCATAAAATATATTAATTTAGTCTGGTCTAGACTTTCTTGAATTTTGCTGGTACGTATCTAGTAGAGTACTTCGCCGTGGTATAGTAGGTAGTGTGTTGGCTTATTAGACGTAAAAGCCAGGGTTCGAGTCTCAGGCCACACATCAAAACAAAATACAAAAAGTATTTTTTCGGCGATTTCCTCTCAGCAGATTTCTGGCAAAAACTCTAGGAGTAAATAAAATTACCATGAAAAGTTTCTCATAAAATCTGTCGTTCGGATTCGACTTTTAAACTGTAGGTCCCGCTACTCATGTATAAATTTAACACACACAATATCAGTGGTGTGAGAAACTAGGTCAATAATCCTGACTGATGGGTTCTAATGACCAATTATGTATGTATGTATGTATATCTACTAGAGGTGTGCACAAGGCATATACACCTATTGCATTTTCCTCAAGATCAAATATTGATTGTAGCTGCAAATATAAATAAGTGCGAAGCAAAGGTAGAGTACAAAAAAACAACTGCACTCGTAAACCATTGTAATATTGAATATTGCACTCTTCATAGAGTCACAACACGGATTTCTTCTTTTGCTCTCGGCAACCGAACATCTTTGTCGACGCCAGCATTACCAGTAAATTTTTAAAATGTTTAATTTCTGGGGAAAAAGTCTACTTTTACTCTACTGATATTCATATGGCAATACTGAAAATGTAGCTTCAGTAGTAAAATATGCTCTTACAACACAAAGTTCCGTTACTTCACAGGTAAACGAGTGCTGTTGTATACATTGAATAAATGAAAAAGAACAGAGTACATTACAGTATTGCATCCGGTGAAGGGTAAGCTAGCAGAATGTCTTGTGCACACCTCTAATGTCTACATATACTAGTCGTTATCGTTGTGAAAGGGTTAAGACTTAAATTCAAAAAATTACCGACTTTATGTCTACATTCATTAATTGTTCAAAACGTTTCTTTTACAAGAAATTTGCATACTTAATATCATACACTTTAAGTGAATAAATCTTCAAAGACGAGTATATTTCTGACTCATATTGATTTAAATATAAATATTCAAACAAAATGAATTATTCAAGGTTAGTGCCTTCCTTTTGACAAGATAATTCATTAAATAATAAATTTTGTTTACAGATAAACCGAACTCATATTACGAAAATAAAATAAATATTTCAGTTAAAAGTAATATAAGCGGAAAGAAATCTTTTAATTTCCAATAGACGGCTTTATAAATATAAAAGGAATATATCGTCGTCGAAAATCTAAAAGTACGTAACAAACATTTTTCCAATTTTACAGGAGAAGCAAAAAAAAAAGTTTTTATTTATTGATATAAAAACGATACTTTTGGTAGCAAAAATCTAAAAATTGATAGGGATATGTTAGATAACCTTACGAATCATAATCAATCAAAAATTCGATTTTTATTTTTTTTTTTTTTTTGATTATACGTACTTTTGGATTTTAGACCACGATATGTATATAAATGCAGTAGGATAACTCTAGCTGGTGTTTTAAATATAAGGTTACTTTGACAGTTTTACAATTGCTTCAATAGACACCAGGATGGATTTATAAGCCTTCTTCTAGGTTTGTATAAATGCAATGAGATAACTTGAATTGGTGTTTTAAATATAAGAGGTTACATTTTATAGTTTTGTAATATCCACAATAGACACCACGAAAGAGGAAATATGTGACTGAAAATTTGAACAATAGTACACGAACAGCAATATTTACTGATGTGAAAATGTTGATGAGGGATTTATGTGCAACCTATGAAAAAAAATTTTGGATGGTCCTATTAGACGCTTGAGAAAACCAATATAAAAATTACAGTGGTGAATTTTGAAGGGAGAGACATAATGGTATTTCCTTAAAAATGAGAACTAAGATTACTAAAAAGACCTTCAACACATTTGCAATTTCTAGGATGTGAAAATGGCTGATGATAATTTGTTTGGTTGGAAATTTTTTTATGGCGGCCGTATTACTGTTTTATCGAATAGTATTTTACTTTTAATTTTATGTAAATCTATAGTGATGTGGAATGAAGGCTATAAACAACGTATAGTTATAATCTGAACAATTTAAATAATAAATCTAACTGTGCTTAGAATTAGATCGAATTTGATCCTTTCCGAAGAATATGTGCGAGAATAAAATTTTCTATGATCACAGAATATATGATAAAGAAATTAAACTAACTATTCTACTATTTATTAAATTTATTTCGTGACTGGATAGGTTATATAGGAAATAAGTTTTGGAATAATATAGCATTTAATATACTCTATTTGACCCAAAGCAATGACCCCATAGTGATACTAAGAGGAAGACCTATTTACAATGATATAAATACTACAACGCATGAACAAAATAAGAAAAAGAAATATAGCAATATATCTCTTGTAGTAGAATATAGGCCTGCCAGTTTTCACCGATGTAATTTTAATAAACCAGTCTACATAGCAGTACTGTCGGTGAACAGATCTAAATCACTTTTCTTAAGATATGGTCACTATAAAACCGGCCCCAGTCACCATATTCTATTCATGCAATTCTAATGTCCACAATCAAGACTAAGGCTTCGGCACTACCGAAATTGTGCGATTTCACTTTGTTAATTGAAATTTCAAGTTAGGAAGCTGGGAAATTTGAAATCATGTATCTTCTAATAAAAATAATAATAATTAAAATTAACAAGAGTATTCAAACACTATCATTTTATTTATTTTAACATTGCGGTAAAACTGGTCTGGCTGCAGACGATTGCATTTATTTAAGCAACTGCAAACGAACTTCAATTACTGACAATTAGAACTTCAAATAAAGCTTTAAATAACACGTGAAATTTTCATTCAGTCAATGAATATAAAAATTAAACACTTAACGAGTTGAAATATGAATGCAAATCTAAATATTATTTATTTTCAAATGTATACTCTACAGTTTTTTTTTATATTAAAATTTTATTTTAAATAAAAGCATTAAAATTTATTAAAACGTAAAACGAGTTACTCATACTCCCTCTCTCTCTACCGCGCAATCAAACCAAACGGGTAAAATGTACATGCCATGCATGCTATTGCATATAGAAATTTATTTAAATTTGAAATGTCAACAAGAAGCAATTTTTAAATTTATTAAATATTGTGTATATAAATGAATATTAAATTTTTTTTTTCTTTATACTGCGCACAAAATGTAGAGGAAAACAATTTCGTTTTGCAAACACACACACACACTAACATGTCACTTTACAAACAGCAGTGCTATAGATGCCAAAAACATATAAGAAATGACGTTGTTTTAGGGCTGACAAAATTATTGGAATGAAATGTGGAACTATACACCCGGAATACAATGCAAAATACTGTATATTAGACTCTTCCTTGGTTAGATTATTTAAATTCTTTTGCTTTTCTGTATTTTTTTATTATTATTTTTTTTTTTTTTGAAACTCAACTAACCTGATTATTTTCTTCTGTTTCGGTCATTTTATGTTTGTGTTAGCAATTGTTTCGGTTGCTTCTAGTGGATAATCACTGCTGTTGCTGTCTTCAAACACCGTTGAAATTGCAACAGCACTTAAATTCCAATGCTTTTTTGTTTATTTTCACCGATTATTTATAAAATATTTCAATATTTTTATTATTTTTGTTAGAAAAATTGTTTTTCTCAAATGATGTAACACGAAAACTTTCCGAATAAACCAATTGACATTTCATTGACAGCGCAAAGTGTCAGTTTTCCATCTGCACAGTTGTATTTTTAAGTACTAAATTAAGAAAAGGGTTGATAGCTGCCTGAGTTTATAACGGTAGACAAGGTTTAAAAGTTTTCCAACTTTATGCGTTGCGTTAAAAGCAAAGTATCGAATGCAAGAAAGGACATACGAAAATTTACCAAAATTATTGTTGGAAAAAATAAAGTTTAAATTATCGCTGGCTTTAAAGCAGAATCCCATAGAATCAACATCAAACTTCAAATTTTCCTATGCATAATGTTGTCGAAGACGCTGCAGTCTAGTAGGTAGTGTATTAGTTGGCTTATTACACGTAAAGCCCGGCTTCGTATCCCAGGTCTGGCATTAAAATGAAATATGAAAAAAATAAGGTCGCCGTGGTCTAGTAGGTTGTGTGCTGGCTTATTTGACGTAAAGCCAAGGTTCGAGTCCCAGGCCAGACATCAAAACACAAAATACAAAACGTATTTCATCGGTGATTTCCTCTCAGCAGATTTGTGACAAAAACTCTGAGAGTAAATAAAATTGCCATGAAAGTTTAGGTTAGATTAGAGGACGTGTACATGTCAGTTAAGACAAGTACAGTAGCCGGGGTCGAAATTGACCCATTGTGCAATGTCCTTAGAGAAGGAAGGAAATAGAGGATTTAGGATGAAAGGAACGAATGTAGGTAAAGGAGGGAGAAATAGGAATCGAAGGAATTACACAGAAAGAAACAGGCATAAAACAAGAGAGGGTGAGAGCGCGACTACACTTATGAAGCCCTAGCAGCTCTCAACCGGCCTAAGCTGCTAATGAATTTGTGGAGAGTTTAGTCTTAATGTCGGTTCTCGACACAGAATTCAAGCTCTCAAAGAAGGCCCTGCCAAGGGCCCTTAACCTCAACCTACCATGGGCTGGGAGTTACAGAGAAGGTGTTCAACAGTCTCCAACTCCTCCTCATCGCAACATACCCTGCAATAGTCCGGCTGGGATCTGTTCCAGATCCCCGTCAGCAATCTAATCTCGCAGTGCCCCGTGATAAAACCGACAACCAACCTTAAGCTGGTCTTAACTAAGCCCAGCAGCCAATCTGTTCTCTTACTATCCATAGCAGGTCATAGACGTCTAGAAACAGAACAACCCGATCCGTTCCCCAAACGCCTCTGCTCTTCCACCTTCCATTGATGAGGCCAAAGAGGTGGCAGACTGAGGGGTCAGGACCAACTATCAAATCGCCCCCTAAAAGCGAACCTAACCTAGCGAGGGCATCCGCCGTCTCATTGCCCAGTATTCCGCTATGACCTGGAACCCAGCATACTCCTCAACGACTCTTTGCACTCGCGAACGAGCCGACCGACAAAAATGGCCCTGTCTGACTGTCAACGAAGATCACGTCAGATTCCGAATCCGAAGTTGGGCCACCGCTATGTTCTCAACAGCCTTCATCATTCAACCTGAAGTGGAGTTCAAGAGCGAGTTCCCTACAGAAAACTCCAGCACCTGTACATCCGCCTAACTTAGACCCATCTGTGAAGATGGGTATACCACTCTGCCCCTGGAGTACCCCACCATTCCATTGTGCTCAATCCTGTATGAATATTCTCAAACCAGGTAGGAAAATAGCCTCAGGCACAATATAATTAGTGGCTTTTTCCGAAAGGAGTGAGCTATCGAGCGCTGTTTCCAGCAACATGATTCCCTCAGGCGTATGGCACTACGCGCTGCACACTTGACTTATATGTCAAGCGGAGTCATACAGATAATAGTATCAAGAGTAGCCTTAGAGCAACTCTTTCTCACTCCAGTGATACTCAAAGAGGCAATCCGCTGAACCTTATCAACGATTTTCCTTTGAAAACTCTTATCTAAGGCACACCACCAGACAACACAGCCATAAGTAATAACCGGTCTAACAATCGCCAGATATATTCAGCGAATGATCCTAGGCGGAAGACCTCAGTTCTTACCTATGGAGTTCCTATATGGGTGGAACCCATCCCTTCTTCATTCTTTCCTCGGTGTTTCGTTTCCAGTTCAGCTTGCTGTCCAGGGCAACATCCATGTACTTGACCTCAGAAGACGACGGCGTCTCCCTACCAGCTAACCTTGGCAACCTGAAAGTTTCAATTTTGTACCTACGCGAGAACAAAACGAAGCCCGTCTTATTTGGATTTATCCCCAGACCACAGTTCGGTGCCCAAGAGGATAAAATTCCAAGAGCAGACTCCATCAGTTCCCCCAGCGTTGGCAAAAATTTTCCACCCACAAGAATAGCCACATCGTCGGCATATGCCACAACCCTAAAGCCTCTTCTTTCCAGAAGCCTCAGATCAACATTAGCAACAAAAGAGCCACAAAAGAGGGGATAGGACACCCCCTTGTGGTGGTCGCACGCTTGACGACAGAACATTCACCCAGATTCGATCGGATTAGTCTGTTACCCAACATGTGGGTGACAAACCGCACCAGAAAATTTGGGGCATGTATATCCCTTAGTGAATTCTCAATAGAAGAAATGGTAACGTCAAGGAAAGCCGACAGTGTGTACTCACCCATACCCAAATTCGCCTCAACAAAACCAGTCACTTCATGAAGAGCGCTCTCAACAGACATACCCTTAATGCAAGCATCTTGCGATCCACTCAACAAAGACCGATCAACTATTTTTCGATTTATTTTGTGCTCTGAAGGACAGGTATATTTGAAATTACTTTCAGGGAAATAAAGTTGGTATTTGATTTTCATATTTGTAAGTATGTACTCAAATATTCGGGTAATCTAACTAGCCTTATCATATTCCAAGCTAATCGATTCCGAGATTGAATGTAGTTTGTTCTTATGAGCAGATTTCGCATCATTTAATATTGAAAATAAATACCTTCTAACTTCATTGGATTCAATAGCATAAGCTCATGAAATGAAAAAACGGTAATAAATGTATTCTTATTGGGATCATATAAATTTCAAAAGTTAGTTTTATTTTAACTGTTAATTAATTCAAAAGTTACTTAAAGTTGGCAATGTTATTACGTTTGAAATTCGTCATGCGCCATGATGGCCTTCAATGATATCCTTTAGTTACTGTTATGGTGGTGGGAAATCAATTGAAATTGTTGAATAGATAAATATGGTAGTCAAGAAAATTTTCATCTTTTGTTAAGCAACAATTAATAGAAATGTTTTAATTAAAAATAACAATTTCATTGTATGAATAATTAATGATATAAACAAAAAGTATAAATAGCCTAAATTGTAATAGAAAGAAATATGCAAATAACATATAAAACCGACGGTAATAATAAAACTTAGAACGTATACGCGTATTCAGTGAAAAGAGTTCAAAACCGATTTTTTTTTTTTTTTGCTTTTCGCCAAGTGAAAAGTATCCAAGAAAGGAAATAATGTCGGCAAAGGTGAGAAAAAAAAAAAAGATAAAAAAGTAAAGTAAATACGGATGTTATAAAATAGAAACTATTTTTTTGTTTTTGTTTGCTTTGCTGGGTAATGAAATTTAATTATAAAATTTAATAACGAAAATATATAAAAACACAAAAAAATGTAATAAATTGTTCAATAATAATAATATTTCTATCAAGCAGCTTATGTTTGGAATTATAAACAAAAGAAAAATAAATGATATTTAAATATTTAATATAATACAACTGAAATGTATGCAAATATTTACTATGTGTATGCATGTGTATGTGTATAAATAACAAGTGTGAGTGTGTGTTTGAAAGAGAATTAACTTCTCTTTTGATTTGATGTTCCCGTTATAAAACTTTTTCATTGTATTTTAAATTTCTCTGTTCTGGATTCTTTTCCCCTCTATTTATTTTCTTTGCAAATTTTAATTTAAGAAAATACAAAATTTTGAGCGGAAAATTCATTGCTCCAATAAAACAACACACCGTCATAATGTTATGCCAACAAAAAGTGAAAGAGAGGGAGAGTGAGAGAAAGGGAGGGGAAAGTTAACAATACTTTTTGTTTACCTAGACATTCATACATACATGCATACTTAAACACACACAAAAAAAAAAAACACGCATTTACATCTAAATAGATTTTTTTATATCATTTATTGTGTTTATTTTCCCTACATGTGCTACTACAATCTGAGGTGAACAACCACAGGGACGTGCAATTGGGATTGAAAATTATACTCTGATGTACAAGAAGTTAAACAAAAAATTATTAAGAAATGCTTTATAAAAGTAATGAAATATTGCTATAAAAATTATAAAATACTAGAGTAACCCAGTCCGCCTAGTTGGGCAATACAGTAAAATATGTTTTCGTATATTTATTAAAAATTAAATCTTCTGGAATGAATGAGTTTTTTTTTTTTTTTTGAAAAAAGTGCAAAAAACTTGCAAGTACGTACGTACATAATTGGTCATTACAACCTTTTAGTCGGGGTTACGATCTAGATTCTAAGGCTACTCATTGGTTTGTGTGTTAATTTTGTACACGAATGGCGGGACCAACAGATTAAAGTCAACTCTGAAAGACAGTTTTTTGCGGAACTTTTTCGTTGTAATTTTTTTTTTTTTTTTTTATAAAACAAGCTTTCAGGGGATGACCCCTACTCATGTAGTGCATTGTGGGGGTGGAAAGAGGGAAGATGCGAACAGTAAGGAAACGAGTTGCTGCTGGTAACCATAAAATGGCCAGTGCTATACCTTCACCATTAGACAGTCAGCAATCGCCACCAAGAAGCCTGCAGTTTCTCACACCACTTATGTTGTGTGTATTAATTGTATACAGAAGTGGAGGGACATACAGTTTAAAGTCGACTCCGAACGACAGATTTTTGAGAAACAAGAAGAGAAGGAGAAGAAATCGCCGAAAAAATACTTTTTTGTATTTTTTTAATTTTTTGATGTCTGGCCTGGGATTCGAAACCTGGCTTTACGTCTAATAAGCCAGCACACTACCTACTAGACCACAGCGTCCTCTCATTTTATTTACTCCCACAGCGCTACTCTGAAAACTCCTGATAGGTAGTTGACGTAAAAATATTATTTTTATTTCGTTTTGTTGGAGTTGTCGCATTATAACCCACTTATGTTGTGTACGTTAATTTTATATATGAGTGGGGGGACCCACAGTTTAAAGTCGACTCCGAAGGATAGATTTTTGAGAAGCTTTTCATGGCAATTTTATTTACTCTCAGAGTTTCTGCCAGAAATATGCTGAGAGGAAGTCGCCGAAGAAATATTTTCATATTTTCGTTTTAATATCTGACCTGGGTTTGAACTCGGTCCTTAGGTCTAGTCTAATAAGCCCACACACTACCTACTAGACTATGGCGTGGTAAATCTAGGAATATAAAATTCATCAAAACAAACTTTTCTTTCAGAGATTATAATGGATATGTGAATGTGGATATTAACCCCAAGTATTCCTCCGGCGATATCCTCACAGCAGATTTATGGCAAAAACTTCAAGAGTAAATAAAACTAATATAAAAAGGATCTCAAAAATCTGTCGTTCGACATCGACTTCAAACTGCAGGTCCCATCACTCAATCAAATTAACACACACAACGTAAGTGGTGTGGAAAACTAGGTCGTAATACTGGCTGAAGGATTGTAATGACCAATTACGTATGTATGTTCCGAATAAGCAATAAATTTAAAAGAAAAAAAAAACTTGTTTCACTTCTATTGTAAATCAAAAAATCAAATTTATCGCCAATAATAAAGCATGCCCCACCATATATTATCAGTTGCACCACCTCTGTACTACAATGTAAACATAAGCTGTTGTATTAAGCCAGATAGAGAGTGTGTTATTATTGTTTTGTTTCATTTCATGGTTGTATGTGTATTTGTCAACTAGTATTTGTTTTAGGGGTGGGTGGTTTGTTTTGTTATTTTGGGGTCGGCAAATTTTCTGCCCTGTTTTTCGGCTCTCTCTCTTGCTCTCTCTCTCGTTATTTGTTTGTTATGGTTTTGTTGTCTTTTGTCATACTGTATGTTCTTTCATTCTCCCCCACCAGTACGATTAAATGCGAAAATAAAAATTTATCTGTGATCTCAAGCAGTGTATTATATAGAACAGATATATTGTTGTTGTTGTTGTACAGATACTACATATAATAGCATTTCATTTACATACAATATCTGCCAGTTTTTATTTTTATTTTATTTTATTCACCCATTTGCCTTTTAGATATTTTGTTGTTGTTGTTTTTGCACAATATCGTTTGGAATTGTTTCGCATTCGCATTTTCGAATATTCAGTGTTTCTCTGGCCTTTGAACGTTTAAAAACAATGTTTGATACAATAAAATTAACATTTTCAAATTGAATAAAAAAAAAGTCTCAGACCTTTAGAAATTCTAAGAAGAAGAAGAAGAACAAAGTACTAGAGAATGTGTTGTGCATGGATGGGAAAGTTCAGAGTGTGTCGCTATATGATTTTACATTGACTACTTACAGTACAAACAATCATTAATTCAATTTGTTCATACATAAATATTAAATTAATTTCAATTTATTTGCGCCGCTAGCAGTATTGTACGCCATTTAGCCTGTTGCCTAACTGCCTGTCTATCAGTCAGTTTGTCATGTCTTGTCATAAGTGTTTATTTTCCAGAGTGAGTGTATGTTATTATTAAAGACCGTCTGTTTGTACGTTTTATTTGGCTGGTGTTAAAGAAATAAAAACATATGTTTGAAAAAAATAATTTTTTTTAAATAATAAAAAGAAAAACCATTTAAATAAACAAATATCAACCAATAAAAATAAAATTAAATAGACAGAGTGCCAAAAACCAATGTGATCGATTAAGTTGTTAAAAAGGAATTAATTTTTTGAAATTGTAATTAAATTGAATTTACTTAAAGAAGCCAGCGAGCGAAAGATTATTTATTTATAATAAAAATATTTTAAATTTTTAAGAAAATTTGTTATTGTTTCGTGCATATAATTAATGTTCCCACGATAAGGCCATAGATTTTATGCAAAAATGACCTGATGGTGTTTTGCTTCATTTCTGATAGCCACCAATTTTTAACTCATTGACAGTTAGTTGATATTTTGGAGCGTATAAATAAACTCATAGGTTTTAAGTCTGACCGTCAATGCATATTTTGTCTTATAGGATGAACAATCCATTATAAGAGATAATAATTCCTGTGAATAGGCAAAGTTTTTAATGTAAAAGACTTTGAGTTTCACAAGACTGTTGAGAAATTGTTGATACTCGTGAGGATACGTGAAAACCATCAGCGGGAAAAATTCAATTTCACTTAGTCGGGTTGGTTACCTGGACAAATATTGACTGTTGGAACAAAAATTCTTGGCTTGATCAGACATCACTTAGTTGGGGAGCACTAGTATGTAGTAGATTTAGATTAACTCAATTAACTAAAGAGGCACTGTAGTCTGGTAAGAAGCGTGTTGACTAAAGATGTGCACAAGAGATATAAAATTGAACTCTATTGTATTTTTCTCAAGACCGAATATTGATTGTAGCTGCAAACATAAATAAGTATGAAGTAAAGATAGAGTACAAAAAAACAATTGCACTCGTAAACCATTCTACAACAGTATAAAAGAGAGTTGTGTGAAGAATTCAAGAAAAATATTGTACTCTTCATAGAGCTAAAACATGGATTTCTTTTTTACTCTCGGTAACCGAACATCTTCCTGGACGCCATCATTGCCAGTAATTTATTTAAACTTTTTATTTCTGGGGAAAAACCTTTTTTTACACTATGACTTTTTTTTACTAGTATTCATACGGAAATACTGAAAGTGTAGCTTCAGTAGTAAAATATGATCTTACAACACAAAGCATAGTTCCGTTACTTCACAGGCAAACGAGTGCTGTTGCATACATTGAATAAATTAGAAATACACATTTCACTGCACTCGTAAAACCAAAAGCAACAGAAAAGAGTACACTACAGTATTGCATTCGGTGAAGGGTAAGCTAGCAGAATGTCTTGTGCACACCTCTAGTGTTGATCTATTAGACGCAAGAAATTGGTTCAACACCAGGTCAGATTTCCTGAACAAAACAGGTCGTCGACTTCCTCTCAGCGGATTACTGGCAAAAACTCTGAAAGTAAATAAAATTGCCAGGAAAAGTTTCTCCATAAGCTATCGTTCGGAGTTGACTCATGAATAAAAATATTACACTAGGAAGCTACATTGTATAAGACTCACAGAATTTCGAAAAATTTCTTTTCAATTTCACTTAGCTTAGGTTGATTACGCTGAGAAATATTGACTTTTACCTCATTTCTTCATAACAATTTGGATAATAGGTTGAAATACTCCTTCAATAAAACATTAAAACAACTTCTTTGTGAGAAAAGGTTTTACATATCGCATATTCCCTCGGCTACTCGTATGTAAGGAGTTAATCACAAGTTAAAAATTAGGCTTTTAGAACACATTGTATAGAAAAATTCAGAACAATCCAAAATGACTCAAATGGTTTCAGACGGCTGTGTTTATGTATTAATGAAAGCCTAAATAGAGCCCATCTCCCATTTTTTTCATGTAGTGCTTATTTCGTGAATGGTAACACTTAGCTCATGTCTGATTTGACAGATAGTTAGTTTTATCCTTCTGCTGAACGAATGTGGTTGTGTATACGCTTGAATAACGCTGGGAAATATGCGTTTTCGCTTTGCTAAGTGGTAAAAAAAATCATCTTTTCAGCTCATTTTGATCTTGGCGGGTATGTAAACAAGCAAAATTGTCTCATTTGGGGCACAGAAAACACGCACGCATACGTTGAAAAGTCGACGGACGAGTCACTGTTTAGTACGGATTTTGGTCCAGAGGCATAATTTGGCAATTTTACTTGGAAAATGAGCAAGGAATGGCCGTTATAGTCAATGACGATCGTTATCGGGCCATATTGAACGAATTTTTGTTCACAAAAATTGAAGAGAAGGATATTGGCAACATTTGGTTTCACCAGGACAGCGCTATTTGCCACATAGCCAAAGCTACACTCGATGTTTTGCGCCCTATTTTTGAAGATCGCATTATCGGCCGCAGAGCTGATGTCGTTTGGCCACCTCGGAACTGCGTTGGATTATTATTTGTGGCGTGCCGTCAATTGACGCTTTAAAGGACAATATTCGTGAAGCCATTGCTGAAATACAGCTGCACACAATCGATAATATGCTTAAAAATTGGACCGATTGTATAAGCTACTGCATGGCCAGGCATTTGAATGAAATTATTTTCCATTATTAACCGAAAGGATTTTACTTTCATATAAAAAAGAAATTTGATAAAATATTCAGTAGCTTTTTTTAAAAGCATTTTCAAAAAAAAGTCATTTGGCGGACCCTTTAGATTTCTAACGACATTTTTCATAATTATTTAATATTTAAACTACCGAAACTGAATTGGACTATAAAAACTTATGAAAGAAAGATGCCCAATGTGATGAATCGTATTTTGATGGCCACATAAATATGGTGGACCTAAGCAATTACAAAAAACTGTCTGAAAACTTTTTTATTTACAATTTTATTCTTCTAACACCAATTAGAATCAATGATGATACCTCATTATCTGATCAGAAACAATACCCTGGGACTTTTTGAATCTCTTCCGCCTCTTAACAGCTGCGGTAAACATACATACATAATTGGCCATTACAACCCTTCAGTCAGGATTACAACCTAGCTTCTCACACCACTTATGTTGTGTGCGTTAATTTTATACATGAGTGGCGAGACCTAGAGTTTAAAGTCGACTCCGAACGACAGATTTTTGAGAAGCTTTTCATGGCAATTTTTACTCTCAGAGTCTTTGCCAGAAATCTGCTGAAAGGAAGTTACGGATGAAATATTTTTCGTTTTGATGTCTGACCTGGGATTCGAACTCGGGCCTTTTGTATAATAAGCCAACACACTACCCACTAGACCACGGCGACTTCTTAGAGGCCTATTTACAGCTGCGGTACACTACTAATAGAAATCTATCAGTTGACTCCTACCATAAGTCGAACAAGTTAAGGAATTTAAATTATGTTTGGCAACTATCACTAGCAAGTAATTTGAGGTAAAATGTAAAAAGAGTGAGTTTTGTGCAAAAAATAGCAAAGATTTATCAATTAAGTATGAATTGCTAAGAACCTTAACAGATCCCAGGCCAGACGTCAAAAATAAAAAAATACAAAAAAGTATCTTTTCTGCGATTTCTTCTCTTTCTCTTCTTGTTTCTGAAAAATCTGTCGTTCGAAGTCTACTTTAAACTGTAGGTCCTGCCGCTTCTGCATAAAATTAACACATACAACATGAGTGGTGTGAGAAACTGCGCGCTTCTTGGGGACGATTGCTGTAGACTGTCTAATGGTGAAGGTATAGCACTGACCATTTTATAGTCACCACCAGCAACTCGTTTCCTTACCGTTCGCATCTTCCCTCTCTCTTTCTAACTTTTCTAAAAAACATGCACAATGCACTGCATGAGTTGGGGTCATCCCCTGAGTGTTGATTTTATAAAAAAAAATCGATCTATCTACCGGATTTCTCTGCAAATAATTATAGGGACACTATGTTGACTTATTATTTAATTAATTAAATAATTTATTTAATTAAAGGATACATGGACTTATTGATTCATACAATTATATTGACGATATCCTGAGGGTTCAAGAAAAAAAATGTCGTTAACGTGTAGTTATGCCCGGATTGTTCGAAAAAATGACTGGCGATAGCCAAGCGAAACTAAAAAGCAGCCATTTTTATGAAAATACCGATTTTTATTCGAACTTGAAGTAAAATTGGGATTAATTTAGGTTATAATTATTGTTTTTTTTTTGGCATTAATCTATTCTCAATTAAGGGTTCAGGCTCAGTTTTGACCAGCGAAGTTGAAGGCATCCCCAAAGCAACTTTTTGGTTTTCGATAAAAGCAAGCTTTTCGCAGCTGCCTTCGAAAACTAACCTACTCTTAAGTTAATTAATGTCCTGTTCGTGATAAGCAGTTGTTAATCAAGTTTTACTTTTCCACTAAAAATGTCCTAAAAGATTTTTAATACGTTTTTTATGCAACTCCCTGAGACAGTAATAAATTTGGTAGGAACCAGTTCATAATTATATCACAACTATTTGCAGAATATTTTGTTCTGCTTAAAACAAACTAGTCGATTACCAGTGGTTCTTGGTATTATAAATTTATAAATGGAGCCTGATACAATACAGGTTTGTTTGTTTTTGCCTTAGAAAATTTAGCAAAAAAAAGAAAAATCTCATTTTGATTGACAGCGTTTTGCATGTGCTGTGCACAAGTGTACATACGTACATATATAATTTTTCAATTTAATTTATTTTTTTTTTGTTTTCTTTTTTTTAATTTAATAAAATTGTAATGTAATCATTGTGTAAAAATTGTTTTTCTAGATGACCCGTTACAAACAGACTGAGTTCTCGGAGGAAGACAGCAGTTCGATTGGCGGTGTGCAGTTGAACGAACCCAGCAGTAGTACGGGCATGCAGATACGATATCATACGGCTAGGGTAAGCGCACAGTAAAATACAATAAAAACAACAACAACAACAATAATAATGAATAATGTACTCTTTATGTAAATATCATTTTGTTTTTCTACTCCCATTACAATATATTTGCATATTGTAGTTGTGATGTAGGAGGCATGATATGTTGATGATAAAAAATGTTGCACAGAAAATATTTATTTTAGATGAAAATCAAAAAAAAAAAATTTGTTTTTATTTTGGTTTCTTGGTTCCCTTTATTAATGCCCTATCTATTTCTATTTTCTCGTGCTATTAGTATCAAATCCTTTTGAGTTTCACATGTTTAAATTTTACAGCCGTTGGACTATTAGCTTGTGGGATGGACTAACATTTGTTAGTTTGAAGAGAACAGATAACAAGGAATTTCGTATATGAACTTACAATCAAACTTAAAATAGTTTCGGCCAAGATTGTAATGTTTTTACTCACCCTTGCAAATGACACAAAGAGCAATTGTTTGTGTGTCAAATTCAGTCCCGGCAATTTCAAAACATCGGCCTCTTTATTAATGGACGTTTTAAGGAAGGCATGATATGCTGCCTTTAGACCACCATTATCGGCTATCGGCCATTAATAGCATAGGAACTATATTGTTTGTCAAAAAAAATCAAAATAATAAGAGAGGTTAGTGTAGGAGATAGACAAATTGGAAAAAGGGTAAAGGTAGGAAAGAAAGGATACAGAGACGGAAGGAAAACAGATGTACGACAAATAAACAAAAGAGCAGGACTATAACCTTGAAGTCCTAACACTTTTCAATTAGCTCAAATTATTTATGAATCTATGAAGAGCCTTAATCTAAAAAGCTGCTTACCAGGGTCCTCAACCTCAATGTACCATATACATACATAATTGGTCAACACAACCCTTCAGTCAAGATTACGGCCTTCTCATGTTGTATGTGTTAAGTTTATAGATGATTGGCGGGACCCACAGTTTAAAGTCGTCTCCGAACGACAGATTTTTTGAGACTTTTTCATGGCAATTTTATTTATCTTCGGAGTTTTTGCCATAAATCTGCTGAGAGGAAGTCGTCGAAGAAATATTTTTAAATATTTCGTTTTTGATGTCTGGTCGGGGATTTGAACACTGTCTTGGCGCCTAATAAGCCAACAAACTACCTACTAGACCACGGCGACACAGTGGTCATGGACACCTAGACACATAACATCCTGCTACATTCCCCCAAAACCTCTCCTCCCCCCGCTGACACATCCAGTGATGAGGCTGTAAAGGTGGCAAATTTGGAGATCCGGACTATCAAATCGTCTTAGGAAAGTCAACCGATGATTATTTTCTTAGCTGTTAAGTCTCAGAATACAAACTTTAGAGTAATCGCCGGCCGATTTGTCTGTGCTTATAATAAAATTCTATTTTTAAGTCCAAGAATACAAGCATTAGAGAAATCGTCGGCCGTTTGATCTATGATTATACTAAAACTCAGTTTTTAAGTCCAAAAATACAAGCATTAGATAAATCGTAGGCGTTCGATCTATTGTTATACTCAAACTCAGGTTTACAGTTCCAGAATACAAGCTTTAGAGGAATCGCAGGCTGATTGATCTATGGTTATACTAAAACTCAGTTTTTAGGTCCAAAAATTCAAGCATTAGAGAAATCGCCGACCGATTGCTTTATGGTTATGTAAAGGCCGTTGGCTTGGTCGATTTAGCTGTGAATTGGCAGAATTCTATTTGAGCAATGAAAAGGCCTAATACTTTACAGCCGCTTTTTTTCGAAAGGTTTTTTTTTACGATATTTGTGATTTAAAATAGTTGATCTGATTCGAGTTTTCTAACAAAAGAAATAAAGAATCACTTTGCGGTTGTTAGTGGATAGATTTAAAGTACTTCTGTGGTATATAATGCTATCCTGGTGACTAGTTTCTGCAATTAAAATTTTCTCATAGGCATTTGTCCTTTATATATGTAAGTATATGAGATACAAAGAGAGATTGTATCGATATCAGCTTTCGATCTGATTCAGGACTAACTCTCTATGCCATAACTCTTCACATTAAAGCATTACTCTGTCATAAAATTAACCTTACTGTAGTTCTATTCGTGGTCGTATAATACCGAATACAAAAAGTTTTCCTATTAAAATGTACACACACAATTATATCCAAGTGTTTTTCTTGTAGAAAAATATATTAAAAGTGCTTTGTAAAGCTATGAGTGTATGTATGGGTGGGTAGTAAATGCATGTTCTGTAGCATGGTATGTGGGAATATTGAATCCACAGGATACTCATGTTTTACAGTTAAAATTTTATAAGATTTAGTTTCAATATATATGGGGCTTTAGCATAATCCCCCTTTATTTTAAAAGAACGTGGTTTACCACAGTTTTATGATATCATTTACACAAATTGGGTTATACACGCTCATATATATTTCAAATATTTTAAATGTTTAAAGTCTTAATAAAACGGAAATTTTATATGAAATACAAATATTTTGTTACGGATTAATTGACGAAACTAATCACTAAATTAGAAACAAAAAAAAAATAAAATAAAATGAAATGATTAAATTGCTTCCGTCATATATAAAGGCTTATTTAGATTAAAAATAAATGCTTTAAACTAGTTTACATAGTTGAGAGGATGTTTGCTAGGGATGCCAAACGAGACCGATTTTTAAAAATCCCTGGATTCGGGATTTTGTAAATCCCGATCCCGAAATCCCGGGATATTTCGGGATAATTCAGGATCGAAAAATCCCCAAAAATCACTGGAAAAATCGCGATTTTCTCTTAATAATAAAAATATTTTGTTAACACATTCATTTGTATATCACTTATGTACATCAGAATTATATGTCATTAAAAATATAATAAAAAAAAGCAAGACAAAAAGTAACAAAAAAGCGTAAATTAACAAAAATAAAAATTATTCATACCTACATATGTAAATGCATTAGTTTTAAGAAAATTATTTGGATTCCAACAAAAATATTAAAGCATCTAACATGTGATCTGAAAGTCTTGAACGAATTTCATTGTCAACATACCCTGCCGTTAAAAAACACTTCTCGCAACCAGCTTCTAAATATTCACCTCTACCACCTCATGATGTAAATAAATCTATTTCTTTGGACAGTTGAGTATCTAAATCTGTTACCCTTTTAATTCGTTTTATAAGGCTTTTGAATTCTTCAATGCCATCAAATAATTTTTTGTCAATGGAAGTAGGGTTTTCCTCATCTGAGATGCTATTATCGAAGTCAAGTGATATAGAATTTTTTTTCAGGACATTTTTAGGGTCAAAATACATATGAAATCACAATCCCGAAAAATTTCGGGACAAGTTTTTAAAAATCTCGGGATTCGGGATTTTATGAATCCCAAAAATCCCGGGATTTCTGGATTAGGGATTTCCCGATTGGCGTGCCTAGCATATACACATATCCATTCAAATGTAATTGGTCATAATTGGACTTCCTCTCAGCAGATTTTTGGCAAAAACTCTTAGACTAAATAAAATTGCCATGAAATGTTTCTCAAAAATCTGTCATACAGAGTCTACATTAAAATGTAAGTTTCGCCACTTATAACGGGCGATTTTTTAGCTATTATCTTTTTGGAGACACTGGTTTAAACATCTAATGCACGTTTCGTATTTTGTTTCACTGTCAAACATCTTCAGTTTGGTCTATAATTTAACCATGAATCGTCTTACAAAGAACAACGCTTACAAATCATTAAATATTATTATCAAAATGCGTGCTCTGTTAAGAAAGTTCATCGCGAGCTTTTTCCGTTTTATGGTCAGTTTAATCGATCCACTGAAGCGGCTATTAGGGCTATTGAGACTAAATTTTGCACGAAATTTATATTGTTGGATATTAAACCACCAACACGCTTACGTAGAATGCGAACTGAAGAAAATATCGCAGCTGTATCGGCCAGTGTTAATGATGACCATCAATTATCGTTTCGTCGCCGTTCGCAGCAATTGGGCCTCTGATACTTAACAACGTGGAAAATTTTTCAGAAGGATTTAGTTGTGAAGTCTTTCAAAAGACTTGCATGATATGTGTTTTCACACACAGCACGCGTAACAATGGATTTATTGAGAGGCGAGTTCGGTGAACATTTTATTTCATGTTCGGGACCGGTTAATTGGCCGCCTAGATCGTGCGATTGCTGGAAATTAAACCACCAACACTCTTATCTAGAGTGGGAACTGATGAAAATATCGCAGCTGTATCGGCCAGTGTTGATGATGACCATCAATTATCCATTCGTTGCCGTCGCAGCAATTTGGCCTCTGTTATTCAACAACGTGGAAACTATTGCGGAAGGATTTCGATGTGTAGCAAGAATTGAAGCCGAATGACTTACCGCAACGCAGAATTTTTAGTGAACGGGCTCTTGGAAAGTTGGCCGAAGATCCACTTCTTTATCGAAAAATTGTGTTCAGCGACGAAGCTTATTTTTGGCTCAATGGATACGTAAATAAGTAGACTTGTCAATTTTGGAGTGAAGACCAGCCACAAAGAACAGTGAATGGTAAGCGCTACCTTGAGATCATATTTTGGCCAAAAATGCAAAAGCTTGACTTGCATGACATGTGGTTTCAACAAGACGGTGTCATATGCCACACAGCGCGCGAAACAATGGACTTATTGAGAGGCGAGTTCGGTTAACATTTTATTTCACGTTCGGGCCTGATCAATTGGCCGACTAGATCGTGCGATTTCAAGCCTTTAGACTATTTTTTGTGGGGCTATGTTAAAGCTCAAGTCTTAAAGCTTGAAGTCGCGGTGGTCTAGTGGGTAGGCCCGAGTTCGAATCCCAGGTCAGACATCAAAACGAAAAATATTTCTTCGGCGACTTCCTCTCAGCAGATTTCTGGCAAAGACTCTGAGAATAAAAATTGCCATGAAAAGCTTCTCAAAAATCTGTCTTTCGGAGTCGACTTTAAACTGTAGGTCCCGCCACTCATGTATAAAATTAACGCACACAACATAAGTGGTGTGAGAAGCTAGGTCGTAATCCTGACTTAAGGGTTGTAATGACCAATTATGTATGTATGTATGTATGTTAAAGCTCATATCTATACAGACAAGCCCGCTTCAATTGATGCAATGGAAAACAACATTGAAGCATTTATTCGTGAGGTACCGGCTGAAATGTTAGAAAGAGTATGCCAAAATTATACTAAGCGGATAGACCATTTGAGGCGCAGTCACGGTCAACATTTGCATGAAATAATCTTCAAACATTAAATTATATGGACCGTACTATTGATTCAAATAAAGATTTTATGCACTTTTCTGAATTTTATGTGTTTTTTTTTTGAAAAATTTTCCTATAGCTCTTAAAAAATCACCCATTATATAAAATAAACACACACAATATAAGTGGAGTGAGAAGCTAGACTGAAAAAAAATTTACAGCCATTTAAACAATGCCAATAATTCTAATTTTTAAATTTTTTTTTATTATTTTTCAGGCGACTCTAAACTGGCGTTCCCGTAATCGTGTAGAGAAATGGCTTATGTTAACCACCATTGTTTTATCGTTTATAATACTTGGCCTATTAATAATGCTTTTTCAAAATGAGGCAGATAAAACCACCCGAATACTACATGTGGAGCCGCACAAAGACAGTAAGATTTTATTGATTTATAGTAGGATAACAACTATCCATTCAAACTTCTCATACATATCTCGTAGATCTGGATATTCCATGTTTAAATGAGTATTGCATATTTGCCTCCAATGACATCTTGAATTCGATTGATCGTTCTATAAATCCTTGTGAGGATTTTTATGGTTATTCTTGGTAAGATTGAAAAGAAGAAAAAAAAAAATTGTGAATGGAAATAAAAGTCTATGAATACGTTTTAGCAATCAATGGATTAAAAATAATCCAATACCGGATGGCAAATCATCTTGGGGCACGTTTAGTAATATTGAGCAGAGAAATCAATTGATAATTAAAAATATTTTGGAAAAACCAATGAAAACTTTCAAATCAGAAGCTGAGAAAAAAGCTAAAATCTACTATGAATCCTGTATGGATCGTAACGATGACTTGGAGAAATTGGGTGCAAAACCAATGGTAGATTTTCTATGGAACATTGATGGTTGGAATGTAACACATTCCGGTTTTAATATAAACAAATGGAACTTAGCCTCTACGCTTAAGAAATTACAGAATAGGTGATATTATTGAGTTCAGATAATAGAAAAATTATTACTTCTTCCTATTCTAGATACAATATAAACTGTTTGTTTGGCTGGGCCATAGGTGAAGATGATAAGAATTCAACCCGTCATGTTATACAAATCGATCAGGGTGGTTTGACGTTGCCTACACCCGATTATTATGAGAATCGTACAGAGATTCATCGTAAAGTCCTGAAGGAATATATTGAGTACATGACCAAAGTATGTGTTCTACTCGGTGCTAATGAAACTGATGCTCGACGCCAGATGGAGGAGATTATGGAATTTGAAACTAAAATTGCCAATATAACCATTCCCTTAGAGGAACGTCGCAATGAGGAGGCCATGTATCATCCCATGAAACTATCGGAATTAGATAAATTGGCTCCGTTTATAAATTGGACTGAACACCTGGACAACGCCATGGAATTGGTAAATCGTAGCATTACACAAAGAGAAGTGGTGGTGGTTTATGCCCCAGAGTTCCTTAAGAAATTATCGGTGATTATAATGGATATGCAAAAGACTGTGGAGGGTAAAAAGTAAGTCTAACATATACCAAGTCCTTGACATTATTAATCTGTAATATCTTTATGTTCCAGCACTCTTAATAACTATTTGGTTTGGCAAGCTGTACGCGTGCTTTCTCCTTGTCTATCCCGTTCCTTCCGCGATGCTTATAAAGGTGTACGCAAAGCTTTAATGGGTTCTGATGGCGGTGAAGAAGTTTGGCGCTTTTGTGTTGCCGATACCGGTAATGTTGTAGGTTTTGCTGTTGGCGCCATATTTGTGCGTCAAGCTTTCCATGGTGAATCTAAACCTGAAGCTGAGCAAATGATTAATGAAATACGTGAAGCTTTTAAACACAACATACCTAATCTTACCTGGATGGATAAACGCACGCGAGACAGAGCCATTGACAAGGCTAATGCAATATCGGATATGATAGGCTTTCCCGATTATATTTTAAGCGTGGAAGAGCTGGATAAAAAATATGCTGATCTTAATGTTACAGCGAATGCCTATTTTGAGAACAACATACAATCGAATATTTTCAACTTGAAGAAGAATTTAGAAAAGTTGGATCAACCAGTGAATAAAACTAATTGGGGTATGGTGCCTCATATGGTGAATGCCTACTATACACCTTCCAAAAATCAAATTGTCTTCCCTGCTGGCATATTACAGTCGCCATTCTTCGATATACACAATCCGAAGAGTTTAAATTTTGGTGCTATGGGTGTGGTAATGGGCCACGAACTAACCCATGCTTTCGATGACCAGGGGAGGGAGTTTGATAAATTTGGCAACATAAATCGTTGGTGGGACAATAAAAGTATTGAACGTTTCAATGAGAAAACCGAATGTTTTGACAAACAATATAGTTCCTATGCTATTAATGGCCGTCGTTTGAATGGCAAACAAACGCTGGGTGAAAATATAGCTGATAATGGTGGTCTGAAGGCAGCATATCATGCCTTCCTTAAAACGTCCATTAATAAAGAGGCCGATGTTTTGAAATTGCCGGGACTGAATTTGACACACAAACAATTGTTCTTTGTGTCATTTGCAAGGGTGAGTAAAAACATTACAATCTTGGTTGAAACTATTTTAAGTTTGATTGAAAGTTAATATACGAAATTCTTTGTTATCTGTGCTCTTCAAACTAACAAATGTTAGTCTATCTCACAAGCTAATAGTCCAACGACTCCAATATTTGAACACGTGTCTTTTGAGGGTTAAGAATAGTTGAAAGTCATATGGATTTGATACTAATAGCACCAGACTAAGGATTTTTACACTCACATTCGTTTATTGATTGATTTGTTCATGCAATTATTTGATTAGGTTTTTGGTATACCCTGGATAACACCACTTCTTCTGCTGTCTTAATTAGCCGTTCCAGAAACTTATTACCGATTTTTTTTTTTGCATTTTTTTCGATTTATTGCGTCCAACGTTCGATAGCCGTTTTATTAGCCAAAATGGTGCTGACAATTGGCCGCCAAGAAGCTGCAATTTGAGTCTGTTGCGCTATTTTCTGTGGGGCGGCGTTAAAGAAAACTGTAGTGCCGATAACAATCGAGATGCCTTTGCTATGACACGACCTCATACACTTGAAAAAGTGCACAAAAATTGATCAGATCGAATCAGGTACTGTGAGGCCTGTCGCAGCTGGCCGCATGTGAATGAACTAATATTCCGTTTCTAACCAGAACAATTGTAATTCACATCAAAAATATAAATTTGGCAAAATTGTAAATCATGTTTTGTTTTATTGTATTTTATAAATTAAACTTTTAAATGGCCCACCCATCCTTTATCTATTTTAACCCATTAACGCCTGACCACAAAATCCGTGCTTCGATTTCGGTGAAATTTGGCACAAACAGTATTTGGATTATTTGTATCGATATGAATATTTTCATTTTCTTCTTAAGTGTCATGGGGGCCTGCGTAGGGCATGGGTATTTATGTACCCACTTCGGGATAAGTGTGTTCTAAAAAAATTTTTTTCTTTTTGTTATATGCCGGCTAGACAACATAGTTATGCAAGTTTTGAGAGTTTTATTGAAAATAACAAGTTTGTGACAATAATAATCTTGACAAGAATGATAAATCTGCCAAAATTACTCCAATAAATAGTGACCTAAATAAAAAATTCATTCAATTTGGCATATTTTCCCATAGTCTTTCTATGGATGGTCGCCATTTGGCTACAAATACTGGGTGTTGGCTTCTATGACAGGATATTGTTATTCCTTTATCCTATATGTTGGCGCTTCTGCTAAAAATAAGGCTGACAATGGCCTTGGAGAAAATGTGGTACTACGACGATTAGAGAACATTTTACATCCTAGTCAATATAATGTTATAATAACAATTATCATATGCGAGACCGCGGAAAAAAGTGGTATTGGCCATTACTCACTAACGCTATTGACGCAGCTATGGTAAACGCATGCAAACTACTCTGCTTGTGCAGTTGATGTGAAGTTTTGCCACCCATGAGCCAACTCGATTTTCGGGTTGAGTTGTTGAAGCGTTGGTAAAAATAGTGAAAATCGACGCCGTGATGGAAAAGTTGTCATAAATGCGCAGCAAATAGCAAAACACTGTAAGAAGTTTGAATACATGATTGATAAAATTGAAAAATGTGATCGCTGTTTGCAATGTAGTGGGAAAATAGAGTACTGTTGTGCAAAATAGAGTTTGAATGTGCATCCAAGGGATTCGTTTGCACAATTTCATGCCGGAATTACCAAAAATATAAAAGAATAGAGAAAAATAAATGATTTGAAGTTAATATTTAAAATTCATTTTTAAAAGTTTTATGGAAAATATTTCATACCAATGCCTAAAGTGGGTATTTTTATACCCATGCCATTTAATCGCACTTGTAGCTTAGGTAAGTAGACCAATTTAAGTGAAAGTATTTTTATCGGGTAGAAGATATATTATATTACATGACATCTAAAGGTTTCTCTGATATATCATCGATAGATATTCCACAGAAGTTCTTTCTACAAAATTTTGATTATGAAAAATCCGTGATCTTTGACCTTTCTTCTGTCATCCAAAATATGTGAATATTATGCCTTACTAATTTTTTTTATTCTTTATTCGTTCTTAAAGAAAAGTTTGGGCTCTCGTTTTGTTGGGTCAAGACAGAATTTTAAAAAAAAAACTTCTTTTCGTGGGTATTTTTCTATCCATTCGGCGTTAATGGATTAATTTAACCATATTTAATACACAGTATGTTAACGTTAATGATTTTCCAGGTATGGTGCTCAACGGACACCGATGAAGCAACTCTGCTGCAGTTGGAAAAAGATACGCATTCACCATCAAAATTAAGAGTGGCCGGTACTCTGTCAAATATGCCCGAATTTGCTGAAGTCTTTCAATGTAAAGTGGGTTCGAAAATGAATCCCAAAAAGAAGTGTGAGGTATGGTAAATATTTTGCATTTTTTATGTTTATGTTTAAGCGCGTTTGTTAATATTTATTTTTGCAAAAACAAAAAACAAAAAAAACTAAAACAAAAACAAAAAAAAGAAATTTAAGGACATTTAACGAAAGTGTGTATATGTATGTTTAAAGAAAAAAGAAACAAAAATAAGAAAAAAAAAAAATACAAAAACAATTTCTTTTTTAAAAAAGTAATTTTTAAAACCAAAGGAAACTATAAATATAGTGGTAAAGTAACCAAATATTTAAAACAATGTATGTGTGTGTGATTTATAATATATAAGAGATCTCTCGTAAACAAAAAAAAAATTAAAAATAATTTTTTTATATACAATAAGTAATAAACGATAGAAAATAAATAAAAAAACAAAATAAAATCAAACGAAGTAAAGTAAACAAATGAAAATAGTTGAAATACAACCAAAAATACTAGCATTACACTTGGGAAAGTTTCAAGTTACTTTTCAAGGATTATTAACCAAAATTAAAAGAAAGGAAACAAGAAGAATTTTTTGTTTTTATTTTTTTTTTAAATTTACAACTGCGCGTATATGCGTGCATTTATTTAAGCTAAATTTTATCTATTTATTTAAGTTTTGTTTTTGTAAACTACTATGATTGTAACATTTACCTGTAACGTGTAATTTTCCTTTCAACGTAGAATAATAATATAAAAAGAAAATTATTTTCTTCCATTTTGTACAAATTTTACTTTTGTACTTAACTTCCTTTAATTTTCTAGTCCTCCCTTAAACTCCTCCCAAAGCGTAAACCACTAATTTATTATAAACCTAGAACTAATATAAAACTCATATTTATACAGTACATACTAGAGGTGTGCACATGACATATAAAATTGAACACCTATTGCATTTTTCTCAAGACCGAATATTGATTGTTGATGCAAATATAAATAAGTGTGAAGCAAAGTTGTGTGAAGAGTTCAACAAAAATATTGTACTCTTCATAGAGTCACAACATGCATTTCTTTTTTTGCTCTCGGCAACCGAACATCTTCGTCGACGCCAGCATTGCCAGTTACTTTTTTAAACTTTTTGTTTTTGGGGAAAACCCTTTCTTTACACTATTACTTTTTTTACACTACTAATATTCATATGGCAATACTGCAAATGTAACTTCAGTAGTAAAATATGCTCTTACAACACAAAGTTCCGTTTACTTCACAGGTAAACGAGCGCTATTGTATACATTGAATAAATGAGAAATACACATTTCAGAGCACTCGTAAAACAGAGCAAAAGAAAAGAGTTCACTACAGTATTGCATTCGGTGAAGGGTAAGCTAGCAGAATGTCTTGTGTATACCTCTAGTATATACATATGTATGTATGTATAACAAGTCCAACGTAATATTTTTCTATTTTGTGCCTAAATTAATGAAGAAAGAAAAATCCCGAATTAACAAAAATCTTGAAATTGTCATGCGTTTAAAAAAACAAAAAACTTTCGAATTATGCGTCGAACGAAATTTTTTGAAAAACTTTTTTTTCTTTTTAATTTATACAATATAATAAAATAAATGAATTAACTTTAAGCATTTAAAACTAATAATATAATTATTATAGTTATTATTAATTAAAATATTGAGTTTAGTGCAATCAACATATCCTACTATGAAATACCCAACTTAAAATACCGCAAATATAAACGTAACAATCCATAACAAGTTTCAATACAACCTAGTCTCTGCGCAAATGTACCAATTAAAGCGACAGTCAGTTACCTATAAAACATTAGCATTTGTGTTCTAATATCAGAATATTCCAAATCACATTGTTAAAATGCCCATAAATATCCCACATATAAATACTTTTTCATAACTCCTGAAAGTATACAACAGCTGATTCTATTTTTTACATCCTACTCTTTATGCCATGATATTTTTTATTGGAATTTTAATTCAAAACTCAAATTTAACTGTACATAAATTCGTAATGTATTGGCAACTCTTACAGTATAACGTATAAACAAACGGAAACCTTTTTTAAATTTTATATGCTACTTTATCCAATAGTTCTATTCGACCTTTTTGATAATAATTAAATAAAAAGATTCATCGAGCTTGAGGTCATTTTTCATATGTCATTTATTTACTTCCAATATTTCGATATCCTACGGATATCATTCTCAAGTACATTTGAAATGACAAATTGTTAAAACGCCTATAATTATGCAATGTGTAAATACTTTTCAATAACCGCTTTTAAGTATTATACCCATAGCTGCCAGATAAATGAAGTATCAAATCGTCAAATATTTAAGAAAAAATCGTCAAAATCGTCAAAGACGATTGTGGTCTAATCTAAGTGTGCTGGTTTATTAGACGTAAAGCCAGGGTTCGAGTCCCAGGCCAGACATCAAAAATATAAAAATACAAAAAGTATTTTTTCGGCGATTATTTCTCTTTCTCTTCTGGTTGCTCAAAAATCTGTCGTTCGGAATCGACTTTAAACTGTAGGTCCCGCCACTTCTGTATAAAATTAACACACACACTATGTCATGATATTCTTTTTTATCGGAATTTTAAAATTCTATTTCAAAACATAAATTGTTAAAAGACTGTTCATGAATTAGTAACGAATTGACAACGCCCCAAGTTAAGCATTAAATGTTCTAAAAATTTACACCGTATAATTCGAAATTCCTGTCTCAACATGGTAGAGAGATTATTGTAGTAAATAAGACGCCGTAGTTTAATAGTTAGAGCGTCAGCTTATTACAAGTGAGGCTACGGTACAGTTCCCTAACCAAGAATTTCGAACAAAACGAAATATGAAATAATATTTTTTCTGGCAAAAACTATGAAAGTAAATAAAATTGCCATGGAAACTTGCTCAAAAATCTATCGTTTGCCATTTTTGTATAGAATTAACGCACACAACATAAATGATATGAAAAGTTGGGACGTAATCCTAAGTGAAGGATTTTAATGAGTAGTAAATAAATTAAAGGTATCAGTAAGTGAAACATACATTAACTCTACATAATAGATTTGTATTTAGCGGTGCTGTCGCTTTAATTGTGTTTAAAACATTTGGATAATCAACATTTATCTACAAAAGATGTCTGATAATACATGAGCAACACAAGTATTATCATTCAAGCAATTTTACAAATATGGTTCTATAATTTCTGTGATTTTACCTTAAATAATAAATAAATAATAAATAATGCAAAAATACAAATTGATTTAATTGCAGTAATATGAAACTAATAAACATTAAATAACAAAAATTTTGGAAGAAACACCAACAAAATAAGTTGAAAATATTTGTTAACTAAGTTTTATAAAGAAACCGCAAACAAAATTCAAGTGATGTAAACATTAAAAAATTGTTAACCAACACACTGCTATACTATAGCAATGGTCGTATGTATAGTATGGTATTTAGCACATTTACATACATATGCTAAAAACATTTGCTTCTAATAAAATTTATAACTCGCGTTGCTAAGCTGAGGACATATAAATAAAATATGCTGCAACCAACACTAAACTGTGAAGACAAAAATTGATGTCTTTTGTTTATTGTAGTCAAAGAGAACACATCTCGTAACTTATTTTAAAGGAATTTATCCGTAATTGATTTGATTTCATGTTCTACGTTAGAACTATTTCAGAAAGATTATGTACCAACAGTTTTGTGGATTCCTTCTTCTGTTCGTTGAGATTTTTAGGTGTTATTAGAAATTTGTTCACCGTATCTCGATTATTCTACATCATGTCATGAATTTTGTCATGGCATTGTAGTCAACATTCTCTCATTCGCACGTGTTGTGAGATTTACTACAATCAAAGCAATCTATTCTCGCCGGGGTCTAGTAGGTAGTGTGCTGGCTTATTAGACGTAAAGCCAGGGTTCGAGTTCCAGGCCAGACATCAAAATAACAAATACAAAAAGTATTTTTTTGGCGATTTCTTTTCTTTCTCTTCTTGAAAAGTTTCTTAAAAAAAACTGTCGTTCCGAGTCAACTTTAAACTGTAGGTCCCGCCACTTCTGTATAAAATGAACACACACAACATAAGTGCTGTGAGAAATTGCGGGCTTCTTAGGGACGATTGCTGTAGACTGTCTAATGGTGAAGGTATAACACTGGCCATTTTATAGTTACCTAGCAGCAACTCGTTTCCTTGCCGTTCGCATCTTCCCTCTTTCCACCTGTCCTAAAACCTGCACAATGCACTACATGAGTAGGGGTCATCCCCTAAGTGCTGGTTTTATTAAAAAAATGACCATATATGTATATAAGGCTTTTGGTTAACATCATTTGTAATTTTGTATGTGGTTTCTCTTCTGTTTTTTTTTTTTTTTACTAAAACGAGAATAATTTTTTTTTTAGCATTTTGAAGAGGCACAATTTTATTTATTAACGAATGAATTTAAAGAAACAATATATACTATATACATGAATATACATAATTATGTAGTATACGAGTACGTATATTATTTTTACTACATTGTATTTAAAATATTTATTATTTTATTTTTTGTTTTAACAATCAGTTCCTGTTTTACAAGATATGTATGTCGGTAGTACGTATGTTTAGTATGAATTTATTCCTTAATTAGCCAAAAATTAACAAGAAACACAAAATGATAAAATTATTTTATAAAAACTCAATATACATATATTTTTAATTGTAAAACTTTAAAAAACAAAAAAACACAACAAAATGTATTACTTTTCTGAATACATTAAATAAATTAAAAAAAATAAATAAATATAATAAAAATAAATAGTATTTTAATTGAAATATTGATACGTTTGGTTTAAAAGAAATGTAGAAAATTTAATCCTGAAAATAACCCAAAGAGCATATTTACAGTGGATAGTAGTTCTATATATATTACATGCTGCCAGTTATTATTCATTAAAGACATCAAAGCAGATCTGTTCAGCTCTATCTTTATCACATTATAACAGAGCCATCTGTGGAACGAAAGGTAATGAATATTTGGGCGGTAAGTTCATCTGATGGAACATAAGGAATTAACAAATAGGGTTCCAACCAGAGATCAGTGATAAGTATTTAAAACGATGAGTAGATTCGTAGAGATGCTAAGTGAGAATACTTTGCTTAAAGGAACGAAAATGAACTTTTATTTATGGTTACAACAGGTAAATAAAATTATTACAACGCCCTGCATCATCTTTTCGAAATACAGTTAAGAGAAAAGCAAACGAAATTCAGGCAAAACAAGTTCTGCACTGATCATATTAGCAGTTTAATTTTAATTAATTGTCGATGAATTAGGTTCCACTCACATATACATATAGAGGGTTCATTGACTTCAAGCTTGTTTTCATCAATTATTACACTGCGATCTCGTAATTATTAGCTGGCATACATAAAATAATTGCCCATTACAACCTAGATTCTCACACCATTTATGTTGTCTGTATTAATTTCATACATGAGTGGCGAGACCTATAATTTAAATTTGATTCTGAACAGCAGATTATTGAGAAACTTTCTATGGCATTTTATTTTCTCTCAGAAATCTGCTGAGAGGCAGTCGCCTAAGAAATATTTTATTCATATTTCGTATTGTTGCAGATGTGTGACCTGGGGTTTGAACAGTGGCCCAATGACATATAAGCCAACACACTACCTATCTACTAAAGTACGGCGACTTCACATCAACAGGTTGAGATTAATTAACTCCTGATCAATTAGTACACACCAGAGATCAGCAATAAGTATGAGTAGGTTCTAGTCATACTTATAATTTCAGATACTTATACGCATTCATACTTATTTTGCTAACATACTCATACTACTCATACTCAAAGTTGGTAGTACTTGTCGTATTCATACTTAACAATACACATTATGTTATTGACTTCGAACTCGTCTCTACTCAACATTTACACGAAGAACAGAATAAGTATGATCACTCGCTTACGAACACTATTATACTCACAAGAAGATTGCGTGTATGCTTTGCTTGTTGTCTTTGTCTTTTCTTTCTTCTTTGTTTGTACATGCAACAACAACTAAGAATGTAAATTTTGATGAATGATTCGAGTCACCCGAATCACTTATAAGTATTATTTTTCAGAATTTATAAATCAGAATGAGTAGGCCTATGAAACAAACATATTTCGAATGGTGTGAGTTTGATGTCAACATTGGTCGCACACTCATTGGAACCTATACTTATATAACACTGTTGTAGCGAGTACGAATAAATCAGAGAAGTTGAATTTCAATTCTGTTGATTAACTCATACTCAAAATTGCATAAGTACTTATGAGTAGCGGAAAAAGGATTCATTGCTGATCTCTGGTTCCTAGCTAACATTATCTGTCTTTCATGGACTATATAAGTAACCTCGAATGGGTCAATGCCATGAATACAACTGAATATTATATAAGGCGTTCAAAAAGGGTATAATCAAAACCTAGGAAAGACATCAAAACGAAAATAAAAAAAATATTTCTTTGGCGACTTCCTCTCAGCAGATTTCTGGCAAAGACTCTGAGAGTAAAAAATTGCCATGAAAAGTTTCTCTATCGTTCGGAGTCGACTTTAAACTATAGGTCCTGCCACTGGCGATCTGGACATCTATTGGGAAAAGGTTGTCGGTAAACAACATACCTCAGTTGTGTGTCTACAACGGAATGTTCACGTTATAAACGAACTCGACTGGTTAGATTTTTCCCAGGTTTTAAACTTGGTTTTTCATTTGGTTTTAAAAGGAGCAAAATGAGGTTTTTTTTAAACTTATAAACACAAATTACGTAAGTAGTGTGAGAAACTAGGTCATAATACTGACCGAAGGCTTGTAATGAACAGTTACGGATGTATGCTCAAACAGAGAATTTCGAAAATTTGTCGTTGATAACGACGATCTTGTTGAAGCCACATTAATTCAGTCTGTTGTGCTAAATTACCATCCACCGCTACATCATTCAATAAAACGTTTATAAAATTAAATTATTTTCATTAAACTGATCCTAATATTTATCGAAAATCATTATCACGTATTCACTGATTGTTGAATTTGTGATGATACCAATCCACATGAGAGCGAGTTTGGTGTGGAGTGGCCAGGACTGTCGGCGCCAACGGCTTTTATTTGTTTGAAAACTACATTTGGATGACTACCACTGTCAACGGTAAGCCCTATAGGTCGATGATTATCAACTTCTTTTACTGGATGATCTGGACACCAACGAGACGACGCAACATGCTACGCAGCGCATGTTACATTTGGTATTTAATACGAGCGATGTGAGGGCATGATCATCTCAGGTAGAAAACTATTTTGAAAAGAAACAGACATACACCAATATATCTATGTATAAACTTTCGATTTAGTATGTATGAATAATTTCAGGCTAAAGGAGCTGTTATTTTAGGGATGTTAATGTTAATTACTATAGTCTATAGAGGGAATATTATGATCTCAAGGACCGCTAAACATATAAATTGTATTGCAAAGAGATATACAGGGTGGCTGATATGTATTGTAACCAACTTCAGGCTGTTATCATTTGTAAAGCGATCGTCTAACAGCTGACAGATTTATTCCAGCGACAATTCATTTTATTATTTACATGCTTACAAAAGCATTTTGTTCTATTGTATTGAGAAAAAAAGTTATTCAAGATGGAATTCAAGCGTGATAGTATGATGGCTTTATATTTGGTTGGAAAACTACAGGTGGCTATCTTTAGAGCCCCCCCTCCAGCATTTAAATGTGAATAAATCTTTTGTTTCTCGTACCATTGCTCGTTACCGTGATATTGGCAGTATTGAATCGCGACCAAAAAGTGGACGAAAAAAATGCGGTAATAATACTAGAAATGATCTGTAAAGATTTGATCGAAATCCACGCCGCAGTGGTAGAAAAAGTGCTCGTGAGCTGAACATATCGGGAGAATGGATGCAACGCATATTGAAAAATCATCTTGGACTAAAGCCATTGAAGTTCCAAAAAGTACAAGAGCTCACCGATGGACAAAAAAAGTTAGACTGCAAAGAGCCAAGGAGTATCTTCGCTTGCACGAAAGTGGCCAGTTACCGAATTTGGTTTCCTCTAATGAGAAGCCATTCTAAATTGAGCAGTTTATAAACAAACAAAATGATTGGGTTTTCTTGCCAAAGAGGTCAGCTGAAAATTTACACCTGCGATTGGCCACCAGAACTGAAGCGCCTCCGATGGTATGGTGCTCATATTCATCGACCGTAAATGCTGAGTATTATCGGGAAAATGTTAAAGACAGTATTGAAGCCCTGGACAGACAAACATCTCGGCAGTAAACCATGGACATTCCAATAGAACTCAGCACCGCCGCACTCAGCACGCGTTAACCAAGACTAGCTTAAAAAGGAGGTTCCTTGCTCCATTTCTACCGCACAATGGCCACCAAAATCTTCGGATCTCAATCCGTTGGACTTTTTCGTCAGGTGCATTTTGGAGAGTAAGGGTCTCACTAAAAAATACCAAAGTGCCGATTATTTCAAGACGGCGCTTCGCCGGGAATGGGCCAAAATACTGCAGTACAAGTTTCGTGCCTTCTATGATGGCTTTGTGGGCCGTTTGAAGGTCAAAATTCAAAAGTGGCCAATTCGAACAAATCTAAACTGATTCTAAAATTTGTTGTTGTTTACAACTTTTTTTACTTTTGAACAATAAAATTAAAAAATATAGCGCTTTACTTTGTTGCATTATATATCAGCCACCCTGTATGCATATAGAACCAAACGGGCAATTAGTTTGCTGAACGTTTAATATAGTTTGAAAAAGATTTCGTATTTCTAAAATTTGACTCAACCTGTCACTGTCACTGTCACCTCTGCAGTGAGTAAAAATGTCAAATGGCTTTATTGTGTAAGGGAAATTTGTGACGTTGAAAGGAGCCCTTTCACATTTTAATGTTGTAGGGAAAATCTTATACTGACTGAGTTATAGATCTTAGTTGTCCATGATTATTAAAACATTTTTTTAAAAACAATATTTTTTAAATACTCGCCATTCTAATCTCTGTTCAAAATAGATGACTTTATAAATATTAAAAGCTTCATATTGGCTCAGAAAGGATTGATAGCTTTGGTAAATGTTATAGTATGCAAGTTGCCATAGTGTAATAGGTAGTGTGTTGAGTTATTAGACGTAAGGCCAGGGTTCAAACCACAGGTCAGACATCAAAACAAAAATACAAAAATTATTTTTTAGGCGATTTCCTCTCAAAAACTCTGAGAGTAAATAAAATTGCCATGAAAAGCTTTTCAAAAATCTATCGTTCGGAGTCAACTTTAATCTGTAAGTCCTGCCACTTATGTATAAAATTAACACACACAACATAATTGGTGGGAGAAACTAGATTAATAATCCAGACTGAAGAGTTGTAGTGACCAATTATGTTATGTAAATGTTGTACTATTAACTCGTTTAGGTCTGTCGCACCAATCCTAATCTAGGCGATTAAAAGCGTTATGTTTAAAATTACGTCCTGATGTGTTATATTATTGTGGGCTGGTTGATGTGTCAATTCTGGGCCGACTGATAAGATTGAAAGTATGCGTTTGGCAAAAGTTAATGTAAACAAAATACATCTTGAACAACTGAGGTGGTTTAAGCTTCACGACTGAATTTCTTTAGCTTGCTCGTTATTAAAAATATTATTTAAACTGTTAAAAGAAATTAATCAGCAAATTACGAAATCAATATGCATATAATTAAGAAAGTTTAATAAACACATTAACTAATTAATATTTTCATATAATTATAATTACTCTATTTAAATAAATACGGCTGTTTAAACATCAACAACGTGCTGCTTTATACATATTGAACATAGCCTAACAGGGTGTATAATGTACAATTAATTATAAGACGTTATTTTAAATGTTGAATTTTAATGGCGATAATAAATCAAAATTAAGAAAATTACATCTGTACCTCGGTTTACGTGCAATCCGAATTACACAGTTCCGAATTTACGCGGTTTTCAAAATGAGGCAACATTTTTTACTTATATTCTATTGAAACTGAAACTAATTCAACCAATGCACAATCTAATGAGATGACTTTATCCAGTGATGAGTGGGAAATCATAGAATTCGTAAAAAAAACTTGTTAGTTGGCTTAAAAATTCTATATTTTCTGTAATGAGGTGCATAGTATATGATGTAATGGAATAAATGTTTATGTTTTTTTACTTAAATCATACTTTACTAAATTATTAACAGTATAAAACTATATTTTTTTTCAGTCAAAAAGCTTTTTTACAGTAGGCACTCGCTTTACACGGCTTTTCCATACAAAAATGTAAATTTCGCGTAAATCGAGGTACAGGTGTATTTCAATTCTACAAAATTTGATCATTTTTAATATTAATCATTTTGAAGTCGCCGTAGTGGGTAGTATGCAAGTATGATAAACTAAAGATTACGCCTTGCACATGATTTCCCGTTAGATGACGTAGTTCGGCTATTTTAAAGGTTTCCAAGTCTTTTTCATATGTGAAAATTAACATTTCTTCTGAAAAGTGTGTGCACTACAGTGAAAGTAGTTGGCAGCCCTGCAATATACTTACATTATCATTAGCCAATAGGAACACAATTTGCGTGACGTCATTGATTCAACATGCGCAGAAAGTTTTAATTTCGTGTGCGTGATGGTGTAATCTTTAGTTTATCATTCTTGGGTAGTATGTTTGATGGCTTACTTAGACATCAGGCCTAAGTCTGACATAACCAATAAAACAAAATATGAAAAAATATTTCTATGTCGACTTCTTCACAGCAGGTTTCTGGGAAAAACTCTGAGAATAAATATAATTGCCATAAAAATATTTGTCAACGATTAGTCGTTCGGAATCGACTTTAAACTATAGGTCCCTCCGTTCATGTATAATATTAAGTGCTGTGCGAAGCTAGGTCGTAATCCTGACTGAAGTGTTGTAATGATAATGATATAACGAAATTCTTAAAAAAAAACTAAATTTGTTTACCTAAATGATTCTATTTTGGTGATTCTATTTGTATTACAAAAAACTATGGAAATTTTATATTTATTTAAAGACTGAAAACGAATATTATTTATAGACAGGTTTTAATTATTAAATTAATATGCTTCCGTCTTAATAAGCTAAATAATTAAAATAAAATAAATTTTGTGTTCAGACAAATTAATAATAATAGCGTGCAAAAGATTCTTGAATTTAAATGACGATCCAATCATTAATTTAAATAGAAACATATAAGAAGATTACTTAATTTCATACACTGAATACTGGTAAAGACTTAAATCTTAAAAAGTGAGAGTGTATGAAATTTAATTTTAAAATGATTAATTAAGGAGTGCGCACAAAAAAAATGGTCCGACTTTAAAGCTTATAACTTTTATTATAATTGAAAACATTTAATACCGTTACATTGTTTTTGTTAGCCATCTGTTTCAAAATCTACGTGCTAAATGTCATTGCAAAAGCAAAAATAGTTTTTTGAAAATGGGCATCCAACAAGAATGTCATAAAAAAGTAATTGAAATTTTCAATGAAAAACCGAGCCGCTTACAAAAAACGATTGCTATGGTCGCAGGTGTTAACCAAAAGACAGTTTCTAAAATAAGAATAAAACAATATAAGGAGGTTTTTGAGTATTGAGAGAAAGCATGGAAGTGGAAGAGAATAAGGATTTACCGACCAAAACAAAGCAAGTAAAATAATACGTATTTTTCTAAAACACCCGAAAATGTCTGGAAGAAAAGTGGCTTAAAAAGTTGGATGCTCTGAGACCTTTGTCAGAAAAAAATTTTATACACAAAACAATTCAAATATTAATCACTTTAATTGAAATATAAAACGAAAAAAATCCGCAACTTAGTTTTATTTCTATAACGTAAAGTGTAAGTCCAGTTTTTTTGTGCGCACTCCTTAAATCGCAAGTGAGAGTGTATTAAATTTAATTTTAAAATGATTAATTATCTTGCGATATTTGCAATGATTTTCAGGTAGTATTTCCGTTTTGATAAGTATTTTAAAAGCAATATCGAGTAACCTTTGGCCATATATAGTAGTTATAAAATTATCCGAGCTAAATTGCAAGAGCTTCATTTCTGAGCCAAATGATTAAAAGCGCTGACGATTGGCAGGGTTCTTCATGCATGGAATTTACAGCCCAAATGTTGTGTTATTTCCTTCTTGCGGTCTGTCGTACCAAACCTAATCTAGTCCTATCAAACCTAATATAAAGTATAATTCCGATATAACATGGAGGGGACTGACAGATGTATTAATTCGAAGTCGAATGATAAACAAAATTGGCGAAATATTTTCTTTATCGCTCCACATAATTTTAAGTCTTTTTCCAGCGATACCCTTTGAATAGTAAAAATTGTCTATCCAAACTAGAAAGTTTGGAAATAAAAATATAATCTGGTAAGGTGCGTGACGAATCGGTTTCAATTTTAAATCATTGATTTTATGTGTGAAAACTGGTTCACTATCTTGATGGGACTTTGTTCTTCATTAAATATTCGCCGCCGTTGTTTGTTTTTCTTTTATTTAAATATTAAAAAAAAAAATTCCCTGACGCACATACATAAAACAGACGCTATGACACTGTCTGCAGATGTTTTTGACGACTTTTTTGAACACGATACTGCACTATTTTTAATTATGTCTTTGCCTCTGGTGTGAATCCGCGATAAATACGATTATACTGCTATGAAAAATCGCTTAAGGCTTCATGAAATATTTTTTTCTATGCTCTACCGAGCAAAAGCAGCACATATCGTGAGCACAGCGTTGTTTTGTCCAAATTTAAAGTCCATATTCCAAATAAAGCATGCCCTACGACTTTTTATGATTCATGCATCCTTTCAGCCGACAGTCATACAATACCATTTGTAGATTATCCTTAATATTCTTCGACTAGGCCCACTTGATATATTGTCACCACCTTTATATTGCTAGTGGCGATAGACTGTGATCAAACATTTTCTTAAAGGGGCTTTTCCTAAAACATAAAAATCATGCAAGAGTTTGTTACATGTGGATGTAACGATATGACAGCGAAAAACTGTTAATAAATATTTTTTTTGATCATAGGAAACATGTGACATATGTTGAGAATTTTCATGGAATTTTTTTATTTTCTATTGTCTGTGATTTATGAAAATTATGCACTATAAGGACTGTTGACTTTTTACACTTCTTATGAACACCAAAGTCTACAAATCAATAGATATGTGTTTAGCATGAGAGTCACGTTTCGTTGAAGGAAATTAAGTTTGCTTTTGAAATTATTCTTTTTATATAAAAATGAAAAGAAAAGGAAATTAATTAGACACTGTCTACAATGCATCCTTAACAAAAGGGTGCTGGATTCTTAATTCATTGCTGCCAGATAGTGTTTTTCTGTAGTACTAGTATAACTAATAGATATTTGCTTCGCTGAAAGTAGAAATATATTTTGAAATTTTATCTTAATTTTATATATATGACTGGTTAGACCTACAGTTTAAAGTCGACTTCGAACAACTGATTACAGAAAAACTTTTTTTGTTTGCCAGAAATCTGTTAAGCGGCAGTCCCTGATGAAATATTTTTTCTTTTTCGTTTTGTTGGATATGTTTAACCTGGGGTTTGAACCGCAACTACTGCCTAACTATAGGATGTTTTTTCTGCGTTCCCTAGCTTTAAATTTAAATTAAATAATGTGTGTGTCTGATACTTAGAAGTCGCCGTGGTCTAGTGGGTAGTGTGTTGGCTTATTAGACAAATGGCCCGGGTTCGAATCCCAGGTCAGACAACAAAACGAAAAAATATTTCTTCGGCGACTTCCTCTCAGCAGATTTCTGGCAAAGACTCTGAGAGTAAAAATTGCCATGAAAAGTTTCTCAAAAATCTCAAGTTCGGAGTCGACTTTAAACTGTAGGTCCCGCCACTCATGTATAAAATTAACGCACACAACATAAGTGGTGTGAGAAGCTAGATCGTAATCCTGACTGAAAGGTTGTGATGGCCAATTATGTATGTATGTGTGTGTCTGATACTTCGTAAAAATTTTTTATTCGACTTTTCTGGATGAAGCTTATTCGAATTTTCTATGAATGTTTTGCTTAAATTAGACTGAATCTCTAAAATTCTAAATCAGTCTGTATAAAGAACCATATACTACGACTATAGACAACGATGTGTTTACATCCTGAAAAAGTTACTGTTTAGTGTGAATTTTGGGCTTATTTAGACCGATGGTAACGGTTTCTATTTCTTTGGCCATGACTTTACTATCAACGGTGAGCACTTCAGGTTGATGATTAACATTATCTTTTGGCCTGGATTAATTGATCGGGATACCAAAGGCATGTGATTTCAATATGTTTGCGTTACGTGCCATATAGCTCATGCCCCCAACTACGATAGACTGCACAAGCGATTTGAGGACATGCCAGTCTCAAACTGAAATGTTGTGAAATATCCACCTAGATTGTGTGTTCCCAGGTTTCTCAAGTGTGCATGTAAGCCACAAACAGGTCCTCTAGGCCAACATAACCCTTGAATCGAATACATTCAGCCTATTTTTGGTTTCAAATTCATGGAAAATTTGACATTTCTGAAATTTTCGATGGGGTCTATCTCAAGAATCCGTCGCGGACTTAGGGTATCAATAATTCTTTCAAACGAATATTATACTTGACACGAAGTGATTATTATCTGTGATTGGGTGATAAGTTTGCTTTAATGTCCCATTTTTAATTTCAAAAGTTTTGCCGATAGGGACAAGGAGTGTACAATGAAATTCACAATAAAGAGAAGGATTGATGGAAATACTATAAATGACATGACACGTTGGTCTGAATTGGATAAAATAAGAAAACAATTTTTTTTTTCTTTTTTTGAGACCGACACTCAGTATATGACCCCAATTCATAAAGTGCATTGTGTTGGAATACAGGAAAATACAGGGTGGCTGATATGTATTGCAACCATCTTCAGGTTGTTATCATTTGTAAACTGCTCGTCTGACAGCTGACAGATTTATTCCAAGTACAGTTCATTTTATTATTTATAAGCTTACAAAAGCCTTTTGACCTATTGCATTCAGAATAAAAGTTATTCGTGAAGGAATTCAAGCCTGGACGATAAAAAACGACAACTACACCAGAAATGATTCAAAAAATTGCCCGTGATCTGAACATATCGCGAGAACGGATGCAAATTGAATAATGAGCTTGGACTAAAGCCATTGAAGTTCCAAAAAATGCAAGAGCTAACCGGTGGTCAAAAAAAAGTTAGACTGGAAAGAGCAAAGGCACAAAAGTGGCCAGTTACCGAATTGGGTTTTTTCCGATGAGAAGCCATTCCAAATTGAGCACTTTGTGAACCAAGAAAATGTTCGGGTTTACTTGCCAAAGAGGTCAGATGAAAATTTACATCTGCGATTGGCCACCAGAACTGAAGCGCCGCCGATGGTAATGGCGTGGGCCGCTGTAACGGCCGATGGTCGCTCCCCGCTCGTATTCATTGACCGTGTGGTCAAAATAAATGCCGAATATAATCCGGAAAATATCTTAAAGACAGTATTGCAGCCCTAGGTAGACAAACATTTCGGCCGAAGACCATGGACATTCCAATAGAATTCAGCACCGCCGCACTCAGCACGTGTCAACCAAGAATGGTTTAAAATCTCCGGATTTCAATCTGTTGGACTTTTGCGCCTGTACCAAAGTGTCGATTACCGCAAGACGGCACTTCACCGTGAATGGGCCGAAATACCGCAGAGACACTTTCGTGCAGCCTGTGATGGCTGTGTTGATCGTTTGAAGGCCATAATTCATACCAAAGGTGGCCAATTCGAACAAATCTAAACTGATTCTAAAATTTGATGTTATTTCCAACATTTTTTGCTTCTGAACAATTAAATTAAAAATAAAAAAAAAATTAAAAAAATATAGCGCTTTACTTTGTACCATTATATATCAGCCACTCTGTAGTCGTAGCAAACACATATAATTCAGACAAACAGTCAGAAGCATCTAAAATCTCTGGTGCAAGTAGAACATACCTTAGAACTTGGAGTTTAGTACACTACGAACTAGGCCATAGGGGTAACCAAACCCTTTTATGAAATTAAAAACATTACTTGTGATGTTATTTTGCTTTTAAGATTCTGTTGCACTGTGTAATTTTGAAATGTTTCTTATTGAAATAAACTTAAAAAATTGCTCTTTTTTTAATATCTCAAAACATTTCATATATCAAACAATAAAATGCAAAACTTTCTTTTAAATCTTGAATAGAAATCGTTTAACGAAAACATTGGAAAAAGTTTAAAAGTCTAAACCAGTTCTTGAGGCCGATTGATTTTATCAATTTTTTTTTATCTTCTAAATTTTTGCAATTTAGAGTTGAAAATTCATAGAAAAGACCTCTTTTGATTTTACAAAAGAGAAGGAGATAGAACTCATTTAGAGTGTTATTGACTTATGTGGTAGTGGTGGATTGCGTGTTTTTTTTTTCTTAAGAAAATACAAATAAAAAATGTAAAAAAAAATAAAACTGTTGACGTAGTAGAACATAAGGCAAATAGCTCATCAGTGTTTGTGTTGTTTTATTCTTCTTTCTTATTGCTTGTTTATTTTTATATTTGTTGTTTTGTTTTGTCTCGATGTTTTTTTCTTATTTTTTGAATCTTTGATCACGACAAAATGATTTGGCCATAAACTTCAACTTGAAGTTTGTATAAAAATTCTTACTCACCATGGTTGAGGTTTAGTTAACGTTAGTCAATAGCTACAGTAAGTTTAAAGCGGTTAGAATCATCGAGAGAGAGATGAAAGAAAGAAAGAAGCAAGAAAAAAAAGACGAACGACTTACAATCAAGTTCGCTTCTTAAGTCTTTCGTTTTAAGTGTTACTACATACTTCAATAATTAAATTAAAAAAAATTTTTATTTTTATTGTTATTAATTGGGTTTTTTTTTATCTTCTCCTAATAGAATTAAAAATGAAATTCGTATTGTTGTCTTTGTTTTTGGCTGCTGTATTGGCTGTTGTTTTAGCTGATTCTGGTAAGATTAAATAGCCTCTGTGATTATTCAATTTTTAATAATAAAATTCCTGATAAATGAATAATAAATTTCAATAATTTTGTATTAATAAGCGTGTGCTTGCTTACATCATCCCTATGTATATTTGTATAAGAAGTTTGAAAGAAAAAAGAAACACACAAAATTTATTGAAATTATTCACGTACTTCTTTTTTAATCATTCTTTATTATCTTTAATAATCTTTACTTTATTCTAGATGCTGGTCACTTCATACCAAAGGCCTTTTACAAACTCGATTCAGCTGGCCACAAATCTGATTTACATGCCGTTAATCCACATGTAAGTAATTCTTTATTAGTTCATTGAACCTATTTTTCCTTCCTTGAAATCTAATTATCTTTGTAGTTTAAGTTTAAAACAATTACATTTCGAAAATACATGTACGCGGAAGTGGAAAATTAACATGAAAACTATGTTTATGAAAAACTTCATTCATATTGTTAAGTAGCCGTCTAAGGTGTAGCCTTAGTGTACTTGTTTGAAATGCTAATTAGTTAAGTAAACAGTAAATTTAAATTATTATTGACATACTGATGAACGCAAAGTTATTAAGAAATGCTGTTTCTTTTTTTTTAGAGATTTTAACTTAACTTCATTCATTAAAACTGGTTTTCTTATTTACTTTAAATCTTTCAAAATATGGGGTTTTACCCAAAAAAAAAGTTTTTGTTTTTTTCTTATTAAAAAACAGATTTTTTTTATTAAAATTAAATTATTAAGAACTCTTCGGAAATACCATTTAGTGGTGTGGAACTACAACTTAATTAAAAAATTTTTTTTTTGTTAATTTGAAAACATAGTTTTTTAATCTAAGCGACAGTGTGCCAATATTAGAAGAAATTTTTTCTCTTGCTATAACAACATCATTTGGTTCTCAATTTGTAGTTGGAGGTACTAGATATTACATCTAAAAAACACATTCCTTTATCGAGGTGTAGCGAACAAGTTTTTTTTTTTAATAAAGCGTGTTAGTTAAACCTCTATTCTCATCATTAGCTGTCTAGGCCTTGATATCTATATACAACTGCTGTAGTAGTCGTCAGTGGAAAACCTAAGCTTTATCTTCGTCAGTATTAAAAATTTTTACAACCTCTTGAAGTAGCTATAGTCTAGTAGATATGTTGGCTTAATAGACATTACATTACCAACTTTCTCTCAGTAGATTTCTGGCAAAAAATGTGAGAGTTTAAAAAAAAAAGAAATTGTCGTTCGAAGTCGATTTTAAAATGGGACCTACCTAGTGTGTAAAATTAATACACAGAACATAAGTGGTGTGTGAAGCTAGGCTGTAATTCTACAATAGTTATGTATGTATTAGGGATGCCAATCGGGAAATCCCGAATCTCGAAATCCCGGGATTTTCGGGATTCACAAAATCTCGAATCCCGGGATTTTTAAAAACTTATCCCCAGGATTTTTCGGGATCGTGAATTCATACGTATTTTGACCCTACAAAAGATCCTGAAAAAAATTCTATATCACTTGACTTCGATAATAGCTTCCCAGATGAGGACAACCCTACTTCCAGTGATAAAAAATTATTTGATGGCATCGAAAAATGCAAAAGCCCTATAAAACGAATTAATAGGGTACCTGTTTTAGATACTCAACTGTCCAAAGAAATAGATTTATTTATATCAGTAGGTGGTAGAAGTGCATACTGCTATCTTGGAACTATTTTGCGAACAAATGTTGATTTCGAGAAGTGTTTTTCAACCGCAGCGTATGTTGACAACAAAATTCGTTTAAGCCTATCCGATCATATGTTAGATGCTTTAGTCTTTTTGAATTTAATTATTTTTATTTTTGTTAATTGACACTTTTTTGTTACATTTTGTCTTGCTGCTTTTATATTTTATTTTTAATGATATATAATTTTGATATACATAATTGGAATACAAATGATTATGTTAACAAAATATTTTTATTATTAAGAGAAAATCCCGATTTTCCCGTGATTTTGCGAGATTTTTGGATCCCGAATTATACCGAAATATTCCGGGATTTCGGGATTTACAAAATCCCGAATCCCGGGATTTTTAAAAATCGATCCCGTTTGGCATCTCTAGTATGTATGTATACAAACTTTAAAAAAATTATTCCTCTATCTAGACACTTAATTCAATTTATTTAATCCGATGTGCTATTAACTGCCCTTTGCTTTCAATACTCTCCTAAAACCCAGGTAAAGTTCTTTAATATAACTTTAGACAGTTCCGTTAGAGATATCAAGAATTAGTTTTACAGTACTATCATACGACATCGAGCAAGTGCCAGCGAATTATAATTCTCCGTAATTCAAGGGGTGGGAGTCTAATGGTCATATGGCCATATCTCCTTATTATGCAATATCACATAAAGAGAGTGCTTTCAAGTGACAACTCTATCAGAAATTAAAGAAGTGGGAACCTAAGCGATGGCCATATTTCCTTATTATGCAGTGTTGCCTAAGTAAGCACATGCTACATATAAATTTGAGAGCGTGAGAAATCTCGATAGCCCAGATGCCACCTTGCAACATGTAATTTTTATAATTAAAGTCACCGTAGTCTAATATGTAGTATATTGGCTTATTAGACTTAAGGCCATAGTTCAAACCCCAGTTCCGATATCTACAACAAAACGAAATATGCCAACTTATTCCCAACAAATTACCTGGCAAAAACTCTAAAGAGTAAATAAAATGCCATGAAAAATATCTCAAAAATCTCTCGATCTTAGTTGACTTTAAGCTTTACAACTTTTCAGTCAGGATTATTGACCTAGTTTCTCACACCGCTTATGTTGTGTTTGCTAATTTTATATATAAGTGGTGGGTCCCACAATTTGAAGTCGACTCCGAACGACAGAAACTGTTCATTGCAATTTTATTTACTCTCAGAGTTTTTGCCAGAAATCTGTTGAGAGGAAATTACCAAAGAAATAATTTTTTTATTTTGTTTTAATGGCTGGCCTAGGACTCGAACTTTATGTCGAATAAGTCAACACACTACCTACTAATTTATGATATCGAAATAAAAAATTTTTTTTGTGATTTAACTCTTAATATATGGACCTACATTATCAACAGTAATAATGCTTGGTGGAAATAATCGCTGTTTTAGCTAACGAAGAGGAATTTCGTTCCATTAGGGATTACACAAACAGAAAGAAGTTCTGAAACTTGTTTAGAATTTGACACTGAGTGGTTACCAAATGATTTTGTTAATACAAAATTATGTTGAAAATCAATTACTACAGAAGAATTACTGCAAGGCATCTATAAACATTAAAAAGGTAGCGGGTTTTTCAGAATTATGTTTCATTTTGGCATTGAACTGACACTGACGACAGTAATTCATTGCAGATATGGCCCTTAGACCTTGTTAACGAATGCAATTTGAAATAGATTTTATTGATTGTCTGCCTAATTGTATATTTCAGTGAAAATAAAATACCGCGATCGTAAGGAAAATATAAAAAGTAGGCTAAAATTCTTAGAAACAATGTTGTTATAGAAGATGTCTTAGAGTAGCATCATATAATATTATTTCGGTTGGCTCACCTTTTTACAAAACTTCTAATTAGTTAAACAGAAAGCCATCATGCGTATACTGAACCATAATGAGTACACAAAGAAACGTACTTAAAAGTTCATTCAATCGTAATTATCTTTAAAGCACTTTGAAAATGAGATAAAGAAAAATGATGTTTAATGCAATAAACAAATAATATAAGTAGACGCGAGTACATACAATAAAAATATGAATTCAATTAACACCATTCAACTTCCAGTTTTACATTTATTTTACTGTAGGGTCTGGCCTTTACAGAAAAAAATTTAAATGTTCGAGTTGAGAAATTTTTTTAAATATTTTAAATAAGAAAATAGTTAATGGAATAATAAAACAATCCGTTAAGTTTATGTAGCCCTTGTATGCCAGAAGTTAATTTTTTTTTATTTTACTTTGACTATTAAGTATTGACATGGATGCCATATGCTGCAGTATATACTAGAGGTGTACACAAGACATTCTGCCAGCTTACCCTTCACCGAATGCAATACTGTAATGTACTCTTTTCTATTGCTCTTGAATTTACGAGTGCACTGAAATGTGTATTTCTAATTTATTCAATGTATACAACAGCACTCGTTTGCCTGTGAAGTAGTGATGTAACGATACTATGCTTTGTGTTGTAAGAGCATATTTTACTACTGAAGCTACATTTTCAGTATTGCCATATGAATATCAGTAGTAATGTAAAAGAAGGTTTTTCCCCAGAAATAAAAAGTTTAAAAAAGTTACTGGCAATGCTGGCCTCGACGAGGATGTTCGATTGCTGAGAGCAAAAAATGAAATCCGTGTTGTGACTCTATGAAGAGTACAATATTTTTGTTGAACTCTTCACACAACTCTCTTTTATACTGTTGTACAATGGTTTACGAGTGCAGTTGTTTTTTTTGTACTCTACCTTTGCTTCGCACTTATTTATATTTGCAGCTACAATCAATATTCGGTCTTGAGAAAAATCCAATACTGCGCAATTTTATATCTAGTATACACATATACATATCGACGCCTCCGTTCTATAACATTCAAAGACGAAAAAGTGTGTTTTGAGTTATGAGCTTTTCAAAGTTTTCACGCGCCATAAGTAAATTTTTCCCTATAACTTTGGAACGGATCGGTGCATCTTAACCAAATTTTGACAGTATTCAAGTTAGAGAACGTAGAATTAGTAAGAACATTAAAAAACGTTTAAAGTTCACTTAGAATATTATAGAATGGAGTCGTCGATATATCTCTTAAATCACTCGGATCTATGCAAAATAATTATTCAAAATATTTTATCGCAAGAGTCATTAGAATATATTTTAAATGCTTCTGAAGTTAATTTAATTAGAGTTTGAATATTTGCCAATTTATGAATAAAATTTTTCCTTATAGACCGCTCGTTACTTGAGACGTTTACGCAGACAAGTGGTAAGCTCATCATCGTCTTCATCAAGTTCCTCAGTTACTGGCGCTGATGGTGTTGTACATTTCTCTACTCAGACTATTAACTCACACACTCCACCAGTTGTAAGGTAAGTAAACATAACAAACCCAATATAATTTTTCTTTTTTTTCAATTTAATTGTTTAAAAAAAAAAGAAAACAATAAGAAAAACAGAAATAGAATTCATATTTCACAGGCAATGTTATTATCTTTCTGATTACAACAAATTAAGGAGTAGCGCATAAAAAAAAATGGGCCTACTTTTAAGCTTATAATTTTTATCATAATTGAAAAAAATTAATACCGTTACATTGTTTTTGTTAGTCATCTGTTTCAAAATCCACGTGCTAAATTTAGTTTTTTGAAAATGGGCACCCAACAAGAATGTCTTAAAAAAATAATTGAAATTTTCAATGAAAAACCGCGTCGCTTACAAAAACGATTGCTAGGTTCGCAGGTGTTAACCAAAAAAACCCGTTTCTGAGGTAAGAATAAAACAATATAAGGAGTCTTTGAGTATTGAGAGAAAGCGTGGAAGTGTTAGAAAAAAAGGATTTGCCGACCAAAACGAAGCAAGTAAAATAATACGTATTTTTTTAAAACACCCTAACATGTCTGGAAGAAAAGTGGCTCAAAAAAGTTGGATGCTCTGAGACCTTTGTCAGAAATAAATTTTATACACAAAAGGAATTCAAATATTATTTACTTTAATTGAAATATAAAACGAAAAAAATCCGCCACTTAGTTTTATTTCTATAAGGAAAAGAGTAAGTCCAGTTTTTTTTGTGCGCACTCCTTAGTTTACACTGTGAATTGTTGTTTTTCTGTTTTTCTTCTGTTTATTTACATACATTGTATATTTATTAATAATTATTTTTTTCTTCTTGACCCTTAGTTTTGCTAGTCGTTTTGGAGGAGAAAGTGCCAGTCCTGTAACTACAAGTCATGTTGTTCAAACTACTGGTGTTATCGATCAATACGGCAAAGTCCATTACAACAAGAAAGAATCCCACTTCTAATTGAATCGCAAACATACTGATTGATAATTTTTTATACTCTTTTTTTATAATATTTTTTTGTCTGTATAATCAACTAATCTTTGTTTAAATTATTTAAATATTTCAACTTTGTTTGCTGTTTTTTGTAATTCATAATGATTAGAAAAAATATTTCCATTTTTAAATAAATTGTGATTTTTTAAACTTTGTTATTAGAAGTTGAAAATTAATGCCTAAGGAATTGTAGAACGTTACAGTGACTGATTGGTGTAATAGTTAAAGTGTTTGACTATAAACCCTAGAAGTATTTGAGGAGACGAGATAATGTTTAATCCCATGCAACAATTCCAAGACATAATAAACTCTAAGAGATTACAAAATCGACAACATTATTTAAAGGTCAGGTAGGCTTACCTCCTTATGAGAAGTCTCTACCACTTCACCCAATTCACGTTTACGTAGATTGTACGGGGATCGATAAGATTACAATTCTATCTGAAATCTGTTTTCTTGCTTTGTGAAGGTGCTTAATTGTAAAACATTGACTAATGAAACTGCAACTATGTAAAGAAATAACATGAAGATGGGAGATGTGCTAAGTGAAAGTACTTTGCGTAAAGGAACGAAAATAAACTTTTATTTATTGTTACAACAAGTAAATAAAATTATTACAATGCCCTGCATTATCTATTCGAAATACAGTTAAGAGAAAAGCAAACGAAATTCAGGCAAAATAAGTTCCGCACTGATCATATTAGCAGTTTAATTTGAATTGCCTTTCGACGGATTAGCTTACACTCGCATATGCATATATATTGGGTTCATTGACTTCAAGCTTGTTTTCTTCAATTATTACACTACGATCTCGTAATCATTAGCTGGCAAACATAAAATAATTGGTCATTACAACTTAGATTCTCACACCACTTATGTTGTCTGTATTAATTTCATACATGAGTGGCGAGACCTACAATTTAAATTTGATTCTAAACAGCAGATTATTGAGAAACTTCTCATGTCAATTTTATTTACCCTCTGAGTTTTTGCCAAAAATCTGCTGAGAGGCAGTCGCCGAAGAAATATTTTGTTTATATTTCGTATTGTTACAGATGACAAATAAGCATAATGTACTACCTATCTACTAGAGTAGGGCGACTTCACATAAACAGGTTGAGTTTAATTCCCCCCTGATAAATTAGTACACACCAGAGATCAGCAATAAGTATGAGTAGGTTCGAGTCATACTTATAATTTCAGATACTTATACGCATTCATACTTATTTTGCTAACATACTCATACTACTCATACTCAAAGCTAGAAGTACTCATCGTATTCATACTTAACAATACGCATGATGTTATTGACTTCCACTTGACTCTATTACACGAAGCACGAAATAAGTATGATTTGCGTACGAACACCACTATACTCACAAAAAGATTGTGTGTATGCTTTGCTTGTTGTTTTTGTCTTTTCTTTCTTCTTTGTTTATATATGCAACAACAACAAAGGCTGTAAATTTTGATGAATAATTCAAGCCTCTCGAATGACTTATAAGTATTATAAGTATTTTTCTAAATTTATGAAGTCAGGAATGATTAGGGGTGATGAATCAAACACATTCGAATAGTTGTAGAGTTTGATGTCAACGTTGTACTCATACTCGATTGCTAACTGAAGTGCTTCATAAATCAATGTTATAGCGAATACAAATGAATCAGAGTAGTTGAATTTCAATTCTGTTGATTCACTAATACCCGAAATTGCATGAGTGCCTATGAGAAACGGAAAAACGATTCATTACTGATCTCTGGTACACACCCAAATATATTGACAATTTAAAGATTAAGAAAAAAAGACTTAATATGACATAGCAGCCTCTGATATTCAGCTAAGGATTCAATTCAAATGCTCAAAACACTGCATAATAGTTCTTGTTGAACTAAAAGGCCGGCAATAAAAATTGTAATTGTAGCTATGGGAGGTGCGAACGTTAGGGACCCACAAGCTCTCGATGTTCTAAGGCAGAAAATTAAATTTGGTGTTTCCTGAAACCTACAATTGTTCAGGTTTCTAAAGACGGTCCAAGAAATACTTCGCTCTATTTGATCTCCTTTTATTTTGAGGATTCTCTATCGCGTACAGCAGTACGCCAAGGTGTATAATATTATTAATTTATTGGAACATCATGGCGATATGACTTTTGTTTGACTGTTCAAACGCTGCATACCTATACTTCGTGTTTTGCATAGAGCATATTTCTTCGTAGTAGATACCATTCACTCTTAGCATACGTACAAGGAACAGTTTTCCTGCTTACTTACAACCGAACTTCCATCAAAACTTTAATTCCTTCCTCAATCTGTTTTTCTAGCTACAACACCATGTAGTGTATACTGCTAAGTGTTGATTATAAAATATAAAAAAAAGCAAACTGCTAAAGAACGGCCCATACCAATCATGGGGCTACTCAACTAAGCCGTTGAACTTTCTTAAAAATCAGAATCTTTTTCCTTGGAAAATAATTTTTACTTTCAAATTTCTGAATGATAATGTCAGAGTGGGAACATTCGATTGTGTGAAAATTAAAAACAAACACAAAGAGTTCCATTTGAAAAATCCCAAATTTCTATGAGAACATCCGAGTTGAAACAACAAAGCAGATCTCTTATTGGCAAAATTATAAGGCACCAACTAGACAACTCGAATATGTCTACGAATTTCCACAATTTTAGCATGGCGATAGGGTAGGTTCTGTTATCTGTTACAAGAGAATATTGCAATATAGAATGTGTATAAAAATTAAAATTTGGTTCGAGTGAATCAGATTGCATTTCAGGCCTGAGCATCTGGCCTGTGAGTCTATAATGATCGCCGTAAAGTGCAGTAGGCTGCACTACGCCCCGATGAGCTAGTACGTTTAAGTTCTAAATTATGGTGGTAAAGAGCTAAGGTAGCTTTATTTAGCCCCTTTACTGTTTCCTCCGTCCAAAAGAGACTGGAATCAATTTCAACATCGAATAGATATAACTGGGAGATACCTACAATGCGTGTATTATTGACCTTCACAATTTTTTAGTCACATCTTTGAGTTTGACTCTACTCAGATTACTGAGTAGGGGCATAGAATCCATACATAACTGATAGCTACTGTTTTAATCTAAAAAATAATCTACTTCGTATTTTTTAAGGTTTTATGACTACAGTAGATATTTGTTGTCTTTACAACTCTTGAGATTTCTTCTAAAAAGCATTCTAAGTGGATTTCCTCTTGAAAGTCAAGCTGCGCTAAGGGCGGCAGAATCGGTAGAGCGTAAAAAGCAACAACCTTGGGTCTGAAAGGATTCTATAGCAGCCTTTAGACCGGATCGGTTTAATTACTATCGGTTTTCCCGGCCTTCTGGATTGAATTCTCATTCTATTAACGATATGGTTATTTGTACGATTCCCTCAATCTGTTGTCCCCACGTCAATGGAAGATGAGTTCCAGAAAGGAAGTTTAAACGATGGGAGGTGAGAAGGGTATGTTGCGTGGCAAGGAAACTTAACAGTTGTAGAACTGGATAAAGCGTTTCTTCTAAAACTGCTCCACTCTATGTAGAAGAAGGTTGAATATCCTGAATAAAGGGTTGTTATAAGTCAAAATGAGAAGTTAAAGTGAAAAAATGGAAAATAAAAATGAATGTGAAACATTCTTAAATTTTGTTTGCTTGCATACTTTATTTTGAAAACTAATTTTCTGTTCCTGCTTAACACTAAATCTACCGATACTTCATGTATTCCTGTTCCTACCAATGGGGGTTAAATGACCCTTTGCGGTATTTAAGGTAGATTACATATATTTCTCGGCAAAAAAAATTAACAAGAGAGAAGTATGTCTTGGAAAATACATTCGATGTACTGTCAAACCCGGTTATAACGAACTCCGTGGGACCACAAAAAATAGTTCGTTATAGGCAAAGTTCGTAATAAACGAGGTGAAGTCATAGAAGAAAATATAAAATACAAAGAATTTTATTTTATTAATTTTTATTTATTAAAAACAAAAAGTATTTTTTTTTTATTAAAAACCAAATCAGCTGTTTAAGGATGCTGAGTTATAATTTAATGCTGCCATATTAATTAAAAGTAAAGACTATTGCCACACTTTAAAGTTATTTCTGAGGGTTCGTTATAAAAAAGGTAAAATGTATGAAATTTAATTACTGGGACCATTTAAAGTAGTTCCTTTTAATCGAGAATTCGTTATAAACGAGTTCGTAATAAACGAAGTTTTTTGTATGAAAATTGTTATTAAAACCTTGGGACTTGAAAATTTTTATGTAATAACCAAGAATTTGTTATAACCGAGTTCGTTATAAACGAGTTTGACTGTATTTTGTAATAAAATCTGTAAAGGCAAATGGCGATGTGATAATGTTATTTTCAAGAAATTCTAACAAGAAATTCAAAATGTGTCATTTAAACCGTCCATGGTAGGTTTGGTGTTAATCATCGTTGTCTGTGATTGCTTTTTTTAATAAATATTTTTTTATAAATATACAGACGTATGTAGACAAAAGCAATGTCTTTTTTACCTGTTAATTTTGTCAGTTCCAAAAAGCCATCCATTAATTGACGAGGGTTTGGGATGAAAAAAAAGGAAAAAGGCAGTACCGTAAGATAATTATAGGATAATTACCTTTAAAAGGACAAAAGCAAGTATTTTATGGAAAAACTATACTTTTAGTAACTAATGAATCTCTATTTGGTTTTACTTTTATTTTTTCTTTAATTAAATGAATGTACATGTTTAAAGTACTGTTTAGATGCTGTGCAAACTGGTATTACCTATAAAAACAGGCCATCATTGCCCTATCAGTTGATGCAAAGGCCATCAAAATAGGAAGATGAAACAGAAATTAAAATTACTATTCGTACTTCAAATTTCTTGTTTTTTTTTTTTAAATCTGGTGAACTTCAAAATATTGCTTATTTATTAGGCAAATAAAACTCCACCTTATAAGCATGTAAACGTTACCACATAAATATTTAAGTTATTAGAGATACAGGTAAATAAAAGATTTTAGTAAAACGTGTGTTAATTTTATGCAGCCATGAACTAAATGCAGACAAGAAATAAGCAACAATATTAACAAATGATTTGACGTCCTATAAAAACAAATATTTTCGGCATCATTTCTTTTAGTTATTATTATTGTTTTTAGTCGTATAAACTATGTTTTAAAGGAAAGCCGCATACATACATGTATCCACCTCTTGTTTTAGTATTTAAAAAAAAAAATTTTAAAAAATTAATTTTAAAATTATTGAAATCGAACACAACTTAAATTGTAAATCTTGTTTTGTTTCGATTTTTTTTTTTTTTTTGGAACATTAAACTTTAGGAAATTTTAATTATTTTTATGTTTTATGATAAAAAAAAAACAAAAGGAAAAAATGATGACTGTGGTATCAAAACATTCCAGCATCATGTCTTTGATAAATTTTTCATTCATTCAATTGGGAACTTGAAACGAACAATACAATATCAAATTAGTGAGATTTCACACACGAAATGAATTAATTTTTAATCTTTAAAGTGTGAAACAGGTTATTGGCCTCGCTTTAGTTTTTGTAAAAATTTTTTTTGGCTTAATTTTTGTTTTGTATTTTTTTTTATTTTGATTGAAATAATTAAACCCGGTTAATGGGATAAAAAGCACATCCATGCGATATGGCTAATAAAAATTAAACAAAGTATTATAAGCTTCAATATACGGTAATATTGAATAAAAATATTTAAAAGAAATATTTTGGCATATTTTTGAAATCTCAACAACAAATCTTTATTAATAGTGCATAACAAATGTAGTCTCATCTTTACAAAAAAAAAAAAAAAATTAAAAATTAAAAATTTCATAGAAATAACATATAAAATATTTTTATTTTTTAATACATGTCCGGTATTTTCTTTTTAATGCATTTGTATGAAAACTTTTGTTGCCTACTATAATGTAAAATATATGTACATACAGCCATGGACATTAAATTAGCATAAAATCCATGTATAATTTGATTGTTAATTTTCAGTAGCTAAATTCGAGCTGGACCGTAAATTAGCACAATGTGCATAAAAGTGTTTTGGGTAAAAGTTTTTTTCAAGTATTTTTATTCTTACGGAATCCTTCCTTTAATTTTGTGGCATTCATAATAATTATTTGAAAAAATTGGACGTTGAAAATTTTGCTCGCCAGAGGAGAAGCTCCTTATCGTTAACTTGTAGGACGATGGGAAAAACGTGACTGAAATTGACGAAATTTCGAATTTCTGGAAAAAATTAATTTATAATGTGATCATTACCCTCAAAACAAACATAATAATGCCGTGGAAAACAAAAAAACGAAAGCCATGTGTTAAGGAAACAACCGAAGTCGTGGACTGCGCTATTTTCCGGAAGTCATTTTGTCACGCGATATTTTGAATGAAATTAACTCCCAATTTAGGATAAATTTTCGGACTGGCTCATTCGATGACGCCTTAATCACGAAAAGCGAAAAAATCCACTTCTACCAAAAGAAAAATATAGTCAAGTGTTTAACGTTTGCTCGCACCCATAAGGATAAAAGCCTCCCATTCCGGAAAAAAAAAATATTTGTAGTAATGAACACAACGCTAAATCGTATGGGACTGGATGGCAGAGTGGTTTTTTAATGTCAAGTCCAAGCTATGATCAAAGCATCCAACGCATGGTCTAGAAAGCACAATGGCGTGGGAAGCATTTTCATTGCACAGTGTAGGTAACATTGTGAAAATTAATAAAAAAAAATGGATCGTTATCAGTTCAGTGGACAACGAATGAACAAAACGGAACCATAAGTTTTTAAATACATGCCAGTTTTATTCATATTTTTTCAAGATAGTAGCCCAAACATACATCTGAGCTGGCAAAGGATTGATTTTATAAAAAGCACATTCCCGTTTTTGACTGGCCAGCGCAAAGTTCTGTCTTAAACTCGTTAGAAGACCCTTGGAACGATGCGCAATTTACCACTGCTCAACAAAAATTTGATCGATTTGTGAATTGGAATACGGGACGCTTGGTACTCGATTCCCAAAAATCTTTTCCAAAGAACTTTGTCCCGTAGATACCACGCGGTGCTTGAAAATAGAGACTACTCTACTAAATATTGATCAAATAAACTGAAAACATTAATTTTTTTTACTATTTGTTAAAATATAAAATTTTTATTCCAATAATTTTAATTTGTGCTATTTTACTGTCCAGCCAAAATTTGGCGTTTGACATGTTGCAGGCCTTAAAGAGCAGACGATTGGGCAATTTCTTCCAAATTTCTGATTTTTTTTAAAGAAGACTATGCATCTTAAGCTTGTATGTTTAAATTTTTTTCATGAAAAAATCTGATTGTTTTGATGACGAAGTTTTGCGCTAATTTTATGTCCATAGCTGTATATACAGTATTCGTTTATTTTTTATATCATGCGTCTGTATTTTAAGCGATGTTTTTTTTTTCTTATTATCGTTATTATTATTAATATTGATACGAATAAATGCGAATAATTTGGTATGGATTAGTAACGCGTTGATCGTCATTTACAAAGAAATACATGCGCCAATAAAAATCACAGTGACGTAAACCTATGTATTTTTTTTTTCTTTTCTTTGTAAATCATTATTATGGTATATTTAAGATTGTTTTTTTACGCTTCTGATAAAAAAAAAAAACAGAATTTATTTATAATCTTTTAAAGGTCAACTCAAGGTTGGTCTTTAGCATTTAAAGCATATTGTACAGGTTAATTCTTGGAATTCCAATAATTTTACACACTCTACACATTTAATTACATTGCAATCCTATGCACATACCAATGGACAAGATGATTTCGTCTTATCGGTATGTCTTTCAAATGTTTGTCAAGAAAGGCAGTGAAGCTATAAACTGTTCATCTCTATGTTGGTCAATCAGTTTGAATTTAAAACTAATTACCAAAGAAGCGATTTAAATACATATGTACTAGAGATGCCAAACGTGTTCGATTTTTAAAAATTCCAAGATTTTGTAAATCCCGATCCCGAAATCCCGTGATATTTCGGGATAATTCGGGATCCAAAAATCCCAAAAAATCATAGGAAAAATCGCGATTTTCACTTAATAATAAAAATATTTTGTTAACAAAATTTTTAAAGTCGCCATGGTCTAGTAGGTAGTGTGCTGGCTTATTAGACGAAAGACCCGAGTTCGAATCCCGGGTCAGACATCAAAGCGAAAATTTGAAAATAATTTTTCGGTGACTTCCTCTCAGCAGATTACTGGCAAAAACTCTGAGAGTAAAAAATTGGCATGGAATGCTCCGCAAAAAATGTGTCGTTCGGAGTCGACTTTAAAACTGTAGGTCCCGCCACTCATGTATAAAATTAACGCACACAACATAAGTGGTGTGAGAAGCTAGAACATGGTACAATGGGTCAATTCGACTACCGAGTACTGTACTTGTCAGAATTGATAAGTACACGTTCTCTAACCTAACCTAACAAAATCATTTGTATTCCAATTATGTATATCAGAATTATATATCATTAAAAATAAAATATAAAAACAGCAAGACAAAATGTAACAAAAAAGCGTAAATTAACAAAAATAAAAATTGTTCATACGTATGCAAATGCATTAGTTTTTAGAAAATTATTTGCATTTCAACAAAAAGATTAAAGCATCTAATATGCGATCTGATAGGCCTGAACGAATTTTGTTGTTAATATACGCTGCCGTTGAAGAACACTTCTCGCAATCAACGTTTGTTGATAAAATAATTCCAAGATAGCTGTATGCAGCTAGTAAGTATTCACCTCTACCACATTTCCTGCTTTAAATAAATCTATTTCTTTAGACAGTTGAGTATCTAAATCAGTTACCCTTTTAATTCGTTTTATAGGGATTTTGCATTCTTCGATGCCATCAAATAATTTTTTATCACTGCAAGTAGGGTTTTCCTCATCTGAGATGCTATTTTCGAAGTCAAGCGATGTAAAATTTTTTTCAGGACCTTTTGTAGGATCAAAATACATATGAATTCAAAATACATATGAATCCCGGGACAAGCTCTTAAAAATCTTGGATTCCGGGTTTTGTGAATCCCGAATATCCCGGGATTGGCATCCCTAGTACGTATGTACTTATGCCATTACAGAATCATTCATTTTGATAATGTGATACTCGGAAATAATGATAAATTTACACCTATTATGTCTTTTCGAAAAATGACCTGAAAGCCTTTCAACTTTTATTGATCCTAACAATTTTATCCTTGTAAATGAGTAATTAATTGAATTTTATGGTCATTATAAATTTCGTAGTTCACCCGATCCAATTGGCAGTTTTAGACTGAAGTAAATTCTACGTACGTGCAACCGTATTTGTAGAAACCCGTATTAAAGAAACCAGTGAGGAATCCAAGAAGGAGTCTTGCTTAATCGATGTTTTATTGCAACAGGAAGCTTTTTTTACCTCACATGACGTTGAAAACAAATTTTTCTAACGAAATATAACTAATGGTTTGTACCATTAGGTTTCAGTCAGCCCTCAATTGAAAGTGTTACTGATACGAGTGACAATAAGCTGCCCTATGTAAACGATTGGAAACTTATAAATAACCGCAAAGCAAAGATGCTAGATGTCAAATTATTGTCATTCACATAAAAGTAAAACCAATCTGACATGAGTGTTTTCTTAAGGCTCGATCTATGGTTAAGCTCCATTATGGCATATTTAGCATTTGGACTTGCCATTTCCATCCATTTAAAGTCCAACTGAAGTAAGAATTAAAACCGACTGACTATTCACAACATAAGGTGCCGAAATCCTATACCACAATTACCTAAAGAAATAACTCGAATCCATAATAAATCTTGCAATTGCAGCAATGTTTTTATGAAAAGAGAAGCACACTTCAGATGAAAGACAGACAGTGTTTTTCTCAAATTTTTTTGCAGTAATTTTTTTTTATTAGAGTGCTAGGTCAAAGATGTTAGAAAATCAGGATCAAACACTAAAGCAGGTCACATCAAGAGCAAGGATGGACATATGATTTATTCATACATACATGTCTAGCAATATTATATGAATATGCCCTCTTGCTACCAACGATATTAATCTTTCCTGTAATATGCGGGTATAATTTCCAATTTAACAGAGGCCACTCCCGGTACCTAAGCCCTGTTAGATTTTGCAGATTGTGGATTCCATACCGGGTCTGGCAATGCAATTTTTTCCAACGATATACCTAAGACCTCGTACCCATAAAAGAGTTATCTTTCTTTAAATTTTTAGATATTTTCTGATTAATTCTTGGAATTTATGAATACGGAATCATGTTTTTTGAAGTCGCCGTGGTCTAGTGGGTAGTGTGTTGGCTTATTAGACAAAAGGCCCGGGTTCGAATCCCAGAAAAATATTTCTTCGGCGACTTCCTCTAGCAGATTTCTATCAAAGACTCTGAGACTAAAAATTGCCATGAAAAGCTTCTCAAAAATCTGTCGTTCGGAGTTGACTTTAAACTGTAGTTCCCGCCACTCTTGTATAAAATTAACGGACACAACATAAGTGATGTGAGAAGCTAGGTCGTAATCCTGACTGAAGGGTTGTAATGGCCAATTATGTATGTATGTATGGATTGATGTTTTACACTTGATGTTAACATCTGAAAAAAAAAATTGTCTTATATGGGGAAGGAGATATCACAGAAATGGTTGTGAAAATTCCAATGTATTCGTAAAAAGTGGTTGCAATGAACCATTATCACCAATTCAAAATAATATAATACGATCGATTTCAGGTATGTATTATATGAGAAGTTTTAAGTTCGGATCTGCATTCACATCCAGACCACAATACTCCCCAAACAGCCACTTTTTACGAATACAGTGGATTTTTCACAACCAAACGCCAAAACGCGTTTTGCCCGGATTTCATGGCCACCAAGATCATACAGTAAGACACCGTTAGACGTTTTTGTGGGGATTATCATATAACGTTGGGTTCTTTGAAAAAAAAAAACATTCCTGAAGATAACGCGGAATGTTTGAAAAAGTAAGATTATAATGAAATAAGCATTTACCAGATTCCATATGATATGGAAACACTATGGGCACTCCACTGTAACTCAAAAAACCAGTTTTTTTTCAATGCCTGAATGTCAAATGACCTGTAACCATTTAATACTAGTATTGTGTATAGACAAAAAATAAAAAACCGATTTTTCCTGTACTAAATAATTTTAATTGAAACATTCACATTGAAACTTGAAGAGCAGGAAGTAAATAATTTTTAAAAGCACTTGACAGGACAGGACGAAATATTTATAAAAAAAAAAAAGTTTTTCATTTTTCACAAACTAAAAATATACGCTTGATAAAAAGCAAAAATAAAACAAAAAAAAAAATTTTAAATAAATCAATAGAGTGGATTTCTTTGAATGCCATGAAAAAAAAAGCAGAGACTCATTCACATCGTTGGAATAATGCAATCGACAACCGACAATCGACCATCGACAATGAAATTTTAAACGTTTGTATAATGATAACACAATACAATTTAACCCAATTTAAAAAAAAAAAATATACATACATACATACATACATATACATACTTTCATTATCAATAAAAATAATAAAAAAAAATAAAAAAAAAATTGTAGCAAAATAAATATTTTTGTGATATCCAACTAAGCAATCAAAAGAAGTAAAATTGAAATGAAAAAGTTATGAAGAGTGTAATACATGAAGATGCTGTTTTCTGGAACCAGTTGACCTTGCGTAATATTACACAATAGCGGTGGTAGTGGATGGATTGTAACAGCCAACAGCCGTTGTAAACGAATGGAAAGGCTTTATTGAAAGTACAAAAACAAAAAAAAAGTGGAAGCATAAAATCAAATTTTACGTTTGTCTTCCCAATCGATGCTGGTATTGCAAAATGACGATGACTGTGCTGATCATGCTGATGAGTGGTGCTTTTATTTAAAAAACTACTACATATCGTTTGTTATCGAACGTGAGAATTTTTAAATTGCAACAACGCATGATGCATCTTTTGTTTAAACGTACAATTTTAAAAAAAAAAGGCTCCTCTTTTCCTATGCATAAACATTCACTGATAAAATTGGTACAGTTTGCTTTACTTTTTATTTATTTCAATGCCCTTTTTAAGTTCTTTTTTTTTGTTTTAATTTTTTACGAAAATAAAATTTCAATTTCCTTGTTTTCAAATTGCATTCTTTTTAGCAAAAAAAATTCCTTCTAGTGAAGTTAAAGATTAGTAAAAAGATTAATTTGTTTGATTATTAAATACAATAAATTAAATTTCGGGGAGAAGTGGTGTATTAAGCCCTGGTTAGCCAAACGTCCACGGAACGTACATTCATTTTTAAAATATGAAAAGTAATGCGAGATGTTACTAGTCAATTGTGACAAGTACAATACCCGAAGGTCGAATTGACCCATTGTACAAGTAATGAGAGAGATTACCGAAAACATTTACATTGCTCTTCATATGCTAAAAAAAAACGCCGTTACGTTCCGTGGGCGTTTGGCTCATCGTGTCTTTAGTATTAAAATTTCTTCACCCAAGTTTAATCTCCAAGAAGTCGAGATAATTTTTATGATTTTCACATTTTAAAAATTAAAGACAATTCAATTTGCTACAAATAATCTATAAAGGAAGCTTCCTAATGCAAGATTGAGGAAATAATAAAAAGATACGGGAAATGCTTTGTGACAACGAAACGAAAAGGAATATACCAACTCAAGTAAAAAACTCTGATTCTGTGGATTTCGTCTATTGAATTTATTTCGCATGCATGCAACCTTTTGATAGTAATAATGCTTACTTTTTCCTTCCTCGACAACTAATGCCTGCAAGGTTCCTGTATAGCCTTTTGGATGTGATGTCTTGTTTCGTGGAAGTCGTCGTGGTCTAGTATGTAGTGTGCTGGCTTATTAGACGTAAAGCTAGGCCAGACATCAAAACAAAATACAAAAAGTATTTTTTCGATGATTTCCTCTCAGCAGATTTCTGACAAAAACTCTGAGAGTAAATAAATTGTCATGAAAAGTTTCACAAAAATCTATCGTTCGGGGTCGACTTTAATATGAAATTCATTCTTGCATAATACTTTATATTCCATTCAGTTTTTATTAATGACTTTTTAATGTGCGACCCAAAAGTGGTGGCATTTGTTTTAAATTATGCCTCTTTGAGATTTTTTTCTTTCATATTTTCTTTGTTACGCCAGACGGATTTATGTTTAGCTGTGTTTAGAGAAGCTAAAACTGTTTACAAGTATAAATAAAAAATGCTAATTTAAATTAAATAATCTAGGCCATCTATTCATAATTAAAAATATAAGAAATAAACAATTGAAATTCTTGAAAATGAATGCAAATTTATCATTCAGTTTTTGACAACCGCAGAAAACATTTTTTTTTTTTTTGAAATTTCAAAGTCATGTCTGTCATTCAATAGTCAGGCGGATATCAAACGTAATAAATCATTGTTGATTTCTATATCACGTAGTATATTAAATATTCTCCAGTATTAAATGATGATGCATTCGTTGCATTTTGATTACGTTTTTATATGGGATGGTGAGTTTAATTGTTTATGATGAAAAAACGATGAGAGCAAAGTGTATGTAGAGCACAGGATATAAAATTAAGAACATCATTTAAAGGTTAAGAAATTGTAAGGCCATTGCATCCTATCTTAAGCAAAATTGAACAACATTGTCAATGTGAAAATAACACGCCATTTCTAGGGAAGAAGGTTTTTTTTTCACTATCTGTATAAACGGTCTGTCTTTTCTATTACTCTCTCTGGTCTACCTGAGTATATCGAATTGAAATTTTATCCAAAAATTGCATATCTTCCGAATATTTGGATTATTGAGCTAATTTTTGATACAAGTCGCCGTGGTCTAGTAGGTAGTGTGCTGGCTTATTAGATGTAAAAGCCAGGGTTCGAGTCCCAGGCCAGACACCAAAAATAAAAAATACAAATACGATTTCTTCTCTTCTTCCCTTTCTCAAAAATTTGTCGTTCGTAGTCGACTTTAAACTGTAGATCTCGCCACTTCTGCATAAAATTAACACACACAAAATAAGTGGTGTGTGAAACTGCGAGGTTCTTGGGGACGATTGCTGTAGACTGTCTAATGGTGACCACCACCAGCAACTCGTTTCCTTACCGTCCGCATCTTCCCTCTCTCTTTCCACCTTTACTAAAAAACCTGCTTAATGTACTGCATGAGTAGGGGTCATCCCCTGAGTGCTGGTTTTATATAAAAAAAATTAGTCCCATTCCAGACATTAAAATGTACTGCATGAGTAGGGGTCATCCCCTGAGTGCTGGTTTTATATAAAAAAAATGAGTCCCATTCCAGACATTAAAATAAAAAATACAAAAATACAAATTTTTTCAGCAATTTCTTTTCAGCAGATTCTGGCAAAAACTCTAAAAGTAAATAAAATTGCCATGAAAAGTTTCTCAAAAATCTGTCGTTCGGAGTCGACTATAAACTAAGGCCCTCTAGTTATGTATAAAATAAACACACAACATAAGTAGTGTGAGAAACTAGGTCAATAATCCTAACTGAAGAGTTGTAATAATCAATTATGTATGTACGTTCTCCACAAATTCTTCCGAAAGACTCGACATTTGGTCTGGGTGTTCCACTTACATCAGTTAAACTGGCAATTACGTCAATTTGGAATTTTGTTGCATTACCACACTCGCTTGGTCTATGACAGATAGAACAGGCGTGAGAACCAACAACTCAAACCAAACTCACAGGTCTTTGCGTTATGGTCTGATACACAGAAAGAGTGTAGCACCCATCTAGCGACTTCTGCCGTGGGTGTGGGTCTACTGAAAAGGAAACTGTTATCCATTTTCTTTGTTAATATTCTTCTGATGAGAAGTGTAGATGTAGGTTATTTGTTTCTGCATTCTTTGTCAGTTTAATGAGGTTATCCCCCATGGATGTTAAGGATGTAAATTCGTTTATTAAACTTCCAGGCTAATTTCCAGCATAGGACATCCGTGTTTAATGTTCAGCCTCTGCGTTGACAAACCTTAGCTTGTAGGAATTCGATTAGTACAGGGACAAAGCTTACCGATGGCTAGCCTACCCCATAAAACATTAACCTAGAAATTGTTGCACTGGATCAAAACAAAAAGACTAATCTTGGTACTTGTAGCTAGTGTTGCCACCACTATCAACAATCACAACTTACATATACTTGGGTCTCGTTTTATGCTGATTTTTTTTATGCGAATTCGAATTTATGCGATTTTAAATGAAAAAAATTTTTTCTGGATTTTAAAACGTTATGATACTTTTTAAACTTTCGCATCATTTTAAGGTTAAACCAAGTTTGCATCACTGATGTAATCCTAATTGTTAACCCTAACTGAAGGGTTGTAATAAGCAAAGCTGATGAATCAAAAAGCGGCAGTGATTTCCCTGAGGTTTGAAAAGCTCAAGAGCTAGTGAGTGTAAGTCACCGAAGAAATATTTGATTTGAATATTGAACCCTGGCCTCATGTCTAATAAGAATAGCTGCCAAATTTGACGATTTATCGTTATTTTGACGATTTTGTGCTCTAAAAATATCATATTGACGATGTGACGATTTATGGCCTTATTTTGACGATTTTTAGAATTTAAAAATTTAAGTGATGATTTATGTTTCTTTCATCCCTTAAAATCAAAAAAATTACAACCTCTGCACGAAGGGAGTTCCACACATGAATAGTCCAACTAAAGAACGAATTTTGTCTGCAATACAGTGTGCGATCAACTGGCTAATCGATCACATACGTATGTACTCGCCTATAAAGGCAAGTGTTACGCAGGAATATATGATTGTCGAGGATAAATCCCTTATTTCGATTGAGGAAAATGCGTTATAATAGCGATATAACAGTGAAACACAAACCACATTGCAACGATGTTCCAGTGAATCAATAGAGTGCTCTTCTACGTGCTGGAGAAGAAAGTAAAATAGACATTGGGGCACAGCAGCCTGTACATGAGAGTTGTATTTCATTCTCTTTCGGTTACAGGTGGTGTAAATAGCAAGAAGATCAGGTGAAATATTGCTTGCACTCTCCTAAGAAGCTAAGGCACTGAAAAAAGTGTCGGTTCTTGTGGACATTACATTGAATTTTCCTGGCCATTTTGTGACGATTATATTTACGATTTCCATGAGCGTGTTTGATGATTTTGACGATTTTTTTTGTCTAATATTTGACGATTTTATGCTTTTTTATCTGGCAGCTATGCTAATAAGCCAACACACTGCCTACTAGACTAGACCATGGCAGCTTTATATCGTTCAAATGTTTTAAAATAGGGACAAAGAAAATTAATTAATTTAAAAAAAAAAACATTTTCAATTAACATCGAAATTATCAATGGAATGCAGAACCTTAAAGCTTATAAAAAAAAGCAAAAAAATATCTTTAGTAATTGGTAATAAAAACCGTTAGGTTAAAGACCTAAATTATGTCTCACGTTTAAATTACATTTGCATTACCACAAAGTGTAAAGTAATGTGAATTGCTTTAAGCGGAAATAATTGTACAAAAATGGAAATAAATTTTCATTCCACAGATTTTTTTTTTACTTTATTTGACAAACAGTTGTAACCCATTTGTAATTTTGACTTTCGTTGAAACTTAACAAAATTTCAAAACAAAAAAAGAAAAACTTTTCAAAAGAGTCCATAAAAAGCAATTCCCTACATATTGATTGAAAGAAAATAAAGAAGACTGAATTCACCATATTTTAGTAAAGCGGAGATATGGCAGAAGTAAAGAAAAACGGGTAATAAAAATAAAAAAAATTTCATTGAATTGTTAGTAGATAAATACTGCGTGGCTTTAATAAAAACAAACAAAACAAAACAAAAAAAAAAAACCCTACAGTAAATAAATGCCTCTAGAAAAGGTTTTAATGCAATAACCAATAAATGCTCATTCATCTACGTATCCATACATTGATTAACTGTCGCTATAGATTATTAATTTCATATGGAATTTCAGTACTTTAGTGCCGGTGTATGTGTACAAGCATGGCTTTCAAAACTAACTTACACCATGGCTTAGATAGGTTAACCGTTGACATTTCTTGCTATGGGTGTGTAAGAGTGTGTTTGGTTTTTTTTTTTAATGGACTTCTACAGTCATAAACTATGATGAGCTATGATTAAAAATGCTGCCACTGAATAACCACTTGAAGCCGCTGCCTTTGGCAATAACGCACTACTGTAAGCTGTTTTACAAACTGCTTTAATAGCAGCTGCTGCCGCTGCTGCTGCTGCTGCTATATTTCAGCTAAATGTCGCACGCTGGCTTGCTTTAGCCGGCTATCAATGTGTTTAGCTGGTTTCTTTTATTTCGATGTGGGCACTGTGCGTATATAAGAAGAATATTTGCACGTTTAGAAAACATAGTCCACAGTACACTTGAAACGTGCACATCACTACTACCAATAGTTCAATAGTCGCATATTATTAAACAAAAAAACAAAAAAAATGTTCAAATTTGTGTTAATTTCTTGCATTTTGGCTGCCGCCATTGCTTTGCCAATTGTGAGTGAAATATTTAATGAAGATTTTTTTCTTTCTTTGTAAATTTCTTTACCAATATTATTGTTAACAAGAACTTGGCTTAAATAGAATGTTACAATACAAAGGAAATTTCCTAAGAAGAATGAGTGTAAAAAGAACATAATAAAAAAAAAAAAATAAATTCATTTGAATTTTAGTACCAAAAAAAGTACTCAGTGAAGTGTTTCTTTGTAAAAACAAACAACAAAAGAATAATATTATTGGTTAAAAAAAAGAAGCCATAATATTAAAAAAAAATATTGCTTTAAACCATTAGAAATATACCCCAGGGCCACATATTTGTGGTGGTGCTGGTGGTCAAAAAAAAACCCCAATAATTGTTTACAAATTTATTAAAAAAAAAAGAAATTAACGATACATTGAATTTGACACCTTCTACCGTATTAGGCAACTATAATAAAACCAAAAATATTAAATTAATTGCAATCAATTATTGAATTACCAATATTATTGCTTTGAAAGCAACAAGGAAAAATAAACAAGAAAAAAAATTTTTTTTATTGATTTGTAAATCTCAAGTTATTGACTTGAAGGTTAACAACAAATCAAGCAACCAAACAACCAATCTTGTCAACAACATTACCATCTCCAATGACTTCGTGGTGGTCGTCTTCTGCATACGCATGGCATCAGTATTTCGATTTAAAAACCACAATTTTTTTGTAATTTTACGATTAAACATATTATGAGATGTTAATTAGACTTGTTAAAGTGTTGTTATTGCTGGCAAAAAGAGTCATTTTGGCTATAAAGTTTTCTTGATTTTAAAACAAATATTTCAGGTTTATAAAAAAAACGCTACCACTTGACCACAAAATTAATTGCAATTGAATACTACCAAACGATGTTGTAAAACTAGGATCACAATTAAATTGTTGTTAAAATTTTTTTAAAATTTTAAATCTAAAAATTTCTTTTTTCGATGTCGTCGTTATCATCTGTTTATTAAAGTAAACGAAATTCTCAACATTTCGAGTTCTAATCAACAATCTTTCTTTTTTATCAGATAAAATAAATAAATTGTATTGCACCATGTAATTAAATTGTGCCACGCCCATAAACGTAATTGGTTTTAATGTAATAAAACCTTAACACGAAAAAACCAAAATTGTTTGCTAAAAATCCACAAGTTTTCTTGCCACTTTTACTAACCATAATCTCTGAGTGTAAACATTACATGCAAATTCTATGTTAAAACATCAACAAGTCTGTTTAGGTGTTGTAATTGCTGTCAATCATACAAAATTGTGCAATTTATGCACGTAAATGTCAATCATAATATAAAAGGCCATAAAACTAACAAAAAAAAAATGAAAATAATAAAAAAAACCAGAAAATAGGGCCCCACTGATGTCAATCATAATTAGTAAAACACAGAGAAATAAAAAAAAAAAACATGAAAGAACAAATCATAAAGCCAAGTTCCTTTTCAACAATTTGCAACAATTAACTCATTCCGCATAACTAAATCTCTCTCTCTCTTTCCTTTCTTTACTTAGGATCGCGAAGATGCCGAAGAGAGAGCCGAATTGGAACGTATTCAAAATGAATCCGCCCAATATGCCTTCAACTCACATGTTGAAGACAAAATCAACGATAACATGATTGCCCGTGAAGAAACCCGTGATGGCACCAAAGTCAGCGGCATGTACTCGTACAGTGATGGTTTCGTTATGCGTACCGTCTACTATGAAGCCGATGAGAATGGTTACCGTGTAGTCAAGGAAGAGACCCAAGAAATCGGTGATGGTCCCCAATATAATCCTGAAGGTCAAGCTGATGTTCAAGGTTCATTGATTGGTCAATATTCCATCAAATTGGACACAGACAAAGAAGAACCCCACTACAAGGATATCCGTGCTTAAGTTTAAAGGATAGTATTTAGTCGAACCCTTTATGTTTTTTGAATTTATATTTCTAACATTTAGAAATAGAGAGACTGAGCCACGATATCAAAAATTCTTTTATAAAATGTAGTGTCGTAAATATGTAAAATAAACTATACCCTTAAGGATAAAAAAAAATAAATTAAAATAAAATGTTTTTTATTTCAATAAACCATATTCCGATATGTAGCTCCGAGCATTACAAGGACCTGGTAGTCAAAGATAAAAGTCTACATACAGGGATGATCTTTATCAAATTTAAATTGCTATAGCGATCTTTAAGACAGTTATGATTAAGAATGTTTGAAGGCAAAATCGAATGGAAAACATATAACCTAGAAATTATTGGGTAAAAACAAAAAAAGGTTAGCGGGAAAAAGTATACATCCACCATTGACACGCTTCTTAAAGACGTTTTAATAAACTCTGTTTGTTAAAGCTTTGCACTGCGTCAGGAGTTCAGTTTTTATATTTCCAAATGCTAAGGCTACGGCAAAAGGTTAGGTTAGATTACGTTCTAACTTCTCACACCACTTATGTTGTGAACGTTGATTTAATACATGAGTGGCGGGACCCAAGAATGATAAACTAAAGATTGCGCCTTGCGCATGATTTCCCGTTAGATGACGTTGTTAGGCTATTTTAAAGCTTTCCAAGTCTTTTTCATATGAGAAAACGAACATTTCTTCTGAAAAGTGTATGCACTACGCGAAAGTAGTTGGCAGCCCTGCAAGATAACTTACATTATCATTAGCCAATAGGAAAACAATGAAAACAATTTTCGTGACGTCATTAATTCAACATGCGTGGAAAGTTTAAATTTTGTGTGCGTGTGCGGGACCTAACAGTTTAAAGTCGACTCCGAACGACAGATTTTTTGAGAAGCATTTCATGACAGAGATTTTGTCAGAAGAAGTCGCCGAAAAAGTATTTTCATATGTTCGTTTTGATGTCTGACGTGGGATTCGAACTCAGGCTTTTCGTCTAAGAAACCAATACACTACCTACTAGACCACGGCGACTTCGTAAACAAATAAAGAAAAACTGGTCATTACAACACTTTAGTCAGGCTAACGACCTAGCTTTCCACTCTAGTTTCTATCCATGAGTGGCTGTCGTCTCAGAACTACAGATTTGCAAACGTTTTCAGGTCGATTGCATTTACTCTCAGAGTTTTTGCCAGAAGACTGCTGAGAGGAAGTCACCGAAATAAATATGTTTCCTACTTCGGTTTGTTTGACATACTTGAGTCAAGGGTTGAACCTCGGCTTTTCATCTTATAAAGAAACACACTAACTGCTAGACTACATCGACTAGCAATGATTTGAACTTTATTATGAACTTTAAAAGGCAAAAGAAGTGATCAACACTAGCGCATTGCTTGTGGTTTAAGGCCTTAATAGAATTTGGACTAATTGGCTTGGTCTTTTGCAAACCGAAGTCTGGTACTTTATGGCTGAGCACTTCCTAACGAAGTTCTGCGCATATATAAACTAAATATCAGTACAAACAAAATGTGAGAACTAAAAATTTTACTGCGTTAACTATGTCGGCAACATGTTCCCTATTGAAGACAAACATGTCCTGTGAAGTACTGGTGAGTGCTTGGTACCATCCTCTTTTTCTTAAAGTTTTCATATCAAAATTGTTAGGTTAGGTTAGGTCGTAGTGGTAGCTCTGATATCACAAAGCTCCTTTGAGCAAGCATGGCGGCCCGTTGTGATGTCACAGGTGAAACGCAGTCCCTGTACTAACCAAGTTCCGCCAAATCAGGGAAAGGAAAGAAGTTGATCAGCGCAAGGGGTGCACAACAAAGCGCAACTACCCCGTACTGGAAAACCAGCCAGAAAATTGATGAACGAAGCTATTATCCTTGATATCAATAGATGATAGCTCCGTAAGCTGTTGATTCAAAGTATTTTTCAGCAATTATCAATAAGAGTTGTGAATGATAATTACTGCTTTGGAAAACAATTCCAAGGCACAATAAAATGAAACAACAAACATCATGATCAAAGAAGCTAAACGAATATCCTTAATGCCCATATTGACGGAAAACAAAGTTACCTTCAGTCTTTGATTTGGTTAGAAAGGAATTATCTGCTATGAGCTGCTATAACCTAACAAAACAACTATTCTGATCTCTACGTACTGCTATCGACTAGGGTGTTTAAAAAATATTTTGAAAATTGTCAGTAAGAAAAGATGTGAAACGAAAACGATCCATTGTTATTCTATTTTAAAGCTCTGAAGGACGATTATGTACGCTTTAGAATGAACGATAATTTCGAACTATTAGTGATCTATTTAGTGTAGGTCTTTCCATAACGAAATGTTTAATCAAGATTTTGTTAGATTAGCGGGCAACTTGCTGTTCACACGCAAGTTTGGGGTCGCCGTGGTGTAGTAGGCAGTGTGCTGGCTTATTAGACGTAAATCCAAAGTTCGAATACCAGGCCAGACATCAAAATATAAAATACAAAAAGTATTTTTTCGGCGATTTCTTCTCAGTAGATTTCTGGCAAAAACTCTGAGAGTAAAAATAAAATTGCCATGAAAAGTTTCTCAAAGAATGTGTCGTTCGGAGTCGACTTTAATCTGAAGGTCCCGCCACTTATGTATACAATTAACACAACTTAAGTAGTATGAGAAACTGCGGGCTTCTTGGGGACGATTGCTGTAGACTGTCTAAAGGTGAAGTTATAGCACTGGCAATTTTATAGTTACCTTCCACCTTTCCTCAAAATCTGCACAATGCACTGCATGAGCAGGGGCCATCCCCTGAGTGCTGGTTTTATAAAAAAAAAAAGTTTACTAGGCGGTCAATATGGCTACTTGTGGTACCCAGTTTAAGGTAAGCTCCCTTGTCGTGATCCGTTAACGGCACGATCGCTACCATGCCCAGATAATCAAACTTTCTAACACTCAAAAACCCCTAAAGTTTGTTTTAAAGTGCAGAGCATTCACATTAAAAGTGTTGTGCTGATAACGGCTCTTTCCCCTCCTCGCAGCTTCTGCAGTACAAGGTGTTAAATAAGTTGTCAAATAAATTAGTACTACCAACTTTAAGTTATGAACATTTAAAAAAGACACCCATTAGTAATATTAAATAGAGGCGTACATATCAAAGGTAGGATGTTTTACAGAAGTCGTCTACGAAAGTTATTGAAAAATGAAGACAATTTAAATCTCATTGTCAATAAGAACAGACTTAAGCAGTACAAGTGGATTAATGTAATGAAAAATTCAACAAAGTACGCAACTGGCGGTCTGTTGACCCACCTAAAAGTTACCAAAGATGTGTAAATACCAAAGGTAGATAGTTAGGTTAGAGGACGTATACCTGTCAATCAAGCCAAGTACAGTACCCGGAGGTCGAGTTAACCCAATGTATAATGTCCTAAAAGACGTAATTATAATAGAGGGGCTAGAATAAAAGGATGACTTAAATACCAAAATTCCAGTTTTTTTTTAACAAATTAATCAACAACAAAAATAAATTAAAAAAAAGAATTTATCTACAAAATTAAGGCATGATTTAGGTCTGAATTGGAACAATAATACAGTTAAGGAAAAAGAAATGTACATACATACACCAAAGTATGTACACTTTTTTTACTGATTTTTATGAATTTGAAAAGATTTTATAACGTTATTAGTGACGTTTAAAATTATGAATGTTTGAAGAAAAATTGAATATGAAAATAAACATACAGAAAAAAAAATATAAAAATTGCGGATAAAACTTCTACATACAGTGAGTCAAAAAAGTTTACCTGCACTTTGTACTTAATATTATTTCAATTATTTTCTCTTACTATATTGATTAAAGATAGTAGTTTTGCATTCATAATTTGTCAGTAGAACCATGCTTAAAATACATTGCATATGTCATTCCTGTAACTTTTCTGAGAAACAAGATATTTATGAAAAATACCAAAAGGTACTAAAATAAACGCCAAAAAAGTTTACGTACATTATCACAATTTTTTTACGTTTATTCTTTCTTTTATTCTTTTCATTGTGATCTGGACGACCAAGAAAGCTTTCACAAAGAGAGGAGCGTCTTATTTTAAATACTGTTAAAGCCAAGCCAAGAAAATCGGCTCCAGAATTATGTGAAGAACTATTTCAATGCTCTAGCAAAAGTGTACAACCGCAAACTGTAAGAAATGTACTTCACAAAGCTGGGTCCAACGGCCGAACTCCTCGAAGAATGCCACTAATATCTAAAGTACATGAAAGGAAGAGGCTAGCATTTGCTAAGGAGCATTTAAATAAACCGCATTCGTTTTGGGGACAAGTCAAAATATAATATCTTTGGACCCTATAGTGCAAAAAAAGTTTGGTGAAAGACTAACGAGGAGATGCTAAAACAAAATTTGATTCCAACGGTTATGGTGTGGGGGTGTATGGCGGCGGCAGCAACATGGATAAGCATCTGTACCTGCAAATTTTGCAAAACAATCTTAAACCAAGTGGGCTGCAATTGGGTCTGAAAGAAAATAAATTCCTCTTTCAGCAAGATAATTACCCTATGCACTCTTCATATTTGGTCAAGGAGTGGCATCTTTATAATTGCAAGCAGCTGCATACACCTCCAGAATCTCCAGATATAAATCCAATAGAGCACATCTGGGATTTATTGGACAAAAGAATAAAAGAGTCGCTAAAAAATGCCTTCTCGAATGAATGGCTAAAAATAACGCAAGACGATACTATAAGGTTAGTCAGAAGCATGCACCGGCGTCTACAAGCCATAATTGATGCAAACGGAGGTCCTAGAAACTATTAATTTTACTTATCACTAATATTTTTGAGGTTTGTATGTAATATCTATCCCGCCGTCGCCGTGGTCTAGTGGGCTTATTAGACGAAAGTCCCAGGTTCGAATCCCAGGTCAGACATCAAAACGAAAAATATTTCTTCGGCGACTTCCTCTCAGCAGATTTCTGGCAAAGACTCTGAGAGTAAAAATTGCCATGAAAAGCTTCTTAAAAATCTGTCGTTCTGAGTCGACTTTAAACTGTAGGTCCTGCCACTCAAGTATAAAATTAAAGCACACAACATAAGTGGTGTGAGAGGCTAGGTCGTAATCCTGACTGAAGGGTTGTAATGGCCAATTATGTGCCTTAATAAATTCAAAATGAAAACAACAAATTTTTTTTTAAATTTTAATTACAAGGTAATTTGTACCTTGGCTTTATTTTCTTCTATATTGGGTGTACGTAAACTTTTTTGACTCATTGTATAACCGTGTATGTAGACTTTTTTCTTTTACTGTATATTAGTTTGTGATATTATAAAAAAAAAAAATTTATTTTTCTTTATTAAACATTCTTCCATAAATTCTTAGTCATGGAAAAATCGAAAGTTAAATTTCCTTTGATTGCCAAAAATAATCAATCATAGAAACTATTCATATGACCACAAATAAAACAAACAAACAAAATCTCGCTTTCTAATCTTTTTTTTTCACCAAATTTATATTTTTGTTTGTTGCCGTATAAAGAACTTTAAAAATGTTTAAAAACATTAAACTTGTATACCCCATATTATTTATTTATTAAATTTAATAAAAGATTAATATATACGCGTACAGCTTATATACATAGATAGATAGATAGCGGAGCCATGTGAAACGTTTGCTGTTCTGCATAATTTTGAGTATGTAATGTCACTGGTGCTGTTTTGCATTGGCGAAGCGATGGTCATGAAATTAATATTCAGTTTGCATAGGAATTATAAAAATAATGTCCACCGGCCAAAAGTTGGATTTAGTTTAAGTAAATTCTTAAACGACAAAAATATAAAATGAAAAGAAACGAAGTAGTATGCATAAGAACAAAAAACGTTTTAAATTTGAAAATTAAACGAAAATAAAATTTTAACATTTAAAATAAGCATTGCGTGTACGTGACAAACAACGGAGTTGGTTGTTAGAATTTCCAAAAATGCATTTCTAGCCAATGCGATTAAATTTAATGCGATTAAATTTAAAGTTTCTCAAGTAAATGTTTCGAAAGTTCCAGGTGGCGAACAGTAAAGTAATCATAGCACTGCTATTTTGTTCTTATTTATCAATTTAATTTAATCACGAGGTGTTACTATGGACACTTCTAAGTGAATTTCATCGTCTCGTTAGCTTATCAAATGAACTGGAATATCCAGAATTCCAGCGTTTTTTTTTTCAATGCATTTCTTAGGACATGACCCCTACTCATGCTGTGCATGTTTTGAAGCCCGGAAAAAATTGTGAGAGAGCGAGCAAAGCACTTATTTCATAATTGTCAGGGGAAACTTTTGCATTCCACACTCGAATTACCTTTTTGTAAAGTAGAAAACGATCAATTCTTCTTTTTAAGATTTTAGCGGCATTATAGTGAATTACAAAAACTTACAAACTGATCTAGATTCTATATATAAGAATTGTATTCCATTTTCGATCGGATATAAATGATGTAAATACATACTAGGGAGATCAGTTGGAATATTGTATTTTTAGGTTCGTGTTAAGAAACTAAGACTCAACCGAAGAAGAACATTGATTCAGGATCAATGTTTTAGGACCGTATAGTTCAGAAAACTTTTCAACCTGATGTATTATTTAAACTTACGAGCACATATACCGTAGCTCAAAAGGTATTTAATAATCATCCCGAATGACAGATTTTAAGTTTATTAGGCTCACCTTCTTGAGAAGATGATGCTCGAATTTTCTCTTAGGCAATACTCACAATACATTTAAAGAAAAAACCGTTATGAAGATTAAATAGAATGAACCTTAATTATGATCATAAATACTGCAATTCGTGGTTAGTACGTACATATTTTTCAAGGTACATACATACACATACATAATTGGCCATTACAACCCTTCAGTCAGGATTACGACCTAGCTTCTCACACCACTTATGTTGTGTGCGTTAATTTTATACATGAGTGGCGGGACCTACAGTTTAAAGTCGACTCCGAACGACAGATTTTTGTGAAGCTTTTCATGGCAATTTTTACTCTCAGAGTCTTTGCCAGAAATCTGCTGAGAGGAAGTCGCCGAAGAAATATTTTTCGTTTTGATGTCTGACCTGGGATACGAACCCGGGGCTTTCGTCTAATAAGCCAACACACTACCCACTAGACCACGGCGACTAGGTACATACACCCAACTCTTTTTTACACGGTAGATACGTTCCTTAGAATACACGGAAAAGAGGCGTTTCGTATAGTAAAATGGGGGATACGTTCCATGTAAAGAAAAAATATTTACATAGCTACATAATTATTCGTCGCTACTTGATAACAAACGGTATTGGTTGCGACGAACTGGTGACTTTCGTCCGATAATAGAGTTTTGAACTTTTGGACTTCTTTCCGACAGATCTTGCATCTTTTTATTAAAAAATCTTTTATAGAAAGTTGAACATTTAATATTTAGGATTTCCCAGTTACTACTATGTATGTTCATTACAGCAATGGTGCCAAATGTGGTAAAAACAAACATAAATACAAGACAGTGATTTTGAAACCGTTCTAGATTAAAAATTTTTTACAAAAAATTTTTTTTCCAACCGTGTAACTTCAAATCCGTGTAAAAACGAGTTGGGTGTACTCTGCTTTGATTGATTTTTTATTTTACATCGTTTTATTACTTCTAATATATCTTAGGATTATAAAAATATACAAACGAAGAGATATACATTTTTATCAGAAATAAAAATATACCCGAATTGATAACAGGCCATGTCAGTGTTCTATGAAAGCTAGGGAAAATTATAAACTGACACAAATGTGCTAGGGATTGATAAAAATCTATATGCAGTATTCCCCGAACATAATAATGACCAGCTCAGTGTCACGTGGGCCGCAGTTGTATAATTACTTTATCCGAAATCCTGAAGCGTGGATTGTAGAAAAACAAATTAAATTCTTTTTTTTTCATCATTCAAAAGCTTTTAATATGGTGAACTATCCGACTTTGTTCTTGAAGTTAAAAAATTCTGTCATTGTTCCAGAAAAATTTACTAATCTCCACGTAAAAACCTTACGCAATCTGTTTTGTATCAAAAACACAATTGCGAAGCTATTGAAACTTGAAAGAGATATAACAAGGATCAATTCTTGGACCACTTTTATTTTCATTGTTTCACTGATCTTCCAATAAAAACTTTCATACTGCATACGGGCAGAAACTATAGACTAGCATGTCAATAAGCACAATTAGGCAATTTGAGCAAAATTCATCAATGGGCAATGGCAAACTGTTTTTGCTTGAATCCAAAAAAAGTAAAGTGCATGCTTATTCATAAATGTACGAATTCTAGTTATGAATCATGATGTTCTTATTAAAAACCAGAAAAGTATTACAAATTATTTTGTATTATTATTATGTATATAATATTAAAGGCGATTGGGAGTACATACATAGTTTCTTTAATTGATCAAAACATTTTGAATCGGAGGGAAATACGATCGATCGTATGTTTAGAGTCTGTTACAGAATTTTCGTTAAATATCTTAAAAAGGTTCGTATCTATACTTATAAATTTATAACAGACACAAACCTCTAAAAAGGCTAATAAAAACGATCGTTAATACTGTTGATCCATTTTATATTACAGCTGTTACCAAAAAGATTTCATATAGATGGCGCTAAACACAGTATAGTGAACCGTTTACAGTGTTAGTTTGAATACATAAAGACTTTAATTGCCAGGTTTAACGCATTCCCTGTGCGTACTTCTTTTTTTCGACGAACTATGTATAAGATTAGGCAAAAAGATTAGTAAAACCTTAGATTTCGTTTCATTTAAAACTATTCCCCATAGATTTAAAGCAGTTATGATAAGTGCGATTATCATTTCTTTTATTTTTCTTTTAATCTTTCGAAATTCTTTGGCGTAATCATTTTGGAATTATTATTTTTAATTTCATTTAATTTTCAAATATTTCAGATTTTATTTTTAACACAGAATGTGTATAAAAAAAAGGGAGGGAAATACAAATTTTTATTAAAAAGTTTTTATCTTGAATTCATTAAACAGAAATTATCTTCATTTTCATAGTTAATGCAACCATCCTGAAGATGAATTATCACATTTAACTCTTCATTTGCTTCAAGAAATAAGAAGAAATGAAAATGAAAATAATATAAGCAAAAATAAAATCTCAAAAAGATGCTTAAAATACAGAATAAGTAGAAAGAAGAGCGAGAAAAAAAAATTAGGAAAAAATTTGCATAGAATGTTTTGAAATGATGTCGAAAAACTTTTAAATGCGTTTAAAAAGTGATTAATGTTAAACGATAAAGATGCATTTTAACCCACATTGAGAGCAGCAATAACAGAAATACATAGCACAGAAAGCATCTTAAAGCTTGCCCCTTTCTATAATACTTCTCGTTCTCCGCACCCCCTCACCAAGCAGAGTTTTTCATAATGGCGTCGGCGTTGATGATAAAAATGAAACCCCAAAAAAACTTTTCACTTTAAAAATATAACCGCCAACATCAAAAAAAAAAGATTATTTTTTTTGTTTTTTTTATTTTTTTTTAAAGTTTCATGGCAGTTGTTATTATTAATATTATATTCGGTAAAAAGAAAACTGAAAAAAAAAATTATAATACCAGTCTGAATAGAAGGAGTGCAGGCAATCCTGTATAGCAACAGAGGCAGAAAATGGTCTTCAACTCATAAGCATAATAATGAAGGCAAAAACATTTTTTTCTTATTATAAAAGCAAGCAACTGCTTAAAATGGGAATTATGCGAAATAAAAAGAGATAAAAACGGTTTTTGGGTGAAGAGAGATGATGATGCATAATGAAGAAGTTTTTTTTTTGTTGTTCTTTCTCGGTCCAACAATTTGAAACGTAGAAATATTCATTTTTAGGCACTACACTGTTTGACAGAATTTAGTAGATAGTTTAGACAGTTGGCCAACACTATGAGGCGATATAAAGTCGGTCATTCGTATCTTAAACAGTTATGTTGACTTGGTCCCTTCAAAAAATTGGATAAATTTTAAAATTTAGATTCAAGGCTTTCTAGTCGAAATTTTTAGTAGCCAGTTCGTGATTCTGCAGTGGGTATATACACTGTATCCACTGGTGTAAACAGAATGATCTTAACACTAAACACTTCATGTATTCCTATTTCTACCAAAAAGGGTCAAATGACCCCTTGCGGTATTTATTTTAGATTACATATATTTCTCGGTAAAAAAAATTAATAAGAGAGAAGTAAATCTTGGAAAACACAATTGATGTAGGTTAGAGGACGTGTACTTGTCAATTCTGACAAGTACAGTACTCGGTGGTCGAATTGACCCATTGTACTAAATTGATGTATTTTGTAATAAAAGTCGTAAAGGCAAATGGCAATATGATAATCTTGTTTTCAAAAAATTCTGACAAGAATTTCAAAATAGGTCATTAGACCCGTCCATGGTAGGTTTAGTGTTAAAGAGACTCCTGACTAAACTAGAACTTTTTCTGTTACAAACTTCACCAACTAGGTCTTACTCATACAGAAAAGATCGCGCTTTGCAACAGTCCATGATTCTGCTTTACAACAGTTCGTATCAACTAGTGTAAACTGAGTGATCTTAGAGGGAATCCTTGTTAAAACTAGAGTTTTTTCTGTGACAAGGCTTCTTCGGCTATGTAAACTAGGTTGTACTCAACTCCAATGTCCGCGGAGCATCCTGGTTGTAAATATGGTAAACAACGTCCATTTTGTTGAGCAGCTCAAATAGCCTATTGACTCCTGTCGTTTCACAAGAAACATTTGTGGTTCATAACTGCCAGATAAATAAAGCATCAAATCGTCAAATACTTGAAAAAAAATCGTCAAAATCGTCAAAGATGTTCATGGAAATCGTAAAAATAATCGCCACAAAATCGGCATGAAAATTCAGTTCGACGTTCGCTAGAACTGAACTGACACATTTTTCAATGATTTAACTTCTTAAGACAGTACAAGAAATACTTCACTTTATCTGATCTTCTTACTGTTTACTTCACTTATATCCGAAAGAGAATGGAATACAACTCTCATGTATAGGCCGGTGACTCAACGTACAAAAGAGGGCGAAGTTGCCCGTTAATATCGTTGGGGTATCGAATTCCATTGAGTTATTGGAGCATCGTTCAAATGTGGTTTGTGTATTACTGTTCTATCGCTATTATAACGGATTTTACTCGAGCGAAATAAGGGACTTGTTCGCGAGAATCATCTATTCTTACGTAAGACTCACCTTACTCAGCGAGTACATACGATTGGCCAGTGGATCGCACATTGCATTATAGCCAAATCCCTCTCTCTTTAGTCGGGCTATTCGTATGTGGAACTCCTTTACTGCAGAAGGATGTAATTGTTTGGCTTTTAAGCAATGAAAAAGATGTAAGATACAGAAAAATCATCACTTAAATTTGCAATAGTAATCACTGCAAAGTAAACACAAAGCTTAAAGTGGCTTTTAATATACCTAAGTAAAGAATATGAAGTAAAATTTTAATTTCTAAAAATCCTCAAAATGAGGGCATAAATCGTCACATCTTCAATATGATATTTTTTGAGCACAAAATCGTCAAAATGACGATAAATCGTCAAATATGGCAGCTATGTTTGTGGTACATAATTGCCTTTTGAGTCTAGAACAGCACATCCTGGTAAGAGCGAATACATACTTCGTCTACAAAGTTACATAATTTTTTCTGAAAGCGATGTTGCCAAGGTGAATACAGTCGAACTTCTATAATTTGAATTTCTATAAGTTGAAGTCCAGCAACAGCATATTGGAAAGAAATTCTATAAGATTTTGCTTCTTTAACTTAAAGTTTTTTTCTGGATAATGGTAATTCAATTTATAGAAGTTCTACTGTATATCCTTGGCAATATTATAAATATAGTTCTTTTAAAGAACATATATTACGTTTTGACATCATTTACCGCTTCACGTTTGATAACAGAAAAGTAAAGAAAATATTCGAAGAGGTGATTACCTACATTAATGTGGCTGCCAGAGGTGGTCAATGTCAAATTGCACAGACTTCGCAATTTGCCAGTAATAGCGGTATAGACACGATTTATTAACGAGCTAACGAATGCTATATTACAGTGTCTTTGCATCGGCATAAGTTTCCTAGATTTTCTCTAATATTTGGGGTAGAAAGAAATACATATCTGGTCTATTGTGGACCTACCATCTCTCAAACTGAGTTCAGTCACTTACACAATACACTCGTAAATAATTTATATGCAATAGGAAGAAGGCTTAAACCCATGTAGTTTCCGTAAATCGTAACAGAACATAGGATATTATTGCTCTAAACATACTCTGCAAATGAGCTGGGGTATGTAACCTAGCAACTCTTGCTACTGATGTTTCGTAGAGAAAAAATATTCCCTACACCTCAAACGCAATGAATACTTTTACATCGATTAGGTTAGGTTAACGGGTGAGGCAAAGGAAATTTATTCGGCTGTCCATTGTATTACCCCGTCATGACATATTAGTGGTGGGTTTAAACCAATCTGAGTTCCGAATGAAACCAATGTGTTCCCTTAGTGATAAGATCGCAACGATGTCCAGTTCTTGAACCGTTCTATCAACTAAAAGCCGATGACATTTGTTTTGAAGTGCAGGGCACTCACATAAAAGGCGTTGTTTCTTTTACAAACTGGCAGCTACTACAGTAAATCTAGTGGAACAGACCAAGCTTCTTAAAGAAACTATCAATTGCATTATTTCCCGTTAAAAATCCAGTTAGAGTGGGAACTCTTCCAAGTCTTCCTGCTGTCCACTGACGCAGACAGCAGTATTGAAATTCGACAACCAGGTATGTTGAGTTACCTATGGTTTGTTGAATTCCATACCGTTTTTTTAAATTTGAACAGATACAGGGTGGCTGATATGTATTGCAACCAACTTCAGGTTTTTATCATTTGTAAACCGCTCGTCTGACAGCTGACAGATTTATTCCAGCGACAGTTCATTTTATTATTTACAAGCTTACAAAGGCATTTTGATCTATTGCATTCAGAAAAAAAGTTATTCGTAATGGAATTCAAGTGTGATAGTGTGATTGCTTAATATTTGGCTGGAAAACCACAGGCGGGTATCGTTAGAGCTCTCCAGCATTTAAATGTGAATCTTTTGTTTCTCGTACCATTGCTCGTTACCGTGATACTGGCAGTGTTGCATCGCGTCCAAAAAGTGAACGAAAAAAAAAACGGTAACAACACAAGAAATGATCCAAAAAGTGAAAGCCATATTTGATCGAAATCCACTCCGCAGTGGTAGAAAAATTGCTCGTGAGCTGAACATATCGCGAGAACGGTTGCAAAACATATTCAAAAATAAGCTTGGACTAAAGCCATTGATGTTCTAAAAAGTGCAAGAGCTCACCGATGAACAAAAAACAGTTAGACTGGAAACAAACAAGGAGTTACTTAGCTTACACAAAAGCGGCCAGTTATCGAATTTGGTTTTCTCCGGTGAGAAGCCATAGCAAATTGAGCAGTTTCTGAACAAACAAAATGATCGGGTTTACTTGCTAATGAGGTCAGCTGAAAATTTACACCTGCGATGGTCCCTCCCAGCTCGTATTCATCGACCGTGGTGTCAAAATAAATGCCGAATATTATCAAGTAAATGTCTTGAAGACAGTATTGAAGCCCTGTGCAGACAAAAATTTCGGCCGCTGACCATGTACAACAGGACTCACCACCACCGCACTCAGCGCGCGTCAACCAAGAATAGCTTAAAAAGGAGGTTCCTTGCTTCATTTCTACCGCACAATGGCCATCAAAACCTCCGGATCTCAATCCGTTGGCCTTTTGCGTTTGGGGTATAATGGAGTGTAAGGTTCTTACTAAAAAATACCAAAGTGTCGATCATCTCAAGACGGCGCTTCGCCGGGAATGGACCAAAATACTGCAAAGCCACTTTCGTGCAGTTTGTGATGGCTTTGTCGGCCGTTTGAAGGCCATAATTCATGCCAAAGGTGGCCAATTTGAACAAATCTAAACTGATTCTAAAATTTAATGTTATTTTCAACATTTTTTGCTTTTGAACAATAAAATTAAAAAAAAAAAATTAAAATATATCATCGTTCACTTCCGTGCCAGTTCGCCAGTTTCCTCTATGTTTGTACTCATTAGTGTCTCGAGATTTATTACACTTTGCAAAACGTGCTACGAATGTTTAAAAAGTAAATCGGCTCTTTGATTGATAATTTAATATGGTTGTCCATTATTAGAATTTCCAAATCCTTAAGATCATGCTAAAAATCTTAAAAATACTTTTTGAAATTAAAATGCGGCACTGCAAAATTTGAACATTTTCAAGAACTGCATTTAAAAAGTGGAAGTTGGGTTAGTGTTTAGTATTTACGAAGAACACGAGACAATTTGGCAAGAATTAACAACCGAAACCGATGTAAGCAATTATTAATCTGATCTTTCTATATACTGTATACTTAGGTGAGGTTATGTAAGGTTAGAGGACGTGCACCTGTCGGTCAAGGCAAGCACAGTACCCGGAGATCGAAATTGACCCATTGTACATTGTCCTTAGGGGAGGAAGGAAATCGAGGATGTAGGTAATGGGAGGGAAGCCGGATACTTTAAAAGTATAGAAATAATTTTGAATTAATTTTTAATACCTCCATATTAAATAAATTAAAAGTAAAAATAGAATGAATATTTTATTAAAAGATGTGCATAATTTCAACTCATCTGTCTGTGTCTATGAATCCCAACTGCTGTTTGGTTGTCTTTCGTTCTTTCAGTTTTTTAATCTTGTTTGCTAACACTCCAGAGGTATAGAAATTTCTTTTTTAGGTTTTATGGTAATTAAAAACTTGTTGATGAAAACAAAAAAATTCAAGAAGAAGAAGAAGAAGAATGAACAAAAAAAAAGAAAAGAAAACTATTTTATAAAAATAACACAGAGAGAAAAGTGAATAAAAACTATGAAAGAAAACAAAAAATCTGGATAATTAGAAATTTTTATTTTCAGCATTCATCCTTCATGCCACATCCAACAAAGATGACTTCTTTAGAATATTTCGAGAATTAATTTAATAACTATACTACTTAACACGAATATGTCTGTTTGTTTGTTTAAAAAAAAAAATTCTTTATCAAATTTTGTATTTCATACTGATATCACTGAAACTAAGTTTGTATGGAAACACAAATTATGTATGATTTTTGAAATAAAACCAAAAAAGGATGATTTAAAAACATTCCTATGGCTTGTATGAAAATCGTACAACAAAGTTAAGCGCTATATTTTTTAATTTTATTATTCAAAAGCAAAAAATGTTGAAAATAACATTAAATTTTAGAATCGGTTTAGATTTTTTCGAATTGGCCCCGTTTGGTACGAATTATAGCCTTAAAACGGCCGACAAAGCCATCACAGGCTGCACGAAAGTGGCTCTGCGGTATTTTGGCCTATTCCCGGCGAAGCACCGTCTTAAGATGATCGACACTTTGGTATTTTTTTTTGTGAAAACCTTACTCTCCAAAATGCCCCAGGCACAAAAGTCCAACGGATTGAGATCTGGAGATTTTGGTGGCCATTGTGCGGTAGAAATGAAGCGAGGAACCTCCTTTTTAAATCATTCTTGATTGACGAATGCTGAGTGCGGTGGTGCTGAGTCCTGTTGGAATGTCCATGGTTTCCCAGGGTTTCAATACTGTCTTTAAGATATTTTCCCGATAATATTCGACATTTATTTTGACTCCATGAATACGAGTGCGGAACGACCATCGGCCGTTACGGCGACCCACACCATTACCATCGGCGGAGCTTGAGTTCTGGTGACTAATCGTAGGTATAAATTTTCAGGTGACTCTTCGGCAAGTAAACCCGATCATTTTGTTTGTTCACAAACTGCTCATTTTGGAATGGCCACTTTCGTGCAAGCGAAGTAACTCCTTGGCTCTTTCCAGTCTAACTTTTTTTGTCCATCGGTGAGGTCTTGCACTTTTTGGAACTTTAAGGGCTTTAGTCCAAGCTCTTTTTTTGGCCAAGACCGGGGAATAACTTTAAAATTGATGGGCAAAAACCATGCGGTTTAAACTCACACATAAGTTAACAAGCTAGTTGTACTACTTGTAAGTGGTTACTTTGTGAGTGAGCTTTGATTCCAAAAGAATAGATACAGTTAAGCATGCAATTATGTATGCCACTAAATAATATTGAAGTTCTAGAAAGACGAAGCTCGCTCATTATATCAGTCCTCGCTCTTTTGATGAGGAGTTTAGGTTATCCATCCATGGTTGTCATCTTGGATATGAATTTGAAATGAATAAAACAATTGGAAGACAAGAAGTCAAAAGCCCACTGATGCTGGTCAATATATAGGAAAGCCATAGGTTCGATGTGGAACCTCACTTCGAGCATGATACACTGGCTCACCGGAAACGTAATTAGATCCAAATTAACCCGCAGTTTAGTAGGCAGTGCGCTGGCTTATTAGACGTGAGGTCGCGGTTAAAATCCCAGGTCAGATTTTTCCAATGAAACAAAATATGAAAAACATATTCCTTCAGCGACTTTCTCACGATAGATTACTGGCACAAACCATGAGAGTAAATAAAATAGCCGTGAAGAAATTCCTCAAAAATCTGGCGGCCGAAGCAGACTTTAAACTTTAGGTCCCGCCAATAATGTATAAAATTAACACACACAACATAAGTGGTGTGAGGAGCTGAAGTGATGCTGTGAATGGTTGTAATGAAAAATTTCGAACATACATACGTACGTTAACTTCAATAAATGCTACATTAGAATAATTCAGAGAATTCAAAGAATGTATTGTTAATGGACAAGTAGTGCGATGAGGACATCACCTTCAATTTATAAAAATACAGATTCGTTAAGAAGCGACGTATCATCCCCAGGCTGCTAGCGAATGGACCATTCATAAATACAAATCGTTTCGCCAGAATATTACGATACTGAACGGATACTCGCTCAATGTGGAATTATTAAACAAAAATTCTAACGCATGACTCACGACTAATTCGGCCACTTTTAAGGCCAGATTCACTTTCATGGGTAGTCTAGTCCATTGCGCAGATAACCGTGTGGGCATAGGTGACTTTAACCAAAGAGATAGCATGGGTCTGGGTCTGGGTCTCTGTATAGAAGAATCAAACGGCAACCTATGCTTTAGGCAATCGGAATGTCATAAGGAGGTAAGTGTGATAAAGAAAATTATGATCTGGGCCACTATTGATATTTCGATAAACTTGACAAAGAAGAATATCTTCACTGATTTAATTATTGAGTACTGCGAACTTACTACGGAATAATTCTGGCGGGAGAAAATCATTAGTATGTTGCAATTGCCTAAAACCGATTTGAGTAAACGAATGAGCGTCCTGGAGGTAGATAATAATGAATGTAGGACAGGTGGAGAAGGCGTGCCTGAATCTTGTTTAGCATTTAGAATTACCATTTTAAACGCAATGCTTTCTACGATGGTATCATCAATACTTGTGATTAAATTCAATTTAATTCGGTGTTTCGCAGCCCTAAACCTCCCTTAGCATTTCTCTCTGCTTCTACATATCGTATTAAAATTCTAAAGTCTGACAACAATTTAAAAAAGAAACTTTAAAGCGCAAAAAATCCATAAATTGCCAATTTTTTTTTAATGATTATCATAAGTTGCCTGTGACATTTCGCCAGTGATATGTTGATATTTTGTTAGTGTACACGTATGAGTGTTGTTACTATGACTGTCATTCATGGGGCTGAGCTTCAGGCTACCATGGGGGTCAGTAGGTGGCGGATAACTGAACGACCTACCCTAAGTAGGTTAGCTGCGAATAACCAATAAGCAGTCCCCGACCAAGAGCGGCAGATACGGAGGCGTACTACAAAAAGGTACAAATGACCGAAGACGTTATCTGTGACATGGCGAACTGATGTCGCCATTAACTAGGCATCATCCCACAGGGGGTTCCCTCAAGAGATGGGAAAATAGGAGAGTAACGCCTCCGTGGTTCCCTCAGTTCCACCGAAGCTACTAACTACGACGCCCTTGAGTAGGGCATTAGAACTGAGCCCGGTAAGGTTCTAATTATGGTATACCGGAAAACGAATTTGAATTGGCGATATAGGCTGACAATAACAGTATTCCGGCACTTTAGTAGGCGGTGTGAAAGCTGGCCGAAATGGCTGTCGGGCTAATGCTGTTATTGCCTCCGCCCCGTTAAAATTATGGCAAATCTGTCGGTACGTTCCTGATTTATCACCGTTAAGTTGGTGTTGTAGGACCAGATGTTAATCCCTGGCTTATGTCGACCTGGCTCTGAACACGTATTCCCATGAGGTTACGTGTCAACCCTTGCGTGGCCTCCCTGCTTATGCATAGATAACCACGGGGTCTTTAGTGACGACTACAACGATGGATTAGGATAGCGGCCGAGAGTTGGGGCCCAAATAAAATAAAATGATTAACAGAAACAAATCTAATAATAAAACGAATGACATGAATACTCTGGAGCTGAACGCTTTCGGGCAGAGCTCAAGAATTCTGAGATCTCCAGTGCGAAATCGGGAAACGAACCCATTCGGTCAGAGTACGAGAACTCCGAGATCCCCAGTGAATGGAGAATCTTCAGGATTGGTGGCATCGGAGCTGGAACCAATGCGAAGCAACCCGTCGGCATCGGCTAGCGGGGTTTTTGGTCAACTCGGGGACCAAATTAGAAGTTTAATCGAAATGATGGAGGATGGAAAAAGAAGATCAATCCACCAACCGATGAGGGATGCGATCGATTCCATTAAGACCCTATACGACCTGTATGCAGGCGAGTTAAGGGGGCAGACAACCAGCGAGAAGAGTTGCAGCAGTTCTGCTACACAAACTTCGCCTTGGATGAGAAACAATGAGGGGAAGAGGAGACAAGAGGAGGCTGTTGAGATTCCCCAAGCAAAGAGGAGAACTCCAAATCCTGCGCCAAAAGTCCAGCCGCGGGGAAATACTGCGACGACTTTGGATAGGCAGGTTAATGCGAAGAAGACAACTGGAGAATCAGAGTGGCAAAAAGTCACTAAGAAGAAAAGAAAGGGCAAGAAACCCAAGGAGAGGCAAACGAAGCCCGACGCAATCATGATAGCAACGAAGGATGACACATCGTATGCTGACATTTTAAGGAGGGTTAAAACGGACCCTAAACTCTGTAAATTAGGTGAAAACGTGACGAAAATCCGGAGGACCGTCAAAGGCGAGCTATTACTTCAGCTCGGCAAAAACGGTGAGCAAACGGAGGACTTTAGAGGGGCCATTGGAGAGCTCCTAGGTGAATGCGCATCTGTCCGCTCTCTAAAGGAGAGGAGGACGGTTGAGATAAAGGATATTGATGAAATAACGGAGAAGGAGGACGTATATAACGCGATTATGAACGTTCCAGGTATTGGGGGCTTCGGTAAGACCGACATAGTTGGCCTCAGAAAGGCGTATGGTGGGACGCAAACTGCCACAGTAAGCCTTAACGCAGACGCTGCAGCGATTCTCCTAAAGGAAGGAAGAATTAGGATCGGCTGGGTAATATGCAGGATTCGCGAGAGGAACATTCCGACGAAATGCTTCCGGTGCTTGCAGTTTGGACATATGGCCCGTCAATGCACGAGTAAAGTTGACCGCTCGGGAACTTGCCGTAGATGCGGACAGGAGGGGCATATTGCGAAAAACTGCGAAAGGGAACCTCTTTGCATGTTCTGCAAAGTGGGCGATCCCAAATCCGCCAACCATATCGCGGGGAGCGGAAAGTGCCCACAATTTTTGAGCGCACTTAAATCACGTTCTAGAAGATGAGGTTAATACAAATTAATCTGAACCACTGTGAAGCAGCCCAGGACCTATTGATCCAGAGGGCAAAGGAGGAGAATATTGATGTCGCCATCATAAGCGAACCTTATAGGGTACCGAAGAATAGTACTTGGATCACGGACGGATCCAGTACTGCGGCTATATGGGTCTGTGGTTCATTACCCTTCCAGCAAACCTATGCGCAGGACATTGGTTTCGTTATGGCCAGGATAAAGGGAGTTTTCGTCTATAGCTGTTACGCCCCCCCGAGATGGTCAATGGAGGAATTCCAACATATGCTGGACAGGATGGCGTCACACGTGCGCCTGAATACTCCCGCCATTATTGCAGGAGATTTTAATGCTTGGGCGACCGAATGGGGTAGTAGATATACTAACACCAGGGGTCGCTGCCTCTTGGAAACGGTCGCTTCCCTTCCTGTGGCGCTGATGAATGATGGAAGAGGAAGCACATTTAGGAGAGCTGGATCGAGCTCGATAATAGATTTATCGTTTGTGAGCAATAGTCTTGTTTCGCGGACCGCGTGGAAACTAACCGAGGACTTCACGAATAGTGACCATCAGGCAATCATGATGACGGTTACTGGGCGCAACACGAGAGGAGATGGATTGGCGAAATTTACGGGACCTAAATGGAAGGACACCCGCTTTGACGAGGAGACGTATAAATTGCTGTTGTCGTCTTTTCAAACGACTGGCAGCACGGCCGAGGAATTAGTGAGCGATATATGCGAAATGCTCAACACTGCATGTGATGCTGCTATGCCTAGGAGGACTGTGTGTAGGGGACGCTCCCCCTGCTACTGGTGGAATGACGAAATTCGAAATCTGCGGTCGGCATGCTTTAGGGCGAGAAGAAGGGCCCAGCGTACAAGAGGAAGAGAGACATGGGAAGCCGAACGTGCTTCATATGAGGATCTTAGGCATCAACTTAGAAGAGCCATTAAAAGGAGCAAGAAACTATCCTTTCAGCGGATATGCCAAGAAGCTGACATAAATCCTTTTGGGACGGCTTACAGAGTCGTCTGCAAGAGAATCGGCGCTCAGCAACAGCCTAAACTGGGCTGCCCAGTTTTGCTACGGGGAATTATTAGTACATTATTCCCACGAGGCCAGCCCTACACTTTCATAAGTAGGGATACGGAAGCCAATCATACCATTCCTGAGGTAACAAGAGAGGAGGTACTCGCAGCATGCAATGGAATAGGAGATAGGAAAACACCGGGGCCAGATGGAATCCCGAATAGGGCACTTAAGGCGGCTATCCGGTTCAGACCTGATATGTTCGCCAAGGTGTTCCATAAGTGCTTCGTCGAGGGTGTTTTTCCATGTAGATGGAAGAAGCAGAAATTGGTTCTCATTCCAAAACCTGGTAAACCACCAGGGGAACCATCGTCATATCGGCCCATCTGTCTACTTGACACAATGGGAAAAATACTGGAGAGGATAATATACGACCGACTACTGACGCGTGCCGAGGCAGGAGGAGCTCTCTCGGACCTGCAATACGGATTTAGAAAAGGACGGTCCACTGTTGACGCGATCAGGAGAGTAGTCGACATTGCAAGAGAAGCAATAGAGGGCGAAAGATGGAGATTTGGCACCAAGGAATACTGCGCGGTTGTCACACTTGACATTAAAAACGCGTTCAACTCAGCGAATTGGGGGCGGATTATGAGAGCCCTCTTTAACATGGGTACGCCGCCATACTTAATGGAGATTTTGAACAATTACTTTCAGGACAGGAAGGTAATATATCTAACGGATGAAGGAGAGCAGGAATACGTAGTGACAGCGGGTGTCCCGCAGGGCTCTGTACTTGGCCCACTACTATGGAACATAATGTATGATGGAGTACTTCGACTGCGATTGCCAAACGGGACTACAATTGTAGGCTTTGCAGATGACATTGCCATAGTCTCGGTAGCTAAGACGGTACAGGATATAGAGGAGAAAACTAACACAGCGATTCGAAATGTTAGTGTATGGCTGGATGAGGCAGGTTTGACACTTGCTGCACATAAAACGGAAGCCGTTTTGATAAGCGGCCGGAAGATAGTGGAGAAGATGAAAGTGACCGTTGGAGGCACAGAAATCGAATCAAAGAGGGCAATAAAATACCTGGGATTGATTATTGACGACAGGTTGAACTTCAAGGAGCACGTAAAATACATCGGCGAAAAGGCATCTGTAACGCAGGGAGCACTGGCGAGGATGATGCCAAATATTGGAGGACCAGGTCCATTCAAGAGGAGGATAATTTCAGCGGTAGTAACGTCGATAATGCTATATGCTTGCCCCATATGGTCGGAGGCACTCTCCGTGGGGTCGACAAGGAGAATACTGTCCTCGGTGTATCGTCTAAGCGCGATTAGACGGATAAGTGGCTTCAGGACAGTGTCTGATGAAGCGGTATTTGTATTGGCAAAGACAATACCAATAGACATATTGGCGGATGAGATGATGCGGATATACTTCCGTCGTCTTGAGAGTCCAGAACGGACAGCGGCTATAAAAGCGGAGGAAAGAATGACTTCCATGCTCAAATGGCAGTCACGATGGGAGAGCAGTTTAAAGGGAAGATGGACATTTCAGCTTGTCCCTTCTATAACCCCTTGGATGGAGAATAAACATTGCGAGCTGAATTATTACGCGACCCAGTTCCTAACTGGTCATGGATGTTTTAGGAAGTACCTGCACAGATTTGGACATGATACTTCCCCTATATGCCCAAACTGTGTAGACGAAGAGGAAGATGCGGAGCATATTCTAACATGCTGCCCCAGGTTTAGATGGCCCGGAGAAACTAGATTAGGACCAAACCGGCTCATGGAGGAGCTGTTGAATTCTAGGACGCTATGGAGCCAATACAGCCAGAAAATGGCCGAAGTAATGATAGCACTCCGAAGGTTGGAGGAACGAAGACGAAATTTGATATAAAGTGATAAAGCTTTCGAGCTAACCAGCCCCCCGCGAAGTAATACCTTACGGCAGTCCCGCGGGGGGAGAGTGGTTGATGTGTGTGTAGGGGGTGGGTTTTAGTACGTAGGCACCAAGGATGGTGAATCGTGCATGCTTTTGTTGGAACAAAAGTATCTTTAGAAGATTTACCACCTCCGGCTCAAGACAAAAAAAAAAAAAAAAAAAAAAAAACTATGACTGTCATTCTAAGTACTGGTTGTCACATGTGTAGCATATCGTAGAACACAAAAGTGCTGTATAGAGTGTAGCATAAACTTGTGTAGAAAGGGTACTAAGCTCACAGATTTGCTTTGAATATTTTTCAAATAACACTTTCATATGTCAATCTTTTGCTTAAAAGCAGCATAAAGTGTTGAATTATATTTTGCACGCAACTCCTACACAGAATACTTGCCACAGTATTTGGTCTTACAAACGCGTGGCAACAACAACATGACATGAACTGTTGCCCTGGTGCCAATATGTATACACAGCATTCTATACAAGGCTACACGTAAAGGTTTCAGTGGCTTGTTATATTGTTGTTTTGCCAATTTGCCCGTATTCGCCTGTTGTCAAGTTTATCCGTCTGTTTGTCGGTTCCGTTCCGCATGTGCCGGTTTGTCTGAAGACATTTCAGACAGCACCAAGAAAAAAAAAAGGAAAGAAAAACCCAAAATCGAGGTTAAACAGCAACATGACATGCATTTCAGTGTGTCTGCGTGTGTGTACGATTATGTCAGCTTATCAGGAATTTGAAGGTATTAATTCTTTGTAAACAAATTTAAAGTGAAAATGATTTTTAGTGCTCAAAATGTTCTGTATGTATGAAGACTAACGAATGCAAATCGTAGAAATTTTTTCCTTAAAATTTGTGTTGTGTGGGGACTTACTTTGGTTCAAAATAAATTTGTTGAATTTGGTGTGAGGGAAATAACTACCAATTACTGTTATCGTTTGTGGGACGGGTTCATCATTGATCTGAGTCTTTCAAGAGCCATTAAAATCGCTCTTTCAAGGTATCAAAATACTGTGCTCAAATTACAGAATATTTTATGTCTATGGTAGTGCAATTAGATTTGGTTGACATATGATGATAACATGCCGCATTCTACACAGCATGGGATACTATAAACCATATAGTGAGCAAGTAATCTAGTAGATAGTGAGTTGGTCTATTAGACCTGCGATCCCGGTTCAAACTCCATGTCAGATATCTCGAACAAAACAAAATATGAAAAATATTTCTTTGGTGACTTCCAAACCACTGTGCGGTAGAAATGAAGCGAGAAACCTCCTTTTTAAGTCATTCTGGGTTGACGCGTGCTGAGTGCGGTGGAGCTGAGTCCTGTTGGAATGTCCATGGTCTGCTGCCGAAATGTTTATCTGCTCAGGGCTTCAATACTGTTTTTAAGATATTTTCCCGATAATATTCGGTATTTATTTTGACCCCACGATCGATGGATACGATCGGGGAGCGACCATCGGCCGTTACGGCGGCCTAAGCCATTACCATCGGCAGCGCTTGAGTTCATTAGTGTTTACAATGTTGCTCAATGGAATGGCTTCTCATCGGAGAAAACCAAACTCCGTAACTGGCTACTTTCGTACAAGCGAAGTAATTCCTTGGCTCTTACCAGTCTAACTTTTTTTCTCCATCGGTGAGCTCTTGCGCTTTTGGGAACTTCGATGGCTTAAGTCCAAGCTCATTTTTCAATATGTGTTGCATCCGTTCTCGCGATATATCCAGCTCGCGAGCAATCTTTCTACCACTGCGGCGTGGATTTCGATCAAATCTGTCCTTCACTTTTTATAATATCTGCTGTTGTTACTGTTTTTTTAAGTCCACTTTTTGGACGCAATGCAACACTGCCAGTATCACAGTAACGAGCAATGGTACGAGGAACAAAAGATTTATTCACATTTAAATGCTGGAGGACTCTAACGATAGCCACCTGTGCTTTTCCAACCAAATATAAAGCAATCACATTATCACGCTTGAATTCCATGAACGAATAACTTTTTTTCTAAATGCAATAGATCAAAATGCTTTTGTAAGCTTGTAAATAATAAAATTATCTGTCACTGGAATAAATCTGTCAGCTGTGGGAGGAGCGGCTTACGAATGATAACAACCTGAAGTTGGCTGCAATACATATCAGTCACCCTGTAGTAAGCAATTTATTTCAGCTCATAAGCTGCCAAGATAATATGATTTGAAACCTCTAAATTATATTTTATGGGAATACGTGAAACCTCTCAGAACAGCCAATCACAATTTCAATCATCTAAGACAACACTGTAACATTTTGTTGATAAGATATTAGAGGAAACGCTAGGAAACTTTAATTAACTTTTGGTAAGTTTCCTATATTTTTATACAATTTCTAAATTCGATTAATAAGGAATACATAAAGGAATATACAAACAATTCTCAATACATATAATAATAAAGAATAAATTCTTTTAAATGTATGGGCAATATTAAATTGCTTTTAGTTTCAACAACATGTCTGACTAGAACAACAATGTAAAAAGCAACGTCTAACAATGACTTCGAGAGTACTTATCCAAAAAATAAGGAAAAAAAATAGAATAAAAAAAAAGCAAAAGACGCATAAACATGAATATTTACAATTTTTGTGAAAATTATAAATTTAAATAAATATTGATACCGTTGATACATAGTATGATAATACTGCAAATTGACATTTTCATATTTACTTCAGAAAAAATTTTAAAACGTATTTTCACTCAATAAACTTCAATATTCACTAACGCGCTTAATTTTAAAAGTTCTTGAAATCGAATATCATACCGCAGCCATTAAAAAAATCAAAATATTGACACTTCAAAGTTAATAAACAAATATGTAGAGTCTAAAACTTTAATCATGCGAAAACAATATCCAAAAACAATTATCTCCTCTTCGTCCAAGATAAGATATCCGTAACAGATTCGTCACTTCTCTATAATGGACATGCATTCTCATCTGAGCGACAGAGTAATATGTTGTTGGGTATCACTGTTATTGCTATAGTAGTGTAGAAGTATCAAAATATTACTGCCAGATCATCTAACCATCGGAGTTAGATTTTTGTTAGTTGGTTCTCAATTGGTTAAGCATCGGTATAGAGTATTTTCACCACGATAGCTTTATAAGGTACTAAATATCATGTGAAAAAAGAACCATATAGAAAATACAGCAAAGTAGATTGGGGTTACCATAGTGCAAATTTTTAAAACGTCACAAGGTTGTAATTTTTTTTTGTTGGAAATTCGAAATTGGAAGCTACTAACTTTAGTAGTTACAGTTATTTTCGAAAAGCGGTTTCTTCATATTAAATTAATAGAATGTTCTAGAAGAATTTTTTTTAACGTGGGTGATTACGCGATGATAATCACTCTCTTTTTACTTTTACACTTCAAAGCGTTCAGATCGTGGGCATTAGTTAATACCTGTAATTAAAATGTGACACTCAATAAATTTAATTTTGTTAAGTGAAGTTTCTGGTTTGTGTCGGTGTAAAATTTAAATTGAAAATTATATTTTTTTTTTGAAAATAAAATTAAATTTAATCCACAAATATAATAAAATAGAAAAAAATACAAACTGCTAAAGGAGAAAGATGTCACCTATTATATTCCGAAGGAATATTCTTGTAAAAAAACCATTTGTCGCTGTAATAAAACTGTGGAACCCTAACTTCTAACCTCCACGAAGTTTGGTAGTGACCAGAAGAGCCTGAAGTCATCTTACCAAGAACCGAAATTGCGTTATCCCGAAGTGTCAAAATGTTACTCCACGGCAACATGACTAAAATTGAGTATAATTATTATAAGTAATTTTTATTAGTTATTATTAATAAATTATTTGAATTTTTCCTAATTTTTTTTTATTTTATCAAATCCTGTTTAAAATGACTATTTGTTTAAATGAATTTACTTAAAGTTAAACATAGAACTCACATGAATTGCTACAAAAGTGAATTAAATAATTAAAATATGTATTTATTTATATATATAACCAAATTTGTTGAGAATATGTAATTAGGATATTGCATTAATTTATATCTGAAATAATGATTGGAATTGTAAAAATTTTAAATAATGAATTATAAAAGGAAAATGATCAAATGTTTAAAAGTGAGATCAAGAGATATAGTTTCAAAGTTTTCATATAACATCCAAAAATCATATATATATTTCTTTGTGGTATCATCAAATCTTTTTGATATATTTGGATCTAAATTATTACCTAAAAATTAAAGAAATGAAATATCATAGTAATCTTATATTAAAATTATAAAAAAATACTAATATTACATTAGGAATTAATTTAAAAATTAACCTTAATCTAAAAATTAACATTAATCTAAAACTTAATCTAAAAATTAACGTTAAAAATGTCCTTATTAAATTTTGCATATTTCATAAAAATATTTGTACATAATATGTATAACAACCATATCATCGACATCATGCTGGAGGCCTTCATCATTCATGCGATTGATTTGGTAAGTGCCTAAGAATATTTTATTTCAATTCTTAATTTTCATTTAAGAAAAGTTAAAAGAAACCACAACCAAATTCGGCGACTTCCTCTCAGCAGATTCTGGCAAAAGACTCTGTTAGGAAAAATTGCCATGAAAAGCTTCTCAAAAATCTGTCGTTCGGAGTTCGACTTTAAACTGTAATAAAATTAACGCACACAACATAAGTGGTGTGAGAAGCTAGGTCGTAATCCTGACTAAAGGGTTGTAATAGCCAATTATGTATGTATGTATGTATACAACAGCAATGACGTCACGCAAATTGTGTTCCTATTGGCTAATGATAATGTAAGTTATATTGCAGGGCTGCCAACTACTTTTACGTAGTGCACACATTTTTCAGAAGAAATGTTAATTTTCAGACTTGAAAAACTTTAAAATAGCCTAACTACGTCATCTAACTGGAAATCATGCGCAAGGCGTAATCTTTAGTTCATCATTCTTGACTTATACGACATCCAAGCTTAAAGCATCAGCAACTTTGTAAGTGCTTGAAAACACAACCTTTGAACGCATTTCTTTTAAATAAAAAAATCTTAATTTCATTCTTTTTTTGTCATGTCTATTAAACTTAATACAACAGGCTGATTGGGGGTATCTTTTATCTTTTAACCCTAAATTATTGTGCAGTTATTTGTCTTTTTTAGCCTGATGACAACATATTCGCACCGGTCATGTGTATGGGGCAAGTGTAAAGAAATACTATAATGCGGCGACCAAGGATACAGGACATGACATGCAATATAAAATAATTTAAAATGTTTTTCCCCTCAAACGAACAATGAAGGAAGGAAATATTTTGGTAGTGATTTTTATATTTCTTTTACAGACAATTGGCAATACGTTTTCCTTTGGTCATTGTGTGGAATGAGAAGTAGATGCAAAAAAAAAGGAAAAGAAAAAACCGATAGACTAAAACATTATTTCATGGTTACGAGAACAACTGGCGTTTAATAAACTGAACAGGGAATGAAAATTAATAAAAAAAAAAAACCAAGAAGAATGGAATCAATTCTTGGACTTTTCTCAAATGGACTGGACTAGCGGACACTCATACGCTGGTGGTGTTCGCAAACAATGTTTTTTACGGCAATAAATGAATGTGTTTTATGGAATTATGGTTGTGTGAGAATTACCTTTTTGACAGCCCGAAGAAAATCGATGTATTATTTTGCAGAATTTCTGCCAAATAACTGTCAAATGCAGTGTTGCGTAAATCGATGTTCGAACTGAATGGAATTTGCTGAATGAATTGTTTGAGTTGAATGCTATTGAAAACATTTCATATCTACAGTTTGCTTTTGTGTTTGTATTTTATTCAATGTTTTATCCGTTTATTCTTTTACTTGCTTTTTTTACCCCCTTTTTGTTCAACCATTTAAATTTTTATTATTAAAATAGATTGTCGAACAATGAAAATAGGTGTGCGTATGCATGTGTACGAGCCCCTCGCTGAATATTTTTTTATACTGGCTTTAGTTGGATCTTTTACACACTCCTGTCGTTATATCTATTCTTTTGTTTTGTATCCTTTTTGCACGAAATCGCTATGAAACCAAAGTGAAATGAAATGTTGATAACTGGGTTACAACATGTTGGCGGTTATAGCTATAGGGGTTTACAATTGGGGTTAATATTTAAATCTTATCACTTGATATTACAGAAAATCATGGTTTATGCAGCTACAAGAGCTGTTGATTGAATGGAGATTATACTACACTGTTGTTAAGAAATTGTTATTGAATCAACGAACATCGTAACATATTTATTTCGAAAAAAAAATAACAAAAAAACACTAATACAACAACGAAGAAATTCCGATAACAAGCCCAATACAATAACAAAGTAGCAAACAAAGCACAAGCATAAGTGTAAGCCAAAAATGAAATTACAATAACAAAACCACATAGAAAGTCTATAAGTTCTAGAAGTTTCCAGATCCTAAATAATTCCAATAGAAATAGAGCGAAAGATAACGGTGACAGTCAGTTGTAGAAAAAAAACGTGATGTATAAATACTGTGCTGTATTATACACTGTGAAGTATTCATAATAATAAATAAATAAATAATAATAAACAAATAAAAGGATCGTGAAATGAAATTTATTTATATGTTATCGACAAGTAGAGCAGTGCGGCGTAATGATTCTCAAATTACGACCGATAACTATACTTTTGATAGAGTCAAGGAATTCATTTATCTTGGCTCCGCCGTTACCACCGAAAATGATGTCAATCTGGAGATCAAGGGCAGGATAACTATTGTCAACAGGTGCTATTATGGTCTCAATAGGCAATTGAATAACAGAGACCTCTCTCTACAAGACGCTCATCCTACTTGTGCTTCTTTATGACGCAGAAGCCTATTAAGGACTGATACAGCTGCCTTGAGGGTATTCGAGAGAAAAGTCTTACGGAAGATCTTCCGTCCAGTGCGAGTTGGCGATGGTTTTCGCATTCGATTGAACAGTGAGTGGGCTGTATGAGCTCTTCAACAACATGGACGTTGTACAGCGTATTAATATCGAGCAGCTGCGCTGGCTCGGTCATGTCGTTCGAATGGAGGAGAATGCTCCGGCGAGGCGAGTATTTAATGCGAGGATCTGCGGAAGTCGGCGAAAAGGAAGACCTTGTATCCGTTGGAAGGACCAAATCGAGAAAGCTCTGTCGTCGCTTGGTGTGACCAACTGGCGAAGGCGCGCAAGAAGCAGAGGGACCTGGAAGGATGTGTTGCAGCAGGCAGAAATCCGTTAATCGGGTTGTTATGTTATGTTGTTAGTAAGAAATGAAATTTACGGCACAGTATTTATATTACAATTTCCTGTATCACCAAACTAATTAGATGCTTTTCAAGGAGCTGCTTTTATTACTATTAGAGCAGTTTTGACGAGTTTCTGGTCCATTATTGGATATTTTTAAAGTTTCTTAACGATTCTTAATAAAAAAAAATCATCTTTTCAGATTAAGCTCATTTTCATCTTGGGGGGCATGGAAACAAGCAAAATTGTCGCATTTGGGGCACAGAAAACTCGCACCCAAGACGAGTCACTGTTTGGTGTGAATGTTGGCTAACAGGCACAATTGGGCCATTTTTCTTCAAAACTGAGCAGGGAGTGGGCGTTACAGCCAATGGCGATCGTTATCGGGCCATGTTGAACGAATTTTTGTTCACAAAAATTGAAAAGCAGGATATTGGCAACATTTGTTTTCAACAGGACGGCGCTACGTGCCACACAGCCGAAGCTACACACGATGTTTTGCACCCTGTTTATGAAGATTGCATTATCAGCCACAGAGCTAATGCCGTTTGGCCACCTCGGAGCTGCGATTTGACACCGTTGAACTGCTATTTGTGGGATGCCGTCAAAGATAAGTGTTACGCCGACAAGTCAGAGACAATTGCCGCATTAAAGGACAATATTCGTGAAGCCATTGATGAAATACAGCTGCACACAATCGATAATGTGCTTAAAAATTGGACCGATCGTATAGGCTACTGCATGGCCAGCCGAGGCAGCCATTTGAATGAAATTATTTTCCATTATTAAGCGGAAGGATTGCATTTTAAAATAAAAAAAGAAATTTGAGAAAATATTCAGAAGCTTTTTTTTTAAAGCATTTTCAAAAAAAAAAGTTATTTGGCGGACCCTTTATAAAATTAACACACACAACAGAGGTGGTGTGAGAAACCATAGTCCTGTCTGAAGGGTTGTAATGACTAATTATGTATGTGTGTGATCTTACATAGGACAGGATTACTACCTAGCTTTTCACACCACTTATGCTGTGTGCGTTAATTTTATACATAAGTGTCGGGACTTACAGTTTAAAGTCGACTCCGAACGACAGATTTTTGAGAAGCTTTTCATGGCAATTTTTGCTCTCTGAGTCTTTGCGAGAAATCTGCTGAGAGGAAGTCGCCGAAGAAATGTTTTTTCGTTTTGATGTCTGTCCTGGGATTCGAAGCCGGGCCTTTTGTCTAATAAGCCAACACACTACCCACTAGACCACGGCGACTTTACGGTGTGTGATCTTTGGTACTTTAATTACTTGAAATTGTTGGTAATATAATGCATGTTCAAAGCATTTAAAATCTAAAATAATAAGTAATTGGTTGTGCGAATGTGTATTCCAATTAAGAGGAAACACATTGAACATATTGTACGTTCAATGCTTTGTGCCAAGCTAGCATTGGTCTCGTTTATTCTATTGCGCTTAAAGTTTGCTAATGTATTCCTTTTCCTTATTCTTACAATTCAATTTAAATTTTCAAAATAAGGTGAGCGGCTACCAAGTGTTAAAATCAAAATGAAGATTCTTTCCTATCCTACTCTAGCGATTTAGGACAAATAACGCAATGATTGTAGGCGTTAATATTCTCTTTTATGAAAACAAACATAATTGACTTATTGTTGTATACACATTCTTCCGCTAATTGCGGAGTAATTTTCAGTAAAGCTATCAGAAATAGGTTGGAGTATGAGTTAAAACATTTTGAAAGGACATGTTAAAGCCAATTTATTTTTAATTTATTCTTTTAAAAATCAACCGCGTTTCATTTAGTGGGGGGGTTCACGATGTTGGGAGTAATATTCAGGTCTGACATTTAAATTTGAGTATGAAAAATTATCTACCCGACGCTGTCTTCTTACAAAAGAATTGATGTCTACTCGTCAGAAAAAAGTTTATCAAATCTGTTATTTAAAGATTTTCCCGCCATTCATGTATAAAATTTATACACAATGCGATTGGTGTGAGAAGCTAGGCCGTAAGGTGGAAATACTAAATAACTTATTTATGTATCAGAGATCAGAAACGAATATTCAAAACGATGAGTAGATTCGAGTCATATTTATAATTTGGGATACTTCTACGCACTCATACTTATTTTTATATGATACTCATACTACTCATACTCAAAGTTGGAAATACTCGTCGTATTCATACTCGACAATACGCATGATGTTATTGACTTCGACTCGTCTCCACTTAACATTTACACGGAGCTCAAGATAAGTATGATTCGCGTACTCACAAGAAGATTGTGTGTATGCTTTGTTTGTTGTCTTCCTTTCTTCTTTGCTTGTACTTGCAACAACAACAAAGGCTGTAAATTTAGATAAATGATTCGAGCCACCCGAATCACTTATAAGTGTTTTAATTATTTTTCTAAATTTATGAATCAGAATGAGTAGTCGTATGAATCAAACATATTTCGAATGTTGTAAGTTTGATTTCAACGTTGTACTCATACTCATTGCTACTTATACTTATAAATCAGCGATTACGAATGAATTAGAGTAGTTGAATTTTAAATCTATTGATTCACTCATACTCATAATTGCATGAGTGCTTATGAGTAGCGGAAAAACGATTCATTGCTCATCTCTGTTATGTATGTATGCATATTTAGTTCCAGATGTCTTATGAAAATGACGGTTAATTTCAAGAATAGAAAAAAACAATTTTCTTTTTCTTTGATTTAATCTATTAATTATGCGAAAAACACATTCCAATCACTTTTCGAGTATGGGAGGCAATAATTTATTTTAAGGAATATTCAAACCACTGTTAAATTACTGTTTGATTACTAGTATACACACAGATACAAAGAAAAGAATACATGTGGATGTGAGTGTGTTCTTAAGTTTTTTCATATACAATCAAGAAAAGCATCTCTATAGGATCCCTTTCTCTCTATTCAATCGTTTAAGTGTTCTCAACGATAAACTGAAGCCTAAAAAAACAGCAGCAAAACAAAGAAAAACGAAAATCGAAGAAAAAAAGCCAATAAATATTTCGCATATTTTATCAGGCTACCCAGAAATAACAACAACAACAGCAACAAAAACACAACAACTAAGAAACGGAAGCAACAAAAGCAAAACTACTGCTATCAGCAGCAAATACAATACAATCAATAGAAGCCAGTAAACGCAAGAAAAATTGTTTTTTTCTCAAGTTTTCTTCAATTTTTTTTTTTGGTGTTTTTTTGTAACTTCAATCAAAGAAATTTTGCACCATCAGCGTATTAAAGGGTAAATATTATTCTTAAAAGAAGAAGAAGAAGAAGAAGGAAAAAAGGGGAAAATATTGTAAATGTTTCACAGCATTGATTATGAAGTTATGATTTGCAAAAGAAAACAAAAAAGGAAACGGAAATATTGGTACAATATTTTCATTTCTTTTTGGGGTTTGCATTGTATTGGCAAATGGCAAATAGGGTTTGGAATGCCTATCGTCGAAAATGTAAACGAAAAATCTGTTAATGATGGGATTAAGTTGTTAAGGTTGCTGTCAAATTCATGCATAATTTTTGTATTGAGATTTGTTGTTAAATTTACACTATTCGGTATGAAATTGCTGCTCAATTTAAAGTTATTTGTTTTCCTTATGGTGGCTGTCATACGCTTGATGTATTTTTGTTTTTTTTTTTGATTTGGGATTTATCCAAAAGTCAGACGTAATCATAATATTGTCTGTTCATGAAAAAATGGATTTCATTTTGTTTTAAATGAATCTCTTCAATTATATTTGTATTAACATTTTGTGTAATTAACTAAGCACTACTAATAATTTATGGTGTTTTCTTTTCTACCAAAAAAAATGTGCATTTTATTAAGGCAAAATGCAATTTTACGTTTGTTTCTTAAAATTTTTTCGCCCTCTAAAAGGTTGGTATGTTTTATTCTAAATAATTCGCACTTGCCAATGGTGGAGAGCATTGCATTTTATGCCCTGTATAAATCGAGAGTGCTGATAATGCCCTGTAAAGCAGATGACTTTTGTTTATTTATAGGACTACCAGATGAAATTTAAAAAAGGTCGCCTGGTATTGTTATCCAGTTTGAAGTTAATTTTCTTTATTGTTTTGTTAAGTAACCTTAAGAAAACATTACTACTACATGCCTCAAATAAAAAATTACATTACGACAGGGTTGGTCAAAAATTTTTGAATGCAGCTTGTAAGAGGGTGACATTTTCTTTGTAGAAAAGAAAACCTATAATGGCGTTTTCATTGGGAAAAATATTCGTAATTTTCCTTGGAATAAACAAAATGTCAGAAGATCTGTTAAAGATTTAGACTTGATTTAAATTTCGCTTTAGTTTTTCGCTTAAAAATAAGAAGAAGTTTGAAAATTTTAAGCCTCTTAATTTCAAACTTATCAACGGACAAAACCTTGCGCGGTTCTTATTATTTCTCTAACGGAAGAGTACTACCTTCAAGAAAGTGAATATTGATGCGAAACCATCCCCTTAAATATAATAAATAAAATTATAGTTCCTATAAAAACTCTCCCCTCTGTGAGATAACATAAGACACGAACATGTTTCCGCATAGGAAGATACTGAATCAGCATTACTTAATGGTTATTACAACCCTTTATCCAGCATAACGATCAAGCCTTGCACACCATCGCTAGTGGTTTGATAATTTTATCTATGAGTGGCAGGGTCTACAGTTTAAAGTTGACTCTAAACGATAGCTTGTTTGGGAAACTATTCAGGACAAATTTACTGTCAGAGTTTTTGCCAGTAGACTCCACCACATATATCTTTTTTTCGAGTAGTTCTACGCTATTTGCTTGAACCAACCGATTTCTCAACTTAATGGTCACCAGAAGAATATTTGACTGACATTATTAGAGAAAAGCGGACTTTGCAATATTCCTGGGAATTTTATGGCAGAAATCGCTGCTTCAGTCTGTATAATTAACCTAGTTTCTCACACCACTTATATTGTGTGTGTTAATTTTATACATAAGTGGCGGGACCTACAATTTAAAGATTTTTTTGAGAAACTTTTCTTGGCAGGTTTTTTTTTACTCTCAGACTTTTTGCCAGAAATCTGTTGAGAGGAAATAGCCGAAGAAATAATTTTCGTAATTTGTTTTGATGTCTGGCCTGGGGTTCGAACCCTGGCTTTACGTCTAATAAGCCGACACATTACCTACTAGTCTACGGCGAGTTCAAGGCATCTTGCCAAAAAATCTCATTCATTATGTAGAGTGTTCAGAAAAGTCCGGTTTCAGTTCAGAGGTGGCTTAAAAGAATACAAAATCTCCTGTAATTTGTTTTTATAATTGGCAACACTAAAGCGTTTTTGAAAAACTAAAACAGCTAGAAGACGTTATTGATAGCAAAATATTCTGCAAAAAACCTATTGGAACTTAAAAATAGGAAATTGTTCAGAATGAGAATATTTCTGCTGCTGCTTCTTTATTTTCTGAGAGCTACCAGAATAAAAATGGTTTCCTCTTTTTCGATTTGACAACAGTGATGTTGCTCTGAATACTGCACTAAAAAGTCGATGTAGGTTGGAGGACGTGCACCTGTCGGTCAAGACAAGCACAGTACCCGGAGGTCGAAATTGGCCCATTGTACCAGGTCTAGCAATCAATGTCCTTCTACGTGCCATCACAAACAGAAGACACACACTTCCAAAAAGCCGATGTAAACATGAATAAAATTTTGAAAGATTTGCATATGCAGTGCGGACATTCCTAGCAAGTTAAGCAGTCATCACCAAACCAATCTAAGACATTTGGCAACAGAAAAATTGAATGTCCATTTGAAATTAACTGCTCAAAACGAAATGTAATCGAACTATTTCGGAAGTAATTGATTATGTGCGACAAAAAATTAATGTATTCTTCTACAATGAGGTCTAAGAATTAATTTTCAGCTTTAATTAAATGACCAAGAACCCTTTGTGTAGTGGGGGAGAAGTTTGCAAAGGTGTAAATAATGAAAAGGAAGATAAAGACTCTTCCCAAACTAAATGAGACTATCAAGAAACAAACTTAGGTTGATAACCAGGCTTTTGATAGGCCATTATAAACTATACGTACATTAATTTAAAGTATTAATAGGACGTAGATTCAGTGACGAAGATAATAAATTATCGAAACATCTTGGTACCTGTGTGGCATTAATGCACCTCAGTAGGAAACATCTGGGTGGATACCAGGGATCCCAAACGGGATCGATTTTTAAAAATCCTGGGATTCAGGATTTTGTAAATCCCGATCCCGAAATCCCGAGATATTTCGGGATCTAAAAATCCCGAAAAATCACGGGAAATCTTGATTATCTCTTAATAATAAAAATATTTTGTTAACAAAATAATTTGTATTCCAATTATGTATGTATGTCAGAATTATATATCATTAAAAAAAATAAAATATAAAAACAGCAAGACAAAATGTAACAAAAAAGCGTAAATTAACAAAAATAAAAATTACACAAATTCAAAAAGATTAAAGCATCTAACATGTGATCTGATAGGCTTGAACGAATTTTATTGTCAACATAGGCTGCCAACAACAAACACTTCCCTCAATTAACATTTGTTGGTAAAATAGTTCCAAGATAGCTGTATACAGCTCCTATCGCCGGATGTAAATAAATCTATTTCTTTGGACAGTTGAGTATCTAAATCAGTTACCCTTTTAATTCGTTTTATAGGGCTTTTGCATTCTTCGATGAAATCAAATAATTTTTTATCAATGGTAGTGGGGTTTTCTTCATCTGATAAGCTATTATCGAAGTCAAGTGACACAGAATTTTTTTTCAGGACCTTTTGTAGGGTCAAAATACATATGAATTCACAATCCCGAAAAATTTCGAGTCAAGTTTTTAAAAATCCCAAAATCGGGATTTTGTGAATCCTGAAAATACCGGGATTCGGGATTTCCCGATTAGCATCCCTAGTGGATACCAAATAATGGCCAGGGAACTGGCATTGTTGACACCAAACAGCATACTGAAGTTTATCAGAACAATAGGTTTGTAGGGTATATTACTGTGATACCCTATTTAAACTATGAGGCTACACCGGCAGAAACTAACATCCATTGGCTGTTGAAGTTTTAACGTATCCACCAGCGAAATTTTACACTTTCAGTAACCTTTAGATAGCGTTGTTTTGAAATATAAAAATGAAATATAAATACCTAGAAAAGATAATTGGACAGTTTATCTATCAGCAAACACAGAAGATCTACGCTAATAGAAAAATGGCTATACAATAACTGGAAAATATTAAATGTTCCTTAAAGGAATGAAAAGCAATAACATACGAATTGTAATTCTATTTCAGCAATTTTTTTGTTTTTTATTATAATTAAATTAATAGTTATATGGCTTCAATACAATTATTTTTGTATCTAACGCCAACATTTAATTTCCATACTTAAAACAATTTTTACATAGATGTCAGCAAATATCGCATGTAAATGGCATTCCCAATTCAAATAACAAGCATTTTACATTAAGTGGGTATTTTTCTTTTCCATGAGGTGCGTATACTGATGCCAATAATTAAATAAATTAAATGAATAATTAATATAAAGGCATAATGTATTCATGTAGTTAATGTATTCTGGAAGTCAGAAGCGATTTTTGGTAAGACATTAAACGCTTACCAATTCATGCATGTAATCGCTTTTTCATGGCTTTGATTTTGGTATAAAAAAAAAAAACCAAAAACTCTTGTAAATTACTGAGGAAACTTACTATTGCAAAAACAATGAATGGCTAAAATGCTGAAATAATTAATCGTATAGTGTTGCCGTAGAAATTCCTGATACTTAATGCTATATAAACAAAAAAAAATTTGGATTTGATTACCATAAGAACTGTCATGATATATAGGGTTCAAGTGCTTAACTACAAATTTAAGCAATCCACATTCAAATTCTGAAGAAGGCAAAAATATTTGTGTTCGAATTTATATGAATCTTACTAAATGATTTATCTAGGAATCAAGCAATCACTTTAGCAAAGTCTAGCTGCTATATTTCTTGAGAAAAACTTCATCCCAACACATGTTTACAGAGAAAGAGCGTTTTTCCAAGGCAACGACAATTAGATCTGCAGATGAACCAACTACAGTCAAACCCGGTTATAATGAACACCGTGGGACCAGAAAAAATAGTTCGTCATAGGCAAAGTTAGTAATAAACGGGGTGAAGTCATAGAAGAAAATATAAAATACAAAGAATTTTTTTCATTTATTAAAAACAAAAAAGAATTTTTTTTATTATTAAAAAAGCAAAAATATGTGTTCATTCTTTTTACCTATCATCTGATTAAAGATTCTGAGTTAGAATTTAATACTGCCATATTAAATAAAAGTAAAGACTATTCCCACACTTCAATGATTTCTGATGGTTCGTTATAAAACTTAAGTACTCGGACCATATAAAGAAGTTCCTTTAAATCGAGAATTCGTTATAAACGAGTTCGTAATAAACGAAGTTTTTTGTATGAAAATTGTTATTAAAATGTAATAACCAAGAACTCGTTATAACCGAGTTCGTTATAAACGAACTAATGATAAGCTAATGATTAATGAAACTGAAATTATAAGAAAATAGGAAAGTACCTTCTAGACAGACATCTCGAGGAAAATGAATTATGAAAAAAATATTTCTTTGACGACTTCCACTCAGCAGAATTCGGGCAAAAACTCTGAGAGTAAATAAAATTAAAACGAAAAGTTTCCGCAAAATGTTTCATTCGGAGTTGACATTAAACTGTCACACAACATAGGTCGTGTGAAAAGTAAGGTCGTAATCTTGACTGAAGGATTGCTTTGGGTTAGTCCCCTTGTTTCTAAAAATGATAAAAATATGTGAAATAATTACAAATATTGCTGAGAAAAGAACACAGAATATGGATAAAAAAAAAATACAATGAGAAACCAAACAGTGAGTTTCTAGAAGTTGCCCCATTGAGAATGGATGAAGTATAACAAGAACGAAATATGTTATTACAAGTGAGTATAATAGACAAAAGAGCAACTTATATACGATAAAAATTGATAAAAGACTCTTAATAAATTTAATTAAATACAGAATTTATTTAAGCAAAGAAATAAGCTATGCTTGGGTCCACAGAAAATAGTCCTTCTTAAAAGGTATAAACGTAAGGATATGTATCTTTGGAATTAGTTAAAAGGCACAAATTTTTTTGAAGGACATTGAAAGCTTTCGATAGAAACATTACTGAAATCCATTTCGTTGTATGAAAAACTGTACTGGGTGGGTGATATGTATTGCAACCAACTTCAGGTTGTTATCATTTGAAAACCTCTCGTGTTATTATTTACAAGCTTGCAAAAGCATTTTGATCTATTGCATTCAGAAAAAAATGTTATTCGTGATTGAATTCAAGCGTGATAGTGTGATTGCTTTATATTAGGCTGGCTATCGTTAGAGCCCTTTAGCATTTAAATCTGAGTAAATCATTTGTTTCTCGTAACATTGCTCGTTACCGTGATATTGGCAGTGTTGCATTGCGTCTTAAAAGTGGACGAAAAAAAAAAAACGGTAACAACACCAGAAATGATCCGAAAAGTGAAGGTCAGATTTGATTGAAATCCAAGTCGTAGTGGTAGAAAAATTGCTCGTGCTCATATTGAAAAATGAGCTTTGACTAAAGCCATTGAAGTGCCAAAAAGCGTAAGAGCTCACAGATGGACAAAAAAAAAGTTAGACAGGAAAGAGTAAAGGAGTTACTTCGCTTGCACAAAAGTGGCCAATTACCGAATTTGGTTTTCGCCGATGAGAAGCCATTCCAAATTGAGAAGTTTGTGAACAAACAAAATGATCGGATTTACTTGCCAAAGAGGTTAGCTGAAAATATCCATCTGCGATTGGATATCAGAACTCAAGCGCCGCCGATGGTAATAGTATGAGCCGCCGTAATAGCCGATGGCCGCTTTCTGCTTGTATTCATCAACCGTGAGGTCAAAATAAATGCCAAATATTAACAGGAAAATGTTAATGACAGTTTTAAAACCCTAGGCAGACAAACATTTACGCCGCAGACCATGGGCTCAGCACCACCGCACTCAGCACGCGTCAACCAATTATGGCTTAAAAAGGAGATTCCTCGCTTCATTTCTACCCCACAATGGCCACCAAAATCTCCGGATCTCAATCCGTTGAACTTTTGCGCCTGGAGCATTTTGGAGAGTAAGGTTTTCACTAAAAAATACCAAAGTGTCGCCGGGAATGGGCCAAAATAACGCAGACCTACTTTCGTTCAAACTGTGATGACTTTGTCAACCGTTTGAAGGCCATAATTCATACCAAAGGTGGCCAATTTGAACAAATTTAAATGGATTCTAAAATTTGATGTTCTTTCCTACATTTTTTGCTTTTGAACAATAAAATTAGAAAAAAAATTAAAAAAAATATTGCGCTTTACTTTGTTGCATTATATATCAGTCACCCTGTAAGGCAACAACGTAGTTAATATCAACAGTTAGGATTCCTGCAGATAGATTAGGTATTGCCGTCTTCTTTGGGTTTTTGCAGTTGCTGGTTCTGTTCTGTCAACTATTTTCTTTTTAAGACAAACGGTTTGTAAAATTTAAAAAGAATTCTTTTTTTTTATAAAAATTTATTAGAATTTCTTTAATAAGCAAACGTGTAAAATAGACTTACGGAAATTAACTGTAGATTATCTAGGAAAACAAAATTGTATATCCGTTGTGATAATGCTATATTGGCTACGTGGGAAATTTTAGATAGATTTAGTTAAACAAGAAAAAAACTTTATAGAATTAAGTACACTCTCTAAAGGCCACTCAAGTGTATTTAAATTTTAATGTTCTTTAACAAAATTAAAATTACTTTAAAGTTAGAAATAAAATAAAAGATTTATAAGGTCCTATAATACAAAAACAACAAAAAAAAAATCATGCATTAATAGTAAGTGTCAATAACATCACTCAAACGTAAATGGTAAGGCTAAAATGCTTTCTACCATAAACAATACAGGAGAGAGCAATGAATTCTCTCTTATGTTTGAATTCACCACGGATTTCTAACATAAAATCCACAAAAATGTTAAAGGATGTTAGAAAGAAAAATGAGACGGCATTTTATATAAATAAGGGAGTTGACAAGCATGGAAAATACATTTACCCTGTGACAGATCTTAGGGAAGGTCAGTTTCATTCAAAAATAGAACTCAATAAAGTATAACAGGAACTAATGTGGAACATTAAATTTACGTACGTACGTATATTTAAGGATTTCTAGTTTTTATTATAATACTCTTGAATTGCCAAAAAAAAAGAAAGAAAAAATCAATTTTATATGCCATAATATTGTATTAAATTTTATTCTTCCACATTTTTTTTTTTGTAGGCCATGCTTGAAAACGATATGACAAAATGCTTATAAAATGCCCTTATTTATGTTAATAATTCAGGTCAATTGTGTTAAATTGGCATAAAGGGAATATTGTATAGTATTTTATAGAAAACTAGAAAAAAATAAAAATTGTCTTCAAATTATTTTAGGATACGTATTATAATAAACAGGATTATTTTGTTAGAAAAAATATTTATTTTCCAAACACAACATTTGGCCAATTGACCATGGCTTTAGAAATTTGTAGTTAGTAGTTGCAATAAAATGGGGTACATAGTTGGCAAGGATAACTTGTACCAGCAAGGTGAATGAGCCAAAACAATTTCATCAACAATTTGTATAATTTTTGAATAAAGGTCCTGAACTAAACCGATTTTTTATTTAGAGTTGGAAAGAGAATAATTGATGGATGGATATAATACAGTATTCAAATTAGATATATACTAGAGGTGCGCACAGGACATATAAAATTGCACGCTATTCCTTTTTTCTCAAGACCGAATATTGATTGTAGCTGTAAATATAAATAAGTGTGAAGCAAAGATGGAGTACAAAAAAACAACTGCACTCGTAAACCATGGTACAGCAGTATAAAAGAGAGTTGTGTGAAGAGTTCAACAAAAATATTGTACTCTTCATAGAGTCACAGCATTGCCAGTAACTTTTTTAAACTATTTTTTTCTGGGAAAAAACCTTTTTTTATACTACTACTTTTTTTACACTACTGATATTCATATGGCAATACTGAAAATGTAGCTTCAGTAGTAAAATATGCTCTTACAACACAAAGCATAGTTCCGTTACTTCACAGGCAAACGAATACTGTTGTATGCATTGAATACATGAGAAATGCACATTTCAGTGCACTCGTAAAATCAAGAACAACAGAAAAGAGTACACTACAGTATTGCATTCGGTGAAGGGTAAGCTGGCAGAATGTCTTGTGCACACCTCTAATACATGCTTAAAAGAGAAATTAGATAAACTTACATTGTGATTCGTTTGATGAAATTTGTAGAAGTTCAGCAAAAATGTGACAATATGCCTGCAGTTAACGTTGTTTGTGGTTGCTTTACGAACATTGGGTTCACAGGTAGTAAATTTGAGCTCCTTAACGACCAAATTATTGCCGTTTTTTTTCAGTTATACATTCAATAAATTCATTATTTCATAGGCGATGTATTGCTATCAATATCACCACCATTCATATCCATATCATCGCAACATGTCAATAAGTTATGTTATTATAATAGGTGGGAGGTTAACTTAGTAAACCACTAGACTGTTTTTCTACCCATATTCACCAATTACGCTTCCTCTTTATATTTGCATACTTATTTAATGACAAAGATCTTCATTAAATAAAACGATTTTATAGGCAAAATCATCCAGTCATACTTCAAAATAAAAATTGGCATTTCTGATGCTTGTTTGACATTAAATTTCATATCAAGACTTAAGAGACAAGACTTTACATAAAAAATTCCTTATATGGCGGTTATAGATAGCTGTGAATCTCAGCTTAATTGTATAAATTCGATCATGATCAATGTTTTCATTTACAGTGTCGTAATTTTCTGCTTAATGAACAGAAGATATAAAGATGTTTTCGGCTAGTCAACTTAAGTTTTCATTTGACTACTTAATAACATTAAATAGCTACCGTTTGCGAATATAGTTTTCAAGTATTAAGTGTTTGAGCTGTAGATTGTAGCTGCTTACTCATCATGCGTTACCTGAAAAACGATAAAAAAGGCGATTAAAAAATTTAAATAGATTTGAAATAAATAAGTTAGCTAGCTTAAATCTTTTGTAATCCCATTTAGAAATTCAATCCATAATAAAACAAATAATAATTTTATTCCATTGCACAATACATAGACATAATTTGGTCAATATAAACCTTCTAGTCAGGTTTACGAACTAGCTTCTCGCGCTAATTACGTTGTTAATTTTATTCGTAAGTGCGGTGACCTACAGTTTGAAGTCTATTCTAAATAACAGATTTTTGTGAAATTTTTCTTGGTAATCTCGTTTACTCTCAGAATTTTGTACTTTTTTCATATTTCATTTTATTTGAAGCCACACTACCTACTAGACTACACTCCAAAAATTCAATAAACAAAATAGTAATTTAACTCTACTGCAGAAGAGCTCTACAATAAAACCGAATATCTTAAAATCTTTAAATAGAATAAATTTCTCAATGTTTTATTGGTTAAAGCGTCGATTATAAAACCGATCTAATCCCAGGCTTAAACACCCGAAAAAAGGAAATAAACATGTCATCATAGGTTACGAACTAAAAAAGTTAAGTGGTTCTATTCACTTACCAGTACCTTCCTTCACGTCTGGCACCCAGAGGAGCATTATTGAAAGTTCCAGATAGCAACACCTTTTCAGAAAAAGTAGGTAATAATTAGGGGTGCCAAACGGGATCCATTTTAAAAAATCCCGGGATATTTCGTGATAATTCGGGATCCAAAAATCCCGCAAAATCACGGAAAAAATCGTGATTTTCTCTTAATAATAAAAATATTTTGTTAACAAAATCATTTGTATTCCAATTATGTATACCAGAATTTTAGATCATTAAAAATAAAATATTAAAACAGTAAGACAAAATGTAACAAAAAAGCGTCAATTAACAAAAATAAAAATTAGTTTTAAGAAAATTATTTGGATTCCAAGAAAAAGATTAAATCATCTAACATGTGATCTGATAGGCTTGAACGAACTTTGCTGTCAACATACGCTGCCGTTGAAAAACACTTCTCGCAATCAACTTTTGTTGGTAAGATGACTGTATGCAGCTTGTAAATATTCAGCTTTACCATCTCCTGATGTAAATAAATCTATTTCTTTGGACAGTTGAGTATCTAAATCTGTTACCCTTTTAATTCGTTTTTTAGGACTTTTGCATTCTTCGATGCCATCAAATAATTTTTTATCAATGGAAGTAGGGTTTTCCACATCTGAGATACTATTTTCGAAGTCAAGTGATATAGAATTTTTTTCAGGACCTTTTGTAGGGTCAAAATACATATGAATTCACAATCCCGAAAATCACGGGACAAGTTTTTAAAACTCCCGGGATTCGGGATTTTATGAAAGTTTATAGGGTATTCCTAAATGGATTATTTAAACCTATTGGCTTGACAAATTTTAGGATGTTGCTCGGTATCAACAATGAAAATTCCTTGAATAGAATCTGTAAAGCATTCACGTGTTTCTTCCTGGAATCCATTAAAATCACACATTTTTCAAGAACTTGTTTCGATAAATTATCGTCACCATAATAGTATATCTATGTTGTACTTAAGAATAAGTATATCTCTAGTCTACAGAGTCCTACTAAAAGAAGGTTACCAAACTCAGTTTACTCCTAAACAGTATGATGTATTACTTAGACCTTCTCTTATTATAATTTATCCACAAAAGTCTAATTTGTCTCTATCACAGTTAATTTACGAAGAGTCTTTCCGTCGCCGTGGTCTAGTAGGTAGTGTGCATGGCTTATTAGACGTAAAGCCAGGGTTCGAGGTCCCAGGCCAGACATTAAAAATAAAAAAAAAATACAAAAAGTGTTTTTTCGGCGATTTCTTCTCTTTCTCTTCTTGTTTTTCAATAATCTGTCATTCAGGAGTCGACTTTAAACTGTAGGTAGCGCCACTTCTGTATAAAATTAACACACACAACATAACTGGTGTTAGAAACTACAAGCTTCTTGGGACGATTGCTGTAGACTTAATAGTGAAGGTATAGCACTGGCTATTTTATAGTCACCAGCAGTAACTCGTTTCTTTACCGTTTACATTTTCCCTCTTTTCACCTTTCCTAATCCTGCACAATGCACTGGCATGAGTAGGGGTCATCCCCTGAGCGCTAGGATTAATATAACAAAAAAAAATCCGCTTTTACCCCTACAGTTTATTGCTGAGAATTCCCACATAACATGGGAACTAGCTCAGGGTAACCTTACTTTCCCAACCTGACTGAATAGGCTTTTATGGATTGTTAGCTGTTTACCTAAAATTCAGACAGGTTGGCACGAAGGATCGTATACATCATTTTTTATAGTCCGGATGTGAAACTAGCTAGCAACTGAGCATGCCTCTGGTGAATTGTTCTCAAACATTTTTCCAGTTTTCTTTAAAAAATTGAAATCGCACTAAATTATCAGCACATTATACGAAATATTTCTTGGCCTTCATACATACATAATTGGTCATTACAACCCTTCAGTCAGGATTACGACATAGCTTCTCACACCACTTATGTTGTGTGCGTTAATTTTATACATGAGTGGCAGGACCTATAGTTTAATGTTGACTCCGAACGACAGATTTTTGAGAAGCTTTTCATGGCAATTTTTACTTTCAGAGTTTTTGCCAGAAATCTGCTGAGAGGAAGTCACCGAAGAAATATTTTCATTTTGATGTCCTTTCGTTTAATAAGCCAACACACTACCTACTAGACCACGGCGACTTGCCCTTCATCTTCGAGAAATTCTCGAAGGCAGAGACAACATATTGGATATTAAGGGAGTCGATAAATAACACATCTTTGAATGTAACTATTTCAAGGGTTTTGAAATATTGGTTTTGTTTTCTACTTCAAGAATATTTTTTTTTTAATATTTTTATCGCCACATTTAGCGTTTAACGTACATACGAGCAATCATTTTAAATATTGGCTTAAAATCACTTCTTATATGTAAAACAGAGTCACGTAACATACATACATTCATGTTTGACTAGTAAGACCCAAATAGCTGTATCGATTTTTCAAACCCTGCCAGAGATTTAACTAAGCCTGGGTATTGTTATTCTTTTATTGTTGAAATCTTTGGCATTTATGTTGGCCATTGTATTTGCTGTGTTCGATTACAATGTTCTTTAAAGCGTCTATATTTGCAAAGTATGCAAAGAAATATTTCTTTCACCCCTTTTCATTTCTTTTCTGTTTTCTGTCCATTCTTTTGTTCTTTTTTTTCTGTGTGTTGGCCATAAAGTTCAATTTAGAAATATTTCCATATTTTTTTTTTTTTATTGTACATTTCGTCTGCCAGCCAGCCATTTTCATTTTTATCCCAAGCTAAACCTCATGTTGTTTTTTTTTTGTCTTTGAAATTCTCTTACATTGCCATCATGGCATGGCATGTAAGAAATTTTTATGTTCTGTATGTCAGCAGAGTGTGTGTTTTTTTTATTTTTTTTTTATTGAGATGATGTTGGCATCCTTTTCATAAGTCTTTATTTTCATATCATCAATACTGTGGTATTTATGATTGAATGAGTTTTTTTTTTCATTGTCTTTCTTATTTTTCTTTTTTTGTTTTGGTAAATTAGTTTCAATTTTCCTTTAGCTTTTGCTAAAGATTTTCCACTGGTGATAAAGCGGTTCATTTGTTGTGCTCCGTTAGCTTTCCTAAGGCAACCTTTTTTTCTTTAAGCCAAAATAAAGGTTTGTCTCTCAACACATTACTTTTTATTATCTTGAATGGGGAGTGAAAAGGTAATCGTCTGGATGTGAGATTCATAATTCAAAAACAACTCTTGAAAATTTTATTAAAAAATTAGTGTTTTTTTTGCCTTTCTAAGAGATTTCAATTAAGCATGGCTTGATAATGATAAGTTATTTGGCAATACCTAGAAGCGTTCAAACCATGTTAACCTTGTAGCGAGTATCTATTTAGAATCGTTTTTCTGTTTATAGGCTACGCTAGACAATGCTAGAAAACAGAAGAAGTCCATGATATTCACATTCTGCTTCACATCATAAGGAGTGCGCATACTTTTGAGCTCATAACCTTTATCATAATTGAAAAAAATTAATACCGTTACATTGTTTTTGTTAGTCATCTGTTTCAAAATCCACCTGCTAAATGTCATTGCAATAGCAAAATTAGTTTTTTTGGAAATGGGCACCCAACAAGAATGTCGTAAAAAAATAATTGAAATTTTCAATGAAAAACTGCGCCGCTTATTGAAAACGATTGTTAGGCTCGCAGGCGTTAACCAAAAAACAGTTCCTAAGGTAAGAATAAAACAATATAAGGAGTCTTTGAGTATTGGGAGAAAGCGTAAAAGTGGAAGAAAAAAGGATTTGCCGACCAAAACAATGCAAGTAAAATAATACGTAGTTTTCTAAAACATCCTAACATGTCTGGAAGAAAAGTGGCTCAAAAACTTGGATGCTCTGAGACCTTTGTCAGAAAAAAATTTTATACACAAAAGGAATTCAAATATTATTTACTTTGATTGAAATATAAAACGAAAAAAATAATCCGCCACTTAGTTTTATTTCTATAACGAAAAGTGTAAGTCCAGATATTTTCGTGCACACTCCTTAGTAGCTTCTGCAAAACCACGCCAACGCAAGCGAATCCAAGTTAGCATGATCATAGAACAGTTTACTCGATTGCGTTGCATTAGAAATGATTCATCTGTAACAGCGTAGTGTATATGTTTCTACTGATAATTCAAAGCGAAAAAATTATAAAAATTCATCGAAATTCGATGAATATATAACTCACAGCTAAAAGACAATCTCACGAAATCTTTTTTAATCTTTCTCGACTACAGACTGGCAAATACTGGCCTGATTACATCTCCTATAAATAAATGATACCAACATCAGCATGAAGTCGCCGTGGTCTAGTGGGTAGTGTGTTGGCTTATTAGACAATAGGCCAGGGTTCGAATCCCAGGTCAGACATCAAAACAAAAAATATTTTTTCGGCGACTTCCTCTCACCAGATTTCTGGCAAAGACTCTGAGAGTAAAAATTGCCATGAAAAGCTTCTCAAAAATCTGTCGTTCGGAGTTGACTTTAAACTGTAGGTCCTGCCACTCATGTATAAAATTAACGCACACAACATAAGTGGTGTGAGAAGCTAGGTCGTAATCCTGACTGAAGGGTTGTAATGGCCAATTATGTATGTATGTAACATCAGCACTCATACAATATACCGCTATGGTTGAGCAGGATATAGTAAATGAATGTATGTACTAGAGGAGTGCACAAGACATTCTGCTGGCTTACCCTCCACCGAATGCAATACTGTAGTGTACTCATTACTGTTGCTCTTGATTTTACGAGTGCACTGAAATGCGTATTTCTCGTTAATTCAATGTATACACCAGCACTCGTTTGCCTGTGAAGTAACGGAACTATGCTTTGTGTTGTAAGAGCATATTTTACTACTGAAGTTACATTTTCAGTATTGTCATATGAATATCAGTAGTAATATAAAAAAAGGTTTTTCCCCAACAATAAAAAGTTTAAAAAAGTTACTGGCAATGCTGGCGTCGACGAAGATGTTCGGTTGCCGAGAGCAAAAAAAGAAATGCATGTTGTGACTCTATGAAGAGTACAATATTTTTGTTGCACTCTTCACACAACTCTCTTTTATACTGTTGTACAATGGTTTACGAGTGCAGTTGTGTTTTTGTACTCCATCTTTGCTTCACACTTCTTGAGAAAAATGCAATCGAGTGCAATTTTATATATTTTTTGCATACCTCTAATATGTGCATTTGTGACAAATATTTCTTCCTTCTGTTTGCTACAGAATAAATGCGAAATAAAGAACCATGTTCGTCTTCCATTTTTTGCAAAATACTTTGTTGTTCTGCTTTACATAATATTTTTCGTTTTATTTTCTGCTTATTTAAAACAAAACAATAACTTTGGCTTTCATTGGGAAAACTTTTTAACGCTTAAATATGTGCATTAACATGAAAACAAAAGTCTTGTTTAATACAATTACAGTTAAAAAGGATGCAATTCCCTTACAAGACATTATTTTTCTTAATTTCACTGACAGAGAATGACTGAAAAACTAGCAAGAAGAAGAATAAAAGTGCTGAAGGAAAAAAAAAATATTTTTTTATTTAAAAAATATCTACGTGAGCTTGTTTCGGAAGAATACTTGCTTTACTACCGATTGCAATGGCCGGAAATAAACTCATAAGCGTAGAAATACCTTTCATCGTACAGGGTGGCTGATATATAATGCAACAAAGTAAAGCGCTATATTTTTTTATTTTATTGTTCAAAAGCAAAAAATGTTATTAGAAACATCAAATTTTAGAATCAGTTTAGATTTGTTCGAATTGGACACCTTTGGTACGAATTATGGCCTTCAAACGGCCGACAAAGCCATCACAGGCTGCACGAAAGTGGCTCTGCGGTATATTGGTCCATTCCCGCCGAAGCGCCGTCTTGAGGTGATCGACACTTTGGTATTTCTTAGTGAGAATCTTACTCTCCAAAATGCCCCTGGCCCAAACGTCGAACGGATTGAGATCCGGAGATTTTGGTGGCCATTGTGCGGTAGAATCAAAGCGAGGAACCTCCTTTTTAAGCCACCGGACTGGTACTGAGTCCTGTTGAAATGTCCAAGGTCTGCGGCCGAAATGTTTGTCTGCCCAGGGCTTTAATACTGTTTTCCCGATAATATTCGGTATTTATTTTGACCCCACGGTCGATGAATACGAGCAGGGAGCGACCATCGGCCGTTACGGCGGCCCACATCATTACAATCGGCGAAGCTTGAGTTCTGGTGGCCAATCGCAGGTGTACATTTTCAGGTGACCTCTTTGGCAAATAAACCCGATCATTTTGTTTGTTCACAAACTGCTCAATTTGGAATGGCTTCTCATTGGAGAAAACCAAATTCGGTAACTGGACAAGCAAGCGAAGTATCTCCTTGGCTTTTTCCAATCTAACTTTTTTTTGCCCATCGGTTAGCTCTTGCACTTTTGGGTAATTCAATGGCTTTAGTCCAAGCTCATTTTGCAATATGTGTTTTTTCGGGATACGTTTGCTCACTCGCAATTTTTCTACCATTGCGGCGTGGATTTCGATCAAATCTGGCTTTAACTTTTCGGATCATTTTTGGTTACCGTTTTTTTTTCGTCCACTTTTTGGACGCGATGCAACAACACTGCCAGTATCACGGTAACGAGCAATGGTACTAGAAACAAAAGATTTATTCACATTTAAATGCTGGAGGGCTATAGCGATGTGGTTTTCCAGACAAATACATTATCAAAGCAATTACATTATCACGCTTGAATTCCATCGCGAATAACTTTTTTTCTGAATGCAATAGATCAAAATCCTTTTGTAAGCTTGTAAATAATAAAATGAACTGTCACTGGAATAAATCTGTCAGCTGTCAGACGAGCGGTTTACAAATGATAACAACCTGAAGTTGGTTGCAATACACATCAGCCACTCTGTATGGTAGTGAGAGTACACACACACTTTGCGACTGTGTGCATTGAGTAGATTCATATTAATGGTTGCTGTGCGCTCAACTATATTTTGTAGTTTAGTGTGTTAGAGTGCGTGAGAAAGTAGGGCATAAAGTAATGCAATATATAAATTACAGTATTCACACACACTCAGTCGTAAGTATAGGCACTAGGGTTACCAAATAATAAAATTGTAGATCTTAAAATTAAGGGGATTTGTTACCACTTGCTGATTCCAAATAGATTTTGATATTTGAACAGACATATCCAACAAAACGAAAAATGTTGTTGCTATTTGACCACTTTAAAAAGAAATCATTTTTGAATCCAATTATCGCAATCATATATTAAGAGCGGTCAGCGGGCAAAATATACTGGTAATGTAATGTATGTAATACATTATGAGCTGCTAAAATCAGGCTAACTTTCATCGGGGATTTATATATACAGACAACAAATAATTCATTACGGACACAAGGTCGTAATTTCTGATTATGACAATGTTCCCCCATATATTGTGTGAACCATTTAAAAACTATTTCGAAAACAATAGTTGGGAATATTTATCTGGCCTGCCTTTTATCCCATACTTTGCTCTTTCTGACTACAGTCAACCCTCCTATAACGCTGTGAATGCGTACCGCGTTATATGGAAACCGCGATATAAGAAAGTCGGATTTCAGGTACAAACCAGGCTAATTCGTAGTGCGTTCTATGGAAACAGTGTACCGCGTTGTATGGAAACCGCGCTATAAGAAACACAGAATTACTACAAATCACATCATTCGTACCGCGTTATATGAAGATCAAGAAATACAAAAGGCAAGATAAATTATTTTTGTTCATTTCAAGAGTTCATATAAGGATTGATCAAAAATAAAAAATTAAATAAAAACTAAACTCAAAGACTGGTTTCCAACAAAATTAAGAAAGACTTGTAAAATTATGAAATTTTTTAATATCTATCCCGACTTGGTTCATTTTCATTGATTGTTTTTTGAAATAGAAAACCCAACTGCCCAACCGGTACTGTATCTCGGCTGAGCTTTTGCGTTGAAAATAAAATTTTTATTAAACCCCTTTACGATATCTAGTTACTATTCGTTCATAGACTGTGCGGAAGGAACTTATGGGAAGAAGTTGAAACCGCGCTGTAAGAATACCGCTTTATAGGAGGACTGTCGCAATTTCAGCCCCGCGTTATATGGAAACCGCGTTCTGAGAGTACCGTGTATTTAATTTTTTTTATAGGAGGGTTGAATGGGTTATTTGTTTCGATCGATACAGAAAGCTCTCACTGGAATAGGATTTAATTTAGGGCAGGGTATCAAAATTTGGCTCGATTCATTCTAGGTCTCAAACGACAATTACTTCTTGTTTTTATAAATTTCTAAAAAGATGAGCGAAAGTCGTGTCAGCGATATGTTCTGTGAAAAAACTATCTGAACATAACGTTTATTTCCAATAAAAAATGTTAGCTTTTAATTTATACTAAGAATCGAGAAAAACTACAGGCTGCCTGTGAAGCTGATTTGCTTATTTTTAATGTGATAATTTTGATGTTAAAGTTTCATACCGATGTAGTCCATCAACCACTAAAAGGTCGATTAAAACTTGGAAAATTTTGAAAACGGGGTATTAAAGATTTTGTTATTTTTTTTTTTTGCATTTATTTCCGTTTGAAATTCCCGAAATCGAATAATTTCTTTCGGGTTAAATGACAGTAAAGGAGAGATTGGAAGGGAATTTTTAATTATGAACATATATTGCCTAACCTTGTCAAACAGCGGATTCTGAAAGAAATTTCTGCCAACAGTTAATGAAGTTGAGGAAAGTAATTCCATTAAAACTGATAGAATAAACAAGGTTTTGTGTTCTATCATGATAACGCATGTCGCACATCTTTAATTACAATGCAAAGAGATTTTGGTTGGAAAGTTTTGATGCATACCTCATACAACACAGAGTTTGGACTTTCAGATTGGCATTCTCCTAATGATGTACACTAGAATTTTATAGAGGCCTTTTTTTCTCAGGAAAAACCAGAAATTTTTATTCATTCTGCATTCTGCAAAAATGTGCAATTTATAATTTTTTCATATGGCAACTCATGGCATGTTCATAAATTGAAAAAAAGTGTTAAAACAAAAGCAATAATAACTGTTTTTAGCGTAAAGTATAAGAGAATAAAATAGAAAATTTATAAAATAGATTTGAGGCATGCGAAGATACGTTGGTAGTGTGATAATATTCATGAGAATAAAATAAATCAAATAATTCGTGTAAGAATAATCTAAACTTAAAAAACATTTAAAAGCTATTAAAAATTAAAAGTGTGTGGACTAGGCATCACTCTATTATATACATACATAATTGGTCATTATAACCCTTCAGTCAGGATTACAAGCTGGCTTCTCACACCACTTATGTTGAGTGCATTAATTTTTTATATGAGTGGCGGGATCTACAGTTTAAAGTTGACTTCGAACGACAGATTTTTTTGAGAAGCTTTTCATGGCAATTTTATTTACTTCCATTGTTTTAGCAAGAAATCTGCTGAGAGGAAGTCGCCGAAGAAATATTTTCATATTTTCGTTTTTTTTTTATTAAACCTGCACTCAGGAGATGACCCTACTCATGCAGTGCATTGTGCAGGTTTTGGAAAGAGGCAAGATGCGAACGGTAAGGAAACGAGTTGCTGCTGGTGACTATAAAATGGCTAGTGCTATATCTTCACCATTAGACAGTCTATAGCAATCGTCCCCAAGAAGCCCGCGGTTTCTCACACCACTTATGTTGTGTGTGTTAATTTTATACAGAAGTGGCGGGACTTACAGTTTAAAGTCGACTCCGAACGACAGATTTTTGAGAAAGTTTTCAAGAAGAGAAGAGAAGATCTCGCCGAAAAAATACTTTTTTGTATTTTTTTATTTTTAATGTCTGGCCTGGGACTCGAACCCTGGTTTACGTCTAATAAGCCAGCATACTACCTACTAGAGCACGGCGACCCCGTGATGTTTGACCTGGGATTTGAGTTCGTGCCTTACGTTTAATATGCCAACACACTACGGCGACTTCAAATGCTCTATCACGCGGACATTTTATTGATGTACGATTTCCAACTTCCAGTCGCTACCTTTTACCCTAAACTCAAGATAAGCTACTACATTCCTTTCAGAACAATTTGCTCTCTTGAAATCCTTTTTCTATCCTTAGCTCAACTCCTACCGATCAGATCTCTAACATGTGCCTCCATGAGATTCATCCAAAAATCTATGTTAGACGCACAAGAAAAAAGTTTTCAAAAAAAGCTCTTTTCCATAGATTTTTTGGTGATATTTAGAGGTCGTATTCTTTCTTTACAGGATGTGATATCAAATAAAATATTCGTTTCTGCACCAGGAGTCATTTCATCTCACAGGGGTGACTTGTTATGTTGTATGTGAAATACTCGCTAATATTTCTAAGAACTACTGTCAGGTTTCGTGATTAACTCTAGGATCGTTAGGGAATGTCGCCGCTGTCTTGACCTTGTCTCGGGGCGCTTCACCAGTATCTCGCTGGTGTGGGTCCCCGGGCACAGTGATATGTCGACGAGGTCGTAAGAGCTGGTGCGCTCCTTCCGGAATCCTCTTCTGTTGAATTGGGTATGCCACTTGCCTCGGTTAAGTTGACCATTGCGCGGAGGTTTCTTCGGGATGCCAACCTATCCTGGGTCAATGAGGAGTCCTGCTCTACCGCTAGACTCTCCTGGCCCAGGATGGATGGAAGGCGTACCAACCGATTACTTGGTTTCGGTCGTGATGTCATCTCGACTGTAGTGGCCGTGCTTATGGGTCATTGCATCATTGCATCATGGGTAGACACGCTGAGAGAATGAGGCTCCCTTTTAACGACTTCTGCCGTGGATGCAGGTCCACTGAGGAAGAGGAAACTGTTATTCATTTTCTTTGCCAGTGCCCGTCTCTTGCTAGGTGTAGATATAGGTTATTTGGCTCCCCATTCCTTGTTAGCTTAACGGAGCTATCATCTATTGATATCAAGGATATAGCTTCGTTTATCAAAGTTTCTGGCTGGTTTTCCAGTGCGGGGTAGTAGTGCTTTTGTTGACACCACAACGGGCCTCCATGCGTGCTCAAGTGAGCTTTGTGATATCAGAGCTACCACTCCGACCCAGGGATGGGAAATTGGTCTTAACAAATTGTACTAACGTTCACAAAAAATTGTACTTTTTTCAGAACGATTGTACTAAATTCACTTTTTTCTTTTTTAAACTTTTTTTTATTATAAATTAATAAAAATATAAATGATAATTCATTTCATTGTGTGCGCATTTAATGTAAAAGAACAGAAATAACAGTAAATTTTTCAAATTGTTAGCGCAGTTTTGACTTCAGTATAAAAATTAAGGTTTTTAATGTTCGCAAAATTATAGCACCGGTCTCATTTTTGTTCAATAACAAGCTTTATTATGAGAAGTTAGGTCGTAATCCTGACTGAAGGGTTGTAATGACCAATTATGTATGTATGTAACAAGCTTTATTTGCCAAATATATTTATACTTAAAACTCAGTAAACCCCCCTTATTAAAGTAAATATTTGGTCTTTGATATTCTTATAAAGATTATTTAATATTTCTCCGTCTATTTTCACCCACTCTTCGATCATTTTTAATTTCAAATTTTCAGCACTGGTAAATTGTCTGTTATTTTGAATATAATCTTCGGACAAGAATGGGGAATTCGTTTGGAAAAACGTTTTCAATAATATTCATATCAAGAGAGCAAGCTGGTCGCGATTGAACCTCAATAGATTGTTTACGGAACCATTCCATCCTCTATCTGCTGACATGAATTCTGGCATTGTCCTGTTGTAAAATATATTTTTTCATTATTTTCTCTCAAGAAGAGGAGCAAACTACAGCTAAGAACAGTAATGCACTCTGTACTATTAATTCGCGTAGATGGAAACTGAAATTCGGGGCAACCACTTAAAGAAATAACACACCAGCAATAGACTATATCCCCAAAATTTGAATCTCTAAGGTCACGACAGCAGTATCTATAGCCATCTGGTCTACCTACGTTCCACTTTTTTTCATCAGAGAATATGACCTAAAGACAATTCATCGTTTGTTATTACTGAAACGCTGGAGGTGCTATAATTATGAAAAGCACTTTATAATTGGTAAATTTAACAACTTACTTCAATCCTTAACTATAAAGGAATAAAAAAGTCTATGAGATCTAAATATTAAATCACTATATATGATAAATTTTGTACCAGCAAACTATTTGTTATTTCAAAATTGTAGCATCAAAATTGTAGATTAAATTAGAGACAGTCAAAGGAAACAGTCCGTTTGTCCCTTTGATTTTTATTTAATTTTGGTATGAAAATATCCTTTCTACATTTGCAAATGGATGTGAAACGAATAATATTCCTTTTATAACTCTTAATATGTCAAGTTAGCAACGAGTTTGCTTTTGCATATTCAAATCAAACGAAAACAAAAAATTATACACTGATGAGACAAAATATTTGAGTGATGTAAGTAGAGAACATTTTCAATAGTGCTAAATAAGTCAGTGAGGTGCTATGGTGTTTTTGACTTCCAAATAGTGCTAAAAAAAGTACAATTGTACCAACTTTTCCATCCCTGCTCCGACCTAACCTAACCTAACTATAGAGCCACTATACAAACAGACGAATAAACAGTGAAATTTCTTTTCCAAGATGCCAACCTATCCTGGGTCAATAAGGAGTCCTGCTCTACCGCTAGACTCTCCTGGCCCAGGATGGATGGAAGGCGTACCAACCGATTACTTGGTTTCGGTCGTGATGTCATCTCGACTGTAGTGGCCGTGCTTATGGGTCATTGCATCACGGGTAGACACGCGGAGAGAATGAGGCTCCCTTTTAACGACTTCTGCCGTGGATGCAGGTCCACTGAGGTAGAGGAAACTGTTATTCATTTTCTTTGCCAGTGTCCGTCTCTTGCTAGGTGTAGATATAGGTTATTTGGCTCCCCATTCCTTGTTAACTTAACGGAGCTATCATCTATTGATATTAAGGATATAGCTTCGTTCATTAAATTTTCTTTCTGGTTTTCCAGTGCGGGGTAGTCGTGCTTTTGTTGTGCTTTTGTTGGCATCACAACGGGCCTCCATGCGTGCTCAAGTGTGCCTTGTGATATCAGAGCTACCACTCCGACCTAACCTAACCTAACTATAGATCTACTATACAAACAGACGAATAAACAGTGAAATTTCTTTTCCAAGAATTTTCTAAAATACGAGGAAAGGAAAGAGAAATAAATGGCAGGGCTTGTACAACAATTGAATTCTTGTGACATTAATTCCATTTTTTTTTCTTTGAAAACTTATCATACTGCACCATCTGCCCTCTTTAAACTTGCGTAGCGAACCGTATACGGAATTTTATGAAAAAAGGTACTCCTTTAATGTATATTGCGTTACAAAATAATAAAAGCGGAAAATAAAAAAATCCATGGATAAACAAAATAACAGAAGCAAAAAAAAAACTTTCAAAAGTTAAAACAAAAAACAAAGAAAAAAAGGGGAAACAATTTCAATGTAGTAACCATTTTTTGGTTGTGTTTACTTTTAATAGCCTGGTCAGATAATATTCTTAAAATGAAGCAATTTCTGGTTGAAAATCTTAAAGGAATTTCAATAACAAAACAAAAGAAATTGACGGTTTGGCAGGTGGTCGTAACGCAAAGACTTAAGCCATAAAGAAAACTAACAAAACAATCTAAAATCATCATCTTTTTTAAGATTTTATCCTTTCTCCCCCTCCCCCACCCAACTTCAACATTCGAAATATAATTAAAAAGCATGACGTTAGTAAGTGAAAGGGAGGAAAACGATAAAAAATAGATGGTCTGAACAGCAACTGAATTGAACAGGTAAAATTGTTAACTGATAAAATGGTTGATTGACAGTTTATTTATGCTTTTATAAAGCTGCCGCTTGCTGTTGTTGCTGCTACTGCCGTTTTGCTTGTTTTAAGTGTAAGAAACAAAGGGGGAAGGAAACAATAAAAAAATCAACAAAAACGAAGATTTAACAAGAAAGAATACAAGAGAGAAATTTGACGTTAGGGGCAGATTGCTGGCAAAAACTGTGGAAGTAAATAAAGTTGCTATGAAAAGTATCTTAAAAATCTGTAGTTCCAAGTCGACTTTAAACTGTATTTAACATAGAATCTGACCGAACTTCAAATTTCGTTCGGTACCGAATACCGTACTCGAACTTCGGCCAATTTTAAAGTTAGGCCGAACCCGTACTTGGTTGGGGTATCAAACTCCGGCGAACTCGAACTTTTTCTCATTAAATATTAAATCAGAAATACATTTTTGAAATGTTGTGGCCATAGTCTAGTAGGTAGTGTTTTGGCTTATTAGACGGAAAGCCCGGGTTCGTTTCCCAGGTCAGATATAAAAATGAAATATGAAAAAAAAAAAATATATTTCTTCGGCGACTGCCTCACAGCAGATTTCTGGCAAAAACTTTGAGAGTAAATGAAATTGCCATGAAGAGCTTCTCAAAAAATCTGTTGTTCGGAGTCGGCTTTTAACTTTGTATAAAATTAACGAACACAACATAAGTGGTGTGAGAAGCTAGGTCGAAATCCTAACTGAAGGGTTATAATGACCAATTAGTGTGTGTGTACATTTTTGGAATTTATTGATAAAAACAAAAAATAACGAATTCATAACATTTAGGAAATGTTGTACTCTCGTACTCCAAATTCATTATTTTTATATTATAATGGCAATATAGTAACTTTTCTGCATTAATGGCTTTAGGTTATTTTATTCATCTGAATAAAGTTGGCAAGCAGCACTAAATAGTTACTTACTAGAAATGCTCGTTGGCGGTGCTGATAGATATTTCCTGTCTGCAGCCTTAAAGTTTCTAAATGAATAGGAATTCCAATATTAGCTTTGCGATCACTTAATGGTTCAGATATATAGATTTTGATTACTTTTTCGAAAATATTTTCTCATAAAGATAAACCTCTTTTCTGCAATTTTTGGAGTCTTTTTGATTCCGTCACTTTTTACCGTACACCGAACCCGTACCCGAACGTTCGGTCGGACTCTAGTATACAATTAACGCAGAAAATTATAAGAAGAAAGAATGTAATGATCAGGGCAAGGAATTTCATGCACTAAAAAATTAAAAATATGCGCATATAATATGCACTATAAGAGAGAAAATATGCACTAAAAATGTTTAAAAATATGCAAAAAAAAAATTGTTTGTTTGAAATATATTTATTAAACAAATAAAAAAATAAAATTCAGGTCACAGTTTCATTTTTATAAGGAACATATAAGATTTTAAATGTATTTTTTAAAGGGAAAATTAAATAATTCATTTACAAAGCAGAATTATATATTTTTGATAGCTTGGCCCGATCTGCGTTGCTGGCTCCAAATTTTTCTTTTACTTTGAACTGCTTTTCAAAGAAAATCAAAATCAGTGTGGTATCGGGCTAATTAGCGCCACTGCACGCTGATTAATGACCTAACGCCTTCAACGAAACACAGCATGGTGCAGTAGTTCTTAAGTTGCGGTGCAAAAACACAAAAAAACTAAATATTGCGTCATCTGTCAGGCGAACTTCAAACTACACAAAAACACTCCACACGCCCCATAGAGCATGTATATAAAGTTCGGTCGAAATCAGTGCAGTAATTCCTTGAGTTACGATGCAAAAACACAAAAAAAATATGGCGCCATCTGTCAGGCGAACTTCAAACTACACAAAAACACTCCTCACGCCCCATAGAACATTTATATTAAGTTTGATCGCTCCAGTAGTTTTTGAGTTTAGCGATCACGAGAATACTCGTCATTTTTATATACATAGATATATTTATACAGTAGTTTTCCGATTTAACGACCATTCGATTCTACGAATATCGGATTTAATGAACAGACAAATTTTTCCTATTGAGTACCCTAAATAGCGAACAAAATTTATTTTGAGTACGCAGTTTAACGAACAAATAAAAATATTTTTTGAATGAGATTTTTGTAACCTTGATGTATTGACATCAAAATATTTCCAAAAGAAAATTAAATATACAATAAAATAGTAAAATATGCTAAATATATGCATTTATAAGAAAAATATGCAAAATATTTATTTATTATAAAATATGCAAAAATATGCAACAACAAATCGATGCCATTTTGTTGCAAATTCTTTGATTCGAAAAGATATATTGTCAAAAGTGATGCCCTGGTAGTGATCAATTATGTATCTATGTGATCAAATAATTATTGGTGGCGCAAAAAAAGGATCTTTTACTCTTACATGCTCAATTACCACAAATTTCGCTTGTCATAATTGTAAACTAATCGGTTTTTCTGACTCTTGATATAGGAGTTGAGTTATCCTATGGCGATAAATGTTAATTTCACTTAATGGTAAGAATATTATCCCGTGTCGTGTATATGTATTACGAAACAGTTTTATCCGTAGTCGTATATTATCATCAGAAACTGTTTATCGATTGTGCAAAAATTAATTTTATACCTAAGGCTTTTACGAACCTTCTACTCTAAATAGATTTGTTTCCACTAATAAAAAAAACCAACTTGACTTACAACATAACAAAGTGAAAAAAAGGGAAGCCAGTAAGGTATTGGTGGTTACTTAGAAGATATGAAGATTTTCCTGTAGCATGGCGGCGGGAAAAGTTGGTAAAATAGAGAATTTTTTTTTGAAATTATAATGCGCTGGGAGGCTTTATTAGAAATTATTTGATCTAGAAATATACACACACACTGAGAAAAAAAAAGGTAAAGAAAGGGAACGTTAATAAAATTGTTTCGTTTGTTTTTGTGTTTCATAAAAGCGCAATTATGGACGAAGATAAGAGCTTTAAATTAGTTTTTGGAAGTAAAACAAAACAAAACGGATTATAACAATTAATTTAAATAGGATTTAAAAAACGAATAATTCTTTCATTTACACTGTTAACAGCGGATGAAAGTGATGGAGCTGTAATTGTATTTAGTCATCTATAGCGAGCCTTGCCTCTAGATGAGATGATATGTTAAGTAATCGCCGGCTATCCAGTGCCGACATTAAGCAATAGTAAGTTGACGACTACTGAAAGTCCTATAAAAGTGGACGTAATACTTGACTCCAATAATCGGCAAAATGCTAGTCTTCTCCTATTAATAGTGATTAAACTAAATCGAACTTTTAGTTTTGATCTTAATATCCAGATGGGTTCAAATTCCGAAACATTCCATTCCGCAGTCAACCATTAAACTAGTATACCTAGCTGCCAGATAGATAAAGCATCAAATCGTCAAGAATTATGAAAAAAAAAATCGTCAAAATCGTCAAACACGTTAATGAAAACCGTCAAACTAATCGTCACAAAAATTCAGTGTGATGTACACTTGAACCGACTCACTTTTCAGTGCCTTAAGCGAATGCAATACAATTCTCATGTAAAGGGCGGTGCCACAATGTCTATTTTGAGCCTTCTCGATCGCTTAAAAGGAAGGGTGAAGTTGCCCGTTGACGACGGTAGGGTGTCGAGCTCCATTGATTCATTGAAGCATCGTTGCAATGTGATCTAGTTTCACTGTTGTATCGATGTTTTAACGGATTTTGTTCAAGCGAAATAAGGGACTTGTCCCCGAGAATCATGTATTGCTAAGCAACACTTGGCTTTATCGGTGGGCATATACATTAGAGCGACTCAAGTTGTATGGAAGCGAAATTCGTGCTCGATGTACCCCTCTAAAAATGAAACTTGGACTTTTTTAAGACAACATTTCAAATATTTCGACTCCAGATTCGACCTCTCGTGAGCTGGACCATTTTAAAAAGGGTCTATTTTTGAATATTTTGTTAATTTGTGGATCAGTTTCCTTACCAACATATACAATATCTATATCGTGAGAAAGGTTTTTTCAAGGCGCATCCAACAGTGTATACAATTTGTCAAAGGACGATCATTCATGTCCGTTTTTTAAGGATATTCTGTAAAAAAAATGGTTTTTGAATTTTTTGTTCGGGGTTGTTCTTAATAGAAATGCCAAATTAACATATTTTAATCTTGAGACGATTTAATGAAATACGGGTCTCAGATTTTTTTGAAATTTGAGGTAGTTCGCGTTTTGTAGTAGTTGTAGTTTGTTGTTTTGTAAGTAAAAACGATAAAATATTATAACATTTTTTAAATTGGGAAACAAATATGTTGCCAAAAAGTCATGGATCATTCCTTTTTTTCTTTATTTAGTGCTGTCTAAATCCATACATGATCTAGAAACTAATTTCGCTATCAAATTAGAGTTACCACAAAATTGCATTTTTATACACTCTAGAGCACCCTGTAAAATGCATTTAATTTGCAAAAATCTAAATTATTTACATATAAAGATGATGTACCTGGCAAAAGAAAAAAATTGATACCCAATTGACCCATTTACAACGAAGGGTTGCCACTCCATTGCATTTTTTTTTAAACGCGAACTTGCGCGAATTTCAAAAAAAGCTGAGACCCGTATTTCATTAAATCGTCTCAAGATTAAAATATGTTAATTTGGCATTTCTATTACGAACAACCCCGAACAAAAAATTCAAAAACCATTTTTTTTTACAGAATATCCTTAAAAAACGGACATGAATGATCGTCCTTTGACAAATTGTATACACTGTTGGATGCGCCTTGAAAAAACCTTTCTCACGATATAGATATTGTATATGTTGGTAAGGAAACTGATCCACAAATTAACAAAATATTCAAAAATAGACCCTTTTTCAAAATGGTTCAGCTCACGAGAGGTCGAATCTGGAGCCGAAATATTTGAAATGTTGTCTTAAAAAAGCCCAAGGTTCATTTTTAGACGGGTACATCGAGCACTTTTTTGGTGAGTCGCTCTAATATACATATGTATGTGGTTGATTGGCCAGTGGATTGCTTACTGAATTACAGACAAAATTCGTTCTTTAGTCGGACTATTCTCATATGGAATTCCCTTTGTGCAAAGATAGTAGTTTTTTGGCTTTTAAGAACAATGACTTTTTGGCAATTGTAATAACTGCAAAGTAAATACAAAGTTTAAAGTGGCTTTTAATATACTGAAATAAAGAAAATAGTGAAAATTTTTAATTTTTAAAAATCGTCAAAGGGCATAAATCGTCACATCGTCAATATGATATTTTTGGAGTACATAATCGTCAAAATGACGGTAACTCGTCAAATCTGGCTATTATGCTAGTGTGCCATGCTTGAGCCATAGATTAGAGAAGAAGATCAATCAAGGAATGGTTTAAAGATTTCTAAAGCATATCTATCAGTCCTCATGGCTTCAAACATCTACTCTCCGAGGCTTAGAAGCCCATAGTAGAAAAAAAAATTCTGCCTAAATATTCCCCCACCATGGAGCTAAACAATATTTTATGAAGAGGAGATAGATTTCGGCGACCGTAAAGTAATAGTCCTATGTTTTTTAGATTGGTTTTACACCAATTTTACTCAGAATTAGTACCGACATATGACAAAATGTGTCCGGTATTAAGGTCACATCAGTCTAATAGTGAGTGCTTATAAATGCTGAGTGGATTGCTGACACCGGGTAGTCACATCGATAATGCACTACAGAAGATGAGATCCATTGCTATGTTTTCTGCGTAGTCAAACCATTACATACAGACGTATAGAACTACAATTACAATTCTTCAGTCGGGATTACCAGCTAGATTCTCACACTACTTATGATGTGTGTGTTAATTTTATACATGAGTGGCGAGACCTCCAGTTTAAAGCCGACTACAAATGATAGATTTTAAGTAAAAATTTTTATGACTATTAATTAAAAAAATTATAATTTAATTTCATTTCAGAACACAGATTCATAATTTGTCAATACAATCCTTTAGTCAGGATTACAACCTACCTTCACACTCCAATCCGAATGGTAGATTTTTGAAAAACTTTTCATGGCAATCTCATTTAGTCTCTGAGATTTTTCCAGAAATCTGCTAAGAGGCTGTTGCCGAAGAAGTTTCCTTTTCATATTTCGTTTTGTTGGAGACGTTTGACCGTGGCCTTACGCCTAATTAGCTAACACACTACCTACTACACCAGTTGGTGAAATGGGTATATGCAGTGAACAAATTTGGCATTGCCACCTGTTTGCGAATTGACAAAAAGGAAAATAAATTCCTAAATTTTTCTTTTTTAAATAACCTAGCATATAAGAAAGTGTTAAAACTATTAAAAATTTGACAATAAAAACTTAAAACAAATATTAAAACTGAACACCCGAAACAATTAAAGATTTAATTAATATTGCATTTCGAATGTTTCATAGAATTTTAAATTTAATTGAAATGATTTTTATTGTGCATTGCAATACGTGGTAAATAAATAACAACAAAAACAAAACAAAAAAAATAACTTTAATTTAACACGTGCTTTTATAGGTTAAGCCGCATGCATGTTAAGAGAAGAAGTAAGAGAGTAAGGAAATAGAAATGATTGAGTGTTTTTAACAGAAAAGGTGTGGTAAAAAGCATTAAATAAATACAGTGACATACACAACATATTTACACTTGCACTCTCTGTTTACAACTCCCTTTTACTTTATTGTATTGCCCTCGTACAGACAGCGTATGTATGCACAAATTGATAAGCATGACTTTGGTGCAGTACAGAGTTGGGAAATAATAATAAATCTTGTCAGAATTTTTAGTCTCTGAGAATATATATCTGCTTACATTACTTATGTGAGGACGTTCATAAGGAAACATTCTGTTAAATACTGTGTCACATGGATCACGACCATAGCTGCCAGATTTGACGATTTTCGATTAAAAGCTTCTTTAAGTTTTGTATTTGCTTTGCAGTTGTTACTGTTGGTAATTTATACTAGTAATAATCAGGTGTAAAGTATTATACTTTCAAGTTATTTTCGAATATCTGTATTGATTTTTCTGTATTTTATGCCGTTTTAATCCCTTAAAAGGCAAAAAATTTTATCTCCTAAATAATATCGTATTTGATAATAAATTATCGTATGCCGTTGCAATTTAAAAATTCGTTTATAGATTTTAATATTGCTATGGGAAGAACAAAGGCAAGTGCCAGTATTTTTTTTATATACGACCAACACTCAGGAATTGTTTTGGAACTAGGAAAATATATTATAGGAATGAGTAAAGAGGGAGCAGTGATTATGGAGACTAGGTTTGAATATATTTATACCATAAATAACAGAAAAGATCTCTTTGGGAAGGTAGTTCCAGTCCGTTTAACGAACGAACTATGTCTGTAATGCAGTATGCGATACACTGGCCAATCGACCACATACGGATGTGATTTTGTGATACGGATATATGATTTTGATAAACAAGTCCCCTTATTTCGCTTGAGCAATGTTCATTGTAGTTGCGATAGAACAGTGACACAAGATACATTGCAACCATGCTCCAATCAATTCAATTGAATCAATTGAGTTGGATCACTATCATGGTTAACGAGCTACTACGGCCATACCTGTACACAGTCGAAAAGCCTCAAAATAGGGCCTATTCATACATGAGAGTTGTATTCCATTTTCGGTCGGATATAAATGGTGTAATTTGTAAGTAGATCAGATGAAATGAAGCATTTATTGCAACGTTTTAAGAAACCAATCGAACTTCACACTGAATTTTCATGTCCAAGATCCTCTAACTCTCTAATATTTACACCACATATGGGTATAGATGATGCAATATTATTGCTGCTTAACATAAATACATAATTGACCATTACAACCCTTCAGTCAGGATTACCACCTGGTTTCTCACACCACTTATGTTATGCGCGTTAATTTTATGCATGAGTAGCGGGACCTACAGTTTAAAGTCGACTCCGAACGATAGATTTTTGAGAACCTTTTCATGGCAATTTTTACTCTCAGAAGTCTTTGCCAGAAATCTGCTGAGAGGAAGTCGCCGAAGAAATATTTTTAGTTTTGATGTCTGACCTGAGATTCGAACCCAGGCCTTTTGTCTAATAAGCCAACACACTACCCACTAGACCACGGCTTAACATTGACTTTATATATGTGTTTGTGTTTAGAACCCTTCAATTTATTTATTTATTTTTTCAAACAATTTTTTTACGATTTCAATGAACGTCTTTGACGATTTTGACGATTATTTCTCAAATATTTGACAATTTGATGCTTCATTTATCTGGCAACGAGCTTCACAAGAATTTGGGACATAATATTTGATTTAAAAAAAATTAAGACGATTCAATATCTTTCAAAAATATTCTTCTTACAACTGATCCATTTTACATCTGATCGTCCGATAAAAGTAACAACGAACATTAGAGAGTGTTACCGTCACTTTTTAAAAACAGAAATAAAATATCCCCAGAATAGTAAAGATAGAAAGGGTAAAACATATTTCCGTCTTTGATTAATTTGTAAGTTTTTAAGAAACCATCCTAAAGAATCATTTATTTTCTCCATTTTTCAGTGCTTCTTTATATCCACTGTCCTGTAGCAAGGAGCAGTGTCAAGTAATAAAACAAAAATAAACAATTCCAGTGGTATTACCTTAATGTACCAAAGTAATGAATTTTCCATTCCTGATGCTTTATTATACAGCACGTATACGTAACATTAATACAGTATGACATGTGTTTTAACGCTAAAAAACGAAAAAAAATATCACTCATACGACCTGTTGCTATACTCATCAGTCTTATTTCCACCTTTTTGATTTTTTCTGTGGAACAACGAAAAGTGTTTATTTACACAGCCACACATACACAAATACAAACAAACATGTGGTGGTAGGCTAAATGAGAGTGGGATCGGGTACGTATACGTGAGAATGTCATATAAATAAAGTATACTTTTACACACAGTCTCTCTCTCTCTCTTTCTCTCTCTACTAGCAGTTCTTAATTACAAAAATATGCGAGAAAACAAAAAATTTAAAAGAAAAGAGAAGAGAAGCTTTTACTCTAGACTTGACATCAATTTCATACAGCCACTCACCACAACTTTTCTTTTCTTTTCTTAACAATAATGACGACACCATTTAAATTTAACCCTGATCTTAATTTAAGTTACACCAACACCCAACACCTACACTAACATTCTCTCCAGCAGCATCGTGTTGCAGTGAGAAAATAAAAATAAAAGTGAGAGGAAACCTGCTGTGGTTTTTATTTTGCAACTTTTTCCCTTTATGTTATGTTTTGTTGTTGTTGCTGTTATTGTTCTTGTTGTTTCCAGCATTATTTTTGTGTCGGCTTCTGATTATTTTTTATTTTCGTTTATGTTGTTTTTGTTTTTGTTTTACTCCATTGAAAGTTGTGAAATGTAATTTATTTGCGACACTGTTTTAACACAAATATTTCCCTTTAACAATCTGATTTAATAAAACGAACGAACGCAAAAGAAAACTTTTACTTTTTCCTCACAAACTTATTTGACGAGGGTGTTTTATTTACTTTTCTTCTCATTTTTTTTTTTTTTTTGCGTAACGGAAAAGTATTTTTGTATACAATTTTGTTGTTGGAAAGGTGAATTTAAGTGCAATTAGAAAATGGTTTTAAAATTTCAGTTGGGGCGTTTGTATTGTCAAACAAAGCAATATTAAAACTGGTTTTTCTGGTTTCCTAACAAATTAGATGCCTTTGACTTGTTTTCTCTTGATATTTGTATTGCTATAAACGTTGTTAATATCATATATATTATTTCTAAAGCACTTTGTTTTGTCGGTTGCAAATATCTCCCATACCAGCGCATCAAATTTAATGAATGATATCTCATTTTAAAGCTTATATCTAACACTAATGACGAAAAATAATTAGAAATTAAAAAATAAATATTTTCATTGATAAAAATTATATTTTATATAGAACTGCATTATAATACTGTTGACATTATGATTCTATGTTTTGTTCAAGTGTGGTAATACAGGGTCGCTTAATAGTAATGCAGTTCTACATAATATTGTATGTATTAAAATCCATTCTGGCAATACCGCTATTTACTATAATACCGTTTATTACTAAGTCATTTATATATAATATGCATTGTTTGTTTTATGAAGTGTAGTAATACGAGTTAATAAATAGTACCAGGCTAATCGTAACAAACTTGGGAGAGCACATCATATCAGCACAAATTATTCATACCGATAAAACTGTACTCATGGCCCGAATCAATCTTACATCTTCAGATCCAACTGTGCCTTTCCGAATGATATGAAAACAATTCCCTGTGAAAGTTGCTTTTGCTATGAGGATAAACAAAGCACAAGGTCAAACCCTTCAAATGGTAGGATTGTATTTACCAGAACCGGTATTTTCACATGGGCAGTTATACATGGCTTTTTCTCGAGTGCGTACGTTTAAAGATATTTTTGTTTGTATTAAGGATTCGTACGGGCAAATAGTTAACGATGATATGTCATTACCTCTGACATTATATTCAAAGAAGTATTATAAAAGCATATAAACATATGTTTGTATGTATGTATGTAAATATGTATGATGATATTATCATTTCTAATATTTTAATACTTTTAAATAAAATTTTTATTAATTATTTTCATTTTATATTACAAAAATGACAAATAACGGTGCGAAATATTCGCACGGGTCATCTAGTTCTTATTAATTCTTGAATAAGTACATTGCTTTTGTTTTGAACTGACAATGTAATCAAAACATATCGAAAATATTCGTAATTGATGATGAAATTTTTTCGCAATCAGTGCGAACCAGTATTTTTTGAAACAATATTACCATATTGTCCGATAGCCAAACGATGTGAAATCACTGTGGTGTGATGTAAGAAACTATGAGAGAGTATATAGCAGATATCTGAATGAAACAGTGGAACGGTAAAGCGTTCATTCCATATGGGTACCGGAACTTAACGATATTCTAGTTAAGTGTAAAGCAATAGAATTGACCCAGTGAGAGGCACAACCCTTGAATTATACGGGTAGTCTTCTTCTAGTTTGAGAACACTTTTAAAGAGGTGCAAGCTCTTAGTTCTGTCAACACTAGGTGGAAGACTTTCGAAAAGCCTTACTAACTTAGTTGGCCAGAAGTACGACTTTGTTTCTCATACCACCCATTTTGTGTGTGTTAATTTTATACACAAGTAGCGGATTACGACCTAGTTCCTCACACCACTTTTAGGTCGTGTATGTTAATTTTATACATGAAAGTCGGCACCTGCAGTTTAAAGCCATCTCCAAGCGATAAATTACATGTTAAACTTCTCATACCAGTGCTTTATACTAGGGATGCCAATCGGGAAATCCCAGGATTCTTAAAAATCGATCAAGTTTGGCATCCCTAGTAATACCCTCAGAGTTTTTGGTGGAATACAATTGAGATAAAGCCGCCAAATGATATGTTTTGTAAGTATATTTCACCAAATGATATATTTTTTATTTCATCACTATCGTCCAAGAAGTTCCAACTAGTAGATTACGGCGATTTCATGCATTAAGCTTAACGAATAACTTCTACAAGGGCTGTTGATGTTGGATGAGTAAAACAAAACTATTCTTTACATATATGATAAGTCGAAGGTGAAATAGGCACCTTGGAATCTACTCTATAGAAAATTTTAACGAGCTATCGGCAATTGATGTTAGCAGTCTAAGTCGCTGTATTAAAAGTAGAAGAAACAACAACCAATAGATTAGACTATAAATGCCAGTCCGGAATTTGATGGTATAAGAAACAAAGGAGGCGAAGTTCTTTATATAAAGAGCTTCTCTTCCTTTTAAAATACTACTCCATATCTATCTATAGTGGTGCTGAGACTTCATATACAAAGAATGTGATCAGTGGATATAATTTTTCTAAGAGGAAACTTGATTGACACAACAGTTTGAGTAAAATAGTTCAAATAGATATGTTTTTTTACATTTCATCCTCCAAACACACAATGTCATCTAAATCTTTTCTTTAATTAAAAACTAAAATCAAAACCAATTTAAACATTTCTGCATTCTTCAAAAAGTATTCAATTAAACAGTAATTGAAATGAATTTAGAAAAAAGTTTTTTATACATTTAAAATGGCAATTATATCCTTCACATTTTAAAATATTTATACAGAGGACCCCTTTTCTTACCACTCAAACAATATTTTCAGTTTGTTATCAAAAGTATTTTTCTTTCCAACATCACATTCAAATGTGTTCACTTTAGTTTGATTTTATATATCCTATGGCATACAGTGTTGCGAGTGCAACCAAAAAAAAAAGTAATTCAGATTATTTTGAACAATTCAAAAATGTTTTCTAAAGATTCGATTCCGAGTTGATATACATACTGTCCTTTGAGACAACAGTGCCCAATCAAAAGACAAGTTCCTGTTATTAGGACTAATAGGAGACTCAAATCTCTTCCCAAAATAAATTTGTGAGATAAGTCTTTCTTCCATTTCCCTTCTTCTAATTGGAATCTTCCCCCACAGTTTGGGTTCACCAGAGGAAGAAAAGCCTAACTTTCTGAAAAGCTTATCTGCCTGCTTATTGCCCTGAATAAGATATCCTACATGGAGTTCTTCTAGGCAAAAATTGTTACGTCAACTAACAGGTCAAATTTTCTAACCTAATGAACTTAGAACCCAACAATGCAGATGATAGTAGGAAGCAGTTCTAAACCGATTTGTACTAAATGTTGTACTTTGTACTAATTTCTTTACTTTGTACTAATTTGTTCTTATGAAAAGAAATGAGAAATAGGATGAGAGTATATCCCAGTAGGGCAACATGAGAAGTGCAACCACGAATAATGTTCCAAATGTGAATGGAAGTTTAGCATTCTCTTTTCTTCTTCTATGGAAATATGATCATAGCCATTTCGTCAGCAACAAATTATTTTAAGGATCCCAAAGATCCCAAATGGACTTTCTATTCTATCTCGTTGGATCCAGTCGTATTAGAACTCTCCAGTTGTTAGCGGACTATTTAGGAACACAGTCATTGGTATTTGAAAAGTTAGTGATTCACAGAAGTTGTTACTGTATTACCCAGGGCGTGATGAAATTCAAAAGCAACATTGCTTTAATGATTTAAAGGTTCATCAATACGAAATCAGAGCACCATGTCTAATGAGAACTTGTCGGCAATCAATTTCTGAATTTTCTGATAAACATAACCTTTTTTACGAATATTTGTATCTAATGATCGACATCATTAAATAGCCCATAGAAATTTGTTGCCATATATATATTCGAAGGCCCGGGTTCGAATCCCAGGTCAGACATCAAAACGAAAAATATTTCTTCGGCAGATTTCTGGTAAAGACTCTGAGAGTAAAAATTGCCATGAAAAGCTTCTCAAAAATCTGTCGTTCGGAGTCGACTTTAAACTGTAGGTCCCGCCACTCATGGTCGTAAGCTAGGTCGTAATCCTGACTGAAGGGTTGTAATGGCCAATTATGTATGTATAAAGCAACTCTTTCTATTTCTTACAATTAGTTTATATGAAGTAACAGCACAGTGCTGTATGTATATGGTCTTACTTAATACTTTTGATGCTACTGCAGACAGTAGTAGTAGTAAAATAGGCCATCTTCATTTGGCAAAGTGATGGTGAAGTGTGTAAATATGTCTCTTCTATAGAAATCTGTGTCGACCATCATACAGTTTAAAAATTTTTTCCCCCAATAACGAGCCAACAAACAAGTCAGAGAGAGATACAAATATGTTAACGAACCATAACAGTTTCGTTAAAAACGAAACGAGATGCAAAGAAAAAAAAAGTAAATAATTATTCTGATACTTAAAAGAGTGAAAAGTTATTATTTTTTAAGAAATGCGGTTGAAAATATAAGCATAACATACATAATAGATCATTACGATCCATCAGTAAGGATTACGACCTACAGTGGCGACCAGAAGTGGGTGCATGTTCACAATACTGAGTTTCGTCATTCACAAAAACAAAACTATTCAAGCAAATATAGATTGAAAGCCGTACTGCTATCGAAGACCCAGGGAACATGTCCAAAGAGAGTATGTGAAGCAAACTGTTAAACATGGTGGCGTAAATATAATGGTTTGGGAAAGCTTAATATGGTGGCATGTTGGCCCTCTATATTTAGTAGATGGTATCATGCGAAAAAAGACTATCTACAGGTTCTGCAAACCCATCTTCCGAATTTTATGGACAAATGTGCTTATCCCGAATAAGAAATTGTTTTCCAACAGGATAGTGATCCGAAGCTATCAGTAAAAATTGTAAAGTAAACAAAACAAACTACGGAAAATGTATAGCAAAAAAGAAAAAGGAGTGGAAATAAAACGAAAAATTAATTGATCAAGCTTGCTAATAGCAAGCATTAGAAAAATATGTACATAGCAGTTTCAGGCATGGTTTGGTATGGTATTATACGATTCAGTCACGATAAGCTTTCCAGCAAGATATGGTGCTAGTTTATAATGGTAAAATGGTAACTGGCTTCTTCATCAATTTTCTTCTGCTTTGGAGGACGGCCATCTGAAAGTCCTAATCGAATAAAATTGATATTGTTTACCAAAAAAAAAGGTCGTAACGTTAAATATCTTTAGCTAGCCATTGGCAATGATTGGTTAAGGCGAACATTTCAATTACACCAAACTCTTTTCTTACACCGTAGTTACGTTCCTCAAAAATCCGTGTAAAAATAAAGCGTGTAAAAAAAGAGGCGTTTCCTATAGTAAAATGAGTGATATATTCCATGTCATCTCAAAACCGTGTAAGATGAAATGAAAAACTATATTTACTTTGAAAAACCGTGTAAAAAATGTTGAAAACTATAAAATTTCAGAAATGCATTCAAAATGTCTGTTCATATGGCATTTTATTGAGCATTAAAACTTAAAATATATAATCCATATAGGTGAAAAATGGTAGAGCAAGCAAAAAACAAAAGAAATCTGTTGACCAAGAATTAAGAACAGAAAATTTAGAATAGAAATCAAGAAAAAATATTTACATAGCCACATAACTATTCGTTGCTACTCGATAAAAAGCGCAATTCTTTGCGACGAACTGGACTAAAGTCGTCACTGACGATATCTATCAAATTATCCAATTTTGACTTTCGTCGGGTAGTAGAGTTTTGAACTACTTTCCGAATGGTCTTGCGCCGTCGACTTGTTTTATTAAAAAATCTTTCATATGAGAATGTTGGTTTTTGGGATTTCCCAGTTACTACAAAGTACGTTCATTTCATCAATGGTGCCAAGACAGTGATTTTGAAACCGTATTAGATTAAAAATTGTTTACAAAAATTTTTTTTTCAACCGTGTAACTTCAAATCCGTGTAAAAAGAAACCGTGTAAAGAAAGAGTTGGGTGTACATATTTGCTTTTTGTGTTAAACATACATTAAGAAAACCATTTAATTAAACAGCACTCAAAGTCTGTAACAATATTTAAATAATAATTAACCAAATAATGCTTTACTGAACTAGATTGTTTTCATCATTGCATACATTTATGACTCTGGCAAACTAATTAAAAATTTAAGTACAACGTTAAAATAACTTTTTTTTTTTGAACAAATTTAAGAACATGATTTGATTTTAATTACGAAAAATCGATTGAATTCTTAAAACATTTCCTACGAATTTGTTAAAACAAAAGAATTTTTGTAATGATCATGTTCCCTCTACTAATGTTCTGAACAAAAACATTACGATTCCACACGTTTGGTTTCAAAACTTTTCCTTTCCCTTCATTTCTTTTCTTTTTTATTTGTGGTATTTTCATAATTATTTACAATAAAAACTAAGAAAACTTTTCATTTCGTTATGGAATTGAAAGTATGTGGTATGAATGCAGAAGTAGAAAATGAATGAAAAAGAAATTTAAACATGGAGTTGAAAGTTTATAGGAGAATAAAGAGAGAATAAAAATGTTTAATGAATATACTTTTTTATAACGGGTCCGCCTCTAAATTTTCTTTTTTCAACTAGGCTTATTTCGTGGATTATACCACTTTAGTCCTGTCTGATTTGACCAATAGTAGTTTTACTCCTTGGCGAACGAATAGGTGTGTTTGACGAGTTTTATTCTTCGCAAGTGGGTGCGATGCTGCGATCGACTTACAGAAGATGCCCAAAAACATCTTTTCAGATGAAGCTCAGTTTGATTATGACGGGTATGTAAACAAGTCACTGTTTGGTGCAAATTTCGGCCCAGAGGCATAATTGGGCTATTTTTTTCGAAAATGAGCAAGGAGTCGCCGTTACAGTCAATGGCGATCGTATATCGGGCCATGTTTGACGAAATTTTTGTTACAAAATTGAAGAGGAGGATATTGGCAACAATTGTTTTCAACAGGACCGCGCTATGTGCCACACATCCGAAGCTACACTTGATGTATTGCGCCCTGTTTTTGAAGATCGAATTATCAGCCGCAGAGATAATGTCGTTTGGCCACATCGGAATTGAGTTTTGACACCGTTGAACTATTATTTGTGGGTTGTCGTCAAAGATAAGTGTTATGCCGACAAGCCAGAGACAATTGACGTTTTAAAGGATAATATTCTTGTAGCAATTGGTGAAATACAGCTGCACACAATCGATAATGTGCTTAAAAATTGTACTGGTCGTATAGGTTATTGCGTGGCCAACCGAGGCAGCCATTTGAATGAAATTATTTTCCATTATTAACCGGAAGGATTGTACTTTCAAATAAAAAAAGAAATTTGAGAAAATATTCGGTAGTTTTTTTTTAAGCATTTTCCAGAAAAAAAAAGTTATTTGACGGACACTTTGCATACTCGTACATAATACGTCAGTTAGCATTATGACCTAGCTTCTCACACAAATGATGTTGTTTGCATTAATTTTAGCACATGAGCGGTGATGGAACCAACAGTTTAAAGTCGACTTCGAACGACAGATTTTTTAGAAACTTTTCATGTCAATTTTATATTACTAAGTCGCTGAGGAAACATTTTTTTTTCATATTCCGTTGTTGGAGATTGGGTTTAAACTATGATCTCACGTTTAATAAGCCAATGCACTACCTATTAGACTACGGCGGTTATGGTGATTAGGCAAATGAAAATGGCAAAGCAACCTCAATTTGTTAAAATTAGTCCAAGCAGCAGAATACCATGACTTCTTTGAGTTCAGTGTTTTCTACCGATAACTTTCTTTTTTCTTCTGTTGAGGTGGGCAAAATTCTTTTCTGGATCTTTTGAAACTTAAATCTTAGGGGGACTGAAAATATAGGGAAGTATAGGGCATAAACAAAATTGCTAACTTTTTGGCATTTTTTTCAATTTGAATTTTTATTTTCGAAATCAAAAAATAGTTTTTGAGTTAGTATGCCGCACAACCAATTAGTTTATTTTTGTTTGTTTTTTAACTTTTCCTTAATCAATTTATAAAATTTTTAAAGCCAGTTTTTGTTTTTCTGTTTAACAACTAAGGGGTGCGCACAAAAAAAAATGGGCCTACTTTTAAGCTTATAACTTTTTTCATAATTGAAAAAAATGAATACCGTTACATTGTTTTTGTTAGTCATCTGTTTAAAAATCCCCGTTCTAAATTTCACTGCAATAGCAAAACTAGTTTTTTTTGAAAATGGGCACCCAACAAGAACGTCGTAAAAAAATAATTGAAATTTTCAATGAAAAACCACGCCGCTTACATAAAACGATTGCTAGGCTCGCAAGTGTTAACCAAAAAACAGTTTCTAAGGTAAGAATAAAACAATTTAAGGAGTCTTTGAGTATTGAGAGAAAGCGTGGAAGTGGAAGAAAAAAAGGCTTTGCCGACCAAAACAAAACAAGTAAAATAATACGTAGTTTTCTAAAACATCCTAACATGTCTGGAAGAAAAGTGGCTCAAAAAGTTGGATACTCTTTGACCTTTGTCAGAAAAAAATTTTATACACAAAAGAATTCAAATATTATTGACTTTAATTGAAATATAAAACGAAAAAGATCCGCCGCTTAGTTTAATTTCTATAACGAAAAGTGTAAGTCTAAATTTTTTTGTGCGCACTCCTTATATTTAATAGACTTTTTTTATTTGATTTTATTTTATTTTCAAAAATATAATTGTATGGCCAAAAAATGAAAGTTGTTCATGATAAAACTTTTACTTTTTTGGGGGAAATTCTAAATCAAAAACAAACAACTTTTTTATGGTTATTTGCCTGCATGTGTTTCACTTGCAAAGTATCAATGAAAGTTTTTCTTCAAGTGCAGTTAGGAGAACTTTTTATTTTTCTCTATTAAATTAAAATAAAACATTTTACAAATTGAAGAGAAGTAAATAATAGTTGCTGATGTATGTATGTATGCATGTACAAGCATATATTCAAAGAGGTCTGTTGAATTTTCTAAATATTTAAAAATTTGAAACAATAACAAAAACGAAAAAGAAAAGAAAAAAGGAAGAGGAAAGCAAACATTCAAGCACTTTACAATGATTGTTACTTGTTTCGACAATGAAGGTATGTATGTTGGTATAAGCAGATGTACATATGTATATATGTATATGAAGACAGTCATTTAAAGGAGTGTTGTCATTGTTAATTAATTGTCATGTATTTTTGTGATCCAATTATTTTTATTTTTACTCTCGGAAAGAATACTTGTAGTATAACAACGGGGTAATTAGAATCAAGAGCTCGGTAGGATACCTGGGATTAAGACTGGATCCCAGACTGACATTTTCGGCTGACAAAGCCCGAGAAGATCATTGAACAGCTCAGCAGATTAATGGCGAATATTGGAGGCCCGCTATCGGAGAGACGGAGACTCCTGATGGAAGTTGGAAGCAGCATTATGCTTTTCTTACTTACTTAATTGGCCATAACAAACCGATTAACGGATTTCGGCCTGCCGCAACCCATCCTTCCAGGCGCCTCTGCTTCTTGCGCGCCTACGCCAATCCATTACAGGGCTTCTTCGATTTCGTCCTTCCAACGGATACTAGGTCGTCCTCTTCGCCGACTTCCGCCGGATCATCTTCCTCCATTCGAACGACGTGGCCGAGCATTATGCTCTAATGAGAGCGAAATTTGGGCCGAAACGCTTGAGGTTAAGAAGCAGGCAAACTCACTGCTAACAGTACATGGAACAGCAGGTACAATCCCTGTGGATCTGCTGGCAGTAGAGCGGTTGGAGATTTATAAAACAAAATTGGCTGAAAATCACATAACATCACAGGGAAAAGACCACTTCAGAATGGCAACGACGATGGAACGATGACGATTGAGGAAGGTGGACGGTGAGACTTAGGCCGGACCTAAAACAATGGAGAGTTAGGATCCCAGACTGACATTTTCGTATCAGATTAAGTACTCGGCTGACAAAGCGAATATTGGAAGCCAGCTACCAGCGAAACAGAGACTCCTGAGGGAATTTGGAAGCAGCATTATGCTCTATGGGAGCAAAATTTGGGTCGAAACGCTAGAGGTTAAGAAGCGGGCAAACTCAGTGCTATCAGTACATGGAACGGCTTCATTGCGTATCGTGGCGGTATATCGTACAGTGTCCGCCTTAGCCGTAGTTGCGATAACAGGTACAATCCCTGTGAATCTGCTGGCAGTAGAGCGTATGGAGATTTATAAGGCGAAATTGGCTGAAAATCACATAACCGGCCACTTCAGGGAAAACACCATTTCAGAATGGCAACAACGATGAAGATAGAGGCAGGTGGACAGCGAGACTTTTATCGGACATAGAACCATGGATTGGTCGGAAAATTGAAGAGGTAAATTACTACGTTACACAGATGCTATCGGGTTATGGATATTTTAGAAAATATCTGCTCAGAATAGGCAAGACCGCCTCCCTTTATTACTGTGTTTTCGAGGAAGGGGAAGTAATTGATGATGCGGAACACACTGTTTTCGAATGTGCACGCTGGCAGAGCTATCGCTTTGTACAGACGTCAACTATTGGAAAGATCATGGCCGCTAACATTTTCGGAGTTTTGATTGCGAATAGAGAGAATTGGGCCTCAGTGGCGAATTACGTGGAGCGCATCCTGAGACTAAAGAAGAGAGATCTTGAGGCTGCAGAACTTGTAGGTACACCGGCATAGATAACAATAGTTCACGTGTCAAACGAAATCCCAGTCGGGAACCTGGACAAAAGGAATAGTGGAAACACTTAGAAGTCTCCTCAAACTTCAATACGCAATCCGGACGCGGATATGAGCATGAAGGTGGCCAAAGGGTTAAAAGGACTCCACTCCGAAGTAATAATACCGTAGTTCCGGAATGGAAGTCGCCGTGGTCTAGTAGGTAGTGTGCTGGCTTATTAGACGTAAAGCCAGGGTTCGAGTCCCAGGCCAGACATCAAAATAAAATACAAAAAAGTATTTCATCGGCGATTTCCTCTCAGTAGATTTCTGGCAAAAACTCTGAGAGTAAATAAAATTGCCATGAAAAGTTTCTCAGAAATCCGTCGTTCGGAATCGACTTTAAACTGTAGGTCTCGCCACTTATGTATAAAATTAATACACACGACATAAGTAGTGTGAGAAACTAGGTCAATAATCCTAACTGAAGGGTTGTAATGACCAATTATGTATATGTATGTTCCGGAATGAGCCCAACAGTACACGGGACGAGGAGGGGATTTAGTGGGAGAGGGCCCCATACACGAAAGATGATGCGGTTATGTACATTTACCCCTCCTCAACGAAAAAAAAAATCAGTGGTGTGAAAAGCTAGATGGTATCGTAACTAAAGGGCTGAAATAACCACTTCAGTGGTACAAAATTTTCTTGTACTATTTAAAATTTTTGGATGCCATGGTAGCCTAGTGGCATGAGGTTTGTGGGTCCGATTCCTACCATAGGCTCCATTCTGTTATACTACACCGAGCATAAGCTCATTGTAATTAAGAAATAAATATTTAAAAATTTTAAAAGCCAATAGAGAACTTAAAAATTTCAATTCCCAGAACCTTCATTGACTCAGCCATGTAAGAAGCTAGGCCAACATCATGTTCATTTCTTAAAATCTATTTCAATTAGTTGAATTTAGTGTTTCAAAGTTTTTAATCTCTTGAAACCCTTGTAAAGAACACTTTGTGTTGATTAAAGTGATTTGCTTGCTGGCTACATCAGTAAATTGGCACATTCCAATGCAAGGCATTCGTAGTGTATCTGGCATTATAAGAATCTATTGTAACGTTTATAAAGGAAAAGGTCTGTTTCCATGTAGCCATATATCATAACTAAAGAAAGAAAGAAAGTACGTAGCATACGCTTGCAAATAGAATTGAAATTGTGTAAATTAGCCTGCCAGTCTGCCTGCCTGCGTGCCTGTGCAATCTGGTAAAGGAAGTCTTGTCGGATGGCACAGGTAGTCAAGTTTGTTATTTGAATATTTGGGTGGCAATAAAATTCCACAACATGGAATATTTTCAAGTTTTTTTTCTTTCCTTCTTTGGAGGAAAAACAAATCCAAAAAGGAAAAAAGGGAATACAATTACACTTTTTTTTGTCTGTTGGTTATTTTGAGGAGCGTAAGCTATTTTCGGTATTCGATGCGATGTTTATTTTACAATATTTCTTTACTCGTACCCGTGTGCAGCTGTTTTGTTTCTTAACGAATGTAGTTTATTGCACATTTGCGCCATCGAGATTCCAAATCTAGTTTTTCCCATGGTTGGCTTTAGTTTTTTTCCCCCTTTCCACGTATTTTTTTTTTTTCGAAATAAAGAAATGAAAGAATACAATCGGTATGGATAGGGGGTAGGGGTAGGAGGCTTTGGTGGTGGTACATTTACCAAATAAATAAACATTTTTTTTTAAATTTCTACATATTTGCAGGAAAGGGGAAGGGCGGCAGTGTAGTTGGCAAAACATATTCTAGTGCATGTTGTCAAACATGAGCTATAAAAGAGTGCATTGTTTATATTTAACAATAAAGGCCATATAAATGCAATAGTTTTATGGATCTGCATGCTTGCAACGAACGTTATGCAAATTTTTCGAAGCCCATGTTCTCGTATGTGTACATTGATGAGATTTATTTCATTTCAATGCAAAATAGGCGTTTCACTATTGTAGGCATTTTTTTTTCTCTTTTCATCTGATTCATAAAACCGATTCAGTTGCTGATGCTGCATCAGCATCATCAGTAGCTTTAAACAGAAACAAAAAAAAAAAACAACAAAAAAGAATAACGAACATATAAAATAAAACACTGCTTTGGTGGTTATAGCAGTGATGCATGTTGCACGTAAGACTTTAAACAAAATCTCGGCAATAATCACACAGTGGTTCTTAAACGGTCGAAAGTAATTTTTACCTCTGAAACTAAACTAAAATTTCTATGAAAAACTCTCAAATCTATCGTTTAGAGTCGACATAAAACCTTAAATCCTTCCGCTTATGATTTAAGACACACAAAAGACTAGGTGGTGTAAGAAGCTAGGCTGTAATCCTGACTAAAGGGTTGTACAAATCTATCAAGGAAGTAACACAAAAAACTTCCTTAATTGAAAAATATTCAATTTCTGTTTAAAATAATATCATGGAAAGTAAAGTTAGAATATCAAGGAATATAATTTGGCCGTAAACTGTTACTATAGAGAACTTTCCACAAAAGGCCATTCTTGCCATAATAGTATGCAGAAGGCTTGGAGGAAAGTCCTGGGTAAGTAATCGAAGAATTATTCGGTTTATTTACTGAACAAATCGAAACATACATACATAATTGATCATTATAATCCTTCAGCCTGGATTATTGACCTAGTTTCTCACACCAGTGAGTGAGTGTGTGTTTTAATTTTATACATAAGTGGTGGGACCTACAATTTAAAGTCGACTCCGAACGGCAGATTTATTTTGAGAAACTTTTCATGGCATGTTTTTTTACACTCAGAGTTTTTGCCAGAAATCTGCTGAGAGGAAATAGCCGACGAAATAATTTTTGTAATGTGTTTTGATGTCTGGCCTGACGCTCGAACCCTGGCTTTACGTCTAATAAGCCAATACACTGCCTGCTAGACTACGGCTCAAAAAGGTTTTCAAAAGACAACCGCGTTTTGGCATAACTGCCTTACAGAAATGCTGAAGGCTTTGTTGTATTTACATCCGTTACGAATATGTCAGAGAAAACCAGTGCTTTGGAGGTAATGGAGTACTAGTCTAACAGGAGATTCATCTGGGAACATCATGTCTTAATGAATCGAATGGCTGACAATTCTCTACTTAACAGTATCTAAGGTCATGTGGAATAGCGCTGCAAATAGCGGGAAGGACATAGCTGCCAGATAAATGAAGCATCAAATCCTCAAATATTTGAGAAAAAATTGACAAAATCGTCGTTCCACGTTCATTGAAATCGTAAAAAAATCATCAGAAAAAAAATAAATCAATAAATTGAAAGGTTTTAAAAACAAAAATATAACAAAAATATATAAAGTCAGTGTTAAGTAGCAATAATATTGCATGATCTCTACCTATGGGTGGTATAAATATTAGGGAGTCAGAAGATTTTGACTGTATGGGCATGAAAATTCAGGGTGATGCTCGCTAGCAGTAACACATTTTTCAGTGCCTTGATTTCTTAAGACGTTGCAATAAATACTTCACTTTATGTGATCTACTTACAAATTATACCATTTATAACCGACCAAACATAGAATACAACTCTCATGTATGGGTAAGAGTTTAAAGTCTATTTTGTGGCTTCTCGACCATATACAGGTGAGGCCGTAGTAGGTCGTAAATTACGAGAGTATTCCAACTCCATTGGAGCCACGTTGCAATGTGGCTTGTGTCACTGTTCTATCACTGTTACAATGGATTTTGCTCGAGTGAAATAAGGAGAGTTATTTATGAAAATCATGTATTTCTACGTAACACTCGTCTTTCTTGACCAGTACATCCGTATATGGCCGTTTGGCCATTGTATCGCACACTGGATTACAGACAAAGTTCGTTTGTTAGACGGACTATTCGTATGAGAAACCGTCTTCCTACAGAGCTCTCTTTCCTGTCACTTATGATAGAAAAATATTCAAACCTAGCCTGCATAAACACTGCTCCCTCTTTCCTCATTCCTAAAATATATTTTCCTAGTTCCAAAAACAATGACAACCCCTAAGTGCTGGTCGTATGAAAAAAAAATAATAATAATAATGCCGCTTACCTTTATTCTTACGATAGTAGCATTAGAAGCTATAATCGACTTTATAATATTGTCTGAAACGGCGTATGACAACTACGATGTTATTTACCGGTACTTATACTTTACACCTTATTATACCAAGCTTAAGGAAGCCTTTAACGTACTAAAGTAAAGACAATTATACATACATAATTGGCCATTACAACCCTTCAGTCAGGATTACGATCTAGCTTCTCATACCACTTATGTTGTGTGCGTTAATTTTATACATGAGTGACGGGACCGAATGACAGATTTTTGAGAAGCTTTTCATGGCAATTTTTACTCTCAGAGTCTTTGCCAGAAATCTGCTAAGAGGAAGTCGCCGAAGAAATATTTTTCGTTTTAATGTCTGATCTGGTATTCGAACCCGGGCCTTTCGTCTAATAAGCCAACACACTACCCACTAGACCATCTTATCTTAATTTCTAAAAATCGTCAAAATAAGGACATAAATCGTCATGTCGTCAAAATGACATTTTTGGAACTCAAAATCGTCAAAATGACGATAAATCGCCAAATCTGGCAGCTTTGGGGAAGGATGGAGTCTTTAGCACCGTTGAAAAAGCTAGTGCAATGAGAAGGCAAAGAGAAGGTGAATAGTGGCAAAGGACTCTACTCATATAGGTTCTACTGTCGCTTCTTCTGTTTAATACATTTCATTACATAATAGACGGCAAATAAGTCACAGCGCTTATAATCCATCTGATGATGGTATTTTCCACCGATACAAATTGGTCCATAAATCCAACACACAATGAAGATTTTATGAACACGACTTATAGAAACGGAACTATATTGACAGATAGATCAGAATGGGAAAATTTTGTTGCGAATCTGATTGAGTTGAGAATTGCCTTAAAACAATGAACTCCCCAGTATGAGTCACTGTAACCACTATTGCGATTAACTTCATGCATCTTTTTGTTGAGTTCTCTTAAACAAATAAATATTGGAAAACAATTCAATAGCATTTGCATTTGCATTTACATTGAGTCAAGTGCATTACATACACCAGCAACATATTTTCATTGCATACCTCTTTCAATGAATGTTCGTTCGTATGAAGTGAAACCAATTCGTTGGGTTTCTTTATTCATTGATTCATAGGATGTTATAGCCAGTGGAGAGGAGTTTATATTATCTTAACATCAGTCCAGTATATCATGCGAAAAGACATACGAAAACATTTATCATCCATCGTAAAATGTATTGTGGAAAATATATAACCAGGCATCGCCACCACGACTACCATTACCACAACAGCATAAACCATGAAACGAAGAACATAAAACGCGAATGGATTTACTCTTCCTTCCCTTATAAAATTGTTTTTGTTTTTGTTTTTTCTCCCTTTTTGAATTTCGCATGTAATCGTTGCGAATAATTTCAAGAATTTAAAATTTTCTTGAATACTCGTAAATATTAGGTAGTGAGTACGGGATATGCTCCAATGTAGTGGTGATGGAGCTGCTAGTTATGGTGGTAATGTATTGTTTTATCTTTTGGTTGTATTTGTATTTAATTTCCATTATATATGCGCATCCATGTTGCATACCAACTGACCGTATGAGATCTGACGTTTTACCACTTTGCAGTTGTAGTTGTGTGCCCAAGTCTAAACCACGTTACAGTACAGCCATTGATTGTTTATATTTCGAATCGTGGCATTTTAACATCCGACTGTCTGTGTTCCTGTTATGGCGTGGTCAGTTGAAACGTAGGTTAATTGATAAGTAATTGTATTGTTCGGCACATGCCAATATCTAGTATGTACTTGGAAATGTATGACCAAACACTGTCGCCGACAGAAAAATTAAATTCTGGATGTATTTCCATGTGATGTGTACAGACAGTTTTGTTAATTAAAATGGTTTGATGTGCCATTTAAATGAGAGCGGATTTTGCATAGCAAGTAGTTTGAGTAAGAGATGGTTAAACCCCAAGGAAAAAAAAATCAATTCACTTGAATAAAAATTAAATCCATGGAGATTGATAAACAGATGTTGGAAAGGAATTCGCAAACTATAATCCAATAGTTTGAGACAGACAGTTTCAACCTTTAAAGAAACTTTTAGCTTTGATTCTATGCGTTAGAAAAATTAAAAGCAGTTTTCCCATCACTCTGCCAGTGGGAATTATGGATTTGAAGTTGTATGGGGATCTAAAATAGGTTCATTGTAAGCCTAAGTATTTTGTCCAGGATTCTGATATTTTTATAATGGGTGATTTTTTAAGAGCTATAGGAAAATTTTTCAAAAAAAGCACATAAAATTCAGAAGAATGCATGAAATCTTTATTTGAATCGATAGTACAGTCCATATAATTTAATGTTTGAAGCTTATTTCATGCAAATGTTGACCACGTTTTCAAAATTTCGGCCGATATCTCACGAATAAATGCTTCAATTTTGTGTTCCAATGCGTCAATTGAAGCGGGCTTGTCTGTATAGACATGAGCTTTAACATAGACCCACAAAAAATAGTCCAAAGGCTTTAAATCGCACGATCTAGGTGGCAAATTGACTGGTCCCGAACGTGAAATAAAATGTTCACCGAACTCGCCTCTAAATAAGTCTATTATTACGCGTACTGTGTGGCATGTGGCACCGTCTTATTGAAACCACATGTCATGCAAGTCAAGCTCTTGCATTTTGAGCAAAAAAAAAGTTGGATATCATCTCACGGTAGCGCTCACCAGTTACGTTACGTTACGATTCGTAGCATCTTTGAAGGAGTGCGGTAAAATGAAGCCACTAGCCCATAAACTGTGACTTTTTCTGGATGCATTGGTAGCTTTAATTTAAAATTTAGTAACAATAGCTCGAATAACCACTTCAGTGAGTCGATTAACCATAAAATGGAAGAAGTGCGCGATGAACTTTCTTAACACAACACGCAATTTGAAAATAAAATTCAATAATTTGCAAGCGTTGCTCGTTTGTAAGACGATTCATGATTAAATTATAGGCTAAACTGAAGGTGTTTGACAGTGAAACAAAACACGAGAGTGAAAATAAACAAGCGTGAGCTGTTTAAACCAGTGTTGCCAAAAAGATAATAGCTAAAAAATCACCCGATACCTATAAATTTTCAAGGGAATCCAGTGCCTATTCGGTGCATTAAGCAAAGAACGAAGCCTTGAGGTTCTGAAGCTCGTTCCGAAAGATATTCATTACTTTTGTGTTTACTCTAGTTTAAAAATAAATGAGGCAGGACTCTTCATAGCCATAAGGATAACAGACCTCCATCTTAACTGAACTATAAACCAATGGAAAAAAGTTTCGTTTTCCGATGAAACGAAAATGAATATAGTGAGCTCAGATGCAATGGAAAGGGTTCCTTATATAGTCGACACTGTGGATATACCATGACAGACATGTTAAGCACGTAGAAATTTGTCTTTACAACCTTTTAGTCAGAACCACATCCCAACTTCTCACACCACTTATGTTGTATGAGTTAATTTTATACAGGGTCGACGGGCCTATGTGTATTAAAGTTAACTCTGAACGATTTTTTGAGAAACTTTTCATGGCAATTTTATATACTCTCACAGTTTTGCCTAGAAATCTGTTGAGGGGAAGTCGTCGAAGAAAAATTTGTTTATATTTTGATTTTGTTCGAGACACCTGGGCTGGGGTTTGCACCACAACCTCACGTCTAATACGCCAAAGCTACTTAACTACGGCGACTTCAGATTCTTACAGAAAATATTTTTTATTTTTTGTTCAATGATTACACTCTGCGACAAAATAAAAAAAATAATTAAATACACCCGGCTAATGACATAGTGTAGGTTGTGAGTTTTGTTGAGTAGAACTCAAAAATACCATTTTTTTATATTTCTCGAACCCTCCAAACTTTTTTGTATTTGACAAAAACTGTTTTTTTGGACAAATTTTTGGATTACGAAAACATTTCTGACCCGATTTCCAACATTAAAAACTTATTGGAAACGGGAGAGATGGAGCTTTAAAACGGTATGCATATATCAATTATTTGGGTTAATATGCTGAGAGATTTGATGAGGTAAACTTGGAAAACGCGAATTTTTTTTTCATATTTTTGTTTAAGTTTGCCTGTTCATAATAGCAAACTTTACTTAAAAAATATGAAATAAGTGGTAACATTCTGAAAGTACATTATCTTGCAAAGAGATTGAGATCAAATCGGTCAGAAATTACCGTTGTTATTATTTAAAGAGTCTAACAGTGGAGTTAGATTTTTGATGGATCGAATGTATTGATGTTTATCGGAAAATGTGTCAATTTCAAATTTGAGCGGCCACCAGAAGTTGGCCAATGTTTGCGCAAAGAGTAATAATAATATTTCCAAAAAACAAAAATATTAGCCGACTTCCGAAAGTCGTGCAAACGTGACATTGCCACATTTAGTGATAACCAAAAATTCTGAAAATCTTTGCAGTAAAAGTTCATTTGATGAGATGAAATATATAAAAAAATTGTAACACGACTGTTATACTATTTATATAACAACTACGGTAATTTTTGTCCAATTTTATCAAATGATGACTCAATCTCTTCACAAGAGAACTGACTTTAAGAATATTATCACTTATCCTATATTTTTTTTTTAAAGTTTGCTCCTATGAATGGACAAACTTGAAAAAATATGAAAAAAATTTGAATTTTCCAAGTTTACCTCATCATATCTCATAGGATATTAAGTCGAAGAATAGATATATTTATAACGTTTTAAAGGTCCATATATCCCCTTTCTAATAAGATTTAAATTTTGGAAATCGGGTCAGAAATGTTTAAGTAATCCAAAATTTTGTGCATAAAGTCGAAAAAAACTTTTTTTTGACAAATAAAACAAGTTTGGAGGGTTCGAGAAACATAAAAAAAGGTATTTTTGAGTTCTACTCATCTAACTGAACAACGTGGACTATGTAGTTACTCGGGTGTATTTTCACTGTCGCACAGTGTTATTAAAAAGACTCTAATTTTGAAATAAATTATGGAAAACAACAAAATGGACGAAGTGACAGATATTAGTGATTTTAATATTCCAGGATGAAGATATTAATTGAGAACACATTGTTTTGTGCACACTCCTTATACATTAGTTTTTGTTGAAATGATTTTGACCGACACTGTTTCTTAACATTTTTGGATGAAATTGTATTATATTTTTTTTAAGCCTTAAACAGGATAGAAAAAAAGAAGGAAGCTTCTCCCTAAGTAGTACTTCTAGACTACATACACAAATACGTACATACTAGAGGTATACACAAGACATTCTGCTAGCTTACCCTTCACCGAATGCAATACTGTAGTGTACTCTTTTCTGTTGCTCTTGATTTTACGAGTGCACTGAAATGTGTATTTCTCATTAATTCAATGTATACACCAGCACTCGTTTGCCTGTAATTAACGGAACTATGCTTTGTGTTGTAAAAGCATATTTTACTACTGAAGCTACATTTTCAGTATTGCCATATGAATATCAGTAGTGTAAAGAAAGTAGTAATGTAAGAAATGGTGTTTCGCCAAAAATAAAAACTTTAAATAAATTACTGGCAGTGCAGGCGTCGACAAAGATGTCAGTAGCCGCGAGCAAAAAAGAAAAGCATGTTGTGACTCTATGAAGAGTACATTATTTTTGTTGCACTCTTCACACAACTCCCTTTTATATTGTTGTACAATGGTTTACGAATGAAGTTGTTTTTTTGTACACTATCTTTGCTTTACACTTATTTATATTTGCAGCTACAATCAATATTCGGTCTTGAAAAAAATGCAATACTGTGCAATTCTATATGTCTTGTGCACACCTCTAGTACATACATACATAAGTGGACATACAAATCTTTAGTAAGCATTTCGACCTATTTTCTCAAACCACTTTTGTTGTGTGCATTAAATATTATACATGAGTGACGGTACTTACAGTTTAAAGTCGACTTCGAACGACGAATTTTTCTGAAACTTCATGGAAATTTTATTTACTTTCTGAGTTTTTGGCAGAAATTTAAAGAAGTTGCTAAAGATATATTTTTAAACATTTCGTATTGTTTGTGGTGTATGACCTATGATTTGATCCGAAACCTAATGTCTAATAAGCCATCAAACAACCTACTGGTCATCGGATAGAAATAGTAAATTTCTTATTTCACGTGTTTTGAGATGGGTGATGATAAATTACATACATACATAATTGGCCATTACAACCCTTCAATCAGGATTACGACCTAGCTTCTCACACCACTTATGTTGTGTGCGTTAATTTTATACATGAGTGGCGGGGACCTACAGTTTAAAGTCGACTCCGAACGACAGATTTTTGAGAAGCTTTTCATAGCAATTTTTACTCTCAGAGTCTTTGCCAGAAATCTGCTGAGAGGAAATCGCCGAAGAAATATTTTATTCGAACCCGGGCCTTTTGTCTAATAAGCCAACACACTACCCACCAGACCACGGCGACTTTACGGCGTGATGATAAATTAGTCTGTCAATAACTTAATTTTCATATTCATACAGATTATGAATATGAAAAAAAAATTTAGAAATCGACAATATTCCATCCATTGCATTCAATTATCGTTTTAGTTTGCTTGGTTTGTTTTTATTCGATTTTAGCGTTATCATTAGCCGTAATTATCTACCACTAATTAGAACATTTTCATTACGAATGACCGCAATTGCGTTCTATTTGCTACAGATTTTAAACATTCGATGCTGTATTCAGATTTCATCATGCCACAGAGGAATCCATTCATAGAATATTAGAGTTGCAATGCAATTGTAGAAACACAAGTGAATCGTTAAAGATGACAGACAGATAAACTCTCTATTAATGTTAATTGAAATTCTTCTTCTTAAAAAAAAAAACCAAAAAATAAAACAGAAACTTCATTCAACGTCTATGGTCTGCATTCCTATATAACCATTGATATAGCCAAGTATGTTAGTCTATGCTCCTTTTAAAGTTCACAACCAATTATACACTGTTGAACTGACACAGACTCCAGCCGGCAATGATGGCGTAAGGAAAGTTAAAAGATGTAAGGCTGACTCCTCTAAAAACATTCAATTGCTCTTGTGCTTAATTGAACTTTTTTTTTTTTTTTTTTTTGCCAAGATGGTGGCAACAATTAAATAATGAAATATTTAAAGGAATTTAATTTATTTGAATTTGAATTCTCGATTGGATAATTACGTGCTTGGTGTTCAATTATTTTTATCGATTAATATCACTTTTCCAATATTAATTTAAAAAGTTCATTAAGAAGTTCGCCAAAGCAGCTAAATTAGTTTTTCTTGTTTCCTTTGCATTTTGAGGCCATCGTTGGCAAAGATATGCTGTGGAAAATTAATGGAATAGTTGGTAAAGAAAAATTTTTTTATTAGCCTTAAGACAGATTATTTGTAATGTTTAGTAATTATTTAATTTGAAAAGCAATAATTGCCAAAGGCTATTAAATAAAAGTATAAGGTAATTAGCTTTAAACTGTTCTTATTACTTAAATGAGAAGATAAAGAAAACTAACAAAAAAGAAAGGAAAATGCTTTCCTTAATTTCTTTGCATTCTTTTTCGTTGTTTTTATTTCATATTTCTGTTCAAATAATTTTTTAAATTTTCGTCAATGCAAATCGCGTATAGCAAGTGGTTTGCCGGCTGAAATTTTTTCAGTATAAAAATGTTTCGTGGCAGGTGATAAAGACAAAAATGCTTAGTAAGGTATCGGTTTGCAGCACAGTTTGTTGGCAAGTCGATTTAACAGATGCATTGTGCTGGGAGGTTTTCCAGCATCACGGTACCATAACTTTCCAAGAAAGTCGAAAATTGTTTTTATTCTTCTAAAAGGATTCGTTAGAATTACCAATTATCCATTAGTTCTGTTACCATAAAAATAGAATAAATCTAAAGAGCTTAAATTCAAAACACTGTTAAGGAGGAAGTTTTCAGCCAATCGATTCAATAGATCACAAAGTCCCTAGAGGAGTCTCGTGATAGAACCTGACAATCCTGAGTGTCAGATAGTGTTATTGTATATCTGTGTGGGAGATCCTTTGGACTGAGAATAATACTCTAGTCTTGGTTCAGAAAAGTCCGTATCTGTACTCTTTTTTTAAAGGAGCATGCACCCTGTATGTTATTCCATTCACTTTTGCTACTAAAACCCGCTGCAAATCGTGCTGTCGAGAGCCCGGTTAAGCAGGTAGTGTTCAGTCATTCGATTTATTAGGTCACGAAGTGCTCAGATAAATCACGTATTAGATTTGTACCCCATTATCTCTAAAGTAGTGGTCTTCTTTATAATGTGCAACGGATACAATTATAATAGAGCCTCCAGAATCTCAATAGAACAGAAGGTTTTTATTACTTAATTATGCCAAAACACGGTAGGCTCTGCATTTTGTCAAAATCCATCTCAGCAAGTTTTAGATTTGTTCTGTCTAACCAGGCAGTGGTTTTATAAGTCCCTATCAACCTGACTGTTAACGTAAGGAGTGCGCACGAAAAAAAATGGGTCTACTTTTAAGCTTACAACTTTGATCATAATTGAAAAAATTAATACCGTTACAATAATTTTGTTAGTCATCTGTTTAAAAATCCACGTGCTAAATTTCATTTCAATAGCAAAATTAGTTTTTTAAAAATGGGCACCCAACAAGAATGTCGCGCCGCTTACAAAAAACGATTGCTAGGTTCGCAGGTGTCAATCAAAAAACAGTTTCTAAGGTAAGAATAAAACAATATAAGGAGTCTTTGAGTATTGAGAGAAAGCGTGGAAGTGGAAAAAAAAGGATTTGCCGGCCAAAACAAAGCAAGTAAAATATTGCGTATTTTTCTAAAACACCCTAAAATGTCTGGATGAAAAGTGGCTCAAAAAGTTGGATGCTCTTAGACCTTTATCAGAAAAAAATTTTATACACACAAGGAATTCAAATATTATTTACTTTTAATTGAAATATAAAACGAAAAAAATTCCGCCACTTAGTTTTATTTCTATAAGGAAAAGTGCAAGTCCAGATTTTTTCGTGCGCACTCATTATATAAGCAATGCATAATCTGTAGGTTACTTCCCCAGAATTTCTCTTCAAGCCTCTTGCATATTATTATGGCATGTCTGGACTTTTCTAAAAAAGTTCTCAAGAGTTTTATTCATATTCCTTGTTATTCCACCTTTAGTTTCTGCGATATTATTTTGCCGAGGTATTTCTCCAATTTAGGAAGTTTGCTTTCTAACTTACTTTACAACCTAGCTTTACACACCCCATATGTTGATCGTGTTAATTTTATCCATGAGTGCTGGGACCTACTATTTTAAGTCGATTAAAAACTGCAGATTTTTTATCACTTTCGTGCTTTCAATGTTTTCACTAGACGATTGCCAAGAGGAAGCCGCCACAGAAATATTGTTTTGAATGTTTCGTTTTATTCAAGATGTCTAAGCTGGAGTTTGAACCACTAGCAATATTTTTGTAAATTTGATGGTTTAAATTATGTTTAGTTTTTGAAATGAGAAAGGAAATTCCATCGAGCTGAGGAAAAGCTTAGGACAAACAAAAACAAAATTATGTTCTAAAAATTATTACGATACGTATGTACTAGGGATGCTAAGCGGGATCGATTTTTAAAAATCCCGGGATTCGCGATTTTCGAAGTCCTGATCCCGAAACCCCGGGATATTTCGGAATAATTCGGGATCCAAAAATCCCGAAAAATTATGGAAAAAATCGCGATTTTCTCTTAATAATAAAAATATTTTGTTAACAAAATCATTTGTATTCCTATTATGTATATCAGAATTATATATCATTAAAAATAAAATATAAAAAAGGCAAGAGAAAATGTAACAAAAAAGCGTAAATTAACAAAAATAATAATTATTCATACGTATGGTAATGCATTAGATTTAAGAAAATTATTTGGATTCCAACAAAAAGATTAATGCATCTAACATGTGATTTGATAGCCTTGAACGAATTTTGTTGTCAACATAACCTGCCGTTGAAAAACACTTCTCGCAATCAACATATGTTTTTAAAATAGATCCAAGATAGCTGGATGCCACTTTTAAATAAATATTCACCTCTACCACCTCCTGATGTAAATAAAACTATTTCCTTGGACAGTTGAATATCTAAATCAGTTACCCTATTAATTCGTTTTATAGGGCTTTTGCATTCTTCGATGCCATTAAACAATTTTTAACCATGGAAGTAGGGTTTTCCGCATCGGCGATGCTATTATCGAAGTCAAGTGATGTAGAATTTTTTTGCAGGACCTTTTGTAGAGTCAAACTACATATGAATTCACAATCCCGAAAATCCCGGGACAAGTTTTTAAAAATCCCGGGTTTGGGATTTCATGAATCCCAAAAATCCTGGGATTTCGGGATTCGGAATTTCCCGATTGGCATCCCTAGTATGTACATGTATCAGTTTATAAAATACCTTTAAATTTTTCTAATTTAAAAAAAAAAATATTTAAACTTTCATACCCTTTTAATGTCTTGACAATAAAAAATTTCCTCCAAAAGGAAAAAGAATCCCAAAACTTGCCAAATGCAAGTGAAAAATTATGCTAATTTTACTATTTTACAATTGACCAAAGGAACTATAAAGAAAATTATATTTTCCCTTAAAATTGTTTTCTTTTTTTTCTGCATTTTTTTTTCTCTATTTTGTTCTAAAATTTCTTTAAGAAGACATCCCATTAAAACAACTACGATAGTAACCCCATATTTTTAAATGGAATTTCTGAAATAACAATGCCCTCTTGCTATGGACTCACTTAAACATGAAAATAAAGACAAATACTACAACAACAACAACAACAGTAGCAGCACCAGGAACAGCAATAACGACAAGAAAAGAAGAAAATAAAAAAAAAGTTAGTGTAACAGTAACAATAAAAAATAATAAAATGATTGCAAATAGTCCCTGGAAGTAAAAATTATTACACACAAACACACACACACACATACAAATATAACAAACCATTTAAATTATGCATTCATTTGTATGTGAATCGTTCGCCATTCCGGAATTTCTACGTTCATTCCCTTATACAGTGATTTCGTTTAAGTTTTACACGAATAAAGCGTGCAGTCTGACCGGACAGTAGTTAGTCAGGCAGGCAGTCAGTTAGCAAGCAAGTCAATCATTCATTTCATTCGTAAGTCCAATAGTTAAATTAACAAAACAGCATAACTGCCAGATTTGTATTAAAAACAATAAGAACAATAACAATAACAACAACTGCAATACAATAATGACATCAACTGAAACAACAGCAACAGCATCAGTACAGCATCTCAACTGCAATTTAGCACAGCCAGAATATTCCCTTGGGTAATAAACCAGCATCGCACTTCTCCATCTTCTGATGATGTTATTTTGCAATGTTTATTTGTGCAATTTCCTTTAGCCATTGTTGTTGTTGTTGTTATTGTTGTTGCTGTTGATATTTTTGTTTTTCTTAGTTTTGTTGTATGCAGCAGATTTAACAAATTTTACTAGACGACATGATAAACAGACAAACTCAGAAAACGTCTGAAACAAAAAAAAACAAAAAAAAAAAACGAATAAGACAGAAAAAAAGGATTGGATTTTAAAGACAAATTCTCTTGCTGGAAATTTGGGTCAGCCTGTAGTATCATTTTTATTGTTTTTCTTTTTTTGTTTTTAAGGACTGCAATTTAAATATTTTAAGGATGCTGCAAATGAAACTATTGTCGGTCAACATGACAGCGAGAAACAAACTTTTTGAGAAGTTATCCGATTACATACATAATTGGTCATTACAACCCTTCAGTTAGGATTATTGACCTAGTTTCTCACACCATTTGTGTTGTGTGTGTTAATTTTATACATAACTAGAGGGTCCTGGTTTATGGTCGACTCCGAACGACAGATTTTTGAGAAACTTTTCATGGCAATTTTATTTACTTTCAGAGTTTTTATCAGAAATCTGCTGAAAAGAAATCGCGGAAGAAATACTTTTTGTGTTTTGTTTTCATGTCTGGCCTGGGGCTCCAACTCTGGCTTTAAGTGTAATAAACGAACACACTACCTAGTAGACTACGGCGACTATCTGATTAAGTGGGTTTAAATTTTGTTCATTTCAATCATGATCAAATAATCGTAAACAGTTTTCAAACGCTTATGCTTAGCACTACTTTGAATAATTAGAAGTTGGCATTGTGTTAATATTTTGCCACTTCATTCTATGGAAAGTAATCCTCCTACAGAGGAGCTTTGATAAGGATGTTGCATTCAACTTCAATGTAAGCTTGATTTGAAGGTTCTTACAGGCGTACAGTGCGGCTTCAGACTTGGCAAATCCATCATAGACCAGATTTTCATACTGCGCCAAATCCTGGAAAAGGTCCACGAAAAACAAGTCAACACACACCATCTTTTTGTCGACTATAAGGCAGCCTTCGATAGCCCCATAGGGGATCGTGTTTATGCCGCAATGTCTGAGTTCGGTATACCTGCGAAGCCGATAAAACTATGCAGAATGACGTTGAGCACATCCTGCAGCTCCGTCAAGGCAGGAATGGACCTCTCCGAACCTTTTGATACCGTGCGAAGTTTCAGACAAGGCGACCCCGTCATGGAGAGTGTTCTGCGAAAGGTAGGAGTGCATCGCAATGGCACTATATTTCAATTGCTTGCGTACGCTGACGACATCATAGAGCGTACCAAGCGAGATGTTACTGCTGCCTTTAGCGCTATTGAACGGGAGTCTAAGAAGATGGGTCTGGCAGTAAATGAGGCCAAAACAAAGTATATGTTATCGACAAGTAGAAACGTGCGGCATATTGATTCTCAGATTACGGCCGATAGTTATACTTTTGATAAATTCAAGGAATTTATTTATCTTGGCTCCGCCGTTACCACCAAAAATGATGTCAATCTGGAGATCAAACGCAGGATTACTCTTGCCAACAGGTGCTACTATGATCTCAGTAGTCAATTGAGTAGAAGAGATCGCGCTCATACGACAAATTTAATATTCTGTAAGAAGCGTGGAAGCATGGACACAACTAAGTACTGATGCAGCAGCCCTGAGAGTATTTGAAAGAAAAGTCCTACGTAAGACCTTCGGTCCTGTGCGAGTTGGCGATGATTTCCGCATCCGATCCAACAGTGACCTGTATGAGCTTCTGAACGACATAGACGTTGTGCAGCGTATTAATATCCAGCGACTGCGCTGACTCGGCCATGTCGTTCGAATGGAGGAGGATGCTCCGGCGAAACGGGTATTTGATGCGGGGATCTACGGAAGTCGGCGAAGAGAACGATTTTGTATCCGTTGGAAGAACCAATTCGAGGAAGCCCTGTCATCAATTGGTGTGACCAACTGAGTCTGTGTTGAGTATTCTTTAGTGCTGATGCATTCGAAAACTACAATTCGTTACGTTATTACGGAGAAAACTACCTTAAAAATATCAAACGCCGCAACAAATCCAGAGAAGGTTGATTCAAACGCCTACTCATTTTGATTCATTCGAGTGGCTCGAATCATTCATTAAAATTTACAGCCTTTGTTGTTGTTGCATATACAAGCAAAGAAGAAAGTGATATGACAACGCGTACTTTTGAAGGGACCTGATGTGCATATCGGATATAATGATACGACTAATCTGGCGAATAGAGCCAGAGTATAACATGATAAAATCTTGGATTGGACAATTGGAATGAAAAAGTGGTGTTTCATCGAATATATGTAGAAAGAACGCTGATCTGTGTCCTTACGGGACACCGTGTCTTACACGTATACCTAAGCAGGATAGATGCGTACCATTTACCATTGCCCGACATAATGATAAGATTTAAAATTTTTGGGAAGAAGATAAGGTAGTTTGTACAATATACACAAAGTATGGTTGATGGACCTAATGTTGAGCTCACAACAAGCCTACTTTGTAGCTTAGGAGTGTGCCGATAGCCTTGGTAATATTTGAAAAATAATTTTCTGCTTTGAAGAGGTATTTAGTTAAACAAAGCATTAACGCTTGGCATATTTAACGTGAACCTCTTTTTCGTATATCCTTTAGTACACGGAGAGAAACAAATTGTAGTATTTTATAGTTTGTTGACAAACTTGTATCAGCAATAATGATATTATTTCTCGGTGTGTAGAGTATTATGAGAAATGAAATAAAATGAATTCATTTTGCATGTCTCGTAAATCAAGTGTATTTAAATTTATGTTTCCCAAAATTTGACTGTATTCTTGCATTTCTTTCTTCTTTTGGATGGAAATGTACATCCATACTCACTTGCCCACGTAGAAATATTATATTTAAAACAGAAAAATTTTATTCTTTTATAAAGACAAAATGCATTAATAAAACTGTTCTTTAACACTTCTATTTTGGTCCATTAAATGCTGGTTTTTGTTCTCAAATGCCTTCAGTCCAACAGTAGAGTGTAGTAGTTTATAATTCAATCGAACAATGATGCCATATGTTAAGAATTTTTAAGAGAATTTTCTATTCAAATACTTTATTTATTCACATACACTAATAAAGTCAGGATTATGGCCTAGCTTCTCACACCACTCATGTTGCGTGTGTTTAAAGTCGACTTCGAACGACAGATTTTTAAGAAAGTTTTCAGCATAAATCTGGATACAAAAAATAGTTCACAAGTTAACGCAATAGGATCTCATGAACATAATTTGCAATCGCGAATAGCTGCTGAATCGTATTACTTCATAGCAATGCAGAGTAAAACAGCCGATGTGAATGGCTGCTGAATCCCAATAAATCAATGAATTCATACATGAGGTTGGCGCTTCTCTGCTGAAGGACAAGCAAATAGTCCAACAGAAATTCCATTAATTAACAAATGTAAGACGGAATAAAGAACCCATTTGTAGATACACTAGACTGGTCTGTCTCAACATGAATCATATGTAGAATAAAATTTCCATTGAACTTTTCAATGCGAGTTGGCGATGATCTCAACATTCGAACCAGAGGTCAGCAATGAATCGTTTTTCCGCTACTCATAAGCACTCATGCAATTTTGAGTCCGAATGAATCAACAGAATTGAAATTTAACTAATCTGATTCATTCGTACTCACTACAACATTGATTTATAAGTATAAGTAGCAATGAGTATGAGTACAACGTTGACATCAAATTCACAACATTCGAAATATGTTTGATTCGTACGTCTACTCATTCTGATTCATAAATTTAGAAAAATACTTATAATACTTATAACTCAGTAGAGTGGCTCGAATCATTCATTAAAATTTATAACCTTTGTTGTTGTTTTATATACAAACAAAGAAGAAAGGAATGACAAAGACAAAGACAACAAGCAAAGCATACACACAATCATCTTGTGAGTAGAATAGTGTTTGTAAGCGAATCATACTTATTTTGGGCTTCATGTAAATGTTAAGTAGAGACGAGTCGAAGTCAATCATGCGTATTGTTAAATATGAATACGACGAGTACTTCCAACTTTGAGTATGATATCAAAATAACTATGAATGCATATAAGAATCTGAAATCATGCAATTTTGAGTATGAGTGAATCAACAGAATTGAAATTCAACTTCTCTAATTCGTTCGTCTCGCTACAATATTGATTTATAAGTATAAGTAGCAACGAGTATGAGTACAACGTTGACATCAAAATCACAACATTCAAAATATGTTTGATTCATACGCCTACTCATGCGCCTGATTCATAAATTCAGAATAATACTTATAATACTTATAAGTAATTCGAGTGGCTCGAATCATTCATCAAAATTTGCAGTCTTTATTGTTGTTGCATATACAAACAAAGACAACAAGCAAGGCATATACAGAATCTTCTTATGAGTATTGTAGTGTTCGTAAGGGAACCATACTTATTTTGTGCTTCGTGTAAGGGTTAAGTAGAAATGAGTCGAAGTCAATAACAGCATGCGTATTGTTAAGTATGAGTAGTATGAGTATGATATCGAAATAAGTATGAATGGGTATAAGTAGCAGCAATTATAAGTATGACTCGGACCTATTTATCGTTTTGAATTAGTGCTGATCTCTGAATCGAACCAACAATGAGCTGTATGAGTACCTCAACGACAATGTTGTGTATAGTATGATAATCATCCAGTGGCTGCGCGCCTCGACCACGTTGTTCGAATGTAGCAGGATGGTACGGCGAGATGGGTATTTGAGGCGGAGATTTATTGAGGTAGGCGAAGAAGCCCAGGAAATCGATGAAGCCATGTCATAGTTTGGAGTGACCAACTGACAAAGGCTCACAAGAAACAGAGGCGCCTGGAAAGATGTGTTAAGGCAGGCCAGAATCCGTTAATCTAATTGTTAATGACCAATTAAGTAATAAGTAAGTAGGAGATGATATCGCTGTTACAATGGGACTTTATTGGATCGAAGTAGGCTGTGGCAATTGAGGCGGCTGTTAGTTTAACCTACTCTAACATAAAGTAAAACGGTCATCACAGATTCAAGCAGCATAAAGGATGGTGGAAATGTGTTTCTTTATTACAATTCAGTAAACATTAATAAAGATGAGACTCACTTTTGTCACTGAAGAATAATTTTAGGAGTAAAATTTGGCTGAAACTCTATTGTACTAGGTTTTTGATCATATTTTTGGTAATAGGACTGAAACATTGTTAAAATTTCATGGAGCCTTTGTTGCTATGCTAAATAAGGCCATTAATGTCATGCAAATTAATGTATTTCCGTTTATACTACCACTCCTGATAGCTCAGAAGTTTAAATTAACTTCTGTTGACAATGTTATTTGCTTAGCTATGATCTGGCAGCTTGAATTTTTAAATGTATTTTAAATTTAATTTTTTTTTTTCCACAAATCTAAATGCATGCATATGTCTTTTATTTAGCCAAGCATACTTTCTGTGCAGGAGAAAAAAAAATAATAAAATTTGCATAAATTTATTTTCTACCTCTACGCCCAGCCCACACACTTATACGGAATTATTTGTATTATTTTTTAAGCTTCTCCTTCAATATTTTAATTTTTAACAGGAAAATTTATTTTTAATAAAAATTTATGATTGCCTTGGGACAAATTTACTACTGGCGTAGACGGTAGGTAGAAAGAAGAGAATCGTGAAAGAATGATAAATGAAAAGCAGAGCAAACATCTTGTATTGGATATACGATATTTAAAATTGCATTTAAGAAAAATAAAAAAAGTAAATAAAAAAGAATACGTAGTAAAATTTATATCGTATTTACGAAAGTTAATTTAATTTCATTCAATTGGTTGGTGGTGTTTCATTTCTTCTCTTAAGATGCAGACAACAGTGTTGCAAAAGGAAATTTATTTCATTTTTCATAATATTTTGCTATATGGGACTGTATATATGCATACGGGGTAAGTATATGTATGTGAGTGTGGTTTTAATACAGTATTCCCTCGATTTACGTCGTCTCGATTTACGTTGTTTCGATTAACGTTGTCAAAAATGTTGTTCCTTTCTACTCCGATTGCGTCGTCATTCGATTTACGTCACCGCTGTTGTTTATAAACAAAATCAGGGTAATTTCCTCTTTAAAAAAAAATCAATGCATAGAATAAAAATTTAATTATTTCAGATTTTTTTTTTATTGTAAAATGTACCCAAATAAATGCATCTGATAGTATGAGTTCTTTGAAATTCGATTTACGTCGTTTCGATCTACGTCGCCTTTTAGCGCAACATTCTACGACGTAAATCGAGGGAATACTGTAATGAAATAAATTAATTTATTAAATTTATAAACTTGGTTGGATCATTATTGTCATAAAGCCCATTTGGTGGTGTAAAAATTTTAATAAGAAAATTATTCTTGTGACAATTATCCATTGAAGTATTTTTTAATATTAATGAGAAATAAAAATATTAAGGAAGAATTAAGGAAATCAAAAGGATATTTAATAAAGGAAACATACACATCAGAAATCAACAATTAATCTTTTTTCCGCTACTCATAAGCACTCATGCAATTTTGAATATGAGAGAATCAACATAATTGAAATTCAACTACTCTGATTCAATTGTACTCGCTACAACATTGATTTATAAGTATAAATAGCAAAGAGTATGAGTAGACAACATTCGAAATATGTTTGATTCATACTCATACTCATTCTGATTCATAAATGTAGAAAAATACTTATAAGTGATTCGAGAATTTACAGTCTTTGTTGTTGTTATTGCATATACAAACAAAGAAGAAAGGAAAGACAAAGACAATAAGCAAAGCGTACATACAGTCTTCTTGTGAGTGTAGTAGAGTTCGTACGCGAATCATACTTATTTTGTGCTTCGTGTAAATGTTAAATAGAGCCGAGTTGAAGTTAATAACATTATGCGTATTGTTAAGTATGAAAACAACGAGTACTTCCAACTTTGAGTATCATATTAAAATACGTATGAATGGGTATAAGTAAACTATAAGTATGACTCGAACCTACTCATCGTTTTGAATACTTATTGCTTATCTCTGATACACATGTAATACCAATTCACTAAGTGACAAGATTTAAAACATATACAGTAGCGAACCAAAAATGCAACGTTGGGTAAAATTATATTTAAGTGCGATAATTTTAAAAAAATGGTGACCAGTTCAAAATATTTCTTTGGGTTATTAATCCCTACAGTTATAGATACCTATTATCAATAACATTATGTAAATATTTTTAATTAATGATATATTATTTTGTCATTTATTAAAAAGAGTGCGAATTTCATGGGAGCAATAAAAATGCAACAGCATAAATTTTAATGTGTTTATTTAAATTAAATAGCAATTCTTACAAAAAAAATCTTAAAATTAATATTTAGTGGCGTAGCCCTTATTTTTTATGACTTCTTGCAACCTAGAAGGCATAGAGTCGACTAAAGCTATTAATGTGTTAATGGATATTTTCTCCCATTTACTTTTCAAAATTTCTTCTAATTGCCTCTTATTTGACGGATGTTTCCTCTTAACTTCCCGATCTAATAGCTACTATAGATTTTTTATGGGGTTTAGATCGGGAGACTGTGATGGCCAATCCAAAACATTGACATCATTGTCGTTTAAAAAGTTTCGAGCTAAGCGATTTGAGTGCTTTGGATCGTTATCCTGTTGGAATATGCTACCAGGAGGCATTTTTTCCCGCAGATGAGGAAGCATGTGTTCTCCAAGGATTTCACAGTACTTCTTGGCGTCCATTTTTCCTTCGATTTGAGTTAAGGGACCTACCCCATCACGGGAAAACACACTAGTAAATACGTGACGTAAAATCAATAATTTTTTTTAAACATATCGTTCCTTACCCCACACCATTATTGATTCACCGCCATGTTTTACGGTTGGAAGTTGATATCTTGGAGAATATCTCTGTCCAGGCGGTCTTCGAACAAAATTCATCCCATCGGAGCCAAACAAACTAAAATTTGCTTTCATCGCTCCACAAGACTTTAGCCCATTGTTCATTTGACCAATCCTTGTAACGTTTTGCAAATTCCAGGCGTTTCTTTTTATTGATTGCACTGATGAGAGGTTTCTTTACGGGTCGTCTCGCATGCAAATTAGCCTCTTTCAACCTACGACGAACAGTGTAAACGCCTATAGGGACTCCCATTTGCTCATTTGCGAAATTAGCAACGTTCACTGCGGTCTTTCGTGGATGTTTTTTAACCAGTGCAATCATCTGGCGGACTTGGCGAGAGGTAGTTTTTCGAGGATTACCACTACCTGGTTTCCTTTCCACACAATTTCTCAAGGAAAATCGAGATTTAATCCGACATACGGTTGATTGATTTACACCAAAGAGGTGTCCAACTTCACGCATGGATTTTCCTTCTTCTAAGGCTTTAATGATTGCAGTTTTGCTGTCAGCTGAGAGCTGCTTCTATTACAAAACACATGTTGTATAACTTATTTAAGAAGTTTTCAATTATAATTAAATAAATAACTTACTTTAACTATTTTTTTATTATGTTGCATTTTTTTTGCTCGCTAAAAATTTATTTTGAAACAGATCTTATTAAAGATCATATGTCACAGTGTTGCATTTTTTGTGCTCGCTACTGTACGTAACAAAGTAATATTTTTTGTGAAACTGATCAGACTATGTTAGATGACGCTAACTGAAGCAGTTTGATATCGCTTGAATTATTCAATTTTTTTTTTGTAGCAAATCGTGTACAAGCACAACACTGTTCAAATGTTCGCAACGTCACTAGGTGAAGCGTATTCCAAATGTCAACTTTTCCACAACCATAACACAATAATCAGCTTGAATTTAGTAGATAGATTGGGTTATATTAGCTTTGAGGCCCGCTGTGGTTTATGGTTTATTCGCATATACCTGCAATTTAATAAAAGCCCCATGATTCATTGGCCAGTTCACATTACTTTCACTTGAGGTCAAGTGAATTACAGGATAACTAATGTAGTTCGAGAAAATATCGTTGTTGGGCAGATCATCCAATTCATGTCAGAAAGAGTTGGTAATCATCTGGCCAACGTAATTCTAAATGAACGACTCCATACCAGACAATGATACGCGTGTTTATCCATAATGATTTGAAAAACTGGAAAAAACAGACTAAATGAATGACATTAAATGTAGATTAATCTGTCAAACTTCAGAAGTCCTCGTTGGAAGCCTTGATAGTAAAACGTATTGAAATCTAGAAACTGTGATGGTTAGAACATGTCGTACAAATGATGAAAATAATACAAAAAGCTAAGTTTTTGAAAGTAATCTTGGGATAGATTGGGTAAATAAGTACCTGAACCCTTCAGGGTTGAGAAGAATTGGTGTAAGAAGTATGGTGGAGGATATGATACAAGACTGATAAATAGTGACTTTAAATTCCAATATAATGGAAATAACTTCAAAATTCACCAGTAATGAATTCACTTTTAATTTAATTGACGTTAATTCACTTTTACAAACTTAAGATCAAAACAGTATGACATATAAATATAGTGTGGGCCATCTATCGGTTTTTTTTTGAACCATCGGTTATTTGGAATCTCGCAATACTTATGTCATTCTATTCTGTCACAAAATTCTGTATATTATCTCCATTGAACGTAATGAATTGATTTACGCTTTGCGAGCGTTGGGGTTTATTATAAAATTAACACACACAACATAAGTAGTGTGAGAAAGTGCGGGCAACTAGTGCTGGTTTTATAAAAAAAAAAAATCCAGAATTAAGAATTAAAAACAGAAAAATTAGAATAGAAATAAAGAAAAAATATTCATCGCTACTTGATAACAAGCTCAATTGTTTGCGACGAACTAGAGATATCTATCAAATTATCCAATGGTAAATTTCGTCCGGTAATAAAGTTTTGAACTGTCGGACTACTTTCCGAAAGGTCTTGCGTCGTCGACTTTTTTATTAGAAAATCTGTTATAGAAAGTTGAACTTCTGGTTTTTGGGTTTTTTCCCAGTTACTACTGTGTATGTCCATTTTAGCAAAGGTGCCAAGTGTGGTAAAAACAAACTTAATTACAAGACAGTGATTTTGAAACCGTTCTAGATTAAAAAATTTTTTCTAAAATATTTTTTTTAACCGTGTAACTTCAAATTCGTGTAAAAAGAAACCGTGTAAAAAAGAGTTGGGTGTACTTCACACTAAAAAAAAATAAATTAATTTGACAAAATTTCACACCGTTTTTGTTTAATGGTATTTTTGTAGATTTAAATGTTTAAATTTCCCACTGTATACCTACATTATAACAAGACTTATAAATGTCTTTAAAGCTGTTAAAATAGTAAAAATGTTTTTGTTCCAAAGCATGTGAATAATATTCATTTGAGCCATTTTAATATAAATTAATGAAGAAATATTTTCATAGACTTACATACTAGGGATGCCAAACGGGATCGATTTTTCCCGGGATTTTTCGGGATAATTCGGGATCCAAAAATCCCGAAAAATCAAGAGAAAAATTGCGATTTTCTCTTAATAATAAAAATATTTTGTTGACAAAATCATTTGTATTCCAATTATGTATATCAGAATTATGTCATTAAAAATAAAAGATAAAAACAGCAAGACAAAATGCAACAAAAAAATGAAAATTAACAAAAATAAAAATTATTCATACGTATGCAAATGCATTAGTTTTAGGAAAATTATTTGGATTCAAACAAAAGAATTAAAGCATCTAACATGTGATCTGATAGGCTTGAATGAAATTTTTTGTCAACATACTCTGCCGTTTAAAAATACTTCTCGCAATCGACATTTGTTGGTGAAATAGTTCCAAGATAGTTGTATGCAGCTTTATTCACCGCTACAACCTCCTGATGTAAATAAATCTATCACTTTGGATAGTGCATTAGCGAAACCAGTTACTCTATTAATTCGTTTTATAGGGCTTTTGCATTATTCGATGCCACCAAATAATTTTTTATCACTGGAAGTAGGGTTTTCCTCATCTGAGATGCTATTATCGAAGGATTTCCCGATTGGCATCCCTAATACATATCTACATATTTATTAAGCAATATATTTACAATTGGTTGCTATGGATGCGAAAAATTTATGTTGAATTGCTAAAGAGACAACATCATAAACATACGGATAACATATAAAAAACAACGGACAAAGGATGTCACGGACTACTATTACTGGTAATAGTTATAAGATAAAAAGTCCTCAATTATTTTTATGGCAACCTGTAAAATACTGGCATATTTTACCCCTGTGTGCTTTTTCCAATGTAATATTGAATTACACAACAAAAAAAAAAGTAATTTATATACAGTCAAATTCGTTTATAACGAATTCTTGGTTATTACGTACTTATTTTCAAGTCCCAACGTTTTAATAACAATTTTCATATAAAAAAATTAATTTATTACGAACTCGTTTATAAAGAAATCACGGTTAAAAGGAACTACTTTAAATGGTCCAAGTAATTAAATTTCATAAATTTTACTTTATTTATAACAAACCCTCTGAAATAACTTTGAAGTGTGGCAATAGTCTTTACATTAATTTAATATGGCAACATTAAATTATAACTCAGTGTCTTTAATCAGCTGATAGGTAAATTTTTTGTTTTTAATAAAAAAAATTCTTTTCTTTTTTTAATAAATGAAAAAAATTCTTTGTATTTTACATTTTCTTTTATGATCTCACCCCGTTTATTACGAACTTTGCCTATAACGAACTATTTTTTCTGGTCCCACCGTGTTCGTTATAACCGGGTTTGACTGTAATAAATAAAACGCAAAACAAAAACGCCACAGAAATGTAAAAAAATACATATGTTTTCGTAAATAAGAAGCAAAAAATTTGAGTAAAAAACTGTAAAACCACTCCAATTAACCTGTAACCCGTCAACAGGCGACTTTTGTTTGTTTTTTTTTATCCTTTCCTTTTTTAAATTAATTTATTTGAAACTGTTGTAAAATACTTGACAATAAAATGCGTTAAAAAATATCCAATGGGGGATTAATTGAAAAAATAAAAGTACAAAGTGAACGTAATTGAGTGGTATTACAAAATATTTACAAAAATTTCTCAAATTTACCACCAAAAAACATTTTGCATTGGCAGGTACAATCCACTAGATAGGAGTGAAAAATAATGTTTAGTTGAAGAAAAAGTTTAAATAGTAAGCTATATACATCTACGTATCCCACCGAAGGGCACCAAGTTAGTTTCACGGCAAATTTAAGGAAGGAATCCAAGGAACCTAGGATTATATAGCTTTCGTTCTCCTTTATGAAAACGTTTCCAACCTAAACCTTGATTGGAAATACAATATTGTCATCCAACAATACGCATATATTTCACATTCCTACAGATTTCTTTTATTAACGTAACGAATTCATATGATATGTTTAGGTCATATAAAATTCGGTCGCAGTTCTAATTGTGGAACTTAGGGGATGACAATCAAGCCTCTCACACCACACAAGTTGTCTGTGTTAATTTGATGCAAAAGTGGCGGGACGTGGAGTTTAAAGTCGACTACAAACGATAGATTTTTTTTAGAAACCATTCACGGCAATTTTATTTCTCACTAGTTTATGCTAGTTACTGCTAACAGCACTGCTGCTCATTACAACCCTTCAGTCAGGATTGTTGACCTAGTTTCTCCCACTACTTATGTAATCTGTGTTAATTTTATATATAATTGGCGGGACCTACATTTTAAAGCCGCCTCCGAACGACAGATTTTTAAGAAACTTTTCATGGCAATTTTTTTTACTCTCAGAGTTTTTGTCAGAAATCTGCTGAGAAGAAATCGCCGAAACAATACTTTTTGTGTTTTATTTTGATGCCCGGTCTGATACTCGAACCCTGGCTTTACGTTTAATAAGCCAGCACACTACCTACTAGACCACGGCGACTTCAATTAGGATTAATAAGTTATTTATAGACTTTGGAGACATTATGCGAATCATCCAGCCATCTTTTTACTTCTGACAGAATGCTTAACTATTTTATGCGGGGAAAGGTAATCTGCAAATAGTTGTGACTTTGTGGTGGAAGTAAGTCGAATGATGATTCCTATTTATTTTAAAGAACTCAAAACATTTATTTTTGAAATCGCAACCATAGCTAATTGAATGGCAGTCGAAACATAAAAACAAGTTAAACTATAAGTCAAATGACTTATCACTGAAGCAATACAAAAAAATGGTCGTAAATTGAACAAATGCTGCAGACAAAAGTTATGACCTTCAGCAAATAGCATTCACCAAAGGTATTTTTCAGGTTCAGAAAGAAAATAAAATCAATATTCGTAAATAATTAAATCACTTACTTTTCATAATTTTTTTGAATTTTGTTTTCGTTTTTCCAATTTCATTTCTTCAATGCACTGGACTGAATGATTTATTACTTCCATTCAAAGCAATTAGCGATGCCAAAACACATTTCGTTGTAAGACATCAAACAATTTGTATTTAATGGGTTGTCACATTATGACTTCTTTATTTTTGTGGGTAATTTTTATGAGTCTGCGAAGGAAAAAAACAAACCAAATTACATTCATTTTTACACTTTCAATCACATCAATCAATCAAGTCTCATGCAAAGTGTTACAAAAATTTTAAACGATTATTGCACTGAAGGATAAAGAACTTGAAAAAAAAAACTGAAAAACTGTTTCTGTAATATAAAGGGAATTTTAAAAATACACAATATTTCAAGGTTATTTTGAAACAGAGAATATATCAGAAGTATTTTCAGAAATAATGGCAATGCACAGAAAAATAAACGTAAACTGACTTATTTGTACAATTTTCCATACAGTATGTTGGAGCCAGGTAAAGAAAGAGAGTGTTTTGAAATCTTTAAAATAATGGTGGCACAGTTTTATAACAAACGACTATAAGAAGAGAATTCTTGAAATAAAATTGGTTTAAGCCTACAAGTTGAAAGGCATAAAATTATATTTTCACATAAATAATGGGAACCTATTATGATATGTTATAGGCATACAGGCACACATGAGTATATGTTTCCCCCCATGATTTAATGTCTTAGAAAGCTATTATCATTGCTTTCGAATGAGCGAAGGTGAACGAAAGGAATTTATGCTACAACAGGACAATCGAAATAATACTGTGGAAATATTTACATTTGAGAATGCTAAGGGCTTAGTAACGATATGGTTAGGGATGCCAATCGGGAAATCCCGGTTTTAGGGATCCACAAAATCCCGAATCGGGCATTTTTAAAACTGTCCCGGATTTTCGGGATTGTGAATTCATATCAGCTTCTTTATTGCCAACACAGTCATATCTCAAAAAATTAAAATTTTGTAGTTACTTAAGCAAAACTGCTCTTTTAGACCTTCTGTTACCTGCTTGAAAAAAATTAGTTTTATATTCCCAAGCTGAATCAAAGTTATAGCCAAAAGTCTTTGCTGGCAATTAGATCATAGGACTTATATCTTGAAAACTTAAATTGCATTTTGCCAAGTTCAACCCGGGGAATTAGTTCGGATACGTTCTTTCTAGCGCAAAGTTTTTTTTATTTTTCCATAGCATACAACAAATGTATGGCATGGTATTTGAAAACAGCAGTCCGAAGTCTTTTATAATCATTCGAATGACAGATTCTTGCGAGACATTAATTTTCTATGCCAAATTTTTAAGTTTATGGAACTTTTTTTCTACCTGGTCCAAGATGGATAGAAGGCGTACTGACCGATTACTTGGTCTCGGTCGTGATGTCATCCACTTCTGCCGTGGATGCAGGTCCACTGAGGAAGTTTGCCAGTGCCCGTCTCTGGCTAGGTGTAGATATAGGTTATTTGAATCCCCATTCCTTGTTAGCTTAACGGAACTATCACCTATTGATATTAAGGATATAGCTTCGTTCATCAAACTTTCTGGCTGGTTTTCCAGTGCGTGGTAGTCGTGCTTTTGTTGTGCAGCCCTTGCGATGACCAACTTCTTCCTTTTCCTGATTTGGTGGAACTTGGTTGGTACAAGAACTAGGCTCACCCGTGACATCATAACGGCGTTTGAACTTTGCGTGAATGAACCGATCGGCGGCGATCTTTAACGTATCCTGTACAACAATCCGAGCAAAGCAACATCTTTTCTCGTCTCTCAGCCTATAACAATAACTATACGGTTCTTTTAATATTATCGCTCCGTAATGAAAAATGGAATAATTTAGAATTTCCTGTACAGAACGATGCTTCTTCTTTTTATCATATCGACATCATTAAGAACATAAATGCCGTTAGGAAAAATGCCTATATAAATTTATAATTTTCATAATTTTGAAAAACTACTATTCAGTGTAAGAGCAGTTTGGTGGTTTTCCACCTATTAATACAGTTATTGGCAATCAGGTTTATAGAGATGGCGTCGCATAATAGTTAAAGTACGTACTTCATTGCAAATCAAAGCAAAATATATTCGAAAACTGTACTAGGCGAAAGCAGTAAAGCAGTCTTAATTCGATTTTCGAATTTTGGAAAGTAAAGTACCTAAGAAAGTAAAATTGCTAATGAATACAAAATCAAGGAAAGGAGTAATAAGAGGACATAATTGGTTCACTAAGAACAAGGCACTAGAAACGCTGGTGATCTGATATTGTTATTTGAAAAATATCAAGCATACATTGGTCTATGCTAACTAGAGGAGTAAAAGGAACGTCTATATATACTGGTCTACTCAATCTGGAAGTTACTTTCATATCTGGTGTGGTTATTGGACACTGTATACTTGGATGTAATTATAAGCATGTAGGCTATTCACATTATGACTATTATAGGAGTTGAGAAGATACAAAATTTTCTTCTTTTGAAATTACAATTCACCACTATGGTCTGTGGCTATACCGTATAAAACCTAATGAAGACCTTGCTAGGAATTTAGTTAACCAGTATGGCCTCCGAAATTAAAACCGTTATGTTAAGAATAAATGTGGAAGGAAACATTTACAACTTCTTTATAAGGAATAAATGCCTTTGAATACACAATCAAAATTAGCAAGACTTACTTTTCAAACGGAATCTTTTGTAATTGAAGTCCTAGGGTAATTCTTGTGGAATATAATGTACAATCGTATCGTTGAACCAGCCATCGCATCACATACGAACGCCGCTTGGTAACGACACATTTTTATTTTGATTGATGAATTCCCTGAGTCAGACATTCCAGGCCAGATATCTGTAACAAAATGAAAAATTAAAAAAAATAAATATTTCTTCTAGGCAAAAAATCTGAGAGTTATTAAGATTGTAATGAAAAAGTTTCTCAAAAATCTGTAGCTTCCGCCACTTATGCATACAAATTAATATCCACAACATAAGAGAGAAGCAAGATGTTTATCCTGACAAATGGGTTGTAGTGACTAAATTACGTATGAATCAGAGATCCGCAATAAGTAATCAAAACGATGAGTAGGTTCGAGTCAGACTTATAATTTTAGATACGCATTCATACTTATTTTGATATCATACTCATACTACTCATACTCAAAGTTGGAAGTACTCGTCGCATTTATACCTAACAACACGCATGATGTTATTGACTTCGACTCATGTCTACTTAATATTTACACGAAGCACAAAATAAGTATGATTCGCGTACGAATACCACAATACTCACAAGAAGATTGTGTGTATGCTTTGCTTGTTCACTTTGCCTTTCCTTTCTTCTTTGTTTACATAGACAACAACAACTAAGGCTGTAAATTTTGATGAATGATTCGTGTCACTCGAATTACTTATAAGTATTATAAGTATTTTTCTAAATTTATAAATTAGAATGAGTAGGCGTATGAATCAAACACATTTGGAGTGTTGTGGAGTTCGATGTACAACGTTGTACTCATACTCATTGCTACTTTAGTTAATAATTAATGTTGTAGCGAGTACGAGTGAATCAGAGTAGATGAATTTCAATTCTGTTGATTCATTCATACTCAAAATTGCATGAACGCTTATGAGTAGCGGTAAAACGCTTCATTGCTGATCTCTGGTATGAGATTAGTTCATTGGATTATGTAACTCAGATGATAAGGTTTTTTTTTTTGTAGTAATAAGGTTGTCGGAAAGGATTCATTCCATACAATTTATTTTCATTATTTTATTTTTTTTTATCGTATTTTTCCAGCTAATCAAATGATCGGTTTATTGATTGCAGTTTCTGGAGCACATTGAAACCACAGACAGTCTAGCATACCTATACGTACTACCCTCCAACCGAATTGCCACAAAGGACCCTTTTAAAGAAGTATGTACATCTTTTCATTCCCTCACTCTAATGTTATCACACTTAAATACATGACATGTTTTCTCCACACGAACCTATGTAAGTAAATGTGTACATTTAAGTTCAACTCTCTAACTGAAATTGTAAATGTTTTAATGCCATAAGCCTTTAATTGTTGTTACACTGTATTTCATTATTTAAACATTTCAAAGTCAGTCACCCATCATCTTGACTATTTCGTTTATTACATACATATGTATGTACATATGTATTACAACCCCTACGCTAACAAACCCACAATTTGCCTCAGACACACACCTACCCGGTATTCTTTATGTTTGTTCGTGTAAGTACTTGGCATCTGGTATAACAATGTGGTTTGGTTTAGTTTGGTTACAAATTTATTAGAAGGGGAAGAATTTCTTTTGCCTATTGTTTTGGAGTTTTTTTTTTGTAACGAACATATTCATCATACTGACAGTTTATTAGAAATTATGTCAGGGGTTTGTTTTTAACTATTAGCAGAACCTATTTATGAAGTCAGACATGCATACAGGGTAGCTGATATTAAATAACATTAACATAACATTTAATTTTAGAATCAGTTTAGATTTGTTCGAATTGGCCACCTTTGGTACGAATTATGGCCTTCAAACGGCCGACAAAGCCATCACAGGCTGCACGAAAGTGGCTCAGCGGTGTTTTGGCCCATTCCCGGCGAAGCGCCGTCTTGAGATGATCGACACTTTAGTCTTTTTTTAGGGAGAACCTTACTCTTCAAAATGCCCCAGCCGCAAAAGTCAAACGGATTAAGATCCGGAGATTTTGGTGGCCATTGAAATGAAGCGAGGAACCTCCTTTTTAAATCATTCTTGGTTGACGTGTGTCTGGATGCGGCGGCGCTGAGTTTTGTTGGAATGTCCATGGTCTGCGGCCGTAATGTTTGTCTGCCCAGGACTCCAATACTGTCTTCTAAACATTTTCCCTATAAAATTTGGCATTTATTTTGACCCCACGGTCGATTAATACGAGCGGTGAACGACCATCTTCTGTTACAGCGGCCCACACCATTATCATCGGCGGCGCTTGAGTCCTGGTGGCCAATCGCAGATGGAAATTTTTAGCTGACCTCTTTGGCAAGTAAACCCAATCATTTTGTTTGTTCACAAACTGCTCAATTTGGAATGGCTTCTCATCGGAGAAAAACAAATTCGGTAACTGGCTACTTTCGTACAAGCAAAGTAGCTCCTTGGCTCTTTCCAATCTAACTTTTTTGTCCATCGGTGAGCTCTTGCACTTTTTTGAACTTCAATGGCTTTAGTCCAAGCTCATTTTTCAATATGTGTGGCATCCGTTCTCGCGATATATTTAGCACACGAGCAATTTTTCTACCACTGCAGCGTGGATTTCGATTAAATTAAATTAAGATAACTACCTTTCAAACCCCGCGTACAGGATTTGTGCCGGCTCATTGCAACTCGACCATAATCGTTTCCACTCAGAGTAGTCGTCTATGACGAAATTTTTATCGCCAATGTGAACACTTGTGACTCCTATATATGGAACTGAATTTTTGTATCCAACTTTAATAATTTGTTTTTGGTTTCATTACTTTATCGTATAAAAGTGTAATGCACTTTTAACACAATAATTATCAGAGCGGAATAGAAGTGTATGTGACTACAAATAAATTCATGAAAGAAAGGCTTAAATATGGTGTTTTGTAATGGATTGTGTAGGTCCTAAATGAATGATATCGGAGGCTAAAATCAATGATAGTTTTTGAAGATGTTAAGTACTTGCCAGGTACATAAAAATGGTGGACGACAGTTTTTCGTTTCCCATGCCCCAATAGCAAAAAAAAAAAAAAAAAAAAATATCTACTAAAATTTCCTTCGTGTATAATAAATTTCACTGATGAATTTGTTTCACTATATTAAACAAGACTTTAAAAGTTTCAAGAGAATAATTTATTTGCTTAATGGTCTTCCCACTCACACTCGCACTCTCACTCCCACTCAAACATAGTAAAACCAATTATTTGTATGTTTATCTTTTGTTGAATTGTTATTTGTTGCCAATTAATATAAATTGGCTTTAAGCCTTCAACAATCTTTGCAATCAGATGATCATTTTTGGCTGTAGGTAAAATGTTAAAATTAAATTTCATTGTTTAAATGACAGAGAGTGAGAGCAGCCCATAGAGATAAAACATAAGCAATTAAAGAACTTTTAAAGTCATGTAGATTTCAAATACCATACATACATACATACGTATATACAAATATGTTACGTTTTTATGCGTATTAACACTTTCACACCACAACAATATTGTGTGTAGCTATGCGGTTGAATTGGTTCATTAGAGGAACAGAATTCATACACACATACATACATACCCTGCACTTAAATAGTGAAAAACATTTTCACTTCATGGTCGGTAAAAACAAGTAAAATTTTCCCTTGGTTTTGCCATTGTCCAGATGGAATACAATTTCATCTGCACTATCGGACCAAACTGGCTTTTGAAAAGGATTCTTTGAATTAGATTAAAGCATCTTAATGTTAAAAATTCATGCAATAACAAATAAGCAGAAAATTGTTACGAAAAAGGCGCCAGCGAACATCTGGAAACGGTATAGTTGTACGCCAATAAATAAAATGGAGTGTAGGAAAAACCGTTAACCGTTTTCACAATTCCAGATATGCTGCTCGTTTTGCATTTCACAAACGATTTATAATTTGAAGTCGCCATAGTTTAGTAGGTGGTGTATTGGATTATTAGACGTAAGGGAACGGTTCAAACCCCAAGTCAGGCACCTTAAACAAAACGAAATTTGAATATTTCTTCCGCGACTTCCTCTCAGTAGATTTCTAGTAAAAACTCAGAGAACAAATAAATTTGCCAGGAAAACTTTCTCAAATATCTATCGTAAACTGTATGTTACGCCACTCATGTATAAAATTAATGCACACAACATAAGTGGTGTGAAAACGCAGATCGTCATCCTGATAAAGGGTTGTAATGACCAACAATGGCACATTATGTCTGATAGTGTAGTAATGTACCAACCATGCAAGGATGGCTGATATAAGCGCTATATTTTTTTTTCTTTAATTTTATTGTTCAAAGGCAAAAAATGTTGAAAATAACATTAAATTTTAGAATCAGTTTAGATTTGTTCGAATTGGCCACCTTTGGTATGAATTATGCCCTTCAAACAGCCGACAAAGCCATCACATAAATTTTCAGCTGACCCCTTTGGCAAGTAAACCAGATCATTTTGTTTGTTCACAAACTGCTCAATTTGGAGTCGGCTTCTGCATCGGATAAAACCCAATTCGATAACTGGCCACTTTGGTGCAAGCGAAGTAACTTCTTGGCTCTTTCAAGTCCAACATTTTTTTGTCCATCGGTGAGCTCTTTACACTTTTTGGATATTCAATGGCTTTAGTCCAAGCTCATTTTTCAACATGTGTTGCATCCGTTCTCGCGTTATGTTCAGCTCACGAGCAATTTTTCTACTACTGCGGGGTGGATTTCGATTAAATATGGCCTTCACTTTTCGGATCATTTCTGGTTTTGTTACCATTTTTTTCGTCCACTTTTGGTACGCGATACAACACTGCCAGTATCACGGTAACGAGCAATGGCTCTAACTATAGCCACCTGTGGTTTTCCAGCCAAATATAAAGCAATCACACTATCACACTCGAATTCCATTACGAATAACTTTTTTTCTGAATGCAATTGATCAAAATGCTTTTGTAAGCTTGTAAACAATAAAATAAACTGCCACTGGAATAAATCTGTCAGCTGTCAGACGAGCGGTTTACAAATGATAACAACCTGAAGTTGGTTGCAATACATATCAGCCACTCTGTGTGTATGTAATATGCCCCCATGATTCGTTAACTAGTATTATCACTAAAGTTGTTCAACACCTACGCTATGGCTCAGAATATCAGAAAAAATTGGTTGCCACATCTCAACTAGAATGGCTAAATATCAATAGGACTAGGAACATGAATAGACGATTCCAAACATATTTTTTTTTTGTCTCAACGCATAATATCTGTTATTATTGTACTGGGTAGCCACGATAGACATTTATTAGCACATTACCTTCATAGAAATGTTTGCATCGCTTATAAACATTTTCTATTCCTTTATATTTGTGGCTTCAGCGACTTTAAGCTTTAAGCGACTATGTAGTTCGTAGAGAGTTTCATCAAAACTAAACACCACGATTATAATGACGCCGGTATTTATAAATCCTACTGGTAAATTTGTGGGCTCATTAATATTTTCTCAGTTATTCGATGTCTTAAAGGCTCTGCACTCTAATCGTATGACGCTCAAGCTCAAAAAATATTACAATGATGCAGATGAATTGACAAGGAAGGATACGTGCCAACCTATTTACGTACAGATTAAGTTCAGATTACTTCTACTCTCAATTAAATTAAAGATTTAAGAACTGGCAAAAACAGAGATTAGTCACCAGTTTGAGATCCTAATGAGACATCTTACGGCTCAGTGTAGATTAAGATGACATCTATAGAGGATGTCTGTCACGGATAACAATTTTTGCGAAGTATTTGAAGCGGAACACATTTTTGAGAATGCGGATCAACTAGCGAGTGTGAAAAGTGACACAGTGTTACAACGGGTGATATTTCTACTATTAAAGTTTTTAATTTCAAACCTTCATTAGAAAAGCGGTAGATCGATTATGCAAACAACAATAAATATGAATAGATATCGTGCAGGGTTACCCTCTTCTGACTACCAAGTCATGAGGAAATTCACAAAAATTACCAGGCAGGTGGACTTGCGAGAAGCCACTGATAAGACTGAAAGCTTTTTGTGTAGTGGGAAGAAATGTTGGATGATTGTACTCGGCGAAAGGGAAGAAAGAGGAGAGAGAGAGAGAGAGAGAGAGAAGGAGGCTCTTCTTCAAACCAAACTGATTTAAAATAATTTGTAATTTCATTGGGAAAAATAAGAGCAGAAGTTGAACCATGCCTCAAAATTTCCATGAAAAATCTGAGGTTTTTGACAAGAGGCTATAGACCCAAAGAACACTTGTTCAAAATCAAACTCAATATGTAGATCGTTTAAGGGAAACAAATTATTAAAACAAGTACTTGAGACTTGTGAGGTAATAATGCATTTTAGAAGGAAGTATCTGGCTACATATCAGATTCTGGAAAATAGAGCAGGAAATTGCACATGTTCGCACTGAGCAGGCTTTTAAAGTTTGTCGGTTTAGAGAAGACATTATAGGGTTACCATATAGAATGGAGACAGTACAATAGATCACAGTACTATGGCATCTTTACTCGTATATTTTTTCTTTGAATATGAACGATTGACCTTATTTAACAGACTTTTTAATAAAATATTTAGAAAAGAGTAACAATTCGTTTTAAATTCGAATAAACTCCTGACAATGTGTAGGGTACACCCGTAGTCATTTTATTGCATAGCTTGAATTATGTTGTCGTCTATGTGACAACGTGTACGTTAGACTGTATTTGTATGTGTGAAATGGTGGTATTTCTAATGTACGAATGTCCACACTTCCATGCCCAATTATATGGCCTTACTGGCCAGGATATAATCAAATGTCTGTAGCGCTGTGCTGCTATATGGGAAATAGAAATGCTATGGAGGAACAAAACAAATGTTCGGGCTGTGTATGTGGTTAGTGTTGGTTTCATATTTTCAACAACAACTTCTATTTTTTTTTTTTTTTTTGTAATCATCGTGTTGGTCATTTATTTGAAAGTGTTTTTGAAAGGTCTTTTGAATATTATCTCTCTATAGGGTATGTTATATGCATGTATTGTACATAAATGTATGACGATATATAACTTTTGTACTTGATTTTATGCTATTGTTGTTGTTCATGATGTTGTTTCTGCTGTTCATAATGATGGTTTTTCATTTGAATCTGTTGATTTTGTGTTATTGTTGCCGTTTATTAAAGTTCTCTTGTATATTTCGTTTGGAATCACATAAATATTTTCATTTTTCACATTTGATTGTGTTTGATAGTCTCTCTATACAATAATTTGAAAAAATATTCTATCAGTTCTATTCGATCAATGTGAATATTTTAGATAAAAATTCGCTGACTAGGAAAAGGGGCGTGGCACTTCCCATATGAATTAAATTTAAAATTTTTTATACCCTGAAATCCATATGAATAATTTGTGGAAAAAATGCCGAACTATATGATAAAAAAGTTCGTGTACATGGAAAACTATTAGAGCTAGAATCTCAGCACACACATATGAACATTTCGGGTAATGGAAATAAATGGACTCTATTTTTATAATGAACTAAATGACCCGTGAGAATATTTCACACCGTTAGTTGTCATTTTTGTAACATAAAATGAAAATAATTAATAGAAATTTTATTAAAAGTATAAAAATATTAGAAATCATAATATATCATACATATTTACATACATACATACATATTTTTAAATGTTTTTATAACTCTTCTTTGAATACAATGTTAGACGTAATGACATGATCATCATTAACTTTTTGTCCGTACGAATCCTTAATACAAACAAAAATATCTTTAAATGTACGCACTCGAGAAAACGTATAACTGCCCATGTGAAAAGACCGGTTCTGGTAAATACTATCCTACCTTTTGAAGGGTTCGACCTTGTGCTTTGTTTATCGTCATAGCAAAAGCAACTTTCACAGGGAATTGTTTTCGTGTCATTCGGAAAGGCACAGTTGGATCAGAAGATGTAAGATTGATTCGGGGCATGAGGACAGTTTTATCGGTATTAATAATTTTTACTGATATGATGTGCTCTCCCAAGTTTATTACGATTAGCCTGGTACCTGGTACACTTCATAAAACAAACAATGTCATGACAATAACGACATTACCGAAATGGCTTTTACAACTTTATATATTATTATGTCGAATAGCATTACAATTAAGCGACCCTGTTTATCGCACTTGATCTAACAACTACTGCAAAGTATTGCCAAAACAGATTTTTACAACTTAATATGCACATTTTATATAAATGACTTAGTAAAAAACGGCATTATAGTAAATAGCGGTATTGCCAGAATGGATTTTAATACATACAATATTATGTAGAACTGTATTACTATTAAGCGACACCGTATTACCACACTTGAACAAAAACATAGAATCATAATCATATTATTATGCAGTTCTATATAAAATATAATTTTTATCAATGAAAATATTAATTTTTTAATTTCTAATTATTTTATAAGCTCTAAAATGAGATATCATTCATTAAATTTGATGGGGTGGTATGGGAGATATTTGCAACCGATAAAAAAAGTGCTTTAGAAATAATATATATGATGATTCTTAGACAGAAAGTCAGTACTAAATATCATATAACTGATAAACTATTGCAGCTAAACTCATGTGTATTGCTTGTTCATTCCAATACCTATTTCATTATATGTTTGGGACAAGTGTAATTTAGATACCATTAATAGTAGACCATCGCTGACACTATACGGTCTAAATTTATTAACTACCTATAGCATACAGAACTTTTTAAAGAACCAATTGTTACATGTGGTTATATAATACAGACCAAACCTTTATGGCCGGATCATTTATGGTCGCCGTAATAAAAAATATTAAATTAAAGTTTTTTATCTTAAAAATAAAGAAATTTTACCTGTTATGTAATAATGTTTGAAAGAAAGTACTTAAATAGTGCTTATAATCCCCAAATCAACTAAACGAGTTAAACATTTATTTTGTGAGTGATCATATTGTGATAAATTAAAAACCAAAAAAATGCCACCTAAAAAATTTTCGCTTTCTAAACGCACCAAAAATGCTTTTAATTTACAATCACAATGAGCTGACGAAAATTCCGAAGAATGTGATATTCGTCTGAGTGTTGAAAGGTCTAGAGCCTCCACATCTAGAGCTGCTGACACTCAAGTTTAACGTGATGAACGTTTAGAAAGGGAAATAATACGATCGCAAAGAGCAGTAGCTACAGAAGCACCAGATCAGCGAGATGTACGTGTAGAAAGAGAGAGAGAGAGAGAGATAGACTACGAGTATCATCGTCTAGAGCTGCTAAGACACCTTATCAACGTGATGCACGTCTTAAACGAAAACAAATCCAATCATCAAGGTCAAGAACTGATGCGACAATGGATTAACGCGATGTACGCCTAGAAGGAGAGAGACTACGAATATCAACATCTAGAGCAGCTGAGACACCTGAACAACGTGATGCACGTCTTAGAAGAAATCGAACCCAATCATCAAGATCAAAGTGATGCACGTGTGGGAGGAGAGAGACTACGAATATCAACATCTAGAGCAGGTGAGACACCTGATCAACGTGATACACGTCTTAGAAGAAATCGATACCAATCATCAAGATCAATGTGATGCACGTGTAGAAGGAGAGAGACTACGAATATCAACATCTAGAGCAGCTGAGACACCTGAACAACGTGATGCACGTCTTAGAAGATCCAAGATCATCAAGATCAAGAACTGATGAGACACCGGATCAACGCGATGCGCGCCTAGAAGGAGAGCTGCTGAAGGTACTGTTAAAATATAAAAAAAATCGGCCCAGCCGTTTAGCCGTCTATAGACTTCCAACAAACAAACCCACAAGCAAATAAACACACATTCCTTTATATATATAGATATCGATAGGAGCAGCGAAGCACACCGGGTTTTAGCTAGTTCTTTATAAAACTAACAAAATTTCTTGATTTAAATAGGATGCCACAGATCCCTTTATAGGCAATGCATTCGCAGCGGAACAACATTTTATGAGTTTGATCATTATACGAAGACAGGGAAGTGCCTTTAAGATATTAGATAGCTGAAAACATATTGATGAGCTCTCACTGTCCTGGTTGATTTCTAAACATAAGGCAATGGCTGTGGTCTGAGTCTTGTATATAATTGGTAATTTTACCAGTAGGAGAGGCATATGAAAACCGATATTAATACAATTGCGGAGGCTGGAAAGCTGGGATCTAATGTTTACCGTGGTGCCTACCTATTGCCTGTCCTGGACAATCTTGTTCTTATGCTAAATAAAATTAAACTTTATCGTCTAAATTCTGAGAGCAGCAATGTAACATGAATTTGATTTTAAATTCAGAACATTCTAATGTTTGGAAACATTTTACATTCACTGTAAAGTTTTCGGGAATTTTAATATCTTTTTTGAAATTGTTTGTGTGTAGATATTTAAGCCATTCATATTTTATATTTTTGGTATTCTATCGAATTGGCTATTTTTGGTATTTTCCTAATGAAATACTTCATTTTCATTCAAATCGAAATGGCACAATGTATGTATGAATGTATAGACAACAAACAGCATAGCAATTAGTACTAATAATAAATGCAAATTATTTTCAATATCGAGACTAAACAAATAAAATTTAAATATTAAGTACATACAAAGCAAATACTCGTAAATAAATACGTAGTATTTCAAGCAGTTGGTATGCATTATTAAGGATATAGATTTCAAAAGAAGAAAAAATTAAAATTCATACACATTTTCAGCAATTAAAAGAAAGGATCAAAACTAATGGCACAATACATACAATTTTTTATTTTGAAATCATAAGTTGATTGTTAAAGAATCCTAAAGTTTGGCTATCCTACAGTTTATTTCAAATGCTTTTCACTATGACTTGTCTAGACAGGACCTGCAAAAAAAAAAATTTAAAGTAGATACGTCAGCAAACCTATGAATAAATACTGTTAAACTAAAAGCTCTTTGCGTCAGTCCAACAGATCACAACTAAGACAATATTAGGAACATACAAGAAAGCGGTCCTTTTAGCGAAGACACTAACCATCCTATCTTTTCTTTTCGAATGTTTAGAACTCAGATTATTCAATTCAAATGTAAAATAACATTTTCTCTGAAATGATAAAGTGATTAATGATACGAAAACCAATGGAGTAGATTCCCTGTGTCAATGGAAATTTGACATTTTCTAACGAAGAGTTATATCCAATAACATGAATCAAAATCAACTTAAGTAGTCCTACTTACTTAATAGTCTAGTAGGTAGTATGTTAGCTTATTAGACGAGTGCTCTTGGTTTACATTTTCAAAAACATTTCTTTTGGCGACAAAAACAGTGGCTGCAAATAAAAAAAATGCCTCAAATATGTGATTCGGAGTAGACATTGAATAGTAGATCCCATTACTCAGAGTGATGAGTGGTGTGAGAAGATAGGTTGCAATCCGCCCAAAGGGTTGTAAAGATCAGAGGTTTGATTACGAACACTCCTTTTACTCAAAACTCGCCTTGCTCAAAACTTTTACTCAAAATTCGCCTTAACAACACAAGTATGTATCGTTTTGATCGATAGCAGTTTGACATTTGTGACATTCTGTTGCAACATCAAAATTGTATGTAACCTGACATTAACAGGATGGTAACGTAATACATTCTGCAAAGCGCCAAAGGAACGAAAATGGAATTAAAATTCTAATGTATTGCACTTCGTCTCCTGCAAGTGTTTATCACCCACTAGGATAATACCATAAAATACTGCTACAATTATAGTTACGACCCTATTGTTTACATTTTTGTTATTCTAGGCATTGCAATTAGAGCGGCAAATAAATAACTCGCAAACAAATAAACCATTCGTGAAAATAGCACTAAATAAATACATTCTATTGATGAAGGAGGTAAAGGCGGGTGGAGGGTAAATCCCAAATATAATACAATTTTAGTAATTTATGCATTAGATTCAAAATTATTACAATATTAATGCCAACAAGTTTTATTTAATAACATCGGGTGTTTCATTAAGTGCTTTCTTATCCTTAAATTTAAATGAAACAGAGTGCGTAAGTTACTATCAAAAGTTTGTATTCGATTGTAACATAACATCCTTCAAATGTTTGCCATGTCCTTATCAGAAATGTTCAATTTACCATTACTCTGGAGCATAAATCAGACCGAATATGACCGTTAAAATGGGTTAAGATGGCTTTACGGACCACTGTAATTTGTATCTAATTCACAAAAATTTGAAGCTTAAGAAATCTCCGCGTGATAAAATTCTAACGAGGTGGAATTGCGCGATCTCGCACACCAGATACCCCTGATATTATCATGCCATCAAATCGTTCATGTCTGCTGTCCAATGTGACATGTAGCACCGATCTGTTGAAACCATACATTGTTGGTATTCAGATCATTAAATTCAGGCAAGGTAAAAAGAAGTTTTCAGGATTAAAACATAGTTCCTCACACCACTTATGTTGTTTGTGTTAATTTTATACATGAGAGGCGGGATCTACAGTTTAAAATCAACTCCGAACGTCACATTTTTGAGAAATTTTTCATGGCAATTTTATTTCCTCTCAGAGTTTATGCCAGAAATCTACTGAGAGAAAGTCGCCAACTTCATATTTCATTTTATTCGAGATGTCTGACCTGGGGTTTGAAACGTGGTCAACAGCCAATACATTATCTAATAGACTACGGCGACTTCAAGGTCTGAATAGAACACAGGCAAAACTGTATGAATAAATGTTAACTAATTTAAATACAGTGGAACTTCGACAATCCGGACACATATAGTATTAGACACGTCCAGATTATTTTAATTATCCGGGCTATAGTATGTAGTGAAAATTATTAAAACAATCTAGGTGAATTAAATACATACTTACATATGTGATTTATTAAAAAACAAAGTTATTTTGTATTTCTAACTTTGTTAAGGTGGTTGATTTGTGTTTTTTGCTCTAGCCTGTTCTACATTATTCTCCTCAGCCTACTGAATGCGTACACACATAATTGGCCCTTACAACCCTTAGGTCAGGATTACGACCTAGCTTCGAACATCACTCATGTTGTGTGCGTTAATTGTATATGTGAGTGGCGGAACCTACAGTTGAACGTTGAGAAATTTTTTTGATAGCAGGTTTACTTACTCTCAGAGTTTTTGCCAGAAATCGGCTGAGAGGAAATCGCCGAAGATACATATTTTTTTCCTTATTTCGTTTTGTTGTCTGACCAGGGGATACGAACCCAGGCTTCTCGCTTAATAAGCCAACACACAATGTACTAGACTATGGCGATTTCAGCCTATTTAATACAAAATATCTTTGTTTTTGTATCCATACCTATAAAGACGTCTTCGGACTTTGTGAGCAACACTGGCGATTCTTTTCGTTTAGCGTGTTGTATTATTTCTTCATCGAAAAAATCGAATGAAAATTCATTTGCACCAATTTGCCTAATCATTGATATCTTCATCAGTTATGTTATTATTACCGGGTCCATTATAGGTTTTCGAAATAAATTGTTTTATCTTCTCTTTATACTTTTAATGTTGCAAAGCCTTGATCTAGGAACATGGAAATTTTCGGCAACCTGCCTAATAGATTTTCCTTCATCAAGGCTTTGTAAAATACCAAACTTTTCCTTTAAAGTTAGTGTTTTATGTTTGCGTTTATTATTCAATGACACTTGGTATGAAGGTAGACAAACACGCTTGCGAAAGAATGTACCGAATAGTAATTAAAAGTATGAATAACAAAACATCCAAATTAAAAACGGAAATTTAAATTTTTTTCTTGCATAAAAAATATTTGTCCGGATTGTAGAGGTAAAACTTTTAAGTTGTCCGAAATGTAGGAGCGTCCGAATTATTGGAGTGTCAGTACTGGTGTATGTCCGGACTGTGGAAGTTGCACTGTAACAAAATTCCAAAGCCCCTGTTGAAATATCCGATATATTATACAAGAAGTATGCAGCAAATACGACTGTATGATGTGCTTTATTTGTGTATTATATTTTAACTTAAATTTCTGAAATATTTTAAACCACAATCATATTATTTAACTATGTACTCGTTATTGATGGCAGTACCGCATATTGTAAATGTCAGCAAAAATGCGCTGATTAAATAAACACATTAAATGGCATATAACTGCTGCTTCTAATGCCCCAATTCAATAATAAATATTAAATATTTCTTTTAAACATATGCATGCAAATGGAAATAACAATCCAGTTATTATTAAATTTTCGATTCCGTTTAATTTATCGAAACTTATATTCAAATTTATTTTAATTTTTCTTAAAATTCTAATTAAGATGTATGGAAAATTATTAGAAATAATTTTCATTATTTACTAAACGTTGTTATATTTGGGCAATTCACACGACTTTGTATCGTGTATCAATGTATTTATGATGTTTGTGAACGCTCAATGCGATGCTGTATTGTGTATTTCGTATTCCATATGTATTTTATTGGCATTCAAATGATTTGAAAGCACGAAACCTATACAACTTTTGAAAAACATATGAAAACATATACAAATTTTTTTCATTCACACAATTTGATAGCACGAAACCAATACAACTTTTGAAAAATTTATGAAAGAATTGTGTATAAGTGTATCGGATTTTTACATGAAAACTATCAACAACACTGAAAAGTATAATCATCCAACAATACAATGAATACAACGATACAACGGCTTGTGTGAATTGACCAATTGTTTTAGCATTTTAATAACTCATTGATGCAATAAAAAGATCTGTTTGACTTCAATCCATATTTATTGTCCGCACTTATCGCAATACGGTTTAATATTATATGACGCTCCCCCATTATTACTTTATTCTATCTGAGAACCTTGACAGAAGATTTTACATTAAGATTTGAAATAGAAAAGCCCTGTCAACACATATTGTTGTCTCTGAACATCCTATGGACCTGCAAAACCTTCTAACATAATAGGATAGGCTGATGAATTTTCTCATAAAGTGTCAATGACTAGTGTATTTAGTTTCAGGGCGAAGCTAAGACGACTATGGCTCCTTCAGAGGTTTTTTATTGCTAGGTATTGAAAGCGAAGAAGAATTAACTTCATTTGCCAAGTACATTTTCTTATTTAATTTTATTGAAGATTATTGGCTACACGTCTAACAAGCTAACACACTATCTACTAGTTTAAGATAAGTACAAATCAAATCCATGAACAAATTTGTTGAACTTTCAGGCTGTTTATTATTTTGTGTTTAAAGCAGTCATGATTTAATGAGGATTGATTGTAAACACTGTTACTATTTGGGTACCCCGATGGCCAAGTTGGTAGTGTGCCGAGGCCATGGCTTTGACTCCCACCAAAGATTCTGGGTGTTTGTGATTCTCTGATTGTTTGTCTAACGTTATATGTGATTAGTCGAAATTAAAAAATGAAAGTGAAAATTATACTAATAAGCAATTTTTGAAAAAAGTATAGAAGGTAACATTGGTCATGGGGCGCACTACCCACTACCCCGTTTTTCTTTCTCCTTTAAACTATCTTTCCTATATTCCCGCGCAATGCACTGAATGGAAAGGGGTCATTTGCCTCCAAAAAACTCGAAATTATCTTTGGGGGTATCGCTTCGTGTGTTATAACATTCTCATAAGTTTCTCATAAAATCTGTGGTTCGGAGTCGACTTTAAACTGTAAGTCCCGCCACTTATGTATAAAATTAACACACACAACATAAGTGGTGTGAAAACTAGGTCAATAATCCTGAATGATGGATTCTAATGATCAATTATGTATGTAAACTGTGGATTTCGCTACTCAATTTTAAAATTAATTAAATAGACTGCTATGAGTAACAATATTTCTGCAGATTTTAAACAAATTTTACCTAAAGTTCTACTCCCTCTTGTTGTATATCATTTGAACTTAAACTTGTTCTCAATAGAGACTTGTGAAGTCTCTGACATTATTATAAAACCGCTAAAGCTTATAACAATGACGTTTAACTGACTCATTGTAGCATAATTTCACTATTCATTTCGATATTAAATTCTAATTAATCCATTATATTGTACAATATTTATGCTATTCTAATTCAATAATAGAATCATTTGTTAATCTTTTCATATTTATTTATTTAACAATATTTTTGACTTACAAATCTCTATCTATTCGAAAATAAGATTTTTATTTACCCAAATTGTTTAATTAATTTTTAACAAAGCATTTGAGGTAGCGTCAATCATACTGTACGTACAATAATTACTGATGACTTGCCTTCATTTTCAAAATTTCATTTCTTTAACAAACGATCTCAGATAAAGGTAAAGAGCAAACGAGAGAGAAAAAGGAAGTTAAATTTTTGTTTCCATAATTTATGCAGAATTATATTAGAAAACGTATTTCCTTTAGATTCCTCGGTTACTGTGTCTCTATCTCCTCTACAACAAGTCTGTTGAATATTAAAACAATCATCGAGGGGGTTATAGATTGTGTAGATTTGTATACGAAAATCTATTCTAATATTTTTAGCTTAAAATAAATAACTTGCTTGCATAAATAATTATTGAATGAATGGAAGCAGTTTGAAATGAAATTAAATTATTCTTCAGACAGGCAAGCGAGCTATACATACAGATTGGTTTTTGGTTGTTTTTAAATTTAATGGGTATGAATGTTAGAAGAATGATTCCGTTGAACGAAATTTTAATTACAAGAACAAACAAAATTAAGTTTTGCTCATATTCGAAATATATAGGGTGGATCAATCAAGGGTTTCAGATATAACAAATCTGGCAACATTCTATTCTGTCACAAAATTCGTTATATTATCTTCACAGTAGGTAATGGTGATGTCGATTTTGCATTAAAAAAATCATCTGTTCGGATGAAGCTCATGTTCATCTTAGTGGGTACGGTAATAAGCAAAATTTCCGTATTTGAAACTGAGGTCTTACAGAAACCAATCCACGCATTACGAGAGACTGGTTTGGCTTGTAGAACGAAAACGTCTTTGGACCATATATGAGAACGGCGCATATTTGAGGACGGTCAATGGAGACATCTATCACCTGATAATAACCGATTATCTTTTTTCTGCTCTTCATGGTATTGATTAGGGATGCCAAACGGGATCGATTTTTAGCAATCCCGGGGTATTTCGAGATAATTCAAAATCCAAAATCGCAATTTTCTCTTAATAATAAAAATATTTTGTTAACACATTTATTTGTATTCCAATTATGTATATCAGAATTAAATGTCATGAAAAATAAAATAATAAAAAGCAAGACAAAAAGTAAAAAAGCGTAAATTAATAAAAATTATTCATACATATCGCTCCTTTATTGCAACATAGTCATATCTCAAAAAATTAAAAATTTGTAGTTACTTAAGCAAAACTACTCTTTTAGATCTTCCGTGCATGTTGAAAAAAAATTAGTTTTATATCCCAAGCTGAACCGATGTTATAGCAAAAAGTGTTCAAGTTTTTCTGAGATATGACTATGTTGCAATAAAGAAAAGAAAATAAGAAAATTATTTGGAGTCCAACAAAAAGATGAAAGCAATTAACATGTAATCTGACAGGTTGAAACGAATTTTGTTGTCAATGTACGCTGCCGTTGAAAAACACTTCTCGCAATCTACATTTGTTGATAAAATAATTCCAAGATGCTGGATGCAACTTGGAAATAAATATTCAACGCTACCACCTCCTGATGTAAATAAATCTATTTCCTTGGACAGTTGAGTATCTAAATCAGTTACCCTATTAATTCGTTTTCATTCTTCGATGGCATCAAATAACTTTTTATCACTGGAAGTAGGGTTTTTCTCATCCGAAGTCAAGTGATATTGAATTTTTTTTCAGGACTTTTTGTAGGGTCAAAATACATATGAATTCACAATTTCGAAAATCACGAAAAATACCGGGATTCGGGATTTCCCGATTGGCATCCCTAGTGTTGATATGCATGATGTTTGATGCATGGTGCAATTTTTTTACACATTTTATACCACAATCAATTTATTGCGTCAATCGTTTTATGGCCGTTTAATTAGCCTAAATCGTAATGACAATTGGTCGCCAAGAAGCTGCGATTTGAAACCGTTGGACTATTTCCTCTGGGGCGCCGACAAACCAGCGAAAACTAAGTATTTAAAGGCCTATATTGATGATGCCATTGCCAAGATACAGCCACAAGCACTCCAGAGAATGCACAAAAATTGGTCCTTGGTAACAATTGTACTTCACAACAAAACAAAAAAAAAATTGGCAAAATATTTCGTCATATGGATGAGTGGTACATATTGGAATCTAGGTCTTTGAATTCCTTTTTATTTTCGTTTTAGAAAATGCTCCTGACTACAATGCACTCTCCCATTCATTAATCGCTTTTTGAAATTGTTGAAATTTATCAGTCATGTGTGTTTGGGTGCATATACCTTTTGCCATTCACATATCATAGTTTCTATCAACAATTTAAACAATAAATTAATTAAAATACAATAATTTTTAATCAAAAGCACTCAAAATAAACACTACAATTGCAGTAATTTATTGTTGCCACTTCATTTTTATGACATTGTCAGCAAGTCATACAATTTCTGTTATTGTTGTAGACACAATAAATAATTAATTTTTATTATACTGCTGTGAAAAGAAAAAACACAATAAGTACAATAGCAATAAATGAAAATGATAAAATTGCACTTCAACAAATAACAGCAAAGGAAACTATCCAAAAACTTAAACTAGTCACACTGATAAAAGTAAATGGAGATGGGGAAAGAATTTCGAAAATTATTATTTATATCCTCTAGGGCAAATATTTGCAGCACTTTCACCATAGTTATCTACCAGGACATAACTATGATTGTTGAGGTAGTGTAAGAATCTATTCGTGTCTCTGGTGAAAGTCTAATCCATTCTCTTCACGCTATGCCGTGGCAACCATTACACAGATATTGCCAGAAACTTTGATATCGCCTTGTGCTAAATGTTTGCACGGAGTCGAGATCTAAACTTAAGTCATGTATAGGTGGCGAAAACTTGAAAATCAACTAATTGATGACATTAAGTAATTAGAAAAATGGGCTGGCTCCTTACAAAGTCTACGATGATTTAGAAAAATCAGCAAAACAGTGCGGTATGGACAAAGAAATCGTACCGTATGCTGAATACGAAAATATTAAATGCAAACATTGGTCGATTATCAATGGTCGATTATCCTTTGCAAGCGATTTTAAAGCCTAAAGTTATAGTAGATAAAATTTTAGCAAATGTCGGATTGCAAAAATGATCAATCCATCAATCTAGTCAATTCTTCAGTACACAAGCAGAGGGTATAATTAGTCTGAAGTAAAGGTTCACTATGATAATGCCAATTCACAATATACTTGAGGCAGAAACTAATGCAACTGACTTAATATTTTGACATTGCCATATGAATCGTGTAAAAAGCAGTCCTGATAATTTAAAAAAAAAAGCTTTTCCAAATCTTGGAGGGTTTTTTAACTTACTTAAGAAAGAATTAATGAAATAAATTTTTTTAGTTCGAAAGTTTGAGGTCGCCGTAGTCTAGTAGGTAGTGTGCTGGTTTATTAGACGTAAAGCCAGGGTTCGAGTTCCAGGCCAGACATAAAAATAAAATACAAAAAAAAGTATATTTCTTCGATTTCCTCTCAGCAGATTTCTTTCAAAAACTCTGAGAGTAAATAAAATTGCCAAGAAAATTTTCTCAATTCTGTCGTTCGGGATTGACTTTAAACTGTACGTCGCGCTACTTATGTATAAAATTGACACACACAACATAAGTGGTGTGCGAAACTAGCCCAATAATCCTGACTGAAGGGTTGTAATGACCAATTATGTATGTATGTAATTGTAAATGTTTTTCTAGCTCGAAATTGATTTAATGAAGCCGCCTACACTGCCGTCGACCGTACCCCTAAGTTTGCGAATATAGCTTTTCTTTGATTTTAATTACAAAAAAAGGGACTTAATTTGTTAATTTCTTTTTTAAATACAAAAAAATAATAATAATAATAAGACATAACATTAAAAGTTGCCAAAATGGCAAATTGTACAACAGGATCGAAAATTATTGGCTCAAATATTGACGAGTGTAAACTCAACAATTGTACCCTACATTAGAATTGTTCCCTGGACATGGAGGTCATAAGAGTAATGATTAGGAGAAACGGGAGATAATTTTGAATTATTCTGTAGGGTTAAAAAGTAAGTATTTTGTACCAGCTACCATTAGACTATACAGCTGGAAAAGTAGTAGAACACAAATCCTCGGACAATGCTTGAATTCCTTGACACTTTTGAATGGAAGATTTTTATAAAAAGCTATGCATTATAAGCAGCAAGAAATTTGGAAAGAGGTAATCGGTTAAAATAAATTAGCCTACGGCTTACTTTTTTTTACTAATTTAACGAGTATAATAAGAATGACCCTTAAAAAGGCGTACCAAATTTTACTTTTTTCCAACAAATTATTAAAAAATAAAGACACTTTGTAAATTAAAAAGGCAAAAAAGAAGCAGCAAATAAGCTCAATAAAGTTTATTATTGCTTTAGTAATACAATTTTGCCAACGAGGAATGATTCTTTCTACTCTTGGATGTGATTAAATTAATGGCTCCTTTGCTAATCTAGAATCATCAACAACCAGTATTATTTACATCGTACTCGTATTCATATTCTTAGAAAATATGTTTCCAAATCTGTATGATTGTTTAAGTCATATTTGTTGTTCTTTGTTTCGTTTTGTTTTTCGTAGAAATATTTGTAAAGGAAGATGTAATTACCCATATACATATACAAGCACTTACATTAACTTAAAGGGTCTGCATTACAAATACAATTTCTGTAATAGAATCGATTTAAGAAAATTATAAACTTTCTTATTAATCCAGGAAGTATAATGTTGTCTCCACTAGAGATGCCAAACGGGATCGATTTTTAAAAATCCCGGGATATTTCGGAATTATTTGGGATCCAAGAATCCCGAAAAATCACGGGAACCTTTTAAATCAGCTACCTTTTTAATTCGTTTTATAGGGCTTTTGCATTCTTCGATGCCATCAAATACTTTTTTATCACTGGAAGTATTGTTTTCCTCATCTGAGATCTTGTTATCAAAGTCAAGTGATATAGAATTTTTTTTCAGGACGTTTTGTAGGGTCAAAATACATATGTATTCCTAATTCTGCAAATCCCGAAAAATCCTGGGACAAGTTTTTAAAAATCCTGGAATTCGGGATTTTGTGAATCCCGAAAATCCCGGGATTTCCCAATTGGCATCCCTAGTCACCACTTCATTCAAAGAAATGTGGACTCAAATCTGATCAAACCTGTATGCCGCAGCGTTAACGGATTTGGATATCTTAATCCAGCACCCTGAAGCGTAGGAAAGAGGACTAATAATAATCACCAGACAGGCCGAAAATAAAAACAATCTTCATCATAAATACACATATTCAGAGTGTTACTCAACTATTAACGGAAAGAAACGGTGAGTATGTTAAAACAGTTTTTCGACTCGTAAGACCCTACAACAAGCGTCTACGCCAATAGACAATGAATTTCAATATTTTATTGGATATTTTCCAACCTTTGAAGATGTCTGAATTGCATTAAAACGTTAGAGAGTTTCAGAGAAAACAGATACTCTTTTTACATGATGTTTTAATAAAGACTCTCAGACTCTCTTGAATAGGATTATGATAATAATGAATCAAACTTCTTGATGCATTCACTGAAGTCTCTGTGACCAGGAGACCTGTATAGACATCTGTTTACATCTGTATAACTTCACAAACGTATACGAAAAAGAATGAGGTGAAATATGGAGAAGATCGAATCGCTTGTGCAATCCGATATATTTGTTTGGGGATGTAGGGATATTTGTAATATAGATATGAGCCATTTCGCTTAGCAATTTAAGAGCATAATCAAACAGCCATTCTTATGCTTACAGCGATATCCTCTTGAAGTAGAACATTTCATTCTAAACTCATTTGGGCCCGATATGGAGCCAAATCTTAATTTGTTTATGTAAATATGCTTCCTCCAGGAAAAAAAAAGATTTTAGATTATCTTCTCGAATAGTCCTGAGAGTATTCAAGAGAAAAGTCGCACGTAAGTTTTCGGTCAAATTGGAGTTGGCGTTGATTTGCACATTCCAGGCCAATAAGATTTTAAATTATCTTTTTATACCCCTGAGAGTATTCAAGAGAAAATTCATAAATTCATAATTTCTGTCCAGTGGGAGTTGGTGATGATTTTTGGATTCGTTCTAATAATGAGCTGTATGAGCAGCTCCGAATGGGAAAGAAACGCTGTGGAAGTAGAGGTGCCTTGAAGAATGTGTTAAAGTAGACCGAAATAGACTAAACGTTGTTGACGACTATTAATGGCCATTTACAGAAGTAAGTTAATAAAAGTGCTCTCTATTCTTGAGAACATACTTACACACATAATTGGTCATTACAACTCTTCGGTCAGGATTATTGACCTAATTTCTCACATCACTTTTGTTGTGTGCATGAGTGGCAGGATGTACAGTTTAAAGTCGACTCCGAATGACAGATTTTTAAGATACTTTTCATGGCAATTTTATTTACTCTCAGAGTTTTTACCAGAAATCCGCTGAGAGGAAATCGCCGAAGAAATACTTTTTGTATTTTGTTTTGTTATCTGGCCTGGGATTCTTGAGGACATCTTAAGTTAATGAAACATACGTACTTACATATATAATTGGTCATTACAAACCTTCAGTCAGGATACGACCTGGCTTCTCACACCACTTATGTTGTGTGTGTTGATTTTATAGATGAAAGATGAGATTTTTTTGAGATGCTTTTCATGTCAATTTTCTATAATTCTTAGAATTTTTGCCAGTAATCTGATGAGAGGAAGTCCTTAAGAAATATTTTTTCATATTTCGAAACATAAAACGATAATTTCGAGTTCTCTCATACTTTTCTATTGGCAAATGTCTTCCTCTTCTGTTTAAAAAATCTCTCTTGGAAAACTCAAATCCAATGTTTTAAACGAATGGAGACGTGGATTTAAAACTGATGATTGAATTTTAAATCAGGGGCAATATTGCTGGCAAATCAATGCTAAAGAATATTTTAAACAATTTTTCTTAACAAAAGGCATTCCCATATGAATAAAGTTGCAGCCAACTTATGGACATCCAGTTTCCATAAAACACTAACACGCCGGTTTGCGTCGCCTCGTTCTGCGTCTGCTTCGAAGTTTCGTCTTTTTAAAATTCCTATGATTTCGAAGTTGCGTCGTTTTTGTTTCAGTTTGCGTCGCATGTTTCGAAGTTGCGTCGTTAGTGCTGCGATTTGCGTCGTTAATATGAAAATGTTTGTACAAAGCTAAAGCAGAAAAAGGGGATTTCCCGTTTAAGTCTAATGTAAATACATATATACATGTCTGATGGTTTCAAGTTGTAGGTCGTTAGTAAATTAAATATTGAAAAATCTATTTTTTCAGGTAAAATTATGAATCTCGGAATCAATTAAATGAAAATCAATACAAATGTATGGAAAATCGTGCTTCGTTTTGCATCTCGTTTCTTCAGACCCTATTAACGACGCAAACCGGGGTATTAGTGTATTTATTAACAGCTGCACTAGTAACAATTATTATGAGTTTAAGATAAAACATTAAGATTCACTGCGAAATATGTGGATATTATAATGTTTAGAGTAAATGTTTATTATTTCTTGTTAAAACTTATATTACATACATCCTTATACGAGGTATGATATAAAATCAATAAAAAAATAATTATTTATCCAGCATATTGTATATTTCCTTCATGGTGGTAATGTTATATAGTCGAGAGCTACAATAAAGCATTGTTTTCTACAGGCTTTCGTAAAAAACTCTGAAACTAATTCGAAAAATTATTGTAAATACTGATGGAACCCTAACTACTTCATAAACTAAACCTCGCATATCTAACAAGAAGAAATAAAAGAGAAATACATAAGTTTCAACAAATTGCTAAACAGTAAAGTCTACTAAAAGGCTATACAAATTTGAAGAACGAATTTTAAAAAAATTTCTCATAAAATTCCATAAGCAAAGATTTCACTGCCCCAAACCTATTGGCCATAGAATGTATGGTTATGAGTGTAATCTTGCTGTTGTAGTGGTTGTATGCCATGTCTATTTATTAAGCATTTTTAGTGCTGGTACATTTGTGTTAAGAATCATTTTAAATAATGATCATAATAGATATATACACACACAAACACACACACACACATGATTGCAAATTACACTTATTTGTGGAGAAATGGTTAAGAACGAAGAGATTATTTTTTACCAAAAAATTTTACGTACTATACAGCATTTAACTTCAGATGTATAGTAGTATTTAGATGTTATTACTCGAAAGACATACAAAAAAATAATAAAAATAAAATAAAATAAATTATTTTGCTATTTTATTTTAAAGTTTATATTTTGTTGTTTTTTTTTTATTATTTAACTTTAATAGTTTCCCAGAAACGGATACGGAAGTGGGTGCATGATTAAGTGGATTTTTTTTTTTGTGTATAAATTTACATTTTGTGCCAAAGTTTTCTCAATTCTTAAACAGTTGATACACAAGCACTTGAGACTGAGTCTAGACTTTAGAAACAAAATATTTAAATAAACTGACTGGTATTTCAATGAACAAATTATTCCGCTTCGTTAGTATAACAAAATAAAAACGAAATGATATTAGAAAAAGGTGTCCTCCAGACCAGACTATAGAAGAAATAATACATAGCACTGTGAGATTTTTAATAATAATTCGTATTACAATATACGCAACGCCCCAATATCTTATTTAACGACAATAGTAATATGAATCCATAAAGCCTGTCATTGCTTTGATGGAATCCAATTACAGACCTTTAGTAAAACCATATTAAATTTCAATTTAGTTTCAGAAATCTAACGATTTTTTCTTTGTTTTTTTTTGAAATTACTGGCTTAAAGTAAACGTTTTCCGTCCCCAAGCCGCAGAGATTAGCTTACAGTATTCCCTCGATTTACGTCGTCTCGATTTAAGTTGTTTGGATTAACGTCGTCAAAAATTTTGCTCCCTTAAATTTCGATTTGCGTCGTTATTCGATTAACGTCGCTTCTGTTGTTTATAAACAAAATCAGGGGAATTCCGTCTTTAAAAAAAATTCAATACATAGAATAAAAATTTTATTATTTTCGCTTTTTTTTTTTGTAAAATCTACATAAATAAATGCATCTGATAGTACGAGTTGTTTGAAATTCGATTTACGTGGTTTCGATTTACGTCACCTTTTTTCGGAACATTATTAGACTTAAATCATCTCACACTTGCTGAACAAAACGAAATATTTCTTAATTAATTTTTTTTTTTTGTTTTCTGACAAAAACTCTGAGAAATAAATAAAATTGATATGAAAAGTTTTTTAAAAATCTGTCTTTCAGAGTCGATTTTTAACTATAAGATTTTTGAAACTAGTTGGTTATCCCCACTAAATTGTTGTAGAGACCAATTAAATTAGATAAGTAAGACAACGGCAAAGGCAGAGCAAACGATGCCATCTCTATATTATCTGCTATAGCAGCTGTATAAACTTCATAAATAAAACTGGAACAAAGGAAAAGAAATAATAAGAAGATGAAGGTTGCATACCAGAGTTCAGCAACGAGTATTCAAAACGACGAGTAAATTCGTTTCATACGTATAATTTCTGATACTTATACGCATTCATACTTATTTTAATATGATACTCATACTACTCATAGTCAAAGTTGGAAGTACTCATCGTTTTCATACTTAACAATACACATGATGTTATTGACTTTGACTCGTCTCTACTTAACATTTACACGAAGCACAAAACAAGTATGATTCGTATATGAACACTACTATACTTACAAGAAGATTGTGAGTATGCTTTGGTTGTTGCCTTTGTCTTTCCTTTCTTCTTTGTTTTGTGTATGCAACAACAACAAATGCTGTAAATTTTGATGAATGAATTCAAGCCACTCTAATGACTTATAAGTGTTATAAGTATTTTTTGAAATTTATGAATCAGAATGAATAGTCGTATGAATCAAACATATTTCGAATGTTGTGAGTTTGATGTCAACGTTGTACTCATACTCATTGCTACTTATACTTATAAATCAATGTTGTAGCGAGTACGAATGAATCAGAGTAGACGAATTTCAATTCTGTTGATTCACTTATACTCAAAATTGCATGAGCGCTTATGAGTAGCGGAAAAACGATTCGTTGCTGATCTCTGTTGCATACAATAGATAAAGCATCGCACTTGCAAACGGGCTAAATGCTAAAAAAAACCGGTCGTGGCAATAGCTTACAATTAAAGGAATTGTAATATCGAGTTCTCTAACAAGAAATTGGAAACTTTGATAGTTTACAGCGACCATCTGTCGAATTAGTACACAATGGCATATGTTCGTTAACTGGATTTTAGAGTAGTTAACAATTGACCCTAATTTTCATCCTAAAAACCATCTTCAGTGGTGACGACCATGATTTATACATTGGTGAATAGAAGGAACTACGTACTCATGCCATACTGAATATTATGCACGAGTGATTTGAGGGCATGGGGGTGATGTCAACTGGCCACAATATGGGAATAAGTTACAAACCATAGCATAGAAAACCGTTTTCTACTATATTCGACTGAATATTACGTCAAGAATATATTTTTTTTAATCTCGTTTTTGCATCTGAAAGTGCTGATCTGACACTTTAATACCTGTTTTGAAATTTTGCGATATCTTTTCCGTGTCGGGAAGATATCGTTGAGAGAATTAATACTTTAACGTTGTCGTTGTTTTGGTAACATTTTAAGAATAAAAAATTAGCAGAAAGATTCCAGAAGTTGTCCGACCGAAAAATTTTAAGTACAATAATAGCGAACATTAACGCCGCCAGTTTGTGGTATAAAAAGCAGCATATAAATACTGTTGTATTATACACTGAGAATAAGTGGGGATAACAAAAGTAGACAAATTCATTTATTTCAAAAATACGAATTTTCGAATCTACAGGTAATGGTTGCTTTCCAAAAGGCCAAAGGTAATAGAATAAAGTAAAATAATCTTGTAGAAATAGAGTGTGTTCGCAAGGGGTAAAAACTTATGCTTGTAAATATTTCAAAAGATTCGGAACGCCTCTGCTTTCAACTTGCTATAGTGAGATATTGTAAAATATATTTAAAATAGAGTACAATTTGTAAGTAATTTTTTTTTTCTGTTGGAGTTTCTTTTTTTTTTAAATATTCATATTGTTCTTCATCCATATTTATCTAATGGAAATGCAAAAAAACACTTTTTTTGGTTTCTAGAACATTTAACACTCCATTATCCAACTACAGTTTAATTTCCCCAAGGAAGTCAGCGTGCGAATACGTACTTTGTTGCACTTATTGTACTTAAGTAACTAAAGCAACAGCAACAACAACAACAACAACAAAAGAAACATAGAAGAAAAACAATAATAATGTTAAAAAAATGTAAAAAAAAATGCAATATTTTACATGCAACATCATGGCAAAAGAGGAGTGAAATAACATTTATTTTCCAAACTTAAGAGCCAGTCACTTATTTTTTTTATCGTAATTTTCGATAATGCACTCAGACGTGATTTAAGTATTTATTTTATAAATTTTTCACTGGCTTATAAGGGAGACAATTACAAATTTAATGGTATTTTTTTTAAAAGGCGCTTAAAGTTACAGAGTTTAACGTTTCAATGACATGTAATTGTAATGTAAATATGTTTACTAAACAGCTTCATTCTGCTAATAAATAAAGAAAACCAGGCAAATCGATAGTAGTTTGAGCTAGGGATGTCAAACGGGATCGATTTTTAAAAATCCCGGGACTCGGGATTTTTCGGGATAATTTGGGATCCAAAAATCGCGAAAAATCACGGGAGAAATCGCGATTTTCTCTTAATAATAAAAATATTTTGTTAATAAAATCATTTGTATTCCAATTATATCAGAATTATCTATCATTAGAAATAAAATATTAAAACAGCAAGACAAAAAGTAACAAAAAAAAACGTTAATTGACAGAAATAAAAATTATTAATACATATACTGCAAATGCATTAGTTTTAAGAAAATTATTTAGATTCCAACAAAAAGATTAAAGCATCTAACATGTGATCTGATAGGCTTGAACGAATTTTGTTATCAACATACGCTGCCGTTGAAAAACACTTTTCGCAATCAACATTTGTTGGTAAAGTAGTTCCAAGATAGCTGTATGCATCTCCTATCGTCTGAAGTAAATAAATCTATTTCTTTGGAGAGTTGAGTATCTAAATCACTTATCCTATGAATTCCTTTTATAGAGCTTTTGCCTTCTTCTATGGCATCAAATAACTTTTTATTAATGGAAATGGGGTTTTCCTCATCTGAGAAGTTAAAATCGAAGTCAAGTGATTTTCTCTTTTCCAGTTCAAACACACATATAGTCACAGAACTCATTACAAACTGTCTCGTGACTTTGAAATTAACAATAACCAGAAGTCCTCAACTGGAAGCAACCTGCAAACCATAAAAAGGCCAACAGTATACAACTGAATATGCCTGATAAATTGAGAATAAGCAGGAAAAGGGTATTCGTTTAAAGGAAAAACACAGCCGCATATAGAATTAAAAGAAATAATTTTGTTACGGCCTTTTTTACTCTTAAGGACTATTTGTGTTTTCATTATAAAAAATACGGTTAGTCTTTTTAGTACTTCAAATATATTGTCAAATGGATTATGGTTGAAACTCATTGAATTTTATTATTATGGAAAACAGCCAAAGACAGAGCAAGAGTTGCTATTGCACCCTGAAAAATACACGGCAAGCTAACATACCACGAATAGTATAAAAGATCAGCAATGAATCGTTTTTCCGCTACTCATGAATTGATATTCATCTACTCTGATTCATTCGTACTCGCTACAATATTGATTTATAAGTATAAGTAGCAATGAGTATGAGTACAGCGTTGACATCAAACTCACAACATTCGAAATATGTTTGATTCATAAGCCTAATCATGCACCAGATGCATAAATTTAGAAAAATACTTATAATAGTTATAAGTAATTCGAGTGGCTCGAATCATTCATCAAAATTTACAGCCTTTGTTGTTGTTGCATATACAAACAAAGAAGAAAGAATAAACAAAGACACAAACAAAGCAGACACACAAATCTGTTCGTACGCGAATCATACATATTTTGTGCTTGTCGTAAATGTTAAGTAGAGAAGCAGTCGAAGTCATAACATACATGTGGTATTGTTAAGAGTATGAATACAACAAGTAGTTTCCAACTTAGGTATGGAGTAGCATGGAGTCTCATATGTAAAATAGTATAAATGCGTATAAGTATCAGAAATGATAAGTATGTTTTGAATACTCCTTGCTGATCTCTCATCATATGTATTAAGTATGAATACGACGAGTAGTTCCAACTTTCAGTATGAGTAGTATGAGTATCATATTAAAATAAGTATGAATGCGTATAAGTATCAGAAATGATAAGTATGATTTGAATCTACTCATCGTTTTGAATACTCGTTGCTGATCTCTGAAGAGTACCTTGTTTTTATTCAAAATGTAAGAAATCCAGTTGGGTAATATGCGATTTCAATAAGACGATACCATGCACCACATGCTGCTGTACGATATATGATGCGTTTAGCAAGGAATTAGATGTTAGGGCAGTATATAGGAAGCCAAAATTATGAGATTTAACATCACAAGTCTACTTTTTGTGATGACACGACAATTCTTTCGTATAGAGAGTCTATTTAGTCTCAATTCCAACTTTTAAAGATAACATTAAAGTGACGTTTAGCAAGATACCATTTAAAATAGTACGAAAGGTATGTCCATGACAATTTTATTTACTCTCAGAGTTTTTTTTTTCTTCCAGAAATCTGCTGAAAGGAAGTCATCGAAAACATATATTTTTCGTATCTTTTTTTTTCTTGATACCTGACCTATTTTAACCGTGGCCTTATAAAACAACACATTACCCAAGAATGATAAACTAAATATTACGCCTTACGCATGATTTCCCGTTAGATGACGTAGTTGGGCTATTTTAAAGGTTTCCAAGTCTTTTTCATATGCGAAAATTATCATATTCTTCTGAAAAATGTGTGCACTACGTGAAAGTAGTTGGCAGCCCTGCAATATAACTTACATTATCATTAGCCAATAGAGACACAATTTGCGTGACGTCATTGATTCAACGTGCGCAGAAAGTTTTAATTTTGTGTACATATGGCGTAATCTTTAGTTTATCATTCTTAACATTACCTACTACACTACGGTTACCTCAAATCGATAAATGCGAGAATCGCAAGAATCGTTCTTTAATTTAGTCTAACGACTTTACACTATATTACGTACATACGTAAATGCAAGACGTATAAGGAAATATGGACTTTATTTTTGAAATTATTTAGACGATTACCTCTTACTATTACTGCCAATTGATAGAACTTTTAATTTGACAACTAAAATAGGTAATCTTTGTTGGTGACTTATGAATAAATTATTCAATTTAATTTATCGTCACCGTGGAATTATGTTATAATTCAGGATGCAGATGTTACGAATTGCCATTTAACCATGAAATTTATTATGAAAAAAATTCCATGGAACACATGTAAGTCTTACCAGAAGCCATATGTAACGAAATCAGTATTAAATTTCTATTAAATCAGTTGTAAAACTCATTGAAAAGCGGATTAAAATCGTAATTATGAGAATGAGACCCTTTTTACACAAATTTTTACTGTGTGACAAAGTACGAAATTGTACAATTTGTATGTGCATACGATTAGTATGTATGGTTTGTTTTAAAATAAGTTTCGTAATTATCAACGGAAAATGAGAATTTTTAACATGAAAAATATTTTAATATCTCACACACAGTATTTTAATGATACTGGCTGGATGGCTGGCTGACTGCGTAGCTGGACAGGATGAAAACAATGTAATTGTGACACAATTAGCCAAATACTGAATGCAAATGAGTATTAAAATTAAGCGTAAAAAGTATGAGGAAAAAAAAGAATTTCACGAAATATGTTTATTCAAAAGGAATGAAAAAAATTTTACAATTTACGAGAAAATTATTTTATTTGACCGCGTTCATTTACGCGCTACTCGTTGATGTTTAATAAAATTAAAATAAGGCTTCTCTCGTTGAAGGCTTTTTCTTACCACAGACACTATTTAACCCTACATATAGATTATAAAAAAAAAACAAAAAATGAAAATGATTACAATTAAGAGACTAGTTAATCAATATTATAAAAAGCTATGAAGCATTTTATTGTCTAATTTGCCGCTTCACTATAATGTGGAGTTAAGAGGAATCGCAATTTTCTAAGTATTTGGTTTACTTGGCTCAGTGTCCTCTGGGTGGGTACTTCGCATCCAAAAAGCCATTAAAAATATTTCATATTTCACAATGATGGTCCCATAAATATGAAGTTTATCCTAATACTACTTTATTTTGATTTGGTCGATTCCATTCCATTAATTTTAATGCCAATAATACGCTTTACACTGGAATAATGGTTCAATGGAATAAAGAATTGAGTTTAATTGTTGAAACAATTGCCCGGAAGTAAAAAATGGCATGAACATTATTGAAATACGCTTCATACTGCAAGAGGATCGATGTCATACATTAGCATTACGCATAATGTTATTGACTTCGACTTGTCTCTACTTAACATTTACACGAAGCACAAAATAAGTATGATTCGCGTACAAACACTGCAATACTTACAAGAAGATTGTGTGCATGCTTTGCTTGTTGTCTTTGTCATTCTTTTCTTCATTGTTTGTATATGCAACAACAACAAAGTCTGTAAATGTTGATGAATGATTCGAATCACTTATAAGTATTATTAGTATTTTTCTAAATGTATGAATCAAATATATTTCGAATGTTGTGTCAACATTGTACTTGTTACTGTAACCTATACTTATAAATCTATGTTGCAGCGAGTACGAATGAATCACGAGTAGTTGAATTTCAATTCTGTTGATTCACTCATACTCAAAATTGCATGAGTACTTATGAGTAGAGGAAAAACGATTCATTGCTGATCTCTGGTATGGATTCCTCACAAGGAAGACTGATTCCTATGCCAATGCAGTGTACAAAAATTGTTTTTAATATAATCTGGTGGCTGGGTAAGAAATCTTGGCGGATTGTGTTGTTAGCCTGAACAAAGCTTAAGTAATCCATATATACATAATTGATCACTGCAATCCTTCAGTCCGCAATACCATCTAGGAATGTACAGATTTTTGAGAAACTTTACGTAGCAAATTTTATTTACTTGCAGAATATTTGCCGGAAATCTGCTATGTTCGACTTGGATAAAGTAAGATACCTGAAAAATGCATCAAAATATTAACCACTTGAATGTTTAAAATCATTTAAAAATGACTGGCAATCGAATGGAGATCGACATGGGGATAATACATAAATGAACGCAAGCAAATATTATTAACTGAATTGCCTTCGGTGAAACACATATAAAGTAAATAATATTTCAGGCGACAAACGACTTTAAAACCTGAATTAGTGGCTAACAAGTTTGTGTTGATTGTTTGATGGGAATTATTCATTGTGAGCTGTCACCACCAAGTAAAATAATCAAATCAGATAGAGAATTTAAACAAATCAGCTGAGATAAGGTGTTGCGTTCCATGAATAATGAATGTAGTGTCTACCACCGATCACACTTGATGATACGACTAAAACAGACTGGGAAATTTACAATTTGTATCAGGTATTAATAAAAAAGATAATAGTAAACAAAATAGCTGCCGAAAATCGTATGGATTTCACCTGTATTACTGTGGAAAATCTACAGCGGTATACATAATTATAAAGACTTAAAGCGTAAGAAGATAACAACAAGGACGAACAAACCCAGTTCAAGTTCGACAAAGAAAATTACGCCATCTTTTGGCGTAGGTATGAAGAAGGTTTTTTGAAGTCGCCGTGGTCTAGTGGGTAGTGTGTTGGCTTATTAGACAAAAGGCCCGGGTTCGTATCCCAGGTCAGACATCAAAACAAAAAATATTTCTTCGGCGACTTCCTCTCAGCAGATTTCTGGCAAAGACTCTGAGAGTAAAAATTGCCATGAAAAGCTTCTCAAAAATCTGTCGTTCGGAGTCGACTTTAAACTGTAGGTCCCGCCACTCATGTATAAAATTAACGCACACAACATAAGTGGTGTGAGAAGCTAGGTCGTAATCCTGACTGAAGGGTTGTAATGGCCAATTATGTTGTGTATTGTTACGTTTTTACCTTTTTAAAAACGTAAAAATATGAGTTCGTAGATTGCAAATAAAGTAAAAATAAATATGTGTTTGGTTTTAATAAATTCTTTATTATCTGCACAATTTTTGTGCCACTGTTCGAACTTGTTTCACGTATACAATGATACTTCACAATATGTGTTTGTTCTTTATACTACTCTGCTTACAACCCTTTTGTAAGCAACAACACTTGTTAGTTATTCTTCTTTCTCACAACCTTTTTGTAAGTACAACACTAACAACTGTTTTCTCAAACGCAACTTGTCTGCACACAAGTCTGACCGAATTAAAGCTCGATAGATTTTAATTCTCAACCAACGTGACATCGTTTTAGTTAGTAGATTAGTTGTTGTTGGTTTATTTGTCTATCCTATTTTATACTGCATATTGTTGTTTCTTGTTTACTTCTTAGTTCCCTTTATTTTGTTGTTGGTTATTTACGTCTTCTTATCCTTTATTCTTGTTGATATATTTTTCTACTCATTCATTGATCACGTGAACAGTGCGCTGTTTGTTTATCATTTTATGCATGATCATTGTGTTGTTTTTGGAGCTTTTGTTTATTATTTTAACAACACCATTTCCACTTTCGTAACAGTATGTAAATCGTAAGAAAATAACATCAAAGGCGAACATACCCATTTGCTCAAGTTGGACAATTGGAGATTATAACATAGGCAAAGAAAATTTTCGAAAAATCGCCAATGACACCTTTTGGCGTAGGCATATTTTAGAAGACTTTGTCAAATTACAGATGGCAACTCTGTATTTTCCGGAACCTATTACACTATTTCAACCAATCAGTTAAAATGAATATTTTAATGATAGGGAAAGAAGAAAAATCGAATAAGAAGCTGGAAGGCTTATTCAAGGAACTAAAGCCAGAATATTAAAATTTGCTTCTAAATCTCATACAATTTGCAATTGCTGAAAGCCTAAATTAAACATCAGTTGCTGTACTTTCAGCAAAATTCCTGTAAATCTTATCTTGGTAAGATCAAATTAAACATTTAAATCTGCCTTTAGGCTTCTGATATCAAATTAAACACAAGGAATTTTGTCCTCCTTAATTTCGGGCACATCAAACTGATCAGACTCAATCAACTCTAGAACAGATGTCTCGAAACAATGAAAAAACCACTGTTTGTAAATATTAAACATAACGAGCAAAATATTGTACGAAATAGTCTTTAGGTAGCATTAGGGTTAATCATTGCATGAGAATTTTTTTTAAATATTAAAAATACTTTTAATGTTTTCATACACAACATAATTACATTGGTTTGCAAATAAATGATATGGAGGAAATGAATCTGTAATTTGTAAAATACCTGCCTGTGAGAAGGAAAAAGAAACGAAGTTATTGCTGTGATAATGTCCTTCAGGAGTTTAACTTACGAAAAAAAAAAAAATAAAACGATACAATTATGCATACTCGGAGAATTTATTAATAATACAAATTAATATTTTGTGGGTAATGAAATTGCATTCTCAATTGTACAATTCTTTTAACGTGATTCCACACATCATGATCACAATGTCCCCTCGTTATATTGTTTCAAAGATTCTGTAAGGACGGTCTTCAAAATTCTTCTTTAACACAAATCTTAGAGTAGGTTCAGAACATTGCGTACAGATAATATTCCGCGCTCGAGTGCAAATTCTAAAGGAAACAATGCTATCGGAATTGTTGTACAAGTGATAAGAAAAATAACTCCATCGGTTCGGAATTCGTTGTGGAGCTTATTAGAAACTTATAACGTCAAACCTAAGAGCATTATGAATTCTCCTAACTCGTTCAAACACAATGTGACTACGTATATTCGTACATACATACATATTATTGCATGTACAATGCAAATATGTTGGAAATGAAGAAATATTACTGCCCTACATTTTGAAAGGCAGTGATCGTATTTTATCGGGTCCGCCATTTATCGGTTTTTTTCAACTAGTGGTTATTCAGTGAATGGTAACACTTAGCTCATGTCTGATTTGACAGATAATTAGTTTTATTCTTCCGCTGAACGAATATGATTGTGTATACGCTTAAACTATTGACCATCCAATGCGTTTACGTTTTGCTAAGTGGCCCTGCAATCGACTTACAGAAGATCCCGATTTTGGCAAAAAATCTTGGCGGGTATGTAAACAAGCAAAATTGTCGCATTTGGGGCACAGAAAACTCGCACACATACATTGAAAAGCCGACGTACCCAAAACGAGTCACTATTTGGTACGGATTTTGATCCAGTGGCATAATTGGCCGTTATAGTAAATGGCCATCGTTATAATATTGACAACATTTGGTTTCAACAGGACGGCGCTAGGAGCCACACAACCGAACCTACACTAGATGTTTTGCGCCCTGTTTTTGAAAATCGCATTATCAGCCGCAGAGCTGATGCCGTTTGGTCACCCCAGAGCTGCGATTTAACACCGTTGAACAATTATTTGTGGGATGCCGTCAAAGATAAGTATTACGCCGAAAAGCCAGAGACAATTGACGCTTTAAAGTACAATATTCGTCAAGCCATTGGTGAAATATAGTTGCACACAATCGATAATGTGCTTAAAAATTTAACCGATCGTGTAGGCTACTGCATGGCCAGACGTAGCAGCCATTTGAATGAAATTATTTCCATTATTAATCGGAAGGATGGTACTTTCAAATAAAAAAAGGAATTGGAGAAAATATTTAGTAGTTTTTTTTTAAGCACTTTAAAAAAAAAGTTATTTGGCTGACCCTTTAGTAGATAGTTTGCTGGCTTATTAGACGTAAGGCCAAGGTTTGAAGGCCGGGTCAGAGATCTCAAAGAAAACGAAATGTGAGGAAAAATATTTCTTTAGCGACTTTTCAGAAGATTTCTGGCAAAATATCTGAGAGTAAATAAAAATTGCTATGTAAAGTTTTTCAAAACAATCTGTCGTTCAGAGTCGACTTTAAACTGTAGGTTCTGTAACCCACGTATGAAATTAACTAATACCCACCATAAGTGGCATAAGAATCTAGACCGTAATCCTGAATGAAAGTTGCAATGAACAATTATATAAATCTCTATTAGAATAGCTAGGATTTTTAAAAATGATATACATATCGCTCCTTTATTGCAACATAGTCATATCTCAAAAAAATTTGTAGTTAGTTAAGCAAAACTGCTCTTTTAGACCTTCTGTACAGGCTGAAAAAAAAATCAGTTGTATATCCCCAGCTGAACCGAAGTTAAAGCAAAAAGTGTTTGCGGCAATTAGATCATAGGACTTATGTCTCGAAAACTTAAATCGCATTTTGAAAAGTTCAAGTTTTTTTGAGATATGACTATGTTGCAATAAACAAGCGATATGTATGTAAGTACAAATAATGTTGTAGGTAAATAGCTATTAGCTTCCAAAAGCAATCATTACGACTCTTTAATGCTAACATTTAAGGAATTTTTAAAATTTCCCTGTAACGTTAATGAAAAAACTTAAGATCTTGGAAAATGACTAAATCCAGTTCTTATCTTGCTTCATCATTTTTCTTAGCATTTTTTCTTTACAACGCTCGCTTACTGAAGTTTAATACTTTAATTAAAAATTGTTGCGAAAGTTTATTTCAAAAGTGAAGCACGGATTTGTTCCACTATAAAAAATAAACACTCAAATAACGAGAAAGAAAAACGAACCGTAACAGAAGAACATTAAAAAAAACAAAAAATAATTACAAAAATAAAAATAAGACTTTAGTTTCACAAAGACGAAAAGACATACGGTTTGGCTATAAATCCACTCCGAAGTGAATAATAAAAAAGTTTAACAATCTTTTTGCTTTTTATCAAGATAAATGTCCATTACGAATCTATTTTCTCGCAAATGTAATTACAGCAGTTAAATGTGATAATGAATGACTTTACATCGAAAGCATGAAAAAAAATTAAGGAACTTGGCAAGCTTAAACGCTAAAGAGCTTAAGGTATACATGGGAGATTTTCTAATCAAAACGAAAACATGACATTTATATTCTTGCAATTGAGCTACACATAACTTTCTAAGTTTTGCTGTGTTTAAGTGATAGTAAAGAGCATAGTTTTTATAATAGTTTAGTGTAGTGTAGTGTTATTAATAACTATCATAAGCAGGGCAAGGAATTTCATGCACTTAAAAATATGCGCATATTATATGCACTATAAGAGGCAAATTATGCACTAAAAATTTTAAAAATATGTAATAAAAAATTGTTTGTTTGAAATCTATTTATTAAACAAATAGAAAAATGAAATTCAGGTCACAATTTCATATTTATAAGGAACATATAAGATTTTAAATGTATTTTTTAAAGGAAAATTCGATAATTCATTTACATAGCAGACCCGGGCAAACGTTGTTTTGCCTTCGAATTTTATTTTCACTGTAAGTCTGGTTTCAATGCAAAGACATGGCTGATTGATATTTAGAAGAAGAGTGAAAGGTGCACTAAATCGTCAGAGCAATTATTGTTCAAATGGAATTATATATTTTTGATAGTTTGGCCCGATTCGCGTTGCTAGCCCCAAAATTTTTCTTTTATTTTGAACTACATTTCGAAGAAAATCAAAATCAGTGCAGTATCGGGCTAATTAACGCCACGGCACGCTGATTAACAACCCTACGCCTTCAATGAAACACAGCATGGTGCAGTAGTTCTTAAGTTGCGGTGCAAAAACACAAAAAAGCTAAATATTGCGTCATCTGTCAGGCGAACTTCAAACTACACAAAAACACTCCACACGCCCCATAGAGCATGTATATAAAGTTCGGTCGAAATCGGTGCAGTAGTTCTTTAGTTACTATGCAAAAACACAAAAAAAAAAAAATATGGCGCCATCTGTCAGGCGAACTTCAAACTACACAAAAACACATTTATATTAAGTTTGATCGCTCCAGTAGTTTTTGAGTTTAGCGATCACGAGAATACTCGTCATTTTTATATACATAGAGATATTTATACAGTAGTTTTCCGATTTAACGACCATTCGATTCTACGAATATTGGATTTAACCAACAGGCAAATTTTTCCTATTGAGTATCTTAAATATCGAACACAAAATTTATTTTGTGTGCGCAGTTTAACGAACAAATAAAAATATTATTTGAATGAAGGTAAAATGAGATTTTTGTAAACTTGATGTATTGACATCAAAATATTTCGAAAAGAAAATTAAGTTTACAATAAAACAGTAAAATATGCTAAATATATGCATTTATAAGAAAAATATGCATTTATTATAAAATATGCAACAACAAATCGACGCCATTTTGTTGCAAATTCTTAGATTCGAAAAAATATTGTCTAAAATGATTTTAAGTTACCGACTATAAACATGGATTTGCATTAAAATCCTTGCCCTGATCATAAGTAATTGGCAGTTAAAATTTCAATGAAGTATGCTTTCGCGTTGCCGCTTTTACTTAATAAAATTCTGGAATTGTGGTCTAAGATTTAATTAAATCAAGACCGAGCTTATAATAGGTGATTTTTTAAGAGCTATAAGAACATTTTTCAAAAAAAAAAATCACATAAAATTCAGAAAAATGTATGAAATCTTTATTTGAATCGATAGTACGGTCCATATAATTTAATGTTTGAAAATCATTTCATGCAAATGTTGAACGCGACTGCGCCTCAAACGGTCCATCCATTTAGTCCAATTTTGGCATACTCTTTCCAACATTTTTGGGCCGGTATTTCACAAATTAATGCTTCAATGTTGTCTTCCAATTCAACTCTTCAATTGACACGAAGCGGGCTTGTCTGTATAGGCATGAGCTTTAACATAGCCCCACAAAAAATAGTCTAAAGGCTATAAATCGCACGATGTAGGGGGAAAATTGACTAGTCCCGAACGTGAAATAAAATGTTCACCGAACTCGCCTCTCAATAAGTCCATTGTTACGCGTGTTGTGTGGCATGTGGCACCGTCTTGTGGAAACCACAAAAGAGAAAAGTGCAGGTTTTAAGAAAGGTGGAAGATGCGAACGGTAAGGAAACGAGTTGCTACTGGTGACTATAAAATGGCCAGTGCTATACCTTCACCATTAGACAGTCTACAGCAATCGTCCCCAAGAAGCCCGCAGTTTCTCACACCATTTATGTTGTGTGTGTTAATTTTATACAGAAGTGGCGGGACCTACAGTTTAAAGTCGACTCCGAACGACAGATTTTTGAGAAACTTTTCAAGAAGAGAAAGAGAGGAATCGCCGAAAAAATTTTTTTTTTTTATTTTGATGTCTGGTCTGGGACTCGAACCCTGGCTTTACGTCTAATAAGCACACTTCCTGCTAGACCACGGCGATGTTTTACTTATCCGATAAAATAATAGGCAGTATGCCCTTCTCAACGATATTGAACGCTGGCTTGGACATGTTGTTCGAATGGAGAAGGATGCTCCGGAGAGACAAGTATGTGGTGCGAGAATTTGTGGAAGTGGGAAAAGGATGACTTTATTTGCCTTATGCGAACCAAATCAGTGAAGCCTTGAGTCATTGGTTGAATCTGAAGAAGTATAGGCGCCTGGAAAGATGTGTTAACCCGTTAATCGGGTTGTTAATGGCCAGTTTAATTTAAGAATTTAAAAGAATTTGTTTTCTTTTGGATTTAATTTTTTTTATAATTTTATTGATAAACAGAAGAGTACAAACATTCAATTATATTATTACAAAGGGTATAACGGGGGGTGGGTTACGGTTACGTTATATATTTTTTATAAATCATTAAAGTGATTAAATTTTTAAATTACAGTCTTAAAGAACAACTTACAAATAAAATTGGAGGCACGTAAAATCTAATGCTTAAATAAATGTGTAGTGAAATATATAAACAGATGAAATAAAATAAATCTGTACGATAAAAATAATGTTGACAGAGAGACAGAGAGAGGGAGAGAGAGAGAGAAAGAGAGTATCTATTGCTGTCCTTAGAGATAAAATCAATTTCTAGTTTAAATCCATTAAAAAATAATAAAATAAAATGAAATGAAATACGTACGTACAGTTACACAATAAAAGCATAAAACGGAAAATAAACAATAAATCGATTTGTAGTTTCGAAAAACCAAAAAAAAAAACAAACAAAATAAAAAGAAAATTAAAACCAAACAAGAACAAAGAAACAAAAAAATAAAAATAAAACATACAGGAAAAGGAAATATGGTAGAAAAATAAGGGGACTAAATTTAACAGACACTGCACATTGTGCACACAATGTTGGCGAACAGTAACAGACAACGCGATACACACAATATAGACACAAAACATCACAACAAACTGGCTAAGCATAGAAAAAGCCACACAAACAGACAGACAGACAGACAGACATAACAAAACGTGTTTAAAAAATCATTTAGAAAATATCAATTCCCAATTTATACAAAATGGTGTCGAAGGCATATACGGAGGATATAAATGTATATGGCTTGTTGCGTATGACACCATAATCAGGTTCCAGGCTGGGTAAGGCACGACTTGAAAAGTTTTGTTGCTGCTGCTGTTGCTGTTGCTGCGTTAAACCGCGTGTATTCGTTGAAGACGAGGACAATGTTGTAAATGTTTTAGTAAACGATGGTTTACGTACATTCTGTTTCATTTTCTCTTTACGGGCTACTAACTTTTTCGTCTCGCGTACCACGTAAATGGCTTCCGTTGTTGTCATAAAATCACGTATAATCTAAAATATATTAAAAAAAAAAAACATAATAAACATGGAAATGGCAATGGCAATGATATGATGCGTAAGAGAGAAATAGGAAAGAAAGGGATGAGCGTGTAGTACAGTATAAATTAAGTAGAATTTTATTACACCCAAGTGATTATAGATTATTTACCTTACGCTTAACTGGACAATGGGCAAATATCCATATTAGTGTACATAGCGTGTTAAAAATTTCACAATCCTTATCGCACCAACGCAACAGCATTTGAGCAATGGTAACGAGTCCACCTTCTTGGAATGTATTCACCGTTGTGCTATTGTAACGTGCCAAATTCAATATAATCCGACTACAGTACATAATTAATTGCTTATCAACTTCGGAACGTATGGCCTGGGCCATAATGCCATAACAAAAGGTCGAAATAAAATCTGAACGACACATCAGTAAATGCGGTACGGTGCGTGATATACGATCTGAAATATTATTATAAAATCATATGGCATCTCTATGGTTTAAATGTGAAATTGTTAAGTATGTTATGGAATATTTTAAATGCATATTTACCAATAAGCCATGTTTTCCCAAATAGATGTTAGTGATGTTAGTGAGAATTTAAAATACTTTTTTTTTTCAGTGTGAGTTAGTAAAGTAAAGCACATACACGACTATATTTAAATTAAAATAACAATGGACACTACGGCTCGTAATATAAATTAGAAAAGACATGTCGGTCCAGTGGCCATGCCACCGCACAACTGCTCAACTTAATTGTACTCATAAAAGTTTGGAGGTCTTTAGTAACGGGTTTTGCAAGGTGCAATTTATTACAGATTGATTCACTTCAAATTTATATACAATTTTTTGTTGCAATTTTTTTATGTTTACTCTCAGAGTTTTTGCCAGAAAGTTCCTGATATTTCTAGGTATTGAATCATAGCCTAACGTCTAAAAAGCCAATACACTGCTTACACTAAACTACGGCGTCCTACAACAATTCATTTGTTTTTCTTCTTTTATAATTATCTTGATTTTTATACTTTACTAACTTTACCCTGCACGTGTTGCTGCGCCCCTAACTAAAATAAATTTGAAGGAAAGGCATTACACAAATGTCCAATTAATTTTGTCCTGATGACTCAGATGAACGGGCCTGAGTAGAACGCATTCGATCAGTTTCTAATCTCACTTCTCGTTCTTCAAGTGGTTCTTGCGAACGGGTCTCAGCGGCATATATTTGACGATTTTCCAGTTACAGTGATCGTCTGATTCTAAGGTTCGTAATGCTCTTTTCTTCCGTGCTTGGGGTGTAGGTCGACCAATTGGTTGTCATTCATTTTGAATAATTTTCAGTGACGCCATCCATCGGAAATTAATCGCACCAATTTCCGTCGACTCATACGTAACAACTTTGTTAAAGAATGCACAGTTTAAGATTTAATTGATTTTAAGTAATTTTCAGTGGCACTACCTGTCGGAAATTGGTCATAGTAACTTAGAAAGCTTCGTCGGGTCATGCTTAACAACTTTGGTAAAGATTATAACATAATCAAATGCATGATCAAGTTATTAAAATTAAATTAAATACACAATTATTCTGTACAATGTGTGTTAGTTTATAAAGGCAAATTATAAAACAAGCAAAAACAAACATTATCAATAAATAGTCTATTATGTTATGCACTGCAGTGTTATTAAATAAAACCTTCCAGACAGAGAGCATCTAATTTTCATATTAAATAAACATACAAACAAATAAAGCAAATGGTACTCACCTAGACGCATTAGAACATGCAATGCCTCTGAAGCACTAAATCTGCCTTTCAACAAACGAACTGCATCTTGTACTTTGAATTTAATCGAATTGAGTGTGCTCGATGTCTCTTTCAGAATAGCAATATTTTGCCGTATAGCATTAATACGTAAATTATTCAAACGTTTACGTGTACGGTAGCCACGCCAAAAGCGTTGAATAATTTTAGCTGCTCTCTTTTGCCGCAACAATTCTACCATTTCGGGTGTCATAAGAGCTTGTAAGCGACGCCGTGCCAACAGTCCACGAGCATGAGCTTGAAAGGCGATGATGTTTGTTTTCAATAGCAGATAACGTTCACGCTCCTCGCGCATTTTCAAACGTCCACGGAATTTTTGTTGCAAATGTATGACTGTGGTCCTGAGAAGAATAAATTCTTTACGTTGTTTTATCATTGCCTGTTTGGCTTTAAATTGTCTTTGTATGCAAATAATCAGGGAGCGTAATAATTGATATTGCAAGCGTATTTGTAACATTTTACGTTGGGCTCTGTAACGCCTTTGCGTAATTATGGCAGCCTGTTTTAGCGTCAGGTATTGTTTGCGTTCTACTTTCATAGCTAGTGTAGCTTTGATTTTGCGCTGTAAATAAATTATTTTTTGTACAGTTTTAAGGTATATTGCTCGCTGATTTCTAGCTTCCCTTGTCGCTCGCCATTTTCGTTGTATTTTTATGCAAGCATTTCGATAACGTTTATAATTGCTTTGGTCCTTTCTCATATGTACCAGGGATCTAAACCAGGTTTGTATTTTAATTGCAGCACATTTTTGTTTTTGGTATACAGCCAACTGTTTTTTCATTAGAAGACGTGATCGATAATATCGTTGTATGAATACAATTAACGATCGTTGTTTATGATAATCCCTTTGGGCTTTTAACATTAATAGCTTAGCTTTATATCTTCTTTGTAAGGTTACAATCAAATTACGCTGATGTAGATATTGTTGCCGTACATGCCGAGCTACTAAAGTTGCCTTATAACGCAGTTGAATGAATATAATAAGGTTACGTTGTTGTAAATATTGTGCTCGTTGTACTTTCATTGCTAAAGTAGCCCGGTAGCGTCGTTGTATGCAAATAGCCGCCTGTTTAACCTTGTGATAATCATTCTGTTGTTGTTTCATTAGACAATATGTTCTAAATGCTTTCTGTATAATTATAGCCGCCTGCTTTTCGCGAAGGAATTTCTTTCGCTCTTCTTTCATTTTAAGATAGCATCTGATGTGTCCCTGCAAACAAAGAACAGCTTCCTTGGTACCACAATATTTCGCCCTTTGATAACGCATAGCCTTATAGGCTCTATAATGCCGCTGTATGGTTTTAATAGCTTGAAGTTTTCTTTGCAATAAATTGTATTCCAAACGCATTTGTAACTTTGCTCTAAAACGTCTTTGTATGTTAATAGCACACCTTCGGAAATGTAGATAGTTTTTTCGATCGATTTGCATTTGTTTCTTTGCTCGGTACTTTTGCTGTATCACCGATGTGTAATATTGCACTGCCAAATATTCAACTCGCACTTTTCGATATAATAGAGTAGCTCGCCATTTCTGTTGTATAAGCACTACCTTTTGACGTAAACTTAAATATGCCTGACGTTGCTTACGCTTCAGAATAGTGGCACGATAGTAACGTTGTATGTATATAATACGAGATCGTAATAATTGGTAAGATGTTCGTTCTTTTTTCATAATAAGCTTGGCCCTAAAACGCTGCTGTACGAACAGAGCAGCTTTCTTAAGCTTTTGATAATTCTCATGTTGGACTAACATTTGTCTACGGGCTCTAAAAACTCTTTGGATTATTAAAACAGACGAAATCACTTTTAAATATTCTTTTCTTGCCTTATATCCTCTCCATAGAGATTGTATTAGAGTGGCCGTTTTGTTTCTTTTTTGCTGATAATTATATTTGTCTAAAGCAGCTTTTTCGCGTAAGGCTCTTGCTTGTATACGATTACGCCAATGCTGCTGCAGGCATATTGCATTCTTGCGCCAAAGTAAAAACTTTTCTCTACACTTCTTCATCAACAAAGAAGAGCGTAACCATTTCTGTATTACTACAACACAATGAATTGTCTTATGGAATGCTTTACGTGCCAAATAACGGCGTATGTATTTTTGAAATACTATGGCAGCTCTTGTTCGTTCCTCTCGGTATAGCTTTACAAAACGTCGTGTAATAAAACCGCGATAGCAGGATTGAATTTTTATGGCAGCAGATTTACGTCTTTGTTGTTCTTTGTAACGTATTCTTCTGTGAATGACTACTTTCAACCAGGACTTTCGCCACCATTTCTGTATGACTTTAGCGGCAGCATGGAACTTTGGTGATCTAAATTTATAGATAATTTGCCAAAGTAAAGACAAGGTCTTTTCTCTGTGCCCATCTACTATATCGTTGGCAACTATTTCACCTTTCAAATGGAAATCTGCTTCTAATAAAGCTTTTAAAGCCAAATTAACATTGTACACTCTCTGTAAACGTGAAATCGCAGGTACTCTTAGTTGTTTGGTTAAATCATCGCGTAACAATATAATTTCCATGACTCTGGTTAAGCGTATGCCATCCCTTAAGTCTACAGCCAAATTGTTAAAGGCATAGTCGAATTCATCTAAAAATGTTTGCTTGTGCGTTAATATGTAACCCATACGTTTTAGTTCTCTGGTAATATCACCAATATTGGCCAAAAGTTCGGAAGAAAAACGTAAAAGTATATCCCGTGTTTCTTTATGTGGTGATTTTTTCATAAACAAACAGGGATTATGAGCTATTATGCGTTTTTCTTTAGCTCTATCCAGAAATAGCAAAAGGAAGAAGAATTTCTGAAGAGTGAATTTTTTTATATGTTCAGCGTATTCATCGGATAAAGTATATGCCTTGGAATATTTTTGCTCCAAAAATTTATCGCGAAATAGCCTGAAACAAAGATAATCCGAACAGATATTCTTATTAAATTAATACAATGGCAATGAGTAAAAATGTTCAAATTGCATAGACCAGAAGCTTTAAATATTTTTCAGTTAATTCAAAATTTACAATTCCTTCTTTTAACAGCATCTGAGAAACCACTGAAAAAATAATTACTGATGGTGCCTAAGGCAACCTTTGGGTCCTGTAGACACATGGACAACCACGAAAAGACTGGTGAATACTATAATAAGTGAACTAAAAAATATGAAAATACAGCGGTAAGCAATCCTTTTCTTTAAACTGGTCAGAAAAGAAAAAAAAAGTAACGATGATATCTGGTTAAAAATATTGGAACGAACACTGTGACTGTTTCTTATTCATCCACTCCCTCCACGAAATTAATTTGAAATAAGAATAGGTAAATACTTAGAAGTAGCGGAAAACCCTCTAGGACAAACATACGTAGATTAATAATCATTCATTCTAATACCACAGTAAACAACTTTCAATAATGCTGAAACCATCCAAGACTCACGATAAAACCGCTGAATTTACTAATCACCTCTATACGACGGGTCTGTGCGTTCTACTGCATAGTGGACGCTCAGGTATTTTCCTCTTGAGAAATATAACGCCGCTTATCCATATGTACCCAACAGTTGGAGATATTTTTTCCAGCGATAAGAGATATAAAAATTTCTCCAGCGTGGACATAGATGTAGTTAGCAACGTAATGGTAAAGATGAAGACAATTCTTTATATTAAGATGATATTACTACTGTGCCAGTCAACCGCAGGGCAAGAAAGTACCGAAAAAGAAAGTACATCCAGTGAGTTGTCATCGGCTTGATTTTCCATTTTCGTAATCTAACAGGTAGTGTACTGGGTTATTAGACATGCGGCCACAGTTCATATCTCATGTCAGACATTAAAATTAAAGAAGAAAAAATATTTTTTCGCCGACTTCCTCTCTGGCAAAACCTCAGAGAGTAAAGAAAATCATTATAAAAAAGTTTCATTCATTTGAAGTCAACTTTAAAGTGTATATGCCGCCATTTATGTGTAAAATTAACACACACAACATAACTAGTGTGAGATGCTAGGTCGTAATGTTGACTGAAGGATTGTAATAACCAATTATGGATGTATTTGTAGGATTTTCCATTTTCTGCCCAACACATTATTCCAAACATAGTGTGAATAATTCTGTTTCTATGTGTCGCACCATATTTAGTTTTCTAGACTGTTTTGCACACTATCTAACTATCCAATCTAAAACAAGTATAGTCGAAATTGTAAGAATCACAAATGAGACTCAGACACTCAAGAGCAACAACAGCAGCCTAGGAGAACGACAATATATTTTCAGAATGTAAGTACATATCAAAAACTGAAACACATCATGCTTTGACCAGTATCAGTTTAATACCATAAAAAATTGGACGTTGGTCAACCATACATTTACCTAATAGACATCGACCTAAATCAGTTAGACCATCTTCAGTACGCTGATTATATTTGTCTTCTCTCTCATAGACAACATAGGACAAAATATAAAAATCCAGATATTGAGGTGATACGATATGCATGTATGCACATCCATTTATATATATGCTCAGATATTACTTAATAATAAACATAAATCCAACTTACCGATTTAATATGAACGAACTCAAACCCAAAATATCACGATTAGATTGCAGATGAATTTTTTCGCCATACACCACCTCAAGGCCTAAACGCAACCATAACGGATTAAAGCACAACAACAGTTCAAGCACCTCACGTTGTGTAACTACATCCAAATGAAGATTACGATCGCTTCGTATGCGTAAGGCATTCTTTTGTATATAAACAGCGACTTTGGAACAAGGTGAGCGCATTTCTTCGCTTAGAAAGAGTTCTACAGCAGCACGACGTAACGATTCTAAACGAAAGTTGGTTAAATAATTTATGGATTGTTCTTCTTTGGTTGGGGCTAAAACCAAATCTTTATGACGAACTTCATTGAAAAGTTTTCCCACATCAATTTTCGTATTTGAATCTGTATCAAGATCTGCTGGCATTGTTACCAGAGCATTGAGCCATTTTTTGAAATCACTCTGATGTTTTTCCACTGCAGCCTCATCCAAATACATGGTGGATGCCAAAAAGGGATCACATGTAGTGGTGGCAGCAAATGGATCTGGATTAATGTAGGGCTGTAAATATAGTTCGGCTTCATAGAGTTTAATGCGTGGTTCTTCTTTTATTTTGCGCGGTGTTATCGGTCTTTTTACAAGTGACAACGTTTTGGAGAGTTTGAGCTTTTTCGGCTGTATCTGAGACCAACTTTTTACTTTAGCAGAGGCTGAGGCATTGGTGGGAGTTTTTGGTTTCTGCATTGATGTATCAAGTTCAAGTCTTTGGCGCTTTGGTGGGGATACTGTAACATAACTTGATTTAGTAGAATTTGTCCTCAAGCTGGCAGAACTGCTACCGCTAATAATAGAATCCAAACTTTGAGAATCGGAAAACGATAACTCATTTAAACCACGCTTATTTGTCTCCGGCATAGTACTTTGTTTTCTATTTACTTTTGGCGGTGTTTGGTCACGACTCTTTGTAACAATTATCTTTATGTTGGGTAAACTAGGACTTTCCTTGCGATGCTTTAGGCCAATTTCATTGATATTAAAACGGCTAGATTGTGCTAAAATCTCATGTTGATTAAACAATACATCGGGATGGGAAGTCAAACTCGTTCGGCTGCAATCCAACTGATCGGAGGATTCGTTGGTAGGCCTGACTTCAAGATTATTATCCTCAGATTTTATTGGTAGCGTTTGTGTGGAAGCTTTTACATCTGTGCGTGATGTTGCCTGTATAAAATAGCGGTTTTGTTCAAAAGATTTTATTGTTTCCATTTCATTGAGATTTGGCAGGGAGCCCTGGGTTATGACAATAGATTGTGCTGATTTCTGATACAAATCTTTCATAGATTCTGAATGCTTGCGCAATGGTGTTGCAATCATCTTAATATCACGTTTAAGATCTTCATCGCCCCTTTTAGGTGTTGTCATATTATTTGATTTGATGGTTGAGGTTGTTGAATTATTGTCTTCTTCCTGGATCATTTCTAAAGGTCTGGCAACTGGTGTTGTGCATATAATTGTAGTTTTATTTGTAGCCGAGATATAAGTAGAGGTGGACAAATTTTCATTTGTGGAATTAAGGTAATCACTTGAAGTTTCTAAGCTTTCATTCACCTTTACATCGAAAGTCTTATTTGTTATGGTAATAGTGCGACCTTTGGTATCATTGTGAATATCTTCGTTGGTTTCATCTAATAACTCATTGGATAAACATCTGGGCTTGAGTTCTCTTACGGCATCAACTGGCGTTTCTGGCGTTACTGTTACAGGTGTAGGTAGAAGATGTAAATTATCTTTAGGCTTCGGTAAAGTTGCAGCAGCTGGTGTGAATTTAAGTTCATCAATCAGTTCTAAAACATTTGTTAAGCCTATAGGACTAACATTTTCTTTCAAATGTTCACTTTCCATTTCCATAACATGTGGCGATAAATTTGCGGTCTTATTATTTGCATAAACATTTCGTTCCATCAAAGGCGACGTATGATTATGCAAAGTTGTTTTAGATGATGACTGTTTAGGACTATCCTGTGCATGAAGTTGATTCTTTTTATTCGTTACCAAAATGCTACTGTTCCATTGCGATTGCTGCCGTTGATGTTTACTTTTATCGATAGCTTCTCGTTTACTCGCTGCATCATGAGCTGTAAGACGTTTCTTTTGCATTTGAGCTTGATGCTGTAAATGCTGTTGTTGTTGCTGATGATGTGTTAATCTACTTACAACTTTATTGGCCGTATTTTTTGGAGATTTTAAACGTAGTGTTTTTACATGTGCACCACTTCCAGACGATATAGTCGGGTATTTTCTAACATTCTGTGTGTGGGTTTGGGATTAATGCGTATGAAAATGAAAATATCTTTGCATTAGTGTTGTGTACAACAGAGAGAAATGTTTCGTTTAAGTATGTATGAAATTACCTTTACTTGTTTAACCGATTTGGATTTAAGTATGAGCATAACATCTTTGCGAAAGTTACGATTGTCAGTGAGTTGTAAAGTCTCTTTACATGCAACATCTAATTGGGGTGACCATATAATTTCCATTGATTTTTCATCCTGCGCCGGTATAGAATTCTCTAACCATTCCAAAGTGATATTGTGTTCGGGATTAATCGTTTTACTAACTTTCACCTGCATTGGAAAAGTTTCTTAATTAGTTAAGATGGAAACTATTTTAAATTTGATGGTATATAGTGTGGATTTGTATTTTGTTTGACTTGAACAACTACTTTTATTTTACAATACATATAAATATAGAGGAATTGTGGTGATACCATAAGTTTATAATTGTAATGTATTTCACATTAAGCAAATATTTCCTTAATCGATACGGAAAACAATTTACGGCAGGCATTAGCTAATTTAGAAAGAGCAATTAGCATCAAGAACTAAGATGTTTTCAAGAGAGTTTTTAAATTTTTGAAAATCTGCATTAAAGTTTTCGATAAAACAAAAATTCAAATCCTTTGATTTGCTCATTTATTTAAAAACATACAAAAATTAATTGAAATATTAACTAAACAGCGACTTCAAAGAAATCTTTAAATCCTGACTAAAATATGGAAAATATAATCTTTGGAAACCAATTTTTGCGAAAAAAAAATAAACGATTTATATGATGCCTTTACCTTCTCTTACATCGTTAGCCTTCTTGGCCAGATTTCTAATTATTTCAAGGAGTGTAGACTGACTTACATCCACTAGAATGTTTCTCAATGTCAGATTGTTGAAAACGTGGTATTTATATAATTCAGTTTGCTTATAAGCTTCCAAACGTTCTTTTGGATTTAAGCCTAAGCTTAAAAGAAGTAGAGTAAAATTTTTTTTTTTTTTTTGTTAAGTGCTTTAACGAAGCACAAACTCTCAAACCATTTTTTCGGGAGAATGAACAAAATTAAGTTCCGAACTACTTAATCAATCCGTTTTATTCATATTTTTCTCAATGAAGACAAGTTTTCCTACACCGTTTACGCGCTTCGAAACCATTACATTTCCAATTCCGTTTAATATTACGCTTAAATTTGAAAAAATAAAGAAAAATTTTTATATGGTTGAAAGCTAATGCGGAGGATTTTTATTCAATGCATTTGTCACTTGCATCTGACAATTTGCATATAGTTTTAAATTGACATTTACGACAATCGGAATTATTGACTCTATCAGAAAGTTGGCTAACGTTTTCACATCGAAAAAATTAAAAAAATTAATTATTTTCTTTCCCCCGGTGCTAGTTTTGATAGTAGCTCTTAAGGTTCTGAGGCCTTAGTATCAAATATACCTCACATGCTTTGTGCCAAAAACAAATTAGTAAAATAAAGAACTTTGCCACTTCTGAAGTCTCATAACTGAATGGGTCAGGAGGGAAGAGCAAAGGCATTGGGGGGTGGATCGAGATATTATGGATCTAGGGATGTACGGCCTTCTATATACAGTGATAGAACGGGTTTGGGGTTTAGAAAAGTGCGGTCTGAGGTTGGTTATTGGTTTTATTAAAGGCTACTGCGAGATTAGATCACTGAAAAGGAACAGATTCCAGCAGGACTATTGCAGATTATATTGCGATGAGGAGGAACTTGAGGTTTAATACCCTGGACAGGTGCTTCTTCGAAGGGTAGGACTCTTTATCGTCAGCCGATATTAAGGCATCAATGTTGTAGTACCGCTTTCTTTCATCTATTTCCCTCTGCCTCGTACATCCTCTCTTTCCTACCTCTTCTTCTTTTACAATTTCCTATAATACTTTCACTATCCTTTCTTCTAGGGCGAAATTGCAATGGGTTATATTGATCGCTGGGTATTGTACTTGTCCCAATGCCAAGTACATGTCCTCAACACTTACCTAACTAAGGGCAATTACGCCTTGTATTTACAGATTATTGTGAAGCTTGGCAACTGTCCTACAATCCAGAAAAAAAATACAATACAATTGGTTTAAGCTGGCACGTCCATGTGCTATAGCATGCACAAAATCAAAGTTACGATCATGTCACGTAGAAGATGTTACACATTATTATGTATATAAATTATCAGAGACAAAAAGTAAAGTATAAATTACGTACTCAATAGAAAATTATAAACGTTTGAAAGCATTAAAAATGATGGCAATTAAAAAATTATTAAATTTTTTCATTTTCAATTTCTAGTATTCTGCAAAACTGATTTCATCATCTAAATTAATGAGGGCTAAAAATCACCCCTTAATTGTGAAAATTTTCCAACAGACACAACAACAAAATTGTCTCTTTGGGCACACACATGTTGGCAAACAGTATTTAAATTTTTAATTAAAAAGACTTTATCAAGGAAGCCAACAGTAATCAATTAACACTTACTAGGCAACCAAAACTTGACGCTATTTACGATATATGGCTTATTACATGCTATTATGGGGCAGAAGCATTTGTTAGAAATTGGAAGTGTTAAGAAATTCGCTATTGTTGGATCAATATTGAAAATATTGCTCACAGATTATAAACAAAAATGTTGGTGACTTTTTTTATTTTATGCAGCAATTGCATACAAATAGACGTAGACAGGGACAATGTGTTGTATGTACTGTGTGTTTAAATGTTGGAATTTGGTGGTATTTTTGGAGAAGTTTTTTTTGTTTTGTTTTGTCTTACCTCAATGGCATCCTCTGAGGGATTTATTATCCTTAGTAAACGTTTGGCTGTCTTTGTCACTGGCACATCCTCAAAAACAACTGTAGATTTGCCTGAAAATGGCGCCATAACCACTTCCGTAGGTTCCCGAGATTCGGGACTTCTTTTACTTTTACTACGGGTTGGTGTCACTTTTACCTGAAGTGCACATACATATGCACACATTCACATAACGCCAAAGCAGTCACATTGCAAATGTTTTCAAAGGAATAAAAAAACGGGGAAGAAAGAAAATGAAACGCATGAATAAAATTTCAAATGCAAATTAAAAAATGTTTAAAAATACCTCAAATGCACTCATTTTCCTCTACAACTGGAGATGATGTTGCCAGTGATGCCTTCAGACTCTTCAGTTTTTGTTTTTTTTTTTTTATTAAAAACAAGCAAACAAGTATGGACTCTAGCCACAACGGGCAAAAATCCACATTCGCGTTTATCCAAAGAGGCAAATGGAAAAAAGGGAAGCAAAAAAAAAACCGGGAATTTCAATTAAAATAAATTTTTCTTTACGCTGTTCTTCCTATTGCTTTAATTTTTAGTATTTTTTTTTAATAGTTTTTCTTTTCTTTGTTTTATTTCCACAAGGATACTTTCAAGTATTTTGTGTTATTTTTAAAATTCTTTTCATCATTTGGCACTTAAAATGTCTTTAAATTAAACTAAAAATTAGGAATTAATTTTGCTGAAATTATCTTCTAACACAAATAAATTCCTTCACTCAACACAATTTTCACTACAAAAAAAATTTTCCAAATGCCGTTATTTGGCGTTCCTATAGGCAATTGTTCAAAGTTGAATTTCAAAGCAGCTGTCAAAGTTGTTAACTTGGCGCCATTGTTTTATGTTGCCATACAAACACTCACGTACAGCATTGCCAGTATTTTTTTTTTTATAAAAACATATTTCTGGGAAAAAAGACTTTTTTACCTGTAAAATCTTGCGTTCTACAAAAGAATGAAAATTTTAAAATTAAACTTTATTAGTGTTCCTTGCCGGAACTAATAAAATCCACAATTTTTTATTTAAAATCTAAATATTTCAAGTTACTTTCATTGAATTTATTGTAAAAACTGAAAACTTTTTCGCATCTCATAAAAACCTGGAAAGAAAATGGAAAACTTAACAAATGGCAATGCTGCATACATTGTAGTTTATTCCTTACATTACCAAACTCAATAGTAATATTTTCTGCATTTCCCATATTTTATTTACTTTTAATTTTTTTAATTAATGCCTAATAAATAGAATTTACTGATACTCTGGCAACACTACACATGTTCATCTATCCAATTTTCATACTTCAATTTATAGCTCTCTTAATGGAAGTGAAAATTACTTATTCTAGACACACACCGATTAATTCACCGCTGATCTTTGCGAATACAGTAAAGGCTCCTCTAAAGATGGTTAAAATTATTTGTTCTAGACACAAAACGTTTAATACAGTACCTATTTCCAATAACGGCGCTTAGGCGAATTAATTTTTTCTACACACCGGATCAATTCACCACAATTCGAATAAATTTGCCATCCAGTAAACACTACACACCAGATAAACTTATCACAGTTTGCAAAAATTCACCACACTAAAAAGTAATTAATTTAAAGGTTCGTCTGTCAATCTTGTGTCTACTGTCACAATTATTCGCCGTGGTCTAGTAGGTAGTGTGTTGACTTATTAGACGTAAAGCCAGGGTTCGTTCGAGTCCCAGGCCAGACATCAAAATAAAATACAAAAATAATTTTTTCGGCACTTTCCTCTTAGCAGATTTCTGGCAAAAACTCTGAGAGTAAATAAAATTGCCATGAAAAGTTTCTCATAAAATCTGTCGTTCAGAGTCGACTAGTCGTAGGTCCCGCTACTCATGTATAAAATTAACACATACAACATAAGTGGTGTGAGAAACTAAGTCAATAATCCTGACTGAAGGGTTGTAATGACCAATTATGTATGTATGTATAGCGAAGGCTAGGTTAGGTTCCGAATCTGAAGTAGGCCAACAGTCACGACTTTAATAGCAAAAATCTTTGTTTGAAACACGGTACAGTAATCTTTAAAGTTAAAGTGAAGTGAAAGGCCGTGGTCCTTACAGAAAATACCTACACTTGTACCCCCATCTAACTTCGACCCATCTGTGAAGATGAGTATATCTGCCTGCCTCTTGAAGTTTTGATTCCATAGCGTCCTATCCGGTATTACTATCTTTAAACCAGCCAGGAACATGACTTCAGGGCAATATAGTCGGTAGGTTTTTCTAAAGCCTAGCCAAAATTTGCTTCAACAAGGCTTGTCACATCAAGCAGAGCGGTCTCAACTGGCTTACTCTTAACATTAGCATGTTGCGATGTACTTAACAGATACTGGTCCATGTTTTACTTCAAATATAAATCGATAAGTATGGTCTATAATTGTTAGGGCCGCTGTGACTGGGTTTACCGGCTTTCGGCGTAAACATCACAAGCATATTTTTCCAATTATCAGGAATATTACGCCACTGGAGACAATCTCTTTATACGTTCACAAAGTGTTCGCATAACATACCACCAGCATACTAAAGCAGAGCCGGAAACATCCTGTCAGGGCCAAGCGACTTAAAAGTCTCAAAGTATTTTTTCGGCGATTTCTTCTCTTTCTCTTCTTGTTTCTCAAAAATCTGTCGTTCGGAGTCGACTTTAAACTGTAGGTCCCGCCACTTCTGTACTAAATTAACACACACAACATAAATGGTGTGAGAAACTGCGGGATTCTTGAGGACGATTGCTGTAGACGTCTAATGGTGAAGGTATAGCACTGACCATTTTACAGTCACCAGCAGTAACTTGTTTCCTTACCGTTAGCAACTTCCCTCTTTCTACCTTTCCTAAACCTGCACAATGCACTGCATGAGTAGGGGCCATCCCCTGAGTGCTGATTTAAACAAAAAAAAAAAAAAATGAGTGTTCAGTACAACCTCTGGGCGTTTCTATTCTCGAGGCAGTCCATTTACAATCGTTCTTTTGGTCGAAGCCTAAGATTTTGGGGTCCTTAGACAACATCCTGCGGAAACAATCCACACTATCGACTTCCTCGATACTTTCGTACAAACTCAGCCTGGTGGGTGGTGCTTTCTAAGCGTTTATTTCTCTTTTATATTCATTAAATCGCGTAAGGGAATATTAGGGATCGTTTCTCTCCTGGCATCAATGATTGATTTGGATCTTTGACAGACATTTTGTTGTCTTGCTACAGAGAATGTTGTCTCCTTGCTTACCGGTGTAAAGCCAGCGCACTTAGTGTAACGCGGAACTTCGAAGACTCCGCTGCTGTATCACGCAGACTCTTTAACAAGGCCAAAAGGTCAGGCGAAGATATTGACTGGTCTGCATATACATCCAGTTTTAATGAATACATACATACATAACATAATTGGCTATCACAACCCTTCAGTCAGGATTACGACCAAACTTCTCACACCACTTATGTTGTGTGCATTAATTTTATACATGAGTGGCGAAACCTACAGTTTAAAGTCGACTCCGAACGACAGATTTTTTGAGAAGCATTTCATGGCAATTTTTACTCTCAGAGTCTTTGCCAGAAATCTGCTGAGAGGAAGTCGCCGAAGAAATATTTTTCGTTTTGATGTCTGACCTGGGATACGAACCCGGGCCTTTTCTCTAATAAGCCAACACACTACCTACTAGACCACGGCATATATTTTGTTTTCATTGGAGGTTTGAAAGCCAGAGTTTTCTTTACCCCAGTTGGGATTATGGGTTTCGTCTTGTCAGATGAGATCCTTTTGCCCATGCAGTCTGAAGTAGTAGCTGATTGCACTATTAGGGTGACACTATCTTGTCTGACGAGGGGTTTTCGTTGGACTTGTCAATTTTTCACAATTATCGCATACAATTAAAATAAATTCCTAATTACGATTATTTAAAATTATAAAAAAAAAGAGAAACAAAACACAACAAAACATTAACATGCGATATTAAAAACACTTCGTACATACATATAAAGCAAAAGCAATAATAAATAATTTATTATGTACATACATCCACAATTACGACAAATACAAATGAAATGAAATTTGTTACATGAAATCATTATTTTTTATTTCACTTTTCATTTTATTTTATTTCTTTTTTTTTCGTTTTATTTTATTAAATATTCTGAAATTTATAATTACGGTTAGTTTCTGCGCGTACTTTATGTACAATTAAATACAGTGCATGGTAAAAGTTGGGATATGCAGCCACTGACTATACTTTCAGTAAATTTTTTTAATTTCACTTCGTCTTTATCAACAAAAATGTTGTCAGTCTGGTGATCCAGCGTAGGATCGCTCTTGCCAACAGGTGCTACTATAGTCTCCATAGGCAATTGAGTAGCAGAGATCTTCGGCCCAGTGTGAGTTGGTGTTGATTTCCACATCCAATCCAAAAATGACTTCTATGAGCTTTTCAACAACATGGACGTTGTGCAGGTTATTAACATGATGGGTATTTGGTGCGATGATTTGCGGAAGTCTGCGAAGGGGAGGATCTTATTTGGGCTGGAAGGACAAATTTGTAAAAGTCCTGTCATCGATTTGTGTGACCAACTGGCGAAGATAAGTTGCTGTTAATGGCCAATTAAGTACAGGGTGGCTAATATATAATGCAACAAAGTAAAGCGCTATATTTTTTTTTTAATTTTATTATTGAAAAGCAAACAATGTTGAAAATAACATCTAATTTTAGAATCAGTTTAGATTTGTTCTTGAAGTCGCTGTGGTCTAGTGGGTAGTGTGTCGGCTTATTAGACAAAAGGCCCGGGTTCGAATCCCAGGTCAGACATCAAAACGAAATAATATTTCTTCGGCGACTTCCTCTCAGCAGATTTCTGGCAAAGACTCTGAGAGTAAAAATTGCTATGAAAAGCTTCTCAAAAATCTGACGTTCGGAGTCGACTGTAAACTGTAGGTCTCGCCACTCATGTATAAAATTAACGCACACAACATAAGTGGTGTGAGAAGCTAGGTCGTAATCCTGACTATAGGGTTGTAATGGCCAATTATGTATGTATGTAGATTTGTTCTAATTGGCCACGTTTGGTATGAATTATGGTCTTCAAATGGACGATAAAGCCATCACAGGCTGCACGAAAGAGGCTCTGCAGTATTTTGGCAAATTCCCGGGAGGCGCCCTCTCGAGATGATCGACACTTTGGTATTTTTTAGTGAGAACCTTACTCTACAAAATGTCTCAGGTGAAAAAGTCAAACGGATTGAGATCTGGAGACTTTGGTGGCCATTCTGCGATAGAAATGAAGCGAGGAACCTCCTTTTTAAGAAATTCTTGGTTGAAGCGTGCTGAGTGCGTTGGTGCTGAGTTCTGTTGGAATGTCTATGGTCTGCGACGGAAATGTTTGTCTGCCCAGGGCTTCAAAATTGTCTTTAAGATATTTTGCCGATAATATTCGATATTTATTTTGAACCCACGGTCGATGAATACGAGCGGGGAGCGACCATCGGCCTTTACGGCGGCCCTTACCATTACCATCGGCGGCGCTTGAGTTCTGATGGCCAATCGCAGGTGTAAATTTTCAGCTGACCTCTTTGGCAAATAAACCCAATCATTTTGTTTGTTCACAAACTTCTCAATTTGGAATGGCTTCTCATCGGAGAAAACCAAATTCGATAACTGGCCACTTTCGTGCAAGCGAAATAACTCCTTGCCTCTTTCCAGTCCAACTTTTTTGTCCATCGGTGAGCTCTTGTACTTTTTGGAACTTCAATGGCTTTAGTCCAAGCTCATTTTTCAATATGTGTTGCATCTGTTCTCGCGTTATGTTCAGCTCACGAGCAATTTTTCTACCACTGCGGCGTGGATTTCGATCAAATCTGGCCTTTACTTTTCGAATCATTTCTGGTGTTATTACCGTTTTTTTTTTGTCCACTTTTTGGACGCGATGCAACACGGCCAGTATCACGGTAACGAGCAATGTTACGAGAAACAAAAGATTTACTCACATTTAAATCCTGGAGGGGTCTAACAATAGCCACCTGTGATTTTCCAGTTAAATATAAAGCAATTACACTCTCACGCTTGAATGCCATCAAATCAAAAACAAAATGCTTTTGTAAGCTTGTAAACAATAAAATGAACTGTCACTGGAATAAATCTGTCAGCTGTCAGACGTGCAGTTTACAAATAACAACAACCTGAAGGTGGTTGCAATACGTGTCAGCCACCCTGTAAACTTACTTAATACAACGAGATCTACAATGAGATCTCAAAAATAGATTGTTTATATGAAGCAATTAAATGCAATCAATTTTCATTTATAACATGTGTTTTATAGTGTTCAAACACGTTGTATTAAGTAGGCTTATGTACATATTTCTGTATTTAATTTCAAAACATAATTTAATTACATACTGTACTGTTGCAGTTTGAATGGCAACACTACATGTAAATTAATGTTTAATAATCCAGCATAATTATTTAGCGCTTTATTCTCGCAGTTTAATAGTCTAATTACAATTTGTCATGTGATAAAAACAAAAACAAAAACAGAGAAAAAAACGGGAATAAACTTACATGTAAAATACACAAAGAAAAATTGATTGTAAAATTATAAGTAAAAATATGGAGAGCACAATGCAAATGTTACAAACTTATTATAATCGTATTTGATTTACTTAGTAGTTATTGAATTTCAATTTCAAAGAAAAATATTCGTCGTACTCCTTCTGTTTTTTTAACAAACTTTTTTTTTTTTAAGTGGATGATTTATTTACATAAAACGCACCGAAGCTTGATAATAAATTTTGTATTTCCGTCTAAAATTTTATACTCCTTTGGAAAGCAACATCTGTTTAGCCTGCATTTTATTTCAAAATTCTACAGAAATAAACGAGCATTTAACGGTTATTATTTGATTTTGTAAAACATTAATTTATCAAAGCATTAAATTAAAAAGACACAAAAAAAATTGTTTTAATACGCTTGACATGGAATTAAAAGGCGAAATTTTTAAAAAGGAATTAATTTTGTTTGGTTTTCTTTTAATATTACATTTGAGGTAATTTTTTTTTTTTTTGAAACAGTTGCAATTTGCAATATACAATGTACGTACTAGGGATGCCAATCGGGCAATCCCGAATCTCGAAATCCCGGGATTTTCGGGATTCCCGAAATCCCGAATCCCGGGATTTTTAAAAACTTGACCCGGAATTTTTCGGGATTGTGAATTCATATGTATTTTGACCCTACAAAAGGTCCTGAAAAAAAAATTCTGTATCACTTGACTTCGATAATAGCTTCTCAGATGAGGAAAATCCCACTTCCATTGCTAAAACGTTATTTGATGCCATCAAAGAACGCAAAAGCTCTATAAAACGAATTAATAGGGTAATTGATTTAGATACTCAACTGTCCAAAGAAATAGATTTATTTACATCAGGAGGTGGTGGAGGTGCATACAGCTATCTTGGAAGTATTTTACCAACAAATGTTGATTGTGAAAAATGTTTTTCAACGCCAGCATATGTTGCCAACAAAATTCGTTCAAGCCTATCAGATCACATCTTAGATGCTTTAATGTTTTTGTTGGAATCCAAATAATTTTCTTAAAACTAATGCATTTGCAGCATATGTATGAATAATTTTTACTTTTTTGTTAATTTATGTTTTTTTGTTACATTTTGTCTTGCTGTTTTCATACTTTATTTTCAATGCGATATAATTCTGATATACATAATTGGAATACAAATGAATTTGTTAACAGAATATTTTTATTATTAAGAGAAAATCGCGATTTTTCCCGTAATTTTTCGGGATTTTTGGATCCCGAATTATCCCGGGATCGGGATTTACAAAATCGCGAATCATAGGATTTCTAAAAATCGATCCCGTTTGGCATCCGTAGTACGTACATACCAGAGATCAGCAATAACTATTCAAAACGATGAGTAGATTCAAATCATATTTATAATTTTTGATGGTTATAAGCATTCATACTTATTTTAATATGATACTCTTACAACTCATACTCAAAGTTGCAAGTACTCATCGTATTCATATCTAACAGTTTTTGTAGAATATAAGTTTCGTCTTACGAGAGAAGTCTCTGCTAAAGTCTCTGACCATAGAAGCAACTGTTGGCAAGAGTAATCCTGCGCTTGATCTCCAGACTGTCATCATTTTCGATGGTAACGGCGGAACCAAGATAAATAAATTCCTTGACTGTATCAGAAGTATAGTTATCGGCCGTAATTTGAGAATTAATACGTCGCACGTTTCTACTTGTCGATAACATATACTTTGTTTTGCTCTCATTTACTGCCAAACCCATCTTCTTCGACTCCCGTTCAATAGCGCTCATTTACTGCCAGAGCCATCTTCTTAGACTCCCGTTCAATAGCACTAAAGGTAGCAGTGATATCTCGTTTGGTACGCCCGATGATGTCGATGTTGTCAGCATACGCAACCAACTGGACATTTTTTTTGAAAAATAGTGTCATTGCGATGCACTGCCGCCTTTCGCAGAACACTCTCCATGACGAAGTTGATAAGGTCGCATGATAAGAGATCGCCTTCTTTGAAAACTCGCACGGTATCAAAAGGTTCAGAAAAGTCCATTCCTACCTTGACGGAGCTGCAGGAATTGCTCAACGTCATTCTGCATAGCCTTATCAGCTTTGCAGGTATACCGAGCTCAGACATTGTTGGAAAAACGCGATCCCTTATGGGGCTATCGAAAGCAGCCTTATAGTCGACAAATAGATGGTGTGTGCCGACTTGATTTTCGTGGGTATTTTCCAGGATTTAACGTAGTGTGAAGATCTGGCTGATGGTGGACTTGCCAGGTCTGAAGTCGCACTGATAAGGTCCAATCAGTGCTTCAGTCGTTCACACAGTACGCCTGTAAGAACCTTATATGCAATAGTGAGAAGGCTGATACCCCTGTAGTTGGCGCATATCGTAAGGTCTCCCATTTTCAGGACGGGACAGAGGACACTGAAGTTCCAATTGTTGGGCATACTTTTCTCTAACCTCCTCTAGTAGATGAGCTGGTGCATGCGCCCTACAAACTCATTACATTCAGCGGGGAGGTCATCAGGACCTGCTGCTTTGTTGTTTTTAAGTTGCATAATCGCGACTTTAACCTCTTCGTGGCTAGGCGGCGGGATCTCTATGATCATGCGATCGGGTTCGGAACATCATTTCTAGAGGCGGTATTGATGTCGTTATCGCCTTACAACAGAGTAGAGAAGTTTTTTCTCTACAACCTCAGCACCAAATGCGGATCTGTAACCATCATGTACTTATTTGCCTATAAAAACTTAAAACTAATGAGAGCGGCAAGAGGATTTTAAGAAATCGAGTGATTTCTCTTCCTCCAGCTGTACAAATGATGTTCCTTTTTCCGAAAACTAGGCCTAAATGCTGTTATAAGTTCGACCTCTACCTCAGCTGAAAGACCGGACCTTTTTGTACGGAAATTGTCAAAAATTTTAATTCAAAAATCCAAGGACTACACCCGTGTTTTCCTCCTTTTTAATTTCTTGTTGTCATAAATTTTAAATTGAAATGTCATTCGTTCATTAAGTATAGAAATTTTGATATTGATAGATACTCTTCAATACCATCTGTTTTTCAAGGATACTCGCCTTGTTTTTTTTTGTCTATCAATCTAAACAAAATTATTTCGCATTAAAAGGAATCGAAAACTGCCAAAAGCACATGATTGAATTGAATTCAAAGAAATCTGAATTAAAATTAAAATGAAATTCCACTTAATGAATGAAGAATATTCATTATGTACGTTCATTACGTATTTAAATAAAACTCATCATCAATAATTTTGATACAAATTTCATGGCTGGCAGCAGTCGCAATTCTGTGCATATTCTGAACATAGTTTTAATGTGACTGAAATTAGAGGAAAGGCAGGCGAATAAGAGATCTATTTTTAAATAATGAATAGATAAACAACATTAAATCAATTAGTAGAACTATTGATTGATTGTTATGGAGTTCGTTTTTATTTGCTGGCATGAATGAATATTGGAAAATGGTTCGTGGAAAGAAAGCTCAATTTAAGACACGGTAGATAAGCATTAGGAAATTTTTAGACCTAATAATATATGCATCGCCTCGTTCTGCATCTGATTTGAAGTTGCGTCTTTTTAAAATTTCTGTGATTTCGAAGTTACGTCGTTTTTGTTTCAGTTTGCGTCGCATGCTTCGAAGTTGCGTCGTTAATGCTTCAATTTGCGTCATTAATACGAAAATGTTTATACAAGGCTAATACGGAAAAAGGGTATTTCCCATTTAAATCTAGTGCAAATTCGAAGTTGCGTCTTTTTAAAATTTCTGTGACTTCGAAATTGTGTTGTTTTTGTTTCAGTTTGCGTCGCATGATTCGAAGTTGCGTCGTTAGTGCTTCGATTTGCGTCATTAATACGAAAATGTTTGTACAAAGCTAAAACAGAAAAAGGGGATTTTCTGTTTAAATCTAGTGCAAATTCGAAGTTGTGTCTTTTTAAAATTTTATTGACTTCGAAGTTGTGTCGTTTTGTTTCAGATTGCGTCGCATGATTCGAAGTTGCGTCATTAGTGCTTCGATTTGCGTCATTGATACGAAAATGTTTGTACAAAGTTAAAATAGAAAAAGGGGATTTCCCGTTTAAGTCTAGTGCAAATTCTTTTTAAAATTTCTGTGACTTCGAAGTTGCGTCGTTAATATGAATTTGTTTCTACAAAGGTAACACAAAAAAGGGGATTTCCCGTTTAAGTCTAATGTAAATACATGATTACGTATGAATTTATGTTGTCTAATGGTTGCAAGTTGTAGGTCGTTAGTAAATTAAATATTTTTTATTGAAAAATCTATTTTTTCAGCAAAAATTATGAATCTCGGAATTAATAGTTCGGTTGCACCGCCTTTCATAAGGCCAAATTAGCGACGCAAACCGGGGTATTAGTGTAGAGTACACTATGCTTGGGCATTGCTGGTGCTCTCACCTCACCCGCTTTTCTGGCAAAAACTCTGATTCTCAAAATCTGTCATTCGGAGTCGACTTTAAACTGTAGGTCTCGCTACTTATGTATAAAATTAACACATACAATTCGGGTACTGTATTTGTCACTGTTGATAAGTATACGTCCTCTAACCTAACCTAACCTTCGATCATATATGGTAGGACATGCTTCAATACTGCATGAAGTAGAACTAAATCACCAGCGTTTCAGATGTGACTAAATGGTACAAGAGACTGTTTTCGGACAAACATTCAAAATTCACACTTCCAAACGGCGAGAATGGGTTGCTTAAGCTGTTATCGGTGAGGTTGATATAACGATCTTCACTGATGGCTACAAAATGGTATTTGGTACTGGATTTGATAAGTTGACATGAGTCAATAGATTACCAAACCAGGCCAGTATATTTCATGCGAAGAATTTTGCTTTCAAACAAGCTGCACGTATAATTGAAACCAGCAACCAGGAACTTCTTCGAAAGTAATTATATGTGTGAACATAGACTCTCTACACCATACACATTAATACAACACCTGCCTTCACTCGTTTCCGTGCACCTGTGGCATGGAAGGAAACGAAAAGGCGGACGAGCTGGGAAGAACAGGTTCGGAACTGTCTGAAGAAGAGACGACAGATAAACATTTTTTTAAATTGGAAAAAGTAGGATGGAATTCAACAAACCGTAAGTGGTTACAAGCGGAAGACTACTGCCCCACCAGGATTACTGCAGTAGCTGCAAGGATATGGAATGAATAGAGCCTTTAATTGAGTGCACTGCATAGACGTCGTTGGTTATTGGATGACGGAACGTTTGAACATCTGAGCATTGTAGTAACAGTGCTACTAAGTGAACTCTGCCTGGTTTCCTTTGCGGATTTAATCCTTCTACCAGTTAAGAATCATCATAAGGGGGCTTATCTTATGCTGGGTAATACAATGGGCCACCAACAGAACTTGCCTGTGAAGGGCTTACCTTACCTAATCTAATACGTTTATAAATGATTGTGGAATATTTAAGCATAAACCTGGTACATTGATTTGTACAGGCGTATTATTAGAACTTTGATAGGCTGCTACGACCGAATATAATAAAAAAAGCCCCGTCGGTGGATGAATTAGGTAAACATAAAAGGCAATAGTCCTTTTTAAGAATTTCCTATCTTAAAACTTAATGTAATCCTTTTTTTTCGTTTCAAAGACCTGCTGAGATTATTATGTGTTGAGTATACTCGTAATATCAGGTAAATGGCATCTCGTGGGATGATCATGCCTTCAAATAGCTCGTGCAGAATATCAAAAGTGGCATGAGTTGTATGGTCACGTAGGGTCGTCGAACTAAAACCAAATATCGTTTGTTTAAAGACTATACAATTCAGGCAAAAAAAGTTACAATCATCGATCTATAGTTCTCGTCGTTTACAGTAATAGCCGGGTCAACGTTATTTATGAGCTGTCCGGTTGAAACCGGAAGTCGTTGCTGTTAACATCATCCAATTCCCACCAAAACAATTCGAAAATCATTATAGTGGTAGCCGTTGACAGTGATGAAAGAAATATTAAACAATTACGCCGACAAACCCAAAATTCACACCAAACACCGGTGTGCATTAGGGATGCCAAACGGGATCGATTTTTAAAAATCCCGGGTTTCGGGATTTTGAAAATCCCTTTTTTAGGCTCAAAATACATATGAATCCACAATCCCGAAAATCCCGGGATTATGGAATCGGGATTTCCCGATTCGCATCCCTAGTAGCCACTACATATCATCCCTACGTGTTTTTGCCTTCAAATCGCTCCTTTAGAATATCTAACGTGACATGAAACGTCACGTCAAGTTGGTAATCTTCAACACTTCATGCTAGTCGTAGTTGTTCTCAAAGAAGTATGACCCGATATCGCCTCCAGCCTAAAATCCTTATCAATTATTGCTCTTGGATTAGTATCGAATCATATTTAATAATTTTGTTATTCATCAAGAAATATGCCTCATCCCTGAAGACGATGTTTTGATAAAAATTAAGGTCAGTTACTAACTGCTCCAGAGCCCATTCAACGAGCATACATGGTTATCTATGGGAGTTTACCTTCAAATTCTGGGTTATTTGAATTTTATACTAGTGCAGGCTCAAGTCACGAAATTATCCCTTCGCTCTTCAGATTTGCTTTAATGGGATGGGATACAATAAAATTAGAATAATTACCAAATACAATACATTTTCATTGAGTTATTTCCCTTTGGTTGACAATATTAATTACAATGAGTTTGTCTTCAATAACAATCAGTCAAAATTCGAAAAAAAAAGAGAATGAAAATGTCTTTGTGAAACTGCCAAATTATAAATCAACACCTACCGGCATTACAATTTCTTATTTCTTATAATAAAAGGTTTATTCTTACAAATGTTGAAATAAATCTTTGATTAGATTTGACAAAAAATAAAAGGCAAAAAAAGAAAAAAATGCTCAACTGAACTGAAATGAACACAATAAAAACCAGACCACCCAGCCAGTCATTTGTTTAGTCAAACAAACATTCAGTCAAGCAGGAAAACCAAGAACCAACAAAAAAGAAAGAAAAAATAAAAACTTATAAGAGGTGAAAAATTGTTAAAGAAAAGATTGATGATATTATACCCTACTAACGGCATTGATGACAAGGCTGTAACTGTAGTACTGTCGTTTTAAATTTAGTTATTGAAACACCAATTTAAGTTGGAGTAAGTCATTTGTATATGGACTGGCATATCAAAATATTGTCAAAACTCGTTACAATGTAAAACGTTTTCCGGTAGATAGCTTTAATAAGACGTGATCTGGTGTACTCTAATTGAAATTTTTATTCAAAATTCGCGTATCTTTGGAAAATTTGGATTATTGAGCCAATTTTTGATATATTGTTGGAGTGGATTAAGGGAATATCTTGGCCTTAAAACTATAAAACAATGTTTACAATGTGTTTACTTACTTACATACATACATAATTGACCCTTACAATGCTTTAGTCAGGTTTCAGACACAGCTTCTCACACCATCCAAGTTGTGTGTGGATAATTGAACTATTACAGGGTGGCTAATATATAATGCAACAAAGTAAAGCGCTATATTTTTTTAATTTTTTATTTTTTTTTTTAATTTTATTGTTCAAAAGCAAAAAATGTTGGAAATAACATCAAATTTTAGAATCAATTTAGATTTGTTCGAATTGACCACCTTTGGTACGAATTATGGCATTCAAACGGCCGACAAAGCCATCACAGGCTGCACGAAAGTGACTCTGCGGTATTTTGGCCCATTTGCGGCGAAGTGCCGTCTTGAGATGATCGACACTTTGGTATCTTTTTAGTGCGAAACTTACTCTCCAAAATGCCTCAGGCGGAAAAGTCAAATGGATTGAGATCCGGATATTTTGGTGGCCATTGTGCAGTAGAAATGATGCGAGGAACCTCCAGGAATGGTTTAAAATTCTTGGTTGATGCGTGCTGAGTGCGGTTTTGCTGAGTCCTGTTGGAATATCCATGGTCTGCGGACGAAATGTTTGTCGGCCCAGAGTTTCAATACTGTCTTTAAGATAATATTCGGCATTTATTTTGATCCCACGGTCGATGAATACGAGCAGGGAGCGACCATCGGCTGTTACGGCGGCCCACACCATTACCATCGGCGGCGCTTGATTTCTAGTGGCCAATCGCAGGTGCAAATTTTCAGCTGACCTCTTTGGCAAGTAAACCCGATCATTTCGTTTGTCTAGAAACTGTTCAATTTGGAATGGCTTCTCATCGGAGAAAACCAAGTTCGGTAACTGGCCACTTTCGTGCAGCGAAGTAACTCCTTGGCTCTTTCCAGTCTAACTTTTTTTGGCCATCGGTGAGCTCTTGTACTTTTTGGAACTTTAATGGCTTAAGTCCAAACTCATTTTTCAATATGTGTTGCATCCGTTCTCGCGTTATGTTCAGCTTACGAGCAATTATTCTACCACTGCGGCGTCGATTTCGATCAAATCTGGCCTTCACTTTTCGGATCATTTCTGGTGTTGTTACCGTTTTTTTCGTCCACTTTTGGTACGCGATGTAATACTGCCAGTATCACGGTAACGAAAAATGGTACGAGAATCAAAAGAATTATTCAGGAGGTCTCTAATGATAGCTTGCTTGGTTTTCCAGCCAAATATAAAGCAATCACATAATCACGTTTGAATTTCATCACGAATAACTTTTTTTTTGAATGCGAAGATCAAAATGCTTTTGGAAGCTTGTAAACAATAAAATGAACTGTCACTGGAATAAATCTGTCAGTTCTCAGATGAGTGGTTTACAAATGATAACAACCTGAAGTTGCTTGCAATACATATCAGCCACCCTGTAGTGGCGAGATCTATAGATTTGGCCAATGTATCGCGTACTTCGTCCATTTTACGATTACCACAATCATCCTATTCACAATATTGGAGAGAAATTCGAGTCTGCTGATTCGGTAAACGATTAAGAAGCACACAACTTCGGCGAAACGCAAGAACTGACGAACACATTAGCGCAGTTAATGAGAGTATAGAGGATCTCCATGTATCTGCACAAAGTTGAACTGCCTAAGAGACAAAAGTCTACAACGCGTGTTTGTTGCATTGTCTTTGGTGCAACTGACACTAGTTTTCATCGAAAAATTGTTTTCAGCGAGGAGACTCATGATATAAATATGTAAGTGAACTAACAAAATTGTTGATACTAGTTCCCATGACAACCAAGAGCGTCCAATGCATTAGAAGAAATTTACTTTTTGGTGTGGATTTTAAATTGACGTGCTTTCCGATCCATATTTCTTTTAGAAAGACATTGGCTAGACCATCACTATCAACGACGAGTCAATGATTTTCAAATTCATTTCATCTAAATTGAATGATACGGAGAGCAACGACATGCGGTTTTAACAGGATGTCACTACGTATCGCACTACGTAGCTCAGACCGCATTGAATATTTTGTACCAACGATTTGAGGGAATGTTGATCTCACGCGAAGGTAACATGATATGGCATTTTAGACTTATAGTCGAGTGTTCTTAAATCGCATAAGCATGCGAATATGCCACAAGCCATAACGGTGTCAATACATCGATAAAACTCAGCCTGATTTACGTGCCAGAGTCATGGAAAATTGGAAGTTTGGGATGCCCTCTATCTCTGAGCGTAAATAAAATTGCCATGAAAGGTTTCTCAAAAGCCTTGCGTGCGGAGTCGACTTTAAACTATAGGTGCTGTCACACATGTATGAAATAAGTGCACATGATATGAGTGGTGGGATGAGAAGCTAGGTCGTAATCCTAAGTAAGTAAGTTCCTTAAAATGTGAACGCAACATAGTAGGGCTCTACAATGACAACGAAGGCTTTATTATAAGGAGTTGTAGCACTTATTTGTAGCTTTCTTCCTGATTTTACTTGGCTTATAAATGGATGACCTTGTTTTTCTTTCAACCAAAAAAAAAAATTACAGAAAAAAACTTAAATTCCTTTTTATACGCATTTTATTTCACTTTTCCCTCACCAATAGTGGAAAAACTTACAAAAATAAAATCTCAAATACCTGAAGCATAAGAAAATTTTTTCTTATTTCAGTTTCCTTTTTTTTTCTTTGCCGTATCAAAATGGAATGAAAAGTGCAAGAAAATGTTAAAAAAAAACAAAAAAAAAAAACTTAAAAACTTTTCTTTGGTCACTCTAACAATGATGTTGTTGTTCATTTTCTTTCATTCAATTTTTAAAAAATTGTTATAATTTGGCAAAGAAATCAACTTAAAATACGTTGTCATTCAATATGAAAATTAGATTATCAGATAACGAAGGAAACTAAAAAAAAAGACACAAGATAAGGAGATGCTGCCCATAATTGTAGTGTCAAGCGAACGAATATAATGACAAGGCAAATTGAGAAATAGAAGGAAAGTACACTTGGAAGAGCACAGAAAATAATTGAAAATGGAGTCAAGTTTAGAAAGAATTTAAAATTTGATTTAAATTTGAAATATAAGAAGAGTCTTTAAAGTCTTTGAGACCAACAACTTTATTTTATATGAGAGACTCAATATACCTTTGAAGTCATCTATCTTCGACCACGCAAACAAACTTTTTATTAGCATATGCGTCCGGATTTCGTTAATAACACTTGAAATCTTGATTTCCAGCTGTTCAATTCTCTCAGGCCAAAGCCAAGTAACTTTACATATAAACACAGGAAATAAGCCCCATACATACATCATTGGTCCTTACGACTCTTCAGTCAGGATTACATCCAAGCTTCTCACAATATTTCTGTTCTTTGGATTAATTTTCTACATGAGTAGCGGGCCCTACAGTTTAAAGTCGAAACTTCGAATGACAGACTTTTTAAGAAACTTTTTTATGGCAATTTTATTTACACTCAGAGATTTTTCTTACAGGCATATTGTGTGAACGACTGAAGCCACTGATTGCACTTTATCAGTGCGGCTTCAAACCTGGCAAATCCACCATAGACCAGATCTTCACACTGCACCAAATTCTGGAAAAGACCCACGAAAAACAAGTCGACACACACCATCTTTTTGGTGAGTATAAGGGAACCTTCAATAGCCTCATAAGGGATCGCAATGTCTGAGCTCGGTATACCTGCGAAGCTGATAAGACTATGCAGAATGACGTTGAGCAATTCCTGCAGCACCGTCAAAGTAGGAATGGACTTCTCCGAACCTTTTGATACCGTGCGAGGTTTCAAAGAGATGATCCCTTATCATGCGACTTCATCAACTTCGTCATGGAGTGTGGTCTGCGAAAGGCGGGAGTGCATCGCAATGACACTATTTTTCAAAAAAGTGTCCAGTTGGTTGCGTACGCTGACGGCATGGTACGCATCATAGAGCGTACCAAGCGAGATGTTACTGCTGCCTTTAGAGCTATTGAACGGGAGTCTAAGAAGATGGCTCTGGCAGTAAATGAGCGCTATTGAACGGGAGTCGAAGAAGATGGGTTTGGCAGTAAATGAGAGCAAAACAAAGTATATGTTATCGACAAGTAGAAACGTGCGACGTATTGATTCTCAGATTACAGCCGATAACTATACTTCTGATACAGTCACGGAATTTATTTATCTTGGCTCCGCCGTTACTACCAAATATGATAACAGTGTGGAGATCAAGCGCAGGATTACTCTTGTCAACAGGTGCTACTATGGTCTCAACAGGCAATTGAGTAGCAGAGACCTCTTTCGTGCGACAAAATTAATATTCTACAAGATGCTCATCTTACCCGTCCTTCTTTATGGCGCAGAGACATGGACCCTATTATAATCCGATGCAGCAGTCTTGAGGGAATTCGAAAGAAAAGTCCTACGTAAGATCTTCGGCCCTGTGCGAGTTGGCGATGATTTCCGTATCCGATCCAACAGTGGGCAACTGTATGAGCTCCTCAACGGCATAGACGTTGTGCAGCGGCTGCGCTGGCTCGGCCATGTCGTTCGAATGGAGGAGAATGCTCCGGCGAAACGGCTATTTGATGCGGGGATCTGCGGTAGCCGGCGAAGAGGACAACCTTGTATCCGTTGGAAGTCGAGGAAACCCTGTCTTCGATTGGTGTGACCAACTGTGTGTTGCGCCAGGCCAAATCCATTAACCAATTAAGTAAGTAAGATTTTGGCCAGAAACCTACTGCCAGGAGAAATAATTGTTCGTACTTCATTTTGCTAGAGATGTCTGACCTAAGGTTTGAACCGTGTCCTCACGTCTGATAAGCTAACACACTACCTATTAGACTATGCCGACAGAAAATAATGCAATGGTGTAACGATGAGTCTGTAGACATCTATTGTTGGTTGTCATTTATTAATTTTTTTTCATATTATGCACACTTCAGTCAATGGATTCCGTTCCAGGAGATATTTTTTTTTAATTTTAAACGTGAAGAGCTCTAAGTAATCGGTTCATTTTTCTTGGAACGCCGTCGCGACCAGGCCAACTTTTATGATGTGAATTAAATGATCAGGACATGATCGACATGTGGTTTCAATAAGACTGCGTTAAGTGTCATATAATAAACAGGGTGAGGGATTTAGACAGATAGTCGTCTCACGTTGATGTGATGTTAGCTGGACATAGAGATTGTGTGCTACAAATTTTTACTGTAGGGTTTGCAAATAAGCTTCAAGCAACGGTTATCGTCAAAGTCAATACAACCCATATCTCCGATCAAAATGAACCTGATTTATGCGAATTTATTGAATGGAATGGGGGAGTCTGTAGATTAGAATCTAAATCGAGGAGAATTAACTCTGATAGGAGAACCTTTATATCTATCTTAATGGCGTGTATTATTGCAAGTAGCTAATGTTTTAGCATCCCATAATTTATTATGTAAAAGTTACTCTTTGTTACATATTCTTATCTAAAGGAATAACCGAATATCATGGATGGGAAATAAATAAATGAAAATTAAATATTTCTCGCATGGTGAACAGTTCATACTTTACAGTCCCCTATAAATGACGAACTGAAAAATACGTTGGATTAAAAGTTAGGAACTCGAATTGCACCAATTCTAAATTGAATCTATGATTGGTTGTATTCTAGTGATTGAGAAAACAATCTAAGTACTGCTACTGTCTGGGAAGAACTGGTAAAATTCAATGAGGTACTCTGTAAATGCAAAAGAAATTCAAAAGGCTTCAGCTGATGTGTCAAAGAATGAAAATGAATCCCATTTAATCCCATACATCTCCAGTATAAAAAAAAAATTGTGTTTCGTTAAAAGAACTCCTAGGTATATATGTATTAGAGATTAGCAATGAATCGTTTTTTCGCTACTCATAAGCACTCATGCATGCATGCAATTTTGAGTATGAGTGAATCAACAGAATTGAAATTCAACTACACTGATTCACTCGTACTCGCTACAATATTGATTTATTAGTATAAGTGGCAATGAGTATGAGTACAACGCTGACATCAAACTCATAACATTCGAAATATGTTTGATTCAAACGCCTACTCATTCTGATTCATAAATTTAGAAAAATACTTATAATACTTAATAAGTGATTCGAGTGGCACGAATCATTCATCAAAATTTACAGTCTTTGTTGTTGTTGCGTATACAAACAAAGAAGAAAGGAAAGACAAAGACAACAAGCAAAGCATACACACAATCTTTTTGTGAGTATAATAGTATTCGTATGCGAATCATACTTATTTTGTGCTTCGTGTAAATGTTAACTAGAGACGATTCGAAGTCAATAACAATTGTTAACTACTAATACGACGAGAACTTCCAACTTTGAGTATGAGTATGATATTAAAATAAGTATGAATGCTTATAACCATCAAAAATTATAAATATGATTTGAATCTACTCATCGTTTTGAATACTCAGAGCTGATCTCTGGTATGTATGCACATATGTGAATCCATTGTACAAATATTTACTAATCCAAAACCAAAACAAGCAGCAAAATTTATTATTTTAACTGAACTTATATTTAATAAAGTCTAAAAGTTAATCATCAAGCAAATCAAACTATTGCTGCTCTTACACAGATAAAATATTTTTATTGACCATTTTATCTCCTTCTTTAACTTCAAAATTTTTCTAGAATTTTCTACTTAAAGAGACTGTCTGTCCATTCATAATTTTTCATTTCCCAACTACATATAAATAATAATGTGTACTATGGATCTGTGAAATATTGTTCATTTTAGTAGGTTTCATTGCTTCAATATTTGGACTTGAAATTGACGTTCTTTTAGTTCGTTTGTTTTTCGTATTTTCCTTGTGTCAGCATTTATTTCTTCTTCTCTGTGGTGATTGTATGTGAATTTTTCTGGCAGGTTCTCTATCAGTATTTGGCATATTTGCTATTGAAATTTTCAAATCCTTAGTGTTTCGGTTTATTAAATTCAGTTTCTTTTTCTTTTACTTTGGGCTTTCAACATTTGCTCAACTATCCATTAAGGCTGTTTTGAAATATGGTCGTTTCTAATTTTCTTATTTTCCTTGCCAATGACCTTTTAAAGCCAAACTATAAATGCTCAATGAAGTGTGATGAGACAAGAAGAAAAAAAAAAAAACGAGAAAATCTAATCGTTGTTTTCCTACGTTTGTTAACTAGTCCTTAAGTAAAGGATTTATTTGAGTTACAATAGAAATTAATTTTAGTTTTTAAAGTTTTTAAAGCAATACTACAGTTTTGGGCTAATATGTATAGAAGTCGTCGTAGTCTAGTAGGTAGTGTGTTGACTTATTAGATGAAAGTTCGTGTTTCCACCCCTGGCTCAAACATCTCAAGGAAAACGTAATGCGAAAAATTTCATTCGGCTACTTTCTCTTTGCAGCCTTAGACAAAAACTTTGAAAGTGAAATTAAATTGTAATGAAAAGTTTCTTAAATCTGTCGTTTGGAGTCGACATTAAACAGTCAATCCCTTCTCTTCTGAATAGAATTAAACCACAAAATAAATTAGTGGTGTGAGCAGCTGGGTTGGAATCCTGACTAAAGGGTTGTAATGACTAGTTAGGTAAATAAGCGTGGTGCTAATGAATTCTCAGGAAGCTACTAGTTTTACCTACACCCATGGTATCGAAGCTTCTGAATTTTGTTTGGAAAGGGGTATTAAAGACCGTTACATTATGAAATTGAGGTAAATTTCCGAAATTTATTGTGTTTTCTTTGTTCTTATTGGGAAAAACATATTACGATTATAGTAAAACTCAATCAATCTATCTGACAATTGTTTATCTGCTGTAAAGTGTTGGTGTTAGTACATTTTATATTTTGCTTTATACAGTGCCAATTTGTTTCTGTGGTGGAGACTCTAATCTTTTTTTGTTTTTATACAGCTATCTATAACACTTTCTGGAGGATATCAAGGCTTATAGAGTTTATTTGGAATTACGGAAATAGGATTCAAAACATGATACACATCAGAGATTAGTAATGAATTGTTTTTCCGCTACTCATAAGCACTCATGCAATTTTGTGTAATTCCAGGCTTTAAAGTCGTTTGTCGCCTGAAATATTATTTAATTTCCATGTGTTTCACCGAAGGCAATTCAGTTAATAATATTCGTTTGCGTTCATTTATGTATTATCCCCATATCGATCTCCTTTCGATTGCCAGTCATTTTTAAATGATTTTAGACAGTCATGTCGTTAATGTTTTGATGTATTTTTCAGGTAACTTGCTTATCCAAGTCGAATACAACAGATTTCCTGCAAATACTCTGTGAGTAAATAAAATTTGCCATGTAAGGTTTCTCAAAAATCTGTTGCTCAGAGTCGACTTTAAACTGTACATTCCTAGATCGTATTGTGGACTGAAGGATTGCAGTAACCAATTATGGATATATGTATTATTTAAGCTTTGTTCAGGCTAACAACACAATGCGCCAAGATTTCTCACCCAGCAACCAGCAATTTTTGTAAAGTAATTTTTGTACACTGCATTGGTATAGAAATTAGTCTTCCTTGTGTGGAATCCACACCAGAGATCAGCAATGAATCGTTTTTACGCTACTTATAAGTACTTATACAATTCTGAATATGAGTGAATCAACAGAATTGAAATTCAACTACTCGTGATTCATTCGTACTTGCTCACAACATTCGAAATGTGTTTAATTCATATGCCTACTTATTCTGATTCATAAATTTAGAAAAATACTTATAAGTGATTCGAATCATTCATCAAAATTTACAGACTTTGTTGTTGTTGCATATACATACAAAAAAAGAAGAAAGGAAAGACAAAGACAACAAGCAAAGCATACACACAATCTTCTTGTGAGTATTGCAGTGCTCGTACGCGAATCATACTTATTTTGTGCTTCGTGTAAATGTTAAGTAGAGACGAGTCGAAGTCAATAACATCATGCGTAGTTTTAAGTATGAATACGACGAGTAGTTCCAACTTTGAGTATGAGTATCATATTAAAATCAGTATGAATGCGTATAAGTATCAGAAATTATAAGTATGATTTGAATCTACTCATTGAATACTCGTTGCTGATCTCTGATACTCATGTTGTGTCTCAATTCTTTCAGTTTTGAACGTATAATAAGATAGCATGATTGCTTTGATAATTTTGCAGTTAATAAACGCAGTTGTAGTCGCTGTAATCTAGTAAGTAGTGTGTTGTCTTATTAGACGTGAGACCACGGTGCAAACCTAGGTCAGACATCTCCAACAAAACGAAATATTGAATAAATAAATAAATGTCGTTTAAATTTATTACAATTTTTCTGCAAATATTACCTGAATCGTAAATTTTAATATGCCAATTTAGTCAAGGATTTAATTTTAACATACAAAAGAATGTTCACCTAATCAGTGGCACGATCACCTGGCAATTTAAATCAATTATTTAAATTACCAGAAGGGTCTACAAAAAGATTTTACTTTTCTTTTTAAATTTCTATCATAATGTAAACGTGTGTGCTATGAAGACAATACTTCTCCACACTCTGTAAATGTATAAAAATACAATACAATTCAATTGAAAGTATAATAACACTCGTAATAAACGTCAACACAATAAAGGTACACAGGTACCATGTATAAGCATATGGAAAAAAAAAACGTACAAAACAAATTAACCAAAGAAACCGATATGGAAATGGAGTAGTAATCGAAGAACATACAGAATAAACGTAAACGCAAAAATGAAAATGAAAAGCAAACAAATCCTGCTTTAAGGATAATGAACGCCATAAAAAAGGCGTTTGTCCAACCACAATACATATGCACCACATGGTGTATGTGTGTGTACTCGTATTATTTGAATACACACTGTAATAAAATTATTTTTATGTTTTTATTTCTCTTCATTTTCTTGTTCTCCTTCTCTCCTTTCTTTTTAAATAATATTCTCCGCACTTCACTTAAATTGTTTGTATTACGTGAGTCTTGTTTAAAGGCGCTGCCAAGGAGTACCAGCATAATAACTATTCTTGGAAATCATTTGCCGGGACCTTAGTTGGGAAGAATATGCAGGAAAAAGATGTAGGAATAACGGTTATTTCTTTGTACTTGAACCCAGAGAGTACGGATAATGCTTTTATGCATTAATGTTTATTGTACACAAACATACATACATGCATACATATTACAGAAAACATACGAATGAATGAATGAATGAATGAACGAGTGGCTGAATGGATGAGTGTAAAAGCGTGTGTAAGCGACCGTAAATATGATTCTCAAACTGATTTTGTTTTTCTTTGATTGCAAACGTACAGTTTGATTTGAAAAAAGTAAAAACAAAGTACAGTCAAACTCGTTTATAACGAACTCGGTTATAACGAATTCTTGATTATTACGTACATATTTTCAAGTCTCAACGTTATAATAACAATTCTCATACAAAAAACTTCGTTTATTACGAACTCGTTTAGACTGAATTCTCGGTTAAAAGGATCTACTTTAAACGGTCCCAGTAATTAAATCAAAAATAACTTTGAAGTGTGGCAATAGTCTTTACTTTTATTTAATATGGCAGCATTAAATTATAACTCAGTATCTTTAATCTGCTGCTAGATAAAGAGGATTAACACATATTTTTGGTTTTTAATAAAAAAATACTTTTTGTTTTTAATAAATGATAAAAATTCTTTGTATTTTAAATTTGCTTCTATGACTTCACCCCGTTTATTACGAACTGTGCCTATAACGAACTATTTTTTCTGGTCCCACGGAGTTCGTTATAATCGGGTTTGACTGTATTTATAAAATGAAAATCAGAGTTGCCATCTTTTAACAATTATGATAATTATGACTTGGGTCAAATAAAAAAAATTGGTAAATGAAAGCCGACAAGGCTCCATCACAACACCGGTCCACTGTTTATCGTTTTGGCTGGCCTGTATTGCAAACAGCAACATGAGAGTAACATGGAGGACTAATACTAAGATTGCTCTTGATCAAAAATTATATTCAAGTGTCGGTTAAATGGAAGTCGCCGTAATCTATTAAGTGCTGTGTTAGCTTATTAAACGTGAGGCCTTGGTTCAAACTCCAGACATCTAAAACAAAACATGAAAAAATATTTTGTCGGCAACTTTCCCCCAGTAAGTTTCTGCCTTGAAAAGTTTCTTAAACAATCTGTCGTTGAGTCGACTTTAAAACCGTAGGTCCCATACAACACAGTAGTGCAAGAAACTAGGACGTATCCTGACAGAAGGGTTGTAATAACTAATTATGTATGTAAGTAAGGAGTGCGCACAAAAAAATGGGCCTACTTTTAAGCTTGTAACTTTGTCATAATTGAAAAAAATGATTACCGTTACATTGTTTTTGTTAGTCATCTGTTTCAAAATCCACGTGCTAAATGTCATTGCAATAGCAAAATTAGTTTTTTTGAAAATGGGCACCCATCAAGAATGTAGTAAAAAAATTATTGAAATTTTCAATGAAAAACTGCGCCGCTACTGGGTTCGTAGGTGTTAACCAAAAAACAGTTTCTAAGGTAAGAATAAAACAATATAAGAAGTCTTTGAGTATTGAAAGAAAGCATGGAAGTGGAAGAAAAAAAGGATTTGCCGACCAAAATAAAGCAAGTAAAATAATACGTATTTTTCTAAAATATCCTTACATATCTAGAAGAAAAATGGCTCAAAAAGTTTGTCAGAAAAAAATTTTATACACAAAAGAATTCAAATATTATTTACTTTAATTGAAATATAAAACGAAAAAAATCCGCCACTTAGTTTTATTTCTAAAACGAAAAGTATAAGTCCAGTTTTTTCGTGCGCACTCCTTATGTCAGGCATTATGTTCTATAATCAATGGACTACTGTCTGCTATTCTATTAAAGCAAAGGAGTGACATTCGGATTGATTATATTAAGTTCTTCTCTTCCGTTTTACACGGTAGCATAACTTTGCTGATTGCAAGAAGGTGCGTGCGTGCAGTACTGAGAGATTCTGCTGAAATTACACGGATAAGAGAGGATTGATTCATGTCTGCACTTACAACAATGATAATTTCAACATTCTTAAATGTTTATAACAATGTTTACACAGTATAGTTATTTTAGAGGAATCTAGTGGAATTTTTAATAAATAGGAATGACGTTCATCGCTCGAATGGTTTTGAAAAATTTACTTCCTTAGCACACACTTATTATTACCTCATGTCTTAAACTCCAAAGGGAGCATGTTCAATGTCGTTGTTGGAGATAGCATTAGGGCATTTTTTTTATATAACCAGCACCCAGGGGATGGCCCCTACTCATGCAGTGCATTGTGCAGGTTTTTTTATAGGAAAGGTGGAAGGAAGGAAAACGCGAACGGCAAGGAAACGAGTTGCTGGTAGGTCACTATAAAGTAGCCAATTAGACAGTCTATAGCAATCGTCCCCAAGAAGCCTGCAGTTCCTCACTACTACTTATGTTGTGTGTGTTAATTTTATACATAAGTGGCTGGATCTACAGTTTAAAGTCGACTCCGAACAAGAGATTTTATTTTTGAGAAACTTTTCATGGCATTAGGAATTAAAAGAATTGACTGTAGTATCGTTGTGGTATCGTGTGTAGGCTTATTGGACATGAGGTCACGATTCGAACATCAGGTCACATATCTCCAACAAAATGAAATATGAAAAAATATTTCTGGTAAAAAATCTTTGAAAGTAAATAAAACTGCCACGATAAGTTTCTTAAAAATCTAAGGTCGAGTTTTTAAAATGAACACACACACAATATAATCGCTTTGAGATGATAGGTTGTAATCCTGACTGAAGGATTGTAATGGCTACATAAATATGTATGATTAGACGATTGTCTGTGGTTCAATCCTTAGCTTTGGCATCTAAAAAAATTTATTTCATTCGGCAACTCTAAGAAAAAAAACTATGCAATTGCAAGTATTACAATGAGTATGTATATCCTTTTGTATTGACTTTCATTTGTCTACCAACTTATTTCCATAAGGATTTATTAGCCTATTTTGGTGTATTTGGTTGGTTTCGGTCTCTAGCTTTTAGTGGACTAGTGTACAAAAATCTTTGCCCCGAGGAGACCTGTTATAAAAATTAGTAACTAGTAAGCTATTTTGGTGGCACAACAAAGGAATCCTCTTTAGCCACTTTTAAGTCAGTAGCAGTCTCTTCTATTTTGAAAGAAACTTTATTAACTCAAAGTTATTGTTGCCTAGCTCCAAAAATGAACAAATCTTGTGGACGTAAACCTTTTTCAAGCATGGTCTTGTTGGAGTTAAGCAGTTTCGCATTTTAGCCATTGGTTTAAACACTTTATCCACAAATATTCTTAAAACTTATTTTTTTTTTTGAATACATTGCCTTGGCAGTAGCAATTCAAACTTCAAAGTCATTCAATTGAAATCCGGTGCGTAAATGTATATTTGCACATGTATTTGCTTCTCATGCAACAACAACAACAACAACAGAAATTTAAATACAAATAAATATAAACATTTAAAGTTGTTTTATTTCCCTTTTACTTTTTATATCTTTTTGAATTCTTCTTTAAATTTTTGTAAAATTTTTTCCATTTTAAGTGCCAATGAAAAAATAATTTTTCTTTTTTTAAAACAAAACCAGAGAGAATAGAAAAGAAAAGAAAAAAAGGAGAAGAACCTGATATTCATTTTAATGTTTCTAATTTATATGCAAAGTATACTTTTTGGCAACTTAAACATGGTAAAGAAAGAAGAAAAATTGTAACAATAACAACAATAATATGATAAACAACAACTCATTTATTGTTAACAACAAGAGCAGCCACTAAAAGGAACACATAAAAAACGAAAAAAACAATAAAAAACAAAAAAATAGTGAAAAACAAGCCATGGTTGTTTGTGAAACCTGAATTTTCTCTGAAACGTATGCTACAAAAATTTCGAGTTGCCATTACTCAAAGCATGCTGTAAAGTAAAAGTAAAGGGGTAAGTGCAGAGTTTTTTTTTATTTGTTACCGGAAGCGGTGAAAATGATATAGAAATCTATGAAAAGAGTATTAAAAATTTTTATTATTTTTAAGCATAATTTATAATAAAATTTCTTTAAATTTATTCTGCCATTATCTCCCACTATTATAAGCATAAATTTAAACATAATCTTAACGATTAAAATGATTAAAAAAAATTAAAATAATTTTATTGATATTTCCATGGGAAATGGTGTATGCATTTTGAATTGTTCAATATTTTTTCTTTTCCCAAATGCCGATGTATGTCTTCAGTAACATTGTAAGCATTGTATCCTTTCGCTTCTTTTTTCACTCTATTTTTTGTCAACCGTAATTTAAAAAAACAAGTATTTTCGACTTTTTTTCAACTAAACTTTGGTTTTAATTCTATTTGAATTGACTATACTATTGTATACTTTTTTTTTGACCACTACTTGAGCAGAAAATTGTGTTAGTTTTGGAAAAATATGTTGCCGGATTTATAAGCATTTGACTTGAATTTGTTTATTTTCTAGGTAGATAGGTAGGAAGGTTGAAAAAAAAGCAAAGAAAATAAACTGAAATACATACATACAAACATAATTGGTCGTTACAACCCTTCAGTCTGTATTATTGACCTAATTTCTCATACTACTTATGTTGTGTGTCTTAATTTTACACATGAATGGTGGGACTTTCAGTTTAAAGTCGACTCCGAACGACAGATTTTTGAGAAACTTTTCATGGCAATTATATTTACTCTCAGAGTTTTTGCCAAAAATTTGCTGAGAAGATATCGCCGAAGAAAACCTTTTTGTATTTTATTTTGATGTCTGGCCTGGGACTCGAACCCTGGCTTTACGTCTAATAATCTAACACACTACCTACTACACCACGGCGACTTTAAATACACTAAAGCCTTATCATTCAGAATACCACCTTACCCTCTACAGGGTGTTCATATTTTGTACAAGGTTACTAAACTTCTTCTATGAGATATGTCTAGTATAATGTGATCCCAAAAATATTGGGATCCCGATCTTACGAAAGCTGGGCAATGATACAAGAGGTGCTCCATCGTTTAGATGTCTTCACCAAATGCCCTGTATTCATTGTTTTCCAATTACATACGTAATTGATTAATACAACCTTTTAGTTAGGATTACGACCTAGCTTCTAGCTCCACTTATATTGTGTGTCCTAATTTTATACATGAATAGTGGGACTTGTAGTTTAAAGTCGACGCCGAACTGCGGATTTTTGAGAAACTTTTTCATGGTAATTTTATTTACTCCCAGAGTTTTTACCAGAAATCTGTTTAAAAGAAGTCGCGGAAGTAACAATTTTGTATATTTCGCTTTATTGAAGATGTCTAACCTGTGGTTTGAACCATAGCCTCAGGTTTAAAAAGCTAACACACTACAACATATGATGCAAGCCGTTTGCATTCTTGTTCTCTCCTTTGCATTCCACATCCACGGCAGAAGTCATTCTTTCCGCGTGTCTATCCATGATGCAGTGACCCGTAAGCACGGCCACTATAGTGGAGATAACTTCAATACCGAGACTAATTAATCGGTTGGAACGCCTTCCATCCATCTTGGGCCAGGTGAATCTAGCGATGGAGCAGGTCTCCTCATTGACCCAGGTTGGCGTCCTGAAAGAACCTCAGCGCAATGGTCAGACCACTGCAGCGTGTTTCAGGCGGAGGTGATGGCCGCTCAATGGATCCTCGCGCAATGGTCAACTGGACCGAGGCAAGTGGCATACTCAATTCAACAGAAGAGGATTCCGGAAGGAGCGCACCAGCTCTGGCGAGCTCGTCGGCCCCACAGTTAGCCGGCAGTTTACTGTACCCGGGTACCCACACCAGACAGACACTGATGAAGCGCCCCCAGATAAGGTCGAGACAGCGGCGACATTCCCTAACGATCCTAGAGTTAATCACTAAACCTGAAAGATATCTTATCGCGGCCTGACTATCTAAAAAGATCGAGATGCGATTGAAAGGAGCATCGTTGACGAGGATCCATTGAGCGGCTCGGTAAATTGCCATCACCTCCGCCTGAAACACAATGGAGTGGCCTGGTAGATGGAGAGAAATATTTAGGTCCAGTTTCCCAGAGTAGACACCACTTCCAACCTCATTATCGAGTCTAGTGCCGCCGGTATATATGTATATTCAGGACTTTCTGGGGGACGATCGTATCAGGATTCCAGTCATTCCTACACAGAATCAGTGAGTGGAAATATCTGTCAAAACAATGTTCAGCAGGGAAATGGTCCATGTTTACAGGGGCCACCGGATCAACCTCCTGAATAGTGGAGTGACCAGAAGGTACAATGTGCCAACGAGAGCGAGTATTAAGTCTAGCCGCAGTAAACTTGGCCACCAGCTTAGCGAGAAGCGCAATAGGAAGTTAGTTTAGCATTGCAAACAAGGCTTGCGTGGGGATGGTGCGTAGAACATCACAGACCTTCTGACCTTGTCAAGAAGTCTGACGTTGTATTGTCTGTCCAGAGCAGTCCACCAGAAAGCAACACGGTAAAAGAGGTTAGGTGCAAAGACCGTAGAATATATCCAACGCATGATCCTTGAGCGAAGACCCCATCGGGTTCCGACCGATGCATACTACTGCAGTAGGCAGCACATGCTGCCCTAGTAGCCAGAATAGCTCTCCAGTTGAGGTTGGGATCGAGTATCAGGTCCAGATATTTAACCTTGGGACTCAACGTGAGTCTGGTCCCACCTATGCTGGGAAGGGAGAAGGTCGGAATTTTGTATTTCGGAATTTTATATCGGTCTTAGAGGGGATTAATAGATAGTTCAAAATCCCTACACCAGTCCAGCACAATTGACAGCGTCAAGTTAAACTTATCCTACAGCGGACAAATTCCCGATGTAGCAATGACAATGCTGCGACCTTATTGCCAGATTGTTCCAGCCCCCTCAAGAGTGAGTAGACTGCAAGATTCTAGAGAAGTGGTGATAGATCACCGCCTTGCGGTGTGCCCCTACGAACTATTCTTCGACAATTTGTGTCCTCCAGTGTGGAGGTAAATATAAAATATAGTGAAGATACAAAATTTCGGTCCAAGCGTCTACCACAGCTGCATAGTGTCCTTCAAATTGAAAACAAATTAAAGCAATGTTTCGATTTAAATGCTAAGCGAATGATGACCCAACTTCTTGAACTTATCTTATGTATTTGATACCCTTCCCTTTGCATTATCGTATGTATAAGAAATTTTTATCATTTTCACTTTATGATAATGGAGTTTTAGAGTTGCTTTGAATTATTAAATGACCATCCCTTTAACCTGCATTACTTAGCTTACAATCACTTCTAATGTTACACCTACTGCATGTTACAACATCATTTTTTATTTTCTGTACACTGTTTTCCATAAGTTATGGCTCATAACCTATTTTATATATGTTAAGTTGTTTTTGTTGTTTTGTTTTGTTTTTACCAGACATGTACGCAAAATAGTATATTTTTTCCGTATTCACCAAATAGATGTTGCGCATTTGCTTTTACGTGAGATACGTTTTTTTTCTTTCCGTTTTACTAGTAGCATCTTGCTCAAAAGCATTTTGTTGCATGCCTTATTATGCTCAACATATTATAGCTGGTGCTGGTTCGTGCAACATTTTTTTATTTATTTTTTTTTGGGGGTTATAAACAATAAATGCAAGACTGTAAGAGTCTGAGTCATAAATTTTTGTATGTTCAGACGAGTTAAAAAAAAATTTAAAAAGCAATGCAAAAATATTTGCATCAGCAACAGAATATTTTTAAGTGTGTGTGATGTAAATATTTTAGAAAAATTCTTTTGGAAATTCCAATACAAATACATAATGCAAGTAGTATGTAATAGATGCATTAAATAAATGAAAAAAATATAACTAAAGGGTGTTTCTTCTAAGGTTTTAAAACTTTAAACAAACAAGGAATCAAATAAACAAAATGAACTATTTTTAATATCTATGAACCCGGTTTTGTGACACAATTTGATTACGATTATGGGATATATGTTGGGGCCTAAATTCAAACACCCGCTCCGACATTCCAACATGGTGAAAGAAATAAGAAAGAAGAATCATTTCCGGGCGACTTTATTCCGGTAGTCTAATGTCAAAAACTCCGAGAGCAAGTAAAATTGCCATATCATTTAGCCATACCCTGCACCTGCTGCTGCGCCTTCAACTAAAATAAATTTGTAGGAAAGATATTACACAAATGTCCAATTAATCATTTTATTGATTTTGTTTACCGTTGTCATGATACATAATTCAGATGAACGGGCCTGAGTAGTACGCATTCGATCAGTTTCGAATCTAACTTCTCGTTGTTTAAGTGGTTCAAGCGAACGGATCTTAGCGGTATGTACTTGAAGATTTTTCCAGCCTCAATGCCCAGTCTCTGTCTGATTCTGAGGCTCCTAATGCTCTTTTCTACCGTGCTTGGGTTGTAGATCGACCAATTACTTGTCATTCATTTTGAACAATTGCCATCGGAAATTAATTGCACCAACTTTCGTCTACTCATACGTAACAACTTTGTTAAACAATGGACAGTTTACGATTTAATTCATTTTGATTAAATTTTAGTGGCATCACCTGTTGGAAGTTGGTCATATCAACTTAGACATCTGGGTCGGCTCATGCGCAACAACTTTGCTAAAGATCATAACATGATTAAATGCAGAATTAGCCATACCAAATTAGAAACCTTCTTCGGCTCGTCCGCAACAACTTTGCTAAAGACCATAACGTGATCAAATACATAGTCAAGATTCTATAAGATATATGCAAACAGACATTCGTTTTTATATATATAGGCTATATAGGAAGTGACACGCCCATTATAGCCAATCCGCCCATTTTGTTCATATATACGTCAAAGTCATCCATACAAAATTTGAGGACTTTAGCTGTTGCAGTTTATAAGATATGCGACATTAAATACTTATTGGGTATGTGGGCGTGGCACCAAACCTACTTGAAGTTTTAAAATAATAAAATATAGCCTATAGTACCTTCCAAACATGCAGGAAGGTACAGCTAAAATATCAAGAACATCGGTCCAGCCGTTTAGCCGTCTATAAACTTCAAACAAACAAAGCCAAAAATAAGCTCACAAACAAATAAACACACATTCATTTTTATATATATACATAGATGTGACACGCCCACTATAGCGAATTCCCCCATTTTGTTCCTATATATGTCAAAGTCGTCCATACAAAATTTGGAGACTCTAGCTGCTGTAGTTTATGAGATACGCGATATTCAATACTTATTGAATATATGGGCGTGGCACCTTGCCTACTTGAAATTTTAAAATAAAAAATAGTCTACAGTTCCCTCCAGACATACATAATATATCTGGATGATCAAATTATATACGCATTTCGGTTTATCCGCACCGTTTATAGCTGCTATTTTGAGTATTTTCATGTGAGATCATACTGTGGTTTGGTGTGTTTTTGATCGACCTCTGCTTCTTAAGTCTAAAGTTCCACTAGAGCTCCATCCTTGTTAACAGTCGGCAATTCCATTATTAGTTTGGCTGTTCTACTTTCACATTAATTTTTAGTTTTATATTTCTTTCAGTATGGACATTTCGCTTACTAAGTTTCAGAGAGCCAAGTTGATGCTGTTGCTTGACCATTGTTCCACATATGACTCTGTAGCTATTTTTGTTGTTTACTTCACAAAAATGATTTTCACGGTAGAGATTAGAAGGCACACATCCGTTGCATACTCTGAGTTTGATAATTTTTTTACTTTGGAATCATCTGTATGTCGCTCTTTCTTTTTAACCTATTTTATCTGTCATATAATGTTTAAATGTTTTAATGCAAAATGTTTAAATTTTTTATGGTTAATTTCAAGTAATTCCTTACGTAAGATTATCATATATTTGTGGCCAGATCATATCACCCTCACGTGTTTTTGCCTTCAAATCGCTCCTTTAGAATATTTAACGTGACAGGAGACGTTTCACATGTAACGCTATCCTGTTGAAACCATATGTCTCTAATTCGATCCAAACAAAGTTGGTAATCTTCAACATTTCATGCTAGCCGTAGTTGTTCTCAAAGAAGTATGAACCGATATCGCCTCCAGGCAAAAATCCACATCAATTATTGTTTCTTTGAAAGTGCATGGGATGCTCTTGGATTATTGGATTGTTGGTAAAGTAGGATAGCAGGATAGCAGTATGCAGTTTGTAAATATCCATCGCTACCACCTCCTGATGTAAATAAATCTATTCCTTTAGACAGTTACCCTTTTAGTTCGTTTTTTATTTTTTTTGTAAAACCAGCACTCAGGGAATGGTCCCTACTCATGCAATGCATTGTGCAGGTTTAGGAAAGGGGGAAAGAGGGATGATGCGAACGGCAAGGAAACGAGATACTGCTAGGTGACTATAAAATGGCCAGTGTTATACCTTTACCATTAGACAGTCTACAGCAATCGTCCCCAAAAAGCCCACAGTTTCTCACAATACTTTTGTTGTGTGTGTTAATTTTATGCATAAGTGTCCGGACCTACAGTTTAAAGTCGACTCCGAACGACAGATTTTTTTAAAGAAACTTTTCATGGCAATTTTATTTACTCTTAGAGTTTTATATTGCTTTTGCATTCTTCGATGCCATCAAATAATTTTTTATCACTGGAAGTAAGGTTTTTCTCATCTGAGATGCTATTATCGAAGTCAAGTGATATAGAATTATTTTCAGGACCTTTTGTAGGGTCAAAATACATATGAATTCACAATCCTGAAAATACCGGGACAAGTTTTTAAAAATTCCGGGATTAGGGATTTTGTGAATCCCAAAAATTCCGGGATTTCCCGATTGGCGTCCCTAGTGGCCACTACATATCACCCCGGCGTGTTTTTGCTTTCAAATCGCTCATTTGAATATCTAACATGACATGAAACGTTTCACATGTAACGCTGTCCTGTTCAGCCCAAACAAAGTTGGTAATCTTCAACATTTCATGCTAGCCATAGTTGTTCTCAAAGAAGTATGAACCGATATCGCCTCCAGCGAAAAATCAACATCAATTATTTTATCTTTGGAAGTGTATGGGACGCTCTTGGATTAGGTTCGAATTAAATTTAATAATTTTGTTATTCATCAAGAAATAGGCCTCATCCCTGAAGACGATGTTTTGATAAAAATTAAGGTCAGTTCAACGAGCACCCATCGTTATCTATAGGAGTTTACCTTCAAATTCTGGGTCATTTGAATTTTATACGGGTGCAGGTCCAAGTTACGATAAAATATTCGCCGAGTTGTGATCTGTGAAAGACTGAGTCCTTATCAAAGATGTGGAATAGACTGCCTCTGATTGTCCTGCACATTCTCATTGATTCTGGCGGTGTTTTTAGCAGATCTTGTACTTCTTTAACATTTCTTGTTTGATTGTTTACTGAACCAAATTTTTTCCCCACATTGCTAATAGTCCCAAGTCAGACATCAAAACGAAAAATATTTCTTCGGCGGCTTCCTCTCAGCAGATTTCTGGCAAAGACTCTGAGATTAAAAAATTGCCATGAAAAGCTTCTCAAAAATCTGTCCTTCGGAGTCGTCTTTAAACTGTAGGTCCCGCCACTCATGTATAAAATTAACGCGCACAACATAAGTGGTGTGAGAAGCTAGGTCGTAATCCTGACTGAAGGGTTGTAATGGCCAATTATGTATGTATGTATGCTAATAGTTCTCTCGGTTAGGACGATTATGGCGTTGCCTAAATAGAACGTCTATTATGATCAAACAATTTTATTATTGATACGTGTTGTTGAATGTTCGCAGATGTAGCTTCAACAAGATGGCTGTTATCCTGGTCAAAAAAAAAATAAAAATTAATTTTCCTAGAGAAAAAGAAAATATTAATAATTTTTAATTATTTTGATTTAAAAAATTTTATAACACTTCATTGAGCTTAAAAGCCACCCTCAAATCACTTTTAATTGAGTCCATATCGTATAAACTCAACAATACCAACAGTATTCATTTAATTTTTGTTCTATTTTATTTTTTGCAGGTCCCGGGGAAATTTCCCTAAAATTGGGGCACATTTTTAATATTTCCTTTTCCATAAAGTATGTACAGAAAATTCCTAAATAAATTGTTTGCAGTGAGTCTTCCATTGCTTATGGTAGATCATTTGGACTGCGAGTGAAACCGACTAATTGGGTGTAATTGAATAAAATGCTAATTTTTCCTCTACAAAATAATTGAAAAAAAAAAAAAACAAACAACAAATGCTATGAAAATATTTAAGTGAAATAAGAGAATAACAATAGCAAAAATATTAAAGGGAACTACAATAGCAATAGCAATAGCCAAGCCAACAACGACAACAATAACAAAGTGGAAGTCATTTAAATTCCATTATCATTTCATACCCAAATTGTTTTCTGTTTTCTTTGTTATGAAAAATAATGTAATCGGTCTAGAAAAATTAAAGGAAAACAAATAAGAAACAACATCCGGTTGGACAATAGTGACTTAATAATGCCTTACAGTATGGTTTCAGTGCTGGGAATAATTAATTCCTTATTTTCGATGAGAAAATTGTTTAAAATTAAATATCAAAATCATTCTCATTGAGTTGTTTTTTAATTTGAAAAACGATTTTCGAAAGAAGGATTTTTAGAAGAACGTTTTTAAAAAAATTTAACAGGTAGAGATTTGAAATTATGTAATTACTAGATGACCCGTGCGAATATTTCGCACCGTTAGTTGTCATTTTTGTAACATAAAATGAAAATAATTAATAGAAATTTTATTAAAAGTATAAAAATATTAGAAATCATAATATCATCATACATATTTACATACATACATACATACATATGCTTGAATGCTTTTATAATACTTCTTTGAATACAATGTCAGAGGTAATAACATATCATCATTAACTATTTGCCCGTACGAATCCCTAATACAAACAAAAATATCTTTAAACGTACGCACTCGAGAAAAAGCCACATATAACTGCCCATGTGAAAAGACCTACCTTTTGAAGGGTTTGACCTTGTGCTTTGTCTATCATCATAGGAAAATCAACTTTCACAGGAAATTGTTTTCGTGTCATTGGGAAAGGCACAGTTGGATCAGAAGGTGTAGGCTTGATTCGGGGTATGAGTACAGTTTTATCGGTAAGAATAATATTTGCTGATATGATGTGTTCTCCCAAGTTTGTTACGATTAGCCTTGTACCATTTATTAACCCTTGTTTAGCGCTAAGATTTCTGATTAACATTATAATTGCATTTGTCTTTTCAAATGCACATTATTTATATTCTTACGTTGCACGTTATTTTTATTCTTATTTTTCTTAAAACCTTTTTAACTGTTAAATATCAGCTGACACTATATATTATATTAATATATTAAAAGACGCCGTAATACTACACTTCATAAAACAAACAATGCCATGACAATAACGACATTACCAATATGGATTTTACAACTTTATATATTATTATGTGGAATATCATTTTAATTAAGCGACCCTGTTTATCGTACTTGATCTAACAACTACTGCAAAGTATTGCCAAAACAGCCTTTTTCAACTTAATATGCATATTATATATAACTTACTTAGTAATAAACGGCATTATTGTAAATAACGGTATTGCCAGAATGGATTGTAATACATATTATATTATGTAGAACAGCATTACTATTAAGCGACCCTGTATTACCATACTTGAACAAAAACATATAATCATAATGACAACAGTATTACCATGCAGTTCTATATAAAATATAATTTTTATCAATGAAAATATTAATTTTTCAATTTCTAATTATTTTTTGCCATTAGTGTTAGATATAAGCTTTCAAATGAGATATCATTCATTAAATTAGATGCAGTGGTATGGGAGATATTTGCAACCGACAAAAAAAAGTGCTTTAAAAATAATATATATGACTTTGTTTGTATGACAACTAAAGTCTTTCTCTATGGCGAAGTGGATGTAGAGTATAAAAATTCCTTAAATGAAAAAAAGAAACATAGAAATTAACAGTCGAAATATATAAAAAAAAATCCATCGGAAAATTCGTTCTGAAAAAATAATTAAAAGACAACAAAAAAAAAATAATTAATATGTATATAAACAGCCGGAAAATATAAAAGTTTAAATCAGACACTGCCAAGGAAATGCTTTAAATGAAAGCCTTTGCCAAATTCATATTAAACAGAGGAAATGATTATTATTATCACTGCCATGAAGACGTGCTATAATATTGCTCTCTGCAGTATGCTGCTCTGCCATATTTTAGACTATTGTTCAATGTGACATGCATACATAATAGGTCATTACAATCCTTCTGTCAGGATTGCGACCTAGTTTCTCTCACCCATTTATGTTGTGAGTGTTAATTTTACACAACAGTGGTGGGACCTATAGTTTAAAATTGGCTCTGAAAAACAAACCTTTTGAGGATCTTTCCATTACAATTTTATTTCAATCTCACGATTTTTGCATAGGATTGCTGTGAGGCAGTTGACGATTAAAAACGACGACATGTCTGAGCCAGGACTTTCGTCTAAAAAACCTACACATTACTTAGTAGGCAATGACGAGTTTTACAACCCTACATTGCGGGTAAATCTTTTAGAAGGAGCTAATTTTTCAATATATAATCAATATAAATAGACGTCATGACATTGTCTAAATCATCTTTTAACATAAATCCCCTAAACCTGTTCACTGTTTGGCAGTTTAGTTGTGGTAGGTGTGTTTAGTTCATGGAACAGTGTTTCGCAAATGGCTATGACTATGGCAATTTTATTTTCTACCAGAGTTTTTGTTTGTAATCTGCTAAGAGAAAGTCGTCGAAAAATTTTCTTTTATTTCGTTTTGTTGGGTTTGAATTGTGGCCTCACATCTGATAAGCCTACCCACTACCTACTAGACGACGACTATTGCTATTCCATGTTAAAAAGGTAAATGCACTGACCAACTTTATACTTTGCACTTCGGATGCCTTTTAAACTTCTAAAATTGGTTTCAGGTGATTTATTCTCAGAATCCACATGTTGGGTTCTACACAATCTCTCTTAATAAGTGTACTTTGTGTCAACATCGTCTGCTCAAGGGACAGGTCACCAACGTCAGGACATTCCTAGTTCAAATCTCCTTTACGCTGCGTATACATTTTTAGACACCTGTTACCACTTGATAGTGAATGCTTTGGCTACATCATTATTGTGAAGGTCCCTCCTTGAAAGCTCATCTCTCTGTTTGTTATAGGAGATGATCTGATGATCTGGAATTCAGGTTCTTATTAAACATTTAAATATCCAGACTATGATTGGAATTGAATCTCTTGGTAGAAGATTTCTAATAGAATTGCAAATGCTACTGTGATCCTGTGATTTGTAATTTGATTTCTATACACAATATAGTAAAGGTTAGGTTAGGTTATGTTAGGTTAGGTTAGGTTAGGTTAGGTTAGGTTAGATTAGGTCGGAGTGGTATCTCTGATATCATAAAGATCACTTGACCACGCATGGTGGCCCCTTGTTATGCCATAGGTGAACACAGTCCCTTTACTAACCAAGTTCCGCCAAATCAGGAAAAGGAAGAAGTTGGTCAGCGTAAGGGCTGCACCAAAGTAAAGGTAGTTTGAAGAATTTTTTCCGTACGATTAAGGCATATATACATACATAATTGGTCATTACAACCCTTCAGTCAGGATTCAGTCATAGTTTTTGCCAGAAATCTGCTGAGAAGATATCGCCGAAGAAATAATTTTTGTATTTCATTTTAATGTCTTGCCTGGGACTCGAACCTTGGCTTAACGTCTAATAAGCCATCACACTACCTATTAGACCATGGCGACTTCATAAGACGTATATATCTCTTTGAAATTTAAACAACTACAGTATGTTTCAGGTCGAAGTAATATGTTAGACTGCTGAATAATTCCCAAATAAGAAACTCTGAACTTTGAACTTATCTGGCCACTCTAACGGTCAAGCCGTTCTATAAGGATGCAAATTTTCTTTATAGGATGCAAATTTTAAGTATAAATTGATTGACATAAGCCGCGAACTCCTGGCTCGTATTACGCAACACTGATATAGCGAGTAATTATGGCGCTGATGATATTGCTAGAGGAAATCCAACCCTACCGAATATCAATTGATACATAAAAATTTAAGGTAAGGTAGGTAAGGCCTTAGTCAGGCCTTCTATTAGGCTAGACTTACATGACTTAAATTTATTGGGAAGTGTATCAGTTCATTATTTAAATTCGATCGTAGAGACATTTTTTGCTGTTGCTGTATCTAATCTCTTTAATTATATTCAAATAACCCACCCCACTTATGTTTTATGTTAATTTTATACTGAAGTGGCACGACCTACAGTTTAAAGCCGAATCCGACGATATATTTTTGAGTAACTTATGGTGGTTTTATTTATTTTCCGAGTTTTTTTTTTTCCAGAAATCTGCGGAGAATCAGTCCCCGAAGAAATATTTTTTCATATTTCATTTCGTCCGAGGCTTAACGTCTAATAAGCTAACACACTACCCATTAGACAACGGCGGCTTCGCCATTGAGGCATTCTTCGTGCATAACTGCGCCAAATCCACTACAATACCACACTGATTTTTTCGGGTGTAAACAAAAATAAAAATAATTAAAAAGAAAAGAAGACAACATCATCAGTATTATCAGTAAATTTGTCTTGATGAGATGATGAAGGAAGAGATAAAGCAAAAAAAAAAACCAAAAAATAATGAATTGATGTGGAGATAATTATTGTTACTCTAATGAAGACTTCCGCGTAATGAACATTTAATGTAAAAATTTTGTGCCTATTTTTGTTTGTTCGTTATCCTAACATAATTTATTTTTAGAATTGTATTGAATGTCAATAGCGGCTCGAGAAAAAAGAAAAACGAACACAAACCATAGTCAACAGCTGATGGTAATGACAGACATTTTTCCACTTCCAAATGGTAAAGAAAATTAAGAGGGTGGGCTTAATGTTGAATTTTATTTTCTTGTTAATAGAAATAAGATTTTGACAGCCAATGTTGCAAAGCAATAGAAGAAGGTAAAGTGAGTAGAAGCTGATGTCTAGACAGAGAACAAAAAGAATTTTTGTTTGGAAATACTATTGGAATTACGTGACGTATTTTTTGTTAGGAGAGCAACGCCTTATTAATCCATCAGAGCTAGTATAGCGTATTTTTATTTACTACAGAAGCTTGCCTACAATAATTGTAACTTATATATGTAGTAACAAATCAAGCAAATGCTACCAAATCTTTATAAATTCTCATTTGATTGACAGGAGATTAATGACGAAGGACACTTAAATAAAATCATTATATTTAAGAGGCTTCGCTAATTAGCTACAGGCCTCATAAACAATACAAAGACATTACAAATATTGACAGTATAATCCCAAAGTCAACATCTCCTGAGCTGTCTAAGCTGAGAATTTGGATATCGTTGTAAAAACCTTCTCAAATCTATCGCTTGGAGTCGACATTAAACTGTATGTCCCTTTTCTTTAACGCCGAAGAGGGGTAAATGTATCTAACCGCATCACAGAGGAAGCCGTCACGTCCACTGTGTGTGGGTCCCTCACCCACTAAATCCCCCCTCGTGCCTTGGATCGTGGCGCCCACTCCGAACTACGGTGGTATTACTTCGGAGTGGAGTCCTTTTGGCCCTTTGGCCACCTTCATGCTCATACATATATGCGCCCGGATAGCGTATTGTAGGTTGAGGTGTCTCCACTTAGGTGTGATAGAAATGAAGTGAGGAACCTCCTTTTTAAGCCATTCTTGGTTGACGAGTGCTGAGTGCTTTGGTGCTGAGTAGTGTTGGAATGTCCATTGTCTATGGACGAAATGTTTGTCTGCCCAGGGCTTCAATACTGTCTTTAAGACATTTTCCCGATAATATTCGGCATTTATTTTGACCCTACGGTCGATGAATACGAGCGGGGAGCGACTATCAGCCATTACGGCGGTCCACACCATTATCAGGTGTACAATTTTCTTTGGCAAGTAAACCCGATCATTTCGTTTGTCCAAAAACTGCTCAATTTGGAATGGCTTCTCATTGGAGAAAACCAAATTCGGTAACTGGCCACTTTCGTGCAAGCGAAATAACTCCTTGCCTCTTTCCAGTCTAACGTTTTTTTGTCCATCGGAGAGCTCTTGGACTTTTTGGAACTTCGATAGCTTTAGTCCAATCATCCATTCTCACGATATGTTCAGCTCACAAACAATTTTTCTACCACTGGGGTGTGGATTTCGATCAAATCTGGCTTTCACTTTTCGGATCTTTTCTGGTGTTGTTACGGTTTTTTTTGGTTCATTTTTTGGACGCGATGCAATGCTGCCAGTATCACGGTAACGAGCAAAGGTACGAGAAACAAAAGATTTATTCACATTTAAATGCTGGAGGGTTCTAACGATAGCCACCTGTGGTTTGCCAGCCAAATATAAAGCAATCACACTATCACGCTTGAATTCCATTACGAATAACTTTTTTTCTGAATGCAATAGATCAAAATGCTTTTGTAAGTTTGTAAATGATAAAATAAACTGTGACTGAAATAAATCTGTCAGCTGTCAGACGACCGGTTTACAAATGATAACAACCTGAAGTTGGTTGCAATACATATCAGCCACCCTGTATTTTTTTTTCTACGGGGGAGGTGTCGAATTTTTGGAAAATATTAAAACGATAACGTCGAAAACAAAAAAATAATTTTATTTCCATCGAAATTGCTCAAGCTGTGAAAGCTGCAAAACTAAGTTTCTGATCACCATGAAGGTTCGAAAATTTTCGAAATAAATTTCTCCATTAAATTGCTTCAAAATAATTACTTTCTGTACAAGGCTAACTTTAAAAAGTTCAGAAAAAATTTTAAACGTTTTCAACGCTCAATAACAATTTAATATACAGCCTCCTATAAAGCGGTACACTCAGAACGCGGTTTCCATATAACGCGGGGATGAATTGGTGACAGCCCTCCTATTATGCGGTACTCTTATAGCGCGATTTGCGTTCAACTTCATTCCATAAGTTTCTTCCGCACAGCCTATGAATGAATAGTAACTAGATATTGTAAGAAGCTCAGCCGAGATACAGTACCGTGCAAAACAATAGCAGTAGGATTTTCAATTTAAAAAACAATGAATGAAGATGAACCAAGTAAGGATAAATATTAAAAAATTACATTATTTTACAAGCCTTTCTTAATTCTGTTGGAAATCAGTCTTTTAGTTTAGTTTTTATTTAATTTTTTTTATCAATTTTTATATGAATTCTTGAATTCAATAAAAATAATTTATAATTTATTTTGCCTTTTGTATTTCTTGGTCTCCATATACCGCGATACGAATGATGTGACTTGTACTAATTCTGTGTTTCTTATAGCGCGGTTTCCATACAACGCGGTAGATGGTTTCCATAGAACGGGCTACGAATTAGTCTAGTTTGTATCTGAAATCCGAGTTTCTTATAGCGCGGTTATAGGAGGGTTAACTGTATTTAAAAGCAGCTGAAAACAATGTTCTCCACATATTTAGGTTTGTACAATTAATTTTTTTTACACTTTTAAGCTTTATAAATAACTGAAATGGTTAAACGAATAGTTTTATTATACTGACGAAATAATTTCGAACACTTTTTCCATTTTCGAAATTTAGAAAAATTGCCTTAATTTCATAAATTCATATTGAATATCTAGTTGTCCAAATGTCTACGTTTAAAGAAAACTAGAAATTTCTTTAAGAAACTTTAAAAGAAAAATAATTTTCCTTTTAAATTCCATAGAAAAATTCCATCGTCATAAAGCCAACACTTACGGCACATATTTTCCATATTCTGTGAGCATTTTCAACCTGTTTAAAGCAAAATACAAAATTTTTTTACTTCAATTTCCATGATATTCTGGGCAGCATGCATGCATATGAATAAAAGATTTCTTTTGCTGGGTTTTGTTTTCTCAATGTTTTCGAAAAATTCATTTTCCCACACACACACGCATACATATGCACATATCCTATAGCATAACTCAAATTGGTTGAAATGTCATGCAGATATCAACCAAACATATTGAATAGAAACAAAAGTAAGAATGAAAAAAGCAAAATAAGAAAATGAAAAAAAAACAATAATAAAACAAAGGAAGCATGTCGGTAAATCAAATGTCAATCACAGCAAATACGGTTTTTATGTGGTGCTCAATTTTATTAAAAAAATGGGAAAACCCAAGTAAATATTGCAAATTTATAATAAAATCTATAAAAGTGATATTGAAGCGATAGTGAAATAAAATAGTTCATTAAAAATCTAAATGAAAAAATGTATATATACCAAATCTATAGTTGTACTACCAATTAGGAAGCGCATTTATCTGAGCACTGCTGGTAAGTATCTGGTACAATCGTAAAAATATGCCCTATTATTTATATTGTATTTTAACAGATAAAGGTACAGAAAATGATGATGCCAATGTTCCCCAATTTGAAGTCAAATTATCAGAAATAATGGGTAAAATGAAAATATGTTTCGTCTAACAAAATATCACGATTTTCTGATAAATATTTATATTTCAAGGCGAAATTAAGGAGCTCAAACAGAGCTCAAAATGAGATTATAATGGCAGCATTGCCTACCCAAAAAGTAGTGACGGAAAGCCTTGTTCGCAGGAAAAACGCAATGCGGCAATTAAGACTACTTTTGCAATAAACACCCTCGAGGAGCTGGAAGCGCTCAATGATAACATAATCGATGAAAATCAGCAAATTTATGTGAGTTTTTATTCTTCTCTACTTTTACATTTTCCAAATTTTTGTGGCTTTTTTCAGACCAATGCCTTTTAACGACAATTTTGTCTCTGCAATTGAATCTTGCTATAAATATTGATGGCACTCATGACAAAAAGAGCTTGAAGGATTACAAAAAAGTTTTTGATGCAATGATGGATGCACTTTGGCCTCTCTGTGACAAAGAATTACGCAACGCCTTACCCGTTATTAAAAAAACGGCATTTTCATCACGTTTGTGTTGGAAAAAAATTAATATTACTTAATAATATTTAACTTTTGAATTTTCCTTCAGTACAAACTTTCGAATGTATATAAGTATTCTTTTCATTTAACTTCTTTTTATTACAACTTTTATTTTAAGTCCTGAAATGTACAGGAATTTTGTTTTAATTTAATTATTTTTTTTTTTTTTTTGTATTATAATAATTATTTCTATATATAAATAATATATAATATAATATAAATAAAACTGTTTAAAATTGAATTTAAAAAAAAGTGGTTTTTAAATAATTTAGTGTAAACTAATATTTAATTAACTATATTTCATTTAACTACAAATTGGTTGAAAAATAAGTAATTTGTAGTCAGTTTAAAAGTCATGCAGAGATGACCAATTGACTACCGCCTAGGACATGCCTATGTTAAAATAATGAGTCGGCGACAAGGAAAAAAGTCACTTAATCAACTAGTTGTGCTTATTAAAAAACCAGTTTCAAGTTACTTTAAAATTAGTTTGATTTCCTACAGGGTAGTCTTAGGAAAATATTCAGACATAAACAGGCAAATGCTAATGTAAAATGACTTCTTCTTTCTTCTATCTTTTTCTAGCCATCCGTATTCATTTTAATAGCAAATCAAGTCAACTCGAAACAGAGCGAACAAATGAAGAGTAAAGACCGTAAAGGAAGTGGAAGTAAAACTAAGTGAAAATGTACAAGACAGTGAAGTGAGTTAAGAGTTTAAACATGTGAGTAAAATAATGCAAAAATATTGTACGAGGTTTGTCCCAAAAACAATATTGGTTTTTTAGGTATTTAAAAATATTCATTTTGTTGCAGTTTAAATAAGTCACGTCAGTGTTTTGAATTCATCATAGGTAACCACTTTTTGTTAGAAAATTAATTTGGAGATAAGCAAGAATAAATGGCTCCAAATAGCTTAAAGTTTTGACTGGGATAGGACAGAAAATATTTAATTTGTTTTCACACAAGTAAAAAGTATTTTGTGCTTGAAATGTTTCTTTCAGGTAGGTCAAACTGTTGGCTTTAGTTACCAAAGCTTACAAATGGGTCTTAAGCATAGCGACCCATTGTAACGCTACAGGTAAGCGCAGTCCTGACACACTAACGACGAAGACATTGCGAATAAGTCTGAGTAGTTGGTTGGAGGGCCTTCTATACTTCGTGGGTCAAGTGAGTCTTGCAACGCAGCAAGATTCTTCTTTGGCCCAGGATAGGTTGGCTTCGCGAAAGAATTTTCACCCTTAGGCCAATTTAACCCAGGTAAGTAGGATTCACAAATTGATTACCGAGGGTTCTGGAATGAGTGCACCATCTCTCGAGAGCTTGTGGGGCGCTGCATGAATCCCCGAATGATAACTGTGCTAAGGAACGCAGACAAGTCGGACACTAAAGCGCCCAGGGAAAACATTGAGACAAAGGCGAGCATAGACTTAATCATAATGCTTGATAGAGGTCTTATAGCAGCCTGACTATCAGAGAAAAAGATGATCGGTCTAGCAAATGGCTATTATCTCCTTGGCCTATTAGGTAGTGTGCTCGCTTATTAGACGTTAAAACCAGGCTTCGAGTCTCAGGCCAGACATCAAAATAAAATACAAAAAGGATTTTTTCGGCGATTTCTTCTCAGCAGATTTCTGGCAAAAACTCTGAGAGTAAATAAAATTTCCATGAAAAGTTTCTCAAAAATCTGTCGTTCGGAGTCGACTTTAAAACTGTAGGTCTCACCTCTTATGTATAAAATTAACACACACAATATAAGTAATGTGAGAATCTAGGTCAATAATCCTGACTGAAGTGTTGTAATAACCAATTGTATGTGTGTATGTGTACCCCTGCTTAAAACACACCACGGATTCCCTTATCGAGTTTAGAGTTTCTGGGAGAATGGCCATGTTAGAGCCCCAGTCGTTCCTGCTATAACTCATACAAAAGCAACTGTTGTCAAAATAATATTCCGTAGGGAGATAATCGATGTTCAATGGGACCGTCGAATTAACTTCCAAAATTAAGGAATGTCCAGAAGGGTTGATGCGCCGTAAAGAAATTTGTTTAGAGCAGTCCACAAGAAAGTAACTTCATATAGGAGGTTGGTTTCGATGACTGCAGAATAGATCCGGAGAGTGATTTTGTGAAGGATACCTCATCTGGATGTAACTGCTCTACTACAGCAGTAAGCAGCACAGGTCGGTTTGCGTGCCTTAGCAATCAGCTTTGCCTTCCAGTTGAGTTTGAGAGTCAACGTGAGTCTGTTCCCACTTATGCCAGGAAGGATGAAGATCAGAATCTTGTATCTCCTAGTGAAAAGAATTGTGTCGGTCATGGGTGAGTTGGCAGACAGTTCAAATTTCCTGCGAAATTAAGTTTGTCAGATAGGTATTACCAAAGGATTCGTGCTTATTCAAGAGCCACTTGACTGTAAGGTTCCAGAGAAGTGGTGATAGAACATCGCCTTGTGATGTACCTCTACAAAAAATTCTCTGACAATATGAATATATGTCTATGAACATAACCAAATCCTGTCCAAGGTTAGGAGAATTCAGAGTCCTTGCCATTGCATCCTGGTTGACGTTATTGAATGCACATTCAATATTAACGAAAATGGCCAGAATGTATTCTTCAACGTGAAAGGATTTTTTCACCTAAAAGGTGAGAGGGTTTAGTGATGTTTCCGGTGATATGTCCCTCGTGTAGACGTGCTGGGATGTAGGAAAGAATGATGTATCAATCGAGACACTGATATGAACATCAAGGACTCTTTGCAGTGTTTTCAAAAGACAGGAACAAATTTATTCAAATTTTTAGAAACATTTTCAATTTAAGTATAAGAGAACCATGTCATAATTGCGACGATCTGATGAATATTCTGGAAAATGAAATCGCTTCATGTGGTAACACAATATTCAACTGTGCTAACTGAACTATGATTTTTATAAAGCTTACACCCTTGAGTTCGCCGTGGTCTAGTAGGTAGTGTGCTGACTTATTAGCCGTAAAGCCAGGGTTCGAGTCCCAGGCTAGACATCAAAATAAAATGCAAAAAAAAGTATTCTTCTTAGCAGATTTCTGGCAAAAACTCTAAGAGTAAATAAAATTGCCATGAAAAGTTTTCCAAAAAAATCTGTCGTTCGTAGTCGACTTTAAACTGTAGTTCCCGCCCCTTATGTATAAAATTAACACACACAACATAAGTAGTGTGAGAAACTAGGTCAATAATACTGACTGAAGGATTGTAACGACCAATTATGTATTATGTCCACCCTTTCATATCCTATCCAAACGAGTCTAAGCAAACATGAAGACAAATTTCCATTATCCCACAATGGACTCTGGTAATGTGGCCATAATTATAAAGAAATTATAATCCACAATATATTACTGATGACATACAATTCGACCAAATTCCTATGCTCATACATATTTAGAGAGAAAACAACGTGAACGTATAATATTATCGTAACGTGGGCGCTAAATAAACATGTGAAAATTATGGGCTTGAACAACAACATGCAGGCGAACATAAAAATGCAACAAACATGCAAACATGTGTAAATAAATGTACATTTTCTTTATGAATTTATGTACATTATGTACATATGGATATATGTATGTATGCGTATATGGTATATATGTATGAATAAATGTATGAATAATACGAATATATTTTAACATACCCGCAGGGATCAGCATCAAATACAAACGAGTCAGTGAAAATACAGCATGACAAAATAACAGCTATAACAACACAATGTATGCGAAATGTATGCATATTTTACTTACCCCCCACACACACACACACACACCCATACATACATACACTGTAGTAACAGTTAAACATAAATTTTAAATGTGAATGTATTGTGAGTGTATCTCAGAAGCTTAAAGCTAAAGTTTTATAAATGATGCCCTTAAAACTTTAGCCTCCAAAAAAGGACTATTTTATGTCGTAGTAGTGTATGTGCACTATGTAGTGTATGTATTGATGTAACGCTTGCGTTTCATATGCAATTGCATATGAATGCATCAATACATTCAAACATTAATTTATGCATGAGTATTTGTATTTACATTTCGCATACAGTAGCGCGAAATGCTTATCGATAAAAGTGTTGAAAGGCACATAAACAATGAGGGTAAATACCAGCATAAAAAAAATATTTTTAAACTTGAAATAATTTAAGCAGCATAACAAAATATGCATAAAAAAAGAAATTTTTCACTTTCGTATTCCATTTAGGTTTAGGAATAAAACAAAAAAAAATATTTCTTCGCGACTGCTGATCAGCGGATTTCTAGAAAAAACTCTGAGAGTAAAATAAAATTTCCATGAAGAGTTTCTTAAATAAAATTGTCATTCGGAGTCTACATTAAATTGTTGGACTGTTAAAATTAAAACAAACAAAATAACTGGTAAGAATCTAGTTTGTAATCCTAACTAAAGGGTTGTGATATCCAATTAAGTAAGTGTTCTTTCAAGATAACGATAGCATTCTAGGCCGTACTAATGTAAATCAACGAATTGTTTTGTCCCTAGGTGTCTGTGGCATGCTGTTGGCAGTAGGAGAACAGGTTGGCTGCTGGGCTTGAATAAGGTCAGCTTTAGGTTGTTTGTCGGTTTTATCACGGGGCACGGCGAGATTAGGTCGCTGACGAGGATCTGGAACAGATTCCAGCCGGACTATTGCAGGGCATGTTGCAATGAGGAGGAGTTGGAGACCATCAAACACCTCCTCTGTAACTGCCTAGGCCTTCTTTGAGAGCATGAATTCAGTGTCGAGAGCGGACATCAAGCACTTCACAGATTCATTAGTGGCTTAAGGTAGTGAGAGGTGCTAGGGCTTCATCGCTGTAGTTGCGCTCTCCCATCTTTTCTGTTGTGTCTGGTCTATGTAATACCTTCGTTTCTCACTCCCTCCTTTCACATACACTCCTTTTATAATTTCCCTTCCTTTCCTCCTTTAAGACGTTGTTCTATGGGTCAGTTCGAACTTCGGATACTGTATTTGTCTTGTTTGACACACAACCTCTCTAACCTAATCTAACCTAATGTAAACCAATCGACTGCATACCTGAAGAAACATTGATCAAGTCAAAGATTAGTAAAATTGGCACGTTTTGTAACAATAATATGCTCCTTAAAATAGAAGTCAAAAACTAAAAAAAAGTAAATCCCCATTTAGATTACTTCAATTGACTGATAATGGCTATTCTATTTCTAGTTTCGATCATCCATAGGGATTTGTTGATAAAATCATGTTTGCATTCCTATAAAAAAAAAAATTTTATGATGGAACTATAAAGTTTTAAATTTTGAACTGCAATAAAACCAAAACAATTTGAAAATTTGCCAAATTTATTTCTTTTTGTAGGGAAAATATGGAACACTGTGAATGTCCATTTCTTTTTTCGTTGTTTATAAACGATGTTCCCAATAATTAATAAATAATTTTGCCAATATCTTGTTGAATGCTGATGATGTAAAAGTTTTTCTCTCCTATAACAATTTCATCGAGCATATGCATCTTCAAACGGATCTTAATAATTTCTTTTTGTGGTGCAACTACAACATGATGGTGCTGAATCATATATATTATTTCTAGAGCACTTTTTTTTGTCGGTTGCAAATATCTCCCATACCACTGCATCAAATTTAATGAATGATATCTTATTTTAAAGCTTATATCTAACACTAATGACGAAAAATAATTAGAAATTGAAAAATTAATATTTTCATTGATAAAAATTATATTTTATATAGAACTGCATGATAATACTGTTGTCATTATGATTATATTTTTTTGTTCAAGTGTAGTACTACAGGGCCGCTTAATAGTAATGCTGTTCTACATAATATGGCATGTATTAAAATCCATTCTGGCAATACCGCTATTTACTATAATACCGTTATAATACTATATTACTAAGTCAGTTATATATAATATGCATATTAAGTTGTAAAAAGCTGTTTTGGCAATACTTTGCAGTAGTTGTTAGATCAAGTGCAATAAACAGGGTCGCTTAATTGTAATGCTATTCCATATAATAATATATAAAGTTGTAAAAGCCATTTTGGTAATGTCGTTATTGTCATGTCATTGTTTGTTTTATGAAGTGTAGTAATACGGGTTAATAAATGGTACCAGGCTAATCGTAACAAACTTGCGAGAGCACATCATATCAGTAAAAATTATTCATACCAATAAAACTGTACTCATGCCCCGAATAAACCTTACACCTTCTGATCCAACTGTGCCTTTCCCAATGACACGAAAACAATTCCCTGTGAAAGTTGCTTTTGCTATGACGATAAACAAAGCACAAGGTCAAACCCTTCAAAAGGTAGGATTGTATTTACCTGAACCGGTCTCGGCTTTTTCTCGAGTGCGTACGTTTAAAGAGATTTTTGTTTGCATTAAGGATTCGTACGGGTAAAAAGTTAATGATGATCATGTCATTACGTCTAACATTGTATTCAAAGAAGTATTATAAAAGCATTTAAACATATGTTTGTATGTATGTAAATATGTATGATATATTATGATTTCTAATATTTTTATACTTTTAATAAAATTTCTATTAATTGTTATCATTTTATGTTACAAAAATGACAACTAAAGGTGCGAAAATTTCGCACGGGTCATCTAGTATTAAAAAATGTAAATGTATGAGGTTTTCAAAAAATAATTTTATTGCGGTTAATTACTTGCTTGGCGGTCATCAATTAGAGAATGTTGATTCTTTTATTGACCTTGGGATCCTATTAGATCCAAGATTAAACTTTAATGATCATGTCACTATGACTGTAAATAAGGTAAGGAGCACCCTTAGTTTCATTAAACATTAGGGAAAAGAATTTTCTAATCCATAGATTACGAAACAGCTATCGCTTGTCAGACCAATTTTGGAGTATAGGTCCATTGTACGGGATCCTCACTATAATGTTTATAGCGAACACATTGATTCTATACAGAAACAATTTCTACTCTTCTGTTTGCGTGGTCTAGGATAGAATTATTTGGATTTACCTTCATATATTAGCAGACTGGCATTAATAAAACTGCCTACCCTTAAGAGTCGTCGAACAATGCTTAATGTATCCTTTGTGAATAACCTGATCAATGGTAATGATTGTTGTGAATTTCTGTTAAGATCTATTAAATTCAATATTCCTTGTCGTAACTTACGCTGTTATAATCTTAGGTTAGGTTAGGTCGTAGTGGTAGCTCTGATGTACCTCATCAATTGATATCACCATTTCGGCTAATTAAGTGGCCATCAAACGTTTGATGCAATAAATCGATTGTGGTAAGTTGCACCATCTTGTTGGAATCAAACATCGTTCACATCAATACCATGAAGAGTGTGTACAAAAAATTCAGGTTAATACGGTGCGATACCTATATCCATTGACCGTAATACTTGAATTGTCCTCATTTTCAAAGGAATATAGACCGAAGATACCACCGCTGTACAATCCGCATCAAATTGTCATTCGTAAATGATTGAAAATATGTCCTGTCCTGTATGACTTTTTTTAAGACCAATACTCTGGGGAAAGCCCTACTTATGCAGAGCATGCTGTTGGAAAATAGATTATGGGAAGATGGACAGACGAGTAGTATTTGTAGGCATTATATTTGAACCTTTTTATATTAAAAGTAACAGAGACCACATCCGGATAGTTCTGCTAAAGTATAAATTTTGTCTGTAATGCAGTCGGAGCGATACATTGGCGAATTGACCACGAACAAATGTGTTCTGTTAGAAAATGGGTGCTACGTAAGAAAGTGCAGTTTTCGAGAGCAAGTCCGTAGTAGTAGTGCTGGAATAGTAGTCCTGCATATCGAAAAATATGTGATTTGACAGGCAAAATTCATTTTTTCTTCAAATAATTTCTTCCATGTAAGTAAGGAGTCACAACTATGAGAAATCAACTCCACAGTTGAGCAGTTCAACCTTTCCGTACTCCATTTTTCTGACGTTCTTAATGAATTCTCATAGAATTCAATACCTGACTTCATATCTGTAAATACCACCAGTAAGTCTCTTAATTATTTTATTGATTCATTTGTCTGTCTGCCAACTTGTTTGTCTATTTGTGTAGGAGGTTATTTGAAACTGGATTTATTTTTTTTTTATTTGATTACCCTCTGTTGTTATTGTTGTAATTTAATCCTAAGAATATACGACTTTTCGTTTTCTCGTTTATAAATTGATTAGATTTTTCATTTGGAATTAAATTTTTTCCTGTTTTTCTAATTTACAGAACGTTTTCTTACAATTTTATTACAAAATCTCATAAATAGTTCGATAAATTTCATTTTCTTTTTCCCCAAAGCGTTGAAAGGGCGATAATTTTATTTATTTTTATTGGTTTTAAAAACAGAATATATTCTTGGGTACGTGAGAAAATAGTAAAACATTTCAACGGAAAGTTATTCTTCAAACTCGTTTGTATTTCTTCGATAATCTTCACATAGGTTTTGGTACAGAGGAAAGGAAAATAGAATATTTCTCTTGTGAAATACGTATTAAATATGGTTTAACAGGAATTTTTTTTTAAATGTTGGTATGGTAAGTCGTCATAATTCCGACCTGAAGCCGGACAATTTATCCAAAAAGCATACAACGTTTGTCATCATACCCAGATTTTCAAAAAAACTGATTCCGTTTCCTTCACATCCTGACAGCATCTTCAGAAATCTTGGTGGAGCAGACCGTGCCTGTCAGCAAAACTGCCAATAGGGCAGTATCTCTTTAGCATTCCTGTTAGAATGCGAACCGTTGTCTTATCGAACTCAAGTAGTTCCCTGGTTCTCCAACTGTTCATTGTTGGACTCAGCAATTTTGAAATTCAGCAGCCAGATATGTTGGATCACACATGGTTTGTTGAATTCCATTCTAATTTTTCGAATTTGAAAAGATTTCTCTTTATCTTATCTTCCTCACACATTTCCAATCCCTTCCGTGCTAGTTCGTTCGCCATAATGGTCCGGAACTTGGTAAAGGTGGGTGGAGTGTAGACCAGAGATCAGCAATGAATGGTTTTTCCGCTGCTCATAAGCACTCATGTAATTTTGTGTATGAGTGAATCCACAGAATTGAAATTCAACTACTCTGATTCATTCGTACTCGCTACAACATGGATTTATAAGTATAAGTAGCACTGAGTATGAGTACAAAATATCAAACTCACAACATTAGAGATATGTTTGATACATACGCCTACTCATTTCTGATTTATAAATTTAGAAAAATACTTATAAGTGATTCGAGTGACTCGAATCATTCATCAAAATTTACAGCCTTTGTTGTTGTTGCATATACAAATAATGAAGAAAGGCAAGACAAAGACAACAAGCAAAGCATACACACAATCTTCTTGTGAGTATAGTAGTATTCGTACGCGAATCATATTTATTTTGTGCTTCGTGTAAATGTTAAGTAGAGACGAGTCGAAGTCAATAACATCATGAATACGACGAGTACTTCCAACTTTGACTATGAGTAGTATGAGTATGATATCAAAATAAATATGAATGCGTAAAAGTATCTGAAATTATAAGTATGACTCGAACCTACTTATCGTTTTGATTACTTATTGCTGATCTCTGGTGTAAACGTATACGAAGTAGAGAGTGCAAGCAACTTCTGATGCACTGTGATTGGACGAGGTGGTATCCTAGCGCTTTAATTGCTGCTTGATTGTCTATACATAACGCTCATTTATTGCAAAATAGTCATATCTCAAAAAAACTTGAACTTAGCAAAATGCGATTTAAGTTTTCAAGACATAAGTCCTATAATCTAATTGCCGCAAACATTTTTTGCTAAAACTGCGGTTCAGCTTGGGATGTAATAGCGATTTTTTTTCAATAGGTACAGAAGGTTTAAAAGAGCAGTTTTGTTTAAGTAACTAAAAATTTTTAATTTTTGAGATATGACTATGTTGCAATAAAGGAGCGATATGAGAAAGTTTGAAGGAGCTTGGTCACCCGTTTCAATCCTGCCTGGTTGGGTATTTTGTATAACCGTTTCATACATACATACATAATTGGCCATTACAACCCTTCAGTCAGGATAACGACCTAGCTTCTCACACCACTCATGTTGTGTGCGTTAATTTTATACATGAGTGGCGAGCCCTACAGTCTAAAGTCGACTCCGAACGACAGGTTTTTGAGAAGCTTTTCATGACAATTTTTACTCTCAGAGTCTTTGCCAGAAATCTGCTGAGAGGAAGTTGCCGAAGAAATATTTTTTCGTTTTGATGCTGGGATTCGAACCCGGGCCTTTTGTCTAATAAGCCAACACACTACCCACTAGACCACGGCGACTTTCGGTTCAGTGTCAGTTAATCAGAGTAGACTCCAGATCCAGTTACACATACCGTTCTTAAGCCATATGGACTGGTTCAGTCATTAGTCTAGGTGAATAGAATATTACTGTTAATGGTGAACAGTATAGAGATATGATCAGAAAATCATGTCCCCACTAATTAGCATCCTGATCCTGAGGTTCCAAATACCGTCAAAGAACATATCGTACATTCATCTAAACATCTTAGGCCGTAACTGATAGCTTTAAAAGTATCTCTATTAGAGGAAGCTTGCCATTTAAGAAATAATTTTCTCTCACATCTAATTAAAATATTCAATAGAATTTAATTCTCCTATTGTATATGGATGGTATGTGTGAGTGTGTATGAAAATGTGTAAGTAGAGTGTTTGTGTATTAATGTGGCTGCTAGAGCCTTTATTTAAACGAACAAGTACATCAACAACAACAACAATCATCATAATAATATTAGTACTTTATAGAATATAACGCGCTGAAGGGCAAATGGAAGTGCGAATATATTTACGATCTTATGCATTTAATGCCAGTGAGAGGGTATGAGTAAATTGAACGAGTGAACGAATGAATGAGTGAATAAGTGGTTGAGTAATTGAATGAAGGAATAAATATCTTAGCTACTTATACCACAATGTTTTAAGGTGTAAAATTCAAAATAACAACTTACGGCATTTTAACGCAAACCTCACCTCATGAGCGTGTTGTAAATTTTAGAATAATTTTCAAATGCAGACGGCGTGTGTAAGTAAATTTACTTTTAAATAAAAAAGGAAGATGAAGTACTTATTGAAAGATTTCTAATGAAATGTAGATTACAGTGTAATACAAATGCTAACGTAAAAGGTTTGCGGTTAATATTATACATTTTATAATGCCCTAATGGGAGTCACCGTGGTCTAGTAGGTAGTGTGAAGCAGGGTTCGAGTCCCAGGCCAGACATCAAAATAAAAATACAAAAAATATTTTTTCGATGATTTCTTCTCAGCAGATTTCCGGCAAAAACTCTGAGAGTAAATAAAATTGCCATGAAAAGTTTCTCAAAAAAAATCTGTAGGACCCGCCATTTATTTATAAAATTAAAACACACACACCATAAGTAGTTTGAGAATCCTCACTGAATGGTTGTAATAACCAATTATGTATATAATGTCTAAACCTAACCGATTATCATCCAATAAAATCTTAATCAATACAGTTAAACACTTTGTACTTCTCTTCGGTATATCATATCGCATTAGCCGGAATTCATTCTCAAAAGTTTATCACAGTTTAGGAGAATTTTCTTCTGATAGCGGTTTTTATAACTTCTTGATCGAATTTGAATCTGAAGATATTGGCATAGTCATCTCCGAACGATAACTTAGTGTACCATATCTTATATTTGGGCTCGTTATTCTGCGTGAGCACCCATTGAAGTAGTCGATTTTCTTCGGCGTGAAAATTCCGCTGCTTTATATATGCCTTGTACACGATATAGTGAACTAGCACGATGACAAACAACAATGTTATCGCTACCATACTTTTTCCGTACAGCTTTAGAAGTTGGCTGTGAATAAATTGAATAAAAGGCTGTGAGAAAGCAGCGAGCTTAACTAATAAGTCCTGCAAAAACTGAAAATAGTTCTGGACACATTATATAGAGAGTTAGTGCTGTGGCCTATATGTAATAAGCACCTCGACTAGTGTATATTCGTCTGGTGTATTATTACGGGCTAAGCAGAAAGTATATATTACAGGATTACGCAATGTAGGCGTTATTGATAGCATCCATCGTAGGCTTCGGGGAAGTCACTCTGTGCATTTTTGTTGGAGAAAACTTCCACGCTCCATTAAGCTTTCTTTTGCCCTTACAAACATCATATAAATTCTGGCAAAAATCTTCAGAATAAACAAAAGACAAATTTTTCCAATTCGAAGATAAGCTTTAAATGTCTAGGCGAGAGGCCCGGAAAATCGTTGGGCACCTCAGCAGATTAATGACGAATATTGGAGGCCTGCTACCGGCGAGACGGAGACTCCTGATGGATGTTGGAAGCAGCATTATGCTCTATGGAAGCGAAATTTGGGCCGAAACGCTAGAGGTTGGAAAACGGGCGAACTTACTTCTTTCGGTACAGAGAACGTCTGCCCTACGTATCGCGTCGGCATATCGTAGAGTGTCCGCCCCAGTCGTACTTGTGATAGAAGGTACAATCCCTGTGCATCTGCTGGCAGCAGAGCGGATGGAAATTTAAAAGGCGAAATCGGCTGGAAATCACATAATCGGTCACTTCAAGGAAAACACCATTTCAGAATGGCAACGACGATGGAACGATGAGGATAGAGGAAGGTGCATGGCGAGATTTATTCCGGATATAAAGCCATGGATCGATCGGAAATTTGAAGAAGTAAATTATTACGTTACGCAAATGCTATCGGGCCACTGATACTTAGGAAATATAACAGAATGGGCAAGACCACCTCCTTTTACTAGGAAGGGGAGGTAATATATGAAGCAGAACACACTATCTTCGAATGTGTACGCTGGCAGAGCTATCTCTCTGCACTGACGTCAATGATCGAAACGATAATGGCCGCTAACATTGTCGGGGTTAATATTGCGAGCAGGGAGAATTGGGCCTCAGTGGCGAATTACGTAGAGCGCATTCTGAGACTGAAGAAGAGGGATCTGGAGGCTGCGGAGCATGTAGGCACGCCGGCATAGATGACACTAGCTCACGTGTCAAACGAGGTCCCAGTCGGGAGCTTGGACGGAAGGAATAGTGGAGGCACTTAGAAGCCTCTTCAATCTTCAATATATAATCTGGATGCGGATGTGAGCATGAGTGCGGTCAAAGCGCCAAAAGGACTCTACTCCGAAGTAATACCACTGTAGTTCCGGAGTGGGCGCAACAGTCTACGGTACGAGGGGAGGGATTTAGTGGGTGAGGGCCCCACACATGGAGGACGTGACGACTTCCTCTATGGTGCGGTTAGGTACATTTGCCCCTCCTCGGCGTAAAAAAAAATGTAACTTGAGGTAAAAGCAAATATATCGTCATATTATTTTTATATTTTACTACGCCAAAGGGATTTCTTCGAATATATGTCCAATTTATGTTTATCTGTATAAATAACCCTTGAGTCCATCTTTAAAGTGTTCAAAAGATCCCCACCCTGGTATAAGAATAAAAATTAAATTTCTTCGCAACGAAATTGCAAAATGCAAACAACTCGTATACAATTCAAGTAGAAAATTATGTTTTAAATGAAAATTTCATTCATACTTCAACAAACGATTAGTACGCATAACAAACAGGATTTAAAATCAATTTTTCTTTGGAAATGATGGAAAACTTTTCAAACACACTCTAGTCGTAGTCAGAGAATGAAAATTTATATGTACTCGTATGTGTGTGTGTCTTGAAAGTTATTGTGAGCATTGATATACGATGAAACAAGTTTGATTGATTATAAAAAAAAAAATCACATGAAACATTCAAAGGAAATGCAAAGAACAAGAAAACGTGAAAATTGAAGGAAATAATGTTGAATTTTAAAATTTGTTTGAGCATATGTTTGTGAAAATAAGAAACGGCAAACATAAGATAAATGGTAAACCAATTGATTGCCTGTTTCAATATTTATGATGAACGTTTTATCATCATAATCATCACTGGTGGAAATTATATGAAAGTTGAAGTTTTCTTTTATCTTTTCTTTCTTTCCTTGTTTTAAGAGCAAAAACAAAAAAAAAAAAAAAAAACGTTTATAAATAACATGAAATTCTTGAAAGTATTTCTTTGGTTTTTTTATATTTGTTATTTACTCTTACACTACTCCCTCTGTCCTCATTCCCATAGCTTATTCTTCTAACACAATGCACTGCATGAGTACAGCCCATGCTATGAGTAAAATGGCTTGTGCCATTATATTGGAGAATACTTTTCTTGGCATATTTGTGGTTTTTGAAATACAATATTTTGAAAAATATTTTCTACTGATATTGTCGATTTTATGGTAATCAGAAATAGAGTTTCTTTTTTTGTTTGTAATTGCAATTATTTATTTTACTTAAATTATTTGTAACACTTTACTCAATTATGGCTTTAAAAAATAATACATTTTCTAGAAAATACATATTTTTATCAGTCATTTTTGTTTTCTTTAATATTTTATAATAAATTTTAAGCTCTTATATTTTACAGCAGAAATAAATCACACTTTCAATTAAAATATTTTTTTTAACATTATTTTAAGGGCAGTTTTTTATACTGAGAAATCTGTTCTTTTTTTTAATATAAGGAGTGCGCGCAAAAAAAACTGGACTTACACTTTTCGTTATAGAAATAAAACTAAGTGGCGGATTTTTTTCATTTTATATTTCAATTAAAGTAAATAATAAATAATTGAATTTCTTTTGTGTATAAAATTTTTTTCTGACAAAGGTCTCAGAGCATCCAACTTTTTGGGCCACTTTTCTTCCAGACATTTTAGGGTGTTTTAGAAAAATACGTATTATTTTACACGCTTTGTTTTGGTCAGGAAATACTTTTTTTCTTCCACTTCCACGCTTTCTCCCAATATTCAAAGACTCCTTATATTGTTTTATTCTTACCTTAGAAACTGTTTTTTGGTTAACACCTGCGAACCTAGCAATTGTTTTTTGTAAGCTGCGCAGGTTTTACATTGAAAATTTCAATTATTTTTTTTACGACATTCTTGTTGGGTGCCCATTTTCAAAAAACTAATTTTGCAATTGCAATGAAATTTAGCACGTGCATATTTGAAACAGATGACTAACAAAAACAATGTAACGGTATTCATTTTTTTTCAATTATGTTAAAAGTTATAAGCTTAAAATTAGGCCCATTTTTTTCAGGCGCACTCCTTACTTTTTTATTTGTTGAATCTTCTTTCTAGAATTCGCAATAATTATTTTAATTTTAACCTAAATTAAAGAAAAAAATTGATATTACCATTGCATTCGTGCTCGTGAGATAACTTATTCAATCAGATCAGCTGTTTCGATTTTTTTTCAGATGTCGGTGAACATCAAACAAGAGTGAAAATGATAGGCTTCATTATGTAGCTAGTATTTGTTCTCCTAATTTCCTCTCAAATAAGAGGCATATTGAGATTCCTGAAATTGTTATTGTTCCTTGCATACCATGGGGCACCCGTTAGTACACTTAGTAACTTAGATTGTCTTCACTAAAGTTTTTCATGGTGAAGCTTTAGATGGTGAGCCTGCATTCCATTATTAGATGTCGTATATCCAAAGAAGTTTAACTATTGCCGTGTACAAAATCAGCTTAAGCGAGGTTTTCATACAACGCGGTAAACGATTTCCATAAAACGCGCTATGGATTAGTCTGGTTTGTATCTGAAATCCGAGTTTCTTATAGCGCGGTTTCCATATAACGGGGTACGTACTCACCGCATTATAGGAGGGTTGATTGTACTGATATATTTTACGCAGTTGTGCTCAGGTACTTTAACACCATTGACAGTAATAGGAGATCAATTTTCTCTTTACCAACACATACATACATACAGGGTGGCTGATATAATGCAACAAAGTACATTGAAGTTTACATTCTTTTTAATACCTCTGATGTCGAAGCAACCTCTGCATCAGATGAACATAGAAAGAACTTGAACTGAGACCTTATTCGCCGATAAAGCTTATTTTCATCTAAAAGTGTTGGTGAAGTGGTGTAGTGAAGTGTGGTCACTATTCAAACATCTCCAACGAAACGAAATACTTATACGGCGACCTTCTCTCAGAAGATTTCTGGCAAAAACTCTAAGAGTAAAATAGAATTGCCATAAATAGCGTTTCAAAATTCTGTCGTTCCAAGTAGACAGCAGCGTATTGCGGATATAAACATTTCTCTTGCAATATTTAAGAGCCTTCTGTATCTACAGTAAGCAATAGTATGTTGTGGATTTTGGTCAGACAGTGTGATAGGATCTTATATTGGAAGGAGAAATCGAAAATGTAGTGACTGTGAACGACATTTGTTACAGGATCGTAATAACGCGGTGCTGGTAGCAGCAATTGGAAGGCATGGATATATGTTATAACTGGAATTAGCAAGGAAATTTCATAAAAAGAATAATAGCCTGTCATCAGAACCATGGTGGCTACTTGACGGATATTTTATTTCATATATAATCGAAATTAAATAAAAAATCCCACCAACTAACTAATTAAATACGTGTTTTTAACACTTAGACATCACTGAGACATCATTTACAGGAGAGCTGTGGAGGGTAAGTCATTTTAAATATTGCCAAATATTAATTTTTTTTGTGAAGATGTGGAAGACCCACCAAAATATAGCCTAGAATTGTTGTTTTTATATTTACTTTTAGGTTAGAATACCTCAAAAAAAATCAAAGTTAAATTTCAAATTGATGGTATACTTAATATTTAATTGTCATTGTCAATTATTACTCATACGCACTATATTACCTGCATTTGAATAGTAACTCTGGAAAGTATGCAATGAAAAATTTGTGTCATGTATGAAACCAATTTAATTAAATATCACTCATACGTCACATTAGAACTTGCCATTAGGGTTACCGCTGGAAATTTTTAAGAAGTCGCACAAAAAGGGTATTTTGGCAGTAAAAAGGAGCAACATTTTTAAAAGAAAAGAAAATGAACTAATACCGATAAAAAAATAAATTTTTATTGGATATTGTAATATACATTAACAAATATGCATGTTAATGTATAGTTCATTTTTTAATATTTTTTCCAATACAAACAAATTTTTAGCCAAAAATTAATAAGCCTAAAGAAAAGTTTTAGTTTTTTTAAAATTATTGGTCTGTTTTATTTCTAGCTTTAAAATGTAATTTCATTCAGATGTATGAACGCTAGGACATTTAAATTTCTAAAATAAAAAATTCCATTAAATAAAACTGTTGTTTTGCTAACCCACTATATAATAATACAAAACAAAACTATTATTATTACCAAAAAAAAAAATAGTTCATTAAAAATAAATACAAAATTATACAAAATTGAGTATTTTGTAACAAATTAAAAAAAAAAAACAAAAAATATAATATATGTTAAAAAAAAAAACAATTGAAAATTACTAATTTTGTAATAAATTAAAAGATATGAAGTTAATAAGGTACATACATTTCAAATAATTACGCTTCACATGAACTGATTCATCCGATAATGAAATAATTTCCTTTTTGCATTCTACAAGACTTTCATGACTAGATGAAGGCTGATCTCTTTTGTTTTTCAATAAAGACCTTACATTTAAAGTTATTACTATCAGTTATACAATTATAATTCCAAAACTAATTTATATTTTAGAGTAATCGAAAAAACAATGATGAGATGAATCAAAGATCCTTTTTGAATATTTCATAATGTTTTCATATTTCTTACAAAGAAAACATACGAAAATTTGGTATCGCATGAAAGGTCTTTGAAAGACGTATTTAACAAACTTTTTGGTTTTAGAGTTTTTTTTTTATTAATTTACACAGACCAGAGAATTGTTAACGCAGAAACCAAAGTACACTCTAGTCTATAGTCTAATATATAGCCTAGTCTATAGTCTAGTATATAGTCTAATGTATAGTCTAGTATATAGTCTAGTATATAGTCTAGTCTATAGCCTAATCTATAGTCTAGTCTATAGCCTATATAGTTTAGTCTGTAGTTTAGTTCTTAATCTAGTCTATAGTCTAGTATATAATCTAGTCTATAAACTAGATCTATAGTCTAGTATATAATCTAGTCTATAGACTAGATGTATAGTCTAATCTATAGTCTAGTTTTTAGTTTTCAACATTTTGTAATTTTTGTGCTGTTTACAAAAGACAAGCAAGTGTTCAAAGTAAATTAATAAAGTAGCGACACAACGAACGTTTACAAAAACCATATGATTTTTTGTTTTTGTTCTATAGTTTGAGCTGCCAAAAATTTGCAGGCTTATTAATGTAAATAAAAGAAAAAATACTTTTTCTAAAAAAGGGGAAAAAAGGGTTAAAAATCTTGAAAAGTGTCAGATTTAGTTCATTTTAGTAAGGAGGCACAAAAAGTTGCGAGGTCGCTGAAAAAGTGTCAAATTACGACTTTAATCGCTCAACGGTAACGCTGGATATTATATACACATTATGGATATTTGAGGATTTATCGTCATTTTGACCAAAAATATCATATTGACGATGTGACGATTTATGCCCTTATTTTGACGATTTTTAAGAATTAAAAATTTAAGTGATGATTTATTTGTATCTTATTTCTTTTTCATCCCTTACAACCAAAAAAATTATAACCTCTTCACGAAGGGCGTTAAACATATGAATAGTCCAACTAAAGAATGAATTTTGCCTGTAATACAGTATGCGATCCACTGGCCAATCGACCAGTGCGACTTATTTCGCTCGAGAAAAATCTGTTATAATAGCGATAGAACAGTGAAACCTAAACCCTATCACAACGATATTCCAATGAATCAATTGAGTTCTCTTCTACACGGTCGAAAAGTCTCAAAATAGACGTTGGGCCACCGGCCTTTACATGAGAGTTGTATTACATTCTCTTTCGCATATAAATGGTGGAAATAGGAAGAAGATTAGGTGAAGCGAACTATTTCTTGCACTCTCCTAAGAAGCTAAGATACTGAAAAATGTACCGGTTCTAGCGAACATTACACTGAATTTACACAGCGATTTTGTGACGATTATTTCTACGATTTCCATGAACGTCTTTGACGATTTAAACGATTCGTCTGGCACTATGCATATATACTAAGCATAAACATACTCAGCATAATCTGAGTGAATAATTTATTTATTTCATTGTTGTTAACAATGGAATATTGTTTCATTCATATGGCTACCGCCACATTTGATCGAATAAAATTTTGTACGCTTTTTCGGGTATATGGTTTCGTATCTCGGTAACGAATGTTGGCGTTCAAATGCTCATTTGTCTCTGGTTTGTTGGTATAACACTTTAATTTAATGGCGTCCAACAAAAAATAGTCCAACTATGTCAAACTGCATCTTCTTGACTTATAATTGACAACACCATTGTGGCTAATTAATCGGCTTTCAGACTTTTAACGCAATAAATCGATTGTGCCATAGGATGTGCAACAAGTTGTACCACCCTTGTTAAAAACCAAACATCATGAACATCAATTGCCATGATGAGCGAGCACAAAAATCTCGATTATCATAGTGCTATAGGGATCTCCATTGGCATTACTGGTTGCGTCGTTCTCATTTTCAAAGAAATATGGACCGCTCAACATGATAATGGGCTTCATTCGAAAAGATGACAGTTTGTGGCATAATCATCATACAGTTTTTCGTTTGCCCAATAAATTCCCACGTCGCCATGGTCTAGTAGGTAGTGCGTTGGCTTATTAGACGTAAAAGCCAAGGTTCGAGTCCCAGGCCAGACATCAAAATAAAATACAAAAAAGTATTTTTTTTGGCGTTTTCTTCTCAACAGACTTCTGCCAAAAGCTCTGAGAATAAAAATAAAATTGCCATGAAAAGTTTCTCAAAAAATCTGTCATTCGTAGTCGACTTTAAACTTTAGGTCCCGCCACTTATGTATAAAATTAACACACACAACATAGGTTAGAGGACGTGCACCTGTCGGTTAAGACAAGCACAATACCCGGAGGTCGAAATTAACCCATTGTACACACAACATAAGTAGTGTGAGAAACTAGGTCATTAATACTGCCTGAAGGATTGTAATGACCAACTATGTATGTATGTGTTGCTCAAGCATAAATCAATTCATTATGTACAGATGCCCATGTTAAATAAATACAAACTATACGCGTAGATGTCATCTGAGGAACTGTAGATAAAATCAATTTTGTTTTTCTAATTAATAAATAAACTGAGCGCTTATTTCTAAAAACCGTATTTTTCCGCTACCGTTTTTCTTTTACCCGAGTATAGAAATCAATAGAAAAACAATTAAGCAAACCCTGAAAACAAAAATATTCACAAAATATTTTTTTCTGCTTCCTACACACGTCTTAACAGGGATTTGTAGACTTTTTAACAAAAAAAAAATCAATTTTCCAAGTATTCTCACATAAATTTTTATATGTGACCCCATAAACAGTGAATAATAAATTTAATGACTTTCGTGCATAATTGTCATCTAAGGATTACAGAGGGCTTTATGCATAAAGCATAACAAACCATACCATATATATGTATACAAGACAAACTATGAAAATGAACTGTTATTTAAGGAGTACATACGTATTGTATATACATACGTGTAGAGTGACTGATATGTATTGCAGCCAACTTCAGGTTGTTATCATTTGTAAACCGCTCGTCTAACAGCGAATAGATTTATTCCAGTGACAGCATTTTGATCTATTGCATTCAGAAAAAAAGTTATTCGTGATTGCTTTATACTTGGCTGGAAAACCATAGATGGATATCGTTAGAGACCTCCTGAATGATTCTTTTGTTTCTCGTACCAATGCTTATTACCGTGTTACTAGCAGTGTTGCATTGCGTCCAAAAAGTGGACGAAAAGAAAACGGTAACACACCAGAAATTATCCAAAACGTGAAGGCCAGATTTGATCGAAATCCACACCCCAGTGGTAGAAAAATTGCACGCAAGCTGAATATATCGCGAGAACGGATGCAACACATATTGAAAAATGAGGATCCAAAAATTTCAGGGGTCCACCGATGGACAAAAAATAGTTAGACTGGCAAGAGCCAAGGAGTTACTTCGCTTGCACGAAAGTGGCCAGTTACCAAATTTGGTTTTATAGCATGAGAAGCCATTCCAAATTGAACAGTTTGTGAACAAACAAAATGATCGGGTTTACTTGCCAAAGAGGTCAACTGAAAATTTACACCTGCGATTGGCCACCAGAACTCAAGCCCCTCTGATGGTAATGGTGTGGGCCGCCGTATCAGCCGGTGGTCGCTCCCCGCTCGTATTCATCGATCGTAGGGTTAAAATAAATGCCGAATATTATCGGAAAAATATCTTAAAGTCAGTACTGAATCCCTGGGCAGACAAACATTATTTCGGCCGCAGACCATGGGCATTCCAACAGGACTCAGCACTACCGCGGTCAGCATACGTCAACCAAGAATGACTTAAAAAAGCGGTTCCTTGCTTCATTTCTACTGCACAATGGCCACCATAATCTCCGAATATCAATCCTTTGGACTTTTGCACCTGGGGTATTTTGAAGAGTAAGGTTCTCACTTAAAAATACCAAAGTGTCGGTCATATCAAGACGGCGCTTCGCCGGGAATGGGCCAAAATACCGCAGAGCCACTTTCGTGCAGCCTGTGATAGCTTTGTCGGCCATAATTCGTAATAACAATGGTGGCTAATTCGAACAAATCTAAAAGTATTCTAAAATTTTATGTTATTTCCAACAATATTTTGCTTTTGAACAATAAAATTAAAAAATAAAAAAAAATTTAAAAAAATATCGCGCTTTACTTTGTTGCATTATATATCAGCCACACTGTATGTTATATACGTATCTTATTTTCTTTTTGTGGTAAAGAAAATATTAACTTTTCTTTTAATTAATTCATGTCACGACCGCTAGGGGTAAAAATAATAACGAAAAAAATAAAGGAAAAGCGTTTGCTAAAATAAATGAAAGGGAAAATGGAGAAATATTCTGCCTTAAAGTAGAAAAGATTGATTAATTTTGCCGGCAACACTTACATGCATATATTCTCAGTGAGGAAATACACATCGTACGTAAAATAAATAAAAATAAAAAATATGCAAAAGAAAACAAATCGGAGAAGAGAAACAAAAAATTTATGTCACGTACAGCAATGAATTCTGATAAATTTATTACAAACTGATTGCTTTACTACTCTATCATGCTGTCAATATGACTGGTGGACCGAACAAAAGACATTTAAACAGTCAGTTGGTAAAAGTGTCAATATGACACTTGGAAGTTACATTTACAAAGGAACCACATAATTTTGCGTTTGAAATTTGGGAATTGAAATCGTTGTTGTTTTTTTTTGTTTATTTGTTTCTCTCCTCTAAAGCGACAATATTCCATCATTTACATGTTTAAGCACTCAGCACACTTGGGGAGTTCAGATACACTAAATGTTTACAAAATGTTATTAACATATATAGCTCCTTTGGGTAATACTACTAGTAAGTATATATACTCATATACATGTAATGTGACATTTCATCATCATCATCATTATTATTATCTTCATTATAGCCTGTATTCGGTAAAGAACATTAAAATCACCAGAGTACCAGAGTCATTGTTATCATCATAAAAATGATTTCAAATTTTTAGATTTTATGTAATATGCGTGCTTAGATGTATAGATTGGAGGTGTTTTTTTTCTGTGTTTTTGCTTTTAATAAAAATAGTTTTAATAACTCATCCCTGTTGCTGTTTTATATGCCCTCATATTGCCTACTCTGCTGTTAGAAATTTGTTGATCATCCATAGTCAGTCAGTCAGTCATTCTGTCAGTCAGTCATTCAATCATTCATTCAATTATTTATTCGTTCGTTAGTTTATGCTTTTATTTATTACTTTCATTGGTTTTGTTACTGTGAAGCACGTATATACATAATCAACAAGTATGCCTCTCTACGAATATATGAGTCTTCAAAATCAATTGATAGAGTCTAGTGTAATTGGCGCAACATACATATCTGGTTCTGGTTCAGTATTATATTTAATACACTGAGAAAAATTTTGGAAATAAAATATAATAAAGAGAATTGTAGTCGTAGCCTAGATTACTACACCATTGAAGCAAATCAGATAAGATCTTCAAGATGTGAGAAAAACGAGTACTTGGGAAAGAGATATATAAAATATATACAGTGGCGAGCACAAAAAATGCAACACTGTGCCATATGATCTTTAATAAGATCTGTTTCAAAATAACGGTAACTAATTTATCTATTTTCTTTTGCTGTTAATTCTTTCAATTATAAGTTTTCAAAGTAACCACAGTTTATTCCAAATTCTGCTTTAAAAAGTTAAATATTTTTGAATTAGTGAAAAAAGTGCAAATTTTTAGCGAGCAAAAAAAATGCAACATAATAAAAAAATAGTTAAAGTAAGTTATTTATTTAATTATGATTGAAAATTTCTTAAATAAGTTATACAACATGTGTTTTGTAATAGAAGCAGCTCTCAGCTGACAGCAAAACTGCAATCATTAAAACCTTAGAAGAAGGAAAATCCATGCGTGAAGTTGGACACCTCTTTGGTGTAAAGACCGCAGTGGACGTTGCTAATTTCGCAAATGAGCAAATGGGAGTCTCTATAGGGGTTCACACTGTTCGCCGTAGGTTGAAAGAGGCTTATTTGCATGCGAGACGACCGGCAAAGAAACCTCTCATCAGTGCAATCAATAAAAAGAAGCGCCTGGAATTTGCAAAACGTTACAAGGATTGGTCAAATGAACAATGGGCTAAAGTCTTGTGGAGCGATGAAAGCAAATTTAATTTGTTTGGCTCCGATGGGATAAATTTTGTTCGAAGACCGCCTGGACAGAGATATTCTCCAAGATATCAACTTCCAACCGTAAAACATGGCGGTGGATCAATAATGGTGTGGGGTAAGGAAACGATATGTTTAAAAAAAATTATTGATTTTACGTGACGTATTTACAGGTGCGTTTTCCCGTGATGGGGTAGGTCCCTTAACTCAAATCGAAGGAAAAATGGACGCCAAGAAGTACTGTGAAATCCTTGGAGAACACATGCTTCCTCATCTGCGGGAAAAAATGCCTCCTGGTAGCATATTCCAACAGGATAACGATCCAAAGCACTCAAGTCGCTTAGTTCGAAACTTTTTAAGCGACAATGATGTCAATGTTTTGGATTGGCCATCACAGTCTCCCGATCTAAACCCCATAGAAAATCTATGGGAGCTATTAGATCGGGAAGTTAAGAGGAAACATCCGTCAAATAAGAGGCAATTAGAAGAAATTTTGAAAAGTGAATGGGAGAAAATATCCATTAACACATTAATAGCTTTAGTCGACTCTATGCCTTCTAGGTTGCAAGAAGTCATAAAAAATAAGGACTACGCCACTAAATATTAATTTTAAGATTTTTTTTGTAAGAATTACTATTTAATTTAAATAAACACATTAAAATTTATGCTGTTGCATTTTTATTGCTCCCATGAAATTCGCACTCTTTTTAATAAATGACAAAATAATATATCATTAATTAAAAATATTTACATAATGTTATTGATAATAGGTATCTATAACTGTAGGGATTAATAACCCAAAGAAATATTTTGAACTGGTCACCATTTTTTTAAAATTATCGCACTTAAAGATAACTTTACCCAACGTTGCATTTTTTGTGCTCGCTACTGTATGTAGAAGAAAGAAGATTGAAATATTATGTTATTAACACGTATACTGCTGTTGACGGTTGCTGTTGGAAATACTCTTCGCGACTTATTTAATAAGATCAACAATAACAATGAACAAAGTCCACCACTCAAAATCGTCAATTGAAAGAAATAAGATATCAAGAAAGGACATAAATATCCAAATTCCATATTTGAAGATTGAACCGAGTATGGCCCATCGATGTCATTATTCAGAAGATGCATAATATCCAAGGGTGTCAAATACACGATTGGAACCTCAGTGTCCTCTGTCCTGTCCTGAAAAAGGGAGACCCTACGATATGCGCCAACTAGAGGGGTATAAGGTCCACCATCGATCAGATCTTCACACTACGCCAAATCCAGGAAAAGACCCACGAAAATCAGGTCGACACACACCATTTTTTTGTCGACTATAAGGCTGCTTTCGATAGCCCCATAAGGGATCGTGTTTTTGCCGCAATGTCTGACCTCGGTATACCTGTGATGCTGATAAGGCTATGCAGAATGACGTTGAGCAATTCCTGCTGCTCCGTCAAGGTAGGAATGGACCTCTCCGAACCTTTTGATACCGTGCTAGGTATCAGACAAGGCAATCCCTTATCATGCGACCTCTTCAACTTCGTCATGGAGTGTGCTCTGCGTAAGGCGGGAGTGCATCGTAATGACAATATTTTTCAAAAAAATGTCCAGTTGGTTGCGTACGCTGACGACATCGACATCATAGGTCGTACCAAACGAGATGTCACTGCTGCCTTTAGTGCTATTCAACGGGTGTCTAAGAAGATGGGTCTGGCAGTAAATGAGGACAAAACAAAGTATACGTTATCGACAAGTAGAGCCGTGTGGCGTATTGATTTTCAAATTACAGCCGATAACTATACTTTTGATGCAGTCAAGGAATTCATGTATCTTGGCTCCGCCGTTACCACCGAAAATGATGTTAGCCTGGAGATCAAGCGCAGGATTACTCTTGCCAACAGGTGCTATTATCGTCTGAATAGGCAATTAAGTACTGGCGTAGGCGCGCAAGAAGCAGAGGCGCCTGGAAGGATGTGTTGCGGCAGGCCGAAATCTGTTAATCGGGTTGTCAATTAGGTAAGTAAGTAAGTCAAATGCAGTAAGATTTGCGGCTGGCGTCATCATTGGACCATATTTCTTTGACTACAACATTCTACATTCTATACAAGTCGCATGGTCTTGAAAATGAGACAAAATGTTGCAATCAAGCACATGCATGATTAATCATTAAGTCATTAACACGCATACAGTACTGCTGCTGACCTATAACTTGGAAATATTCTTCGCGACAAGTGCTTGCTGTAACATTCTATACAAGCCGCTTGAGAGCATGATCATCTCATAGGGATTTTGCAGTTTGATTCACTTAGAATCTCAATTGTGGGGTTTTCTTAAGTCGCTGGTGTATACTCATCAAACACAAACGACATTTCTCTTTAAATTCAACATAAAACATGGCATCAGTCAAATACAGCTGGACATTTGAATGATATTATATGCTGCACCTAATGACATCATCTTTTAAAATTTTTAATCACACAAACTATGTTTTATTCAAATTAGAATATAGGAAGCTTTCTACGAAAGACTCTATATACATAGGTAGGTGGGTGAATAAGAATAAGCTGAATGTATTACAGCTTTTGGACAAAAAAAAAAACAATTATAAAGCTCACCTTTAAAATTTCTGTGATTTCGAAGTTGCATCGTTTTTGTTGCAGTTTGCGTCGCATGTATCGGAGTTGCGGCGTTAGTGCTTGGATTGGCGTCATTAATACGAAATTGTTAGTACAAAGCTAAAACAGAGAAAGGGGATTTCCCTTTTAAATCTAGTGCAAATTCGAAATTGTGTGAAATTTTAAAAATTTCGTTGTTATGTTTTTTTGCAATACTCCAATCAATTGTTATATTTTTACAATAATAAAAACAGTTTTTTAAAAAAATTAAATATTTTTTTATTAAATAATCTACTTTAACAGTTAAAATTATGAATTTCGGAATGGATTAAATGATAATCAATACAATTGTATGGAAAATCGTTGTGCAGCCCTTGCGCTGATTTACCTGATTTGGCGGAACTTGGTTAGTACAGGGACTGCGTTTCAACCGTGGCATCACAACGGGCCGCCATGCGCGCTCAAGTGAGCTTTGTGATATCAGAGCTACCACTACGACCTAATCTAACCTATGGAAAATCGTGCTTCGTTTTGCGTCGCGTTTTTAGTGTACAGGAATTGAAGAAATCATTTTACTTTGTGGCGTACATACATAATTGGTCATTATAGCCCTTCAGTCAGGATTGACCTAGTTTCTAACAGTACTTATGTTGGGTGTGTTAATTTTATACATAACTAGAGAGCCCTAGTTTAAAGCCGACTCCGAACGACAGATTTTAATTTTTTTTTTTTTGGAAAACTGATTAAATTTTTGATCATATCCCTATACTGTTCTCAGTAATATTCTGTCCATTTAGACTAATGACTCAACGAGTCCATATGGCTTAAGGATGATATATGGAACTGGAGTCTATTCTGCTTAATTGACACCGAACAGGTTGTACAAATTACCTAATCAGGTATGGTTAAAACCGGTGACCAGACTCCTTCAAACTTGATCATTTGTGTGGACAATCAAGCAGCAATTAAAGCGCTACGACCCAACCTCGTCAAATCACAGAGCGTCAGGAATCACTTGGACTCTCTACGTCGTATAGTAGGTTCGAGTCATACTTATACGTAAGTTTATACATAAGTGACGGGATCTACAGTTTAAAATCAACACCGAGTGACAAATTTTTGGGATTTTAAAAAAAATTTTTTGGGCAATTTTATTTACTCTCAAAGTTTTTGCTAGAAATCTGCCGAGAGAAAATCGCCAAAAAATACTTTTTTTTGTATTTTATTTTGACGTCTTCCCCTGGACTCGAACCCTAGCTTTACATCTAATAAGCCAGCACTCTGCCTACTAGACCACGGCGACTTCCAAATTGTGGCATATTTTACATTAAAAAATTAACTCGTGAATAAAATTTCTTTCAGTGTGTGTACAGCTATACTTCATACAACACTAATGCTAAACGTATGTTATGTTGATGCCGCTGTATGTAACGCATCATTTTGAAGTTAAGTACATACAGCCTGATTTTTATTAAACACTGGTGAATGTCATGTGGTTGTAAGGTATCTAACAGTCGGATTTGACGACACCAGTTTTCATACTTGTTTTGTGTTACAATAATTCATTATTAAAATCATTATTACAGTCATTTCTCCCATACATCACATATATGTGTTTGTAAGTACGAACGTATCTACACACATAATTTTGTGTATAGTCAGTCAATCATTTTCTATCTCCTATTGAAGCCTATTGTAAACACTAAACTCGTGCAGGTTTACATTCACGGTACTACATTCATAATAAAATATTTTATGTATGATTACTCATCATACACTCAGTGTTTGTATGTATCATTAATGAACGTGTAATTTTTTTTTTTATTTTTTAGGCTCGTATCCCTGTTTGCCGATATTTTCCTTTTTGTATGTTGTTTCTTTTCAATTATGATGGACTGTTATTTAATTAGATATGAGGCCTTGTTATCTCTGAAGCTATCATGTACGTATCCATTGTAGTTGTAAAATTATTGTTGATTTACTGTGTTGTTCGTTGATAAAATAAAACGTAAAAATAATTGCCTATGTTTTGTTGGTAGTAAGTGATACATTCACCTTAAAGGAAAAAATAATGGACTATGTATGGATGGGGATTTCAATTAAATCTTAAACAATTTTTTTAATTTCAATATTGAAAAATATTTCTGTTAGCAACGTATATGGGTAATTCCACTCTGAAATATAAAAACCAGAATTTCATGTCAAATAATGTAAGCAAAATTGAACATATGATTCCTAATTTTAAGTTTTATTCGATAAAAAAAAAAAAATACCCAAAGGAAAGACATTATGTGTTGACTTTTGCTCTTAAATAACTATTTAAGGGTGCAAATATTTGAAAAGAAAATAATGCTTAGGAAATTGTTAGATTGGGTTCTCCAACTACTATATCAAGACTTTGACTACATCTGTTAAATAAGTTGTAAATTCATTTTAAGAAATATATCCGCTACAGTACCACTTGGGACCTTTTTTAGATTTACAACTCAATTTACTTATATATGCCTTTTAAAGCATTCATGATCAAACAGATATTACGTCTCAAAGACTTCAAGGACACATACATACACCGCTCGTCTGACAGCTGACAGATTTATTCCAGTGACAGTTCATTTTATTATTTACAAGCTCACAAAAGCATTTTGATCTATTGCATTCGGAAAAAAAAATTATTCGTTATGGAATTCAAGTGTGATAGTGGAAAACCACAGGTGGCTACCGTTAGAGACCTCCAGCATTTATATTTGAATAAATCTTTTGTTTCTCGCACCATTGCTCGTTACCGTGATATTGGCAGTGTTGCATCGCATCCAAAAAAAAAGGTAACAACACCAGAAATGATCCGAAAAGTGAAGGCCAGATTTGATCGAAATCTCAGCCGCAGTGGTAGAAAAATTACTCGTGAGTTGAACATGTCGCGAGAACGGATGCAACACATATTGAAAAATGTGCTTGAACCAAAGCCATTTAAGTTCCAAAAAGTGCAAGAGCTCACCGATGGACAAAAAAAAGTTAGACTGGATAGAGCCAAGGAATTACTTCGCTTGCGCGAAAGTGGCCAGTTACCGAATTCGGTTTTCTCCAATAAGAAGCCATTCCAAATTGAGCAGTTTGTGAACAAACAAAATGATCGGGTTTACTTGACAATGAGGTCAGCTAAAAATAACACCTGCGATTGGCCACAAGAACTCAAGCGCCGCCGATGGTAATGGTGTGGACCTTCACAACGGCCGATGATCGCTCCCAGCTAGTATTCATCGACTGTGGAATCAAAATAAATGCCGAATATTATCGGGAAAATATCTTGAATACCTTGAAGCCCTGGGCAGACAGACATTTCGGCCTCAGACTATGTACATTCCAAAAGGACTCAGCACCAGCGCACCCAGCAAGCGTCAACCAAGAATGGCTTGATAAGAAGGTTCCTCGCTTCATTTCTACCGCACAATGCCCATCAAAATCCCCGGATCTCAATCCGTTGGACTTTTGCGCCTTGGGCATTTTGAAGAGTAAGGTTCTCATACAAAAAATACCATAGTTTCGATCATCTCAAGACGGCGATTCGCCGGGAGTGGGTCAAAATACCGCAGAGCCACTTTCTTGTAGCCTGTGATGGCTTTGTTGGCCGTTTGAAGGTCATAATTCGTACCAAAGATGGCCAATTCGAATAAATCTAAACTGATTCTTAAATTTAATGTTATTTTCAACATTTTTTGCTTTTGAAGAATAAAATTAAAAAAAAAAAAAAATTACAAAAATATAGCGCTTTACTTTGTTGCATTATATATCAGTCACCCTGTAGGTATGCGTGTTATTTATAGAAGCGAAACTAAGATTATTACACTACTCCTGGCCATTACATTGAATCCATTTCTTCTTTATTCACCATAATATCTCTTTAAAACCAAAGAAATTTAAATTCCTCTTTCAATTTAAATTTAAAATGATTTGAAAGTAAAACCAGCATTGTTGTGTGAACTTTACCGCACATCAATTTCATTTTATGCTTCAACAATTCTCACACATGAAAGTGGTTCTTATTTTTTGTTTTTTTTTCATAAATTATCTCAAGTATTTATCTGGAATTCAAAAGTTAAAAAAACGAAAATCCTTTAGATTTGTTAAAAGCTCTTCTTAAAGATTCTTTTAACACTTGAGATTCAAAAATAAAAAAACAAAATAAAGGAAAGCGATAAAATATTTGCCAAATATTGCAAAAATGTCGAAACGTAAGAATTTCCTTCATATATAAACATTATTTACATGAAACCAACAATTACAGTGGCAGGTGCGATAAGTTCTCGGCCATTTCAATAAAAAGTTGTGCATTTTATTTAATTTTCGTTTTTTAGAATTGAGCTATCAGTCCCGTATTAACGCCTACGCGTGAATGTCTGGGACAGACGAAGACATCATGAATACGAAAATAAAAACCTTGAAGAAAAACAATAAAAATAAATTTTAAAAGGAAACCATAAACTTTTTAAAGGAAGTTAAACAATTTAATGTTTTAAAAATTTTCTTTGCATGTTTGTTGTTTTGTTTTGTTTTAATTTTCCCTCGACTTTTGTTTCTCGTTTTCACATATTTTGAAAGTTGTATATGAAGAAATGGCTAAACGGCTTGTTGGATGGATATACGTCAGTGGTATTCTTTCCTTTTTTATCTGAGATCTTGACTTTATGTGCACGAATGTATGTGTATGTGTGATTTCAACACTATTTCCACAGAAACCATTGTAAATGGTTTTAAACTTAAACCAAGTAGATATGAGTGTATGGTAAAATGGAGGGGGGAAAAAAATAAGAAAAATAAAGAAAATCTTTATAAAATATGACCCTATTCTGGTACTCACGAGAATAGCATTGAAATTATACTAACGAAATATTCACACGTACAAACACGCACATCGGCGCTCACTATCATCATCACTATCATCATTATCACTACGTATACATGTGTATAGACATATAAATTACAAACGTCATATGCTTTTTCTCTTATTTTTCCACATCAACTGTATGGTGAATTATCATTATTACCAACATCACCACTTATTATTTGAATTCGTTGTTGCATAAAAGATTTATAATGGAACAGGTTTCAATATTTAAAGATGACATCAATTTAAACGAGAAAAAACCCCTTAACAGCTCATTATATAATATAGCACCTTAGCTGTTGGATAAGATTATTTCAAATCAGACGTGACAGGTTACAAGACAATAATCATTAATTACTTCCACGAGTTCAAATCATTGGACCAATCGGATAGGTGTAGTATAGGGTGGCCCATCATAGGTTATTTCAAATCTAACAATACTTATGCCGTTCCATATACACTAATACCCCGGTTTGCGTCGCCTAGTTCTGAGTATGCTTCGAAGTTGCGTTTTTTTAAAATTTCTGTTTTTATTTCAGTTCAGAAAAAGGGGATTTCCTATTTAAATCTAGTGCAATTTCCAAGTTGTGTCCTTTTAAAATTTCTGTGATTTCGAAGTTGCGTCGTTTTTGCTTCAGTTTGCGTCGCATGTTTCGAAGTTGCGTCGTTAGTGCTTCGATTTGCGTCGTTAATACGAAAATGTTTCTACAAAGCTAAAACAGAAAAAGGGGATTTCCCATTTAAATCTAGTGCAATTTTCAAGTTGTGTCCTTTTAAAATTTCCGTGACTTCGAAGTTGCGTCCTTTTTGTTTCAACTTGCGTCGTTAATATAAAAATGTTTGTTCAAAACTATAATGGAAATAGAGGATTTCTTGTTTAAGTCTAATGTAAATACATACATACATAGGTATTTATGTTGTTTAATGGTTGCAAGTTGTAGGTCGTTAGTAAATTAAATATTTTTTTATTGAAAAATCTATTTTTTTTTTCAAGTAAAATTATGAATCTCGGAACCAATTAAATGAAAATCAATACAAATGTATGGAAAATCGTGCTTCGTTTTGTGTCGCATCGAATTGCGTCGCGTTTCTTCAGGCTCTATTAGCGACGCAAACCGGGGTATTAGTGTATTTTCTCTACTGAAGCTAATGAACATAAGGTGGGATTTATTGGTTCAAAGAGAACCTGCATGATGATGTCGATTTTGCTCGTTTGACAGATTTATTCCATTGAAAGTTAATTTTATTTTTTACAAGCTTACAAAAGCATTTTGATCTATTGCATTCAGAAAAAAAATTATTCGCGATGGAATTCAAGCGTGATAGTGTGATTGCTTTATATTTGGCTGAAAAACCACAGGTGGCTATCGTTAGAGCCCTCCATCATTTAAATGTGAAAAATGTTTAGTTTCTCGTACCATTGCTTGTTACCGTGATACTGGCAGTGTTGCATCGCGTCCATAAATTGGCGAAAGAAAGCGGTAACAATACCAGATATAAAGTGAAGACCAGATTTGATCATAATCTACGCCGCAGTGGTTGAATAATCGCTCGTGAACTGAATATATCGCGAGAACGGATGCAACACATATGGAAAAGTGAGCTTGGACTATAGCCGATGAAGTTCCGAAAAGTGCAAGAGCTCACCGATGGACAAAAAAAAGTTAGACTGGAAAGAGCCAAGGAGTTACTTCGCTTGCACGAAAGTGGCCAGTTACCGAATTCGGTTTTATAGGATGAGAAACCATTCCAAATTGAGTTGTTTGTGAACGAACAAAATGATCGGGTTTACTTGCCAAAGAGGTCAGCTGAAAATTTACATCTGCGATTGGCCACTAGAACTCAAGCGCCGCCGATATTATCGTGAAAATATCTTAAAGACTTCCTAGGCATACAAATACTTCGGCCACAGACCATGGACATACCAACAGCACTCACCACCACCGAACTCAGCACGCGTCAACCAAGAATGGGTTAAAAAGGAGGTTCCTCGCTTCATTTTTACCGTTGAACTTTTGCGCCAGATGCGTTTTGGAGAGTAAGGTTCTCACTAAAAAATCATCGATCATTCCAAGACGGCACTTTGCCGGGAATGTGCCAAAATACCGTAGAGCCACTATCGTGCAGCCTGTGATGGCTTTGTTGGCCGTTTGAAGGCCATAATTCGTACCAAAGATGGCCAATTTGAATAAATCTAAACTGATTCTAAAATTTGATGTTATTTCCAACACTTTTTGCTTTTGAACAATAAAATTAAAAAAAATAATTAAAAAAATATAGCGCCTAACTTTGTTGCATTACATATCAGCCACCCTGTAGTTGTATTCAATCAATTTTGTTGAGAAAATTTTGAATCAGTCATACATTTATTCCTCATATAACATAGATAATTGGTCATTACAATCCTTCACTTAATATTAAGACCTAGTTTTTCCATTCACGACAGATATTTGTGGAATTTTTTAGGGTAATTTTATTTTACTCTCAGGAAATATTTTCTTTATATTTGGTTGCATTGGATTTAAGCCGTGGCCCCACATTACCTACTAGAGTACTTTTGATGATCCTTAACATTATCTGAAGAACTGATTTAACTGTCCTCCATGTCACTGCAACAACTGCTAAAGCCATTATATCAGGCAATTTCAGTAATTACATCCATAATCATGTGTAGATTGCATTAGTTAGTTTAGGCATAATATCTTAGATAAAGACAAGCGGTATCAGGATAGTGGCTGATGAAGCGGTACTGGTATGGGCAAAGACAATGCCGATATATTGGCGGATGAGATGAGTAGGATTTACTTTCACTATCTCTTGTATCCAGGATAAACAGCATCTATAAAAGTGGAGGAACGAAAGACTTCCATGCACAAATGGCAGTCACGATGGGAGAACAATTTAAGGGGAAGATGGACATTTCACCTTGTTCAACTTCTACGTAACCTAGTTCGTGAATGGTCATGGATATATCAGGAAATATGTGCACAGTTTTGGACATGATAGCTCCCCTACATATGCCCAGACTGTGTAGATGAGGAGGAAGATGCGTAGCGTTCTCTAATATGGTAAGCCTAGGACACAAGTTTTGAGCCAAACCAGCTTATAGTTGGTGTAATCGTGCACACTTTTGTTGGAACAACCGGCGATTTCCATTTCCGGCTCAAAAAACATAAAAAAGTTGTTAAAGCTTAACACCTACATGACCTAGTTCCTGAATGGTCATATCAGGAAATATCTGCACAGTTTTGGGCATGATAACTCCTCTACATATGGCCAGACTGTGTAAATGAGGAGAAAGATGCAGAGCATTTTCTAATATGCAAAGCCAGGTTTAGATGGCCCGGTGATACGAGTTTTGGGCTAAACCAGCTTATAGGGGGTGGAATTGTGCACAAGATTGAATATAAAAGCTTAAGATGGTGACATACTTTTTTTATTTATTTTAACCTCTTCAGTTACTTTCCAATGATTACATCCAACTTTTTCCAAAAAAAAAAAAAAAATAATGCAATCCTATGAACATCGTCCTTAATCTGGTTGTCCATGCTCACAAGCATAAGTTATTTACAGATTTATCTAATTCAGGCTTACCGCTCTCAACAAAACTTTGATGGAATTTTTTATCAGATTTATTAAACTTGTCCCATTAGCCTTGTGCTCCTCCTATCCATCCATACATACGTATTCGTATTTTCACATAATTTTCAGTATAATTTTTATACAAAAACTTTTTAAATAGTTTTTCTACATTTTCTTTTATTTTTTTTATTTTTGTTTTAATTTCCTTTACATGCCTGACTGATGATTGCAATGCAAGCAAGTGTTTGTATGCGTGTACGCGGGTTTAGATACTCGAGGTACTGGTATAAAGGAAAACCACGAAAAACTTTTAATTATTTTTTAAATTACAAACTCTACTTGGAAAATGTTAAAGAATGATGTGGAATGGAATGCGTAAATGTGTTAGAATTCTTTGTATTGCATGAATATGTTCAACGTAACATAGATGAAATAAAAATAAGAACAAAAGAAAATAAAAAAACAAATCAGAAGGTGAGATGATATATGACGACTATATGATGTGCTTCATTACAAGGTGCGCGTATCAATTTTTTATTGATCACAAAATTGTAAGCAGAACCTTATTATTAAAACCGCGTTAAATTTTTGAAAGGCTTAAATAAGTATAATATAAGGCGGATGCCTTTGTTAGGTTAGGTTCGCATTCGGGGGGCGATTTAGTAGTTGGTCCTGACCCCTCCAGTCTGCTACCTCTATGGCCTCATCGGTGGATGGGCCAGGGAGGAAGAGCAGAGGTGTTGGGGTAACGGATGGAGTAACGGATAGCGTTGTTCTGTTTCTAGACGTCTGCGGCCTGCTGTGGACAGTACGAGAACAGATTGATTGCTGGACTTTGTTGAGGCCAGCTTAAGTTTAGTTGTCGATTTTATCACGGTTTATTAGGTCTCTGACAGGAATCTGGAACAGATCATAGCTGGACTATTGCAGGGTATTGTTACGAAAGTGGAAATGGTGTTGTTAAAATGATAAACAAAATCTCCAAAAAACAAAACAGCGCACTGTTCACGTGATCAATGAATGAGTAGAAAAACATACCAACAAAAATAGAGCGCTTGTTTACAAGATCGATGAATAAACAAGGATAAGGGATAAAAGACGTAAATAACCAACAACAACATGAAGGGAACAAAGAAGTAAACAAGAAACAACAATGTGCAGTATAAAATAGGATAGACAAATAAATCAACAACAACTAATCTACCTGCTCGAATGTAAACAAGAAACAACAAAAATAAGAATAGGTTGTTTACATTTTTAGAATATTCCCGAAGGACGTCATCGTCCTTCAAGTTCATTCATCACACTGATGATCCAGTAATATAAAAGGCAAAAAAGCTGGGCTGAGTGTAAGACGGCGTCACGTTGGTTGAGAATTAAAATCTATCGAGCTTTAATTCGATCAGACTTGTGTGCAGACAAGTTGCGTTTGAGAAAATAGTTGTTAGTGTTGTACTTACAAAAAGGTTGTGAGCAAGAAGAATAACTAACAAGTGTTGTTGCTTACAAAAGGGTTGTAAGCAGAGAGATAAAGAACAAACACATATTGTGAAGTATCATTGTATACGTGAAACAAGTTCGAACAGTGGTACAAAAATTGTGCAGATAATAAAGAATTTATTAAAACCAAACACATATTTATTTTTACTTTATTTGCAATCTATGAACTCATATTTTTAACGTTTTTAAAAAGGTAAAAACGTAACAGTATGTTGCAATAAGGAGGAGTTGGAGACTGTCGAACACCTCCTCTGTAACTCCCCAGCCCTTAGTAGGTTGAGGACCCTTGCCAAGGTCTTCTTTGAGAGCTTGAGTTCTGTGTCAAGACCCGACATCAAGGCTTTCCACAGATTCATTTGCAGCTTAGGCTGGTTAAGAGGTGCTAGGACTTCATAAGTGTAGTCGCGCTCTTACCTTCTTTTGTTTTGTGTGTGTTTGTTTCTATGGAATTTCTCCGATTCCCATTCTCCGCCCCCTTACCAACATTCCCTCCTTTAATACTATATCCTCTATTTTCTTCCTTCTCTAAGGACATTGTACAATGGGTCAATTCCGACCTCCGGGTACTGTAATTGTCTTAACCGACAAGTACACGTCGTCTAACCTAATCTAATCTAATCTTCTTGGCGGCCAATTGACATTAGCTCTTCATTCAGCTAATTAAGCACCAATCAACTAGCGGTTGAAACTAAATATCGCTCACCTTAATACCATGAAGATTGAATACAAAAAAATCGTTTATCACGGTGCGATAACTGTCTCAATTGTCTCAACCATAATGATTACAATGTCCTCATTTTCAAAGAAATGTAAGCCAAACCGCGCCAAACGTTCTACATGACCACGTATGGGTTCTCCGATCCTCAATTTTGCTTATTAACGTACCCTTCAAGACTGAACTGAGGTTCATCGGAAGAGATGATGTTTTTGGCAAAATCGACATCATCGTGCAGTTTCTTGTTAGTCCATCTAACAAAGCGAAAACGAAGGGACCAATCGAACTTTGTAAGGCGTCATGCCGAGATCTTTTCGTAATATTCGATATAAATTGATACGTGAAATAGTCTATTATTGTGAACGATGACGAGTTCTGTCTCAGTTACAGCTGTGATATTTTCGGGAGTACGAACTATACGAGCACGCTTAAGTCTTGACGCATGAACAAGGAAAGAAGTTTCACGACGTTAGCAATAAACTAGCGTATAGCGAACACTGTTGGTCCTTTTCTATGACCAAATTTTGTTCGAAATTTTTGTGCTATTTCCGTGCAATTGTTTTTGTTTCGGAAATACATTTTTAATAAATATCAACATTGCTCAAGCCTGAATTGATTCACAACATTCAGTGAAGATAATATGCTGAATAAGTGACAGAATTTATTTTTTCGCCGAGGAGGGGTAAATGTACCTAACCGCACCATAGAGAAAGTAGTCACGTCCTCATATTTCGCTTTGGTGTAGATGTCTGTTCCGTGATTTGAACCAGAATTGGGTTTGATTAGACTCCTGCCATATGTCTAGCATTGGGTTTTTAAATCTATTCGCTGTTTCTAGCTCTAAATTGATTTTCATTTAAATGCGTTGCAAACACAATCGATGAAATAAATGCACCTACAAATCCAAATTGTAGTGTAGCGCGTAGTAACAAGAATAACTTTAACAATGTTGTGAAGTGTATGGAATAGTCTATAGTATGTGTTCAAGTGCGAAATAAACTTTTTAGTTGTTGTTCTTATTATTACAAATGTTGATAACAATTCAGTCTGGTTAAAAGTACCTGAGATAACTACGTTGATGAAGTAAACATGTGTGTGATATGCAAAGGATTTACCTGTTGTTAAGGTTTTCGCCAAATGCGATGCTTTACATCATGCATCAAGGCTTCTGTAACTATTTTGTTGCCATGACTTGGTTTTTCTTTTGAAAATTTAAATTAATTGTAACGCAAGACAATCTAAAGCGGCTAAACAGGCTAAACTCTTTGTGGCATGTAAAACTTTTCGTTAAAGTGCTTCTGAAATTGTTTCAAAATTTTATGTAACAATTATAGTAAAAGAAATACAATAGAATAGAAAAAATTTACATTGTTTAGGCAACAGGAAAACTGTAAAATGTAAAATAAAAAAAAACAAATTTTTTGGAGAAATATTTCAAATTTAACACGGTTTAAAATGTTCTAACAAATAACATTAAATATCTGCTCAATACGGAAGGAAGATTTCAGTGATGTAAACACATCAGTTAGCCAAAGTATTGAACGGTTAAAAATGAAACTTTATAATTAAAGTCCGCCAAAGACCATAAAATGCTAAAGATAGGTAGACATCGACTTCTGGCAGCGCTGGAGAGTGCAGGTAAAATAAGCTTGTTGAATTAGTAGTGTAGTACTGTTTTACACGGTGACATATTGCATCACTGCAAGTCACTGTGATGCTTTTTTAGCACATTGACTTTGTATCAGAGATCAGCAAGGATTATTCAAAACGATGAGTAGTTTCAAATCATATTTATAATTTCTAATACTTATACGCATTCATACTTATTTTAATATGATACTCATACTACTCATACTCAAAGTTGGAAGTACTCGAAGTATTCATGCTTAACAATACGCATGATGTTATTGACTTCGACTCGTCTCTACTTAACATTCACACGAAACACAAAATAAGTATGATTCGCGTACGAACACTACTATACTCACAAGTAGATTGTGTGTATGTTTTGTTTGTTGTCTTTGTTTTTTCTTTCTTCTTTGTTTGGATATGCAATAACAGCACTCGAATCACTTTTAAGTATTTAAGTATTTTTCTAAATTTATGAATCAGAATGAGTAGGCGTATGAATCAAACATATTTCGAATGTTGTGAGTTTGATGTCAACGTTGTCCTCATACTCATTGCTACTTAGACTTATAAATCAATGTTGTAGCGAGTACGAATGAATCAGAGTAGTTGAATTTGAATTATGTTGATTCACTCATACTCACAAGTTACATGAGTGCTTATGAGTAGCGTAAAAGCGATTAATTGCAAATTGATTGCTTAACTACAATTAATCCAAAGGGCAAATGGTACTACAGGCAATGAATTCTAATTCTTTTTTCATATTCTCAGAATAAACATTTGGTGTCTACTGCAATTTTGCTACAAAATTCATTAGAATGTCTACTTGATCGTGGAATTTTATTGTCATATCAGCATCAGTTCGAGCTTTAATTTCAATATCGATTTGTTGCTGTGTACATATGGATCTCTCGTCAGTAACTAGCTTATTATACTAACGGGATAACCATTTCTTGGTTTCAAAAGTAAACGTTAATAAAACATATGTAAAATATTTTTTTCATGATATTTCTTTTTATATTGTTAGTTTGAAAAACGTTAACATTATGTGTGAAACACTATATCATTTCGACGTGAATTGTTGTAAGCATTGATTCTTTTTAGGTAATTTTCGACCATTTCTTGACACATATTGGGCGGTAACTCAGCCATAACTAGACGAATGTTGGTTTTTAAATGCTCAAGAGTTGAAGGTTTATTAGCATAAACACGGTCTTTCGCGTAGTCCCACAAAAAAGTCTAATGGTGTCAAATCGCATGATCTTGGTGGCCAGTTGATATCGCCACTACGAGAAATTACGCGGCAAGGAAATGTCTCTTGCATCCGCTCAATTTGTGTGGCATATGGCACCGTCTTGTTGAAACCACATATTCCCAATAGCAGACAAAACAAAAAAGGCCGGTTATCATATGACCATAACACTCCTAATTGACTGTGACAGCCGTTCCATTGTCATTTTCGAAGAAGTAAGGTCCAATCACATATTCGGACCAAATAGGGCACCAAACAGTGACTTTTTTTGGATGTAATGGCCTCCCTTCAATTACTTGAGGATTCTCAGAACCCTAATTATGACATTTTGTATACCCACCAATAGTGAAATGTGCTTCATCGCTGAAGAAAATTTTTTTTGTGATTTTTGGCAGAATCACCATTTTTGTAGTAGGTTTTGATAATTTTTATGCGTTGTGTGATAGTTATTTAATTGGTGTTGCTACAATTTTGAAATAACGTATAATTTGCTGGTAAAAAATTTATCACAAATTGTGATTTAAAATTTAGATCTCATAAACTTTTTTATTCCTTTATAGTTAAGTATTAAAGTAAGTTGTAGTCGCCGTGGTCTAGTGGGTAGTGTGTTGGCTTATTAGACGAAAGGCCCGGGTTCGTATCCCAGGTCAGACATCAAAACGAAAAATATTTCTTCGGCGACTTCCTCTCAGCAGATTTCTGGCAAAGACTCTGAGAGTAAAAATTGCCATGAAAAGCTTCTCAAAAATCTGTCGTTCGGAGTCGACTTTAAACTGTAGGTCCCGCCACTCATGTATAAAATTAACGCACACAACATAAGTGGTGTGAGAAGCTAGGTCGTAATCCTGACTGATGGGTTCTAATGACCAATTATGTATGTATGTATGTGTGATAGTTAAGCGATCCATTTTTGTCAATGTCAGACTTTCAACTGAAAAGAAAAAAATTGGTTTCACAACTTAGTTTGACAGATGTCGAATTCCAGTGCCATACTTTTGGACAGCCCTTTATTATGAACTATGGCCAGCTTTCGAATAAGATTGACTAGCACATTTTATGTTTTAAAGAGTATAGAGGAACGTAATGGTGAAGGTACATACATTATTGGTTATAACAATCTTTCAGTAAGGATTATGGACTTACTTTCTCATACCATTTATGTTGTGTGTGTTAATTTTATACATGAATGGCAGGACATACATTTTAAACTTGGCTCAAGATGAGTCAAGATTTTTGAGAATCTTTTTATGGCCATTTTATTTGCGCTTAGAATTTTTGCCGGAAATTTGCTTAGACGAAGTCAAGAAAGAAATATTTTTTTTATGTTTTGGTTTATGTGGCCTTTCGTCTAATAGATCAATTCACTACCTACTAGGCTACGGTGACTTTATTATTCTTTAGTGGCTCCAAATACATCATGTCGAGTTCTATAAACGTATTGGAATCTAAGATTCTCAAGCACTGCTGTTTCTATAATGCTTAGAATGGTTTAAAGTTCTTTACTTACTTTGTTTTTATACAAACACTTCCTTTCGGAGTAATATGTTCCACTTTGTTTATTCAGTTGATGTTTGTAAATCTTTATGATTATAAAAAATCATGTCATTTCAAATTATTTTCTTTCATTTTATCTTAAGAATCTTTTTATTAATTTTACTCAGGAAATATTTCATACGTTAAATGATTATTATCCAATTGTAAAATTCACATTTTCCCCCGCCCCCAATTTTTTTCACACACACATTTTGAAATTTTATGACTTTCTTCTTTGGCAACACATAAAAATTCTATCTTCCATTTGTTTTATGGCATGCAACAACACACGATGACACATATTATATGCCATGATATGTGAATATGGAGGGAATAGGGAAAGGAGCGTAATGAAAAAATATTTTATTTTCTATAGTATCGCGTATGAATGCCAGCTATATCCTTTATTTGTTGTTGTTGTTGTTGTTTCAAATATTTTTATGACTGTCATAAAATAAGGCGTGGAAATGCAAGGAGTTGTTACCATAAAAAAAAAAAATAGAGGAAACCGCAATAATTTATAAAGACAAGTGGATGTGAAGAGCAGAAAATCAAAAGGAAGTTTAGATACGTAGTTGTTGTTTCTGTTGTGGCATTAATTTGAAGAAATTGTCTTCTTTTTTTACTCATCACGCATACGAATTTTTAAATAGAAATTCAAAGAAATACACTTTCTTCTTCCTTGTACTGTTGTAGCACTGTGTTGCATGATGAAAAACAAAAAAACAAAAATCTTTCACAATACTTGACATATTTCATGAATTTATTGCTTAAAGCGCTTTTATTTTGCAATACTTCCTTCTTTGTGTTTCTTTTGTTTTTAAGACAACGACAATGGACTTTAGTGTTCGCGTAAAACAAAACAAAAAAAAAACAACAAAAGAAAATTAAAAATATCAAGGATATTGCAGTTGTTTTCATCCTTCCTCATTGAAGGCATCTATACTGCATCAAGTTCTAAGGCTATAAATCAAGACGAAGGGAATAAACAGAAGTAATAGATCTTAAAAGGCAAATTGCTTATAAAAACTTTTGTTAACGTTTTACTTCATATTTACGGAAATTTTATGATAAAAACTAATATCGGGTCCGCCATCTAACGTTTTTTTTTAACTAGTGCTTATTTTGTAAATGGTGACACTTAGCTCATGTCTGATTTGACTGATAATTAGTTTTTAGCTTCTCCTGAACGAATATGGTTGTGTCTAGGCTTGAAAATCGTTGGGCAAATATTGCGACATTTACATTGAAATTCCTGACAATGTTGCAATGTTCGAGAAAAATGGCATACTGATTTGGAAGAAGAGAAGCCATCAAAATGTCGCACGCATACATTGAAAAGCCGACATACTCAAACGAGTCACTGTTTGGTGCGAATTTTAGTCCGGAGACATAATTGGCAAGGTTGCCGTTACGTCAATGGCGACGTTTCGTAGTACTTATAAACTTTATTTTATTATTTATTTATTCATTTGCCGAAATACAGACAACAAGATATTATCATTTAATAGCACTGCTAAGGATTGGATAAATATTAAAGATAATAGCTTATAACAAAATTAATAAAAAAAAATTTATAATAATTTAAAAAAAAAATCTGATGATGATTAGTTATTATGTTCATTTAAAATTTAATTATGCAGTCTTGCATGCTTGCCAACAACAGAGATCTATTATCTTATTTAATAGCACTAGCTAAGGATATAGGCATAAGAATGTATTAAGATAATAACCTTAAATAAGAAATAACATTAATTAATAAAAAGCAAAAAGATTATTCTATTAAAAAAAGACAAAATCCGATTGGAATTACTTCTTGTTGTAATTATTGTTCATTTGAAAAATTAATTATTGCAGTCTTGCAGTGTCTGTGCAGTTGCTTATATTTCAATTGGACGGTAAGTTCTATCCTGTTTGGCACGAATTTTTGTTCACAAAAATTGAAAAGGAGGATATTGGCAAGATTTGGTTTCAACAGGACGGCGTTACGTGCCACACAGCCGAAGCCAAACTCTATGTTTGTCGCCCTGTTTTTGAAGATCGCATTATCAGCCGCAGAGCTGATGTCGTTTGGGCACCTCGGAACAGGGATTTGACACCGTTGGACTATTATTTGCAGAGTGGCGTCAAAGGTAAGCATTACGCCGACAAGCCAGAGATAATTGACGCCTTAAATGATAATGTGCGTGAAGCCATTAGTGAAATACAGCTGCACACAATCGATAATGTGCTTAAAAATTGAACCGATCATGTAGGTTACCGCATGGCCAGTCGAGCCAGCCATTTGAATAAAATTATTTTCCATATTTTCCATTATTAACCGAAAGGATTGTACTTTCAAATAAAAAAAAAAATTTTTGAGAAAATATTCAGTAGTTTTTTTTAAAGCATTTTCAAAAAAATAAAAACGTATTTGGCGGACCCTTTAGTTGCTATAAAATAAATTGAAAAAAAAAACACTCATTTAAAGTCCAGTGCAATTTGATTACTGAAGTTATCCATAACTTAATATAATTGGCAATTACAACACTTCAGTCAGGATAACGATATAGTTCAACACACCATTTATATTGTATGTGTGTTAATTTTATACATGAGTGATGGTACCCATAGTTTAAAGTCTACTCCGAACGATAGATTTTTGTGAAAATTTTTCATGGGAATTTTTTTTCCACACATTTTTAATATTTCATAAACTGAAGTCTAATAAGCCAACACACTACCTTCCGGAATACTATAGTTGTTCGATCAGGACATCAAAATTATTGGATCGAAAACAAAAAAAATTATTTATTTGATGTTTTTCTGTTTACAATATCCTCTCCTACGATGTATTATTACCTCTTCTGGGATGAAAAAATGAAATATGCCGGGAATGTTTCGGAATTTCTTCCAAATCAAAGGGTATGCCAGGACATAATGTTGACTGATACACTGTATATTACAGATACAAAATATATAATTTTTAAGGCCAATTAGTGACAAATTATAAGCGAACTCAATTGAACTTGATATTTGTCTCGTAGGGCTTATCTATCGATTAGCCAGTGGGTAGCTCAATATATATTCGAGAAAATTATTATCAGCATAGCAGTTCAAGGAGTCACTCAGAACAAAAACAGTTTCTTATTAAATGTATCTTAATTTCTTAACCTATTAACGCCTGACCCTAGAGTCCGTCGTCCGATTTCGGTGAAATTTGGCAAAAACAGTATTTGGAGTATTTCTATTGATATGAATATTTTTATTTTTTTTTTTAAGAGTCATGGGGGCCTCTTCTACTAAAAATGACTACGGCCTTGGAGAAAACGTGGTACTACGACTATTAGAGAATATTTTAGATCCAAGTCAATATAATGTTACATTAACAATTATCGTATGCGAATCCGCAGAAAAAAGGGGTATTTTCCATTACTGACTAACGCTATTGACGCAGTTATGGTAAACGCATGGAAACTACTCTGCTTGTGCAGTTGATGCGAAGGTTGGCCATCCATGAGCGGACTCGATTTTTGGGTTAGAGTTGTTGAAGCGTTGTTAAAAGTCGTAAAAATCGACGTCGTGATGGAAAAGTTGTCGCAAATGCGCAGCAAATAGAAAAACACACTGAAAACTTTGTCCACATGATTGATAAAATTGAAAAACGCGGTCACTGTTCGCAATGTGGTGGGAAAGTAGAGTACGGTTGTGCAAAATACAGTTTGAATGTCCAGATTTTTTTCATGTCGGAACTACAAAAAATATAAAAGAATAGAGAAAAATAAATGATTTGAAGTTTCTATTTAAAATTCGTTTTTAAAAATTTTATGAAAAATATTTTATACCAATGCCTAATTGGGTATTTTTATACCCATGCCTATTAATCGCAGCTGTAGCTTAGATAAGTAACCAATTCAAGTGAAAGTATTTTTATCGTTTAGAAGATATGTTATATTACCTGGCATCTAAAGGTTTTTCTGAGACTATCATCCATATACATGCCACAGAAGTTCTTTGTACAAAATTTTGATTTTGAAAAATTCGTGAACTTTAACCTTTCTTCTGTCATCCAAAATATGTGAATACCATGCCTTACAAATTGTTTTTAAACAGTCATATGTCTGTTTTATTCGTTCTTATAAAAATGTCTGGGTTCTCGTTTAGTTGGGTCAAGATAGAATTTTTTAAAAAAATTTCTTTTTTTTTTTTGGTATTTTTCTACCGATTCGGCGTTAATGGGCTTAATGCCAATTTAATTCTCTGCTGGTTGTTGATCATATTTAAAAGAAGACAGGATACTAATGGAAAACTGCTGGTTGAGGACTAAAGATCAGCCCTGTCAAAAAAAAAAAAATTAAAATTGAATAAATAAAAATTCTTATATCAGCATCCTACAGCAAAAGCTCATAGAGTGACTAATTACCATAAAAAAGTTTTTTAGATTGATGTTGAACTGAAGCATACACTACCCCATGGGAAAAATTAACGTATTCCGATTGGATGTTTCCAGAAGCCAGTTCGTATTGCTGACTACACGGTTGTAATGACCAACAATGTAACGCAGTTTTAAAATTTATTTCTTCTAACTTATTGCCCTTGGGGACAAACTATGATTAAAAGTTTTTATCTGTGCTTAGTAATGCCTTCAGTTAAAATTTTTTAATATTTTTGCCATTAAAAAATTATATAAAAAAGAAAGAAGAATATTTTATGATTTGCATGTTTATAGATTCTGGAGTATACATGTTAACACAGCATATTAATATCACTCATACGCTATGTGTTCTGTTTAATACAGCACTTAAAGAAAAAGAAAAAAAATTTTGTTTTTATTTTAGATTTTATGAATACATTTTATGAATTTAAAAATTTTGTAATTAATTTGTATGCATATTTTTTTATATTACATGGAGCATATTAATGATGATAAACAAGAGCTGCACATGATACGTCTCTAAACAGAGTTTACACGGTGGCTGATATATAATGGAACAAAGAAAAGCGCTATAGTTTTTTAATTTTTTTTTTAATTTTATTGTTTAAAAGCAAAAAATGTTGAAAATAACATCAAATTTTAGAATCCATTTAGAGTTGTTCGAATTGGCCACCTTTGGTACGAATTATGGCCTTCAAATGGTCGACAAAGTCATCACAGGCTGCGCGAATGTGGCTCTGCGGTATTTTGGCCCATTCCCTACGAAGCGCCGTCTTGAGATGATCGAACTTTGATATTTTTTAATGAGAATCTTGCCATCCAAAATGCCTCAGGCGCAATAGTCCAAAGGATTGAGATCCGGAGATTTTGCTGCAGTACAAATGTGCGGTAGAAATGAAGCTAGGAACCTCCTTTTTCAGCCATTCTTGGTTGACGCGTGCTGAGTGCGTTGGTGCTGAGTAGTGTTGGAATGTCCATGGTCTATGGCCGAAATGTTTATCTGCCCAGGGCTTCAATACTGTCTTTAAGACATTTTCCCGATAATATTCGGCATTTATTTTGACCCCACGGTCGATGAATACAAGCGGGAAGTGACCATTACCACCGGCGGAGCTTGAGTTCTGGTGGCCAATCGCAGGTGTAAATTTTCAGCTGTCCTCTTTGGCAAATAAAATCCATCATTTTGTTTGTTTACGAACTGCTCAATTTGGAATGGCTTCTCATCGGAGAAAACCAAATTCGGTAACTGGTCACTTTCGTGCAAGCGAAGTAACTTTTTGGCTCTTTCCAGTCTAACTTTTTTTGTCCATGGGTGAGCTCTTGCATTTTTTGGAACTTCAATGGCTTTAGTCCAAGCTCATTTTTCAATATGTGTTGCATCTGTTCTCGTGATATGTTCAACTCACGAGCAAGTTTTCTACCACTGCGGCGTGGATTTTGATTAAATCTTGCCTTCACTTTTTGGATCATTCCTGGTGTTGTTACCGTTTTTTTTTCGTCCACTTTTTGGACGATCTGCAACACTGCCTGTATCACGGTAACGAGCAAGGGTACAAGAAACAAAAGATTTTTCACATTTAAATGCTGGAGGGCTCTAACGATAGCCACCTGTGGTTATCTAGCCAAATGTAAAGCAATAACGCCAATCACGCTAGAATTCCATCACAAATGACTTTTTTTCTGAATGCAAGAGATCAAAATGCTTTTGTAAGCTTGTAAATAATAAAATGAGCTGTCAGCGGAATAAATCTGTCGGCTGTCAGACGAGCGGTTTACAAATGATAACAACCTGAAGTTGGTTGCAATACATATCAGCCACCCTGTAGTATAGTACAAGTATTTGGTTTTTTTTTCTTATAATTTTTCACCTCATTATTCATGAATGGTGTTGTAGTGTTTTTCAAGTGTTTTCCATACAGTTTTGTTTTTATTTTTTATAACCTTAATGAGATGTTTGTCGTGTTGAACGTGTCGCCTATAAGCATAAAAAGAAAGAAAAGTTTTGCTTATCCTTTATCCATTGAAATTAATTCAATTTAAATATTTCAACCTTGAACTTTGTCCTTGTCTATAAAACGGTTGATTGCTTTTCGCAATAGATTTAAAAGGGAGGGAGGGAGGGGTTTATCGAATGCAGCAAAACAGCAAACACTTCAAATGCTAAACACTAAAGAACATGAAGTAGTTATTCAAAAATAGCATGGCTTAGAAACACCCTTTTAAATAGAAAGAAATATATTTTTAGAAGAGATGTTAAAACAAGTTTTTTTTTTAATTTCCCACATTCGATAGCAATTTCCTTAGCCGTAGTTTCCAACCGTAGTTTCAGTCGTTCATTGCATTTCATCTATAACGTTTTAATTTATGACTTTGCGATGTGGCCCATTGAAAAGTCTTGCCTTATTATGAAATAAATTATAAACTTTCCTTATATAAAATGAAAAAAACAGAGGGAGAAAAAAAATGACAGAAACTTGCCTGTTATTATGGCCTGCACTACATAAAAGTGGGTTTTTTTTTGTTTTTTTTTTTATTATGTGTGTCGACATTTTAATATTTTTATACGTTAAATATGAAAAATTATTGAAAGTCTTAACGAAGGCTGGCAGTTTTTTTAATTGAGGCTATAAAAAAGTAATTAGAGCAAGACCACTTTTTTTTCTAGCTATGTTAAGTGTATATTACAAATAGAGGTTATCATAAGAGACATGCATTTTAATAGGGAACTGTTTGGTTTTATATATTTTCCAGGCTAAGGTAAATGAACTATAAGAATATAGTTTTCAAATAAAAGTTTAATATTAAAAGCCAAAAAAAAAAACAACAATATTTCCCCATTTTTTATCTGAATGCATCGATTAAACTTTTAAGCTGTAAGCTACCTATTTTATTCTTGTTCTTTAAGTAAAACGATCGCATAATACATACATACATAATTGGTCATTACAGCCCTTTAGGCAGAATTATTGACCTAGTTTCCCACACCACTTATTTTGTGTGTGTGTCAATTTTAGACATAAGTGGCGGGACCTACATTTTAAAGTCAACTCCAAACGACAGATTTTTGAAAAACGTTTCATGGCAATTTTACTTATTCTCGGAATTTTTTCCAGAAATCTGGTGAGATGAAATCGCCAAAAAAAAATATTTTTTGTATTTTATTTTGATGTCTGGCCGGGGACTCGGCCCCTGGCTTTACGTCTAATAAGCCAGTACACTACCTGCTAGACCACGGCGACTAAGGTGACAAAGGCACTAGAAAATCAGTCAGTCTGAATATTCATGCCTATTTTGTGACGATTAGTTTTACGTTTTCCATAAACGTCTTTGACGATATTGACGATTTCTTTCGAATACACTAATACCTCGGTTTGCGTCGCTAATAGGACCTGAAGAAACGCGACGCAAATCGAAACGACGCAAAACGAAGCATTATTTTCATACATTTGTATTAATTTTTCATACATTTGTATTGATTTTCCATACATTTGTATTGATTTTCCATACATTTGTATTGATTTTCATTTAATTGGTTCCGAGATTCAGAATTTTACTTGAAAAAAAATAGATTTTTTAATAAAAAAATATTTAATTTACTAACGAAATACAACTTGCAACCATTAAACAATATAACTACATATGTATGCACATATGTATTTACATTAGACTTAAACAGGAAATCCCCTTTTTCTGTTTGAGTTTTGTACAAACATATTCATATTAACGACCCAAACTGCAACAAAAACGACGCAACTTCGAAATCATAGAAATTTTAAAAAGACCCAACTTCGAAGCAGATGCTGAACGAGGCTACGCAAACCGGGGTATTAGTGTATTTAAAGATTTGATGCTTTATTGGTGGCGCTGTTTGATCCATTAAACCTTATAGCCATATTTTGCCCCTGTTACATACATACTAGGGATGCCAAACGGGATCGATTTTTAAAAATTCCGATAGCGATTTTCTCTTAATAATAAAAATATTTCGTTAACAAAATCATTTGTATTCCAATTATGTATGTAAATCAGAATTATATACAAGACAAAAGGTAACAAAAAAGCGAAAATTAACAAAAATTAAACCAATTCACGCATTAGTTTTAAGAAAATTATTTTATTCCAACAAAAATATTTAAGCATCTAACATGTGATCTGATAGGCTTGAAAGAATTTTGTTGTCAACATACGCTGTCGTTGAAAAACACTTCTCGATATCAACATTTGTTGATAAAATAGTTCCAAGATAGCTGTATGCAGCTTGTAGATATTCACCTCTACCACCTTCTGATGTAAATAAATCTATTCATTTTATAGAGATTTTGCATTCTTCGATGACGTCAAATAACTTTTTATTAATGGAAGTGGGGTTTTCCTCATCTGAGAAGCTATTATCGAAGTCAATTGATATAGAATTTTTTCAGGACCTTTTGAAGGGTCAAAATACATATGAATTCGCAATCCCGAAAAATCCCGGGACAAGTTTTTAAAAATCCCGGGATTCGGGATTTTGTGAATCCCGAAAATACCGGGATTTCGAGATTCGCGATTTCCCGATTGGCATCCCTAATACATACATACATAATTGGACTTTACAACCATTCAGTCAGGATTACGACCTAACTTCTCACACCACTTATGTTGTGTGCGTTATTTTTATACATAAGTGGCGGGACGTACAGTTAAAAGACGACTCCGAAGGACAGATTTTTAAGAAGCTTTTCATGACAATTTTTTAATTTAAGAGTCTTTGCCAGAAATCTGTTGAGAGGAAGCCGCCGAAGAAATATTTTTCGTTTTGATGTTTGCCCCTGTTTCAAACATTTCATTTCGAAGTGTTAGATTTGTGCCAAACAATATTTTAATGCGACCAGAGGTAAAAAATTAATTTTTTTTTTTTCATTTCCTGTGCTACAATTATTAGCCTATTGTAGTGTGACTAGGGGGGGATTAAAATGATGTCAAAGAATTCTGTTGCATTTAACGTGTAGAAAATGCTTGTTGTCACAATTTGTATTCAATAAATTATTAGTTTTTTTTCGTTGTTTTTTTTTTGTTGAAAATATTGTTTACTTTGAAACATATGGAGCAGTAATGAATGTAATAAATTGATAAAAAAAAAGGGATACAAAACACAAATACAAACAATAATACCAACAATAATAAAAAACCATAAAAAAAAACCAAACTGATTGCTTAAAAATAAACCAAATAATCGTTAGTTTGTTCTGACAACGAACATGAAAAAGTGCAAAAAAGAAAAAAAATTAAAGAAAATAAAATTGGAAAAGAACATTTAAACGTGACAACGATAATAATTAACTTTTCAAAAAGCAAATAACAAATAATTGTTAAAATAAAACAAGAAACTAGAACAAATATTGCAAATTTGTAATGTTTACCAGAGAAAATAATGGCAAAAATATGCAAATCAATCTCTAGTTTACTCATGTAAATGATGGAATTGAGGGGGGGGGGAATTTGTTATGCCAGGTAACAGCTTGTGTCTGTTATTACGTGTCATTTTATGTTCTGTAACAGTAAATGCAAAAACTCAGTAGCATATTTCTATTTGTGTATGCCAAACGCCACAGGGGTAATTATCATTATAAACGTCTTCGTTCATTTATTTTCCTGCCGGAATACAAGTGTGTGAGTATTTGCCGGATGATGATTATTAGATTGCTTCTATTTTTGCTTGCTTGAGGTGAAACACACAGTTTTCGATTCCTTTTTTTGTTTTCCACATTTTCCTGTTTCAACCACTCAGCAGGTAAACATGTCACTTCTTTTAATATTTCTCCTGCTGTCAGAAATTTCCAATCGACTTCCGCTGCTTGTTTTCCCTTTTTTGAAATGCTTGAAAATACAATGGACATTGAATGTTGACAGGAGGATAACGTTTTGTTGAATAGTTTTTATTGTAAATTTAACACGTAATTCCTTTTTTCTTTTTTTTTTTACCGGATAACAATGGGTTACGAAACATGTTTTTTTTTCTTTTTTTAATCCGTTAAAGCTGTGAGATGAAGATTGACTTTCTTTTCGATTTTGCGAACAATTCTTGTGGTCTTATGCCTATAAGCTGTAATCGCAAACCATGGAAACCATGTAAATCATAAAACAAACACAAGTAGGGTTGTCACTAGGGATGCCAGACGGGATCGATTTTTATAAATTCCGGGATTCGGGATTTTGTAAATCCCGATCTCGAAATCCCGGTATTTTTCAGGATAATTCGGGATCCAAAAATCCCGAAAAATTATGGGAAAAATCGCGATTTTCTCTTAATAAAAAAATATTTTGTTAAAAAAAATCATTTATATTCCAACTATATCAGAATTGTATGTCATTAAAAATAAAATATAAAAAAAGCAATACAAAAAGTAACAAAAAAAGCGATTAATGGATTAATTTTAAGAAAATTATTTGAATTCCAACAAAAAGATTAATGCACCTAACATGTGATCAGATAGACTTGAACGAATTTTTTTGTAAACATACGATGCCGTTGAAAATCACTTCTCGCAATCAACATTTGTTGGTAAAATAGTTCCAAGATAGCTGTGTGCAGCTTGTAAATGTTCACCCCTACCACCTCCTGATGTAAATAAATCTATTTCTTTGGACAGTTGAGTATCTAAATCAATTATCCTTTCAATTCGTTTTATAGGGCTTTTGCATTCTTCGATGCAATCAAATAATTTTTTATCACTGGAAGTAGTGTTTTCGTCATCCGCGATGCTATTATCGAAGTCAAGTGATATAGAATTTTTTTTTCAGGTTCTTTTGTAGGGTCAAAATACATATGAATTCACAATCCCGAAAAATCCCGGGACAAGATTTTAAAAATCCCGGGATTCGGGATTTTTTGAATCCCGAAAATACCGGGATTTCGAGTTTCGGGATTTACCGATTGGCATCCCTAGTTGTCACAGAGATGGAAAAGTTGATACAATTGTACATAGCACCTCAATGACTTATTTAGCACTATTGAAAACATCATTCAAATATTCTGTCTCATCAGTGTATAATTTTTTGTTTTCTTTTCATTTGCATATGGCAACTCTTTGCTAACTTTACATATAAGAGTTATAAAAGAAATATTATCCATTCCACATTCATCTGCAAATGTAGAAAGGATATTTTCATACCAAAATTTAATAATAATCAAAGGGACAAATGGACTGTTGCCTTTGACAGACTCTAGTTTAATCCAAACAAGGGATTTATTGAAGTCATTTAATTGGTGTTGCTGGTACAAAATTTATCATAAATAGTGATTTAAAATTTAGATCTCATAAACTTTTTTTTCCTTTATAGTTAAGTATTAAAGTAAGTTGTTAAGTTTACCTATTATAAAGTGCTTTTCATAATTATAGCACTACCAGCATTTCAATAATAACAAACACTGAATTGTCTTCAGGTCATATTTTCTGATAAAAAGTGGAACTTAGATAGACCATATGGCAATTGATACTACTGTCGTGATCTTAGAAATTCAAATTTTGGGGAGATAGTCTATTGCTGTTGGGTTATTTCTTTAAGCGGTTGCCTCGAATTTCCAGTTTCCATCTACGCGAATGTATAGTACAGAGCACATTACTGTTCTTAGCTATAGTTCGCTACCCTTCTTGAGAGAAAATAATGAAAAAATATATTTTACAACAGGAAAATGCCAGAATTCATGTTTGTTGTGGCCAGATTGCTCTCCTGTTATGAATATGATTGAAAACATTTCCCCAAACGAATTCCCCATTCTTGTCTGAAGATTATATTCAAAATAATAGGGAATTTTCCAGTGCTGAAAATTCTAAATTAAAAATGATCGAAGAGTGGGTGAAAATAGACGGAGAAATATTCAATAATTTTTATAAGAATATCAAGGACCGAATATTTACTTTAATAAGGGGGGTTTACTAAGTTTTAAGTATAAAAATTTTTAGTAAATAAATCCTCTTATTGAACAAAAATGAGGCTAGTGCTATAATTTTATACTGAAGTCAAATGAAAAATTTACTGTCATTTTTGTTCTTTTGCATTAATACTACACACAATGAAATGAATTGTCATTTATATTTTTATTAATTTATAATTTTTTTTTATAAACGTTAGTACAATTTGTTAAAACCAATTTCCCATCCCTGGGTTGTCAGAATCCGATTCGCAAAAAGTTGTACATTGGGTTTTAAAAAGCTGCATAAAACAATAGAAAGCTGGACATAAAAAATACTGAGAAAATGTTAATTGTAGCTTAGTCCGTGGACAATGTTGTGGTAAACACAAACCAAATCCGCCTTGGAAAGTTGTGTTTAAATTTTTATCTCTTTTGGGACTATAAAATTCGAAATAGTTTGAGACAACTTCTGGGACATCTCCATTTTTTATGTTTTTTAGTATTTATCAAGCGGGCAGCTGCCTTCATATTTGATTTTAATATCTGCTTTGCACAATCTACATTCTGACGTGTAATTATTTTTTTTTTTTCTTATCCAATTACATAGTATATTTTGAAAATTTTTTCCATCTGTCGTAGAAAGTTATGAAAGGTCTTTTTGATGGACCAGCTTCTTCATCAATATCCATTTCAAAATTTTCTTCAAATTATTTTTATTTTCATGTAAAAAATTGACTTTGACTCGCAATAATATTTACTATGACATCAGCTGTTCAAGTGTTGAGACATGTTGTCAGTGATGATAGAAGAGGGAAATCATAACTTAGTTGTATAACAAATGTACAACCAGTGTTGACTAACATACTTTGATAAAGATAGCATGAAAATTATTGCCCAAGTTATTGTAGAAAACTAAAAAAAATTTCTATTTAGCTGGACAACTTAAATTTTAGCTTGAAACTGGACAAACATTATAAAAGCTGAATAATCCAGTCAAGTCCAGCTTGGCTGGTAACCCTAAGCGCAAGGGTGTATAGGTTTTCACCGTCCTCTTACAGTAACAGCCAATCGCATACAATTTTGATTTCATCAAGTGAACTCAGGTCCATTATTATGTAGTCATCGTAGTCTGGTAGGTAGTGTAGTATTGGCTCATTAGATGTAAGGCTATGTTTCAAACCCCAGCCCAGACATGTAAACAAAATTATGAAATAAATAAAAAATTTATATTTCTTCAGCGTAAATAAAAATCTGCCTTTTGGTGTCATTTTTAAACTGTAGGTCCCACCACTCAAGTATGAAATTAACGCACACAACATATGTGGTGTGAAAAGTACGATCGTAATCTTTACTTCGAGAAATCTACTGAGAGGAAGTCACCGAAGAAATATTTTTTCATATTTATTTTTATTGGAGATGTGTAATCTGGTGTATGAACCGTGACCTCACGTCTAATATGCCAACACACTACCTACTTAGAGATTCCAAACGGTATCGATTTTTAAAAATCCCGGGATTCGGATATTACGCGATAATTCGGGATCCGAAAATCTCGAAAAATCACGGGAAAAATTACGAATTTCTCTTAATAATGAAAATATTTTGTTAACAAAGTCATTTGTATTCCAATTCGGTACATCAGAATTATATCATTAAAAATAAAATATAAAAACAGCAAGAAAAATTTAACAAAAAAGCGTAAATTAACAAATATAAAAATTATTCATATAACGTATGCAAATGCTTTAGTTTTAAGGAAGTTATTTGGATTCCAACAATAGGATTGAACGAATTTTATTGATAACATACGCTGCCATTGAAAAACAATTCTCGCAATCAATATTTGTTGATAAAATAGTTCCAAGATAGCTGTATGCAGCTTGTAAATATTCACCTCTAGCACCTCCTGATGTAAATAAATCTATTTCTTTGGCCAGTTAAGTATCTAAATCGGTTACCCTTTTAATTCGTTTTATAGGGCTTTTGCATTCTTAGATGGCATTAAGTAATTTTTTATCACTGGAAGTAGTGTTTTCGTCATCCGCGATGCTATTATCGAAATCAAGTGATATAGAAATTTTTTTTCAGGACCTTTTGCAGGGTCAAAATACATATGAAAATCCCGAAAAATTCCGGGGGAAGTTATTAAAAATTCCGGGATTCGGGATGTTGTGAATCCCGAAAAGCCCGGGGTTTCGGGATTTCCCGACTGGAAGTACTACCTATTAGACTATGGTAACATCATAACTTTGATCAGATTGGGTAAACATTTATCAGGATTGGGTAAATGAGTTGATTGGGTGAAGTCGCCGTGGTCTAGTGGGTTGAGTGTTGGCTTATTAGACAAAAGGCCCCCGAGTTCGAATCTTAGGTCAGACACCAAAACGAAAATATAAAATACTATTTCGGCGACTTCCTCTCAGCAAATTTCTGGCAAAAATTGTCATGATATGCATCTCAAAAAATGTGACGTTCGGAGTCGACTTTAAACTGTGGGTTCCGCCACTCATGTATAAAATTAATGCACACAACGTAAGTGGTGTGAGAAGCTAGGACGTTGTAGCCATCGATCACCGGGTACTGTACCTTTCAGACTTGACAAGTACACGTCTTCTAACCTAGCCTAAATGAGTTGAAACGAGTAAAATATATCAACGATATAGATATTGTGTTCCCCCATGGTAATGGGGGATCACATGCATCTCAGTAAGAAATTGAGACACCATGGCTGGGCTACTTTAACCTTGCTTCAATAGATTATCATTTGTTTCGATGCCTGCAGAAGTTTCTTAATGCCGTGCTGAATGCAGGTAGATTAAATGAACTGCATTAAAGGTCAAAAAGTTATCAATCAAAACGGAAAATAATTTGATTATAAAATTTCGTTTGAAACAGAAGAAAGAATTGTTTCATGTTTAATCTAGTTTATAATATTTTCCATTGTTAAGGATCTCAAGAAATATTATTATTTTTTTTTATATCGTTGGTCTCATGTTGAAACGCCCTAACTTCCACTTTTTCCGGAATTGATTTTTTTCTGGTTCTAATGCGTTTAACATAAATACACCGCCTCAGAAAATTTTTAGGCGAATTTATCAAAACACGAGTTAGGGCATTTCAACATGAGACCAACGATATGTATAACTGAAGATGATTTGTATTGGTTTATCCCCTCTTATTGCATTGCACAATCGCAGCATTTTAATGCATTTATTTTTCTTTCTTTTTATGAGATATTTTTATTTTATATTTGATTTCTTTTATTTCTTATCCCAACAATTTATTTATTTGATTATCTGTGATTCAATTTGTTGTATGATTATAACAGTTTTGAGATTTATTGCTGTTATTTATTTAAGATACAAATAAAATGGCACTCAAGTTATTTTTCATCGTTTAATTTGTCAAGGCAAACTTTCTTATAATATTTGCCTTTATGAGTGTGAGAACACTTTCTGCAAACAATATGAAACTACAAAAAAATGAACGTTAAAATACCAGTGACAATATTTAATGTCAATGTGTCAAAAGGACAATATAAAATAAAATTTATAATTTTTTTCTTTCCACTTTCTAACAGTTACATACTCCGTATCATTATTCCCTTATGCACATATATGATGCATTTTTTTTTTGATGTGTGTATGTGTATGTTTGGTCAAGGAATAATGCTGCAGCATAGTAATCTGTGAGTTTGAGTGTGTGTATAAATGTTTTTTTTTTTACTCGTTTTCATGTTGTAGATGGTCCATTGAGTATTTGACCAGCAAAGAGTGTTGGTTTTTTGTATTTCTCTGTGTGCTCATACTCTTAAAATAAATGATAGATTACACACTAGCATACATATGTATGTATGCATGTAAGAATATTTGTATGTGTGAACAAAGTGAATGCATGCAATCATCATTCATTGTATACATAAATAACTACTGTTTGTGTGTTATGTGAGTGTGTAAAAGCAATAGAAATTTAAAGTAAACAACATCATTTTACCAACAACACCATAGAGTTGTTTTCTTCTTCCTTCGCTCTCTCTCTCTCTTTCTATTTTCTCATCTATTTAGGATTTTTGTCTCTTTGAAGCAATAAAGCAAAAACACAAAATAAATCCTCTGTCTCTCTCTCTCTCTCTCTGTCTCTCTACTAAAACCAGTTAACAAATGACTTTTTCTTCTACTTGTTGTTGTTTTTCCATTGCCATGGCAAAAGAACTCAGTATTGGTGTTACAAATGGTGATGGTGTTGTTGTAATTGTATACAGTGGTTGAGGCTGTTGTTACGAATAGAACAAAATCAAACGAAACGAATGACGATCTATTCCTTAAGGATTGTAACACAACAATGTTGATGTTTGCATAGACACAAACAAAAGTTGTTCAAGTTTGTTTTTCTGTATTTCAATCGTCTCTTCGAAACAACACACACACACACACATACAGATTGGTTTCCTTTGCCTCTAAACAATTTGTTTTTTTTTATTTTGTTTTTGGTTTTTTCTAAAAACGTTTACATTTATTTCTGTTAAGCATGATGAAGGTGAAAGAAACACTAAAACCTCCAAGCAAACATTCGACTTTACTTGTTCAGTAGGGAAAAATAGCAAACTTTGCTGGAACAAATTTCTAAAGCATAAGGAAAGTTAACAAATTAAATCGTGTTAAAGGCGACACTATGTATAGGAACAAAAACCCATGTGACATTTAGTCTACAGAGATGAAATATGCATGAAATGCAATAGAATATTGTCAGATCAAAAATGAAATATTGACTATTAAATTCGAAAAAAGGAAGAAGGGAATTAAAAATAATTTGATTAAAATTTCGGGTGCTTGATATTTGAGAAATATTTCAGTTTGTCTTAAATGCAGTTTAAATAAGCTGTCATCTTAAATAAATTGGGAATCTTATTAATCAGAATCATAATAGAATAATGAAAAAAAATTGTTTTTTTCCAATAAACTAGATTTCCTTTCTATCAATGCAATGCACTGACTAAATTGGGTCATCTCTTAAATGTTTGTCCCAAATAATAAAATGAAGCTTTTTTTGTATTAAAAATTTTTGAAAGTTTTCAAAGAGATTAAATTGATCAGCTTCTAACAATCTGGAAAAAAAAAATTTCTTACTCGTTTTTTTTTAAATAAACAAACCTAAAATGTACTAGTTTGTAAGTTTCAAAATTTTTTGGCAGCTGACATAAGCTTTAATTTTTTTCCAACTTAAATTTTTCATTTACTCTTTGTGCACATACATTCTTTTTCCTAAATAGTTGTCATTGACATTGGGCATAATTTAGTAAGAACTTTATAAATCAAATAGTTTTTGTTGCAAAGAAAAAAATAGAAAACTTAACTAAGAGACCAACGACTACATGTTCAAATACAATAGTAATCGTAAAGACTAGAGATGCCAAACAGGATCGATTTTTAAAAATCCCTGGATAATTGGGGATCGAAAAATCCCGAAAAATCACGGAAAAATCGCGATTCTCTCTTAATAATAAAAATATTTCGTTAACAAAATCATTTGTATTCCAAGTGAGGTTTTCCTCATCTGAGATGCTATTATCGAATCCAGGATTCGGGATTTTTTGAATCCCGAAAATCCCGGGATTTCGAGATTCGGGATTTCCCGATTGGCATCCCTAGTAAGGACTACATTTGGACAGAAGCCATAAGCATTCTTTTAAATGTTTAATAGAATTAAATTTTATAAATGCTTGCAAAAGCTGATAAATAATTAATTAAAGTGTAAATTAGTATTATGTTCTAGCCTTATATTGAAAATTATGAAAGGAAAACATGACGATAACCATATATGGTGTTGGCACTTACCACTTATCAGAAGCCTTTACAATTAACAAGAAATATGGGGTTGAAAATAAACTCCGTTTGGGGGAAAAAACCAAAATAATGACAAATCTTTGTCAAAACTGCAGGATTGCTTATTACAACTTTAATCAGGATTACGATTCAGCTTCTTACACCACACATGATGAGAATCTTAATTTTACATGAATGGCGGGGCCTACAGTCGACAGCAAACTACAGATTTTTTAAAAAAAATCTTTTCAGGGACTTTTTTTACTCTCAGAGTAGAGTATTAGTAGATCGTCTAGAGATGATAATATCTTAAGAAAATATCGTAGGAAAGCCATCTGAGAAAAATCGAGTCTCAATGAACAAATTTTCTCCCCGTTTCACTCAATGCAATTGCGTAGAAGGAATAGTTGCCATAAAATTACAAATGAAAATTGCCATTTCACTCTAGCTAATGGGAGATTTGATCATGTACACATCGCTAACGTAACATATGTAAAAGAATGTTGGATGTCACTGGTGGAAACAATGAGGCCTCATAAGTGAGATTGGTAATCCTCTGCAGAGAAACAAACAAATAATTTCGCATAAGCTAAATTGACTTATAAAGGAAAGTGAAGGTGATACAATATCATACCATCTTTATATGATACCATCTTTTTGCTGAATACAATGTGCCTAAAAAAAATAGTTATAATCAGCGAAACTGAAAATATCAGATCACATTCCTCACCATTCGTCTATAGTTGATGTTTTTAGTAAAAGGAGCAAACATTTCGCAAGTGAACGACCGAAAACTGAAAAAGGAAGAATACTTAAACCATTCGTCGCCATAATCTAGTAGATAGTGTGTTGGCCTATTAGACGCACAGCTCGGGTTCGAATCCCAGGTCAGACATCAAAAGGAAAATATTTCTTCGGCGACTTCCTCTCAGCAGATTTCTAGCAAAGATTCTGAGAGTAAAAATTGCCATGAAAAGCTTCTCAAAAATCTGTCGTTCGGAGTCGACTTTAAACTGTAGGGTCCGCCACTCACCTATAATATTAATGCACACAACATAAATGGTGTGACTGATTGCAGGGTGGTAATGGCCAATTATATAAATGAATGGTGAAATAAAAACAATTTATGTATGCAGGTTTCTAATGTGCTACAATCAATTTCCATACTTGGAAAGAAGCAATCATAAGACATCGATTCACTTACGTAACGTTTAAAATGAATTTGCATAGCCAAAGCTGCCACGCACATTAAGGATTTGATAGAATATTTGAAGTCCACATTTCACAAAGGCATACTGAACCGTCTATACTAGAACATTGACGAATCAATAATAAATCGGCTTCGGTGTTACTGACTTCAGCACACACTAAGCGCCATAATTGAGTCAACACCCACTAGAATTTTAAATTTTCTATTATAAAATATAATAAATTCACTTTTAGTAGAACAATAATTTTGTTTTTTTGTTTTTGTTTTAAAATTTTAGAAGTAATAAATAAAAGTTTTTATTTTCTCAATATCCTAGAAAAATGAATTATTCTAGTAGTGTTTACTTACTTTTGGCGTTTTGTGTATATCACAGAAAAACAAATGAATCGATAAAAAATAATTTTCTATACGTCTTTTTAAGGTAGTTTGTTTGAACGGACAGTTGGTGTTTATTTGTACCACTTAACATTCCTAGTGGTACAATGGTTGAACAGAATTACCCCCACTCCTCAAGTTATTATTTCGCAGAAATATCATTCACCGATATCTTATTTATTGTTAAACTGTTGCTAGAATAAAATTATTGCTGCATTGGGTAGATGTAATGTAATATGAAGACAATACAGTCAAACCTAGCTATAACGAACTCAGTGGGACTAGAAAAAATAGTTCGTTATAGGCAAAGTTCGTAATAAACGGCATGAAGTCATAGAAGAAAATAAAAATACAAAGAATTTTTATCATTTATTAAAAACTAAAAGCATTTTTTTTCATAAAAAACCAAAAATCAGCTGATTAAAGACATTGAGTTATAATTTAATGCTATCATATTAAATAAAAGTAAAGACTATTGCCACACTTCAAAGTTAATTCTGAGGTAAAATTTATGAAATTTAATTGTTGGGACCATTTAAAGCAGTTCCTTTTAACCGAGAATTTGTTATAAACGAGTTCGTAATAAACGAAGTTTTTTTGTATGAAAATTGCTATTAAAACGTTGGGACTGGAAAATATGTACGTAATAACCAAGAATTCATTATAACCGCGTTCGTTATAAACGAGTTTGACTGTAATTAAATAATACTCAAGTGAATACTACTAATACGCATTCATTATATGTTTGGAATTAAGTTTTGAAAGTTTACTACAAGAGATTTTGTGTGTTTTTTTTTTTATTAAATTTGAAAACCTTACAAGCTCATAATTTCTATGATGGACGTGATATGCCGACTTTTCTTTGACACTTAGGATGATAAAATGGCCAAAAATAACAGCGTTGAATTGATGCTCAGCCAAGCTTTAAACGAATCTCGTAAGAGGGCAATCTTCAAATCTAAATTCATTTCTCATCTCCGGATAATTATGCATCTGATGAATTTGCTAGAGCTGGTGTCAAACATACCCCCACAAATTGATTCCAGACATAAGAAGAAAAGACGTGCAGCTCTTTTCATTATATCGACAACTCTCAAGCAATCGATGTAAAATACCAAATAGGTCTGCATAAGCTGAAATCGAAAATTATATTGTCCAAGGCAAGTTTGCCGGTTAATGAGAGGGATTGGTATACCATTTTACTCTATTCTCATATAATTTGTTTTTATTGTTATTCTTTTCTTTATGCTTCTTCTTGGCATTTAAAGTAGTTTGTTGATTGTTTATCTCTTTCTCAGTATTGCTTATTTTCCTTTTCTCTTCTTAGTTTTCCAAAATGAGCATGGAATGTTTGTTTAAAAATTTTTTTTTTTAGAAACTATGGGTTTTGGTTGAAAAACTTAAATCCAGAAGATGTCATTGGTTGTGGAATATCGTGTTAATATCAGCAACGGCTATTGCTTCAGTTACCAGTTGCTATAGAGTCCATTTAGCGAACATATGTTGTTATCTATTGCCATCCTGGGGATTTAATAAAACAAACTGGCAACGAATTTCGCAGAGATATTCTCAACAAGATGATCTCTACCAGAAATTTAAAGCTCGGATGTTCCTATTGAAAGAACCTGTGTGTTTCTATAATAAAGCATTATCTCAAGCAATTATTGTTCTATTCACACACAGAAAGTATGAACATTTTGAGATATTAAAATTCAATGTTCGAAAAGTACTGCCGACATTTCTAAACGCATACGATTAATACCCTCTCTCTCTATGCATACCCTTACACTAGTGTAATTGGCAGACTTATTACCACAGAAATCATGTCAGTTTTCCAAATCATTTTCCATGTAAAAACCTCTTTTCAATAATACTGTTTTGCGAATAGAACAAGTGTTGAAAAATTTGGGATGTTGCTCTCATTCTTTTGGTGTTCTTTTCAAAGCTCAAATGTTTTTCGAAAAATTCAACAATAAAAGACCAAAGACAGGGTGTAAAGGAATTGAGTATACTTTTTAAGAAATTATTGAATATTTTTGATAAGAGTTGTAAGTGCTTTGTAGAACTTTAAGTGGTAACCATTGGGTTAGGACTACAACCTAACTGCTTACACCACCAATGTTGTGTGTGTTAATTTTGACTACGACCTACAGTTAAAAATCGACTCCGAATAAGACATTTTTGAGAATCTTTTCATGGTAATTTAATTTTACTCTCAGAGTTTTTGCTAGAAATCGGTTAAAAGGAAGTGTTTTTTTTTTTTTTGGTTTTTGGAGATGTCTGACTTGAGGTTTAACCCGTGGCCTCACCTCTCACATAAGCCAATATGCTACCCCTACTAGGCTACGATAACTTCCATTTTTTTCCTTCAGTTTTACCAAATTGGTAGGAATTATCACTTGTTAAACTCTACGTCGAACGTATTTAACCGCATGTAGGTATACAGTATTTGTGCATTCGTAAGTGTTAAGTCTTTCAGTTGGGTTGGGTTGAGTTGAGTTGAGTAAATGTTACGTGACGTATGTTTTTTAAATGCAATTTAAGTTAGAGAACCTCCCTGCCTTTGCAACTGCTGTTGTTGTTGGTTGATGGCAATATTTTCAATGGCAATGATGATGACAATGATTCTAATACACATATTTGAACACATGGACACGTACCCATACTCTTGCATGAATTTACGGTATTTATGTTCATTTAACCATATTGCCTATGAAGCTACAAGGTACTCGTAATTATAGTAGGATGATGTGTTTATGTACGTGCATCGTAAGATATGTTGTCTGCAGTCGAAAGCATTTTAAAACCATTTTGGCAATTAAACTACCGTTTAGTAACAAGTTGACCTGAATATTTGGTGCTTCACACTTTTATTGAGGTAAAATGACTCATTGTTGGCATTTAAAATACCAAAAAAACTTCAATAACCATAAACTATACGTACTTGACGAAATACGTAATTAGATTTTTTTTTTTGCAAAATTACTCATTATGGGTCTACTTTTAATTCAGTTGCCATTGTTTTTAGATGCCCGTTGAATATCGCGATTGTCATTATTCGTGGCAATTGAATAGCTTTTTGGTTCTTTTTTTAATGATTAAAAAAAAATTCTTTGAATGGAGTTCTTTTGCTAAATAACCTTCCGCAATGTATTTTCGGACAGTAGAACTTTAATATGCCAAAATTATTCGTTTAGATATTAATTCTCCTTTAATGAAATTGTAAGCATTAGAACGTCGTTAGATTAATCAACGTTATTGCCTTTATTCATTTAGTTGAAACTTGATTATTTGCATCGAAAAGTTTAGTCGTGTTCAGATGAAATAATTTAAAGATGTGCCGTAAATGAAAAAAAGTCTATGTACAATAGGGGTGCCAATCGGGAAATTCCGAATCAGGAATTCCGAAATCCCGGGATTTTCGGGGTAAACAAAATTCCGAATCCCGGAATTTTTAAAAACTTGTTCCGAGATTTTTCGCGATTTTCGGGATTGTAAATTCATATGTATTTTGAGCCTATAAGAGGTCTTGAAAAAAAATTCTATATCACTTGACTTCGATAATAGCATCTCAGATAAGGAAAACCCTACTTTCAATGATTAAAAACATTTGATTGCATCGAAGAATGCAAAACCCCTATAAAACGAATTAGAAGAGTAACTGATTTAGATATTTAACTGTCAAAAGAAATAGATTTATTTACATCAGGAAGTGGTAGAGGTGAATATTTACAAGCTGCATACAGCTATCTTGGAATTATTTTATCAACAAATGTTGATTGCGCGAAGAATGGAAATTCCCGCTGAGATTGTTATATATGGGGTCCGTCATTAATCGGTTTTAATTTGAACTATCGGTTCTTTTGAATCTGGCAACGCTTATGCCATACTACTCTGAAACAAAATTTAGTATATACTCGCCACTAAACGTAATGAGAAGCTTAATGCTTGAACAATGTTGGAATCTATTAGAATTTTTTTTTTCAAAGCAAAGATATTTGGTCGCTAATTGTTTGACAATGTTGAACAAAACACTGCCCGAGATACGATCCCATACACTTGAAAAAGTGCATGAAAATTGGTCTGATCGATTGAGGTGCTGGGAAGCCCGCCTCGTTAGCCTTATGAATGAAATAACAGTCCATTTCGAACATAAGCAATTTGACTTCACAACAAAAAAGTGTTTTTTTGATTTTATTGCATTTGTAAATTGAGATTTTTAAATGGCCCATATATTCATTATATCGACGTCCCCGTTCTATAACATTCTAAGTCGAAAAAGTGTGTTTTGAGTTATGAGCTCTCAAAGTTTTCATGCGACAGACGACTGTATGTGTATTCAAAGAAGATTTTGCGTTATAACTTCGGAACGGAATTTTTACAGTATTTAATTGATAAAACGTAGAATTTAAAAATATAAGAATATTAAAAAGCGTACTTAGAACGTTATAGAATGTAAAATTCATTCATGAAAGGTACATATGTGACGTATGAGTGATATTTAATTTCATTTGTTTCATATATGACATCAAAATCAAAAATTTTTTATTGCATACTTTTCAGTGTAACTATTCTTATAATTGTAATACTATGCGTATGAGTAATACATTTCATATGCAATTAAATAGAAAGTATACTCCATGTACATATACTGTAATGTTGAAAAATTTAAATTTTGAAATTGTACTGAACTCTCATTGAAAGAGTACTTTTTCGCATCAAATGGTACTTTTGTAAAAAAAAAAAAAAAAAAAATACACACATTGCAACTTTCCAATCAGGACTATTTTCTCACACCATTTATGTTGTGTGCGATAATTTTATACATGAGTGGCGAGACCGATAGTTTAAAGTCTACGCTGCATGATAGATTTTTGAAAAACTTTTTCATGACAATTTTATTTACTCTCGGAATTTTTGACAGAATGAGATCGCCGAAAGAATATTTTTTCATCTTACGTTATTTTGGAGATATCTGACACGGGCTATGAACCGCAGGCTCACATCTAGTAAGTCAGCAAGCTACCTGTTAATTTATTTATTTATATTTAATACACGTACGGTATGGAACAGAAAAATTAACGACTTATGCGTGTTCTTCACATATAAAACAAAAACTACTGAATCTGAACGTAACAAAACGTAAAAGTTCCGTGTAGTCAAACGTCGACGGAACGTTATAGAATATACTTCCGTTTGTAGCATATGATGATGATTACCGAAATCACATTATGGTTCGGATGGTATTCTAAAACCGAACGTATGTTCCGTAGATATTGCTAATGCATTAATAGTTGAAAAAAGCGTAAGACGTAAAATATGTAATAAAAAAAGTACTGAAAGTGTTGCGAGGGTACTGCGGTATTTTTGAATGAAAAAATACTGAAAAAAGTACTAAAGTACTTAATTTTTCCAACACTGATATACTGATATGACAATTCTAATAGATTTTGAAAAATTTTAAATTTGCGGGGGTACTGCGGTATTTTTAAAGTGAAAAAGTACTCAAAAAAGTCCTAAAGTACTGAATTTTTCAACATTGATATAGCAATTCTAATAGATTTTGAAAAATTTTAAAATTTTCGTAAGATCCGAAATGTTAATACAAAAATTATAATTCTAGGCTATATTTTAATGGTCTGTAGTTTTCATCCACATGCTCACAACAAAAAATAAAAAAATTGGCACAATTTCAAACCGTTATGGTTTTTAAATTAAACTTTTAAATGACCCACCCTTTAGAATAAAACTTCTCGGCATAGTTTTAAACTGACATCGATTTGATGTCTTTAATAACGTCTAGTGATTATGTGAGGCTTTTTAGGTGGTAGTAAGGGAGCGGCTTAGGTTGAAGACTAAAATGAATTTTTGATGAGTTATGACGTAGTAAAAATTCCGCATTTTTCTTTTAGTATTGCTGGATATAATTACGCTCATGGTTAGAAGGCAAATGTCCCAATAATTTTAATGGACATACACCGTTAATGGCAAACGGTCATTATTTATTCATAGAAGATTCAGGAAATTCAAGAATTCAAGAAATCGCCGTAGTCTAGTAGGTAGTGTTTTGGCTTATTAGATGTAAAGACAGGGTTCGAGCCTTAGGTTTGACATCAAAAGCAAAATACAAAAAGTATTTCTTCGGCGATTTTCTCTCAGCATATTTCTGGCAACAACTCTGAGAGTAAAAAAGTTGCCATGAGAAGTTTCTCAAAAATCTGTCGTTCGGAGTCGACTTTAAACTGTAGGTCCCGCCACTTATGAGTGAAATTAAAGCATACAACATAAGCGATGTGAGAAACTAGGTTAATAATCCTGCTTAAAGGGTTGTAATGACCAATTATCTATGTATGGAGATTCAAGAAATATTTTTTCCTAATTCATTGGGCAACCCCTAATTAAAAAATTTTCAAAGGGAAATAAAGAAACTAAAAATACCTTTCACCTACAATATTTACATAAAAATATACAAATGTATGATCCATATAAATATAAATTTAATTTGTATTCTATGTAAACATGTCTTCATTATGTTGTTCGTATTTTTAATTTTTTTTTTAAACTTTGAAGGGGATTTTAAGCCCTGCAAATAATTTTGTTTTGTTTGTAATGTAAGCTAACATTACAAATATTTAAATTATATGTGTTAACATGCAAATATTATGCATGAAATTAAATTAAATCAACAGAAATTTTTGGTAAAACATTGGTAAACCGCACCAGTAAAAACGCAAACAAACCCACGTGAACAAACGCAAACATTCTTAATTATTTCACATTAAAAATAGAGGAGGAAAGCACATCAAGTAAATAAATGAAGGACTGAACGAATGAATGAAATGAATGAATAAATGAACTGGAATTGAAATTAACCGCAACCAAAATAATCGAATAATATGTTTATGCGGGTTGGTATTTGACTGGGAAATTTACTTGTCATTAATTTTGAAATATTTGAAACCATAAATGGCAGGTCTTACACGACCACTGGATGCCACTGAAGTAAGATGGACTAAAAAACAATATGTGAATATGTGGATAGTTTATTTTAGACAGAATAACAGAATAATTAAAAAAATTTGCATTAAAGGAAATTTTCTTTTTAAGATGAAAGCTCAATGCATTTTTGAAATTCAAAATTTTAAAACTTAAAAATGCTCAAAAACACTTCATTTTTAAGAAACTTTTTCATTGATTTTGAGTTATGTTCTTACACCCTCTGTACACCTTTAGACTTGCTTCTTGTGTAGATTATTATGGCTCCCTAAATTCGCCTTTAAGTCACACCTAAGCGATATTACCTACATCTTGTGTCTAACCATACATTAATCTTCAGCAGCGAGCGAAAAGTGTAGACTACAGATGCCTTCTCTGTAATTGCTTGGTGGGAGTTAATGAAGAAGAATTTTAAAATAATCAGAATTTTTGTTAGGCTAACTTAGGCAACGAACTGCCTGGAAAGGAAGAAGTTCCATTTAGATTAACATTTAGTCCTATTACAAAAGCATAATTAATAATACACTGGGATCCAGTTCGAATCCAAAATATATTTTGCTATTGCATTATATTAGGGAACTTATTTTGTGAAAGAACAAAAACCTCCGCCTTTCCTTTTCTTCCTCAGACCCTTGTTAGCCGGAATGCCATTCTAAAGTACAGCCCCATCCCTAAGAATCGAAGAATGGTCCATACATGTCTAGCAGACTTTAGCAACATATCACGTAAACCTCCTGCTTCTAATGTGATGGAACTTTCGTTGAGAACCAGTCGTTTATATCCAAATAACCTAAGGCCTAAGGCATCGGAATGCCTGTGTGGAAGATTGTAGCCCGCTCATCATCTCAAATAAAAGTTACGTTTAAGTGATTTGAAATTTCTCTGATGAATCCCTACCATTTTTAGACAAAGACGGACTATGTTTATTTGGAACTTAGATTTCAGTTAAAATCTTGCCGCTTAACAATCATTGCGCAGCTTTGAAAATTGTCATTATCAATGCCTGAGAAACCGGCAGTCTATAAAAATATTTTAACTTTATAGTTCTTAAATACATCACATCCGTCTACGTGACATCCTTTAGCCGTCTGCATACAACTTCGGAATTTCAGACCAACAGGCCCAGTTGGAATTCTAAAAACGAATGTTATATTTAGAAGGAAGGATGTGCAAGTTGAAATCCGATAAGCAGGTTTTTAATGGCCAATTATTAAGAAGAAGAAGAAGAGATAATATCGTTGTTACCTAATAGGACCCAAGTAAGTTGTGTCCACAGAGGCGACTGCCAATTAAACTTATCCTAACAATGAAGTCGCCGTGGTCGAGTAGGTAGTGTGTTAGCTTATTAGACGTAAAAGCCAGGATTAAAATCCCAGGCCAGACGTCAAAACAAAATACAAAAAGTATTTCTTCGGCGATTTCCTCTCAGCAGATATCTGGAGAGTAAATAAAATTCGAGTTTAAACTCTAGGTCCCGCTACTCATGTATAAAATTAACACACAGAACATAAGTGGTGTGAGAAACTAGGTCAATAATTCTGACTGAAGGGTGCAAATGACCATTTATGTATATAACAATTGCAATAGAAATTTCACAATTTAAAACTGTCTTAGGTTGCAAAGGAGACTATCAGTCCAAATTAGCTATCTGATATTCTCAAAAAATGTAGCTTAGATCTACAACTCCTTTTGACAGGTTTTCATGTCAATAAAGGGAACATTTTCAGCACTAAATATTCAGACACTGGCTAACGTTCATAAGGAGAGTCCAATACCACCTAAAAGCGAAGGTTTTTATGAATGATTTAGAGGTTCATTAGAGATTCATCCGAATATGGATTGTGTTGCATTTTTTCAAAGCTAAATTATCCTTATTCTCCCACAATTCAATTCTTATAAATGTCAAACAAAATTTATATTTATTACAACGATAAAAACAATGAAAATGTCCCTACTCCATTACATAAAAAAAGATGAAATTAAAGGAATTGCGTTCTTATGAACCCTTTATAATGCTTTCAACATAAACTTGTGCTTAATACAATGGAAAATCGTGTCAAAAAAACAATTCAAAAGTTCCAAAATATAAAAATTCCAAGAGATTCCATTTACACTTTCGTATTACCCAGTACACCAGATTGACGTAAGCGAGAAATGAGAGTAAAAAAGAACGTAACATTCTAAAATTTAAATTGGCTTTATTTAAATGGTTTATAATATCCCTTCTCTCTCTCTCTCTCTCTCGGTTGGTCACCCTCAAATTTGGTTTCATTTCGTTACTGTGTTTAACAGTGGAAAATTTCGTTTGTTCTTTTGCATTTTTAAGTGTGTCCGTGTGTGTGTGTGTGTGTTGCTGTGTTGTTTTTTTTTTCAAGTGTCAGTTGGCATTAAAATAACATTTTATTTTCATCCTTGAAGCAAATACTCGTAAATGGTTACAACAAGTGTGTACAGATTTCTGTTTAATCCCGCATTAAAAAGCATATAAAACAACACGAACGTACACGTTCACATGCTGCATGCTGGCATAAATACTTATAAACACATACACAGATACACATATATCTATATAACAACAACTAAAACATTGTACAATATTGTGTTTTTCTTCACTATCCCTCCTCCCCCCAAAAAAAAAGTAAATAAAAATGAAAAAAAAAAGTAAAACACAATGAAACCACCATATAAACAAACTGCAACAGCGTTTATATGCATTGTCGTTGCTGCTGACAATAGCAAATGCTGTTTTAAACATTTTAATACACATAGACATCGCGCGCATTATGCCTGTATGCGTTATTGTGATTGTGTTTGTGTTATTGTAGGAGTGTGGTTGTAACAATAGCAACATTTGTCACCACGACCACGACTACACTATACTGTTCGGCCAAAGATATTAAAAACAACAGCAGCCATTTACAATTGTGTGGCATTTCTATGGAACACACAAACAGATAAAGAGAGTGAGAGAGAGAGTGCATGTGTGTGTGTGTGTGTGTTCAAAAAAAATTAAGACTGTTTTAGCCGTTGGCATCATTTCATGTCAATTTAGTCATTTTCATAAACGATCGTTTTGAAATTAATTTCAACGGTTTTAGCGGTACTTTAGCGTTGATATTTAGCATGATAGGTGGCACCAATATGAACTTAAGCATTGCAATGAATTACAAAATAAAATTTTGTCTTGAATTTTCTGAGGATAAAATAATCTTTGCAGAGATAAGAGACGCCTTTTCAGACACAAGAATAGGAATCAGTAAAGGTGTGAGCGTGAGGAAGTCGGGATGTACACATGTAGGAATATCGCTAATAAATTCTATCATAAGGTTAAGCCTCTGACCGAGGGGTATAAGTCCGGAGCGTCTTCCTGTAAGGATGAGAATAGAAACCTGGTTACAGATCTGCAGGGGGTGCTGAGGTTGTGGAGGTAACACTTCTCTACTCCGCTGCAAAACGATGACGACATCAATACCGCCTCTAGAGATAATATTCCGAACCCGATCGATGATGACGGCGTAAAGATCCCGCCGTCTAGCCATGAAGAGGTTAAAGTCGCAATTATGTGACTTAAAAATAACAAATCGGCAAGTCCTAACGGCCTCCCCGCTGAGTTATTTAAGACCGGATGTAATGAGTTAGTAGGGCGCATGCAACAGCTCATCTACAAAATATGGCTAGAAGAAAATATGCCCTCAGTGTCCTCTATCCTGTCCTGAAAAAGGTAGACCTAAAGATATGCGCTAACTACAGGGGTATAAGCCTTCTCCCTATCGAATATAAGGTTGTTACAGGAGTATTATGTGAACGACTGAAGTCACTCATCATAACACTAATTGGACCTTATCAGTGCGGCTTCAGACCTGTCAAGTCCTCCATCATCAAGTAGATCTTCACACTACGCCAAATCCTGGAAAAGACCCACGCAAATCAAGTCGACACACAAAACCTCTTTGTCGACAATAAGCCTGCTTTCGATAGCCCCATTAGGAATCGTATTTTTGCCGCAATGTCTGAGCTCGGTATACCTGGGAAGCTGATAAGGCCATGTAGAATGACATTGAGCAATTCCTGCAGCTCCGTCAAGGTAGGATTGGACTTCTCCGAACAGTTTAATACCGTGCGAAGTTTTAAACAAGGCGATCTCTTATCATGCGACCTCTTCAACTTCGTCATGGAGAGTGTTCTGCGAAAGGCGGGTGTGCTTCGCAATGGCACTATTTTTCAGAAAAGTGTCCTGTTGCTTGCGTTCGCTGACGACATCGACATCATACCAAACGAGATGTCTCTGCTGCCTTTATTGCTATTGTACGGGATTCTAAGAAGATGGGTCTGGCAGTAAATGAGGGAAAAACAAAGTGTATGTTATCGACAAGTAGAGCCGTGCAGGGTATTGATTCTCAAATTACGGCCGACGACTATATTTTTGTTACAGTCGAGAAATTCATTTATCTGGCTGCGTCGTTACCACCAAAAATGATGTCAGTCTGGAGATCAAGCGTAGGATTACTCTTGCCAACAGATGCTATTATGATCTCAATAGGCAATTGAGTAGCAGAGACCTCTCTCGTAAGATCAAACTAATACTCTACAAGATGCTCATCCTACCCGTGCTTCTTTATGGTGCAGAAGCATGGACCCTATTAAGAACTGATGCAGCTGTCTTGAGAGTATTCGAGAGAAAAGTCCTACGTAAGATCTTCGGTCCTGTGCGAGTTAGCGATGATTTAAGGATCCGATTTAATAGTGAGCTGTATGAGCTTCTCAACGATATAGACGTTGTACAGCTTATTATTATCCAGCGGCGGCGCTGGCTCGGCCATGTCGTTCGAATGGAGGAGGATGCTCAGGCGAGACGAGTATTTGATGTGGGTATCTGCAGAAGTCTGCGAAGAGAACGACCTTGCATCCGTTGGAAGAACCAAATCGAGGAAGCCTTGTCATCGATTGGTGTGAGCAACTGGTGTAGGCGCGCAAAAAGCAGAGGCGTCTGGAAGGATGTGTTGCGGCAGGCCGAAATCCGTTAATCGGGTTGTTAATGCCAATTAAGTAAGTAAGTAAGTAGTAAGTAAGTAAGTAAAAGAATCTTTCGTAATTATGGCTGGGTCGCAATAGTTTAGTAAGTAGTATGGTTGCTTATTAGACGTAGGGCCACGATTCAATGCCATGTCAGGTCAGACATCAAATCGAAATATGAAAAAAATATTTGTTCGGCGACTAAGTAGCTGCAGAAGGCTGGCAAAAACTCTGAAAATCTCTCCTTTGATTCATATATAAAATTAAACACACACAACGCGAGTGGTGTAAGAAGCTAGGCTGTTAGCTTGACTGAATGGTTATATTAGTAGATTATGTATGTATCAGAGGCCAGAAATGAATCATTTTTCTGCTACTCCTAAGCACTCATGCAATTTTGAACATGACTGAATCAACAGAATTGAAATTCAACTACTCTGATTCATTCGTACTCGCTACAACAGTGATTTATAAGTATAAGTAGCAATGAGTATGAGTAAAACGTTGACATCAAACTCACAACATTCGAAATATGTTTGATTCATATGCCTACTCATTCTGATTCATAAATTTAGAAAAATACTTATAATACTTATAAGTGATTCGAGTGGCTCGATTCATTCATCAAAATGTACAGCCTTTGTTGTTGTTGTATGTACAAACAAAGAAGAAAGGAAAGACAAAGCCAGAAAGCAAAGCGTACATACAGTCTTCTTGTGAGTGTAATAGTGTTCGTACGTGAATCATACTTATTTTGGGCTTCGTGTAAATGTTAAGTAGAGACAAGTCGAAGTCAATAATATCGTGCGTATTGTTAAGTATGAATACGACGAGTACTTCCAACTTTGAGTATGAGTAGTATAATGCGTATAAGTATCAGAAATTATTATTATGATTTGAATCTACTCATCGTTTTGAACACTTATTGCTGATCTCTGGTAAATGCATTAAATCGCTTAAATTTCACCATCAACTTAGGCAACACTTTCTCACAGCGTATGTATATGTTTTGTATACATTTTGTTAAAATATACTATTGACGCTGTACCGCATACCATATCGTTTTTTGTAGAACAAAAAAAAAAACAAAAAATTCTATAAAAACCAGAAAACAAAGAAGACGTACAATTATACAGAAATAAAATAATGTGGCGAAATAATACATACAATGAATACAGCAAAGCTCATTATTTTTTCTTTTATTTTCTGTGTATTCAGCAACAAAAAAAAAAGGAATGAATAAACCAAGAAAACCATATGCTTGGAAAAAGGATTCACAGAATATTAAAACCGAGACAACGAAAAAATTAAATAGGTTTGGAACCAAAAAAAGAAAACAAAACTGAATTAAAACCCAAAAACTACATATAAATTCCCGTCTCAATTTTATTTTCTTGATACGTTCTAATTTATTTTTTAAAATTCTCCGTTTTGATGTTCATGTGTAGAGTATTAATATAATTTGCTAAATGATTAAAGCCGAAACATAAATAACTATCTCACCAGATGAGAAATTAAGGAGTGCGTACAAAAAAAAAAAAACTGGACTTACACTTCTTCATTATAGAAATAAAACTAAGTGGTGGATTATGTTCGTTTTATATTTGAAAATTGAAGGAAATAATATTTGAATTCCTTTTCTATATAAATTTTTTTCTGGCAAAGGTCTCAGAGCATCTAACTTTTTGAGCCACTTTTCTTCCAGACATGTTAGGGTGTTTTAGAAAACTCGGCAAATCCTTTTTTTCTTCCACTTCTACGCTTTCTCTCAATACTCAAAGACTCCTTATATTGTTTTATTCTTACCTTAGAAACTGTTTTTTGGTTAACCCAGCAATCGTTTTTGTAAGCGGCGCGGTTTTTCATTGAAAATTTCAATAATTTTTTTACGACATTCTTGTTGAGTGCCCATTTTCAAAAAAAAACTATTTTCCCTATTGCAATGAAATTTATCACTTTGATTTTGAAACTAACGACTAACAAAACAGTGTAACGGTATTCATTTTTTTCAATTATGATAAATGTTATAAGATTAAAAGTAGCCCATTTTTTTTGTGCGCACTCCTTAATTTTATAAGTAGTACTGAATTGCTTAAACCAAACGTCAATGAAGTTTATTTCTTCATTCTGTAATATCAGGCCACACTTTTTTCCACCGACTATAACGTTCCGTTTTCATTGTCCTTAAAGCAATACGATTCAAAATATTGCATAAGAAGTTGTTGAACTGATTGACTCTGTTCTTGGCAACAAATTGGGCAATTTTGTTAGTTTAGGTGTTCAGTAAACGAAAAATTAGTTGCGTCTCAGAAGGCTATTCGAAACATATTTCTGATGCAGCATGAATTTTTGTTAAAACAAACAATTGCAAATGTTTTGCTAACTTATTAGTTCACTAATAATCCGTCAGTGGTGGGTTTAAACCATCCCAAGCTCCACTAGATTTTCAAAAGATCTGTCATCCTAAAAAGCTTAAAAGTAGGCCCATTTTTTTTTTTTGTGCGCACTCCTTATATGCTATAATCGGAGATTACAAGCAGAGCCTTCTACAACTTCTAGCTATTGTGGAATGTTATCGCTAATTTCATAAATTATCCTTCAAGTAAATCTAACTCAGCTAACTCGAACAAATATGAAACAATATTTCTTCAACGGCTTCTGACAAAATTCTGCGCTCAACATCTTTTTTTGTGCAACGGATCACTGTGCAAGTTGTCAAGTAACGGGTTATCCATTTCGTGGTTCCAAAAGTAAACGTAAATAAAACACTTATAAAATATTTTTTTCATTTATTTTTTATTGTAAAGTTTGAACATTTGAATATTACGTGTGAAACACTACATCATTAATTCTTTTGAGGTAATTTTCGACCCCTTCTTAACACATATTAGGCGGTAGCTCAGCCATGACTTGACGAATGTTGATTTTTAAGTGCACAAGAGTTCAAAATTTATCTGCATAAACATGGACTTTCGCGTAGCCCCACAAAACAAATGTATAATGGTATCAAATCACATGATCTTGGTGGCCAGTTGATATCGCCACAACGAGAAATTACGCGACCAGGAATGTCTCTTACAATAAATCCATATTCGCTCGATTTGTCTGGCATATGGCCCCGTCTTGTTGAAACCCAATAGAGGAAAAAAAAAAAATTCGGTTATCATATGACCATAATGCTCTGAATTGATGGTGACAGTCGTTCCATCGTGGTTTTTGAAGAAGTAAGGTCCAATCACATCTTCAAAGCAAAGAGCACATCAAACAGCAACTTTTTCTGGATGTAATGGCCTATCTTCAATTACATGAGGATTCTCGGAACCCCAAATATGATAATTTTGTTTATTAACATACCTGCCGATTGTGAAATGTGCTTCATCGCTGAAGAAAATTTTGTTCGAAAAATTGCCGTCCACCGTCTGTTGTTCAAGCATCCATTGTACGTATCTACGACGTTGTGAATGGTCAGTTGGCTTCAGTTGTTACGTGAGCTGGATTTTATATGGATGTAGATGTAGATCTAAATACAAAATTCGCCATAATGTACCGTAAGACAGTCGTAATTCCTGAGAACGATGAGGAATTGATACATTCGGGCCTTCGGTAACACTCTCACTTACAATAGCGATATTTTCAGCGGAACGAGCGAAACGATGACACACAGGCTTTTCAATATTTTTTACCACTCTAGTCTCTTCAAATTTCTTCACAATTTTTCCAATTGCTTGCGTAACCATAATCTCCTCCTAAAGCACGATACGTGGTTATGGCAGAATCCCCATTTTTGTAGTAGGTTTTGATAATTTTTATGCGTTGTCTGATAGTTAAGCGATCCATTTCCATCAAGATCAGACTTTCAACTGAAAATTAAAAATTTGCTTTCATAGTTTGGTTTGAGTCCCACGAAATGGATAGCCCTTATGTTTATTTCAATTATTAGAAATAAAACCTTCAGGGAAAGAATGATACGCTGTAATTCTGAAAGATTACTTAAACAATTTTGTATATTTATGTATGCAGAAGCCGCTCGGTTTGGCAACTTCTGGAAATTGACGGTTGATTTGTTGTTCTTATTGCTTTCCTTTGAAGCTTTCTCTATATTTCTATGACATTTTGTTATTGTAAATTTATGCTTGTTTATCCTTATTCTTGTTATTTAATTGTTGTCTTGTAATCCTTAATTTTCATTCATTTTTTCAGAATAATTCCGTCTACGCAATAATAATTTCAGTAAAAGAACGTAACATGAGTAATGTTACGAACATGTTCAAATTTGTTTTTTCATTCCTTATTTAGTGTTTCGATGAAAGCAATTTACAAGTAAATATTATCCTTTCATGTATTGTTTACTTAATATTAATGTGTGGACGCCTAGTTTCTGATTATCACCTAAAGAATGATATTTTCTGCACTTGCCATCCTTTTCAAAATATTTATACACTTGAGGTCGGTAAAATGTAAATGTGTTGACACTTCAATAACTTGATTAGCCTTTGGAATACATACATACATACATATGTATACATATGTATACATATGAATGTAAAATGCAATGTAAACAATAATAAAATTAAATTTGTGTTCATTTAACGGGTGATTTTTTGTTATTATCTTTTTGGCAACACTGGTTTAAACAGCTCACACACGTTTTGTGTTTTGTTTCACTGTCAAACATCTTCAGTTTGGTCTATAATTTAATCATGAATCGTCTTACAAACGAACAACGCTTGCAAATTATTGAATTTTATTATCAAAATTCATGCTCTGTTAAGAAAGTTCATCGCGCGCTTCTTCTATTTTATGGTCAGTTTAATCGACCTACTGAAGCGACTATTCGGGTTATTGTGACCAAATTTCGCAACAAATTTACATTGTTGGACATTAAACCACGAACTGATGAAAATATCGCAACTGTATCGGCTAGTGTTAATGATGACCTGTGAAGCCTTTCAAAATACAGCTGGTACAAGAATTAAAGCCGCACGACCTATCGCAACGCAGAATATTCTGTAAATGGGCTCTTGGAAAGTTGGCCGAAGATCCACTTCTTTATTGAAAAATTGTGTTTAGCGACGAAGCTCATTTTTGTCTCAATGGATACATAAATAAGCAGAAGATCAGCCAGTCATAGTTTGGAGCGGTTTATAGGCTGGTGGCATCTTGGATCGTACTTCCTCAAAGATGCTGCGAATCATAACGTAAATGTGAATGGTGAACGCTACCGAGAGATGATGTCCAACTTTTTTTGCTCAAAATGCAAGAGCTTGTCTTGCATGACATGTGGTTTCAACAAGACGGTGCCACATGCCACACACCACATGTAACAATGGACTTATTGAGAGGCGAGTTCGGTGAACATTTTATTTTACGTTAGGCACCAGTCAATTGACCGCCTAGATCGTTCGATTTAACGCTTTTAGACTATTTTCTGTGGGGCTATGTTAAAGCTCATGGCTATACAGACAAAACCGCTTCAATTGATGCATTGGAAGACAACATTGAAGAATTTATTCATGAGATACCGGCCGAAATGTTGGAAAGAGTATAGCAAAATTTGACTAAGCGGATGGACAATTTGAGCCGCAGTTGCGGCCAACATTTGCATAAAACGATCTTCAAACATTAAATTTTATGAACCGTACTATCGATTCAAATAGAGATTTCATGTATTTTTCTTATTTTTATGTGTGATTTTTTTTTTTTTTAATTTTCCTATAGCTCTTTAAAAATCACCCTTTACATTTCGAGTAAAATTTTGAAATGTTATAAATAATGATGACACACTGTTTACAATTAATGTACTTCAGATTACATTGAAACGTTTTATGAATGTAAGAAAATCTACTGAAAATGATGATGCAGCAAGCAACTGTTGTTTGCGTTTAAAAAGCAATAATTTTTTGTAATTGTTTCTTGCCTCTATACATAGCGATAGTAAATAATTTATTAATTTATTTATTATTTATGTGCAGTACGTTTGCGGCCATAGTGTGAAGATACTTTCAATTTTAAATACAACTTCAAATAATAAATTGTAAATAATTAATGCTGAGACCTGAAATCCATTCTTAAGTTTGATTGTTTCTTTGCCTGGGGAATAATTTCATTTCCTCTTCAAGATTCTGGTATTTGTAGGTCTTATAATAAGTCCAGAGGGACTTATGCGTGCATGTATGTATGTAGTATGTGCTCAACTATTTGTAGCATTGAATAGTACATGAATACAATTTGTAATATTTGCTAAGAGGGTTGTTCGTTAAAGCAAAGCATTGTTATATAGTGATCACCAGGGCAAGGATTTTAATGCAAATGCATGTTTATAGTCGGTAACTCAAAATGACTTTTGACAATATATCTTTACGAATTGAAGAATTTGATACAAAATGGCATCGATTTGTTGTTGCATATTTTTGCATATTTTATAATAAATACATATTTTAGCATATTTTATTATTTTATTGTATATTTAATTTTCATTTGGAAATATTTTGATGTCAATACATCAAGTTTACAAAAATCTCATTTTATCTACATGCAAAAAATATTTTTATTTGTTCGTTAAACTGTGTACAGAAAATAAATTTTGTTCGCTATTTAAGGTACTTAATAGGAAAAATTTGCCTGTTTGTTAATGCGATGTTTGTAGAATCGAATGGTCGTTAAATCGGAAAACTACCGTATAAACTCAAAAACTACTGGACCGATTTTGATCAAACTTAATATACATATTCCATGGGGCGTGAGGAGTGTTTTTGTGTAGTTTGACAGATGACGCAATATTTAGTTTTTTTTGTGTTTTTGCACAGTAACTCAAGAACTACTGTACTATGCTGTGTTTCGTTGAAGGCGTGGGAACGTTAATCAGCGTACAGTGGCGTTAATTAGCCCGATACCATACTGATTTTGATTTTCTTCGAAATGAAGTTCAAAATAAAAGAAAATTTTGGGGCCAGCAACGCGAAACGAGTCAAGCTATCAAAAATATATAATTCCATTTGAACAATAATTGCTATGGTCGATATAATGCACCTTTCATTCTTCTTCTCAATATCAATCAGCCAGGATTTTGCATGGATCCAGATTTACAGTGAAAATATAATTCGAAGGCAAAACAAGGTTTCCCCCGGGTCTGCTAGTTTATTTTATTTATAACTTAACAATATCCTTATATGTACCCATGACATATGTAAATGAATTATCGAATTTTCCTTTAAAAAATACATTTAAAATCTTATATGTTCCTTATAAATATGAAACTGTGACCTGAATTTTATTTTTTTTATTTGTTTATTAAATAGATTTCAAACAAAAAAATTTTTTTTTTGCTTATTTTTAACATTTTTAGTGCATATTTTCTCTCTTATAGTGCATATTATATGCGCATATTTTTAATTTTTTAGTGCATGAAATTCCTTGCCCTGGTGATCACTATAATGGATTGGATGATAATAAAGAAGCTGCATATGACCGATGACTTATGGGATCTAGAATATGAGATGGATCGTTTCGATGGCTTAATATAGAAAGGGCGTATCTTAAATTTTCGGTACTTTACAGGAGAAGGAAAAAACTGAAAAAAATCGAAAACAAAAATCTTATAAAACTAAATCAGGAATTCAATTATAAAATAACGGTAGTATATACTATAGTTGAAGTCTTCACTTCGTACAAAGAATCAAAAAAATTTATTCAATTTCATATGAGTTAGGGCGTTTTCTTGTAAGTACTGTAAGTCAACTATTTGCCAACATAGAAAGCTGCATTTTTTAGAGGATGTGTTTGTGGATTTTGTCTACCAGAATATTTAAAAACCCCGATTTTGAGAATATGAGATGTGACCTTTCTATATTAACCTATCGATTTGATGTTGGTTTGATCAAAATAAAATTATTGTAATAATTTAAAACATTCTGCCTTGTACCACGTATAACTATTTGCATGATTCTTATGTTATTATTTCAATGTTATCTCCGTATACATATGTAAGTATGTTAAATATCAATAAACAATACATGTCTATCTACGATAATATGTACATATGTACTAGGGTTGCCAATCGGGAAATTTAGTAAATAAGTAAAGGGTACCGATTGTCGCCGTAGTCTAGTAGTTAGTGTTTTGCCTTATTAGACAAAAGTTCAAGGTTCAAAACCCTACATCAGACATCTCAAACAACACGAAATATGGAAAAATATTTCTTTGGCGATTTCTGGAAAAAAAACTCTGAGAGTAAATCAAATTGCCAAGAAAAGTGTCTCTAAAATCTATTATTCGGAGTTGACTTTAAACTGAATAAAATTAACACTCACAAAGAAAAAAAGCTAGGTTGTAAATAAATAGAATTGTCATGAAAAGAGTCTCAAAAATCTATCGTTAGGAGTTGGTAAAATTATCTCACACAGCGCAAGTGGTGTAAGAAATAAGGTTGTAATCCTGATTGAAGGGCTGTAATGGGCAATCATTTAATTAATCAAATTTTTGTTATTGTAAACGGAAGAAATAATTCCCTCTGTAGTTTAATCTAGCTCAGCTCTAATATTGCTTGGCCTGCTAGTATTCCTAACTATTGAGCTGTACAACAGCGATGAACTTTTCCATGTTTCCATATTTACTGAGTTCGTTTGGCTTCAGCAACATAATATCGTTACATTTTTGCCGAAATCCCGAGATTTTTGGGATTCATAAAATCCCAAATCCCGGAATTATTGAGAACTTGTCCCAGGATTTCTCGGAATTGTAAATTTATATGTATTTTGACCCTACAAAAGGTCCTGAAAAAAAATCTATACCACTTGACTTCGATAATAGCATATCAGATAAGGAAAACCCTATTTCCATTGAAAAAAAATTATTTGATAGCATCGAAGAAGGCAAAAGCCCTATAACACTTATTAAAAGGGTAACTGGTTTAGATAATCAACTGTCAGATGGTAGAGGTGAATATTTACAAGCTGCGTACAGCTATCTTGGAATTATTCTACCAACAAATGTTGATTGCGAAAAGTATTTTTCAATGGCAGGGTAAGTTGACAACAAAATTCGTTCAAACCTATCAGATCACATGTTAGATTCTTTAATCTCCATGCATCTACATAATTGGAATACAAATGATTTTGTTAATGAAATATTTTTAATATTAAGGAAAAATCGCGATTTTCCTTATGATTTTTTGGGATTTTTGGATCCCGAATTATCCAGAAATATCCCGGGATTTGTAAATCCCGAATCCCGTGTTTTTTAAAAATCGATGCCGTTTGGCATCCCTAAAATGTGCTTATATATTATATTTTACAACATTTAAAATAGTTATCCTCTTCATTTGCTGTAGTAAAGGCAAAGATTAAAATAATTCCTTCGTATGTATGCCAAGAAATTTTATTATTTAAACATACGCCTGCTGTTGCTATTATTAGTTAATACATCCATTACTCGAATCCATTTATAATTTATCAATATATTATAAAATAAATGCCTTGTATTCTAATGAATATCTTGTTGAAATATACGAATGCATTTAAATGCACTTGATTTTAAATCTGTAAACTTTGGAAAATATGCAGATGCCCATGTAAATATGCAAATAAAGCAATAAAATTTAAAATAATTTATGCACGTCAGTGGCATACACTGTTGAGGCTCTTAATTCTGTTGAAAAATTATTGTTATTTTCTAATTTGAATTAATAAATTTTTAAATTAACCCTTCTGCAATTTTGACTTTCAAACGCTAAATTTTTCGCTTTAATTATAAGATATGATCTTTAATTTATCCATTACAGGCACAAAAACTATGCTTTTAAATGAAAACGATAAAATTTAAATTTTTCCTCCTCCATCCACATTTCAAAATACGATTTACACACGTTTAATATCCTTTGGGTCAATATGACCCAACATGCAATATTACAAGTTAACTATTCAGAATCATCGATCAATAATTTTTTCAGTCAAATATCGAAGTATTTACGGTTTGGCAACTTTGAAGATAGAGAAGGAAGACGACTTCGTGACAAACTAGCACCGATAAGAAACGTTTGGAATGAGTGGAGTAATCAGCTCAAAGTTTTTTACAATCCTCATGAAAATGTTACTGTAGATGAACAATTGCTTGCATTTCGAAGTCGGAGCGGTTTTAGGCAATGTATTCCTTTAAAGTCCACCAGATATCTTATAAAAATTTGGGCACTTTGCGATTCCACAACTAAATATGCCTGGAAAATGGGAGTGTACACAGGCAGACCAAGAAATGCACAGAGACTTTGGTGCATCGTATTATATTTGTTATATTTCCGTGTTTTTAATTTAGGTGAAAGAGTGGTGCACAATTAAATGTGAAAATTTTTTTACTACATACAATATTGCCATTGAACTTCTTTCTCGGAATATTACATTAGCTGGCACTGTCTGTAAAAATAAAACTTTTTTGTCATCAAAATTTTGAATATGAAAAAAGCCTTCAAAACAAAAAAAAAAAAAAAAAATCATCATTCAATCGATGTAAGAGATGATAAAGAAGTAACCGGAAATAATGCATCACTAGATGACCCGTGCGAATATTTCGCACCGTTAGTTGTCATTTTTGTAACATAAAATGAAAATAATTAATAGAAATTTTATTAAAAGTATAAAAATATTAGAAATCATAATATCATGATACATATTTACATACATAAATACATATCGCTCCTTTATTGCTACATAGTCATATCTCAATAAAAATTGAACTTGGCAAAATGCGATTTAAGTTTTCAAGACATAAGTCCTATGATCTAATTACCGCAAACACTTTTTGCTATAACTTCGGTTCAGCTTGGAATATAAAACTGATTTTTTTCCAACATATACAGAAGGTGTAAAAGAGCAGTTTTGCTTAAGTAACTACAAATTTTTAATTTCTTGAGATTTGACTATGTTGCAATAAAGGAGCGATATGTTTAAATGCTTTTATAATACTTCTTTGAATACAATGTTAGAGGTAATGACATGATCGTCTTTAACTTTTGCCCGTACGAATCCTTAATACAAACTAAAATATCTTTAAACGTACGCACTCGAGAAAAAGCCCATATGAAAAGACCGGTTCTGGTAAATACAATCCTAGCTTTTGAAGAGTTTGACCTTGTGTATTGTTTATCGTCACAGCTAAAGCAACTTTCACAAGGAATTATTTTCGTGTCATTCGGAATGGCACTGTTGGATCAGAAGGTGTAAGGTTGATTCGGGGTATGAGTACAGTTTTATCGGTATGAATAATATTTGATGATATGATGTGCTCTCCCAAGTTTGTTACGATTAGCCTGGTACCATTTATTAACCCCTATTTAGCATTAAGATTTCTGATTAACATTATAATTGCATTTGTCTTTTCAAATGCACGTTATTTATATTTTTATGTTGCAAGTTATTTTTTAATTCTTCTTTTGTTTAAAACCTTTTTAACTGTTAAATATCAGCTGACACTATATATTAAAAGACACCGTATTACTACACTTTATAAAACAAACAATGCCATGACACTAACGATATTGCCAAAATGGCTTTTACAACTTTATATATTATTATGTGGAATAGCATTACAATTAAGCGACCATGTTTATCGCACTTGATATAACAACTATGAACTGCATTACTATTAAACGTCCCTGTATTAGCACACTTAAACAAAAACATATAATCATAATGACAATAGTATTATCTTGCAGTTCTATATAAAATATAATTTTTATCAATGAAAATATTAATTTTTCAATTTCTAATTATTTTCTTAGATTAGTGTTAGATATAAGCTTTAAAATGAGATATCATTCATTAAATTTGATGCGGTGGTATAGGAGATATTTGCAACCGACCAAAAAAAGTACTTTAGAAATAATATATGATGATTACAACCAAACGAAAGCCGGAGTTGATGCGTTTGACTAACTAGTTGCGAATTGCACATCTAAGCGCATGACTAAGCGATGGAAAAACAAAGAAAAGTTTTGCCACATGGCCCATCAGCATGAAATCTTGTCAAAAATATTCAAGAACAAAATGATCTCATAAGTGCCCGGCAATGTTCTAAGCAAAATAATACAAATCCGCTATTGTCCAGAAATTCACCAAATAATGGAAGGAATTCAAATAGGCGTTGCACTAAATGTGATTCCTGTAAAAAATTTTTATTTGCAAAGAGCACATGATCACATTTTATATAAATTGTCACAAAAATTCCTAAATTTGGTATACGTTTGTATTAAAAATATAATTATTATTAAGAATTGATCAGAAGTCGCCGTAGTCTAGAAGATAGTGTATTGGTTTATTAGACGTAAAGCCCGATTTCAAATCCCAGGTCAGACATCAAAGCGAAAATATGAAAATATTTCTTCGACGACTTTCTCTCAGCAGATTTTTGGCAAAAATTCTGAGACAAATAAAATTGCATTAACGAACTTCTCATTTCGAAATCGACTTTAAAACTGTAGGACCCCCCGCCCATGTACAAAGTTAACGCACACAACATAAGTAGTGTGTACAACTAGGTCGATAATCCTCACTGAAGGGTTGTAATGACCAATTATGTATGTATGTATTGTTTAATGGAGTATTTTTGGCAAATTTATCATTCTTGTCAGGATTATTATTATCACAATCGTGTTATTTACAATTAAACTCTCAAAAATAGCTTAACTATGTTGTTTAGCCGTCATAAAATCAAGAGAAAAAATTTTTATTTTAGAACACACTTATGCCGAAGTGGGTAGAAAATTACCCATGCCCTACAGAGGCCCTACCACGAGACTTAAAAAAAAATAAAAATATTCATATCAATGCAAATACTCCAAATACTGTTTGTGTCAAATTTCACCGAAATCGGACCACGGATACTGGGGTCAGGCGTTAATGGATTAATAGTGGAATGGAAATCTTGAGTTTAAATAAGAACGAAATTATGTTTGGAACAATATTCCTAAGTATGTTAACTATGTGTGTTACTCCTGTGCCAAATATTGATGTGCGGTTCGAATCTAGTGGCAGTAAACATGTGTATTTTAAAAATGAAAAAACGTAATTCATTTGCTATTGTCCATGTTATAAAATTTCGATAAAAATAATAAAATTAAAATAATATTAGAATTGCAAATGCACTTTTGTTAACGTTCTCGCATATGTACTTTGAACATATTTAAATTTTTAATGCATAATATATGCATACTTTTACTTTATGGGTGTAAGATTCCTTGTATATGAGTATTTTAAATATTTTAAAGAGGATTACAACAATTTATTACGTTACCGCCATTTTATAAGATTTTATTGTGGGAAAATTATGCGTGAAGGTAGTAATATTTTATATGAAAATTTTAACCCTGTAGGAAATGCCAATAGTGAAACTCTACTGACTTACCATTGACACAGTCACCAGTACTTGTGACATTTTATACCCCAGCAAATGTTATTTACTATAGACATTTAACCTGTGCGTACATTGCAAATCTACTACTGACGTTAGTACTATTGACTATATAGTGAATAGATACTCCTTTTGGGACCATATTCAGAGATAGGAACCTGTGAATCAATAGTATAATTTAGCATTTCTAGTCTACACTTTTGGTAGTTTTTTGTAGTAAAAGATGACAATAAAATTTAAATTTTTGTAAACATTTGACATTTTATTAAAAAATAAAAGATACGATTTCATTGTCATAGCCTTTTTTTAAATTTAATTATGCAAACTAAAAAGATATTATTAATTCAGACTCCCTTAGAGGACGTGCACCTGTCGGTAAGGAAAAACACAGTACCCGGAGGTCAAAATTGACCCATTGTACACTCAGACTCTCTTATTTATATAGGAACATCAAAATAACGTTTTTGTTTTACTAAAATTAAGTCAAATTATTTATCTTCTTTGGGAGAATCGTCTTCTTCACGATTTACATAATTTCTGGTTTTGCTGCGATGCAGCTCTTTGAAATATTTTTCCTTTTGAGGCTGAAATTCTGCATTCTGAAATTCACATTACATCTAGATATTAAAAAAAAGAAACAAATTGTTAAAATATTACAAATATTTATGAGAATACAAAAAACCATTTATTACCTATTAAGGCTTTAAAAACATTTGAGTATTCGCGAAACTTCTCGTTGAATTTTTACAAAATTTATGATAATATTTTGGCCAAATAGGTTTTCTTCTGCATTACCCGCAAGGTGTGATTCTATTGGTCGAATCTATTGAATATAAACAAAAAATGCAATTTTATTCATTAAAGTAGTTCCACAATAAAAGTAAATACTTACGTATGGGTATGAATTACTTTTCTTCAGAGACAAAAGCGAAAAATTCCATAAGATTTGAAACAATTTAATTTTGTTTTAAATGTGTGTCCAACATACCAATTTTTTAATCTTCTCACGCAAACTATATTTTCGGAAGTCTGCAAACCGGGGCTGGTCCGACATATCCTATTCCTGAATTTCTAAACTGCTCTATCCAGCAGTGGAAAGTAGGAAGACCAAGGAACCATATGAATTCGACAACTAGAGGTCTCTTTTGCACTATAGGCAGACTGCTGTGATGGGAAAAAAAACGAAGTCGGTGCCACACTTTTTATGTGTGTGCCTTGAACTTTAGCACAAATGTTATCGGTTTTAGAATGACAGAACTTTTGAAGATCTGGTACAGCTTGATATGGTTTAAACCCACCAGTGACGGATTATTAGTGAACTAATAAGTTAGCAAAACATTTGCAGTTGTTTGTTTTTACACAAATTCATGCTGCATGAGAAATGTGTTTCGAAAAGACTTCTTTCTGCGTTGCGTCTAATTTTTCCTTTACTGATCACCTAAAATAACAAAATTGCCCAATTTGGTGCGAATAGCAAAGTCAATCAGGTCAACAACTTCTAATGCAATATTTAGAATCGCACTGCTTTAAGGACAATGAAAACGGAACGTTATAGTCGGTGGAACAAAGTGTGGCCTGATGTTACAGAATGAAGAAATAAACTTCATTGACGTTTGGTTTAAGCACTTCAGTATAATAAGGAGTGCGCACGAAAAAAAAATGGGTCTACCTTATAACTTTTATCATAATTGGAAAAAATTAATACCGTTAGATTGTTTTTGTTACTCATCTGTTTCAAAATCCACGTGCTAAATTTCACTGAAATAGCAAAAATATTTTTTTAAAAATGGTCACCCTACAAGAATGGCGTAAAAAAATAATTGAAATTTTCAACCGCTTACAAAAAGCGATTGCAGGTGTTAACCAAAAAACAATTTCTAGGGAAAGAATAAAACAATATAAGGAGTCTTTTAGTGTTGAGAGAAAGCATGGAAGTGAAAAAAAGGATTTGCCCACCAAAACCAAGCAAGTACAATAATACGTAGTTTTCTAAAAAAAAAGTGGCTCAAAAAGTTGGATGCCCTTTGTCAGAAAAAAATTTTTTACACAAAAGGAATTCAAATATTATTTTTACTTTAATTGAAATATAAAACGAAAAAATCCGCCACTTAATAAAATAAATAAATAAATAAAACATTTCTATAACGAAAAGTGTAAGTCCAGTTTTTTTTGTGCGCACTCCTTATTATTTGCCCAAAATAATTAGTCGCCATTGCGATTTTGTAATTTGATTCACTTTGATTTATACGGAGCAGCCCTAAAATACAAAATTAAAGTTAATAGGGTACAAAGCAAACTATGCAGCAGTCTAGTAGGTAGGCCTTACGTCTAGGCCAAGGCCCAAATTCCAGGTCATACATTTCGAACAAAACGAAATATGAAAAAATAATTTTTCACTGACTTCCTCTCAGCAGAGAAGAGAGTAATTAAAACTGCCATGAACAGTTTTTTAGATTGTAATTCCCGTTACTCAAGTATAAAATTAACACACACAATACAAGTGGTGTAAGAAGCGAGCTTATAATCTTGACTGAAAGGTTATGATGACCAATTATGAAAGCAAAGTTTCATAAGAATTTCAAGATAATCAAGCACACGAATATTTAAATTTGTGTTGCATATAAATTTTAATAATTTTTCCTTTTCTGACTTTTTCAAATAGACTTTGAAAAAGTAAAATTAAAAATGTTTTCGATTATTTATTATCAATATTTAATTAATTTAATTTCAAAATGAAATCATTTTATAAAAAAAAAAAATCCAATTTTTACGCTTTTTTCATACAACAAATCGTAGCATTAACATAAAATTCTTCTCATTTAAATTTATAATTTCGTTTGGTTATATTGTATAAATAAATATTGATTTGTGTATAAATAAATATCAATTACTGTATTTCACTTCAATGAAATTAAGAAAAATTATTGAAAACAATAAAACAACAACAACAACAACAAAAACGGCTTTAACAAAGTTACCCAACATTATTAAATTCGTAACCAATATTGATTTATTGTAGTTGCATTATCATGAAATACAAATAAAAATTGAAAAATTTAAAATAAATGATCTTAAAAATATTGCCTGAATTGAAACATCATATAACACTTGAAATTTCTATTTGTTTAAATTATTTACTTGATGTTTTTTTTTATTTTATTTATATTTTTTTTATTAAGAATAATATTTTTGTTTTTTTTTTACTTTTTTTATAATTAAACATTCCTCAATGCTTTAATTAAATGGTGTAAAAAACAATGTAAAATATTTGGTTTTTCCACACAGCTTATCACCATAGATGCCAACCAATGTTTTAAATACTAAAACAAATTAATCTCTTACTTAAAAAATTGCATTGAATTTTTTTAAAAAATAACCTATATATGTGTATACAAAGGGTCCGCCAAACAAATTTTTTTTTTTTTTTGAAAATTTAAAAAAAAAAACTAGTGAATATTTTCGCAAATTTCTTTTTTTATTTGAAAGTACAATCCTTGCGGTTAATAATGGAAAATAATTCCATTCAAATGGCCACCTCGTCTGGCTATGCTGTAGCCTACAAAATCGGTCCAATTTTTAAGCACAGTATCGATTGTGTAGAATTGTATTTCACTAATGGCTTCACGAATATTGCCCTTTAGAGCATCAATTGTCTCTGGCTTGTCGGCGTAACACTTATCTTTGACGGCACTCTATAAATAATAGTCCAACGGTGTCAAATCGCAGTTCCGAGGTGGCCAAACGATACAAGTTCTACGGCTGATAAATTGATTATCAAAAACACGGCACAAAACATCGAGTGTAGAAACCAAATTTCAATTTTTGTGAACAAAAATTCGTTCAACATGGCCCGATAATGAGCATCATTAACTGTAACGGCCATTCCTTGCTCCTTTTCAAAGAAAAATGGCCCAATTATACCTCTGGACCAAAAACCGCATGAAACAGTGGCTCATTTTTTTTTCTATTAAACCAGCACTCAAGGGATGGCCTCTAATCCAGCAGTGTAATGTGCAGGTTTTTAGGAAAGATTGAAAGAGGGAAGATACGAACGGTAAGAAAACGATTTGCTTCTAAGTGACTATAAAATGGCCAGTGTTATACCTTTACCATTAGACAGTCTACAGCAATCGTCCCCAAGAAGTCCGCAGTTTCTCACACTACTTATGTTGTGTGTATTAATTTTATACATAATTTTATACTTTAAAGTCGACTCCGAACGACAGATTTTTTGAGAAACTTTTTATGGCAATTTTATTTACTCTCAGAGTTTTTGCCAGAAATCTGCTGGGAAGAAATCGCCGAAAAAATACTTTTTGTACTTTTTATTTTGGGTGCACAATCAGCTGCACACAATCGATAATGTGCTTAAAAATTAGACCGATCGTGTAGGTCAAATGTATGTATTATTTCCCATTATTAACCGGAAGGATTGTACTTTTAAATAAAAAAAAATTTGCGAAAATATTCAGTAGTTTTTTGTTTAAAGCATTAAAAAAAAAGGAAAGTTATTTGGCGGACCCTTTATTTATTTATTTTGTTATTGGATTATTTAATTTTTTTTTATTTTATTGGATTGCGGTGGATTTTTAAGTAGATTTTTAAAATGTTTTACAAAAAAAAAATTTTTTTTTGTAATTTAACTGAAGTACTTAAAAAGTCAACAAAATTTGTAAAACGCCAAATAAATATTTAATAGATCTAATCATTTGCATAAAATGTATTATAAATTTTAATTAAAACTGCAAATAAATTACAATTTTTTATGGAAATAAAATTTAATCAACTAAAGGCGGCAGTTAATATCCCGTTTCGTTTTTAAATTAAAAAAAAAAAACACACACACACACATAAAATTTGAACAAATAAAAGATAGCCCCTTAAATTAATGCCTATCTATTATGTTTTATAGATTATTTCATGTAAAGGTTGCTTGTCACTACACCTTACGGTGCTAGGCTAGGTTAGGTCGGAGTGGTAGCTCTGATATCACAAAGCTTACTTGAGCACGCATGGCAGCCCGTTGTGATGCCAGGGGTGAACGCAGTATCTGTACTAACCAAGCTCCGCCAAATCAGGGAAAAGGAAGAAGTTGGTCAGCGCAAGGGTTGCACACCTTACGGTTCTAAATCCACAGACTCTTAATATTTTCAAAGTTTTTTCAGTATTTTGCTGTTTGCCCCATCAATGGCAGCTGTAATGTAACATTAACCATAAATCGTATACATTAGTGATTAAAACAATAGACTCCGAACGACTGAATTTCGAAAAACTCTTTAAAGAAACTTTTTAGAGTTTTTGCAAAAAGTCTTCTAAAAGCAACTCGTCGAACAAATATTTCCTCATATTCTTGTTCATCTTGTAGGCGATGTCTGACTTAGAGTTTGAATTGTGGTCTCACGTCCAATAGGCGAACACACTATCTCCGAGACTACAGCGTTTTCTTTTGCTGTCAACTGAACTTGATATCTTCCTTAGAAGATTAATATTGAATATCCCATTATGACTAGTAGAGTAAAGAGTTATAAGTTTATTTCCAGATGTCGTCGACCAATTACAATATAATTTACACTTTCCACCTTATGAAATATCTAAAGTCGCACAATCCTATTAGCGGCAATTAAGGAGTGCGCATGAAAAACTCTGGACTTATACTTTTTGTTATAGAAATAAAACTAAGTGGCGGATTTTTTTCATTTTATATTTCAAATAAAGTCGCCGTGGTCTAGTGGGTAGTGTGTTGGCTTATTAGACAAATGGCCCGGGTTCGAATCCCAGGTCAGACATCAAACGAAAAAATATTTCTTCGGCGACTTCCTCTCAGCAGATTTCTGGCTAAGACTCTGAGAGTAAAAATTGCCATGAAAAGCTTCTCAAAAATCTGTCGTTCGGAGTCGACTTTAAACTGTAGGTCCCGCCACTCATGTATAAAATTAACGCACACAACATAAGTGGTGTGAGAAGCTAGGTCGTAATCCTGACTGAAGGGTTGTAATGGCCAATTATGTATGTATTTCAATTAAAGTAAAAATAATATTTGAATTCCGATTTTTTTTCGTGCGCACTCCTTTGTACAGTTTCCGTAACACTCTTTCTGTTGATAGTTCATTTAAAGTTTTGAGGGAAGCAAATTTTTAACCTTTAACATTGCCAAGGCATTCGATAAAGAAGGTTAGGTTAGGTTAGAGGACGGTTAAGGTAAGTACAGTACCCGGAGTTCGAAATTGACCCATTGTACAATGTCCTTAGAGAAGGAAGAAAATAGAGGATATACGATGAAAGAAGGGAGGGGGAGAATGGGAATCGAAGGAATTATACAGAAAGAAACAGACACAAAACAAAAGAGGGTGACAACACGACAACACTCATGATGCCTTAGCGCCTCTCAACCAGCCGAAGCTGCTAATAAATTTGTGGAGAGCTATGATGTCGGCTCTCGACACAGAACTCAATCTACAAAAAAAAAAAGCCCTTCCAAGGGTCCTCAACCTCAACCTACTAAGGGCTGAACAGTTACAGAAGAATACGTTCGACAGTCTCCAACTCCTCTCCATAGCAACATATCCTGCAATTGTCCGGCTGGAATCTGTTCCAGATCGCCGTCAGCGACTTAATCTCACAGTGTCCCGTTATAAAACCTACAACTTTTGATAAAGAAAGGTGCTGTGAACTTTTGTAGAAAGTTATTAGTTGCGCTTCTTGCCACTTTTTTGATTAATTTTTAGAACCACACTTTACGGGTAGTTATTGCGGGTTTTTTTTATTAATCTCTTCCAATCTTTAGATTTAAATAAAACAAAGTGGGTGTGAGATATCATTGAATTTCCACATTATGTGTGGAATATAAAAGCGTTTAAATGCTCGTCACTGATTCACTGGGTGCAGTACATGAAAAGTGTGTAATTCCATGATTCTGGCGCATAAATTTGGAAAAATTTTATGGTTGCTGTGGATTGTGTTGGCTTTGAGGGTTCCTGTGATTTCTATTCTATTCTTATACATTCACTGTTTAAGAAAATCCCCATAAAAAATTCTAACGCTTACAAACTTTATGATTGCCAGTAGCCAGTTAACTTTACCTCCACTTGGGATTATTTTGTCCTTCTAGAATATTCAATGTGGTATCAGCTGTATAGCACATAGGGCCGTCTTCTTAAAACCACTTGTGGTTGCCACGTCAAATTAAAAAAAGTTGATAATCAACGATTTATAGTACTTGCCGTTGACAGTGATGACTTGGAGCACATCATTCTCAACGAAATACGTATCGATGAGCTGATTCTATGAGTTGAGTGAGTTATGTGAGGGCAATCCTATACTCTTTACCAAGTGTCCTCTCCCCAAACTAAGTTCATATCACAATTTTTATTATTTTTCTCTTCCCGCAAAATGTATCTGCAACATTTTCTGTTGTGAATATTTCAAATTTATGATTTGCATTCTGTAGTGACACGGATGTTCAATTTAATTTACGAGAAAAACAAAATAAAGGTGAGGTAAAATAAAATAAAGTTTAAGAGAAAAGAATAATAGAATATCATTCATGTGGAATATAATGAAAAAATGTTAACATTTATATCGTAGTGTTTCAATGAAAAACCATTTTTTTTTTATTCATGAGAATTTGAATGATATTCGACGTTCAAATATAAAATCAAGGATCTAACAGCGCGGTTCAATTGAAAGCTGTGCTAAGAAAACAAGAACACTGGAAATTTTCCTAGAATCTATTTTTTACCAAAATAATAATGCAATCGATAGTATTTTCCCTGGCTACTATTGATGCTGAAGCCTAAGGCATTCTCAAGGCATACCTGGAAATAGAGACAGCAAATGTAAAATAAATCGTGGAAGCCACTTCTAACTGTTAAAAGGGAACTTAGGCACTCATTGAAGAAAGAAAAATGTATACACCTACAGGGTGGCTGCTATATATAATGCAACAAAGTAGAGCGCTATATTTTAAAAATTTTTTTTTTTATTAATTTTATTGTTCAAAAGCAAAAAATGTTGGAAATAACATCATATTTTAGAATCAGTTTAGATTTGTTCGAATTGGCTATCTTTGATACGAATTATGGCCTTCAAACGGCCGATAAAGCCATCACAAGCTGTACAAAAGTGGATTTGCGGTATTTTGGACCATTCCCGGCAAAACGCCGTTGTGAGATGATCGAGACGTTGGTATTTTTTAGTGAGACCCTTACTCTCCAAAATTCCTCAGGCGCAAAAGTCCAACGGATTGAGATCCGAAGATTTTGGTGGCCATTGTGCGGTAGAAATAAAGCGAGAAACCTCCTTTTTAAGCCATTCTTTGTTGACGCATGCTGAGTGCGGTAGTGCTGAGTCCGGTTGGAATGTCCATGGTCTGCGGCCGAAATGTTTGTCTGTCCAGGGCTTCAATATTGTCTTTAACACTTTTTCCCGATAATATTAAGGATTTATTTTGATCCCATGGTCGATGAATACAGGCAGGGAGAGACCATCGGCCGTTACCGCGGCCCACACCATTACCATTGACGGCGCTTGAGTTCTGGTGGCCAATTGCCGGTGTAAATTTTCAGCTGACCTCTTTGGTAGGTAAACCCAATCATTTTGTTTGTTCACAAACTGCTCAATTTGGAATGGCTTCTCATCGGAGAAAACCAAATTTGGTAACTGGCCACTTTCGTGCAAGCGAAGTAACTTCTTGGCTCTTTTCAGTCTAACTTTTTTTTTGTCCATCGGTGAGCTCTTGCACTTTTTGGGACTTCAATGGCTTTAGTCCAAGCCCATTTTTCAATATGTGTTGCATCCGTTCTAGCAATATGTTCGGCTCACGAGCAATTTTTCTACCACTGCGGCGTGGATTTCGATCAGATTTGACCTTCACTTTTCGAATCATTTCTGGTGTTGTTACCGTCTGATTTCGTCCACTTTTTGGACGCGATGCAACACTGTCAGTATCACGATAAAGAGCAACAGAAGATTTATAAACATTGAAATGCTGATCTTCACTTATTCGAATAATTTCTGGTGTTGTTAACGTTTTTTTTCGTCTTCTTTTTGGACGCAATGCAACACTGCCAGTAGCACGGTAACGAGCAATGGTAAGAGAAACAAAAGATTTATTCACATTTAAATGCTGGAGGAGCCATCTGTAGTTTTCCAGCCAAATATAAAGCAATCACATTATCACGTTTGAATTCCGAATCACGAATAACTTTTTTTATGAATGCAATAGAACAAAATGCTTTTGTAAGTTTGTAAATAATAAAATGAACTGTCGCTGGAATAAATCTGTAAAATGTCAAACGAACGGTTTACAAATGATAACAACCTGAAGTTGGTTGCAATACATATCAGCCACCCTGTATGTATAAAGGGTGTCTCAGCAACAAACCACTTTTTTTTATTTTAAAAAGTATAATTTGGAATATTTTTATTGAATTGTAAAGCGATGTTTCTATTAGGTATGGATTAAAATATCGGCGAAACCTTTTCATGTATTTATTATAATTGATTGAGTTGAAATATGTTAAAACAACTTTTATGTTTGCTTTTTGTTGTTGTTATTTCATTTATTTCATTTGTTTTAATTTAGTTTTTTATTGGTTATTGTTTGTGCAGTGTTGTTGTTTTGTTATCCGGTTTCCGCAATTTGAGGTCGGATGCGAATCTAGTATGTCATGTTATGGCATAAAATCGACACCCGAGGTCTAACTTTGTTAACAGAAAACGAGCACATAAAACCGCCAAAGCAACACAATAAAGAACAAAAGCGAAAAATTCATTCATTTCGCAACATTGACAATCCGAATGCAACAAAAATGAAACTGAATTTATATGTTGCTGCGGAATTTTCAGTGGCAATAATCAAGTTTTTTTCCTTTTTCTCATTGTCTATTGTTTTTTTTTATTATTTCTTTATTTCATTTAATTCATATGCATGTATTGAGCTATTGATATGAAAATATTCACACAATAAAATAAAAAATAAAAATAAAAAATATCCCAAATAAGATAAATGGCTTTATATATTCGGTTGTTGTTTTTTAATGAATGAATTTCAATTGAATTGTTGTTTTATTGTCCATTCATTCACATGCTGTGCGTTACATATCAAACTTGAATTTCTGGAAAAATAAAATTTTTAAAAAAATACTTGTTTTGTACATTTCAAATAAAACAAAAAAAAATTGTTTCTATAGAAGAGAAAATAATTATGCGTATGCATCGTTTAAAATGTTAAATGCTAAGGACATTATTGATCTGATTATATTCATTGTACTCTAATGTGAAACCATCGAATTAATCAAGCAATTCTGAGAAGGATAAATTTTTTATACAACAGGCTTGATAAATTTGTTTTAAGTGTAGTACGCTTACACTATGAAATTTGTTTAAATTAAACAATTCTTAGTTACAAACTATTTCAGTTTTCATTTACATTTAAGAACTGCAAAAGTAAAAGCGTTTGATTGGGTCAAACTTCAAAAGTCGTGAGATGTCATTTCCTTTTTCCCTTTTTTGTTTTTGAGATGATATAGCAATAAAGTCGACATAGTTTAGTAGGTAGTGTGTTGGCTTATTAGACGAAAGGTCCGTGTTCAAACTCCAGGTCAGTTATTAAAACGAAGATATGAAAATAATTCTTCGGCGCCATCCTCTAAGCAGATTTCTGGCGAAAAATCTGAAAGGAAGTAAAATTGTCATGAACAGCTTTTTAAAAAAACTGTCGTTCGGAGTAAACGAATTCGATTTTAAGCTGTATGTATTAAAAGTTTTAGATCAGGATTGTCATTATTCCTCATATTCAGTCCATTTTGTATTTTTTTTTCGGCTTTCCACTAACCCAACCTCACCTGACCGCGGAGGGCTCGTCCCCATTACGTAGGGACGCGTACACACTACAGTCCGAACTGTAGCGGGTAAGGGAAAAGTTATGACAACGAGTACATAAAACAGCTACAGAACTGAATAACGTAACAATAAACCGGCACTACTTAAGACAAGAACGAAAATACATTTTTATACAATAATTTATAAATTAATCCCACCATATAAGCTACGTTTCATATTACAAACACTACAATTAAAACCAATAAACTCATAATGTAAGTTAAAATCATTACTTAATCTACGAAAAGGAAAATTACATCCATAGTTCGTTCTATAGAAATCTAAAGAAAAAGGATGATTGTGCCGTGAATATCTTGCTGGAATGCTGAAATTCAGGTTAGAAAGCAAAAATTCAGAATCGGTATCACCTTTAACCAGATTAAAAACGAAACAAACCCCTAAAACAATCCTTCTACGTTCCAAAGTTGGAAGTTTTATCAAAGGTAATCTATCCTCATATTAGAGAAGCCCATTGGCATAATCCCATCCTAAGCCATGTAAAGAGAATAATAAAAACAGCTTCTGCATAGACTCTATTCATAATATCATATCATATCTATTCATCATATCAGTATCTCAGAGGAGAGGTAGGAGTCTAGCCAACGGTGCTCTGACAAGAAAACCCCTGAAAACATGTGTAGTAAATTCAAGAAGATTAGTGACAGTCGGCCTGCCTTTAAAAAAACCATGCTGATCTCATATTAAAAAAGAAATAATCCATCACTAGTTTTTCCATTAACTTGGGAATAGCACTGAGTTTGGCAATACCCATGTAATTGCAAATATTAGATCTATTACCCTTCTTATGCAAAAAATTATAAACGAACTCTTCCAAATAGATGGAAAATGACCAGCCCTCATAAGTCCATTGAATATAAAGGTCAAACGACCATTCAAAACAACAGCACACTTTCTTAAAATACAGACCGGAACCCCTTCTGGGCCCGGCAAGTATGTAAGTTTCAGACCAAACAAAGACACGAGAACAGAAATAGAGATACTTCCTACTGAATAGGGATACCTTCTACTCTGATCAGGGCCCGAGTCCAACTGCCTTTAAATAGACTGAAAGAAGTCAGCAAACATATTCGAAATATCAAGGTAACTAGAGGATGATACGCCCACATAAAACATCTCAGTGGGAAACAAAGATGATTTATGTTTAGCTCGAACGAAGTCATAAAACGACTTAGGATCACTAGCGAAGTTCGATTTGACTCTAATCATATATTCCTCATAACAGTAAACGGTTCAATATCAGTACACCGCGGTGCGGTACTATTAATGGTCCTCTGTATACGGTCAACATATTTGTATCAATGATCTGGCTTCTCTACACAGAGCTTAGTCAACATAGGAATAGTTATCCAATGTTATCCTTTCAACTTGGCCGTTCGCTCTTGGCACTGCAGTTGTGATCATAAGATGCTGAATATTTTTGCTTGCACAAAACTCTTGAAACGCTGAACCTCTGTCTGTAATAATTCTTTCTGGGTTTCTGAACACTGCAGCTTGTCTTTTGAGTCGTACTATTATCTCTTCAGTACTTTTGCGTTGGATACAACCTTCTTCCTTACTTCCTATTTCTTAGTTTCTATCTTCACTCATGTATAAAATTAACGCACATAACATAAGTGGTGTGAGAAGCTAGGTCGTAATCCTAACTTAAGGGTTGTAATGGCCAATTCTGTATGTATGTAGTTTCTATCTATTTCTTTATGTGTTTTTCCTTTTTAATGGTTTTTACTCTTATTTCAGGTTTTCGTTGGCAAATATTTTTATTTTCTTAGAGTATATTCCTCTTGCACTTTCTGCTCTTGTGTGAATTTAAAATATTAAATTTTCATTTTGCCTCTTGAAATATTTGCTTTTTTTGTACTTTTGTTTCTTTAAAAGAAAAAAAGCATACAAAAAACGTATAAAATACAGTAATCCCTCGATTTACGCCGTAGAATGATCCGGAAGAAGGCGACGTAAATCGAAACGACGTCAATCGAATTTCAAAGAACTCATACTATCAGATGCACTTTTCATGACATTTTATTTACTCCCAGAGTTTTTGCTAGAAATCTGCTGAGAAGAAATCACCGAAGATGTAATTTTTTGTATTTTATTTTGATGTCTGGCCTGGGACTCGAACCCTGGCTTTACGTCTAATAAGCCGGAACACTACCTACTGTTTTGTTTATAAACAATAGAGGCGACGTAAATCGAATGACGACACAAATCGAAGTTGAAGGGAACAACATTTTTGACGAGGGAATACTGTAAGTAGAAAACGTTTGCAATTTTTTTTGTTTGTGTGTTTAAAAATAATAGTAAAAGAAAGTTGTTGTTCATTGAGTATTAAAATTGAAATACTGAAGAAAGTTTAATCGTGCAGAATGAACAAATTCTACAGAAATTCTTGTGATTGCTTATTGCTATAAGAGCTACAATGCTCTTATGAATGGTGATTAACGAGAAGGTTTTGTTTGTAATTGTACATCTGAAGATTTTTAAACCGTTTATAAATTTGGGTTTTTAAAAATCTAAAAATTTATTAAAATTAATGAAAATTCACAGGCACTTCATATATTTTTATTTATTTATTAAAATACAATTACAAATTATATTCTAATTATATACGAGCTGAGTTCGGTGTAGTGTCACAGGTCAGAGTCTCTGCTTGGAATCGAATCCAATAGTCTAGTACACAACCTACTAGACTACCTTATGGTGTACATTCAACCCTCCTATAACGCAGTACTCTCAGAACTTTTTGAGTCAAAAACTGTAAATACTCATCATTTTGGAGCTTCAACACTTCAAAATTATAGTTTTTTATATTTTTCTGCATACTAATGAATTGCAATTTCCAATTTTTTTCTTTCCAATTTGCAATTTTATCTGTTTACAACTCATAAATAAATTTTTGAAATAGGTTTCATTGTTTTCTCACCCACTGTATATAAAGATATAAATACCTTTCATAGAAGGGCACAGAAAACCAATGCCAAGATGAATTCGACACTGCACATCCAAAAAAGATAGTCTCTGCAAAAGACAATCTTCGCTGAATGTTTGCTATTCTAATTTTCATTAAAAGATGTATTTCTGCAAGGAACGTACGTGAACAAATTAAAAATGCCAAATTTGGGGTGATACCAATCCAAATGATATTTAAAACCGTCAAATACATTCCGCTAAAGCCTTTGTTTGATGTGAATTACTTTGCTTTGCATGGAATTAATTGAATTGAAGCACAAGTTTTTTTAATACAAAAGGATTTTGATCTATTGCATTCAGAGAAAAAGTTATTCCTATTGCTCGTAACCGTGATACTTGGCAGCATTGCATCGCTTCCAAAAACTGGACGAAAAGAAAAACGGTAACAACACCAGAAATGATCCGAAAAGTGAAGGCCAGATTTGATCGAAATCCCCGCCGCAGGGTTAGAAAAATTGCTCGAGAGCTCGCGAAAAAGGATGCAACGCATATTAAAAAATGAGTTTGGACTAAAGCCATTGAAGTTACAAAAAGTGCAAGACTTCACCGATGGACAAAAAAAAGTTAGACTGGAAAGAGCCAAGGAGTTACTTCGCTTGCACGAAAGTGGCCAGTTACCGAATTTGGTTTTCTCCGATGAGAAGCCATTCCAAATTGAGCAGCTTGAGAACAAACAAAATGATCGGATTTAACTGCCAAAAAGGTCAGCTGCAAATTTACACCTCCGTTTGCCTACCAGAACTCAAGCGAAGCCGATGGTAATGGTGTAGGTCTCCGTAGTGGCTGCTGGTCGCTCCCCCGTGGGGTCAGAATTAATGCCGAATATTATCGAGAAAATGGCTTAAAGATAGTCCTAGTCAGACAAACATTTCGGCAGCAGACCATAGACATTCCAACAGTATTCAGCATCTGTAAACCAAGAACGGCTTAAATAGGAGATTCCTCGCTTCATTTTTACCGCACAATGGCCACCAAAATCTCCGGATTTCAATCCGTTGGACTTTTGCGCCTGGGGCATTTTGGAGCGTAAGGTTCTCACTAAAAAATTCCAAAGTGTCGATCATCTCAAGTCGGCGCTTTGCCGGGAATGGGCCAAAATATCTCAGAGCCTCTTTAGTACAGCCTATGATGGCTTTGTCGGCCGTTTGAAGGCTATAATTCGTTCCAAAGGTGGCCAATTCGAACAAATATCAACTGATTCTAAAATTTGATGTTATTTTCCACATTTTTGCTTTTGAACAATAAAATTAAAAGAAAAATTTGTTGCATTATATAACAGCCGCCCTGTACATGACACATTTCACGACAAATCCACATATTCCTTTTTAAAGAATTTAAAACCGAATCCCAAGAAGTTGACTGTATTCTACTTTTTCCCAAGAATTCATGCCACAGTAATCTTGAATCACATAAAAGGCCACATGTGGTGTTGTTATTAAAACTATTATAAATTCTTGAGAAAAGTGTTTAACATGAATTCGGTTGAAACTTAAGTTAAGGAAAACTGGAGTGGTGCTAATTATTATGCCTAGTACAGAAGGAAGTTCTCATAAACTTTTTCATATTTCATCAACACTCTCTTTCGTCGTTAGCGAAGACATCATATTGTCTGAAGCCTTTTAGGGTAGCGAGTATTCAATCTTAAATATTCAATATACTTTCAAGCTCTTGTAACCAATGGTATGGTCTTGTCATATAATAACGCCACTGGCTTAAGAATAAATGAGAGAAAAAATATTTTTGTTCAAATTCATTTTGTTGGTGATGTCTGAACCGTAGCCTTGCGTCTAATAAGTCAACGTACTACCTACTAGACTCCACCACTCTGCTAACTTCATCGAACAAAAGTTTTACAACGGAAATCCTTCTTCTGTATTTTATTCGTGTAATTATTTAAAAATTAACACAAACAACATAAGTGGTGTGAGAAACTGCAGGCGTCTTGGGGACGATTGCTGTAGACTGTCTAATGGTGGAGGTATAGCACTGCCCATTTTATAGTCACCAGCAGCAACTCGTTCCCTTACCGTTCACATCTTCCCTCTTTCCACTTTATCTAAAACCCGATCTATGCACTGCATGAAGAGGGCTCATCTCCTGAGTGCTGGTTTTATAAAAAAAAAAATTATTTGAAGTCGTCAGTGGGAAAATTGTAATTTGCAAGGCATGATTCAAAGTGTTTATGAGAAAAAAGAAAGTAGTCTAGAAAAAAGTGACTGGAGAACAGAAAATTAATCACGGGCAGTAAATATTCCTTAAACAGATATCAGAAATAACTAATCCGCCATTTCATGTGGTAGACTATGATACTTCACATACCTTAGCTTCAACTGATATGAAATGGTGTTGTTAGCATAGCCCCTAAGTCCCTATAAAAATTCATTTATGAAACGTTTAATATTTTCATTTCCAGCATTTTCTGAACAAATGACAAGTTTTCATTATAAAATGCTTAAACATCTTTAAAATATATCAGCCCTGCATACTTTCTATAGCCGTAGGAAAAAGTCTTTTAATACTGCTTATAGGGTGTAATACAATACTTTTACTTTCAGTTTGTATATGTTTCTGGTAAACTATTTTACCACTATTGTGTTCTTTATTATCAAGCAGCATATAAAATACAAATGAAACGATATTATTATATAAAACAACAAGGCCTCTATTGACGGCAGTATTTTTCAAAAACTATTCTTTAAAAACTAATCAAACTACAGACAAATCCAATAAAGGAAACCTAAGATTAAAACAAATAAAAAAATTTTGTTGCCGTAAGAAAAGGCTTCTGTGTTTAATTCAATAAATGTAGGTATGCATAGGAAAATGTTGTTTTTTATTTGTTCTGCTTTTTTGTAAACCGTTTTTTTTTATTATTTTTATGATCAAAGTAAATACGTGTAATTCAATACCAGTCAGAAGAGAATAAGCTATTGAAAGTTATATGGTATGAGTAAACTTAATATTTCAGTGTTTGTGTAAGTAGAAGTTACCCAGTAAACAATTTCTTTCTCGCTTTGTGTAATGTAATTTAATTTTTTTTAATCTATTGTCATACTTAAGGCATTCTTGACCCATGGATTCGGGTTGGCTCGGCCATTTTCTTGTCAGAATTTCTTGAAAATAGCATTATCACATCGCCATTTGCCTTTACGACTTTTATTACAAAATACATCGAATGTGTTTTCCAAGATTTACTCTTAGCTTGTGAATTTTTTTACCGAGAAATATATGTAATCGACCTTAAATACCGCAAGAGGTCATTTGACCCCTTTTGATAGGAATAGGAAAACATGAAGTATCTATAAGTTTAGTGTTAAAGGTAGGAAGCACTTAAAAATTAGTTTGAAATCTGCTACATAGTCCCGAATGGGTAATGCCACTAACTAAAGTCCAGAGATACGGGAGATTGTGTTGAAACTTGTAGAGTTTGCGCTATTGCGTTCGGAGTTAAGAAGGATTCTCAGCCTGATTGCTTCAGATCCATAAGTCTGAATTATGATTATATTCAATAGAGCATTTGAATAAAGTTTACTTTTACAATACTTTGTCTCTGTTTGAATGGATTGCATTTCACCATTATTTCATGATGTTAGGTCTACTGTTTTTTAAGGTTTCATGGACTTTTTAGCAATTGGTTTAGCCGAACGAAGTGTATATTTAAAGTCGAATTTATTAAAGATGAGCAAAGAATTTTACTAGAATATTAAAAAAAATGTTCCTGTAATGTCCGTAAATACTCTCAAGACAATCTGTATTTTATTGAGAACTCTACAACATCTTCGAGAGTATTCGAGAGAAAAGTCCTAAGTAATATCTGCAGTCTACACTACTGGCGGTGATTTCTGCATTCAATCTAACAATGATTTGCAAGAGTCCCTCAACGATGTAGACGTTGCAAAGCGTATTAAAATCTGGCGACTGGCCATGTCGTTCGGATTGATGAGAACGCTTCGGTGAAACGGTTACGTGGTGCAGGAATTTGCTGGAGTCAGAGAAGAGGACGACCTTGTTTGTACAAGGAAGCCCTGTCATCGATTGGTATGACAAACGCGGAAAAAGCAAAGGCGCCTAGAAAATTTAGCACATTCTTCTGACACATGCCTCGCTCAAGTCAGATATTGCGCGGAAATTCTTTCGGGACCTGTCCTGGGTCAACAAGGAGTCCTGCTTCACCGCTAGACTTACCTGGCCCTTAATGGGCAGAAGGCCTCCTAACCAATTAAGGAGTGCATTTTTTTCTGCGTACTCCTTACTTGAATTACTTGGTCTTGGTCATGACGTGATGGCGTCATCAGTGGTCGTGCTTACAGGTCATTGCATCATGGGTAGACAAGCGGAGAGAAAGAGACCTCCCATTTAACGATTCCTGTCATGGATGCAGATCCGCTGAAGAAGAGGAGACTGTTGTTCACTTTCTTTGTCGATGCCCGTGTCTTGCTAGGTGTAGATACAGGTTATTTGGCTCCCAATTCCTTGTCAGCTTGACGGAGCTATTATCTATTGATATCAAGGATATAGCTTCGTTTACCAAACTTTCAGGATGGTTTTCCATTGCGGGGTAATCATGCTTTTGTTGTGCAACCTTTCTCCCTAATTTTGGTGGAACTTAGTCGGTACAGTAGACTGCGTTCTCCTGTGGCATCACAACATGCCGTTAAGCGTGCTCAAGTGAGCTTTGTGATATACTAAAGCTACCACTCCGATCTAATCTAACCTCTAAGTAGGACGAAATCTAATGATTGTTAATGGCCAATTAATGTAATGTAAAGGTCTGTAAATGGTCGAAGAATCCAGTTGTAGTCTAATAGACCAAAAACCTGCGCAGTCATCTTAAAAAAAAAAAGTATGAAAACAAATTTTCGACGATTTGCCTCTCTTTTAACCAGAAAACTGCCAAACTCTGAGAGTAAAATAAAGTCGACTTTCAACTGTAGGTTTCCAAACGTACATATTAGGGATGCCGCGATTGATTTTTAAAAATCCCGGGATTTTGTAAATCCAAGTTGTTGCATTTAGGGAACAGAAACCCGCACGGATACATTGACGCACTCAAAACGAGACACTGTTTGGTGCGGATTTTGGTCCAGAGGCATAATTGAGCCATTTTTCTTCGAAAATGAACAATGAGTGGCCAGTAAAGTCAATGACGATCGTTATCGAGCCATGTTGAACGAATTTTTGTTCGCAAAAATTAAAGAGGAAGATATTGGCAACATTTGTATTCAACAGGGCGCTCGTGCCACACAGCCGAAGCTACACTCGATGTTTTGCGTCCTGTTTTTGAAGGTCGCCTTATCAGTCGCAGAGCTGATGTCGTTTGGCAACCTCGGAGCTGTGATGTGATACCGTTGGACAATTATTTGTGGGGTGCCGTTAAAGATAAGTATTACGCCGACAAGCCAGAGACAATTGATGCTTTAAAGGACAATATTCGCGAAGCCATTGGTGAAATACAGATGCACACAATCGATAATGTGCTTAAAAGTTGGACCGATCGTATAGGCTATTGCATAGCCGAGTCGAGTGATATATAAATTTTTTTTCAGGACCTTCTGTAGGATCAAAATACATATGAATTCACAGTGCCGAAAATCCCGAAAAATTCCGGGACAGGTTTTTAAAAATCCTGGATTCGGGATTTTGTGAATCCCAAAAATCCCGAAAATTAGGAGATTTCGGGATTGGGGATTTACCGATTGAGATCCCTAGTACATATGTATGTATAAAATGAACACACATACATAACATGGTAGATGGGAAGATATTAACTTAAGCGTTGCAGTGACCACTTCATGTAGTAAGCAAATAAGGTACAAGAACGATGGAGTTACCGTCTTAAACTCATGTTCTTTGTCAAGATGTATTGAGATCAGTGGCGTACCTAGGGGGGTGCGGTGGGTGCGGTCCGCACCGGACGGCACTTACCTTGGAGCGGAATTTTTTTTATGAAACGAGTAAAAGAAAGTGGTCCGTCATTTAGAAAGAAAAGGAAGAGAAGGGAGGAAATACAGACTAAAAATACTGGAGCACTACGCAAATATATCTTCCATAAGTCTACTTTTAGTTTTTTTGGTATTGCTGCCTCAAATACGGGCTAAGAAGCAGTCCTCGAAGGCTGAAAAACATTATCCAATGTTGTTGAAGAGGAAAGACCTGCTTCACACACTGGCGAAGAAGTAGAAAGTTCATCAAGTTCTGATGAAGAATCTGCTGCACAAATTATTCCGTCTATTTCTATGAAAGATATTTGGTTATGGCCTACTAAAATTGACGACAATATAAGAGTATTTCTGGTACGTCAAGGTCCTTTTGCAATTCAAAATTTGGACTCCGACTTCAGCGAAGGAGTTAAACGGCCTAATAATACAATCGAAGTCAAAGGTGAAACAAGAAAACTGAGTCAGGACTGGTTTTTTCAAATTTTGCTTAATGGCGAAAAGCTCTGAAGATCATTTATGGTATATTCACCATCGAAGAAAAGTATATATTGAACGCTTCGGTCCGTTGCATGGCCTTGTAAGAAAATATTATTGTATAATAACGTGTAACCTACTAAATGAAGAATTTGACTTGATTGACATTGATAAAGAACAGTTCCATATTGAAAGAAAAAGGATCCAGGTTTTTGTGGCTGTACCTACAGTAAAAGAAGAGGCAAAACATTGGAAAAACGGAGAGAAGGGCCATCTTGATCTGCTAAAATTTCTTCAGCAGTATAGGTGGGAAAATTCTCTTCCCAACATTGTAATTTTGTTACGAATTTTTTTAATAATTTTAATCTTGCGAAAGAAGCTTCTTAAAATTGAAGTTGATAAAAAATTATCTTCGTTCTACAGCGAGTCAATTAAGACTAAAAAATCTTGCAATATTGTCAATAGAACAAGAAATTACAAATAATATAAATTTTGAGAGCATTATTCACAATTTTTTTAGTATGAAAGCTAGAAGAATAGATATTATATAAATATGTTTACGAGTGCATATAAATATGTCTAAAAAAATTTAATCTGTGTATTAATTAATATTGATTAAATAACTTAATAATTTATTTATGTAGGTTTAAGTTATAAAAACCACTATTTGATTGACTTACAATAGAATGGGCGGCAAACTAGAAATCGCCCCGGGCGGCAAAAGTTCTAGGTACGCCACTGATTGAGATGGCATGCTTGTCTTATTTTTAATATTTTTTTGATTGTTGCATCTATTCTACCTTCCACTAAAATTAAAAATTCATTTAATTTAAAACTTTTTTAGCATTCGTTATGGAAATTCCCTTAAAAGAAAATTGTTCACTGGGTATTATTCATCATTTCAATGTACAGAACTAGTCGTGTATGAATATTATTATTTTGATTTAACATCTGATTAGCATTGTTATGAAACATTTCAAGTGATTCTTTGATACGCATTTAGGATTTTATCCCAAGGAAACGAATGTCAAAATCGTTACATTAACAATAAAACTATTGTTATCGTATTGTTCTCTCGCTGTCTATATAGGGCATATCTTCTCAATTCGTATTAATTTTATTGTGGTTTATTGTTGGTTTTGTTTTTTTTTTGTACGTAATTGCTGAACTGGTGAATTATTTAATAAGCGGAAATCTAATTAAGGTTTTATGCAATACCCTCACAATGTTACATTATAATTCGCATATCGTATATCGTAAACATAAGACTCATCAGGTTTATAATTGATTGTTGATGATGAAATGAACAAAATTAACAATTGAATGTGAGGTTAATCAAATTGGTTTGTAAGATAATAAAACAGTTTAAATCAGCTACATATTCGTAGGGTATTAAGTTCGTTTTATTAAAGCTGTAGCTTAAATTACGTTACTTGGGTAAGTAGAGCAATGAGTGAAAAGTTTCCAAGTCGTATACTCATTCAATTATTTAGATTTATTCATTATTCAACTTCAACCATTTACTCAAGCTAGTGTAACAGATCAGAGCCTCTGGTAAAAATCGAATCCACTACTCAGCAGACTACCACGGCTTCCATGCCATTATTTTGTTGTGCACGCAAATTCTGTTTTTTTTCCTTCCTTAAACATTACACTTTGATTAAGTTAGGTTTAAAGAGTTACAGACAAATTTTGGAAGCTTAAACGAAAGTCGAATAGTACCATATGATACCCTAAAATATTCTTCTTTAAATTTAATATTACGTGTATTCTAATATCGTACAGGGTGGCTGATATATAATGCACAAGCAAGTGCTATATTTTTTTAAAGCTTTTTTTTTTAATTTTATTCTTCAAAAGCAAAATATGTTGGCAATTATATAAAATTTTATAATCAGTTTATATTTGTTCGAATTGACCACCTTTGGTACGAATTATGGCCTTCAAACGGCCGACAAAGCCTTCACAGGCTGCGCGGAAGTGAATCTGCGGTATTTTGGCCCATTTCCGGCGAAGGACCGTCTTGAGATGATTGACACTTTGGTATTTTTTAATGAGTACCTTACTCTCCAGAATGGCCCGGGCGATTTTGGGGGCCTTTGTGCTGTAGAAATGAAGCGAGGAACCTACTTTTCAATTCATTCTTGGTTGACGCGTGCTGAGTGCGGTGGTGCTGAGTCGTGTTGGAATGTTCACGGTCTGCGACCGCAATGTTTGTATGCCCAGGGTTTCAAGACTGTCTTTAAGACATTTTCCCGATAATATTCGGCATGAATACGAGCGGAGAGCGACCATCGGCCATTACGGCGGCCCACACCATTACCATCGACGGCGCTTGAGTTCTGGTGGCAAATCGCAGGTGTAAAATTTCAGCTGACCTCTTTGGCAATTTTTAATTTGGTATGGGTTCTCACCGGAGGAAAGAAAATTTGGTAACTGGGCACTTTCGTGCAAGCGAAGTAACTCCTTGTCTCTTTCTGGTGTGCTCTTGCACTTTTTGAAACTTTAATGGGTTTAGTCTAAGATCATTTTGCATCCGCTATCACGATATGTTCAGCTTACGAGCAATTTTTCTACCACTTCAGCGTGGATTTGGATCAAATCTGGCCTTCATGTCTGGGATCATTTTTGGTGTTGTTACCGTTTTTTTTTCATCCACTTTTTGGACGCGATGCAACACTGTCAGTATCATGGTAACGAGCAATGTTACGGGAATAAATCTGTTCTGGAATAAATCTGTCAGCTGTCAGAAGAACGGTTTACAAATGATAACAACCTGAAGTTGGTTGCAATACATACCCCCACCCAGTTTATATTTTAATGTTGGCATAGACTAGTTGGAACATAGTGTTGACTTATTCGAAGTGAGATTTTCGTTCGACATCTTGAAAAAACCGAAATATCCAGATTTCTAGCAAAAATTTTAAGGGTAAAATAAAATAATATATAAAATAAATTTTAAATTTTACGTCCTACCGCTCATATATAAAAAATATTATCACACATAGCATAAATAGAGTGAGAAGCTACATTGTAATCCTGACTGAAAAATAGTGATGACCATGTTTGTTATGTAATTATGTATTCTTTTGTTGCTCTGGATAACTGAACCGTATGCCTGACACAACCTATTAGATTCAGCAGTGGTATATAGCCATAGAATTGAACATTTAGGGTTGTACTGATTTTTACCTTACCTTATGGAATACAGCTCTTGAGAGTCATGTGAAAACACATAGATCTGTAAAGACATATCTTGAATTTCTTTCAAGGGCCCCTAAAACTTCTGTTATTTATTCTGACAGACTGGCCTTAATGCACTACATACTTTCCATTCTTTTATCCGGTTTATGATTTTTATAGCGAAATTGCAATCCGCATGGAACACGCAGAGATTAAAAGAGAGACCAATTGTTTATCCCGGATACAGGCTTTAAACGAAATGCTAAAAATTATTACCTAAGAATAAGTATCTCGCAAAACTGCCTGTGTAAAATTATTAAAAAGGACATCAGACTTAATGTTCATAAATGTCGTATTAGCAATCTGTTGAAAAGTAATGGAGAGGTGCTTGTAATCTTGCCATATAGTCAGGTAGTCACGAATAATTTATTGTACAGATCACTCATCTTACTTATATAGAAAAATTTTTCAATAAATACAATGTGGGTAAACCATACCTACCGTTATAAGTCCAACTTTGTTGGGTTTATGTCCCTTGGAAGCCTAAGTACTTCTCTCCGAAGAATAATAGAATTCCTTTTCTTTTCATTGACAAAAAAATCTATCGGGTTGTGGTTGTCATGCAGGTGCTAATGTTAATCTAACTCAAGGCCAACTCGTCTAGGATTTATATTAAAAGCCCACGTAACGTAACGCTCTCGTCAGCAACATCATTCTTTGGTATTTGTAAGTAATGTCGTATCCTTCCAAAATCGAGTGGATGCAGCTGAGATCTTACATACATAATTGGTCATTACAACCCTTCAGTCAGGATTATTGACCTAGTTTCTCACACGACTTATGTTGTGAGTGTTAGTTTTATACATAAGTGGCGGGACCTACAATTTAAAGTCGAAGAAATTGTATTTTGTATTTTGTTTTGATGTCTGGCCTAGGACTCGAACCCTGGCTTTACGTCTAATAAGCCAGCACACTACCTACAAGACCACGGCGTCTTCAGTAGCTGAGATCTTACTATTCAATAAGATCCAGGTAGATATTGATAATCGAAATTAAATTCCTAGCGAATACAATTCGCGAATTTATAAATGAAAATTTTACTGGGAAAATAATCGATAACAGTCCTCGCCGATAGCACTGTTTTCAAAATATTCGATTGATTAATTATTTTTGTTCGAGGTACAAATTCTAGAGTATTTTTTCAGGGAAGTGCTATCAGGTTTCTCTATTTGAACATTCTGGCAAATATCGATATCCTGTCATTTTGTAGGATAATTCCAGAGTCTAATTTTAACCATAAGTGCTATCGGGTACAGATAAGGATATTAAAGCGTTTTATAAAATCTTAATTCTAATAATTGCTTAGATATGGGGTGTACGTCGTTTAGAAAATGAGTACGAGATATTTGAGCTTTTAATTTTTATGAGAATTTTTGTCTTTTCTTGAAATATTTGCCATTAAACAGACTCTTCAAGGCAGCTGTTAGTAACTTCAGGTTGGTGTTTTCACATCTTTGAAAGTAGTTGTGGTTTAGGACCCAAGTTGTATCTATTAGCTTTACAATAAAGCCTAAATTAATTTGAATTAAAGAAACGACTCAAAAACGAATATCACCTGGACTTAAGGCAACATAACCTCTAGGGAAATTGAAAGACTCAATGAAGTCCGTTACCACTACTCTCAATGGTAACCTGATTATTCTAGGAGCTGCTTATCTGGGAAAACTTGGCATAGTAAGCATAGCATCTCATGAGGTACGATAAACTTTAAATGGGATTCACAGTTTTGCCAACATGATTAAGAAAAACAATTTGAAATTATGTGCACAGAATCCATTTGCCTTCTATTCTCCGTATGTAATAACAAACTTAGATTTAATTCCCCCAAATTTTATTCTTCTCTCAAGCATGCAAGTGAATTAAGTTTGATATTTAAAATTCTATTTGAGAAATGCTCTCTCGTTGGTAAGGCTGGTTTAAGTTCATATGCACGAACTGTAATAATAAATTCCCTTCACATTTCAATGATTCTGTTAAACAGAAAACAAACTTTACACTTTATTTCGTTGCGTTTTCTTTTTTTTGTGGTTGTTTTTGTTGTTTCTATTTAACTTGCATGAGAGTATATTTTACTTTACGCTTTTCAATTGTTCGAGTTGTTCCCATTGTTAGTTTTTTCCATAATGAGTTTTCAATGTTGTTTTCCTTTTGTTTTCTATATGAAGTATAAAAATAGAAAAATGAAAACAACAACAACCAACAAAGTGAAAAAAGAAAACAAAACAAAAAAACTTTTTTTTGAAAAATATTCGTATGAATACTGGCGGTTATGATGGTGTTGATGTTGATGTTGATGATGCAGATGCTGCTGCTGTTGCTGATGATGCTGATGCTGATATTGAGGGTGATAAAATGTTGTTGGTTAGTAGAGAGAGCTAAAGAAGAAAACAAAGCAATTGCATTATTGATTATTGATGGAAATGCGTACAAGGTCAAAAGGATTCATATGAGGATAATAAATATTATGTTTCAGTGCTGGTCTTGTTGATATTGATGATGTTGATGATGCTGATGATGATGTTGTTGTTGTCGATAATACTTCGAAACGGCTTACAATGAATAATAAATTGTTAACAGCTTTATGCTTTGCGCACACAAGTTATTATACACTTAACATTTGGCATTTATTATTCGTGTTGATTCCTTATATAATTTATCTCAATTCTATTTATGGTACAACAAACCTGGTACACTGTTAATTATAAATATAACATAAAATTTCAAATAAAAATCGAAAAACAGCGCAACAGCACACGTAACATACATAATTGGCCTTTACAACCCTTCAGTCAGGATTACGACCTAGCTTCTCACACCACTTATGTTGTGTGCGTTAATTTTATACGTATGTGGCGGGATCTACAGTTTAAAGTCGACTCCGAACGACAGATTTTTGAGAAGGTTTTCATGGCAATTTTTACTCTCAGAGTCTTTGCCAAAAATCTGCTGAGAGGAAGTCGCCGAAGAAATATTTTTCGTTTTTGATGTCTGACCTAGGATTCGAACCCGGACCTTTCGTCTAATAAGCCAACACACTACCCACTAGACCACGGCGACTTCTGGGTAGATATAAGGATATTGTTAAGTTATAAATATAATAAACTAACCTTGTTTTGCCTTCAAAATATATTTTCACTGTAAGTCTGGTTTCCATGCTTAATCCTGGCTGATTGATATTGAGAAGAAGAATAAAAGGTGCACTATATCGACATAGCAATTATTGTTCAAATGGAATTATATATTTTTGCTAGTTTGGCCCGATTGGCGTTGCTAGCCACAAAATTTCCTTTTATTTTGAACTACATTTCGAAGGAAATCAAAATCAGTTTGGTATCGGGCTAAATAACGCCACTGCACGCTGATTAATGATCCAATGCTTTCAATGAAACACAACATATTGCAGTTGTTCTTAAGTTACGTTGCAAAAACACTAAAAAACTAAATATTGCGCCATCTGTCGGACAAACTTTAAACTACACAGAAACACTCCTTACGCACCATAGAACATGTATATTAAGTTTGGTCAAAATCCAGTAGTTTTTGAATTTGTCGATCACGAGAATACACGCCTTTTTTATATACATAGAGATATTTATACAGTAGTTTACCGATTTAACGACCATTCGATTCTACGAACATCGCATTTAATAAACAGGCACATTTTTTCTATTGAGTGCCATAAATATCGAACAAAATTTATTTTGTGTACGCAGTTTAATGAAGATAAAATGAAATTTTAGTAAACTTAATGTATTGGGATCAAAATATTTCCAAAAGAAAATGAAATTTACAATAAAATAGTAGAATATGCTTAATATATGCACTTAAAAGAAAAATATGCAAAATATGCATTTATTATAAAATATGCAAAAATATGCAACAACAAATCGATGCCATTTTGTTGCAAATTCTTCGATTCGAAAAGATCTATTGTCAAAAGCGATTTTGAGTTAAAATCCTTACCCTGGTGATTATTTATCAATCTATGCAGATAGAGTATAGTTTTGTTATTTCAATTTGATTTCTATTTATCCATATTCTCTTAATTGCTTTGTTATTGTTTTTTTTTGTTTTATTCTTTCATCATGTTGCCAGAATAAATACTCAATGTTTATTCAGTGTAGACAACTGTATTATACTTTTAAGCTGTTATTTTTATTAAAGAAAATTTAAATATGCGTCCACCAAAAACATTTTTACGAATAACTTTTACAATGACAAGAATAATGTTTAGAGCTAAAGAATGATACTTTAAAAGAAAGTTTTAGGCAGACCGGATTCTCACTACTCTCACTTTCATTTTCACTGTTCTATTTGGGTATTGTTTGAAAAGAAAAATAAGAAAAAAAAAAAGTCAAAAAGTTAACAATGATTAACACCATTATCCTAAAGGAATGAATATGGTAAGCCATTTATGGATTTTATTTCACTGAAATGTGTTTTAAATTGAAGATGTTGCAAATGTTATCTAGAAAACCTTAATGTTACTACAATTTGCGTTGTATTCAATACTGGACCACCCTAAAATTGCCGTAAGTTATTTAGAATTTTATGTTTTATTTTAGTTTTACTTCGTTTTTTTGCTTTATTTTAATGTTGCCTGTTGTAATATATTTTATTTGCAAGTATTAAAACTCAAACATACACTGCGTAAATAAATCAAACTTTTGTTCTCTACTCAGCTCTCATACCCACCATCATGATCAATGGATTGGGTATGGTATGGTATTCTGTAAAATACAAGCGAATGGCATATTGACATAACAAATACTCAGATTTAGAACACAAAAAATAAAAAAAAAAAATAAAATAAAAATAAACTTTTGCCAGAACAAAAGAAAGTTTTTGTGAATTGTTCTCTCTATGTTTCGTAGAGTATTTCAATGTTAAATTTTTAATGTCGTTTACTTTTCCAAAAAAAAAAAAGAAAAACGAAGAAAAAAGTTTTTCCTGTAATAAAAATCTTAATTTTTGTAGGGGTGATCAAAATAAAACTTTTAATTTTACTTCTACTCCAAATAACAAAAGAAAAAGAATGCAATTTAAATCATTTTATTTGAAACAAAATCAACCGAAAAATATCAAGATATTTAGTGTTGCTGTTGTTGTTTTCATTTTATTTAATTTAAAAATCTTGATATGAATCTTTAGCAAACTCAATGTTAGAAATAAATTATAAAACAATTAAAAATTTCATTGCCTTTTTTGAAAATATTTTTCATAACGTGTGCGTATACTTGATATTTATTTCGCAGAAAAAAATTACTCATACGCTGTGTTTCAATAAAGCAATAAAAATCAGAAAAGGGGAAAATTTAAAAATTTTTTAATCAACAGAATTTCTTTTCTAAAGCTTTGGAATTACTTTAACGTTAAAATCAATGAAATTCCTGCTGTTGAAAAGACAAATTCATTTTAAGAATTTTAGAGTTTTTAGGCCACTACAACTTTTGTCGGACATTTTCCAGATGTTATACTTTCGGTAGCGTTCTTAATAGGGATGTCAATCGGGAAATCCCTAGTCCCGAAATCCCGGTATTTTTGGGATTCACAAAATCCCGAATCCGGGATCATTACTTGGTACAATCCATACTAAATTCAATTGAGCTAGGAACTTAAAGTTATGGACTTAAAGCTATGACTAACGAACACTACCTCGACAACCGTTCTCATCTTTGAATGCTGGGGATTATGTTGGTTCCAGGATAAACGTATAACGCCGGAAAACAGGTTAATTTGTTTGGTCTTCCCTTACATGAGCTGCGAAGGAGCTAGAGATTTATTAAGGACAAAAATGTTATTATTCTTCCTTGTGTCAGGGTAGAGGAACAGGTTTTTAACTTCTTATTTTTAATTCATAAAATAAAGACTACGACCGGGGCAAAATTTATTTTACAATCAAGTTGGTTTGACAGAAGAGGCTGCACGAAAGTGGCTCTGCGGTGTTTTGGTCTATTCCCCATTCGGCACTTTCGTATTTTTTTAGTGAGAACCTTGTTCTCCGAAATCCTCAGGTGCAAAAATCGTACGGATTGATATCCAGAGATTTTGGTAGCCATTTTGCGGTAGAAATGATGCGAGGAACCTCCTTTTTAAGTCATTTTTAGTTAACGCGTGCTGAGTGCGGGGATGCTGAGTGGTGTTGGAAGGGCAATGGTCTGCGGTCAAAATGTTTGTCTGTCCAGGGCTTCAATACTATGTTTAAGACATTTTTCCGATAATATTCATCATTTATTTAGACCCCACGGTCGATGAGTACGAGCGGGGAGCGACCATCGGCTGTTACGGCGGACCACACCATTGCCATCGGCGGCGCTTGAGTTCTGGTGGCCAATCGCAGGTATAAATTTTCAGCTGACCTCTTTGGCCAGTAAACCAGATCATTTTGTTTCTTCACAAACTGCTCAATTTGGAATGGCTTCTCATCGGAGAAAACCAAATTCAATAACTGGCCACTTTCGTGCAACCGAAGTAACTCCTTGGCTCTTTCCAGTCTAACTTTTTTTTGTCCATCGGTGAGCTCTTGCAGTTTTTGGAACTTCAATGGCTTTAGTTCAACTAAGCTTATTTTTTTAGTATCTTTTGCATCCGTGCTCAGCTCACGAGTCATTTTTCTACCATTGCGGCGTGGATTTCGATCAAATCTGGCCTTTACTTTTCGAATCATTTCTGGTGTTGTTACCGTTTTTTGTTTTCATCCACTTTTTGAACGCGATGCAACATTGCCAGTATCACGGTAACGAGAAATGGTAGGAGAAACAAAAGATTTATTCACATTTAAATGCTGGAGGGCTCTAACAATAGCCACCTGTGGTTTTCCAGCCAAATATAAAGCAATCACACTATCACGCTTGAATTCCGAATCACGAATAAGTTTTTTTCTGAATGCAATAGATCAAAATGCTTTTGTAAGCTTGTAAATAATAAAATGAACTGTCAGTGGAATAAATCCGTCAGCTGTTAGGCGAACGGTTTACAAATGATAACAACTTGAAGTTGGTTGCAATACATATCAGCCAACCTATATTGAGACATTCGAAATAACCGATGGATGGCCCATCCGATATTTGTTTACGGCTATTTAAAAAATCACTTTATTCGGAAACCAAAACAAAAATGGTATCTTTTTCATAATTTATTTCAAATTTCTTTTATTTTTTTTTTATTTCCTTATATTTCAGGCACAATTTCGTTTTTTGAATCTATCATAAGTAATATGGCACCGCACCCGCTAACTAAATCAACTTGTCTTGTTATTTTATATCACTACGGTTAAGATTTCATTATGCTTGTTATGTATGTCAAGTTGCGAAAATCGCAGGTAGATTCGTAAGTGTTGTAGCCATTTTTACGTTAAAGTTTGCTTGCCTTTAAATTTCTTAACCAAAGCTTAAGGACATTAATCTACTGAAAACAATGATGACGTGGTGTGGTTGTCCACAGCTGTATTTAGTTAAGGACTACAATACTTTATAATTAAATCAGTTACGAAATAAATTCTCTAGAGATTTGTTTTCTAAAACAAAATGTATTAAATGAATACAGAAAATAAAACAACAACAAAAAAAAAAAAAAGTAATACAGAATCCTTCACTTATTTATTCCACAAATGCTTTCACTTTCACTTTCTCTTTAAATAGAAGCTACTGTTGCTGCTGCTGGTGCTGCTGTTGCTGTTGCCAGTGTTGCTTGCTGCCGTTTTGCTTAAACTTTATTATGCAAATTTTCCAACATTGAACATGACATGGTTTTTTTTTCTTCCTTTTTGTTTTTGTTTCTGTTATTGTTTTTGTTTTACCCAAAATACTCGTAAAAGTGACGATGACAATGATGGTAATGACGAGTATGAAGATGAAGGCGGTAACGTTGATGACAATATGAAAATCATGATGAAAGAAACCAAAAAAAAAAGCACAAAAATAAAGAAAGAAGGAACAAAAATATTTTATTAAATTAAGTACTAAAAGGGAAACAACAACAAATACAACACCAACAACAACAACAACAGTTAGACCAGCAACAGCAAGTAAGAAAAATAATTTTTTGGTTTTTCCTAAACCAAAAACTGTTCGTTGCTTTAAATTGAAAGCAGACAGTTTTCTTCGCTTTTTTTTTAGACTTTCCTTTAGGAAAGAGCCTGTCTGCGAGCAAATGTTTTAAGGAGATTTAAAAGGAAATTTTAAGTGCATTGAGCTGTTTCGCTGTTGTTGTGCATTTTTAATTTAACATGTCGTATAAAATTTATTTCGTATGAAATGCTCGTAGTTTAAACGAGAAAACTTTGTTTTATGATTCCATTGTTTACACTTCATTTAGGAAATAGCAAAAGTTTCTCCTTTCACATTTAGGCCGCCAATATTATTTCGTTTAATTTCTTAAACTTGAGTTAACTTAAGTTTGGCGAAGGATAATAAAACTGGTGATAAATTTAAAAACGGAATTGTTAATTAATTTCAAAAATAGTTGTGCCCTTTCTGCTGGTAAGCTCTACATAAATTTTTTGTATGAAAATATTTTATTTGGTGTCTGAAATAAATTAATTTTATTGGCCAAGGACTGTAGAAGTTTTTTTCTTCTTGTTTTTTACTAAACAATAACATAACTATGCACAATAATAGTTGCCAGATACAATCGAGGAAGGAAAACGAAACAAAACAATCGAGGAAGGAAAACGAAACAATCTGTACTCTTTGAAGGCGTTATTAATATATTTAATTTAACTTATGTCTCTCTCTCTCTCTCAGCAGATATCTGGCAAAAACTCTTAGAGTAAATATAATTGCCATGAAAAGTTCCTCAAAAATCTATCGTTCGTAGTCGACTTATGTATAAAATTAACACACCCAGCATAAGTAGTGTAAGAAACTAGGTCAATAATCAGGACTGAATGGTTGTAATGACCAATTATGTATGTAACCTACGTCGCAATCACATTTACTCTTCCAGTAAATAATCTTTCCCTTTAGTTTAATCAAAGCTAGTTTCATTCAAATGTAATGAAAAATAAGAACTTATGAACTTCTTCTTTTTCCCTGATACAAGATAGATAGAGATAGATAAATAGATAGAGATAGTATTTCAGTTCTCCTTAGGCTCACAACTCCTTTCCAGTTTATTTAAGGGAAAACCGATACTATTAACATGTTTGCCAATAGGCACTTCGGCTAAAACGTATGTAATAAATGGCAATCAAAAACAAGGACGGACCTAGGTTTAGTTATAAATGAAAACACATCGTTTTCATCGGTGAATACTTTTTAGTTCGTGGAAAGCCGCCGTGGTCTAGTAGGTAGTGTGCTGGCTTATTAGACGTAAAGCCAGGGTTCGAGTCCTAGGCCAGACATCAAAATAAAATACAAAAAGAATTTCTTTGGCGATTTCCTCTCAGCAGACTTCTGGCAAAAACTCTGAGAGTAAATAAAATTGCCACGGAAATTTTCTCTAAAAATCTGTCTTTCGGAGTCGACTTTAAATTGTAGGTCCCGCCACTTAAGTATAAAAATTAACACATAAGTAGTGTGAGAAACTAGGTCTATAATCCTGGCTGAAGGGTTGTAATGACCAATTATGTATGTATGTATGCATGTTAAAAACTTCCCAAAGTAGGTTACTGTCTGATTAATTTACGTTTTCATTTTTTTTTTTGTTATTCTTTCCCAAAAGTATTCAAGTTTTCAATTCAATATGGACAAACAAAAACTCTAACAAAAATCTTAAAGTTAATGAAAATGTTTTTATGTGTTTTTTTTTATTCTTTCTATTATGCTTTAAAATATTTCAAAACTTTTCATTTCCTTCTTCTTTTTTTGTTTCTACTTTAATATTTCGCTCTGTTTTGTTAAATTAATTTCCCCTTTTAAATGTCTTCCATAAATACGTTGTTATTTGAAAAAAATAAAAAAAAAACTTTCTAAAATTCTTCAGCTATTGTTGACTCAATAATGTTCCAAAGTTTATATGATGGACTGCACTTAGTGCGGTTGGTTAAACATAAATTAATTTCAAACAATGACCAGCTATGGCAACAAACTTTTCCTTCTACCTACGTTCACGTTTCACGTCTCAACTAGCAGCGCATTTCGAAACTTTTCATTTTAAGTTTCTAGACGAACTCTGAATAGAAAGCATTTGCGATGGTGTTGGGGTACAAACTGTCAACATCTATTTAATCACAAAACCACTAAAAATAATGAAACAATTTTATGTTTAATTTACACACAGACACACACACACACACATACACAATTGTAAAACTGAAAAATAAGATTTTATTAAAAATATCAACACCATTAGAATAGTGTAGTGGTAGTGGTTATAAATTAAATTAACTAACACATATAAAATGTTATGCTTTAATGTAAACGCACATACACAATACATTCCAATACGCATACATTTGTATGTGTATGTGTATGTGTATGTTTATTTTCACCATCTAAAAATTTTAACATCGCCAATGCCAAGCAACATATGTCAACAATTGTCACGAACAGTAATATTATATTGGACACAGAGCTTAATTTTGTGTGTATGAGTGAGTGTATGTGTGAAAGAGAGAAGAGAGTAGAACAAAATTTAATTTACAAATATTAGAAAATTCTTCACGTTGGCGGTCATGTGTTTGAATGTATGAAATCATTTTTAAAATTAAATAACTTTACTGTAAAGGTTTCTGGCAAAATTTAATTTCGTAAATTGTAATTGTAATTTTTGAAAGTTATTGAAAACTAGCTTGAGTCATGATTAGGTTCGGTTAGGTTAGGTGGCGTACCTTTCTTAAAAGGCTAGGTTTCACTTAAGTCATGCTTTCTTCCTATGGTTATACTAACATTACCGTTCAAAGACGGAGCTTTGAAAAAAAAAAAAAAAAATATATTAAAGGTAGCCCGTCGTGATCCTCAAAGCCTTAAGAAGTCATACAGTTGCCCATTAGAATCCCAATAACACACATCATAAATGGTCAATATCATCCTTCAGTCATGTCGTAATACTGTATGTCAATTTTATCCATAATTATATAGACCTGAAGTCGCCGTAATCTAGTAGGTAGTAGGGATGCCAATCGGGAAATCCTGAAACTCGAAATCCCGGGATTTTCGGGATTCATGAAATCCCGAATCCCGGTATTTTTAAAATCTTGTCCCGGGATTTTCGGGAATGTGAATTCATATGTATTTTGACCCTACAAAAGATCCTGAAAAAAAATTCTTTATCACTTGACTTCGATAATAGCTTCTCAGATGAGGAAAACCATATTTCCATTGATAATAAGTTATTTGATGCTATCGAAGAATGCAAAAAGCCCTATAAAACGCATTAATAGGGTAACTGATTCAGATAGTCAACTGTCCAAAGAAATATATATATTTACATCAGGAGGTGGTAGAGGTGAATATTTACAAGCTGCACATAGCTATCTTGAAACTATTTTACCAACAAATGTTGATTGCGAGAAGTGACTTTCAACGGCACCGTATGTTTACAAAAAAATTCGTTCAAGCCTATCTGATCACATCTTTTTGTTGGAATCCAAATAATTTTCTTAAAATTTATCCGTTTATCGCTTTTTTGTTACCTTTTGTATTGCTTTTTTTATATTTTATTTTTAATGACATATAATTCTGATATACATAATTGGAATATAAATGATTTTTTTTAACAAAATATTTTTTTTATTAAGAGAAAATCGCGATTTTTCCCATGATTTTTCGGGATTTCTGAATCCCGAATTATCCCGAAAAATCCCGGGATTTTTAAAAATCGATCCCGTTTGGCATCCCTAGTAGGTAGTATGCTTGCTGGCTTATTAAACGTAAAGACAGGGTTCGAGCCCCCGGCCATACATCAAAACAAAATAAAAAAGTATACCTTCGGCGATTTCATCTTTGCAGATTTCTAAAACAAACCTGCCATGAAAAATTTCTTAAAAAAATCTGTCGATCGGAGTTGACTTTAAATTGTAGGTCCCGCCACTTATGTATAAAATTATCACACATAAGTGGTGGGAGAAACTACGTCAATAATCCAGATTGAAGGGTTGTAATGACCAATTATGTTATGTATGCATTTGGACCTACAGTTGAAACTTATTGCCGTAACACAAATTTTTGATAAACTTCAGTTTCATATATTCGCATTGTTCTTGCCAAATATCTTCTGCGAGAAAGTGATTGGAGAAGTATTTTTTCGGATATCTGTTCGAAATTTTGAACCGAGTTCTCGCATCTACAGGGTGGCTGATATGTATTGCAACCAACTTTAGGTTGTTATCATTTGTCAACCGCTCATCTGACCGCTCTATTCCAGTGACAGTTCATTTTATTGTTTACAAGCTTAAATAGCATTTTGATCTCTTGCATTCATAAAAAAAGTTATTCGTGATTCGGAATTCAAGCGTGATAGTGTGATTGCTTTATATTTGGCTGGAAAACCACAGATGGCTATCGTTAGAACCCTCCAGCATTTAAATGTGAATAAATTTTTTGTTTCTCTAACCATTGCTCGTTACCGTGATACTGGCAGTGTTGCATCGCGTCCAAAAAGTGGACGAAAAAAACGGCAATAACACCAGAAATGATCCGAAAAGTGATGGCCAGATTTGATCGAAATCCACGCCGCAGTGGTAGAAAATTGCTCGTGAGCCGAACATTTTGCTAGAACGGATGCAACACATATTGAAAAATGGGGTTGGACTCAAGCCATTGAAGTTCCAAAAAGTGCAAGAGCTCACCGATGGACAAAAAAGTTAGACTGGAAAGAGCCAAGGAGTTACTTTGCTTGGACAAAAGTGGCCAGTTACCGAATTTGGTTTTCTCCGATAAGAAGCCATTCCAAACTGAGCAGTTTCTGGACAAACAAAATGATTGGATTTACTTGCCAAAGAGGTCAGCAGAAAATTTACACCTCCGTTTGCCCACCAGAACTCAATCGCTGCGATGGTAATGCTGTGGGCCGCCGTAACGGCCGATGGTTGTTCCCCGCTCGTATTCATCGACCGTGGGGTCAAAATAAATGCCGAATATTTTCGGGAAAATGTCTTAAAGACAGTATTGAAGCCCTGGGCAGACAAACAATTCGGCCGGACATTCCAACAGGACTCAGCACCACCGCGCACAACACGCGTCAACAAAGAATGGCATAATGCCGCCTATATCTCTGGATATAAATCCGTTGACTTTTGCGCCTGAGACATTTTGGAGAGTAAGGTTCTCACTAAAAAAAATTACCAAAGTGTCGATTATCTCAAGCCGGCGAGAATGGGCCAAAATACCGCAGAGCCACTTTCGTGCAGCCTGTGATGGCTTTGTCGGCCGTTTGAAGGCCATAATTCGTACCAAGGGTGGCCAATACGAACCAATCTAAACTGATTCTAAAATTTTTTGTTATTTCGAACATTTTTTGTTTTTGAACAATAAAATTAAAAAAAAAACATAAAAAAATATAATGCTTTACTTTGTTGCATTATATATCCAGCCACCCTACATGCCAGTAAGAAAGAATATGGACTTATGGACCATGTCGGGGATCTCACTAAATTGAATTTATGAAAACTTGCAGACTAACGTGGTATTAATTGCGTGAAAAATTTAGACGATCTGTAAATGATGGACAAGTTAAAAGAAAATGTTAAACTGTGATATCACAACGAGTTTTGTGGGGCCTAAGTGTGTCTATCCAAACACTATGGGTTGGTTGGTACAGTTAGCTATACTTACTTAGGTATTTTCATATTGCGGGATACCACATCTGCACAATTTACTGCTTCGTCTTTAATCCAAGTTAGATATACCTATAATTTGTACCGTGATCTTGAAGGGCTGACAAACTCCTGGATTTTATTCGGCGTCAGTAAAGATAGGCGACTACCTATTGCTCGAGTATCTTTATCTTTTCGAGCATAAGCACATACATATTAGTTATTACATCCATTCAGTCAGGATTACAGCCGAGTTTCTCACACCACTTATATTAAATGTATGTTTATTTTATACATGGGTGGCTGCACCTGCAGTTTAAAGTCGTCACTGAACGATAGATTTTTGAAAAAATTTCTATGGCAATATTATTTTAGTTGCAAAAGAAATCTGCTAAGAGGAACTTGCCGAAGAATTATGTTTTCATATTTTGCTTTTATTGTTGATGTCTGACTTAGAGTTTGAATCGTGGCTTCAACTACACTTCTTACTACATTACGGCGAATTTCCCACTTCACAGAGCGGTTCTATTAAGTCTAAGGCGACTGCCAGGCTGTCTATACACACATACATACATAATTGGTCATTACAACCCTTCAGCCAGGATTATTGACCTAGTTTCTCACACTACTTATGTTTTGTGTGTGTTAATTTTATACATAAGTGTTCGGGACCTACAGTTTAAAGTCGACTCCGAACGACAGATTTTTAAGAAACTTTTCATGGCAATTTTATTTTCACTCTCAGAGTTTTTGCCAGAAATCTACTGATAGGAAATCGCCGAAAAAATATTTTTTTTTTGTATTTATTTTCATGTCTGGCTTGGGACTCGAACCCTGGCTTTAGGTCTAATAAACCAACACACTACTTACTAGACCGTGGCAGACTATACTTCCTTTTCAGATCGAAATGAGAACATCTTTCGATGATAAAAACTTTCGCTTGCAAGGCATTGGAGAGTTTTTTAATGGGCTTTTACTTTGGAGCCGAACAATTTATGCTAACTGATTCAGTTCTTTTTGTTGCGCAGCATTTTCAGTTCTAAAATATTTAATGAAACAATTGAGGACTAAACTATCAGGTCACAAAGGCCACTGATTAGTCTTACATTAGACTATTGTCTTAATCACATTCCCCATTGCTCTGATCTTCACTGTTATTAGGTCTAAAAGAGCTACCTCCCTCCCTTATAAGATATATTCCCAGTGTCACGATTATACCAACGAAAGCCAGTCTCTGTAATTTTTACAACTCTACTTAGGCATTTAATTTCATTTATGGATAGATTATGTATGGTATACTAGACTAATATTTGTATTAGATTTTAAATTACGATTCATCCTACTTGTGCTTCTTTATGGCGCAGAAGCATGGACCCTATTAAGAATTGAGGCAGCTGCCTTGAGAGTATTCCAGAGAAAAGTCCTACGTAAAATCTTCGGTCTAGTGCGAGTTGGCGATGATTTTCGCATCCGATTCAACAGTGAGCTGTATGAGTTCCTCAACGACATGGACGTTGTACAGCGTACTAATATCCAGCGGCTGCACTGGCTTGGCCATGTCGTTCGAATGAAGGAGGATGTTCCGGCGAGACGAGTATTTGCTGCAGGGATCTGTAGAAGTCGGCGAAGAGGATGTCCTTATATCCGTTGGAAGGACCAAATCGAGGAAGCCCTGTTATCGATTGATGTGACCAACTGGCGCAAGAAGCAGAGCCGCCGGGAAGGAAGTGTTGTGGCAGGCCGATCTCCGTTAATAGGGTTGTTATGGCCAATTAAGTAAGTAAGTAGTTTATTGAATAAACAGCATCGATGTTTTGTCGTTGTTTACAAAGAAAAAGAACACATTGGTAGCTTACATCGAATGTTTTCAAAATAGCAAAATTACTTAATATTTCGACGATATTGTCTCAGATGCTTGAAATTTCGGAATTAACCTAAATTCTTTGCCATATTAATACTTCATTCCATTTTTATTTTGAAATTGAGTCATGGTAAAAATCCATTTGCAACAAATGAATTCGCTTACAAATTGAATTCGCTCTTTATCAACCTAAAATAAAGTCAAACAATTGACACAAAAATTTTAAAGTTACCATCATTTATTGTGTCACTGTTAAAAAAAAAAAAAAACAAACTCAACTCACGTTATAAACTAGTTCAACTAAAATGGAACGAAATGAATGCCATATTTTCCCACATTCAACTAGCGAGTATCAAGGCAGGGATGGGAAAGATGCAAAAATATTCGAAAAGAAATCCGATAAGTAGACAAGAGAAACGATACAACCAAAAAAGATATGGAAAGACATTTAGGAGACAACAGCATGTCTGGAATATTAACAAAAATACAAATAAAAAAAAAAATTAATAAGTTTTCGGTTAAGGGATGACCGTTTCCCATAAGTAGACCCTAAAATGGAAGTATGGTGCACAGAAGATGGCGAAAAGTCGTGGAATTATTTTCTAAAATTTAATGATAATGAGTGAAATGTGTGTTGAATTTTTGTTTGTAGCAAAACAGTGCTTAAATTGATGGCATAATATTTTATGGAAATATGTATGTTGTTGTCGCCTGAGTATGCATGTATGTACAGTGGCGAGCAAAAGTGAATGCATGTTCACGATAGTTAGTTATAAAATAACAGTAAAAAAAAAAACAATACAATAATTAATGAAATCAATTCAATGAGTTTAAATGAAAAAACGAAAATGACCCAAATAAACTCAATTTTTTACGTTCCAATAAAATTCAAGAAACTAAACCAATTTCAATATTTGGTCCATAGACCTTTATTAGAAATAGCTTGATTTACGCGGTTTGATATGCTTTCTACCAAATTTTCAATAACATCTTTCGGAATTCGATTCCATTTCGTATTTACACCATCATAAAGTTTGTACATGCTTGTTGGGGCTGTTTCGTGCTGCCCGAGCCAGATTTTCACGAATGGACAAAGATTTTCAATCGGATTAAGGTCATCAATTGAAAATTTTGTTTTCCACTCCATATCTCAAAAATTTTTGCCGCTATGTTTATCAGTTTGCTTCACATGGTACTTTTGAATACGTTCCACGGATCTGCGCTAGCAGTACTGCGTTCCATCCTACTGAAAGTGGTTAACTTTGAACTCATCAGACCAGATAACACGTTTCCAATCAGATGGAAAGCAGTAATGCTGTCGAAAACCCCGGGGTACGTGTTCAAAGATACCATGTGAAGCAAACTGTTAAAGGTGGCGGCGAAGATATAATGGTTTGGTGATGCTTCATATGGTGGCATGTTGGCCCTCTATTTTTAGTAGATGGTATCATGCGAAAAAAGACTATCTACAGATTCTGGAAACCCATCTTCCGAATTTTATAGGACAAATGTATTTATCCCGAATAAGAAATTGTTTTCCAACTGGATGATGATCCGAAACACACAGCAAAAATTGTAAAGATATGGACTGGGAAACAACATTTTCAATTGATGGAATGGCCAGCACAAAGTCCCGACCTCAATCCGATTGAAAATTTTTTGTCATTCGTGGAAATCCATCCCGGGCAGTACGAAACAGCCCCTACAAACATGGACAAACTTTGAGATCGTATAAATGCGAAATGGAATCGAATCCCGAAAGATGTTGTTGAAAATTTGGTAGAAAGCATATCAAACCGCGTAAATCAAGCTATTCTAATAAATTTCTGAAACGTGCAAAATTGAGTCTATGTGGGTAATTTTCATTTTTGCTGTTATTTATTAAAAATGAAATAAAAAATTAAAATTATTTTTTTTTTGTGTATTTGTTTGTATGGTTTTGTAGTCGCCGTGGTCCAGTGGGTAGTGTGTTGGCTTATTGGACGAAAGACCCGGGTTCGTATCCCAGGTCAGACATCAATAGAACGAAAGATATTTCTTCGGCGACTTCCTCTCAGCAGATTTCTGGCAAAGACTCTGAGAGTAAAAATTGCCATGAAAAGCTTCTCAAAAATCTGTCGTTCGGAGTCGACTTTAAACTGTAGGTCCCGCCACTCATGTATAAAATTAACGCACACAACATAAGTGGTTCGAGAAGCTAGGTCGTAATCCTGACTGAAGGGTTGTAATGGCCAATTATGTTATGTATGGTTTTGCTTGTATGGTTTTGTTTTTGTGAATGACGAAACTTAGTTTCGTGAACATGCACTCACTTCTGCTCGCTACTGTATGTACATACATGTTTGCTATACATCCATACGTATTATATACAAATGTATGTAAATTTAAATAAGTTTTTTTTCTTCTTTTTGTCAATATATACACACACAAACAACGAAACGAAGCAAAAATTTAAAACGTTCTCATGCATGAATATTTTTTATTTAAAAAAAAATTTTGTTTGTTTTTTTTTGAGTAATGACAGGAATTTTTAGTTAAACAGTGTGGTTTTGGAAATAATTTAATAATGCTAATGTTTCGATAAAATTCACAATAATGCTTAAATATTCAAACTAAATTGAGAATGTGTTTTTTGTTTGGTTTTCAAGTACATTAAATTGAATTTTTTGATTAAAGCTTAATTATGAATGTCATATAAATTTTTTAAAAGATCTAGGAGGCTGCTTAACTCCTTCTCTATCACAGAGCATATCTTCAGTCGTTTTCAATATATGCTCTGCTTTATTTCAATTTCATTAATCAAGTTTTTCCAAGCAGCTTGAAATTGTTAAATTTTATAGGTCTGGGAATACGAAGGAGGTGCTATTTCTCGATTTTTTTTTTGAAATGTTTTCTTTGCATATTTATGGCATTTTTGCAAAGATAATTTAATTGTTTACATAAAGCTTTCTAGTAAGCAGTTTATTTAGTTAATAAATAATTTGAAAGTTGAATTTAAAAACTCAAAAAATTTGAAATTTCGATGCTTTTATTTTTTGTTGTTGTCAAGATGACTATGAGGATACAGGGCTACTCAATAACAACTAATGTGCTTCAGTTACCATTCATGATAAATGTGGCCTTCTCTCAACAGAAAAGGGGATCACCGTGGTCTAGTAGGTAGTGTGCTGGCTTATTAGACGTAAAGCCAGGGTTCGAGTCCCAGGCCAAACATCAAAAATAAAAAAATACAAAAAAGTATTTTTTCGGCGAGATCTTCTCTTCTCTTCTTGAAAAGTTTCTCAAAAATCTGTCGTTCGGTGTCGACTTTAAACTGTAGGTCCCGCCATTTCTGCATAAAATTAAAACACACAACATAAGTGGTGTGAGAAACTGCGGGCTTCTTGGGGAGGAGGATTGCTGTACACTGTCGGCTAATGGTGAAGGTAATAGTACTGGCCATTTTATAGTCACTAATTCGCATTTTCCCTCTCTCTTTCACACCTTTTCTAAAACACCTGCACAATGCACTATACGAGTAGGGGTCATCCCCTGAGTGCTGGTTTTATAAAGGAAAAAAAAAAAGCAAACTGCTGTAATTTTTACAAATTTTAGCAAAGCGTTCGATCAAGTGAATCACAAACTTCTGTTAACTAAATTGGATTTAATGGGGACTAAATCATAAGAGTTTAAGATGGCTTGAGTCGTATTTGACTGGTGCGAAGCAGGCCGTTTGTGTGAACAATTGCTTATCAAAGAATATTGATGTGCTATCTGGTGTTCCTCAGGGCAGCCATTTTGGTCCACTTCTTTTTTCGCCAATATCATGATGTATGCTGATGATGTAAAAGTTTTTCTCTCCTATAACAATTTCATCGAGCATATGTATCTTCAAACTGATCTTAATAAACTCCTTTTGTGGTGTGAGGACAATATGATGGTGGTGAATAGGGATGCCAAACGGGATCGATTTTTAAAAATCCCGGGATTCGGGATTTTCTTAAAACTAATGGATGGGTGATTAAAAAGTTCAAATTAAAAAATGCCATAAAACAAAAATGGTTTGAAATTTTCCCCAAAATTTGCTTTGTTTTTGTGAAATTCCGGTTAGATATGGAAAATTGTAGCTCCTTGGCGGAGCAAACATTATCAAACGTTTGACACAATAAATCGATTGTGGCATGAGACCTGTGCCAACTTGCAACATCCATGAAGAGCAAATAAAAAATCGGTTATCATTGTGCGATAAGTGTCTTCATTGATCATAATGGTTACGCCGTCCTCATTTTGAAAGAAATATGGCCCAATCATGCCTCCACTCTACAAGACCCACCAAACAGTCACTCGTAATAGAGGAATTGGTTGCTGTAAAACCACGTGTAAGTTTTCGGAACCCTAAATTAGATAATTTTGCATTTAACGTACCCACCAAGCTAAAAATGGGCTTTATACGAAAATATGATTTGTTTTTTTTTTTGTAAAATCTATATCATCGTGTAATTTTTGGTTAGCTCATCAACATACATAATTGGCGATTACAACCTTTCAGTCAGGATTATTGACTTAGTTTTTCACACCACTTATGTTGTGTGTGTTAATTTTATAGATAAATGGCGGGCCCTACAGTTTAAAGTCGCCTCCGAACGACAAATTTTTTGACAAACTTTTCATGGCAATTTTATTAACTCTCAGAGTTTTTGCCAGAAATCTGCTACCTGGGACTCGAATCCTGGCTTTTACGTCTAATAAACCAGCACACTACCTAATAGACTACGGCGACATTCAGCTTATCTAGCGAAGCGAAAATGAAGCGGATGGATATTCGGTCTCAACTCTTGAACCAATAACACTTTTGAAGGTGTAGTAACGCTAAATTTTCGTCGAATTAGACATAAACTGGTGCGTGAAATATTCAATTTTTGGGAGCGATTATTTTGCTGCATTCTCACAAGCCAAGCTCTCTCAGCAATGAAAGCAGTTTCACGAACTCTACCAATAAGCTTGCATATACCATACACTGTTGGTCCATCTCTGCTACCAGATTTTGCTCAAGATTTTCTTGCAATTTTTGACGTTTGTTGTGGAACTAAATTCCCAATAAATGTCAACATTGCGCATATAATGAATTTTGTAACAAAATAAAATGAAATAATTTGAACTGATGGTTCAAATTTAAAACAAATTAAATTAAAAAGAAAAACCTGCTGCGGTTACACGTATGTATAGAACTATAGATTGCAAATAAGGATTTCAAAATAAATGTAAAGTTTGTTTCATATTTGCATCTATGTTGCTGAGTTTTGTGTAATATTTTTTTCATTGTGTACATGCCTTAACTGAAGACGAAAGTAATTTCTAAACACTTTCATTTTAGGTTGTTTTAAATGCGACAATTTTGCTTTCCTTCAAATCTTATTTCAAAATCAAAATTTAACCAAGTTTCTTTATTTCTATTATTTTACATTTCATTTACATTAATATTTACATGTAAATAATATAAAATGTTTACGAAACATCTAAAAGAGAGAATAAATTTTGCAAAAGCAAAACCGCGCATGCTTTCTAACATGTGGTGAATTTTACTACTTTTTACTCTTTTCTATTGAACAAAATCTGTTACATGCGATGTGCTGTTAAACTGCAGAGCTCTGTTAACGTTTTATCCATTTTTTCTATTCAATATTTTAAAAATTAGTTGACTTTTGTATTCCAACACAATAAAGACTTTCTCCACAGGTGGCATTACTGACACGCATTTGTTTTTTTTTTCATTTGTTCTTTAAATTTTTACGCAAATAAATCTTTTTTGTTTTCTTTTGTTTTCGTTTACATTTTTAATAACAGAAAAGGATTTCATATAAAAGAGAAATATCACAAGCTGTGAATATACCTCCTCTTGGTACTTTGCTTTTGACAAGTCAGTGTTACTTTCATTCATGCTGAATTGAGGAAAATCGATTAAAGGCTGTGGCCTCTCTTTAAATTAAAGTGCGTATTAATTAAAGGTTTTCTTACAAAGTAAAAGCGTATCATTTGATTAATGTGTGTAATATTTATTCACATACACACACACACACATCAGTTTCTTCTTCAGTTGTATGACATGCTGTAGAAATTGGTAATTATCGTTGGACCTATTCGTTGTGCAACTAAAATATTAAGGAACGTTATCAGATTGTATTACTTTTGTACACATTTCGTACTTTGAATATATCTTATGACACTTTTAGTGTGTAAGCATGATATTAGCCGCTAAGTAGAACATATCATATCGATTTTTTTTTGTTAGCTTTGTAAAAGGCGAATTTTATTGCAAACAAAAAACTTAAGTAATGTTTTGGTTTGCGTGTAACAACAGTATACAACTGTGATGACAGTTAAAACCGTTAATAAATACGGACCCTTAACACTTCTGCATCCCTTGGATATGTACCCTTCCTACGATCCTTTGGTCTAATATAACCCAACATTAAAATGTAAACAAAATTTCATATTCAATATAAGAAATTCATTTGTTTTGTTGTTTTTTTATATAGTAAAATAAAAAATAATGATAACTGAAATAAATAAGCCCTTCCTGTGCAAAACCTTTTAGTTAGGATTACGACCTAGCTTCTTACGCTACTGATGTTGTGTACGTTAATTTTGTACATGAATGGTGGGACCTACAGTTTTAAAGTCGATTCAGAACGACAGATTTTTGAGATGCTTTTCATGGCAATTTTATTTGCTCTAAATGTTTTTGGCAGAAATCTGCTGAAAGGAAGTCGCCGAAGAAATATTTTCATATTTTCGTTTTGATGTCTAACCAGGGATTAAAATCGGGCCTTAGGTCTCATAAACGAACGCACTATCTACTAGACTACACCGACTTCTGAGCAATTATCATATATATTATTTTTAAAGCACTTATTTTGTCGGTTGCAAATATCTCCCATACCACCGCATCAAATTTAATGAATGATATTTTATCTTAAAGCTTATATCTAACACTAATGGCGAAAAATAATTAGAAATTGAGAAATTAATATTTTCATTGGTAAAAATTATTTTTTATATAGAACTGTTTTATATGTTTTTGTTCAAGTGTGTTAATACAGGGTTGCAGTTCTACATAATATAGTATGTATTAAAATCCATTTTGGTAATACCGATATTTACTATAATGCCGTTTATTACTAAGTCAGTTATATGTAATATGCACATTAAATTTTAAAAAGCTATTTTGGTAATACTTTGCAGTAGTTGTTAGATCAAGTGCGACAAACAGGGTCACTTATTTGTAATGCTATTCCATATAATAATATATAAAGCTTTTACAACTGTCACTTCAACTAAGTCCTTGCTTGCTATGATTATACAATTGGCTCCCATCTGACCATATATTGAAGCAGAGAGGTGAGCTTCTGCCAGTGAGGCTAACCACGGACGTTTTGCAATATAGAAACATCCCGGTTATATGGATTACAACAAGGTAATTTAAGTTACTATAGTCTAGTTGGTAGTGTGTTGGCTTATTAGACGTGAAGCTTTGGCTCAAACCAGAGATCAGTCATGAATCGTTTTTTCGCTACTAATAAGCACTTATGCAATTTTGAGTATAAATGAATCAATAGAACTAAAATTCAACTGCTCTGATTCATTTGCACTTGCTACAACATTGATTTGTAAGTATAAGTAGCAATGAGTATGAGTACAACGTTGACATGAAACTCTCAACAAGCGAAATATGTTTGATTCAGAGATTTAGAAAAATATTTATAATACTTAAAAGTCATTCGAGTGGCTCGAATCATTGATTAAAATTTACAGGCAACAAGCAAAGCACACACACAATCTTCTTGTGAGTATAATAGTGTTTGTATGCGAATCATACTTATTTTGTGCTTCGTGTAAATGTTAAGTAGAGATGAGTCGAAGTGAATAAGATCATGCGTACTGTTAAGTATGAATACGACGAGTACTTCCAACTTTGTGTATGAGTAGTATGAGTATGATATCAAAATAAGTATGAATGCGTATCTGAAATTATAAGTATGACTCGAACCTATTCATCGATCATCAGGAACAAAGTCCCATAGACATAAGCCTGAAATCCTGTACACTGTTTTTTGCTTTTTTATTTTAAATTAAAAAATAATTTAGTGACGTATATATTCGTCATTTATATCAACTAATTCATGATATAACCTTACTTAAAATGTGAATGTAAAACATCATGTAAAATTCTGATGCTTGTAATTAAATCTCAAAAAATCTAAACCTTGAAATTGCATGCATTTATTCCCCAAAAAATGTTTTCCTTCAACTAATTAAAGCATTGTAGTCTCCATTGTGCTATTGATGCAATTGTACAGATTCGTCATTCATCTTGTTATTCATGCATTGTACAAAAGATTTTTGTGATTTCTAGGGCGAATGGACTCTTTTTTTTCTCGTTGATTACAAAGATTTTTCCAGTATTGCTTTGACAAATGCCGACAACAACAAAACCATGTCGATGACGACAACGATGATGGACAAGAAAATGGGATTTTTTTTGCTGTGAATGACACAACATCACAACTTTCGATCAAAGAGAGGTTAACAGAGAATTTATTACTGTGTACTTGCCGTGAAAATCTTTCTTCGGCAGTTTTTAAGATAAAGTTTCTAATTTTTGTTTATTGAGAAAATTTTATTTTGTTAAGATAGGATTTTCCATTCTTCTATTTCCCTGGAAAATTTCAGAATTCAGTCCTTTTATTGTTAGAAAGTATAAAATTTTAAGTTGTTCAAAATTATATTACTGTAAAGCTTATGATGAGATAGGAGGCTAATCTGAAATTCATTTGCTTACAGGATTTTCCTTAACTTTTCATTGGACAGTAGACTCTTTGACTTTGATAAGTGCTTTGCACCAAGGTCTTCCAAGTGGAAGCCTATGCATCGAAATATTTGTTCAATCCAATTTAAATAGCAACTACAACCGATAGGACAAAGCAATACCATCTGACAGTTAGGTTGTCATTCAAGTACTCGGCTCTTTTGAGGTTAAATCGAGGATAATAAGGGACTGTCAGGGGTGAAAATAAGATTAGTTTCTGCTAGGTCACAGGTCACAGGTGTGGATTAGAGATCAGCAATGAATCGTTTTTCCGCAACTCATAAATACTCGTGCAATTTTGAGTATGAATTGAAATTCAATTACTTTGATTCATTCGTACTCGCTCCAACATTGATTTATAAGTATAAGTAGCAATGAGTATGAGAACCTGTCGACATTAAACTCGCAACATTCGAAATATGTTTGATTCACACGCCTACTCATTCTGATTCATAAATTTGGGAAAATACATATAATACTTATAAGTGATTCGAATCATTCATCAAAATTTACAGCCTATGTTGTTGTTGCATATACAAACAAAGAAAAAAGAAATGACAAAAACAACAAGCAAAGCATACATACAATCTTCTTGTGAGTATTGCAGTGCTTGTACGCGAATCATACTTATTTTGTGCTTCGTGTAAATGTTAAGTAAAGACGAGTTGAAGTCAATAACATCATGCTTATTGTTAAGTATGAATACGACTAGTACTTTCAACTTTGAGTGGAAGTACAACTTTGAGTACAAGCTTACACCTTTGAGTTAACAGAGTTAAACGAGTTACAATGTAATTCAAAAGAAACAAATCTTATTTGGTACGCCAAATAATTTATTAAATTTCTTTATCAATAAGCTAATATTTTTAGGGCAAGATATGCTAGCAACTAGTTTCTTGCCAATGATTTCTTTCTTGAAATGATGGTTGATGGAATCCACAATACACTCACGATACGTACACATAGGTGGTGTGAGAACCTAAGTCGTAACCCTGCTTAAATGATTGTCATCATCAATTAAGCTAAATTAGCAAGTAGGTAGGTAGATTGGAGTGGTAGTTTTAATACCAAAACCCATTTGAGCATGTTTTGCGACCCGTTCTGATGTTTCTGAGCTACTTTGAATTTAAGTCACATATGGTTTGTATGTATATTCGACGGAAAATGGAGAAACATATTCGTATGTATATACTTACCACCAATCAGTGGATGTTCCAAGTTCTCGATTGATATACATATTGTCGTATCCATAACATAACATAATTGGTCATTATAAGTACTAAGTTCCATAGAAAATTAATGCCAACAAAGCAACTTCAAACGATTAGCCCAACAATTAGAAGCTTTGCTCACTGGCAACGAACATTATCGTGAAGTATGCTGTCTATTATGTCTCTTAGGAAACTACTGTTAGGACTCTTGATAACCGCAATTAAGGCGTATTACAGAACTTCTAACGAGAAAAATTATTATTGCTTCCATTGCTGTGGTTCAAATGGTGGCAAGCGAGGTGAATGGAGGCCCAGAGCGAGGTGGAGTTCGGAGTTCTCTGGCGCTTTCAGTGAGTGATGTGAGTTTCAGGGCTTTGGCTACATCGAAAATTTGTCGATTAGGATATTAAGCTTTGGGTCTTAAACTCTATCCTTTAAATGCAAACAAATTCGAAAGCATGCTACTGTAAGGCGATCAACGTGCGATTTAAGTGTTAATCTTCACAGAACTCTTTAGTCTAGATTACAACCTAGCTTCTCACATCACTGATTGTTGTGTATCTTCTCTTATCCAGTATCCTGTTCCTGTAATTCATCAAAGCATTAAAGAAAGTATTGCCTGCTTCAAGGCTTTATCTCAATTACGGCGTTTACAAATCATGCATTTAGAAATTGTAAATTTTTCTTGGCAAATATCATGTTGTTGCTAATATAAAAATAAGTTAAAAGTCGATTTGCTTCGTAACTTGACATATGATTCGCATAATCGTACCACAAAATTAAGCTATTTTTTGCCATTTCAATAATATTAAAGTAAAGTAAGATACGGAAGAAGAAAACTCTTTTAATTATTGACAATATAAATGAAACGAATGTAACAAAAGTTGTTAAGAGAAGTAATTTAATACGACCTTGTAGATTTGTACAGACTTGACTTGACATTATATTAAGAGTAAGAAATCTATAAATTTTATATACAATAGTTAGTGGTTTGACGATGATTTGTGCTTCTTTATATTTTTTTTTCTTATCAATACTTCAGACAGACTTAGCCTTGCAGCCACTTAAAGAATTGTTGTTAAATTTATTGCTCAACATAAAGGTTATGTTTGAAGATTGAAGTGCGTGTGTGACCGTCTGTAATATTCTATTGAGACTTATTTATCGTATATTGCAGTTAACAACAAAGACATTTAAAGAATGCAGAGTGCTTGAGAAAAATACAAAGACATTTTGAAAAATATACTCTCATTGGCAACAAGTTCCCTTACTTCAGCGGAAGATATTCGTTACAATGTGGTTGTTAATTATACGCTTAAGTTTTGTGTAGGAATATTGGCAAAAAATGTGATAAAATTTGGCATATTCAGTTTCGAATTATAGTGTCTTTTCAAAAGCCTGGTGATATAATATATGGAGATCCACTTCTCAAGCATAGGCTATTGAAAATGAATGAATCTTTAGTTTAATACTAAATTCAGTTAGGATTATTGACCTAGTTCCTCGTACTACTTATGTTGTGTGTGTTAATTTTATAACATAAGTGGCGAAACCTACATTTTTAAAGTCGACTCCTAACGATATATTTTTTGAGAAAATTTTCATGGCAATTTTTATTTACTCTCAGAGTTTTTGCCAGAAATCTGCCGAGAAGAAATCGCCAAAAAAAAAAACTTTTTGTATTTTATTTTGATGTCTGGCCTGGGACTCGAACCCGGGCTTTACACTACGTACTTTACTACAGCGACCTTTAAAGCCCTGTTTAATCTGTTTAATATTATTAGCATGAATTATATCTTTATCTGTCAAATTAGTTGTCATTTATGGACGACGACGTGTATTCATCAAATCTGCTTAACAACAGTTGATAACTTGAGTTAATTTTCTTCGAATAATATAACATTGTCGAATTTAGAACGATACCTATCAACATAATGTTCAAGAGAGTCCGGTGCATATTGCAAAAATACTGTTCGGTGTTGATTAGGGTTAACAAAGTCTTTGGTTGATATTTTTCTGAGAACAAACTTTGGCCAGGCCATCCCTATCAACGGCGAGCACTATAGGTCGATGATTACCAAGTTTTTATTTGGTCCGATTTGAATGACCATAACTTCAAGGACATATGGTTTCAATAGGGCCGTGCTGCTTGTCACACATCTTATGGATATTCTGCCCAGAACCACCTCAAATGGAGGTAATGTGAACTGACAACCAAGATCGTGCTGTTTGATCCCGTTAGAACATTTCTTTAGTGTTTTTTTTTTCAACGCAGTTGCTTGCAAATACTTTGCAAATCACTACAGTTTTTAATAATGGCATTGATCAAATGCAGTCTGGTTTTTGCATCATCATCATCAAAAATTGAGCATTTCAGATACGTTCCAACCACTGAAGCTTATATGGACATTTGAACTGTGTAACATTCCAAACTTAGTAATATCAATGGGTTTTTCAAACGAATAATAAATTTCAATGATATCCCCTGCACAATTGGTCATTACAACCGTTCAGCCATAATTACAGGATTAATTTTGTACATGAGTACTAGTCGACTTCGACTGACATATTTTTTGAAATTATTTTTCATTGCAATTTTATTTACTCCCGGAGATTTACTGAGAGGAAGTCGCATATTTTATCTTACATTTCGTTTTGTTGCAGATTTCGGAACTGTAGTTTGAAGCGTGGGCTCGCGTGTTTTAAGACAACACCCTACCTAATTGACTATGACGAGTTTCGCATCGTACTAAACAATTTAAAATTTTACGAAGTCCTATGAAGCGAATTTTTTCAAGCGTACAAAAGTACGCTCACTGAGAAGATTAAACCAGTAAACCGATAATGGGTAATTAGCGAATTTCGCCAATACAAGGTGGCTGATATATAATGCAACAAAGTAAAGCGCTAAATTTTTTTATTTTTAATTTTATTGTTCAAAAACAAAAAATGATGGAAATAACATAAAATTTTAGAATTTGTTCGAAATAGCCACCTTTGGTGCGAATTATGGCCTTCAAACGGCCGAAAAAGCAATCAGTGGCTGCACGAAAGTGGGTCTGCGATATTTTGGCCCATTCCCAACGAAGCACCGTCTTTAGACGATCAACACTTTGGTATTTTTTAGTGAGAACCTTACTCTCCAAAATGCAAAAGCTTTGAGATCCGGAGATGTTGGTGGCCATTGTGCTTTATTAATGAAGCGAGGAACCTCCTTTTTATGTCATTCTTGGTTGACGCGTGCTGAGTGCGGTGGTGCTGAGCCCTGTTGGAATGTCCATGGTCTGCGGCCGAAATGTTTGTCTGCCCAGGGCTTCAATATTGTCTTTAAGACATTTTCCCGATAATATTCGGCATGTATTTTGACCACGCGGTCGAGGAATGCGAGTGGGGAGCAAACATCGGCCGTTACGGCGGCCCACACCATTACCACCGGCGGTGCTTGAGTTCTGGTGACCAATCGCACGTGTAAATTTTCAGTTGACCTCTTTGGTAAACCCGATCATTTTGTTTGTTCACAAACTGCTCAATTTGGCTTCTCATCCTATAAAATCAAATTCGGTAACTGTCCACTTTCGTGCAAGCGAAGTAACTCCTTGGCTCTTTACAGTCTAACTTTTTTTTGTCCATTGGTGAGCGCATGCATATTTTGGAACTTCAATACCTTTAGTCGAAGCTCAATTTTTAATATGTGTAGCATCCATTCTCGCGATATGTTCAGCTCACGAGCAATTTTTCTGCCACTGCGGCTTGGATTTTGATCAAATCTGCCCTTCACTTTTCGGATCATTTCTGGTGTTGTTACCGTTTGTTTTTTCGTTCACTTCTTGGCCGCGATGCAACACTGCCAGTATCACGGTAACGAGCAATGGTACGAAAAACAAAAGAATTCTTCCGGGAGTCTCTAACGATAGAAAGTTTCTCAAAAATTTGCCGTTAGGAATCGATGTTACACAACATGGGTGGTGTGAGTGGTTAGACCCTAATCCTGACTAAAGAGTTGTAATGGCCAATTTTGTATGTATGTTTATATGTGTGCAATATAGGTGTTGTTAAATGCTAGTTTGTAATCCTTACTAAAGTGTTAAAATGACCAATTAAGCAAATATTTGAAAACTAATTCAAACATAATTCAAACGTAAAAAACGCTGTAGATTTGCAACAATCTCTTGGTACAAATGTATTCAAAATTGCTTTAAAAACTGAATAGAAACAAATTATGGATGAAACCATCATACAAAATAGAGTATTTTGTGCAAATATCGATTTAGTACTGCCAATAAGAACAAAATTTATGTATTTTATTTGAAACACTTGTCATGCTGGGACACCAGTGTCCACTATAGGCTAATTGTTAAAGGAATTATAACATACAACTGTGCTCGTGACAAAGTGGATTTTAAGGTTTTTTGTTCAGATTTTTTGTATTTTTATTAATTTCTCTTGTTAAAAATATTTTCAATATGTATACGTTAAAGAGTCCAATTCAGATTCTAAGTGTTACATTCAACCTTTGTCCTATAAATGAAACGGAGGTAATGCTACCATGAATAATAACAAAGAACATCCATTCTAGTTTTTATTAAAATTGTGTAACATTGTGATGGACGACATAAACAGTAGATCATTAATCACTGTTTGTGCTAATAATCCTACGAATTACAACAGATTTATCGAAAAAAAAAAATTTTTTTTATTTACATAAAATCAATATTATAGACGACCTTTATTTACCCACAGCATCGTTTAAAATTTTGACTTTAGAAAAGGTTTGGATTTTATTCATAACTTAACAGGCTCTTATTAATCTTCTGTCTTCTATTGATGTTGAAAAAGGATTAAATTGACAATTAATTTGGAATTTATTTGTCTGTCAATTAAAGTTAAATACAACAACACCAAATGGAAAATAACTTAAGTTTTAATCCCTTCAATTACTATCACTACCATTGAATGTGTATCTAAATACAATTTAAAATCCTATGCTTCAGAAATATTTTAGTTTGCCTTTATTAATGCTAAATTTAAACAGCCCCATTTTAAGCAAATCGATATGTTTGTTCGAAATTAATTAATTGTTATAAAATTATTAAATGTGGCCTTCATTAATAAATGCAAAAATTAAAAATTCATTACAATTATTATATATTCTAAGAATATGTTCAATTGTTTTCATATGTTTACTTCCATTATGGCACCATAAATTGGGCAATTATAATAGAATATTGAAAATTACTTTCGCATATTAACTGCCAGTATATATTGAATTTGAATTAAAATATTTAATGTATGGTATGCACTTGAGTCCTATAAAATTTAATTAAAATATTTTGTAAAATAATTTCTATACAAAGTTAATTATGATATTAACTCTCATGTTTTTGAAATTGCCATGGGATAAATTACGTTTCAAAGTAAGGAAAATTTTGTAAATTATTTAAAACATTTACGAAAATTTTCAACTTGTTACACATGTCAACAGACAGTATCTGCTCAGTCACACTGATCAGTCACATAGATCAGCAACGAGTATTCACTACGATGGGTAGCTTCGAGTTATACTTATAATTTATGATACTTATACGCATTCATATTTATTTAAGTATGATACTCATACTCAAAGTCGGAAGTACTCGTTGTATTCATACTTAACATTACGCATGATGTTATTGACTTCGATTCATCTCTACTTAATATTTACACGAAGCACAAAATAAGTATGATTCGCGTACAAACACTATTATACTCACAAGAAGATTGTATGTATGCTTTGCTTGTTGTTTTTGTCTTTCCTTTCTTCTTTATTTGTATAAGCAACAACATTAAAGGCTGTAAATTTTAATGAATGATTCAAGCCACTCGAATCACTTATAAGTATTATAAATATTTTTCAAAATTTATGAATCAGAATGAGTTGGCGTATGAATCAAACATATTTCGAATCTTGTGAGTTTGATGTCGACGTTGTACTCATACTCTTTGCTACTAATACTTATAAATCAATGTGGTAGTGAGTACGAATTAATCAGAGTAGTTGAATTTTAATTTTGTTGATTTACTCATACTCAAAATTACATGAGTGCTTATGAGTAGCAGAAAAACGATTCATTGCTGATCTCTGATTCATACTGATTGACATACTTGAAGGTCTTTAACCAAAATATGATATTTTCTAAGACACTATCTACATTGCTAGGGGAGCTTTCCCTGGTATTCACAATAATGAAAAACAATTAAAAAATAACTAATAAGTGCATATACTGGATCTTTTGTTAAAGGGTTTCCTATCGTTAAATATAATATAAACAAAATGGGCTAATTTTTTTTAATCCTGGAAAAATTTAACCAGTCGAGTTCATTTGTAAAGTGAGCATTCGTTGTAGACACACTATTCAGGCATATTGTGTTTACCGTCAACCTTTTTCCAATTGATGTCATCTCCAGCAAAGCGAAACATGAAATGAAAAAGTTTCTCAAATTGCCATGAAAAAGTTTCTCAAAAATCTGTCATTCAGTGTCGACTGTAGTTCCCGCCATTTATGTATAAAATTAACCCACTGAACGTAGGAGATGTAAGAAGCTAGGTCGCAATCCAGACTGAATGTTTGTGATGACCACGAACATCAGGTCGTTCTCATAGTATGTACATGTATGAAAACGAACTGATGTTTTCGGCTCTTTCGATTACAGCGGCAATGTTTTTTAAAGACCGACCAGTAAATTGATGCACAAAAGTCTTACAGCCGATATAGGGAAGAGTGCTAAAATTTCCTGACCACTTTTTAATCGGTTGACATACGTAGCGTAGTTTCACAGAAAATTTTTGTAGAATTTTTTCACAATCAAAACCCATTGTTCTTTAGTAAAGTGCTTTAATTTTAGTTATTTTGCCAACCAATTTTTTTATACCGTCTCTATATGCTATGCTATGATAGGATAGAACAACTTGCCACACATCTCATGTCATAATTGATTTATAGCTTCAAACATTTGATGGCCGCTTAATTAGCGAAAATGGTGATGTCAATTGTCCGCCAAAAATCTGCGATTTTATACTGTTGGAGGAAAGGAAAGTTTTATACCAGAAGCAATTTAGCATTTGAAGACCAACGTTCGTGATGCCATTGCAAAGGCATGATCCCACAGACTAGAAAAAATGCATAAAAATTGGTTCGATTGAGTGAGGTGCTGTAAGGCTGTCCTGTGGCAGCCATATGAATAGTATTAGATAGTATTCGGTTTTTAGACGGAACAAACGTATTTTGCAACAAAAAAAAATTTGGCAAAAATCCAAACCGGTTCTGCTTTATTGTATCTTTTAGTTTAAACATTTAAATAGCCCACCATATATGTTGGCGTGGTCTAGTAGGTAGTGTGCTTGCTTATTAGACGTAAAGCCAGGATTCGAGTTCCAGGCCAGACATCAAAATAAAATACAAAAGAAAAGCATTTCTTCGCCGATTTCTTCTCAGCAGATATTTTTCAAAAACTCTAAGAGTAAATAAAATTGCCATGAAAAGTTACTCAAAAAATCTGTCGCTTTGAGTCGACTTTAAACGGTAGGTCCCGCCACTTATGTATAAAATTAACACACACAACATAAGTAGTGTGAGAAACTGCGTGCTTCATGCGGATGATTAGTGTAGACTGTCTAATGGTGAAGGTATAGCACTGGCCATTTTATAGTCACCTAGTAGCAACTCGTTTCCTTGCCGTTCACATCTTCCCTCTTTCCACCTTTCCTAAGCCTGCAAAATGCACTGCATGAGTAGGGGCCATCCCTTGAGTGCTGTTTTTATAAAAAAAAAAAAAAAAAAAATTAGCTTAAGTGCTATGGCAAAAGGTTTGTTAATTATTCTTCATGCTTCAATTTCTGTTTTTCTTGAAGTAATCTTGTAATGTTTTAAATGGAATAGAAGCTACAGAAGTTAATTAAATGTCGACTCTAATAATTTAATTTTTTGTTTGTAATGCAATACTACTCATATAAGCTGGTCAAATATGTTGGCCTCTCTGTTTTTACTAAAAATTTAACTTAAGTGTTTAGCAAACAATTCCAAGTGTTTCATTTTAATTTTACCTCAAACCAATAACAAGAACCTCTTATAAAATTTAATTTCAAAATTCTATTTTCAATCAACACACTAACTTTGGTAGACCTAATAACTGTGTTGGCAGAGCAATAAACCTTAGAGGTGAGTGAGTGCTTAAGATATCACAACTTTAAACCCAATATAAATACATTCCTAAGGACAAAAAATAATAAAAAAAAAATGCAAAAAAAAAAAATTAAAAGAAAATAAATTGAAAAAAAGGACAACAAACACAAAACCAAAAAAAAAAAAAAAAATCACATTAAGGACACAAAACATCAATGTCAACCCAACCAGAAAAACTCATCGATGCCTTTGACTATGACACACCCTTCACATCTACTGAAATGGCTTAAGACCAACGCGATCAGACCTCAATAGTCTTTAATGTGAACATCAAGTGAAATTTTATATGCAAAATAATGTTGGGATTTGCACAGAACGACTGTGTGTGTATCACACTGTGCATGAATTGAAAGATTTTTGCGAAACGTAAATTGTACATTATGGTTCTTATCTCTTTTAATTGGGTTATAAAGGGTTTTCCAGCTTCTCTATTTTTTTTCATTTCCTTTTCGATTGCTTAAAGCGAATATTTTTTGGATTGTTTTTTTCTTTTTTGCCATTTACCTGATAAGAAAATGAGCTTAAATTTGATATTTATTAAGCAAGTGATTGTAAAAAAAGGAAAGAGAAAAGAAATTTTATAAATTCTTAAGGCAAATACATATTCTCAAAGGATTTTTGATATCTTTGTTTTGCAAGAAAGCAAGGAAATCCATTTAATACGACTATAAGAAGCACTTTATAAAAATTTTATTTTTTTCTTTATGACTTGAATTTAATTTGTGTTTGATATTAAAATCCACTATTTTTAAGTATTTTCATAACAATATAACTCAGAATTTATACATGGGTAGGTGTCAGAGATCAGTCATAAGTATTCAAAACGATAAGTAGATTCGAGTCATACTTATAATTTCAGACACTTATACGCATTCATACTTATTTTGATGTCATACTCATACTACTCATACTCAAAGTTGGAAGTACTCATCGTATTCATACTTAACAATACGCATGATATTATTGACTTCGACTCGTCTCTACTTAATATTTACACGAAGCACAATATAAGTATGATTCGCGTACGAACACTACAATACTCACAAGAAGATTGTGTTGTATGCTTTGCTTGTTGTCTTTGGCTTTCCTTTCTTCTTTGTTTGTATATGCAACAACAATAAAGGCTGTAAATTTTGATGAATGATTCGAATCACGTATTAAGTATTATAAGTATTTTTCTAAATTTACGAATCAGAATGAGTAGTCGTATGAATCAAGCATATTTCGAATGTTGTGAGTTTGAAGTCGACGTTGTACTCATACTCATTGCTACTTATGTTTATAAATAAATGTTGCAGTGAGTACGAATGAATCAGAGTAGTTAAATTTCAATTCTGCTGATTCACTCATACTCATAATTGCACGTGTGCATGAGTGCTTAAAAGTAGCAGAAAAACGATTCATTGCTGATCTCTGGTAAGTACATTAACCTGCATCTATATTATTTTCAGGACTTGTATATATACGTAAAGTCGCCGAGGTCTAGTGGGTAGTGTGTTGGCTTATTAGACAAAAGGCCCGGGTCGTATCCCAGGTCAGACATCAAAACGAAAAATATTTCGTTTTGATGTCTGTCGTTTCGGCGACTTCCTCTCATCAGATCTGAGAGTAAAAATTGCCATGAAAAGCTTCTCAAAAAATTTGTCGTTCGGAGTCGACTTTAAACTGTAGGTCCCGCCACTCATATATAAAATTAATGCACTCAACAGAAGTGGTGTGAGAAGCTTGGTCGTAATCCTGACTGAAGGGTTGTAATGGCCCATTCTGGATGTATGTAAATATTTTAACGTCATCAGCATTCATCAGTATTTTGGAATTCAAAACAGCTGAGGAAAGGTCATTAATAAACAAAGAGAATAAGATTGGGCCCGAATGACTACCAGGAGGTACACCAGATTGGACTTTAGTAATTTTAAATGTGACATTTTTAAATTTGACTTGTATTGAGTTAACCATTTTACAGCAGAATCACTAAAGCCCATAAGTGATAATTTGTGCAATAAAAACTTCTGATTCACTTTATCAAATGCTTTACTGAAATCAGTGTACATCACATCAGTTTGCATTTTTGTTTGACAATTGTAGTGAATTCCAAGATATTAGTTGTTAATGATCGAGATTTACGAAAATCGTGTTGACATGGCGATAGCAAAAGCGAAATTCGATGGTATAGGAGGTCTGTTATGATTTTCTCAATAAGTTTTGGATTAAGATTAATTTTGACAATATCTCTGTAGTTTGATATATCCGATCTAATGCCAATTTTAAATAAAGGAATGATATATGATTTCTTCCAAATTAATGGCAAATCCTAGATTATGCTGACAATCTGATTCATTTACGTTCTCAACAGAAATATTTGTATACCAAATTCATCAGGATGCTATGAAAATAATGGGAGTAAGTAAGTCTATTGCATCCGTACAGCGAATAGCCATGAATGAAGCAGAGTTTTAAATAAACTCATCCCGAGTTGTAAAACTAAATGACGATATAAAATTCATAAATATATAGGGAACAATCACAAACATTGTTTTATTAAAAATACCCCCCCCCCCCCAAAAAAAGCTCATTAAATTCCAGCTTCCCACTTTTAAGCTTTTTAAGCGATTATCATATTTTAGTTAATAATTCAATTTAATCTCCCATTTAATGAATTAATTGAAGGTAATAAAAAAAAAAAAATTACGATAATTACCTTGTAACGTATGTTTCTCTCCATTCTAAATTCAAATGTACTTCAAACAGTAAATAGATGAAATTGTTTGCATTTACATAATGAATGACTTAAAAAAATGCTTTCAGTTTTCTTTTTCCATTTTGCCAAATAGACCCCAAGGCCACAGCAATTACTCTGGGGGAGGTTTATAATTCCTTTAAATGTTTATAATCTAAAACGAGATAGAGAGAGAGAGAGATAGTGAAAGTAAGAGAGAGAGCGAAAATAAAGTAAAAATTAACCACAGGCTAGGCTAAATAGATGGATGTCCTTTAGTGATAATTACACGTGAACAAATATTAACTGTTGCCAGGTGAACTGTAAATGCTTACATCAAGTGTTTGCTTAAATTAATGTTTTTTGCGTTTCAAAAGTAAATTATTTTTTTTTTTCCTTTAGCCTCTTTGTATAGATTATGTAGGGGATTTGATAAAAAGTTTTCTATTAAAATACTTAAATGTTAAGCATATCGGATTATAATGTCATTGTAAGTGTTTTTGTGATGCAAAGAATTTTTTTCTTTAAACGAAATACGTACTGAGGGTGATTGAAATGACGGTATGCATATATCTTTCGAAATGAAAGCTTTGGTATGAAGTTGCTGGACATGAACAACTATTTATAGGATGAGAAAAAAATTATACTCAGGTGGTAGGGTACTCTAGAATTCTTTTGTATTTTTTTTTTACGTTCAAAAGGGCAGGCTTTCCCAATCTATGTTATCTCGCTAACAACAGAGTTTTGTTTTCACAAGGACCATAGCAGATTGTAATCAAGATTGCTTCTAGCATCCTTATAAGATTACTTTTTCAAATTGAAAAAAACTATAAGAAATTTGACAGACCATACAGAGGTAGTCACACATATCAGATTGACGAATTTTAAAACTGTGGAAAGCCAGGGAACTAAATAAACTCGACGGTTTGTAATTAAACAGGAATTCCAACGGGGCACTGCATTATTTGCTGATACTGTCAGAATGTGGATACTACAACAGCGTAGGGAAAGAGCTCTGCTTAAATGCCATGTAATATAATATATCTTCTAAACGTCAAAATTACTTTCACTTAAATTGGCCTACTTACCTAGGCTGCAGGTGCGATTAAATAGCATGGGTATAAAAATACCCACTTGGGCATTGTTATGAAATATTTTTCATAAAATTTTTAAAAATGAATTTCAAATAGAAACTTCAAAGCATTTATTTTTCTTTATTCATTTATATTTTTTGTAGTTTCGGCATGAAATTGTGTAAAAAAAATCTCTTGGATGGACATTCAAATTGTATTTTGTACAACCGTATTTTACTTTCGCACCACATTGCAAACAGCAACCGCGTTTTCCAATGTTATCTATTATGTGGTCAAATTTATCAGTGTGTTTTGCTATTTGCTGCGCAATTGTGATAACTTTTCCATCACAACGTCGAGTTTCACGATTTCTACCAATGTTTCAACAAAAATCGAGTTGGCTTATAGATGGCAAACCTTCACTTTAACTGCACAAGCAGAGTAGTTTCCATGCGTTTACCACAGCTGCGTCAATTGCGTTAGTGAGGAATGGCCAATACCACTTCCTTTCGCGGCCTCGCATACGGTAATTGTTAATGTAACATTATATTGACTTGGATCTAAAATATTTTCCAATAATCGTAGTACCACGTTTTCTGCAAGGTCAGACTTATTTTTAGCAGAAGCGCCAGCATATGGGATAAAGGGATAACAATATCATGTCATAGAAGCCAACACCCAGTATTTGTAGCCAAATGGCGACAATTATATGCGATCATCTGTTCGTGCATAGAAAGACGTTTTATTTAGTGCATTGTTTAATGGAGTAGTTTTGGCAAATTTATCACTCTTGTCAAGAACGTGTTATTTTCAATAAAACTCTAAAAAATAAAATTATTTTAATACACACTTATTCCGAAGTGGGTAGAAAAATACCCATGCCCTACAGAGGCTCCCATGACACTTAAAAAAAAAATAAAAATATTCTTATCGGTACAAATACTCCAAATACTGTTTGTGCCAAATTTCACCAAAATCGGACCACGGATTAATGGGTTAAATAGTATGTGTGGGTGGCGACTTAAAACCTTAAATTTAAAAAACTAATGGAAACACAAATGGTTTGAAATTTTGTCCAGTTTATTTTTTGCTGTAAAATACAATTGTTCCGGTTAGAAATGGAAAATTATTTCATTTATATGCCTACTGAGGCCTGCCTCACAGTACCTCATTCGATTCCACCAATTTTAGAGCATTTATTCCAGTGTATGGGATCATATTACTGCAAAGGCATCAGGTTTGTCAGCATAACACAGCGTTTACTACGGTACATGCTTTGCTTTTATTTTTATTTTCATATGAAAACAAACAATCAACAGCACACCTTAATTTACTGCTTTATTTACGTTAAAATGTCAATTGACCTCTTTCTCTGCGCATATTTGCTTTAATATTGGTCAGCATCAGTAATTCCTACGCTAACCGTACGTGGTGGAAGACAAAATTTCATCTTAAGCCGCACACTGGCCACGAGATTGATGAACTAATCAATTACTTCAAGAGATTTTCACACTTTGCTTGGCAGACGAATAAATAAATCGACAATCGACAAATCCTGATATCGATACACACACATTTGATTGACATATTGTAGACGGTATTTGCATAATTATTTTATCGTAAGAAAAGGTCAATTAGTCTATGGATAAAATAAACCTGTTAAATGTCATGTGATACTAAGGAAACGGAAATGGATGGAAGTTGTTTAACATTTTTTCTTTTTTTTTATTTACTTAGATATCTTGTCTTACTTTAAATCATTGGATATTAAAATAAAATGGAAAAATTATCAATAGCAATAACTGACTATAGAGAATGTAAATAATTCTAAAGGGTGGACCATTTAAAATTTTGAATTTTTAAAATGCATTAAAGCAATTCGAAATTTTGCGAAACCAAACTTATTTTCTTGTTCGAAAGCTTAAAGCTCCGGTTAGATATGGAATATTATTTCATTCATGTAGATGCTGCGGCTGGTCTTGCAGTACTTCATTCCATGTGAACAATTTTCGTGCAGTTTTTCATTATATTGGGTCGTATTGTATGTCGGTAATGGCTGGTATCACGAATGTTCGCCTTCAAATGTTTAATTGTCTCGGGTTTGTGGTCATAACACTTCTCTTGAACGGTACACCACTGAAAATAGCCCAACGGTATGAGACATCGGCCTTTTGCCATCACCATTTTGTATAATTAAACGGCTATAAAACATTTGTTGTTTGCGTCATAAGATGTGGGGGCCAGGTCCAATCGTTCTATTGAAAACAAACGTGGTCCAGATTAATAGCATCAAGGCTATCAGGATGTGTTATCATGGTTTTTTTTTGGGAAAATCGACGTCATCGTGTAGTTTCTTAGCGGCCCATTTCTTGAGAACGATGCTGAGTTCATGTGAATGGATTCTCACGCACACTTTCAGCCGCAGCTGTACACCGATATTTTCTGATGTACTTCTCGTATGAGTACGCTCAAGTCTTGGCCATTCACCAACATAGATCAGCAATGAATCGTTTTTCCGCTACTCATAAGCTCTCATGCAATTTTGAGTATGAATGAATCAACAGAATTGATATCCAACTACTCTGATTCAATCGTACTCGCTGCAACATTGATTTATAAATATAAGTAGCAATAAGTATGAGTACAACATTGACATTAAACTCACAACATTCTAAATATGTTCGATTTCTACGCCAACTCATTCAGATTCATAAATTTATTTACAAATACTTATATAAATACTTATAATTCATTCAAGTGGTTCGAATCATTCATTAAAATTTACAGCCTTTATTGTTGTTGCATATACAAACAAAGAAGAAAGGAAAGCCAAAGACAACAAGCAAAGCATACACACAGTCTTCTTGTGAGTATAATTGTATTCGTACGCGAATCATACTTATTTTATGGTTCGAGTAAATGTTAAGTAGAGACGAGATGAAGTCAATAACATCACGCGTATTGTTAAGTATAAGTACGACGTGTACTTCCAACTTTGAGTATGAGTATGATATCAAAATAAGTATGAAATTGTAACTATGGCTCGAACCTACTCATCGTTTTGAATACTTATTGCTGATCTCTGATCACCAATCAAACCAAAAAGAGACACGAACTTTATCAACAAACTTGCGTATACCAAGCACTGTTGTACCTTCTCTTCAACCAAATTTAGAATACCATTTTCAGGCAATTTCTGACCAATTGAATTTGTTTTTTCAAAAAGGATTCCCTGTAAATTCTAACATTGGCTCAGCAAAAATCGACTCATTATGTTCAGTGAAGATAAATACTGTATTTTGTAACAGAATAGAATGATATAAGTATTGCTGATGGCTCAAACGTAATACGATAGATGGCTCACCCTATACATTAATGGTAAGTATTTAATTAATTACGAAATAATGCCTTTAAGTGCTTAATTATAACATAACTTTGTTATTATTCGTTTGTTAATGTACAGCATTGGGCCATTATTCCCTTTTTGTTAATTATTTCCGACTTATTGATTAATGCACACGGTGTTAATACTGTTCAATGAACGTTTATTAACGAATAAATATTATTTTCATACTATATTTGTTTGCTTTCAGAAGATATTTTATTACGTTGCTGTCATAAAAATTTTATGCTTTCAGCACTTTTTTTTTTGGCATAAGGATTCACAGGATAATTTTGCTGTTGCTGTGCGTATGTGCCATAAAAGTATTATTTATTGACAAATAAAGTGATGAAAGTGATACTTAATTGGTACATATAATTAAAGGTATTCAAATTACAAACAGATTTCAGATTATACTTTAGGCAACATGTCTTTATACTTTAGTCCTTGCTGAAGATTTACTTGCATAAACATTTTATAAATGCCAGGCAGGATGGAAATTTTTTCTTTCTTTTTTCTTTCGTTTTTTTAATGGCGTAAATGGTGTAACGCCATATAAAATGCTGAAATTTTATATAAAAATAAAAAACTTTTTTTTATTATTATCGAATAAATAATGACTCACTTTCATAGTATTAGTACATACATTAGACTATGATATCCCTTAATATCCTGATTGATTGCACAATTCATCTTTTATGTTCATTAATAAATAAAATCAATTATTCCCGCTCATAATAATATCTTTTACAAAAAAGTTTCTCTCCTTTTAATTTAGCAATATTCGAATTCAATGAAATGTTTTATGTGTTAATTGAATAAGACTCAGGCTAACAAGCGTATGAAGCAATATTTCACCATTGTTCAGTTCGTAACAGATTCTGAGAATTATTTGATTTGATTCAGTGAACAATAAAGCCTAAAAAAAAACGAATTCTTAATAACAATAAAATGGTTTTCATTTACAATGAAAATCAACATTTTATTGAAAATATCACAAATTTAAGTAGGATATCAACAAAGGATTTGAATTTAGGAATTCAAAGGAATTGAATAATTGAACTCACATGAGTCGTTTGTGTGAAAAACTTATTAAAGTAGGAACATTATAAACAATTTCTGGGAAATCCGATTGCTATGAATATTAAAAATATTTTCAAGATTCTCTTCAGGATTTTAGTGTTAGAAAAATTCTTAATTGAGTAAAAAAAAGGTCTTATACTCAACCTTTATCTAGCTCATAACTTTTGCAACATACGCTTCCAATTAAATTAACAATTAGCAGTTTAACACCACAAAGATTGAACATCTTATTAGGCGTGAGCCCTCCGTTTCAGACTAGGAATGCCAAACGGCATCGATTTTAAAAATCCCGAGATATAATTCGGGATCCAAAAATCCCCAAAAATCATAGGAAAAATCGCGATTTTCCGTAAATAATCAAAATATTTTGTTAACAAAATCATTTGTATTCCAATTATATATACCAGATTTATAAATTAAAAATAAAATATAAAAACAGCAAGATAAAATATAACAAAAACGCGTAAATTAACAAAAATAAAAATTATTCATGCTACATATCCAAATGCATTAGTTTTAGGAAAATTATTTGAATTCCAATAAAAAGATTAAAGCATCTAACATGTGATCTGATAGGATTGAATGAATTTTGTTGTAAACATAACCTGCCGTTTAAAAACACTTCTCGCAATCAACATTTGTTGGTAAAATAGTTCCAAGATAACTGTATGCACTTTGTAAATATTTACCTCTACCACCTTCTGATGTAAATAAATCTATTTCTTTGGACAGTTGAGTATCTAAATGAGTTGACCTATTAATTCATTTTATAAGGCTTTTTGCATTCTTCAATGCCATCAAATAAGTTTTTATCAATGGGAGTAGGGGCTAAGTGATTTTTTTCATTGATAAAGATTTTTTTTCAGTGATATTGAATTTTTTTCGTTTTGTAAGGTCAAAATACATATGAATTCACAATTCCGAAAAATCCCGGAATAAGTTCTTGATTTACGGGATTCACAAAAATCCCGAGTTCCGGGATTTCGGTACCCTAGTGAGTACTGATAAATATTAAGGATATTATTATTCCTATTTACATCTCACTAGTAAGACGTCAGCATTTACTAAACCTTTGCCAACATATTTGAAATACAAAAGTAAAATAAATAAAAAGTTATCAACCTTGAAAAACAAAACAAAAAAAACTTGTTACATTAAATCATATTACCTGTCCAAAATGAAAATCGTACGACTAGGCAAATGTCTATATAAAAACATTTCAAGGCCATAAATGAAAAAGAAAAAAAATCAGAAATATTTTAGATAAACAAGCCAAAAGAATGTAAATATTTGTACAAGAAGACATCCTTTTTCCTTTAATTTTGTGAAAGCTTCACACAACTAAATAAACTTAAAACACATGTGAAAGTGTAAGATTTCGGGTGTGTTTGTGTTAAACACAATGGCGCCCTTTGAACATTTTGTCATATTAAATGTACTTATGAAGTCCCTTTCTCTTGCGTATCGTATGTCATGCATGTCAGGCAGTCAAATGCGTTATGTCGGTTGTGTTCATAAAGTAGAAAAAAAAGTCTCACCATAGTGACATTTCCCCATAGAGAAGGAAACAACATGTCCTTAAGCAACCCATCCTTTTCCATTCCCGTACATACATACGTATGCATTCCCAACTTCTATTATGAATTCTTGAATACACTTTTTTTTTCTGATTATCATAAGCAACTCATTGTAATAATCAGCATTTTCATCAACATCATTAGCATTAAAATCATGATCATCATCATTATTATTATCATAAAAAGAAAAGTAAAAGAAAAAACAACGAAACTTTTTATGTGTGTGGGTTAGACAAATATTTTTCATTTCTTAATAATGCCTGCAAAAGTATGTTTATGGTCTTCATAATTTCGTTGGAAAATGTTTATTTGAGAATTGAACGTAAACAAGTAAAAAAAAGGGTCAGCTTTGGGTAGGAGTGAAATTTCCTTTCCGTTTTTTTTTTTTTTTTGTAAACAGAATTTCATTATTCAATGTGTCAATATGTCCATAAAAGATGTCATGTGATTTAAGACTTTAATTTTATGAGCCGAGTAATAATATTTTTGAATGTCAATATTTATTTAAAATTGTATGTGATACAATATAAACGAAGATTTTAATCGAGAAAATATGCATGAACAGTAAATTAATATTTTTTAATGGCAACTTATGGTATAAACGTTTTATATTGCCATACAAGAACTTGTTTTCACTGTATTTCATACAAGTTATGGTAAAAAAAAATCAAAAACATCATATTCTTTCGAGTTAAACTTTATAATATCAAGTCTCGATAAAATTTGAAAACTAATTACTTGTCATCGTTTCTACATAAGCCGGAAAACATTAACATTACCCACTACACAAGTGAAAGATCTTTTTTTTCTCGATATAAACTGAGTTTTGAGTTTAATTTCCTCTTTCCCGAAAGCATCTTTCAACCATGCAGATCATTTTACAAAAATATCTAATTTCTTATCACCGAAATTAAACAATCCACAGAATAACTCAGACCATATCCAAGTTTTGGTTAGAAAAAAGAAGGAAAAAATTTTCCAAGAACATAATTGTAAAGCGACTTATTACGTAGATTGGAAAAAAAAATCAAAATATATATACAGTCAAACCCGGTTATAACGAACTGCGTGGGATCAGAAAAAAGAGTTCGTTATAGGCAAAGTTCGTAATAAACGGAGTGAAGTCATAGAAAAAAATATAAAATAAAAAGAATTTTTTTCATTTATTAAAAACAAAATGTATTTTTTTAATGAAAACCAAAAATATTTGTTAATTCTTTTTGCCTATCAGCTGATTAAAGATACTGAGTTATAATTTAATGCTGCCATATTAAATAAAAGCAAAGACTATTGCCACACTTCAAAGTTTTTTGTGAGACTTCGCTATAAAAGAAGGTAAAATGTTTGCAATTTAATTACTGGGACCATTTAACCGAGATTTCTTTATAAACGTGTTCGTAAATAAAAATTGGTATTCAAACGTTGGAACTTGAAAATATGAATTCGTTATGACCGAGTTTGTTATCAAAGAGTTTAACAATAATTGCATACGAAATGTATTACTCATACGCATAGTATTACAATTATAAGAATAGTTACGTTGAAAAGTATGCAATAAAAAATTTTTAATTTTAATGTCATATATGAAACTAAATGAATTAAATATCACTCATACGTCACATATGTACCTTTCATGAATGAATTTTACGCTCCTGTATTGCAACTAGGGATGCCAAACGGGATCGATTTTTAAAAATCCTGGGATACGGGATTTTGTAAATCCCGATCCCGAAATTCCGGGATATTTCGGGACAATTCGGGATCTAAATATCCCGAAAAATCACATGAAAAATCGCGATTTTCTCTTAATAATAAAAATATTTTGTTAACAAAATCATTTGTATTCCAATTATGTATATCAAAATTATATATCATTTAAAATAAAATATAAAAACAGCAATAAATTATTTGGATTCCCAGAAAACGATTAAAGCATTTACCATGTGATCTGATAGGCTTGAACGAATTTTGTTGTCAACATACGCTGGCGTTGAAAAACATTTCTCGCAATCAACATTTGTTGGTAAAATAGTTCCAAGATAGCTGTATGCACTTTGTAAATATTTACCTCTACCACCTCCTGATGTAAATAAATCTATTTCTTTGGACGGTTGAGCATCTAAATTAGTTAATCTTTTAATTCGTTTTGCATTGTTCGATGACTTCAAATAATTTTTATCACTGGAAGAAGGGTTTTCTTCATCTGAGATGCTATTATCGAAGTCAAGTGATATAGAATTATTTTTTAGGACCTTTTGTAGGGTCAAAATACATATGAATTCACAATCCCGAAAACCCCGGGACAAGGTTTTAAAAATCTCGGGATTCTGGATTTTCTGATTCCCGAAAATCCCAGGATTTCGGGATTTCCCGATTGGCATCCCTAATTGCAATATAGTCATATCTCAAAAAAGAAACTTGAACATGACAAAATACGATTTAAGTTTTCAAGACAAAAGTCCTATAATCTAATTACCGCAAACACTTTTTGCGATAACTTCGGTTCAGCTTGGGATATAAAACTGATTTTTTTTCAACATGTACAGAAGGTCTAAAAGAGCAGTTTTGCTGAAGTAACTACAAAATTTTAATTTTTTGAGACTATGACTATGTTGCAATAAAGGAGCGATATTAATTTTTAATGTTCTTACATTTTTAAATTCTATCACTTAAATACTGAAAAAATTTGCTTAAGATGTGCCGATCCGTTCCGAAGTTATAATGCAAAATCGACTTTGAATATACATAGAGTCGTCTGTCGCGTGGAAACTTTGTGAGCTCATAACTCAAAACGTATTTTTTCGACTTATAGAACGGCGGCGTCGATATAATGAATATATGGGCCATTTAAAAATGTCAAACATAAACGGGTTTGAAATTTTGCAAAATTTATTTCTTTTGTTGTGAAATACAATTACTTCAGTTCGAAATGGAATCTTATTTCATTCTTAAGGCTAACGTGGCTGGCTTCATAGTACCTTATTCGATCAGAACAATTTTCATGCACTTTTTCAAGTGTATGGGATCGTATCTCGGTCAATATTTTGTACAACATTTTCAAACAAATTTCGATCAACTATCTTTGCTTTAAAAAAAATTTCCAATAAACTCCAATATTGGCTTTAAGTCTAATAAGCCAATACACTACCTACTAGACTACGGCGACATCACTGAAAAATGAGTGAAAAATTCACAGGACGACCTGTCTTTGACAATGCCAATGGCCAGTGTGACCGATCCACCACAGATTAGTAATAATGTAAGTGACATCATGCTACCAAGAATTTTGTGTGACAGAATAAAAGCAACTGGAACATGTTTTTTTGAGAAATTTTCGGAAAAAATTTAAAATAGAAGTGAAGTTTACTTAGGAATTAATGCTTCTCAGTAATGCCTCTAAGTATGAAAAAGCAATTTTTAGTCTTTTTTTTATAAACTAGCACTCGGGGGCCATCCCTACTCATGCAGTGCATTGTGCAGGTTTAGGAAAGTTGGAAAGAAGAAAGATGAAATGGCAAGGAAACGAGTTACTGCTAGGTGATGACTATAAAATGGCCAGTGCCATACCTTCACCATTAGACAGTCTACTGAAATCGTCACCAAGCCGTCCGCAGTTTCTTACACTACTTGTGTTGTGTGTGTTAATTTTATACATAAGTGGCGGGACCTACAATTTAAAGTCGTCATATTGTATCGGGTAAAGTACACTATTGTACAAAAACATAACCACAAGGATAATAGGCCATCATATTTGATGGATTTGTGGCCCCGCTGATATTTGTGGAACCAAAAAAACCAAAAAATCCTAAGAAAATGTGTAACAATTTAGAAGACTAATTCAGAGTTTTTGTTTATTCAACTTTATAAATTAAACATGACAAATTAAAAAAAATATTAAATTTCATATAAATTAAAAATTTTCCTTTGCACAATTCAGTGGAGTATTCAATTTTAATAATAATTGCGTTATAAAAAATCACAGCTGCTAATACCACACTAATCTGCCTTAAAATGAAATCCATAAATAAAATTAGGATTTCTGTTATTATTTCGTTCTTAACGTAAAATTGCAAAAATTAAGATCCTTAAAAAGAATTTGTTATGGTTTAATAAACACGTTATTTTATAAGTTGTATTAAAAATGCATATTTTATATGAATTTAGTTTAAGATAAAGTACAAAACATAATTTTATAAAAACAAAAAAATAATCCTAAAACCAAAAGCTTCTTATTGTTCATATTATTATTGGGGTATTGTAGTAAAAAAAATCCAAAGTTGTCTTCATTTATAATAGAGTACCTGGTTATAATCTAGAATGGATGATTTTATAAAAGAGTTCGTAAAAGTTTTAATGGATTTTCCATTCAATATTGCCAAAATAGTGTATGAAAATAAATTCTTAACAAAATTGTTTTAATATTTTAATATTTCGTTTAATATTTTCGGATTTGTTTTTTAATATGTGTTAATGGACTAAATTTTATACGCATTATTATTAAAATTCTTATAAAGATTTCTTTTTTTTATTTTTTGTTCAAAAGAGAAACTTATTTATTAGGAACAGAATAACATAATAACACAGAACAGGATACCCTAAATATTACCCTTGTCTAAGCATGATCTTTATTAGTTAACAGTACAAGAGAAAAATTTACTTCCACTTCACTTTAAAAAAAAAAGAAATTATCGTTACAACCTTTTAGTGACAGTTTCACACACCACACATATGTATCTTGTATGTGTTGATTTGCTGGAACAGTTTAAAGTCAGTTTTGATCTACAGATTTTTGAAAAGCTTTTCATGATAGTTTTTATTGAATTTAAGAATTTTTTCCAGACCACTATTGTGCCAACTGCTATAAACATTTTGGGACCAACTTCAGATTGTTATCACATGTAAACCGCTCGTCTGACTGTTGACAGATTTATTCCAGTGACACTTCATTTTATTATTTACAAGCTTACAAAAGCATTTTGATCTATTGCATTCAGAAAAAAATTTATTCTTGATGGAATTCAAGCGTAATAGAGTTATTGCTTTATATTTGGCTGGAAAACAACAGGTGGCCATCGTTAGAGCCCTCCAGCACTAAAATGTGAATAAATCTTTTGTTTCTCGTACCACTGCTCGGTAGCGTGATACTAGCAGTGTTACATCGCGTCCAAATGTAAACGAAAAAAGCGATAACAACACCAAAAACGATCCGAAAAGTGAAGGCCAGATTTGATCAAAATCTACGTCGCAGTAGTAGAAAAAGTATTCGTAAGCTGAACATATCGCGAGAACAGATGCAACACTTATTGAAAAATGTGGTTCCAAAAAGTGCAAGAGCTCAGCGATGGACAAAAAGGTTAGACTGGAAAGACGCAGGGAGTTACTTCGATTGCACGAAAGTGGCCAGTTACCGAATTTGGTTTTCTCCGATGAGAAGCCATTCCAAATTCAGTAGCTTATGAGCAAAGAAAATCTTTGCGTTTATTTGCCAAAGAGGTCAACTAAAAATTTATACCTGCGATTAACTACCAGAACTCAAGCGCCGCCGATTGAAGTAAATGAAATGATTGAAATAAATGCCGAATATTATCGGGAAAATGTCTTAAAGACAGTATTGAAGCCCTGGGCAAGCAAACATTTCGGCCGCAGACCATGGACCTTCCAACAGGACTCAGCACACCAAAATCTCCGGATCTCAATCTGTTGGACTTTTGTGCCTGGGCATTTTGGAAAGTAAGGCTATCACTAAAAAATGCTATATATGTGTCGATTACCTCAAGGCATCGCTTTGCCAGAAATGGACCTAAATACCGCAAAGCTACTTTTGTGCAGTCGGTGATGGCTTTGAAGGCCGTTTGAAGGCCATAATTCATACCAAAGGTGGCCAATTCGGACAAATCTAAACTGATTTTACTTTCCTTTGTTGCATTATATACCAGCCACCCTGTACATATATATAGATTGCTGTATTTGTAGCTTTGCGTTTTTCTTTTTTTGACAGCATAACGCATTTTTATTAATACAACACGCATTTTTTCACAATATTTGAACTCCATCAACCAAAGCGTTGTAAATCTGTTATCGACATATAAAAAAAATTTAAATTTCCATCATCTCTATACTTTTATCCATAACTGTATATGTAAATTTAAGTAGTCCATTGCACGTACAGATTATAATTCTTATCATACGTTTATATTCCCTTTTTTTGCATTAGCATCCCTTGCTAGAAAGGGAGAGGACACGCACAGAACGTAGTAACCTTTTAAAGGTTTTTATTGCTTTTATCACATACTTTTTATATTGGATTTTTCAAAACGTATGTTTCTGTATCTATAATACATAAAAATTACGATAAATAGACGTGCCATAAAGCCACTCCATAGCAATGTAAGTTTTTGTCATTAAAAAAATTTTTTTAACAAATTGAGTAGAATTCACTGCTTCAAAGTTTATGTTTTATTACATAAAAAACAAACGTTAATTCAAAATCTTTCATAGAAATATATGTGCCAGTCCTCATATCATTATTGCCCATGGTATTAATCTTTGTGAGATTCTCTTCTGTTTAGTCTTTGAAAAGCACAAAAGAAATTTGTGGGTGTTCCCTGAAATGTGTGTAAAGATATGTAGATATCGAAAATTTTTCTTTTTAATCAAATAATAATATCGATAGTTATCGATAATTATCGATGTCGATAACTATATCGATAGTTGTCGTAATTATCGATGTCGATAATTATATTGATGACTATGTTTTGACAGCTATGAGTTTTTGGAAGTTATCATTACCCGTTGAATGGTAAAACAACGCTTCCATATTTTGTAGTTCATATCGGCCTTCTTTTATTCTACTGCCTAGAACAAAAGCAACTTAAAATTTAAAATAACGGATTTTTGAAAAAGTTGCCGAAATTCTATAAAATACAAGAATTGAAAACAATACTATTTGCCATATACAATGGAATGGCCAGCATTGCTATCGAACAATCAATAATTAGGTGCAAATCGAACCCCCTTCAAACTTTAAAGAGCTTAGTTACAAGACCTACCCAAAGCCTGTACCGTGACAAACTCAAGGATACGCAGCCCAGTTACCATCTACGACATATTAATACTTCCAAGCATTTATTCTGATGACCCAATCTCATTACCACAGAGTTTACATTTTGAATATGTGTAGTTTGAGTTTATAGTGCCCCGTCTAAGAAGCAGTTGCTAACCTCAGGGATATTTTTAGGTAATCTGATGAATGTGCCAAAACTTCAATCATTTGAATTGTCCAATAAAAGTTTTTCTTACCTCAAATCCATTTGTTTTGAGAAAAGTATTCGTCACTCTATATATTTCCTTTCGTTGAATAAACCGAATTTTTCGACAGGAAAATCTTAGAGATTTCAGCAGTATGAACTTGGAATATTTCACTGGTTAGGCCTACAAAATATGGCTATAGCTAGTACATGCTTGTATCGAATAAAGTAAACATAAATTAGTTACTACTTCGACAAACATTAGCTAGACTTTAACTAAAGTAAAAAGGACTCTGCAGCTTGTCCTTGGCAATACTGACCACATTCCTAAATTGGTTCCATATTGCACGGATTCTAAAACTGCAACAGCAGAAGCCGTTCAAGTTGTAAAATATGCAAGAAAACTTTTTGTGTTGATCGAGGGTGCTTTTGAATAATGCTGTCATAATTTGCCACTGTGCTAATTTGAGTACACACCAGAGATCAGTAACGATTCAAATTGTACTTATAATTTCTGATGCTTATATACATTCATATTTATTTCATTATCATACTCATACTACTCATACTCAAAGTTGGAAGTACTCCCCGTATTCATACTTAACAATACGCATGATGTTATTGACTTTGACTCGTCTCTACTGAACATTTACACGAAGCATCAAATAAGTATGAATCGTGTACGAACACTATTATACTCACAAGAAGATTGTGTGTATGCTTTGCTTGTTGTCTCTGGGTTTCCTTTTTTCATTGTTTGTATATGCAACAACAAAAAAAAAACTGTAAATTTTTATGAATGATTCGAATCACTTATAAGTATTTTTCTAAATTTATGAATCAGAATGAGTAGGCGTATGAATCAAACATATTTCGCATGTTGTGAGTTTAATGCCAACGTTATACTCATACTCATTGCTACTTATACTTATAAATCAATGTTGCAGCGACTACGAATGAATCAGAGTAGTTGAATTTAAATTCTGTTGATTTATTCATACTCAAAATAGCATGAGTGCTTATGAGTAGCGGAAAAACGATTCATTGCTGATCTCTGGTACATAGCTTTTATGAGCATAAATAAAAAATTTTACTTAATTTTTTTGTTTTCTTGTGTTCTTATAGAATTAATTTTAAATAAATGGAGTTGAGCTTGCCGTTCTTCGGTTTGGCTTTAACCATGATTTATTTGAGTTAAATTGTTCCCTTGTCATTCATAGAAATTTTGAAAATAACATCAAATTTACTTTAAAAATCTTTCAAAGTAAATGATTCAATTTACTAAACGAGTATAAATTGCATGATGCCATTAACGTATATGGAATTATAACAGCATAAAGAGCATTCACAGATATGTGTTACGATATATTAGGGAAGTACAATTTGTGATAATCATATCATGAAAAGAAAAAAATTAACAAATTCTATTGACTACAAGTGTATTTGTAAATCTCCTTTGATTTCTTCCTGTCCTTAAGTGCAAACGATAACAGAAATATCTCTTCATTCTTATACCGACAGATTCTGAAGACTTTTCCTGTTTCGACATGTGTGCACCTGAGGCCAGTGTACCGTCATAACTGCTACAACCTTTCTTCGACAGTCCGATTCCTACAGGGTAGCTGATATGTATTGCAACCAACTTCAGGTTGTTATCATTTGTAAACCGCTCGTCTGATTACTAACAGATTTAATCCGCTGACAGTTCATTTTATTATTTACAAGCTTACAAAAGTATTTTGATGATCTATTGCATTCAGAAAAAAAGGTATTCGTGATGGAATTCAAGAGTGAGAGTCAAGTGTGATTGCTTTATATTTGGCTATTGTTAGGGCCCTCTAGCATTTAAATGCTCGTACCATTGATCGTTACCGTGATACTGGCTGTGTTCCAATGCGTCCAAAAAGTGAACGAAAAGAAACGGTAGCAACACCAGAAATGATCCGAAAAGTGAAGCCCAGATTTGACCGAGATCCACATCGCAATGGTAGAAAAATTACTCATGAGAACGAATGCAACACTTATTGAGAAGTGAGCTTGGACTAAAGTCATTGAAGTTCCAAAAAGTGCAAGAGCTCATCGATGAAAAAAAAAAGTTAGACTGGAAAGAGCCAAGGAGTTACTTCGCTTGCACGAATGTGGTCAGTTATCGAATTTGGTTTTCTCCGACGACAAGCCATTCTAAATGGAGCAGATTGTGAACAAATAAAGTGATTGGCGCCAGAACTCAAGCTCCGTTGATGGTAATGTTGCGAACCTCCGTAACGGCCGATGGTTGCTCCCCGCTCGTATTCATCGACCGTGGGGTCAAAATAAATGCCAAATATTATCGAAAAAATGTCCTAAATACAGTACTGAAGCCCTAGGCAAACAAACATTTCGGCCGCAGACCATGGACATTCTAACAGGACTCAGCACTTCGGTACTCAGCACACGTCAATCAAGAATGCCTTAAAAAGGAGGTTCTTTACTTAATTTCAACTGCACAATGGTCACCAAAATCTCCGGATCTCAATCCGTTGGACTTTTGCGCCTGGGACATTTTGGAGAGTAAAGTTCTCACTAAAAAATACCAAAGTGTCGATCGATCATCTCAAGACGGCTCTTCGCTGGGAATGGGCAATAACACCGCAGAGCCACTTTGGTGCAGCTTGTGATGGCTTTGTCGGCCGTTTGAGGGACATAATTCGTACCAAAGGTGGCCAATTCGAACAAATCTAAACTGATTATAAAATTTGATAATATTTTTAACATTTTTTGCGTTTGAACAATAAAATTAAAAAAAAAAAAATTAAAAAAATATAGCGCTTTACTTTGTTGCATAATATATCAGTCACCGTGTAGGATAATGAAATCTTTTTTAAAATACCTATGCCAAAATACTGTTGCATTTTATCTGAGTGTATTCCTTTAGTAATTATCGGTTATTTATTGTTCATTTAACACTGCTCATACATAATTAAATAAATTGGAGACAAGTATCAGGAATAATTGTGTTCATAATTAACAGCATAACGTGTGGTTAAATAAATAATTGAAATATTCATAAAATATTCATACACGGTTCTTTAAATACGTACATATTTTTATTAAATGCAAAATAAATCTAAAAATTTAAAATGGAATTTAATCATTATTGAAAGTATAATTAATATAGTTTGCAATATAATAAGACACCAGGAATCTGAACAACTACCAGCAATATGTTTCCTATTAGGGTGGTCATGAGAATGCAATCATTTTTGAATTTAGCACAATTTCAAAGTGTCGAATAAAGCACTTTATGGGTTCTAATTTCTTAATCAACATCCTACTCTTTGTACGTCACTAGGAAAACATTTAAATATCTAATGCCTTGCGACCACTTTACTCATTATTTCAAGCAATAATTTCCTAACTTTGACATTTGAAAACACTATCCTATTGATGTTATATCTGTCAAAATAGTTGTCATTTATTTACCCTGTTTTACACAATTACCATATACTGACGAGCAAATAATAAAATTGCTTTATTAAAATTGGAGTTCCTTTCGGGCAACGTGCCGTGCGCTTCATACATTTTACGATCGACGAAGTCGTTTACAGGACTATTCGCAATGTTATTGAAGCCAAGAATAATACACTAAAGATTATGCCATCACGCACAGAAAATTATAACTTTCTGCACATATTGAATCAATGACGTCACGAAAATTGTTTTCATTGTTTTCCTATTGGCTAATGATAATGTAAGTTATATCGCAGGACTGCCAACTACTTTCACATAGTGCATACGCTTATCAGAAGAAATGTTACATTTCACATGTGAAAAACACTTGGAAACATTTAAAATAGCCTAACTACGTCATCCAATGGGAAATCATGAGCAAGGCATAATCTTTAGTTTATCATTCTTGACTGAAGCTACAACTGTCAAAAAAGTTGACATTTATACTCTCTGTTTGACATAATTACTATGGATTGATAGAGCATTCAACAGGATTGGCTAATCATAAAATTGTTTTATAGAAATGGGAGCTCCGATCCCTTCGTTTCTTTTTCGACCGCCAAAGTCGTCTAGAGGACAAGTGGAGAAATTTGAATTTGATTAAGTAAACGATAGACTAACATCGTTGTGGCCTGGTCAAACATTTCCAACATAAGGAAATAAGAAAAAATGTTTCTGAGAGTAAATAAAACTGCCATGAAAAATTCTTCTCAAAAATCTATCGTTCGGGATCGACTTCGAACTTTAGGTACTACCACTAATGTATAAAATTAACACCCACAACATAAGTGGTGTGCTAAGCTAGGATTTAATCCTGAGTGCGGGATTGTAATAATGTGAATAGCTGCCAGATTTGACGATTTATCATCATTTTGACGTTTTATGTCCTTATTTTGATGATTTTTAGCAATTAAAAATTTACATCATGTGTTTACTTTTACTTTAGGTACATTAAAGACTTCCTTAAGCTGGGTGTAAAGTATTATATTTTTAAGTTACGTTCAAAGACTTGTGATGATTTTTCTGTGTTTTATACTGTTTTAATCCATTAGAAGCCAAAAAATTTCAACTCACAAATAACATTGTAGTTGATAATAAATTATCATATGCCGTTGCAGAAAATTTTAAAAATAGGATTATAGCTTCGAATATGTATTACCATCGGAAGAATAATGGTAAGTGCCATTATTATTATTATTTTTTTCACACGAGCAACAGCTCAGGGGATGGCATTGTTTTTGGAACTAAAAAAATATATTATTGAAATGAAGAAAGAGGGAGCGGTGTTTATGGATACTAGGTTTGAATATTTTTATACCATAAGTAACAGGAAAGATCTCTGTAAGAAGGCAGTTTCTACTTACGTATAGTCCGTCTAACAAACGTACTTTGTCTGTAATGCAGTGTGCGATACACTGGCAAATTGACCAAATGCGGATGTGCCGTCCGAGAAAGACGAGTGTTGCGTTGGAATACATGATTTTCATAACCAACTCTATTTATTCCACTCGAGCAATATCTATTGTAGAAGCGATAGAATAGTTACACAAGCCACATTGCAATGTCGCTCCAATGAATCAATGGCGTTGAAACACTATCGTGATTAACGATCTACTAATGCCTCTCCTTTAAATGGTCGGAAGCCTCCCAATAGATTTAAGGGCCTACCCATACATGTAAGTTGCATTCCATTTTCGGTCGGTTATAAGTAGATCAGATGAAGTGAAGCATTTATTGCAGCGTTTTAAGAAAAGTCAAGATCCTCTCACTCCCTAATATTTACACCACACATAGGTATAGATGATGCAATATTATCACTGCTTAACATTGGCTTTATATACGTTTTTGTTTTTAGAACCTTTTAATTAATTTTTTTATTTTTTCTAACGATTATTTTACGATTTCAATGAACGTCTTTGACCACTTTGACGATTTTTTCTCAAATATTTGACGATTTGATGCTGGCTGCTATGAATGTGACTCAGGTTTGCATTCGTACAAAATGCAACTCAAGGTTAACATTGTATTCGCCGAATGCGCTTTTTAACAGTCCGTATATCAACATAATTTCTGGAGAATGGGTTGGTAGATAATGGTATTAATAGGTTTTTAAAAGGAATAACAAACTTCGTTGATATGTCACACATACTTTGTTTAATGAATGTGAAGTCGCCGTGGTCTAGTGGGTAGTGTGTTCGCTTATTAGACGAAAGAATCTCAGGTCAGACATCAAAACGAAAAATATTTCTTCGGCGACTTCCTCTCAGCAGATTTCTGGCTAAGACTCTGAGAGAAAAAATTGCCATGAAAAGCTTCTCAAAAATCTGTCGTTCGGAGTCGACTTTAAACTGTAGGTTCCGCCACTCATGTATAAAATTTACGCACACAACATAAGTGGTGTGAGAAGCTAGGTCGTAATCCTGACTGAAGGGTGTTGTAATGGCCAATTACGTACTTTACTTTGTTTAATTATGTTTTAATTTAACACATTTCTGCCCTCTGTACTATTATAGTAAACAACTTCAAATTGAAGTAAAAATTACAAAATACAGTTTCTTATTCTGGCAACACTTGCCATCAGATTTGACGATTTATCGTCATTTCGACGATTTTGAGCTCCAAAAATATCATTTTGACGATAAGACGATTTATGCCCTTATTTTGACGATTTTTAACAATTAAAAATTTATATCAAAAAGCCTCCTGAAGCTTTGTATTTGCTTTGCAATTGTTACTTTTGCCTATTTATGTTATTAAAGAGTAAAGTATAATATATCGAATACCTGTGATGATTTTTCTATATCTTATGCTGTTCACATCTTCCCTATTTCCATCTTTCCTAAACCTGCACAATGTACTGCATGAGTAGGGGTCATCCGCTGAGTGCTGCTTTAATAAAAAAAAAATTAATAAACTACCTCGAGTTGTGTCCGGTAATATAGAGGAGGTTACTTACAGACCTACGGTTGAAGATGTATGGAGTAGCGATGACGATGAGCCCCTACAAACCATAACGTCATCTACTTCACGGACTGTTCAGAAAAAAAGAAGAATTGAAGCTAGTGTTGAGTTCCCAAGTTGGAGAAAACGTGCTCCCGTTTATTCGTTTTTTTTTCATCTCCTCCAGATCAAGCTATGGGAGGGGTGAAATCAGATTAACCAGTCTATAGGAATGTATCGAATTGCTGTAAAAGGTAAAAAGTGGTGGTGGGTCTTGTTTACTTATTTAGTGGACTTGACTGTACTATTCAAATGCATGGAGACTATATTGCATTGCAAACCCAAATAATCGTGTGGATCAATTATGGTTCTGCAAAAGATTGAATTTTAAAAATTGTTTCTGGTTCTCATTTGGGCGTTAATGGATTAAAGACGGAAGTTAGTTAGTGAAAGACCCGATAGGTTATGTTCAGTTGTATCAAAGGATCCAATGAGTATTAAAATAAAGGATATAAAAGTGAACCGCCAAAAAAAAGAGCAAAATATTTTAATTGAATTGTTTTACGTGATTAATCAGCTTGAATTCTGGTTTGTTTTTTTTTTATAAATGTTTTCACAATATGAGCTTAAAAATTTTATTGAATTTCACTTTAGCGGTTGAGCACATGAATACAATTAAATTTAAATTACAAATAGTACTGTGTCCTATGCGATGGCGTGTCATTTTTCACGCCTCTTAAATGTGAACTGAACTGATTCTCATCATCAATATTTTAAATTATACACTTTCATTTAACTTTTAATCCGTAGAATATACAAAAAAAAAAAATCAATTTTTTTTTTATTTTCTTCCTTAATTGTAAGGCAGGCAGGCTATTTTAAATGTTATTATTTCAACTGGTTTTTTTTTTTAATGTGGCCATGCGTGTGGAAATGTTAATGCAACATTTTAATACTTACGGCTGTTATTGCAGCAGTTGTAAGTGCTACAGCTATTTATGTTTACCATGACTTCCGTATTCGGTTTCCCGTTTCATTTTGCGTATTAACGAATGCAAGGGTGGGAGATTTTTTTTCGCAAAATATAAAAACAATGGTGAAAATGGTTGACCAAAATCGTATAATGGTGACTTTATTAAAAAAAGCAGAAAAACTCTAGGAATTTTTTAAATATTCTGTAAAATTTTTTCTGTCTGTTAAAACGCTTCCTTATAATTCATGAGACTATATTAGAAGAGTATCCTGAAATTTTTGGAGAAAATAGAAGATGGTTGTGTACATTATGCTTAAAAATTGTGCTTCTTTCCATTAGTAATTTCTTTTTTTTTTTTTTTGGTCTCTGTATTAATTTGAATATTCCACGAATAAAAAACATTTCCGGCAGCCGCACATATGTTAGCCAATTCCCAATAAGTTAGGTGGAGGAAACTGGTAATCCAAAGCATATTTAGGTAATAAAGGGCTATCCATTTCGTGATTTCAAAAGTATGGAACTGGTATCTGACATCTATCAAACTAAGTTGTGAAACCAATTTTTTTCCTTTCAGTTGAAAGTCTGAAATTGACTAAAATGAATCGCTTAACTATCACACAACGCATACAAAATTATCAAAACCTACTTAGAAAGATGGTGATCATGCTTTCAGAGGAGATTATGGTTACTCAAGCAATTTGGCAAAATTGTGAAGAAATTTAAAGAGACTGGAGTGGTTACAAATATTGAAAGGCCTGTGCATTATCGTTTCGCTCGTTCCACTGAAAATATCGCTATTGTAAGGGAAAGTGTTGCCGAAGGCCCGAATGTGTCAATTCTTCGTTGTTCTCAGGAACGGCACATTATGGTGCACTTATATCCATCATGCAACAACTGAAGCCAGCTGACCATTCACAACGTCGTAGATACCTGGAATGTGTGCTTGAACAACAGGCGGTTGACGGCAATTTTTCGAACAATATGTTCTTCAGCGACAAAGCAAATTTCACACTAGATGGGTATGTTAATAAACAAAATTGTCTTATTTGAAGTTCTGAGAATTCTCAAGTAATAGAAGGCTGGCCATTACATCCAGAAAAAGTCACTGTTTGGTGCGGTCTTTGGTTCTAAAACAACAATGGAACGACTATCACCGTCAATTCGGAGCGTTATGGTCATATGATAACCGACTTTCTTTTGCCTGTAATTGAAGAATACGACTTGGAGAATATGTGGTTTCAACAAGACAGTGCCACATGCCATAAAACTCGAGCGAATATGACTTGATTGCAAGAGACATTTCCTGGCCGCATAATTTCTCGTCGTGGCGATATCAACTGGCCACCAAGATCATGCGATTTGACTTTTCTGTGGGGCTATGTGAAAGACCGTGTTTATGCAGATAAACCTTCAACTCTTGTGCACTTAAAGACCAATATTCGTCAAGTTATGGCTGAGATACCGCCCAATATGTGTGAAAAAGTGGTCGAAAATTACTTCAAAAGAATCAATGCTGGCAATACTTCGAGTGAAGGTCATATAAATAATGTGGTATTTTACACATAAAGACAACGTCCTAAAGAAAAAAAGATATCATGAAAGAAATATTTTATAAGTGTTTTATTTACGTTTAGTTTTGAAACCACGAAATGGATAATCCGTTAGTACATTCATAAGTCGCCGTAGGGTATGTTGGCTTATTAACCGACAAACGAAATACGAAAAAATTTTTCTTCGGTGACTTCTTCTCAGTAGATTTCTGGCAAAAACTCTGAGAGTTAAATAAAATTTTAATGAAATGTTTCTTAAAAATATGTCGTTCGGAGTAGACTTTAAACTGTAGGGAACGACACTCAAGGATAAAATAAACACTAACAAACTTGATTAGCTAGGTCGTAATCCTATACCACAGTTATCTATTTTCCCAAGTTCAGCGACCATAAAGAATATCTGAATTTCTGGTCTACGTCTTGGAGATAAGGCTGAACAGTTTCCTCCTTTTACTCTTTCTAGAGCTCTCACATCTCGCATAAGACTCCACTAAGCAAACTTTAACAGTGTACTCCATCTGGTTTAGACTAGTTTGATGCACTGTAATGTTCTCATCTAAAGCAATTTTTACTCAATTTTCTCCTAATGTTGTTTCGAGGAGAATGCTGAGAGAAAATCGCTGACAGATATATTGGTTCAACCACTGTTGAACAAACCGAACTACCTACTAGACTATGCTGATCGCATTTAAGTTTTTCAGATATTTTTTCAGCGCAACTCTTAAGCTATAGAATTTAACGTGTGTAGTATATGTGAAGAATTCGCCTGAAGGTCGCGTTAGTTTTTATGCTTCCATCAGTACTTTCATCAGTGCTAACAAATTTATGGCTGCTGTTAATGTAGAGTTTTTATTATGCTTAGGGATAGTATGTAGTTTACCATACATAAACCAATGAATGAATTAAAAATGTTTTCTAAAATTCACAAAACCATTTCGTCTATAATTTGTATGTAATTTCTATGAAAACGTTTTCATATTGTTTTTATTATTTACAGCATTATCTACTAATACTGAATGATCCCAAATTTTGGAATTTTATTTTGTATATCTGTTTTGTATTGTAAATTCTTTTATTTCATCAATTTATTGCTTACAGATGTTATTCCCACTGCAAGCCAAAAGAGGATTCCCAAAGACTTAACAAAACGAAATACATTTTATAACTTTAATCTTTTATGGTTTTCCTATGAAAACATGAGGATAATATTTTGGACCATAAAGGAAAATAAAACAAAAAAATATTTAACATTAAATACAATAAAGATATTACAAAACAAAAGCAATATAAAAATTTTAGAGAGAATTGAATTATTGTCTCCAAATATGGATAATAATGGAAAATTATGCTATTATTTAATAAAATAATAAAATATGCTCAAGTAAGAGTATTTTGAAACAAATGCTGTAAAAATATTATTTAAAGAATTGTCACAAACATCAAACTAAAAAAAAGAAAAAAAGTATAAACAATAAAAAGATGACCCCAATAATCATATATATTATTTCTAAATCAGTATTTTTGTCGGTTGAAAATATCTCCCATACCACCGCATCAAATTTAATGAATGATATATTATCTTAAAGCTTATATCTAACACTAATGACGAAAAATAATTAGAAATTGAAAAATTAATATTTTCATTGTTAAAAATTATATTTTACATAGAACTGCATGATAATACTGTTGTCAATATGATTGTATGTTTTTGTTCAAGTGTGGTAACACAGGGTCGCTTAATAGTAATGCAGTTCTACATAATATAGTATGTATTAAAATCCATTCTGGCAATACCGCTCTTACTATAATGCCGTTTATTACTAAGCCAGTTATATATAATATACATATTAAGTTGTAAAAAGCTATTTTGGCAATACTTTGCAGTAGTTGTTGCGCTAAACAGGGTCGCTTAATTGTGATGATTTCCACATAATAATATATAAAGTGGTAAAAGCCATTTTGGTAATGTCGTTATTGTCATGGCATTGTTTGTTTTATGAAGTGTAGTAATCCGGGTTAATAAATGGTACCAGGCTAAACGTAACAAATTTAGTAGTGCACATCATATCAGCAACAATTATTCATACCGATAAAACTGTACTTATGCCCCGAATCAACCTTACACCTACTGATCCAACTGTGCCTTTCCGAATGACGCGAAAACAATTCCCAGTGAAAGTTGCTTTTGCTATGACGATAAACAAAGCACAAGGTCAAAACCTTCAAAAGGTAGGATTGTATTTACCAGAACCGGTCTTTTCACATGGATAGTTATACGTGGCTTTTTATGTTAATGGTGCAAAATATTCGTACGGGTCATCTAGTTTACTTTATTGTTGATTACACTGCAACCCTTCAGTCATAATTGCGACCTAGTTTCTTACACCATTTATATCGTGTCCAAATTTTATAAAGGAGTCGAATTACATACAGACATTTGTATTAAGTGGACTTAAGTGGTTGATGACTCGAATTTATTTTTTGATGATAAACAATAGAAGAGAAAGAAGAGATCGATTTGATTACTAGTGTTACCCTTCTTAACTAGACTAGACTATCTCGTGGCTTTTATAATGAATAAGGTTGTTTAGAATATATGATTACTCATAACTATAGGCTATATAGGTCCCAACCAGAGATCAGCAATAAGTATTCAAAACGATTAATAGGTTCGAGTCATACTTTTAATTTCTGATACTTATACGCATTCATATTTATTTTGATATCATATTCATAGTACTCATACTCAAAGTTGGAAGTACTGGTCGTATTCATACTTAACAATACCCATAATGTTATTGACTTTGACTCATCTCTACTTAACATTTACACGAAGCACAAAATAAGTACGATTCGTGTGTGAACACTACCATACTTACAAGAATATTGTGTGTAAACAAGGAGAATACTGTCCTCGGTGTATCGCCTAAGTGCGATTAGACGGATAAGTGGCTTCAGGACAGTGTCTGATGAAGCGGTATTGGTATTGGCAAAGACATATTGGCGGATGAGATGAGGCGGATATACTTTCGCCGTCTTGAGAGTCCAGGACGGACAGCGGCTATAAAAGCGGAGAAAAGAATGACTTCCATGCACAAATGGCAGTCACGATGGGAGAGCAGTTTAAAGGGAAGATGGACATTTCAGGTTGTCCCTTCTATAACCCTTTGGATGGAGAACAAACATTGCGAGTTGAATTATTACGTGACCATGGATGTTTTAGGAAGTACCTGCACAGATTTGGACATGATACTTCCCCTACATTCCCAAACTATGTAGACGAAGAGGAAGATGCGAAGCATATTCTAACATGCTGCCCCAGGTTTAGATGGCCCGGAGAAAATAGATTAGCATCAAACCGGCTCATGGAGGGGCTGTTGAATTCAAGGACACTATGGAGCCAATACAGCCAGAAAATGGCCGAAGTAGTGATAGTACTCCGAAAGTTGGAAGAACGAACGCGAAATTTGACATAACGTGTTAAAGCTTTCGAGCTAACCAGCTCTCCGCGAAGTAATACCTTACGGTAGTCCCGCAGGGGGAGAGTGGTTGATGTGTGTAGGGGGTGGGGTTTTATTACGTTGGCACCAGGGATAGTGACAGTCATATGAATGAGATTATATTCCATAAAACAAAAAAGTAAAATTGGTAATATTTCAACCTTATTTGTTTTATTTCATTTTTAAATTTGAACCATTATATTTACTCACTCACATTATCCTTATGTTTAATATCTATGTAAATTCATAATGACAAATACATATCGCACACTCAGTACAAAAGTGACTCTACTTAAAATATTCATTTTGAAGAAATGGATTAAAAACAATTTTAGACTTCAATAAAAATAGTTAGAAACAAAATCTTTGGATCATTTTTAGTAACAGTTAACAACTATGTATTCTACAGTTTAGTTTAACCCTTCTGCATCCCTTGGATATGTGCCCTTCCTATGATTCTTTTGGTCAATATGACCCAACATTAAAATGTAAACAAAATTTCATATTTAATATAAGAAATTCATTTGTTTTGTTGTTTTTTTTTTATTTAGTGTAATAAAAATTAATGATAACTAAAATAAATAAGCCCTTCCTGAGCAATTCATACATACATATATATGTGGTCATTAAACTCTTCATTCAGGATTACGACCTAGCTTTCCACACCACATAGATTGTGTGCATTAATTTTATTCATGAATGGCGGAACCTACGGTTTAAGGTCGATGCCGAACGACAGATTTTTGGGAAGCTTTTTTTGTATTATTTTAAATAGAATATTGAGAGGCACTTTTCCGATCTTTTTGTTCTTGATTATTTTTGACAAGTTTTCTTGCTGATGGTTTATCTGGCAAAACTTTTCTTCGCAAAAAGTACTCGTTTATGAGCTGATCTGCAAGTTCTACTAAATAATGCTTACGTCTGATGTTTTTATTGAAATTCCAGGTTAGATTCATATCAGTCCATATGACGTAGGAATTATATGTTAATGCATAAATTATATTTGAAAATAACGCTACAGATCATCGCTTAGTCAGCCATGCGCTTTCGTCGCTGGTCAAGCGCATCAACTCCAACATTCGTTTGGTTATAATGATGAATTACTACATTTTAAAACAAAAAATTAGAGTGTAATACAGGCTTTGTTTTCATATCCAAAATTTTTGATGGCGGAAATAGTTGGCACTGTCCAACTAATGTAATAATCCGAAAAAGAAATTCAATGGCAAGATTGTATATAGTACAAAAAATTATCACATATAACTGTTCATCCCTTTGAGAGAGGGTCTGATAATATTGATAATAAATGTTTATAAATCGTGTTCTGAACTGTGGAGGGGAGAGGAAAAATTTAAATTTTATTGTTAAAGGCATAGTTTTTATGCCTGTGATAGATAAATTAAAGCTTCACGATCGTATCTTATAATTAAAGGGAAAAATTTAGAGTTTGAAAATCAAATTTGGGTTAAATTGACCCAAGGAGTGCAAAAGGGTTAAGCATATAAACTCGAAAAATGAAAATTTTGAATTGACACAATGCGTATGGGTGCGTATGAGTGATATTTAATTCGATTTGTTTCATACATGGCGAAATCAAAAAGTTTTTATTGCATACTTTCCAGTACTTGTAATATGATACGTATACGCTCTACAAGAAATAAATAACCGAAACTAATACATACAAGGCTTACTTACTACTACACATGTAATTTTTATTTGACTTTTTATGTTTCAGAGTTGTATTTCTTAATACATCAAAAGCACATCAATATTGACTGTCAAATGCCCTGTAATTTTATGAATTTTAAAATTTCAGTCGTAGTAGGCTTTGAAAACAAAAATTTATAGCGTCTTATGACGAAAATTTTAATTGTGTTCTTTATGTTAAAAAAATATATTATACTGTGAAAAAAATAAGACGTGAAACCAAAATGTTAAGTATTTTTATTATTTTACTGCATAAACCTAAAATGAATTTTTTTTTATTAGCATTCACTCATCTTTGCCAGCTATCAAGAAATACCTCACCAGCACATATAAGGTAGATGCCCAAAAATTGGCGTCCGTTCATTAAGAAATATTTGAAGAGTGCTGTTTTCAGAGGAAAATTAATCCAAACTAAAGGTAAGCAAAGAACGCACTGCTGAAAAGAAAAAGGCTGCTCCTAAAAAGGCAGCTCCTGGTCAAAACATCTGCCGCCAAAAAGACTGCTAAGAAGAAGAAAACGGAAAAGACTAAGGTAAAAACCGTAAAGAAGACTGGTATTGTTAAAGCTAAACCAGCCAAAAAGGCCCAATCAACTAAACCTAAAGCTCCTAAGGCCAAGAGTGCAGCCGCTGCAAAGCCCAAATAAGCCGCTCCAGCCAAGAAACCAGCTGCCAAGAAGTTAATTAATTTAGATTTAATATAATTCTTTATAAAATAAATTTTTTTTTTTTTGATAAAAAAATATTTCAAAACAAAAAAACATTTTTCTTTCGCAATCTACTCATTATTTGACTAGTAAAATGACTAGTTGTTTGACTAGTAAAATGACTAGTTGTTTGACTAGTAAAATGACTAGTTATTTGACTAGTAAAATGACTAGTCAAATGTCAATTTGTTACTTAAAAACAGCGAAAGAGTGAGCTGGATAGATATATGTTTTACATTCGAAAGAATTCATATGTTAGAAAGAGATGCAAAATCACATGTACACGAATGTTTACGTCAAGTTTTTCACATTGCCCTTAATAACTTGATGGGAAGTTGTGACTAGTTTATAAGTTATACTTGACGGTCAAATAACTAGTTATTTGACTAGTTATGTTCTGGTAGGAGCGTAATATATCTTAAAATAAACAAAACTTTATACAGTCAAACCCGGTTATAACGAACTTCGTGGAACCAGAAATATAGTTCGTTATAGTTCGTAATAAACGGGGTAAAGTCAAAAAAGAAAATATAAAATACAAAGAATTTTTTTCAATTTTTTTTTTATTAACCACCAAAAATATGGGTTTGATTCTTTTTATCTATCAGCTGATTAAAGATGCTGAGTTATAATTTAATGCTGCCATAGATAAATAAAAGACTATTGCTACACTTTAAAGTTATTACTGAGAGTTCGTTATAAAAAAGGTAAAATGTATGAAATATAATTACTGGGACCATTTAAAGTAGTTCCTTTTAACCGAGAATTTGTTATAAACGAGTTCGTAATAAACGAAGTTTTTTGTATGAAAATTGTTACTAAAACGTTGGAACTTGAAAATATGTACAGTAGCGAGCACAAAAAATGCAACGTTGGGTAAAATTATCTTTAAGTGCGATAATTTTAAAAAAATGGTGACCAGTTCAAAATATTTCTTTGGGTTATTAATCCCTACAGTTATAGATACCTATTATCAATAACATTATGTAAATATTTTTAATTAATGATATATTATTTTATCATTTATTAAAAAGAGTGCGAATTTCATGGGAGCAATAAAAATGCAACAGCATAAATTTTAATGTGTTTATTTAAATTAAATAGTAATTCTTACAAAAAAAAATCTTAAAATTAATATTTAGTGGCGTAGCCCTTATTTTTTATGACTTCTTGCAACCTAGAAGGCATAGAGTCGACTAAAGCTATTAATGTGTTAATGGATATTTTCTCCCATTCACTTTTCAAAATTTCTTCTAATTGCCTCTTATTTGACGGATGTTTCCTCTTAACTTCCCGATCTAATAGCTACCATAGATTTTCTATGGGGTTTAGATCGGGAGACTGTGATGGCCAATCCAAAACATTGACATCATTGTCGTTTAAAAAGTTTCGAGCTAAGCGATTTGAGTGCTTTGGATCGTTATCCTGTTGGAATATGCTACCAGGAGGCATTTTTTCCCGCAAATGAGGAAGCATGTGTTCTCCAAGGATTTCACAGTACTTCTTGGCGTCCATTTTTCCTTCGATTTGAGTTAAGGGACCTACCCCATCACGGGAAAACGCACCTGTAAATACGTGACGTAAAATCAATAATTTTTTTTAAACATATCGTTCCTTACCCCACACCATTATTGATCCACCGCCATGTTTTACGGTTGGAAGTTGATATCTTGGAGAATATCTCTGACCAGGCGGTCTTCGAACAAAATTTATCCCATCGGAGCCAAACAAATTAAATTTGCTTTCATCGCTCCACAAGACTTTAGCCCATTGTTCATTTGACCAATCCTTGTAACGTTTTGCAAATTCCAGGCGCTTCTTTTTATTGATTGCACTGATGAGAGGTTTCTTTGCGGGTCGTCTCGCATGCAAATTAGCCTCTTTCAACCTACGGCGAACAGTGTGAACGCCTATAGAGACTCCCATTTGCTCATTTGCGAAATTAGCAACGTCCACTGCGGTCTTTCGTGGATCTTTTTTAACCAGTGCAATCGTCTGGCGGTCTTGGCGAGAGGTAGTTTTTCGAGGATTACCACTACCTTGTTTCCTTTCCACACTATTTCTCAAGGAAAATCGAGATTTAATCCGACATACGGTTGATTGATTTACACCAAAGAGGTGTCCAACTTCACGCATGGATTTTCCTTCTTTTAAGGCTTTATTGATTGCAGTTTTGCTGTCAGCTAAGAGCTGTCTCTATTAGAAAACACATGTTGAATAAATTATTTAAGAAATTTTCAATTATAATTAAATAAATAACTTACTTTAACTATTTTTTTATTATGTTGCATTTTTTTTGCTCGCTAAAAATTTGCACTTTTTTCACTAATTCAAAAATATTTAACTTTTTAAAGCAGAATTTGGAATAAACTGTGGTTACTTTGAAAACTTATAATTGAAAGAATTAACAGCAAAAGAAAATAGATAAATTAGTTACCGTTATTTTGAAACAGATCTTATTAAAGATCATATGGCACAGTGTTGCATTTTTTGTGCTCGCTACTGTATGCAATAACGTAGAATTCGTTATAACTGAGATCGTTATAAACGAGTTTGACTGTAATGTAAATTTCAATAACGCGATATTCCACTTCTAGGGTATCAAATAGTCGTGCCTAACCAATTAAAAGGTGATTTATTATTTGTTTAATTTCACATGTATGTGTAGACCCTTTTCAGGATTTGTATGTTTGTATTTTTACCATTTATTATTTCTCTATTTTTAAATATTTTATTTTATTTGTTTTGATCTCAATTGATTCGTATACAGAGGGGGAAATATTGTCTAGCGGTTAAACTGTTCAGAGTGTATGCTTGTGAACGAAAATTTAAGTTGGTTGTCACTGTCATGTCACACCAAAATGGTTACAATTTTATTTCAATTTGTTATAAGGTAACTGTAAATAATATTGGTTTGAAGTGGGTTAACTTTCATTGGCGTTGTAGTTTGTGGCAGCTTTGTTTGAATAAATACAGGCAATATGTACGCTTTACTGAACACAACCTTGGGAAAAAAACTGTCAATTGTGTGTTGTATGTGAATTCTATTTTTTTTTTTCCTTTTCCTCCTTTTTTTTTCTCATTGTAATTGTCGTTATCATTCATATATATGTTTGGGTGTGTGTATGTATAAATTTTGTATTTATTTAGAGGGTATTTTTTTTTTGCCAATATACATACATATGCACATACATTTGTATGTATATTTACTGTGTATATACCTGTGGTATCCTGTACAAACACATACATAAGTATATGTGTGTGAGTATTTGTTTAGTTGGATGTATGGTTTTTGGTTGATCATTTATAATAAACATTTTATGCATGTCACGTTTTAACGTATAACGACATTTCCAATTATATTTATTACCTGCCGGAAAGATGCCAGATTTTCTGCATGGATAGCTGTTTATTCGGTATGAATGAAAAAAAAAATGAATTTAAATTAAACTTTTAAGAAATAAGTATTTAATTAGCAATTGTCAATTTAATTTTAAATTCACGAAACTTAACTGTTTAGCTTAGAATTCATGGCTTTTTATCATATTGTGGCTGAAATTTTCTTTAAAGACTTTGGGGGTTGAATATGAGTCTTCTTCACTTATACATAATTGATCATTACAATCCTTCATTCAGAATGATCAACCATCTTCCTACACCACTTATGTTGTGTGTTTTAATTTTATACATAAGTTGTGGATCCTTTTCGTTAGATTTTTTTAAACTTTTTCATGGCAATTTTTTTAAATCTCTGAATTTTTGCCATAAATCTGCTAAGAGAAAGTCCCCTAACAAATATTTTAAATATATCATTTAGTTGGATATGCCTGACATGGTGTTTGAACCGTGTCCTTACGTCTATTAAGCCAACACACTACCTACTAAATTTAAATTCCGTAAAGGCTTCCCCGTGGTCTAGTAAGTAGTGTGTTGGCTTATTAGACGTAAAAGCCAGGGTTCGTGTCCCAGGCCAGACATCAAAACAAAATACAAAAAGTATTTTTTCGGCGATTTCTGGCAAAAAGTCTGAGAGTAAAAATAAAATTGCCATGGAAAGTTTCTAATAAAATCTGTCGTTCGGAGTCGACTTTAAACTGTAGATCCCGCTACTAATGTATAAAATTAACACACACAACATAAATGGCGTGAGAAATTAGGCCAATTAGGAACAAATTCCCATTTTTCGAATAGCCAATGTCCATTTAGCGTTAGACAGGTAATATATGTTAGCATTGTATTAGTATAACAATAGGACTAAAAAGACATGTGTGCTAAAGAGTCCGAATATATTGAAGGTGATTATACATGTCCTTTGTAATACTACAATTAAATGCTAGGAATAACAGAATATATATCTATCGTACACCTGTATTCATTACTAAAGCATTTTAAATATACATAATAAGTGAGTGGCATTTTTATTTTATTTATTTATTTATTATAATTTACATAGCACAACAAAAGATATGAATCTTATAAGTGACAGTGCTATGTTAGGAATCATTAAGATTTAAAAATTAATAGTGAAACAAAAATACATTAAACAATATAAGGAAAAATAATATAATGTAAAGAAATTAAAAAATTAAAAATAGAATATTAAAAAAAAAAAGTTATCATTTACAAAATTAGTACAAAAAAAACTGGGAAAAAATATATCCTATATAGACCTAAAAGTAAATCACAAATAGTAAAAAATTTTACTCATAACAATAATTTGAATAACTCCTTCTTGAACGCGTTTGCATTCCCTAGATTCTGGATGTACTTTGGTAGGGCATTCCAAAGACTAGTGGTGTGTATAAGAAACTGTCTCTGAGATAAAAGAGTCCTAAATCTTTGCTGAATAATGTTCCTACCGTGGTAGGATCTAGCAAATTTATTTCGACAAAATAAATATTCCGGCCGTCCCGTGTAAATTATCTTATGAAGTAGAATAAGGCATCTAATTTTCAGGAGATTATCAAATTTTACATTAAGAATCCGGCAAGCCAAATGGGAAATGTGATCACGACGCCCCTTCTGAAAGACATATCTAGCTATGTTATTGAACGCCAAGTTAAGTCTACGTTTATCATCACAATCGCAGTTTGCGAAAATTTCACACCCATACAAAAGTACCGGAATTAAGTACGTTCTGGCAAGTTGCATACGAATGACAAAAGGAGTCGACTCAATAACAGTCCACAAGTTCCTAAGCATACTATAAATTCTACCTACAACTACACCTATATGGTTAGACCACGATAAACTGCCATTAAAGACAATACCCAGATTTTTCGCAGATTTGACAAAGTCAATCTTATTTCCCCTGATGCATAATTCAGGCATGACAAATGATCTGTCGGTTCTCGAAAGTATAATACATTTAGACTTGGAGGGATTGATGCAAAGACCATTGGCCGAGGCCCAGTTGTCAATCCTTACCAAATCACTATTAATATAGTCCAAACAAGAATCAATATTCTCCCTTGGAGTACTAGTATAAAGCTGCACATCATCAGCATACATATGAACATTACAGTGAATCAAGACATCCGGTAGGTCATTTTCATTTTGGATCTGTCAAATATGGCTGCAACACTAGTTCCAATATTTCTATAAGTAGATCATTACATGTTACAGCCTTCCTTCATATACATAGGACTAAAAAAATATTAAAACATAGTGGTGGTCGTCATTTTATAGATTATATAATTACGTGCGTACTGTATTTACTACTACTATAAACATAGTTTGATATTTTTGAATGGCTGCTCTCGCTAGTATAATTAGTAATCGATATGCCAACTTTTAAGACAATTGATGACAACAGAGAATGTTGTAAATGGAATGCTATTAATCAGCATATCAGCGAAAAATCTACTCTAAAATTTTTAGATGAAGAAAATCAGTGGCCGTTTCCCACAATGTGGAGACAACATAACATAATTGGTCATTACAACCCTTCAGTCTGGATTATTGACCTAGTTTCTCAGTCCACTTTTGTTGTGTGTGTTAATTTTTTACATAAGTGAAGGAGTTTTTGCCAGAAATCTGTTGAGAGAAAATCGCCGAAGAAATATTTTTTCTATTTTGTTTTGATGTCTGGCCTGGGGCTCCAACCCGGGCTTCACGTCTAATAAGCCAAAACACTACCTACTAGACTACGGCAACTTCCAATGTGGAGACAAGCAATACATTATATTGATTGAGCGTCAGGTGTCAAAAAAATCCTTCGAATATAAGAGAAAAAAAAACACACTTTATTTCTTAAATTGAAATAGGTATTCCATAATATGTATTTGGCTTGATTTATTATAATTGTTTTAAAGTAAGAAACAAGCTAGACTCCCAATGTTCTACTTTAAAATCACCGCAATCTAGTAGGTAGTGTGTTGGCTTATTAGACGTAAGCAAGTGGTTCAAACTCTTGCTTAGACATCTAGAAAAAAAACCAAAAGTATGAAAAAATACGTTTTCGGGAACTTCATCTGAGCAGATTTTTCGCAAAAACTCTGTAAGTAAATAGATTCGCCATGAAAAGTTTCTCACAAATCCGTTCTTCGAAATCGAATATATAAAATTAACACCCACCATATTAATGTGATAGATAGTAATCCTGGCTATGGGTTATAATGAGCAACTAGGTATGTGTTAGTATGTGAGATACCTGTAAATTTATTTTATTTTAAAATAATTGTGTTGAGTAAGGTACTAACAAAGACGATCTATTTCACATAGGTTATTCAAAAATTGAATAGAATTAGCCTTAGGACTCAGAGGGTATTGTTTAGGAATTTATTGTCGAAGACTGTATATGTAACTTCTGGTGTTCCGCAGGGTAGCCATTTGGGTCCTCTACTGTTTTTATTGTTTCTGAATGATTTTCCTTCTGCTGTTTCTGATTGTAATATTCTGATGTATGCTGACGACGTTAAATTATTTTATACTTTTGATGATGATCATGGTCAGGTTGTTCTTCAGCGAAATATTGATTTCTTTGTTACTTGGTGCAGGAAAAATTTAATGGATTTTAATTTGAGAAAATTTAAATGCATGGTTTTCTTTCGTGGTAAAGTAATCTCGTCCACTTATGTGATTAATTCTTGCCCTTTGGAAACTGTGACTACATTTCTTGATTTGGGAGTATTATTGATCATATTAGTTTAATGATTGGCAAGGCTTGGGCTGTTCTTGGTTTGGGAAAAGATGTGTTAGGGAATTCATTGATCCTTATATAACAAGACTATTATACATTTCACTTGTTAGGCCTATTTTGGAGTATGCGTCTGTTATTTGAAATCCATACTATCGTTGTCATAGTGATTTTATTGAGTCTGTGCAGAGGCAGTTTTTATTATTTTGTTTACGTGTTTTAGGATGGGATTATGCCAATGGGCTTCCGTCGTATGAGGAGAGATTAGCTTTGATAAAACTTCCAACTTTGTAACGTAGAAGGGCTGTTTTAGGGGTTTGTTTTGTTTTTAATCTAGTTAAAGGTGATATCGATTCTGAGTTCTTACTTTGTAACCTGAATTTCAGCATTCCGGCAAGATTTTCACGGAACTATCGTCCTCTTTGTTTAGATTTCTATAGAACGAATGTAATGATTTTAATATGCATTATGATTTTATAGATTTTAATTGTAGTGTTTGTAATGTAAAGCGTGGTTTGTATACTGGCATTAGTTTATAAATTATTATATAAAAATGTATTTACCTTCTTGCCTTAGATTATTCCGTTTTATTGTCACCTTATTCAGCTTATGATTAAGTTCTGTAGCTGTTTTATGTTCTCGTTGCCATAACTTTTCTCTTATCCGCTACAGTCCGGACTGTAGTGTGTACGTGTCCCCTAAGTAATGGGGATGAGCCCTCCGCTGTCGGGTGAGGGTGGGTTAGTGAGAGGCCGGAGATGTTCGAATAAAGAAAAAAAAAGCAGTGTTGCGTTTTCAGTTAAAAGGCTGCAGCTTCCAAAAGTTATGAATTTATTGATCCACACTCGAATCTCTTTCAATTTAATAAAAAAAAAATGTATACAAAATTCCAATAAAATTCGATCTGGTAACCTTTTACATGCACGCTGATTGCCTTTTTCTTTTTTTTCCCTCTTTCTGTTTTTTCATTTTTGTCTCATTCATTGTAAAATACAAATTTATAGCATGTGCGAGTTTTATGTACTCAATACTGTCGAAGCCGTTTCAATAAAAATTCAATTTAATACTTATCAACACACATACAGTCGTTCATGCACACACACACACACACACAAACCCAGAGCTACATACTTGTAAACTCATCCTTTTTATAGACAAACATTCTAGAAATACGAAAAAGGAGAGGAGTAAGGGAGTAAGTGATGTGAGCAGGTTATAATACTTTTTCTCTGATACAAATAATAATAAAACATCATCAAAAATTTCTATAAATAACGTAATAAATCCTTGTATTCATGTGTTACTACAAATATGGTTGTATGTGTGTGTGTGTGTGTGTGTTTTTTTTTTTTTTTGCTGTACGTGTTCATGTGCCCGTAATCTCTTTTTGCCAATACCAATTTTGTAGTATGAGTATGAGAAATGTGTTGTTGATATCCTTTAATACATGACATAAAGTTTTAACAACAACTGCATACATGATAAACGCAATGGTGCGTACATGTATGTGTATGTGTATGAAGGCCTATATGGACTTATCCGTAATAAAGTTGATTCAACAAGTGTCAAACACGCTTAAATTGAAAAATCTCTACTGCATACGATTACAAGGATCAGACACAATCATTAAGTTTATGAGAAAATAATTTTTTATGGATTCCAAAAAGAATCGAAAAGGATTTTACCACTAATTTTACGATCCTCATTATATTGTGAATAAATACTAATGGCTGTACTCTACAGCTACAGATACACTAACACAAACTGTTATGTACACACAATTTTAAGTATAATTTATCAAATTAAATATTGATTACATAATGAGAAAATGGGGAACTTTTAGAAAATATGGGTTAAAAAAATTTATTCGTTTTAAGTGGAACGAAACTACAAATTATATGTCTCACCAGGCTCTATAACATTTTTATGCAAAATAAATTCGCGCATTAAAAGTACGTGTACGATCCCATAAATGCTACAACACATCTCATTTACGTTCCATAAACATTGTCTGACATTCAATTTAAGATCATACGTACATAATTGGCCGTTACGATCCTTCAGTCAGGATTACAACCTAATTACTCACATCATACTAAAATTAGTGTACGAAATCAAAACCTTACAGGGCGGCTGATATACAATGTAACAAAGTAAAGCGCTATATTTTTTTAATTTTATTGTTAAAAAGCAAAAAATGTTGAAAATAACATCAAATTTAAAAATCAGTTTAGATTTGTTCGAATTGGCCACCTTTGATACGAATTATGGCCTTCAAACGGCCAACAAAACCATCACAGGCTGCAAGAAAGTGGCTCTCGGGTATTTTGGCCCATTCCCGGCGAAGCGCCGTCTTGAGATGATTGACAGTTTGGTATTTTTTAGTGAGAACATTACTCTCCAAAATCCCCCAGATACAAAAGTCCAATGAATTGAGAACCGGAGATTTTGGTGGCGATAGAAATGAAACGAGGAACCTCCTTTTTAAGCCATTCTTGGTTGACGCGTGTTGAGTGCGGTGGAGTCCTGTTGGAATGTCCATGGTCTGCTGCCAAAATGTTTGTCTGCCCAGGGCTTTAATGCTGTCTTAAAGACACTTATTTAATTTAAACAATTTAAAATTGTAAAAGGATGATGACTTTACTTGTAGAATTGTTTCTTAACATTTAAATGAATTTTTGAGTTCTTAAACAGCTGCATATACATACATAAATAACATGTCATTACAATCCCTCAGTCAGGATTACGACCTAGCTTCTCACACTTCCAATGTTGTGTGTGTTAATTTTATACAGGAGCAGCGGGACTTACGGCTTATGATAGATTTTTGAGAAACTTGTCATGGCAATTTTCTTTTTTTAAACTCAGAGTTTCTACCAGTAATCTGGTGAGAGGAATTTAACCCAAAGATATATTTTTGGTTCTTTCGCTTTACTGGAAACGTCTGATTTGGGGTCTGAACTGTGGCTTTAGGTCTAATTAGCTAACATACTGGACCACATCGACAATGTTAGCATTTATGATACCACTTTGTAAAAGGAAGCTCACTTTACTTTAAGATTTGTTTCTTAAAATACCGTTTGATAAATGAGCTGTGCAGCAGGTGCTCAATTCCCATGCAAATATTCCAACGTTTTTAAAAACAAAACAAAAAAGACAATAAAAACGCGCTTTAAGTTTCATCAACTTTCCTGATGTTGCTTAGACAATACGTCGCAATATCCTAAAAATTTTATTGTAGAGGATAAGTAAACATCCTCATTAATTCTAAGCATTATCCATACGACATAGAAATTTTTAAAATAGGGATGCCTATCGGAAAATCTCGAATCCTGAAATCCCGAATCCCGGGATTTTTAAAAACTTGTCCCGGGATTTTTCGGCATTATGAATTCATATGTATTTTGGCCCTGCAAAAGGTCCTGAAAAAAATTCTATATCACTTAATTTCGATAACAGCACCTTAGATGAGGAAAACCCTACTTCCATTGATAAAAAATTATTTGATGGCATCGAAATATACAAAAGCCCTATAGAATGAATTAATAGAGTAACTGATTTAGATATTCAACTGTCCAAAGGAATAGATTTATTTACATCAGGAGATGGTAGAGAGGAATATCTACAAGCTGCATACAGCTGTCTTGGAACTATTTTACCAACAAATGTTGATCGCGAGAAGTGTTTTTAAATGGCAGGGTATGTTGACAACAAAATTCGTTCAAGCCTATCAGATGCCATAATCTTTTTGTAAGAATCCAAATAGCTTTCTTCATTCAATTGCATATGCGTGAATAATTTTTATTTTTGTTAATTTACGCTTTTTTGTTACATTTTGTCTTGCTGTTTTATATTTAATTTTTAATTTATAAATCTTGTATACATAATCGGAATACAAATGATTTTGTTAACAAATTATTTTTATTATTAAGAGAAAATCGCAATTTTTCCCGCAATTTTTCGGGATTTTTGGATCCCGAATTATCTCGAAATATCCCGGGATTTGATTTTTTTGATTTTTAAAAATCAATTTCGTTTGGCATCCCTAGTTTGGATGTAGTTCAGTTTTATTAATACCAAAAATCATTGTTTAATTGAAAAATAAATTTTCTATAGTTTTAAAGCATTAATGTTTTATTTTCCTCTTAGAGGAGGAGATTGCAAGTGATGCCATAATTTTATTATACTTTTAACGCTTTTGCAACTGGCAAAAATGTAACACTAACTACTAGCAACAAACATGTGTCATTGACTAATACTTTTCAGTTTTCTATTATCAACAATTTTGTTACAAAAAAAAAAAAAGAAAAGAGAAAAACTCAATTTGAAATAAATTTTCTGTAAAGGATTTACCAAAAAGAATTGGTCAGAAACCACAAAATTCATTTAACAGAGTAATAAAATTAAATTTCAACAAAGTAGTATCATCGTATCCCTTGCACATACGTACACACAAAAATATTTTTTTTTATTCGCTTTCTTTGGAAGCAATATGATGGCAACAGACTATAGTTTGTAAATGTCACCACGCTACACTGCTAAATAGAAAATTCGAAAATTTTAAATGAAATTAGATTTTGGTCAGATGGCTGTAATATATTCAATCTTCATTCATTCGTTCGTTCAATAATTCAATTTATTCAATTCATTTGTGACGCCTTTAAATTAATTTTACATTTTAATTTTATTTTTGCGGATGTAATAGTAAAAGTCATGACAAAAAAACAAGTACTTGATAAGAGCATAACCCCAAAGTGCATTGGATTTTCCCTTTTTTTCTTTTATTTTTCATACGAAAGCAATTCAATTAAAAACATCGCTTCAATAAAATCAAAAGCTTTATAAAGTTAAAGAACAGATTTCATGTGAAGTTATGCCAATGGTAGTCAGATTGTTTATTTGTATATAAAAAAAGCTAAATAATGATGAAAAAAATGTTGTAATACTAAACAAACGGATATTTTCAGGGAGTTTACTTAACATACAGGGTGGCTGATATGTATTGCAACCAACTTCAGGTTGTTATCATTTATAAACCGCTCATCTGGCAGCTGACAGGTTTATTTCAGTGACAGTTCTTTTTATTATTTACAAGCTTACAAAAGCATTTTCATCTATTGCAATCAGAAAAAAAGTTATTCCTGATGGAATTCAAGCGTGATAGGGTGGTTGCTTTATATTTGGCTGGAAAACCACAGGTGGCTACAGTTAGAGCCCTCCAGCATTTAAATGTGAATAAATCTTTTGTTCCTCGTACCATTGCTCATTACCGTGATATACTGGCAGTGTTGCACCGCGTCCAAAAAGTGGACAAAGTAAAAAACGGTAACAACACCAGAAATGATCCAAAAAGTGAAGGCCAGATTTGATCGAAATACACGCCGCAGTGGTAGAAAAATTGCTCGTAAGATGAACATATCGCGAGAACGGATGCAATACATATTGAAAAATTAGTCCAAGAGCTCACCGATGGACAAAAAAAAGTTAGACTGGAAAGAGCCAAGGAGTTACTTCGCTTGCACGAAAGTGGCCAGTTATCGAATTTGGTTTTATCCGATGAGAAGCCACTCCAAATTAAGCAGTTTGTGAACAAACAAAATGATCAGGTTTACTGGCCAAAGGGGTCAACTGAAAATTTACATCTGCGATTGGTCACCAGAATTCAAGCGCCGCTGATGGTAATGGTTTGGGCCGCCGTAACGGCCGATGGTTATTCTCCGCTCGTATTCATCGACCGTGTGGTCAAAATAAATGCCGAATATTTTCAGCTCGCGTCAACCACGAATGGCTTAAAAAGGAGGTTCCTTGCTTCATTTCTACCGCATAATGGCTAACAAAATCTCCGTATCTCAATGCGTTGGACTTTTGCGCCTGGGGCATTTTGAAGAGTAAGGTTTACACTAAAAAATACCAAAGTTTCGATTATCTCAAGACGGCGCTTTGCCGAGAATGAGCCAAAATACCGCAGAGCCAATTTCTTGCAACCTGTGAAGGCTTTTTCGGCCGTTTGAAGGCCATAATTCGTACGAAAGGTGGCCAATTCGAACAAATCTTAACTGATTCTAAAATTTGATATTATTTGCAACATTTTTGCTTTTGCACAATAAAATAAAAAAATAAAGATAAAGCGCTTTACCTTGTTGCATTATATATCAGCCACCCTGTACTTAGCGAGCCAATAATTTAAAATTTTATAAAACTATTTCATAGGCCCTGGTAGTGCGCTAACTATTAACGTGAGGGTTGTGGGTTGGATGCCCACCAGACATTCTGGTCTGTGACACAACACCGAGTATTTAGTGAAGATACTACGCTCGTATATGATTATAATGTAATTCTTTTGTAATTAGTAAATAAATAATCAAAAATATTTGATATGTTTTACAGTTCGGAAAGTCGGAGAAAAGAACAACAAGATTAGCGTTGCTTTGTATGGCCACCATTCGAGTAGGCTTTTAATTCCGAACTCTTTAAAAAATTGAGAGTGTTTAACGCACCCTAAAAAACTAATCGTATGATCTGAATTTTGGGCTAATGGCGTCAACCGTCAATATTTCTTTGACCAGAATTGAGTGATATGGATGCCAACGATATATTTCTTTAAAAGGTACTGGAGGTAAAGTGACCATTAGGATCTTTGGACTTTTCCTTATGAGGTTTTCTTAAGGCGCAGGGATATTGCGAAATTAGAAAACACTTTTCAAATCAATGACCAATTTCATAATGACGTCAGATGGTTTACTATGTGTTTGCTCACTTAACAGTTATTCATATATGTTACGTATTTCTTTCGTTTGGATTGGGTTTTGGGGTTCAATAGCAAAGGAATTGACCATTATTGAGAAAAAAAAAACGAATATTAGCATTATCTTTAATTTATAGTTTCAAGTTGGCATTTGATAACTTATTTTTAATGTTAATATGACTAATACTTTGTTCAGACATGCACTTTTATTAAATCAATATTCGGTTTATTGAGAACAATATTTTTATTTAATATTTGAAAATTTATTTGACAGCTGTTAAACAAAACAGCTGTTTGTTTCAGCAACATAAATAAAATACAAACCTTTCTGCTGACCTTCCATTTTTTGTTTGTTGTTGGTTACATTTGAGTTGTCAAATATCAAATAGAAAGTGTTCGGAAAAATGTAATATGCTCACTGAACGTGACAGTGTTGTATTTAAAGTTTTAATCAATATCATAACAATTTATGAACTTATTGGCCAATAAATAATTGAAATTTGATATGAAATATTGAGATTAATAATGCCGTTTATTGCGATTTATGCAATATAGGTGCATGTCTGATCCCAGTATAATAATGTTTCAATAGATTTAAATTTCTTCACTAGCCCTTTGCTATTGCTGTCGTTTTCATCAAATTACTTCGTTGTGGGAAGTATTATTTGAAACTAAAAAGATTTAAAAAATTAAACGCAATATCTTATTCCTCTACTGATACCACAAGGTTGTTTAAAAGTATTTTCCAATATGACGATATGCATATACTTGGATGTATTTTTTAAACTCTCCTCCTTTATTTCTTGAATCTAATTTTCCAATTTCAAATTAGATTGGTTGTTGCACAAAATGTAACACAAGGTTAACAAAATTTCAAGCAATTTTATTTCGCTTACAAAACAAAAAAAAAAAAAACATAAAAAACAAACAACAAATGGAGTAGAAGTCAAGATATTTTATTGTTCTTGACGTATCATGCTGTAACGAAATGAAAAGAAAATTTTCATTGTATTAAAATACGAAAATACACCATAAACTACACAACATATTACTACGTATATAAAAACATACAAAAGTATGCATGTGACTATGTACACTAAAGTGATATGAAAACCAAAAATGTTCTTGGTTTGTTAGCATTTATGGTACTCTACATGCCAATTTGGAATATGGCAACTCATGAACACGTACATAAATTTAATACTTACTACTAGAAGTATGCGTAATACATATAAAACTGCACCCTTTTGCATTTTTCTCAAGATGGAATATTGATTGTAGCTGCATATATAAAGTGTTAAGCAAAGATAGAGTACAAAAAAACAACTGCACTTGTTAACCATTGTACAACAGTATAAAAGCGAGTTCAACAAAAATATTGTACTCTTCATAGAGTTACAGCGTACATTTCTTTTTTTTTTTACTCTCGGCAACCGAATATCTTCGTCGACACCAGCATTGCCAGTAACTTTTTTAAACATTTTATTTCTAAGGAAAAACCTGTTTTTACACTACTTATATTCATATGGCAATACTGAAAATGTAGCTTCAGTAGTAAAATATGCTCTTACAACACCAAAATCATAGTTCCGTTACTTCACAGGCAAATGAGTGCAGTTGCATTGAAGTGCATTGAATAAATGAGAAATTCACATTTCAGTGCACTCGTAAAATCAAGAGCAACAGAATAGAGTACACTACAGTATTGCATACGGTGAAGGGTAAGCTAGCAGAATGTCTTGTGCACACCTCTACTTACTACTATAAAAAGTGAAAGTTCAAATGTGGCTTAATGTGTATATGAAATTGGCTGAATTGTAAAGAAATTTGAAGAGATTGCTGCAATTCTACTGAGCCTAAATAATATATCTAAGTATGCATTGCCAAAAATTTGTCTTCATGTCATGCTGTTTATATAAGATTCCAATTGTTTAGATAAGGTAGCTTCTTGACACTTTACTAACACTAACACTCTCTATTGAGGGCTTACTGTACCATTATTATATTTCGTTAGAAAAATTTGTGGTCAACGTTATGTGGTGTACAAAATATTCCCGTGGCAATAGAACATCGATTATGTCAATAACAATGCTTTCCCTCTGATTTCATTCTAATTTCCCGAATACAGGTTTTCCAAGTGCAGCTGTAAGAATCTGTGAACATATGTAGCATGTTCATGAATCTAAAACTGCCAATTCGATTTCGGTGGACCCCGAAATTTATAATGACAATAAAATTCAATTTGTTAATAATCTAGATAGACAAAATTATTGGTTTTATTCAAATCTGGAAGATGTTCAGCTTATTTTTCGAAAAGCCATTATAAGTGTAAAATTATGATAATTTCCGAGCAGCACATTGTCGAAGGGAATTATTTTGTTATCTCACACGTACGTAGTCGATCGAAATATTATCTTCTGTAACATATATGAACATAGGACATAAGATAAATATGAAACGAGCAGTAAGTAAGATTGATGTAATGTAATATAAAAGGAATGCTATTCTCTGTTCCAACTAGTACCATTTTATGCGCTAAACATGCTATTGTTATGTTTGCGGCTGCCAATACTTTCCGCAGTTCATAGGACGAGCTTCGGTTTTATTTTTCTCTGGAGCCTTTAGTAGCAGGAATTTTATATAAATACAAATAGAATCGGACATTATAATCCTACGTTGTAAATTGAAAATAACTGTCCAGAGGTTTGAACCTTGGTCTGACACGTTACGTATTAGACTACGACTTCTGCAGTCAATATGAATAATTTGTCATGAACAGAGAATTCAACTTTTTCACGTTCATCCAACACTTAACTTTCAATTTCTTCTCAAATACCACGAATAATATATTATTTACGATAAAACTCCACACAATCTTTGAAAACTTAAAATAATTTCAAACACAACATTTAAGGATCGCTAGGAAAGTCGTGTATATCAAAAATGATACATAAGACAGAATTATGAAGTTTTTTAATTCTTTCACCCCTATTTGAAATTTTAATTTTTTTATGTTATTTAAAATATTGACGATAATAATGCCCTTAAACAAAAACATATAATCATAATGACAACAGTATTATCATGTAGTTCTATATAAAATATAATTTTTATCAATGAAAATATTAATTTTTCAATTTCTAATAAATTTCGCCATTAGTGTTAGATATAAGCTTTAAAATGAGATATCATTCATTAAATTTGATGCTGTGGTATGGGAGATATTTGCAACCGACAAAAAAAAGTGCTTTAGAAATAATATATAATGATAATTACATAAATTGAAATGTATCATTTTTGATAGAAAGCTCGATCTACGGTTAAATTAATTTGTGTCGCATTATATTACTGGTGAATTTCATTGTAAAGAAAATAATAAAATCCCTGACAAAAATCTTCTTTAATTACCGACACCATCATTGAAATTGCATCACCTTCCGGATAAACTCTCGCGTATAAGGCTTAGTGATGTAAAATTTCCAATACATAAAACTATTGAAGTCGCCGTGGTCTAGTGGGTAGTGTGTTGGCTTATTAGACAAAAGGCCCGGGTTCGTATCCCAGGTCAGACATCAAAACGAAAAATATTTCTTCGGCGACTTCCTCTCAGCAGATTTCTGGCAAAGACTCTGAGAGTAAATAAAATAAAATTGCCATGAAAAGTTTCTCAAAACAATCTGTCGTTCGGAGTCGACTTTAAACTGTAGGTCCCGCCACTCATGTATAAAATTAACGCACACAACATAAGTGATGTGAGAAGCTCGGTCGTAATCCTGACTGAAGGGTTGTAATGGCCAATTATGTATGTAAAACTATTGTGCAATCAAATTATATTTACTTGAAAAGAGAACAGCGTATACCCTTAGAAAGAATCTGCTGGCGTTAGGAAGACTTAATAATATTCATATGCGGGAAACATTCTTTAATCATAAATTAAGAAAGTTTCGTCAGAGATGTGAAAATCCGGGTTTCTGGTACTCTTCTCTTTTGTAAATTCTACAAAACTCTCGATAACGTTTGCTGAATTCTTTAGCCGATCTAAAAATATAAAAGTTGACCAGAAATATGCATTTGGTTCAACGAAATGTAACCGCACTATCTGTAAGGGTTAACTGTAAACAATAAACTCTTCAAACAATTTAATATACAAGGTTTTACAATTACAATGAACCTTACACACTAGAGGCATATATGGGTCTGTACTTACATGTTATTCAGCTGTAAGTAAGTACGTGCCACACAAAACAACGTTAATAAGAAATCTTGTTTATACATTCAAACTTGACTTTTTCGAGAAAACAATAGAATAGAAATGCAATCCTATTCACTGCCAAAAATTTCATTTTCTTTTCTTTGCTTTTTTTTTTTTTGAAAATGTAAGCTAACCCAACATAATTTTAATATTTTGAAAGAAACGAAAATTTGTTGGCTTAAGGGATTTTAATATAAAAAATAATTCAATTAGAAAATTTTCTTGCCACTGAATAAGAGTGCATAGGTTTGCTAGTATCCTCTACATATAGCGATTGTAGTAAATCAATAACTCCTAGTTTTGTTCAAAACTGTCGTACGATTTTGTGAAAGACTAAGAAAACCAGCTGTTAATTAAACAATCCTAGAATAATTTGTCTTAAGCAATCATTCAAAATGTATTTTAATTGGCTTTGACTGTCCTAATGAGGGACTGAATTCCAACTCTCAATAATTTAGAATTTCTGTTAGCTACGTCTTTCAATTTGGTGGACGAGATATATATTTATAAAAAATTCTTTCGGGCGGAAAGAAATATATAGGAGGATAGATACGTTTTAGGCTTAAAATAGGTTGGGTGTGTCACTGAGTTGGAAATACCTTCGGTTTCTAAGAAAAACCAAGTCATGACGGCAGTAATTAATTTCAGACAATCAATTCTCGATATAAAATCTGCTAAAATATATACAGACTTTATCGAATAAAGAGAATCGCTTTCAGATATGAGGCCCTGCGACGACTTGTCACACTCAACCTGTTTTTATCTAATTAATCTCACATAGTCGCCGTAGTATAGAAGGCAGCAATATCTAACAAAATGAAATATGAAAAAATATTTCTTCGGTGGCATTGGATAAGTATTGTATCCCTGTATTACGAAGGTAAACATACAATAGTATACATACATAATTGGCCATTACAACCCTTCAGTTAGGACTACGACCTAGCTTCTCACACCCACTTATGTTGTGTGCGTTAATTTTTATACATGAGTGGCAGGACCTAAAGTTTAAAGTCGACTCCGAACGACAGATTTTTAAGAAGCTTTTCATGGCAATTTTTACTCTCAGAGTCTTTGCCAGAACTCTGCTGAGAGGAAGTCGCCCGAGAAATATTTTGTTTTTGATGTCTGACCTGCGATACGAACCTCGGGCCTTTCGTCTAATAAGCCAACACATCTACCCACTAGATCACGGCGACTTCTACAGTAGTATACATATGTAGATAATTAATCATTAGATTACCTTAACGCATTAACGTCGAATAGGTAGAGAAATACCTAAAATAAGAAGTTTTTTTAAAAAATTCTATTTTTGACCCAACTATACGAGAGCCCAAATGTTCTTTAAGTTACGAATAAACAAGCCATAGATGGGTTTAAAAATATTAGTAAGGCATGATACAACCGATTGAAAGTAATTTAAAAGGAGCTACAATAACAAGCATTATATACGCCGAATGGAAAAAAAATACCGAAAAATGGAAGCTTTTTAAAAAATTCTATCTTGACGTAACTAAACGAGAGACCAAAGAAAGAATTAGTAACGAAAAAAGTAAGACATAGAACGGTTAAAAAAAAATTATTAAGACCTGATATTCACATATTTTGGATAACAGAAAAAAATGTCAAAAATCACGAGTTTTTCAAAATCAAACTTTTATAGAAAGAACTTCTGTGTAATATATATGGATGATATTCTCAAAAAAAACCTTTAGATGTCATATGATATAATATATCTTCTACCCGATAAAAATACTTTCACTTGAATTGGTCTACTTTCCTAAGCTAAAGAAGCGATTAAATGACATGGGTATAGCAATACCCACTTAGGCATTGGTATGAAATAGTTTTCATAAAATTTTTTTTATATTTTTGTTAGTTCCGGCATGAAATTGTGCAACAGAATCCCTTGGATGCACATTCAAAATGTATTTTGAACAACCGTACTCTATTTTTCCCCCAAATTGCGCACAGCGACAGCGTTTTTCAATTTTATCAATCATGTGGTCAAATTTGTGAGTGTGTTTTGCTATTTGCTGCACATTTGTGACAACTTTTCCATCACGGCGTCGATTTTCACGAATTTTTACCAACGCTTCAACAATGAAAATCGAGTTGGCTCATAGGTGGCAAACCTTCACATCCCCTGCACAAGCAGTGTAATTTCCATGTGTTTAGCATAGCTGTATCAATAGCGTTAATGAGTAATGCAAAAGTACCACTTTTTTCCGTGGACTCGCATGCGATAATTGTTGAGATCTTTTTCAAATAAGTCAACTTCACATACACGCTGATTTATATGCATGTATTGTGTATGGTTGTTCAACGACGGCCATCTTGTGATGTTTACGGATCATACCTTTTGGTTTTGCACAGCGGCTATACACCTAAAAAGTTAGACATCACAGTCACCACCTTCAGATGGATTTAAAATATACATACACATACATACATAAGTAGGTGTAACATGATAATAAATACCGAATTATCGTTCCACAGAACTGCAATAATATTGTTGTTTGTCAAAACAAAAATCCGATGAACCTTGAGGTTTTTTTATCATCAATTTAATATCATTACTCCCATCATTTCAAATAGTACCTGTTGCAAAATAACCTTTTCGAGATAATGTACATAATAATATGGCTTGTCGAATATCGCATTATATTGACTTCGATTTGAAATATTCTCTAATAGCCGTTGTAACACGCTTTCTCCAAGATCGTAGTCAGCATTATTTTTAGCAGATAATATAGCATATGGGATAAAGGAATAACAATATCCTGTCATAGAAGCCAACATCTAGTATTTGTAGCCAAATGGCGACCATAATATGCGATCATCTGTTCATTTACAGAAAGACTATGGGAAAATATGCCAAATTGTATGAATTTTTTATTCAATGCATTGTTTAATGGAGTAATTTTTGGCAAATTTATCATTTTGTCAGGATTATTATTGCATATTTTCAATAAAGCTTTCAAAAATAACTTAACTATGTTGTCTAGCCGCCATGTAATACAGAGAAAAAAATTTGTATTTTAGAACACACTTATGCCGAAGTGGGTAGAAAAATACCCATGGCCTACACAGGCCCCACCGCGAGGCTTAAAAAAAAAACTTAAAATATTCATATCAATACAAATACTCCGAATACTGTTTGTGGCAAATTTCACCAAAATCCGACCACGGATTCTGAGGTCAGGCGTTAATGGGTTAATGTTGTTTGTATGTTAATTTTATAGATAAGTAGCGCGACCTGCAGTTTAAAGCCGACTCCAAACGATAGATTTTTTGAGATTACGAGAGTTTTTACCAGAAATCCGCTGAAAGAAAGCCGCCGAAGAACTATTATCTTTTATTTTCATTTTGATGTCTAATCTGGGATTTGAAATGAGCCCTCTTTATCTGAATTTGCATGCCTTGGTTTATTAGAACTTTTGAACGGCATTGTCCAAGAAAAATTTTTATAGGCTGTAAGATAAATGAAGAAATGAAATAGTCCCTGTAAGGCAAACATTCTTGTTTGAGTTAGCATTGAAGCAGAAAACTATTTACTGGGTTTATAGTCTCAGCCAACTGTAAAAGCGTTCTTGAAAAGAAATTATAACAAAATCGTATACAAAAAAATTTTGTTTAAATGTCAGCCACTGTTTTTTAGTTTTTCTTTTAAATTCATTTTGCGTAATTGTGTTTTTATTTAAAATACGTTTTGTTAACCTAAACTTAAAGAGGTTTTTATGCTGGTCTGCAATTGTTCCATTATTTCTGGTTGTGATTCAGTTGCTGTTTCTATTTCTGTGTTTGTGATGCTTTTTTTTTTTACAATAATGAGTCATGTTTTATTCATTTGTTTAATTCAACAAATATTCTGTGTTTTGTTGTTTCTTTTTTCAGTGCATTTTGTTAAGCGTTTCATGTTTTTTTTTTGTGTGACACATTTGTGCAATTCGTTATAATGCCATGTGCCTAGTGAATACTTCTGAGAAAAAAAAATACTGAGGATGAGTAGGTTATTGTCCATATTGTCAAGTGGCTTTTATCAAAGAACAACAAAAAAAAAAAAATTAATTAGTAGGCTATAAAGCTAATTTGATACAATTGCTTGAATAAATAACGCATATATTTTAACCCTTCTGCATTACGTGGATATATGCCCTTCCAACGATCCTTTGGGTCAATATGACCCAATATTAAAATGTAAACAAAATTTCCTATTTAATATAAGAAATTCATTTGTTTTGTCGATTTTTTTATTTAGTATAATAAAAATTAACGAAAACTAAAATAAATAAGCCCTTCCTGAGCAATTCAGTCCTTCAGTCAGGATTACGACCTAGCTTCTCACACCACTTATGCTGTGTGCGTTAATTTTATAAATAAATGGAGCGACCTACAGTTTTAAAGTCGATTTTGAACGACAGATTTTTGAAAAGCTCATTATGGCAATCTTTTCTTTATTTATTTAATTTTTTTGCCAAAAATCTGACCTTACGTCTAATAAACCAACACACTATCTACTAGACTACGGTGACTTCTGAGCAATTGTTAATTATTTATTTATTTATTTATTTAAGAATTACAATACAATTACAAATTATATTATAATCATGTACGAGCTGAGTATCTTCGACCATATGCCCGGTGTAGTGTCACAGACCAGAGCCCACGACCCTCACGCTAATAGTCTAGCACACTACCCACTAGACTACCAGGGCGCTCAATTGTTAATAATAATTAAATTTTTAATACTATCGTACACCAAATTTAGGAACTTTTGTGACAATTTATACACAATGTGACCATGTGGTCTAGTGGGTATAGTGTGTTGGCTTATTAGACAAAAGGCCCGGGTTCGTCTCCCAGGTCAGACATCAAAACGAAAAAATATTTCTTCGACGACTTCCTCTCCAGCAGATTTCTGGCAAAGACTCTGAGAGTAAAAATTGCCATGAAAAGCTTCTCAGAAATCTGTCGTTCGGAGTCGACTTTAAACTGTAGGTCGCGCCACTCATGTATAAAATTAACGCACACAACATAAGTGGTGTGAGAAGCTAGGTCGTAATCCTGACCGAAGGGTTGTAATGGCCGATTATGTATGTATGTATGTGACCATGTGCACTTTGCAAATACATTTTTTGCAAGAATCACATTTAGTGGAATGCTTATTTGAATTCCTTCCACGTTGACAAAAGAAACGCTTCTGTCATTTATTTGGTAAATTTCTGGACAATAGTGGATTTGTATTATTTTCCTTAGAACATTGCGGGGCACTTGTGGCATCATCTTGTTCTTGAATATTTTTGACAAGATTTCTTGCTGATGGTGCATGTGGCAAAACTTTTCTTAGCTTTTTCATTGCTTAGTCATGCGCTTATATGGGCAATTCGCAATGCACTTATTGGTCACGCGCATCAACTCAAGCTTTTATTTGGCAATATTTCAGGTTTTTTTTCATCACCTCTTCCATCGGCTGAATGATGAAAAGATTTAAGTTTTTTGAAAGACTTTTTCTTCCTATCGACAATTTTTGATGACAAAATAGTGTCAACTAATGTAATATTCGGAGAAATAATTTCAATATTGTATGCAGTAAAAAACTATCAAATGTAATTGTGCACCAATATTTCACCTAAATTAAGAATTCGGAAATAAAACAAATATAATGCGATTTACAAAAGTCTCGCCTTGTTTTTTTTTCTGGGTGTGCATTTCTTGCTCTGCCTGTGTACACTTTCACATTCCAGGCATATTTAATTATCGAATCGCAGAGTGCCCAAATTTTTATCCCATGTCTAGTAGGCTTTGATAGAATATATTACCTAAAACTGTGTCGACCTCAAAATGAAGGCAATTGTTCATCTATAGTAACATTTTCATGAAGACTGTAAAACAAACTTTGAGTTGGTTACTCTACTTATCCAAAACGTTTCTGATTGGTGCTAGTTTGTCACGAAGTCTTCTTTCTTCTCTATCTTGAAAGCTGTCGAACCATAAACACTTTAATATTTGACTGAAAAAACTATTGATTGATAATTCTGAATGGTAAACTTGTAATATCGCATGTTGGATCATATTGACCCAAAGGATGTAAATGTGAGTAAATCGAATTTTGAAATGTGGAGGGGGAAGGAAAAATTTAAATTTTATTGTTTTCATTTAAAAAGCATAGTTTTTGAGCCAGTAGATGAATAAATTAATAGTTTCACGATCGTATCTTACAATTGAAGGGAAAAATTTTGCGTTTGAAAATCAAATTTGGTTCAAATTGACCTAAGGAGTGCAGAAGGAATTTAATTATAGAATTATTGTGGACCTAAAATGTTACTTGCGAAAAGACTTGTATTTAATGATGACATGAAATGAAGTAGGCATTTCTAAAGCATTTATTCTAGCAATCATATATAACCAAATCTGCTATAGTATGAAAGTTCAGAAATTTAATACGTCCGGGCTCATTTCTTAGAGCGATACAGAAGGGTCCCCATATTGAAAGGCGTAGGAAATGGCTCATATTTAAAAAGATTAATTAACTCTTCCAGGACATGCCCGTGGCTTTGGGTGTGTTAACTTACAGTTTAATATCGACTCTAAACGATAGTGATTTTTTAAGAAACTTTTCATGACAATTTTTATTTACTCCCAGAGTTTTTGCTAGTAAACTACCGAGAGTAAGTCGCTAATGAAATGTTCAAATTTCATTTTGTTGGTAATATTAAATCTGGGATTTGGACCGTAGCCTCAGGTCTAATAAATTAACACACTAGCTAGTAGACTACATACATACATAATTGGTCATTACAACACTTCAGTCAGGATTATTGAACTAGTTTCTCACAATACTTATGTTGTGTGTGATAATTTTTTACATATGAGGTGGGATCTACAGTTTAAAGTCGACTCCGAACGAAAGATTTTTGAGAAACTTTTTATATCAATTTTATTTTTTACCCGAAATCTGCTGAGAAGAAATCGCCGAAAAAATAGTTTTTGTAGTTTGTTTTGATGTCGGGCCTGGGACTCGAACCAAGCTAGCGCACTACCTACTAGATCACCTCGACTAGTAGACTAAGACAACTTCAATTTCACTACATTTCTTTACTTTTGAGATGACAGCTACGTAAACCAACCAACCAATATGTTAGGTCCAAACCTATTGTGTTGTTTCTCAAGTGGGTCGACCTAATTTTCTTACAATCTTCGTTGTTGATTTTATCTTCTTTAGGTGGCCATCTGACCTCCTAAATGTATTACAGTTTTCGTAAATTTAACCACTAACCACTTGTATGACAATGAATCAACTGGTCAGGAAACTTAAGTTTTTTTTAATGTAATCTTCAAGCTTTGCAAATACAATAATTACTCGATATCGTTGAATATATTCTAGGATTCATAAAAACTTAAACAGAAAGTAGAAATAAAATTTAAAAAAATTAAACGCAGCCTGGTAAATAAACATTCATTTGGCAAACATTTACAATGGATCAACGCAATAAAAATAAATAAAAATCTCGTTCCAATTATTGTGTTTCCTAAACTCTGGCAAAAAAGCGAATCATTGGAAAATTAGAGGAAAAATTAAAAGAAATTTCACAATACAAATAGCCTGAACGACAATAACAACAATGATCCCAAAAACCATTAACAGTGACAGTCTTACGATTGATAGAACATGGAACGTTAACATGCTAGGAGGATAACTGAGCTGAATGAATGGTTCGAGTCTGAATGAATGAATAAATGCCACAATATCATGCACACAATACAAAAGCGAACGATTTGTTTTCCCCTTTTCATCTTTTGTTGTGTGTTTCTTTTCTTTTTTTTTCTTTAATTTTTTGTTTGGCATTTCTTTTGATTTCTGCGAAAATGAACCCACAATGATGACATACTCATACTCATACACATTACGTCCGTCTGTCATCAAGTGTCACAAGACATGAACTCTTCATTTCAATTGTTCTTCGTTCTTCTTATTTTATATTGTTTTTATATTTCTTTCTTTCTCCCCCTTTTTGCTTCTATCCTTGCAGACATTGCTCTTCCCTTATCTGCTGTTTAGATGATTTCCCTTTATTTGAAATCTCTTCGTGTTACTTAAACTTTGCCATTCTTTCTTGGAAACTTTTGTAATCGTTGTGCGTTAATTTAAATCTTGATACACAGGACACAGAGGCGGTATAAGGAAGTAAGAAAAAAAAAAAAGTCCTGCAGAAATTAATTATCCGCACTAATAGCCATTAAGACTGATTACGATATTTGGCAGAGATGAGCTGATAATGAAATAATTTATCAACGAAAATATCAGGAAGCGTAATAAAAAGCCAGCAAAAAGAAAAAACCAAAGAAATGAAAACAAAATCTAGAAAAAAGCTAAGGCTAATGAAAATCTAAAGAGAAAACTTTTCGAAACCAAACATGTCTTAGACATTATAGGCTTTAGCTCAAATACAGCACTATGATGTTACTCTACAACTACAAGTGTGATTAATCAATATAAGCGGCTGTAATACTTTAAAGCCTTGTTTATAATTTGTTAGCCATGTTTTTAAATAAGTTATCCGGGAAAATTTTTCTTTGTGTACTATTGCGTATAAGGGACCTGTTACCGGACCAGTACTCCGAAAGTCTATTTTTTATAAGTGTCCTTAAGTATTTCAGATTTAGATTTTGAACATTTACTTGTCTTTTCAATTTACTTTTTATTAAAAATCTCTGTCAATAGTTTGAACACCTTCGTCTGGGAAATATTTCTCTCAAATAATTCTAAAAGTAAAATAATGCATTCGTACCAATGTTTTCTCAATCTGGACTAATCTGGACGATAACTTACAGATCGAGTGTCTTTCACGCGGAGTGATAGCTCTGATACCACAAAGCTCACTTGAGCGCACATGGCGGCGCGTTGTGATGCCACGGATGAACACCATCCCTGTACTAATGAAGTCACGCCAAATCAGGAGAAAGGAAGAAGTTGGTTAGCGCAAGGGATGCACAACAAAAGCACGACTACCACGCACTGGAAAACCAGCCAGAAAGTTTGATGAACAAAGCCATATCCTTGATATCAATAGGTGATAGCTCCATTAAGCTAACATGGAAAGGGGAGCCAAATAACCTATATCTACACCTAGCAAGACACGGACACTGGCAAAGAAAATGAATAAAACTCTCCTCTTCCTCAGTGAACCTGCATTCACGGCAGAAGTCGTTAAAAGGGAGCCCCATTCTCTCGCGTAAACACGGTCACTATAGTCGAGATGACATCACGAGCGAGATCAAGTAATCGGCTGAATGGAAGGTCAGGGGTAGAGCAGGACTCATCATTGACCCAGGTTGGCGTCCCGGAGGAACCTCCGCGCAATGCTCAACTTTACCGAGGCAACTGGTATACTCAATTCAACAGAAAAGGATTCCTGAAGGAGCGCACCAGTTCTGGCGAATTCCTGGAATTCCACTGTGCCCGGGGACTCCCACTAGAGAGACACTGGTGAAGCGCCCCGAGACAAGGTCGAGACAGCGGGGACATTCCCTAACGATCCTAGAGTTAATCACGTGTTAAACCTGTTAGAGATCTTATTGCGGCCTGACTGTCTGAAAAGATCGAAACGCGAGCATCGTTGACGAGGATCCATTGAGCGGCCCGGTAAATTGCCACCACATCCGCCTGAAACACGATGCAGTTGTCTGGCAGACGGAGAGCAATAATCCGGTTCAGTTCCCCAGAGTAGACACCACTTCCAACCTCACTGTTTGCTTAGTGTAGACAAATCTGAGAAAATAAGTTTCGTTAGTTTATCCATGACAACCAGACAGGAATTGTAGCCTCTCGATGTCATATTATTACTCGTTTATTAAGCTTATTAGATGTGCCGCCATGGTTCAAACCCCAGGGCAGACAGCTCCAACAAAACTGAAATATGTATGTGAAAATATTTCTTAGATGACTTCCTCTGAGCAGATTTCTGATAAATATAATTTTAATGAAAAGTTCGGAGTCGATATTAAACTGTTAGCCCAGTCACTCATAAATCAGATTAATAAACACAAGTGCTGTGAAGAAGCTAGATCGCAATTCTGTCTGAAAGTTTGTAATGACGTTTTCAGAAATTAATAAAGAAGAATTTGAATACAAACAAACTCCTTTTCTTAAATAACGTTTATATGAGTCTTATGATACTGGGAAAATCTAACAAATTGTTTCACGTAAGAACTAAAGAGTGCCAACTAAAAATGATAAAGAAATGTTATCGAAAAGGGCAAATTGAATATGAAATAATCGTAGATCCTTTAAAGTCGCGAGACTGGGACATAGACCGCATAAGTCGATAAGTTCTGCAGTTCCCTTATAAGTCTTAGTAAAAGAAGCCCATTTAGACTGCTGATTGCACTTATCAGTAGCTGAATATAGGGAGAAATTTAGTTCGACTTTAGACATCAGATAAATTTCAATGTAATAAGTTTTTGAAGTCGCCGTGGTCTTGTAGGTAGTGTGTTGGCATATTAGATGTAAAGCCGGAGTTCGAATCTAAGGTTAGACATCAAAACGAAAATATGAAATATGCCATAAATCTGCTAAGAGAAAGTCCCATAACAAATGTTTTTAATATGTCGTTTAGTTGGATATGTCTGACATGGTGTTTGAACCGTGTCCTCACGTCCGTTAAGGCTTCGCCGTGGTCTAGTAGGTAGTGTGTTGGCTTATTAGACGTAAAAGCTAGGGTTCGTGTCCCAGGCCAGACATCAAAACAAAATACAAAAAGTATTTTTTCGGCGACTTCTTCTCAGCAGATTTCTGGCAAAAGCGCTGAGAGTAAAAATTGCCATGAAATTCGAAATTCGTTCGAAGTAGACTTTAAACTGTACGTCCTGCCACTCATGTATAAAATTAACGCATACAACATAAGTGGTGTTAGAAGCTAGGATGTAGTACAATGTGTCAATTCGACCATTGAGTACTGTAGTTGTCAGAATTGACAATGAAATGTCCTCTAACCTAACTTGACCTAAGTTACCGTAATCTAGTAGGTAGTGTGTTGTCTAATTTGATTGTAAAATCGTTGGTCAAAGCTCAGGTCAAGCATTTCCAACACAACAGAATATGAAAAACTCTCACCGACTGACTCTCACCAGATATCTGGCAAAAATTTGTTGATGGAAATCGACTTTAAATTGTATGTCTCACGACTTATGAATAAAATTAACACGTACAACATAGATGAAGTGAGAAGCAAGATCGTAATCCTTACTGAAGGATTATAATGAACAATTTTGTAGGTAAGTTGAATTTTCAGTTACCAGACCATGGAAAAAAAAATTTCTATCAGCAACTACAAATATATCATTTCCTATTGCCAACTAAATTTTCGTTGGTGATCATAGTATGTATCCCCCTATGTATAACACGATTTGGGCTATCCATATTATACTCGAGCCGATATACTCTCGGTTTCTTCATCACACATGAAATTAATTTCAGCTTTTAAAAATTAAATCATAAAATAACAAAATAAATATGAAAAGATAAACAAATAAAATAGAAAATATTTCAAATATTGTTGTTAAACAAAGTATAGTTTTATGCAAATGAAATTTAAAATAAATAAACAGAATATAAAACAATAACAACAGCAATAAATTTTGACACATTGCAGACATGACAGCTACAGTTGGTAGAGTCCGAACACACATTATCCCTTGCTTGGTCTTGCCATCTTTCGATAAAAACAAAGTCGACTTTCTGTTTGAAAGTGGATGTCAATACTATTGGGCTATGCTTATGATTTAAATTTTGTGTGGTTGAATCCTACGTAACCGATTAGCATGATGTTGCAGGCAAGGTATGGTTAAATACCATTGTTTTACAATAAAGCCTGTTGGCCGTGTTCTTTGTACCCTACACTGCCTCAAGAAATAACACTTCCTTAGCTCTACTGATTTTAAATTTAGTGGCATGTATAGGAAATCGGTTTTAATATTTTTGAAAGTGACATGGACATAAACTATATAAAACTGGTCAATGCAGCCCTTTAGTCAAGATTACGCTTCAGCTTTTCCTTTACTCACTTTTGTTGCACGCATTATTTTTAACAAGAGTGGAGAGACTTACAGTTTAAAGTCGACTCCGAACGGACGATTTTTAAGAAACTTTTCATGACAAAATGAAATTTTAGAAAAAATATTTCTTCGGCGACTCCCTTTCAGCAGATTAATTAATTGCCATGAAAAAGATCGATTTTAAATTGTAAGTTCCATAACTCTTGAATAAAATTAAAACCCATCACATATGGTGTGTAAAGCTAGGCCGTAATCTTGACTGAATAGTTGTAATGGCCAACAAATTGAAAATATATAGACTACAGGATCGAGCATAAAAATCGAATATTCTTGAAAATTCAGGGAATATTTTAAATCAGCGAGAAAAAGAAAATAACAGTATTGATCTAAGAGTAATTAAAATTACTGAAAGGAACCAGTCGAAGAAATATTTGCTCATATTTCGTTTTATTCGAGATGTTTGACGTAAGGTTTGAACCGTGGTCTCACTTCTAATAAAACAATACACTACCAACTAGGCTGTGCCAACTTCGACATGCACCAACCGATTTTATTTTATTATGTCTACTTAAGCTTTTAGTGACGAGTCTAATTTCTAATACTATATCTTCCTGCTGCTTGGGCGACCATAAAACGGCTGACGGTATTTATTATAAAAATGCTAGCATGCAAGGCTAGCGAAATTTGCATATCTTAGGTTAGGTTAGGTTAGATTTGAGGACGTGTACTTATCAACTACGACAAGTACAGTACTCGAAGGTCGAATTGACCCATTGTACAACATCCTAGCTTCTCACACCACTCGTATTGTGTGCGTTAATTTTTATACATGAGTGGCGGGACCTACAGTTTAAAGTCGACTCCGAACGACAGATTTTTTTGAGAAGCTTTTCATGGCAATTTTTACTTTCAGAGTTTTTGCCAAAAATCTGTTGAGAGGAAGTCGTCGAAGAAATATTTTCATATTTTCTTTTTGATGTCTGACCTGGGATTCGAACTCGGGCCTTTCGTCTAATAAGCTAACACACTACCCACTAGACCAAGGTCGTAAATTACAAACATACAAACTACATGACAGCATTGAACATTTTAATTTTCGATCGTCATAGTTCGTGCAGAATGCTAAATCTCTGTGACTATGTTCTGTGATGTTTTGTCTTGTGTCTTGCCTTATTAGCGGTGCTTACAAATAATTTGTGAAAGAAACCGTGAATGATATTCTAAAAGTATTCCTAAAAGGAGTGACCAATTGGATGTTCCTTAGGTGTTGAATACAGAAACACAAACTTGGTGTAAATGTTTGATGAGACTGTGAAAGAAGGTGTGTACGATATGGTTTCATATTTAGATATTTTTTTTCACTTTCGTATGCTGCCTTTTCAGCATTACTATTCTCTTAAAATTTTGGTTGTCGAGTGTGTGTAGTTAATTAATAGACGTACTAATCACTAGCGAAACCTTATCACTAGTAATAAGTAGGAACAACTGCTTGTGCCTTAATTTGAATTTGTCGTAAAATTTTCTTTCACTAGACTTGGAGTATTCTTGTTAGATCAGGGCTGTCGCAATACTGTAATTTTATTTTTCTCGCTAATTAAAAATATTTTTTAAATTTTCAAGAATATTGGATTTCTAAGCTTGTTCCTATAGTCTATATATTTTACTGTTGCCTCATTGAAAATATTTCTAGTGCGGACTTATCAGTCAAATTAATTATTACAACGATATTCTTCTTCTTTTTATATACTTATGTCCCCGAGGGTCTTCATCAAATCTCCTTTTATTCAATTTGTTGGCCATTAAAACCATTCAGTCAAGATTACGGCCTAGCTTTTCACATCACTTGCGATGGGTTATAATTTTATTCATGAGTTACAGAACTTACAGTTTAAAATCGACCTAAGCGACCGATTGTAAGTCGTCGTGGTCTAATAGGTAGTGTGTTGGCTTATTGGACGAAAGACCCTGGTTCGAATCTCAGGTAAGACTTCAAAACGGAAAATATTTCTTCGGCGACTTCCTCTCAGCAGATTTCTGGCAAAGACTCTTTAGGCTTTCGATAGAAATCTGCTGAAAGGAAGTCGCCGAAGAAATGTTTTTTCTAAAATTTCCTTTTGTTAAAGAGGTCTGATTTGGGGTTTGAATCACGGCTTCTCGTCTAATAAACCATTATATTATTTACTAGATTACAAACTTCCCGGATTTTATTTTTAATAATTTTTTGTTTTGCGCGAGGTCCACTATTTAGGCCTGCACTGCTTTTATAATCCGCAGCTAACCTCTTCAAAAGAGTAACGTACCGTCAAACAGCATTCTCCCTTCTGAACTTATTAACATCAATAAAAAAATATGAAAAATCCAACTCAAAGCTTTTAAACAAATGCAAGTAGAAACATAGACTATGGCGTAGGGTATTTAAAAAATGAAATAAAATTTATTATTTTTATTTTCTATTGGGCAGACATGAAGTTGTTGTGTTGTGTTGTATCGGAACTAAAATAAATTGAAACATAAAAAAAGTTGTAATTATTATTTCATAAAACAATTTATTTCGTAACAATTTTAAACATAAAAAATTAGAAGATGTAATGAAAAAAATTGGAAATTGTGTATTAAATTTTTAAATGCATGTCAATATTTAACATTCAAGGCGTATGAGTAATATTTCATAAACTTTTTTAAAATTTATTACTCATACGCTATGATGTGCAATTGTATAAGACAAAACAATTCATATGTAAAGAAACTGGTTACGATAATGTTATATTTTTGGTTGGAAAACGAACAATTGCAATAAATTAAAATTTTGTAAAAAAAAATAAATTAAAATTTTGTAAAATAAATTAAAATTTTTTGCCATTTGACTTTAGTTTTCCATTTAAATTTTTGGGAAATTTCTAAAAATATTTCTTTTGGCAATGTATGTTGTTTGACCATATGCTGTGATGTACTATAGAAATTTATTTCCAAAGAATTAAATAATCTTAGTGTTAACAATCTTAAACTTAAAAAAACAAAATTATTTATTTAAATCAATGAAAAAATAGAACATGTTTTACAACTTCATACACTCGTACGTACATTTTGAAACAGACAAACAAAAAAAAAAATCCCATGTTTTACCATAAAATAAAATACAAACTACAACAACAACTTAGTTATAGTAGAATTCATGTCAGATAAAGGTTATTATTTAAGAAAACAAAAAAATCACTTAAGAAAAAAAAACTTCTTTTCATTAGTTTACAATCTTTACAAAAACACAATATCAATCTCTTAAACAAATCAAATTTTACTTGTGTTCTAAAATTCTATTATTTACACAGGTTACCTGTACAACACTACTTTTAACATTTTTCATATACACAAACGTACTGGGAAAGGTCATTTCTCCTGCAACTTTAGTTGTTTTAGTACGTGCACTGTAAGTAAATGAAAAATTTAATTTTTAAGCTTTTCACCTTAGAGCGACATAAAAAGAAATAACATTTCATTATAAGAGTGGGGTGCTGGAAATGAAAGAGATTTGTTCGATAATAATGAAAGGAAAAAAATTTTAAGAATACATACTCGTGTACTAAGACAACAAGGGTTTAAGTGGGATTATATTGAGAATTTGTAAAAGCAAAAAGCAATAATTCATGGTTTATACTCATTTTAAGTTAAAGAGTTTTATTATGTGCCCCTACAAATTGAGTTGTTAGACATTATCATACATAATCATGCAAGGACTACGACCTAGGTTCTTACAACAACAACAATTATATTGTGGATGTTAATTTTATACTTAAGTGGCGGGAACCTACAGTTTAAACGGGACCTAACGGCAATTTCTATTTTATTTTTTTTTTTTTTTTGTTTTTTGCCATAAATCTGTCGATTTGACTTGGGGCTTGAACTGTGGCCTCACATCTTGTAAGCCAACATGCAATATATTAGACTACGGCGTCTACACCATCTTCATTGTCAAATTGTGTCCATTTATCGTTAGGTTCAAAAAAACTTTCTCTCTTTTAAATTATTCACATTACTGGAACTACTCTGGTTTATTTATTTTAACACTAAGCCTACCATGAGCGGGTCAAATGCCCCATTTTGTAATTCTTGTCAGAATTTCTTGATAATAACATTATCACATCGCCATTTACCTTTACGACTTTTATTACAAAATACATCGAATGTATTTTCCAAGATTTACTCCTCTCTTGTTCATTTTTTTTACCATAAATACCGCAAGCGGTCATTTGAACCCCTTTGGTAGGAATAGGAATATATGAAGTATCGTTAGGTTTAGTGTTAAGACCTATAGACAATACACATCGTTTGATTCTGAAAAAGGCACAATAATTAGAAAATTATTTCGGCAAAAATTGTTCGAGAATTCAATTTTAAATCTTAAAACGACTTGATCGTACAGCTATTAGTGCAATAAATTTCAACATGACAACTTTAAAGTCTTTATTTATTGTCATTCACTTCCGTCCAGTTTAATCTGATACGCTTTATATATCACGAAGAAAAGATTACCACTATGGTGAAGGTTCATCGGCACAAAGTCTTCTGTTTACAAGAGCTCTCTACTTCACTGATCACGATATTCAATTTACAAGGTCAATGGACGTTAGAGAAATAAATCGTAGATAGTTTAATAATGCCAAAGAGATGATTTGACTTAATCTAAGGTGAGGATGCTCTTTCCGCTTGAAGGCAATGAAGTTTACAGCTGAATGTAATATTTGTTTCGATGGTTTTCTTATGCAAAAGCTTTAAAAGTAACTTTTTGTTATGAAAAATCTTTTTAAGTTGGACCCATGGAGTCTTCATAAGCCTGTAGGACACCGATATTTATAACTAAAATTAATAATTACAACATACCACATTGAGTCAGATCGTAATACGAACTGATAGGAACGCTATAGTCTGCGGCTTATACTAGAATTTCTACCACTTAAGAAAATCTCACAACAAAAAATTTAATGGGTTTCAATCACATGATATCGGTGATGCACGTGAAATGACCAGACTCTCAATTCGCTTGTACAGGCTATGGATTCATGCATAATATGTGTCACACGTACACATAATGCACTATTGAAACCACATGTTGCTCGTATCTAGTTTATGCAATTAAGGGAAAAAGACGTTTGCAAACATCGACTAGGGATGCCAGTCGAGAAATCCCGAATCCCGAAATCCCGGGAATTTCGTGATTTACAATATTCCGATTTCCGGAATTTTTAAAAACTTGTCCCGAGATTTTTCGGGATTTTCGGGACTGTGAATTCATATGTATTTTGAGCCTACGAAAGGTTCTGTATCACTTGTCTTCGATAACAGGACCTCAGATGAAGAAAACCCTACTTCCATTGATAAAAAATTATTTGATGGCATCGAAGTCCTATAAAACGAAATAATAGAGTAATTGATTTAGATATTCAACTGTTCAAAGGAATAGATTCATTTACATCAGGAGGTGGTAGAGGTGAATATTTCCAAACTGCATACAGCTTTCTTGGAACTATTTTACCAACCAATGTTGATTCCGAGAAGTGCTTTTAACGGCAGGGTATGTTGACAACAAAATATGTTTAAGCCCATCAGATCACATGTTAGATCTTTATCTTTTTGTTGGAATTCAAATAATTTTCTTAAAACTAACGCATTTGCAAATGCATGTATGAATAATTTTTATTTTCTTTAATTTAAGCTTTTTTATTACATTCTGTCTTGCTGTTTTTATGTTTTATTTTAAATGATTTATAATTCTGATATACATACATAATTGGAATACAAATGATATTGTTAACGAAATATTTTTATTATTCAACTAAAATCTCGATTTTTCCGTCATTTTTCGGGATTTTGGATCCCGAATTATCCCGAAAAAATCGGGCATTTCGGGATTGGCATCTCTAACACCGACCCAGTGATGGTGTGTGTAATCAACGACATTTCCAAAGACATGTAGCCCTCCACCATCCTAGAATTAGCGGCAAACAATAACTTTTTCGTAATGCATTGGAAACGATTAGACGAAATTTAACTAATTTGTTTATTCACGTAATCATCTAGAAACAATCCTCAATTTTTTTGTCGGTTGCTAATATCACCCATACCACCGCATCAAATTTAATGAATGATATCTCATTTTAAAGCTTATATCTAACACTAATGGCAAAAAATAACTAGAAATTTAAAAATTTATATTTTCATTGATAAAAATTATATTTTATATAGAACTGCATGATAATACTGTTGTCATTATGGTTATATTTGTTTGTTCAGGTGTGGTAATACAAGATCGCTTAACAGTAATGCAGTTCTACATAATTTTGTATGTATTAAAATCCATTCTGGCAATACCGCTATTTACTATAATGCCATTTATTACTAAGTCAGTTATATATAATATGCATATTAAGTTGTAAAAAGTTGTTTTGGCAATACTTTGCAGTAGTTGTTAGATCAAGTACTATAAACAGGGTCGCTTAATTGTAATGCTATTGTACATAGTATTATATCAAGTTGTAAAAGCCATTTTGGTAATGTCGTTATTGTCATGGCATTGTTTGTTTTATGAAGTGTAGTAATATGGGTTAATAAATGGTACCAGGCTAATCGTAACAAACTTTGGAGAACATATCATATCAGTAAGAATTATTCAGACCGATCCAACTGTGCCATTCCGAATGACACGAAAACATTTCCCGGTGAAAGTTGCTTTTCCTATGACTCTTTGTTTAGCACAAGTGTATTTTTATAATTTTTAAAAAATTTCTATTAATTATTTTCATTTTATGTGTCAAAAGTGACAACTAACTGTGCGAAATATTCGCCATTTTTTAGCAATTTTTTTACATTATATTAGCCATTAGTCACCATCAATTGGCAACACTGAGAGTATGTTTAAACTCTTAAAGGGCCTTATTTGTTTCCTGCCTTTACTTTTAAATCCTCATTTAGAGTTGCATTAACGAATGAAAAGTTTTTCCTACATGTTTTTCTAAACTTCGATAAACTTGATGAACGTTTCCTTATTTTACTACATGCAATTTAGATAAATGTGCATGCATGCCTGATATCATGCATGCATGTATGGATGTGTATGTTGTAAAAACTTGTGTCTGTATACCGAATACGTAAAAACATTTGAAGCAAAATTTTACAGTTTCAATGCGTTTGAATGAAAACTGCAGTCACGAACAATTTCGATAAATTAATTGTGACATGAAACTTGTGTTTAAAACACCAAATTCACACAGGCATTTACACCACAAAAATAAAAGAAAGAAAATAAAAAAAACTACGAAAACATTTTAAAAATAAATGAACATAAAATGACACTGGACCACTGCGGACAGAAAGAAGTTGCAGTTAATTTCGTAGTGTTTTGCGATTGTGTGTGAAACTTGTACAGCAACAATAACAATGTCCAATGTCCAGATGAACAAGGAAAAATGGTTCAATGTTTTAAGCATAATACTCGATGTATATTACTAAATGGTATTTTAATTGCCTAAATGGTATTTAGTCCATTGAGTTGTTGGTTAGGTAAAGTTGATTGCAACGGCAAGCAGTTACTCCATACATAGAGTTCTATAAAAAGTTGTATTATTTTAATGTTGTAATGTTGTTGTAATGATACCGAAAGCCAAATCATGTAAAGCTTGATCTTCGATCATATTATGAACAAAACAATTTTTTTCTGTCTGTGAAAGATGCTCATATGTAACGAAAAACAATAAAGCAGCTCCAGATGTAATTTTTATTCCATACTACATAATAGGTCACTACAAACCTTCAGTCAGGATTACCACCAAGCTTCTTACATAACTTATGTTGTGTGTTAATTTTATACAAGGAGTCGCAGTGGTCTAGTGATTATTGTGTTGGCTTATTAGACGTAAAAGTCATGGTTCGAGCTTCTAGGCGTCGAAGTATTTCTTCGGCAATTTCCTTTCTGTAGATTTCTGGCAAAAACTCTGAGAGTAAATAAAATCTTCTCAAAAATCTGTCGTTTGGAGTAAACTTTAAACTCTAGGTCCCGCCATTTATGTATAAAATTTTAAAATTATGTGAGAAACTAGGTCAACAATCCTGACTGAAGTGTTGTAATGGCCAATTATGTATGTATATGGTGGAACCGCCGACGCCGAACGATAGATTTTTGAACAAACTTTACGTGGCAATTTTATTTTATTTTCAGAATTTTTGCCAGAAATCTGCAGAGAGAAGTCGCCGTGGTCTAGTGGGTAGTGTGTTGGGTTATTAGACGAAAGGCCCGGGTTCGAATCCCAGGCCAGACATCAAAAACGAAAAATATTTCTTCGGCAACTTTCTCTCAGCAGATTTCTGGCAAAGACTCTGAGAGTAAAAATTACCATGAAAAACTTCTCAAAAGTCTGTCGTTCGGAGTCGACTTTAAACTGTAGGTCCCGCCACTCATGTATAAAATTAACGCACACAACGTAAGTGGTGTGAGAAGCTAGGTCGTAATCCTGACTGAAGGGTTGTAATGGCCAATTATGTATGTATGTAATCTGCAGAGAGAAAGTTGCAGGAGAAATATTTTCCTTATATTTCGGTATGTTGGACATGTCTGACCTGAGATTTCAACCATGACCTCATGTCTAATAAATCAATACAGTACTTATTAAGATTAGGTTATTACAGAAAAAGATTGAGGTAACGCCACAGTACTGTTTTAGATATTCCTGTTTTATCAATTGATGCTGTGTCTGAAGAAGCCATACCCAGCATTTAACGCCCTCTTACACTTTTAAAATCCTACATTTGCATCAGAGATCAGCAATAAGTATTCAAATCGATGAATATAGGCTCGAGTCATACTTATAATTTTAGATACTTATACGCATTCATACTTATTTTGATATCATACTCATACGACTCATACTCAAAGTTGGAAGTACTCGTCGTATTCATACTTAACAATACGCATGATGTTATTGACTTAGATTTGTTTCTTCTTAATATTTACACGAAGCACCAAAATAAGTATGATTCGCATACGAACATTTTTATACTCTCAAGAAGATTGTGTGTAAGCTTTGATTGTTGTCTTTGTCTTTTCTTACTTCTTTGTTTGTATATGCAACAACAATAAAGGCTATAAATTTTGATGAGTGACTTATAAGTTTTATAAGTATTTTTCAAAATTTATGAATCACAATGAGTAGCCGTGTGAATCAAACACATTTCGAATGTTGTGAGTTTGACGGCAACGTTGGCCTCATACTCAATGTTGCTTATGAATCAATGTTGAAGCGAGTATGAATGAATCAGAGTAGTTGGATATCAATTCTGTTGATTCATTCATACTCAAAATTGCATGAAAGTTTTTGAGTAGCGGAAAAACGATCCATTGCTGATCGACCAGTAATGTCGCGATAACCCAGCATAATCTATTTCAATAATCCGATATATAAGCAGCCTTTTACACTTCCAAACCAGATTTGATCCAGAAGTAAGGCCAAATAAAACCCTGAGAGCTGCCTAATTATCCACATCAGAGCGATGAAGATCATTGGTAACACAACACAAAGTGTCCGTTGTACTCCATATAGTTGTAGTAATCATTTTTTTTTTTAGGATTTCGATTTTTCGATTCCTTTTTAGAATAAAATAAAAACGAACTCGTCAATCACTTCCTTCCGGCCTAGGGGACCCTGTCAAAATGAACTTGACTTTGACTTAACAAGATAAAAATTTGAGTAATTTATTAGTCGTACTTATAATTCTATTTTACTCTCTTCAAGAGTTTTTATTAGGTTTACTGAGTCCTACGTTTACACTACAGCGATTTCAAAAACAATTGAATCAACAGAATTGAAATTCAACTACTCTGATTCAATCGTACTTTCTACAACATTGATTTATTAGTATAAGTAGCAATGAGTATGAGTACAACGTTGACATCAAGCTCACAACACTCGAAATATGTTTGATTCATACGCCTACTCATTCTGATTCATAAATTTAGAAAAATATTTCTTCGGCGACTTCCTCTCAGCAGATTTCTGGCAAAGACTCTGAGAGTAAAAATTGCCATGAAATTTCTCAAAACTGTCGTTCGGAGTCGACTTTAAACTGTAGGTCCCGCCACTTATGTATAAAATAACGCATACAACATAAGTGGTGTGAGAAGCTAGGTCGTAATTCTGACTGAAGGGTTGTAATGGCCAATTATGTATGTATTCTTTTACAGGTAGACCGAACCTTTTGTAGAATGAGTGGAACACACTTTATATGAATGAGATACTCATATCCGAATGGTGTCGTGCGAATATTTCAAGAGATAAAAGACCTAATTTCGCTTACTTACTAAGAATCATCTCTGGAGCATTAGGCGGCATGACTTGTTAAGGATAAGAAGCTTATTGTGTTTTTCCAAATCATTAGTGCATAGTTTGCTCCATTGACTTGAGCACTAATTCATGTCTAAAACCGATTTATGTGTCTAAAAGGAAGCTGCAATACAGCAATTTTATTGAATTTTCAAAAACCAGCTTAACCCATTAGGTAGAAAAGTACCCAAAAATGAAAGTTTTTTAAAAAAATTTGTCTTGACTCAACTAAACGAGAGACCAAAGAACGAATTAATAACGAAAAAAGAAGACATAGAACGGTTAAAAAAAATTATTAAGACATGATATTCACATATTTTGGATTACAGAAAATAGGGCAAAAATAAGGAATTTTTCAAAATTAAAATTTTGTAGAAAGAACTTCTGTGGAATATGTATGGATGACATTCTCAGAAAAACTTTAGATGCCATGTAATATAATATATTTTCTACCCGCTAAAAATACTTTCGCTTAAATTCATCTACTTACCTAAGCTACAGGTGCGATTACATGACATGGGTATAAAAATATCCACTTAGGCACTGGTATGAAATACTTTTCATAAAACTTTTATAATTTAATTTGAAATAGAAATTTCAAATCATTTATTTTTCTCTATTCTTGTATATTTTTGGTAGTTCCGGAATGAAATTGTGCAAAAGATTCCCTTGGATGCACATTCAAACCCTATTTAGTACAACCGTAGTTTTCCGCGTTTCCCAATTTTAGCAATTATGTGGTCAAATTTGAGAGTGTGTTTTGCTATTTGCTGCGCATTTGTGACAACTTTTCCATCACGGCGTCAATTTTCAACGCTTCTACTAAGCGAACTCAAAAATCGAGTTGGCTCATATGTGGTAAACCTTCACATCCCCTGCACAAGCAGTGTAATTTCCATGTGTTTACCATAGCTGTATCAATAGCGTTAATGAGTAATGCAAAATACCACTTTTTTAGTGGACTCGTATGCAATAATTGTTGAGATCTTTTTCAAATAAGTTAACTTCACCTACACGCTGATTATATGCATGGATTGTGTATGGTTGTTCAACGACAGCCATTTTGCGATGTTTACGGTCATATCTTTTGGTTTTGCACATCGGCTATACTCCTAAAAAGTTAGATATCACAGTCACCACCTTCAGATGGATTTAAAATATACATACACATGCATACATAAGGAGGTGTAACATGATAATAAATACCGAATTATCATTCCACAGAACTGCAATAATATTGTTGTTTGTCAAATCAAAAATCCGATGAACCTCGAGGTTTTTTTTCATCAATTTAATATCATCCAGCAATGCATGATTGCTCCCATTATTTCGAATAGTACCTGTTGCAAAATAACCTTTTCTAGATAATGTACATAATAAAGTATGGCTTGTCGAATATAGCATTATATTGACTTCGATTTGAAATATTCTCTAATAGTCCTAGTACCATGTTTTCTCTGAAGCCATAGTCAGCAGTTTTTTTAGCAGATAATATAGCATATGGGATAAAGGAATAACAATATCCTGTCATAGAAGCCAACATCCAGTATTTATAGCCAAATGGCGACCATAATATGCTATCATCTGTTCATTCACAGAAAGACTATGGGAAAATATGCCAAATTGTATGAACTTTTTATTCAGTGTCTTGTTTAATGCAGTAATTTTTATCATTCTTGTCAAGATTATTATTGCATATTTGCAATAAAACTCTCAAAAATAGCTTAGCAATGTTGTTTAGCCGTCATATAATAGAGAGAAAAAATTGGTATTTTAGAACACACTTATGCCGAAGTGGGTAGAAAAATACCCATGGCCTACAGAGCCCCCCACAGCGACACTTAAAATAAATAAAAATATTCATGTCAATAGAAATATTCCAAATACTATTTGTGCCAAATTTCACCGAAATCGGACCACAGATTCTGGCGTTGGGCGTTATTGGATTAAAATCAAAATCTGTCGCTAGAAGGCAGACAAGCTATGACTACAACTTCGCTGCATTCGATTCATACAAATGATTCATATAATTTTAGGTGACTTTTATGAACATTTAAAATTCAATCATTTTGTTAAATCCTTTTAAAAGTCTTTAGATATGGACATAAAGCTCTCTGATTATCAGGTTTTATGCCATGTATGTGATGCTTAAATTGAAGTCCTATATATTTCTTTTAAATGATGACAAAATCCTTATTATTGCTTATATTATTACGGATTTTTCGTCTCGCCAAAATTCTTCGAAAACGCTAATGACCATTTAAACAGGAAAAAAAAACAAAAAATCAATGTATGTAAGTCCTCTAAAAAGGATTTTTTTTTGCATATTTAATCCAAAAAAAAAAAATAAAATAAAATTTACAAAATATAGTACAAGCACTTTACCAACTGTCTGACAGCCATAAATGTTCGCATGTATGCATACACTTTACATGTGTATTCGTATGACTAAACAATTTGGCATGCATAGGGACGCGATACAGGCATATCTCTATAATACAACGTCATGGACATGTCGTCTGTTGATAGAAGTAGATGTTAGTGTGTGGCACATATTTTTTGGAAAAGTGCCACCTTTAAAAGAGTAACACATAAACACGTATGTATATACATAACGTATGTAAACACTTCCATATGTACTCGAGTACATTTTTTTTACAACAATTTAACAGTGCAATAAAAATACTAAAAAAAAACACTGAAAAAAGAGGCGAAAAAAAACTCATTCGCATACTTATTTGGAAACGGCGGTATATGGGTTATTTTAATAAAAAATATTCAGTTTAAAAAAGCCCAACTAGCATTCGGAAGATTGTTTTTATAAAAATCACCTTGCAGAGTCTTTTAAGAGTACTTTTGGTGATCAGAAACTTATTAGTCAGTTACAGGATAGAAAAAGGACTCAAAAATGATTCCTGTCAATGAGTAAAAAGAGTCCGATTTAAAATACAACAAAAAATTGTAATTTCATTCGGAAAATAATCATCCAGACGTTTAAAATGTCCCTATTATTTCTGTTCATTATTATTATATTCTACTTAGACTGAAGATTGAAAATCGCTTAATCCAAAAGCTTTTGGTGATTGTAATTACGTATTTTATGATCATATTTTAGACTTTTCTGTATAAATTTTCTTTTATGTAAAAGATGGCTCTGAAAAAAGTAAAAAATTTTTTAAATTAAAAATTTTTCTTAAATTTTTAATGAGAAACAATATTTCTTTAAAGAAATTTTAATGACTGATGTACATACACTACGAATGTAATGTTAATATTCGATCTTTTTTTCATACTTAACGTTCATACGAACGTGATTTTTGAAATCGCTGTAGTGTAAACATAGGACTCGGTAAACCTAATAAAAACTTTTGAAAAAGTAAAATAGAATTCTAAGTAAGAATATTAAATTACTGAAATTTTAATCATAAACGACATAAAAACGAGTCTAAATTAATACGAACATAACTCATAAATAACAATAAAAGGACTCATAAAAGACTCGTATGCGATTAAACGATGACTGAAAGACGACTCGAAAAAGAATCATAAACGAAGGTAAATAAGACTAATAAATGATCAGAAAGTGATTCGAAAGTGATTATAAAGCTACTAGAAAAAGAGTCGAAAATTACTTTAAAATAATATAGAAAATGACTCATAAGTGACTTTTTAAGAAGAGTCGCTCATAGTCACTTTTGCTCCCGATGAAAAAGCCTTTTATGATCAGTAAATGAGCGCATTTTCGAGTCTTTTAATCGCACAGAAGAATCAAAAAAGACTCGAATTTGATTAAAAATTTTCAAAATTGCTGGCTGGGAGTAAACAAAAAAATATTAAATTTTAAATTTAAATATTAACAGACTGTAAAGCTACACCTGCATTCAAAAACATTCATTTGATTACAAAAATATAAAATAAAATTGTACCATAATGTCCACGTTATTAAACCAAATACAAAATATTCAATTAAAGCGTAAAATCTTCCCTGCTATTTGGATTCGAAGCATGCAACATGGCAACACATGATGCAAACACGAAACAATTTTCGCCTGTAATCTGGATGCGTAAGACTCTGTCTCAACTAAAAATATGTTAATAAAACAGGATTGGCCAAGTACCCAAAGCTCTATGTTCCCAAAAAGTATTAAAAATTTATAAAAAAAATGTCGGGCCTATCATTGAATATCTGATCCAAACATCTGAAAAAAACTTAATAATTATAATGAGGGTATACGAATCCGACAATGGTATCTAATGATGCACAATTCGGTAAGACTTTCTTAAACTTCTGCTCTGAGTACGCATTTTTATGTATGACGAGATATGATATGATATTGCATTACGAATGTTAGCCTACAAACATAGCTGCCAGATGAATAAAGCATCGTTAATCGTCAAATATTAAAAAAAATCGCCAAAATCGTCAAAGGCGTTCATGGAAATCGTTAAAATAATCGTCACAAAATCGTCACAAAATTCAGTGTAATGTGCCTTAGCTTCTTAGGAGAGTGCAAGAAATACTGCACTTCATCTGATCTTCTTGCTATTTACACTACAACTCTCATGTAAATGCTGGTGGCCCAATGTCTATTTAAAGACTTCTCGACTGCGTAGAAGAGAACTCCATTGATTCATTCGAACATCAATGCAATATGGTTTATGTTTCACTGTTCTATAGCTATTATAACAGATTTTTCTCGAGTGAAATAAGGGACTTGTTCTCGAAATTTCTCGCATTCCTGCGTAACACTCGCCTTTCTCGTCCAGTGCATACGTATGTGGTCGTTTGGTCGTATACTGTATTAAAGGAAAAATTCGTTTTTTAGTCGGACTATTCATATCTGGAACTCCCTTCGTGAAGAGTTTGTTATTTTTTGGCTTTTAAAGGAGAAAAAAGAAATAAGATAAGATCACTTAAATTTTTAATTTCTTAAAATCGTCAAAATAAGGGCATAAATCGTCACATCGTCAATATGAAATTTTTGGAGCACAAAATGACGATAAATCGTTAAATCTGGCAGCTATGCCTACAAATGCTTAAATATCTATGATTTGTCGGCATAATATTCTTCTTTAACTGCACTTCACCAATGGTGTTAAATTGCAGCTTCTTGACGACCAGCTTAATGCACCATTTCGGCTAATTAAACGGCTATCACACATACATACATAATTGGCCTTTACAACCCTTCAGTCAGGATTACGATCTAGCTTCTCACACCACTTATGTTGTGTGCGTTAATTTTATACATGAGTGGCGGGACCTACTGTTTAAAGTCGACTCCGAACGACAGATTTTTGAGAAGCTTTTCATGGCAATTTTTACTCTCAGAGTCTTTGCCAGAAATCTGCTGAGAGGAAGTCGCCGAAGAAATATTTTTCGTTTTTGATGTCTGACCTGGGATTCGAACCCGGGCCTTTCGTCTAATAAGCCAACACACTACCCACTAGACCACGGCGTTTGACGTAATAAATCGATTATGACATGGGATGTGTGCCAAGTAGCACCATCTTATCAATACCATGAAGAGCAGCACAAAATAATTGGTTATCATGGTGGTCAATTGGTTTTTGTAAGACCCCAATTACGGCAATTTCGTGTATTAACGTACCCACAAAGATGAATGTGACCCTCATCCGAGAAGATTATTTTTTTTGGGCAAAATCTTCATCATGGTGCAGGTTCTCGTTGGCCAAAAAACCCCATCGGTGTTGAAGCATAAATTGATTCATTACGTTCAGTGGAGATTATATAATGAATTTAGTAACAGAATAGCCGATGGTTCAAATTTAAACCGGTATAAGTCACCGTGGTCTAGTAGGTAGTGTGCTGGGTTATTAGGGTTCGTGTCTCAGGCCAGACATCAAAATAAAATAAAAAAAGTATTTCTTCGACGATTCAGCAGATTTCTGGCAAAAACTCTGAAAGAAAATAAAATTGCCATGAAAAGTTTATAAAAAATTTGTTTAAAAACACACACAACATAAGTAGTGTGAAAAACTAGGCCAATAATCCCGACTGAAGGGTTGTAATGACCTATTAGGTATGTATTATGTATGTATCCGAGAAAAAAGTGCGACCAGAGCACGCCTTTCATGTATATCTGAACCATATTACCGCTGTGGAAAATGATATATAAGGGCATGACACCCTTATTTGGTTTCCTATCAATAATAAATTGTTTCATTTGCAGAAAGCCCTAAGTTTCATATTCATTTCATTTACTTCATAAAAACACCTATTTGAGTGCATAAGAGTCCTTATGGTTGATACATTCTCAGTTAACAAAACCAGCCACATTTTGGAAAGTACTTTTTCTGAATTTTACATTTTTTACACGCTGCTCTGCCTCTTTCTTTTTTTCACGTACAGTAATAGCCCAATTTTGAGGCAACTGAAAATGCAAAAACAAGATGTAAAAAAATTCTGTTATTGTTGCCAAAAAAAAAAATATAAAATTGTTGACTTAAAAAATTCAATGTAGAACAATCGAAAAAAGGAAAACAAAAAAAAAAAACTCATAAAAAAATAACATCGAGAAGCAAAACATTTAAAAGGTGCGGCAATAAAATGATATTAAAAAATGGCTTAAATTGTGTTACCATTTTTCTTATGCTTTTCTGCATAGTAAATATTACTTTCAAGTAATTAATCAATATTTCGGTTTTTATTTGTATTGTATTTTTCATAAAATTTAGTATATTAGATGTCAGTTTTGTAACATAAAATGAAAATAATTAATAGAAATTTTATTTAAAGTATAAAAATATTAGAAATCATAATATTAGCATACATGCTTTTTGCCCGTACGAATCCTTAATACAAACAAAAAATCTTTAAACGTACGCAGTCGAGAAAACGTCACGTGTAACTAACTGCTCATGTAAAAAGAACGGTTCTGGTAAATACAATCCTGCCTGTTTATTGTCATAGCAAAAGCAACTTTCACAGGAAATTGTTTGCGTGTCATTCGGAAAGGCACAGTTGGATCAGAAGGTGTAAGGTTGATTCGGGGTATGAGTACAGTTTTATCGGTAAGAATAATATTTGCTGATATAATGTGCTCTCCCAAGTTTATTAACCCGTATTACTACACTTCATAAAACAAACAATGCCATGACAATAACGACATTACCAAAATGGCTTTTACAACTTGATATAATACTATGTAGAATAACTTTCCAATTAAGCGACCCTGTTTATCGCACTTGATCTAACAACTACTGCAAAGTATTGCCAAAACAACTTTTTACAACTTAATATGCATATTATATATAACTGACTTAGTAATAAACGGCATTATAGTAAATAACGGTATTGCCAGAATGGATTTTAATACATACTAAATTATGTAGAACTGTATTACTATTAAGCTTCCCTGTATTACCACACTTGAACAAACACATATAATCATAATGACAACAGTATTATCATGCAGTTCTATATAAAATATAATTTTTATCAATGAAAATATTTATTTTTCAATTTCTAATTATTTTTCGTCATTGGTGTTAGATATAAGCTTTAAAATGAGTTATCATTCATTAAATTTGCTGCGATGATATGGGAGATATTTGCAACCGACAAAAAAAAGTGCTTTAGAAAAAATGTATGTGGTTATCACAACTAAACGTAATGGATCGAAGTACGTATTAGCAACGATGCGACCTGTTGGAAATTTATTTCCAAAACAAAGACAATTGATCGGAAATTGCAAAAAAAAAAATTATTCGTTTGGATGAAGCTTATTGTCATATTTTTACGCTCATAAGTAGAATTATTGCATTTGGGATTCTGAAAAAGAACATTTGGTCTTACATAACCCAATGTATCCATTACGATTGACTGTTTGGTGCAACTTATGTGGGTCAGTGATGCCTGACCCATATTTTTTTGAAAATGAGGACCATTTCTGTCATGGTGACACACTTTCTGAAATGAACGATTTTTAGTTTCCACAGGATTGTGTAACTTGCCACAATCGTTTTTTTGAATTAAATGTGTCAAGGTTGTTTATTTAAACGAAATGGTGATATGAAGAAGCTGCGATTTAATATCGTTAGACAATTATCTGTAGGGATCCTTAAAAAAAATGTTAAACCGACAATACAGAGACAATTGAGAGTATGAAAACTAACATTCATGATGCTATTGTACATCACCGAAGTACACTCAAAAAAGGCCGCTAAACTTGATCCGATCGATACTGTAAGGCTAGCCGCGGCTAACATTTGAACGAAATAATATTCCATTCCAGACCGGTAAATCGACAAGTCACAAGAAAAAATAAATAAATTTCGCAATGTTAAAAAATGTTTTTGTTTAATTGGATTTTTAAATTCAAACTTTTAAATGATTCACCTATTATTATACTCACTGACATTATGTTCATATGTACTTACATATTTATGTAAACTTCAATCATGATATGTACCAGAGATCAGCAATGAATCGTTTATCCGCTACTCATAAGCACTTATGTAATTTTATGTATGAGTGAATCAACAAAATTGAAATTCAACTACTCTCATTCATTCGTACTCAACATGGATTTATAAGTATAAGTAGCACTGCGTATGAGTACAAAATATCAAACTCACAACATTAGAGATATGTTTGATACATACGCCTACTCATTTCTGATTTATAAATTTAGAAAAATACTTATAAGTGATTCGAGAGACTCGAATCATTCATCAACATTTACAGCCTTTGATGTTGTTGCATATACAAATAAAGAAGAAAGGCAAGACAAAGACAACCAGCAAAGCATACACACAATCTTCTTGTGAGTATAGTAGCATTCGTATGCGAATCATACTTATTTTGTGCTTCGTGTAAATGTTAAATAGAGACGAGTGGAAGTCAATAACATCATGTGTATGAACATGACGAGCACTTCCAACTTTGAGTATGAGTCGTATGAGTATGATACCAAAATAAGTATGAATGCGTATAAATATTCAGATATTTGATTCTGATTATGATTATGATTGAAGATGATTATGATTTGAATCTACTCATCGTTTTGAATACTCATTACCAGCTTTGTCAAAATTAAGATTTTATCATATTTTTGATAATTTTTTAACCGAAATATGTTTTGAAGACTTTTTTTCCTTAAATTATGATTTTTAATTTATAAAAATTATGATTTTTTTATTTCATGTGAGTACTATTTTCGTTGTAATTGTATCAGCTTGCTTAAAGAGCATCTTTGTATAACTGTTATATTCGAGGGAAGTACAAACTAAAAATATTACATCACTATTCTTATTAACAATAATAAACCCTGTATATATTGTAATAATAGTGCTTTATAAAACTTTTTATGTACAGTGGAACTTCGACAATCCAGTCACATATGGTTTTAGGCAAGTCCGGATTATCGAGTTGTCCGGACTGTAGTATGTATATATGGTATGTGAATTATATACAATTGAAGTCGCCGTGGTCTAGTAGGTAGTGTGTTGGCTTATTAGACGTAAAGCCAGGGTTCGAGTACTAGGCCAGACATCTACATTGGAAAAATCTAATGAAAATTCATTTGCACTAATCATTGATATCGTCATCACTTATGGCATTACCGGGTCCATTGTAGGTATTCGAAATAAATTGATTTATCTTCTCTTTATTTTTTTAATGTTGCAAATCGTTGATTTAGAATTTTTCGGCAACCTGCTTAATAGTTTTTCCTTCATCATTATTTTGTAAAATATGAAAATTTTCCTTTAAAGTTAGTGTTTTATGTTTGCGTTTATTATTTAAACACATGCATGACGTTAGAATGAAGTTAGACAAACACGCTTGCAAAAGAATGTATCGAAACTGAAGTAATGATAGTGAAAAATGTAAATAAAATTATGAATGACAAAACATCCAAATTAAAAACGAAAATTTAAATTTTTTTCTTGCATAAAAAAAATTTGTCCGATTGTAGAGGTAAAACAATAACAATTTAAATATGCATGTTACACATTTTTAAATAAAATTTTGTATTAAAAAAAAGATGATTTTTTCTCCATAAAATATGATTTTTTTTCTACGTATGATGATTTTCTTCGCAAAGCTTCTGATATGTACATACTAGAGATGCTAATCGGGAAATCCCGAATCCCGGGATTGTGAATCCCGAAAATTTTAAAAACTTGTCGCTGGATTTTTCGGGATTTTCAGGATTGTAAATTCATATCTATTTTTACCCTACAAAAGGTCCTGAAAAAAAATTATGTCACTTGACTTCGATAATAGCATCTCAGATGAGGAAAACCCTACTTCCATTGATTAAAAAATTATTTGATGGCTTCGAAGAATGCAAAAGGCCTATAAAACGAATTAATAGAGTAACTGATTTAGATAATCAACTGTCCAAAGAACTAAATTTATTTACATCAGGATGTGGTAAGGGTAAATATTTACAAGCTGCATACAGCTATCTTGGAACTATTTTACCAACAAATGTTGATTGCGAGAAGTGTTTTTAAACGACAGGTTATGTTGATAACAAAATTCGTTCAAGCCTATCAGATGACTTGTTAGATGCTTAAAAATTATTGTTGGAATCCAAATAATTATCTTAAAAATAATGCATTTCCATATGTATGAGGTCGCCGTGGTCTAGTAGGTAGAGTGTTGACTTATTAAACGTAAAAGCCAGGGTTCGAGTCCCAGACCATACATCAAAACAAAATACAAAAAGTATTTTTTCGGTGATTTCCTCACAGCAGATTTCTACCAGAAATTCTGAGAGTAAAAATAAAATTGCCATGAAAAGTTTCTCATAAAATCTGTCGTTCGGAGTCGACTTTAAAGTGTAGGTTCCGCTATTTATTTATAAAAGTTAACACACAACATAATTTGTGGGAGAAACTAGGTCAATAATCCTAACTGATGGGTTCTAATAACCAATTAAATGAATAATTTTTATTTTTGTTAATTTAAGCTTTTTTGTTACACTTTGTATTGCTGCTTTTATGTGTTATTTTTAATGACATATAAGCCTAATAATCTTTCTGTAAGTCTGTTTTTTTGTTTGTTTGTTTGTTAGCCAATCACACCTCAACGCCAGGACCGATTTTCTTGAAATTTGGAATATAGACTGAGCTTTTGTCGGTGGAGGTTATAGGCTATAAATCTTTTCAAAATTTTGACCAAAAGGGGAGAAAAAATGGGACAAATGGGGAAAAAATGGTAATAGGTAATTTTTTACGATTTAGCTTGGGGGTGTTCCGTTTCTAAAGTTGAACCAAAAGAAGTCCAAAAAGGGGAATGGGGCCAAAATCGGGCAAATTAAGTGCATACCCAATCACTCCTAAACGCTTGAACCGATTTTCTTGAAATTTGGGATATTGATCGTGCATAGGCTTTAAGTCTTTTCATAATTTTGCACCAAAGGGAAAATATGGGACAAACTGAGAAAAAAAACGGCAAAAATTAGTACTTTATGCATAAATGCTGTATTTTATTTGTTTTAAAGGAATTTTTTGACGATTTAGCTTGGTTAAGTTTCCCAAATAGCTATTGGAGGTGTTCCGTTTATAAAGTTGGACCAAAAGGGGCCAAAAAGGGGGAAAGGGGCGAAAAACGGGCTAATTGCATGCATTTATATTTAGGACTTAGAGTATTCAAAAAACTGGATTGTTTCCGGTTTCCGAATAATTTGTAAAATTGCATTTTTTGAGAAGCCGGTTTCGAAACCGGATTTTTATTTATTGTTATTTTTATAACCCGCACAACGCCGGATACCATTTGCTAGTTTGGATCTACATAGAAGGAATACAAATGATTTTGTTAACAAAATATTTTTATTTTTAAGAGAAAATCACAATTTCCCCGTGATTTTTCGGGTTTTTTGATCCCGAATTCTCCCGAAATATCCCGGGATTTCGGGATTTTGTAAATTTTTAAAAAACGATCCCTAGTACATACATATGTGACGTATGAGTGATATTTTATTCGATATATAATGAAATGAAACATTTTTTATTGCATACCTTTCAGAGTTAATAAACCATTACATGTAATATGATGCGTATACGTAATATATTTCAAATTTAATTCAATAATTATTAATCTGACATCGAACATTTAGAAGCTATGATATAACAATTCTAATAGATTTTTTTTTTTATTCTAAAATTTTTTTTATGATATCCTAACCTAGAAGTAAATACAAAACCACAGTTCTAGGTTATGTTCTAGTGGGTACTACATGGAGGACTGTATCTTCTGTCTGTATCTTCAACATCTTCGTCAAAAGTTCAAAACGATTTTTCTTTCTGCTTTTTTAAATGTAAAATTTTAAATGGTCAGCCATTTATAAAGAAAATTGGCTTTTACCCACAACTCGCTTAACCACAATCGAAAATTATGAAATCTTATTAACCAATACTGTTGCGGTGTTTCATTAAGCGCTTTCTATTTTTAAATTAAAATGAAGCAAAATGTGTATGTGAAATACGAAGAGATATGGAATATGGAATAAACTGCGTATGTAAACAGTATAAACCATCCAAAAAACTGAACATTTTTTCTAATAAAACCTTGGCAGTCATTCTATATGAATTCAAACGAATCATATTCAATTTTATAATTTGTAAACTTGATGTAATTAAAAACTATAGCCTGCAGAATATCCAAATAGTAAAATCATAATTAAATCCATTTGAAAATCATATTTAATGAGGAATGCAATAAGGATTTGTTTGTTTACATTCAAATAAAATTAAAATTATTTAGCGGCCATAAGCAGTGATGTTGGAAATTATAGCCGTAGTGATAATTATTTTCATATTTTCTAAATTTTGAAATAAAACATTTTAATTCCTCAACTCTGAGGAATACAACTGACATTTGTGCCTTGTTACCAATGACGTTCATCGCCTTGTGTGAATAATTAGCCAGCTTTGAAGTCTTTGTCGGCTATATTTTTAGATCAGATTTGGTTTGGAAGCTTAAAAGACTGCTAATGACCCTTATAGCGGGTTATTGCATTCAATTATGTTAACTAATTGCATCTTTACTAGTAGTGAAGCTGCAGATTAACTGGCAAGTACTACACTGGGGGCAGGACGAATTAGAAACACAATTATTCTTTGAACTTATTAAGAAGAGTTCGGTTTCTTATCAATTGCATGAAAGTATAGACAGCAGACTGTAGGCTTCCAAGAGTCTGAAAGCTAAAGCTCAATCGTGCAGCTCCGCCGCAGTGGTAGCTCGTGAGCTTAGGATATCGAGAGAACAGATGCAACACATATTGAAAAATGAGCTTGGGCTAAAGCAACTGAAGTTCCAAAATGTTCAAGAGCTCACCGACGGACAAAAAAAGTTTGACTGGAAAGAGCCCAGGAGTTATTTCGCTTGCACGAAAGTGGCCAGTTACCGAATTTGGTTTTCTGCAATGAGAAGCCATTCCAAATTGAGCAGTTTGTGAACAAAAAAAATGATCGCGTTTACTTGTCAAAAAGGTCAGCTGAAAATTTACACCTGCGATTGGCCACCAGAACTTAAGCGCCGCCGATGGTAATGGTGTGAGCCGCCGTAACGGCCAATGGTCGAACTCAGCACCACCGCACTCAGCACGATTCAACCAAGAATGGCTTAAAAAGGAGGTTCCTCGCTTCATGTCTACCGCACGATGACCACCAAAACCTCCGGATCTCATACGTTGGACTATTGCGCCTGGGGCATTTTGGAAAGTAAGGTTCTCACTAAAAAATATCAAAATGTTGATCATCTTAAGACGGCGCTTCACTGGGAATGGGCCAAAATACCGCAGAGCCACTTTCGTGCAGTCTGTAACCAAAGGTGGCCAATTCGAACAAATCTAACTTGATTCTAAAGTTTGATGATATTTCCAACATTTTTTGCTTTTGAACAATAAAATTTAAAAAAAAAAATTTTAAAATATAGAGCTTTACTTTGTTACATTATATATCAGCCACCCTGTATAGTTGCACATCAATCTTTTCTTAAATAAATATCGATTGAACCTTGGACGTGGACGGTTGCAACCACAGGTTAGACATTTTCAACAAAACGAAATATTTCTGCGGTGGTTTCCTTGCAGATTTCTAGCAAAAAGTCTGAGAGTAAATAAAATTGTTGTGAAAAGTTTCTCAAAAATCTATCATGTGATGTAGGCAGCTAGATCGTAGTCCTGATTGAAGGATTATAATGAGCGATAACGTATGTATATGTAAGGCAAAACAATGAATCTCTAAAATTTTTCTCTAAAATCTCTTCTCCATATGCATCTGCTGTACTTTTCATATGTTTTTTTTCTTTCCAAATCCCTATAATTTTATTCATTACTACGACATATTTTTGTTATTCTCATGTAAAATGACGAGTGTTGTAGATAGTTCTACACAAACATATAAACGTACATCTGAATATGTGTATGTGGATATATTCATGCAGATGATATATTTGTTGCTTGGGCAGTATTGTTGTAGTATATGTATATTGATTTGTGTATTTGTGTGTATATTTGTGTGTGTGTGTGTGTGTATTTTGGTTAGTTAAAGGCAAAAATTCAATTTTGCATCTACTGTTAACCATGAAAATATGTAAATTCATATGGGAACTAACGGTGGAATACCAATATTAACAAAACAGCGTAACAATAATAACCGAAAAAAGAGGAAACAAAGTAAATAAATAAACTTAAAATGAAGATGCAAAAATTGAAATAAAAACATGGTTAGTAAAATTTTAAAATAAAAAGAAAAATGAATATCGATTGAATCTACGACGACGAATCTACTTAGCCTTTTAAATTAACAGTGTGCAGAAAAAATAATTTTTCAATTAAAAACAATTTTTTTAGAAAGATTTTTGAAGGTTTTTTTTTGTGAATATAAATTTTTTATGCTGGACACTAAAAATTTCGAATACAAAATCAATATCAAATAAGCAGGCTATTGTCATTTATTCAATGACATTGTCATTATTGTCATTTCCAATATGGATCTTTAAACAATTAAAGCACTAGGACTTCTTCCAAAAGTCGTAATATAAACGTAGTCGTAATCAACCTACTGTATAAATTATTATTAAAATCATAAAGAAATTAAGCTCTATAAGGGCGTTTAAACCTTTAAAAGATTATAATGTAGATACTGCGGTTCTGTTGCTGAAAGTTTAGGAGATAGCCACAAACGAAGCTTCAACGAAGCCAACATGAGTCCAGAATAAGTTTTGATATTGTGGAATTCTTTGCACTGTAGAGCTTAGTTAAAGATGTCAGAAAATGAGAGCTTTAAGAACCTTTAAAAATGGAAGATAGTCTCTCTTTATTCTCAGTTGGAATACCGAGTCATTTGGCATGCCTACTAAAAGAACAATGGCTCATAAGTATCACTATTGTGCGATGGAAGTAAGTCAGTCTTCTTTTCATCCAAATGTGTCCACCAATATTGCACGTACAATCATGTTTCCAACAAGAATAAGCCCTCTCGTAAAATGCAATGGGACATGTTGAATATTGCTAGCTCCATACCAAACCTAGCCAGTACATCATCAATACAATATCAAGCGATATTTCAGAGTCCTATAAAAAAATTATCTTGGAATGATCCGAAATTTCACCTGTTCATTGATGGACAAGAATGGATGTTGAAACAACGTTCGCAGACGTAATCGCAGACTACTTATCCAAGTTAATCAGCCTTCTGACTCAATGGGAAGTTGCAGGGGAGCCAATTAAATATAGAATACAACGCCTTGGTTAGAGTGTAACATACATAACATACATAATTGGCCATTACAACCCTTCAGTCAGGATTACGACCCAGCTTCTCACACCACTTATGTTGTATGCGTTAATTTTATACATGAGTGGCGGGACCTACAGTTTAAAGTCGACTCCGAACGACAGATTTTTGAGAAGCTTTTCATGGCATTTTTTACTCCCAGAGTCTTTGCCAGAAATCTGCTGAGAGGAAGTCGCCGAAGAAATATTTTTAGTTTTGATGTCTGACCTGGGATTCGAACCCGGGCCTTTCGTCTAATAAGCCAACTCACTACCCACTAGACTAGGGCGACTTCTAGAGTGTAAAAGAATTCAATATTAATCAAAATACACTCAAACCAGGTTATAACAAACTCCCCAAACTTTTTATAAATAACAAAAACTGTTTTTTTTTTTTTTGGATTTCACGCAAAAATTTCTCAATTACTCAAACATTTCTGAACTGATTTCTAATATTTAAATCCTGTTCGAAAGGGAAGAGATGGACCTTTAAGACGGTGTACATATATCTATTATTTGGCTTAATATGCTAAGAGATTTGATGTGGTAAACTTGGAAAACGCGAATTGTTTTCATACTTTCTTAAGTTTGTCCGTTCATAGTAGGAAACTTTACTTAAAACATATGAAATAAATGATAACATTCTGAAGGTATATTATCTTTCGAAGAGATTGACATTTTGTTTGATCAAATTGGACAAATATTACCATAGTTTTTATATAAAGAGTCTAACTGTCGAATTATATTTTTTATATGTATATGCATGTGATCTTATCAAATGAACTTTCGATTTGATGTCAATTCCAAGTTTGAGCGAGCACCAGAAGTTGACCAATGTTTGCGCAAACAGAAATAATAATATTTGCAAAAAGCACAAATCTTAGTCGACTTTTGGAAGTCGTTCAAACGTGAAATTACCACATTTTTTGATAACCAATCAAGATCCATTAAAAATTCTAAAAAATCTTTGAAGTAACAGTTCATTTGATGAGATGACATATAGACTCTTCGAATAATAACTACGGCAATTTTTGTCCGATTTGATCAGATGATGATTCAATCTCTTTACATGAGAATAGACTTTAGGAATATTAGCACTTTTCCTATATTTTGTTCATTAACGTTTGCTCCTATGAATGGACAAACTTGAAAAAATATGAAAAAAATTTTTCAAGTTTACCTCATCAAATCGAATAATAGATATTTGTACACCGTTTTAAAGGTCCGTCTCTTTCCTTTCTAATAAGATTTAAATTTCGGAAATCGGGTCAGAAATGTTTAATTAATCCAGAATTTCGAGCGTAAAGTCGAAAAAAAAACTATTTTTTATTTTTTGGAGGGCTCAAAAGATATAAAAAGCACTGTTGCCAATTTGACATTTTTCCCGTCAAATCTGACGTTTTTGCAATGCCAATTACGGGAAAAAATGCTTTTTAGCGGTTAGCGGGAAAACTGGAGTTTTTTACGGCGCTTTAGCGTTTTTTTTTTTTTTTTCAAGGTTGAATTATAAGATACAAGTAAGAAAAAATGAAATTCGAGAGAGAGAATAACGGTTAGTAGAAAAAGTACAAAGCAAAAATCGGAAATCTTAAGTTGAAATTTGTTTCAAATGAAGGTAAAGCTTAAGGTGTTGTGTTTAAAATAAGAAGGCAGGAAAAAGAAAAAATATCAAAAAAGTAAGTACAACTAATTTTGTAATAGCACGGTCTAGAAAATAAAATTAATTCTGTTTTTACACGGTGATATTTGGTATAGCACGGTTGAGAAAAGTTTATGAAAATCTCAACGTAATCTAAGACTTTGTTTGGCTCGTTCTTATGACTTATACAAAGACATGCATATTTGATCATTACAACCCTTTAATGGGGATTACGACCTAGCTTCTCATACTACTTATGTTGTGTGCGTTAATTTTATACATGAGTGGTCGGACCTTCAGTTTAAAGCCGACTCCGAACGACAGTTTTCAAGAATCTTTTCATGACAATTTTATTTACTTTCTGAATTTTTGCCAAAAAATCTACTGAGAGGAAGTCGCCGAAAAAATATTTTCGTTTTGCTATCTGACCTGGAGTTTGAACTCGGGCCTTAAGTCTAATAAGGCAACATTCTACCTACTATACTACGGCGACTTCAAACTAAATCGCACTGGCCGATTTTGTTGTTAAAAGCAGTGCTGTCCAATCGGAAACTGAAAATCTTGTTTGAGTTGTAGCTATTCTGAACCAACCTATTCTGAAACAACTTCTGTTATTTTCATCATCACATTGACTGCTTTTAATTTTTTATTTATGAACTTTTGATGATTTTTAGTTTGTTTAAATTACCTTTAGGGATTGGTGAATGTATCATTTGTTAATCAACTTTTATTATTTTTTTGACTTCCTGTACTACAATAATTTTAAATTTATGTTACGTTTTTATAAGATTTGAATCGCTTTTAATTTTATGAAATAAAATATGTATTAATGCTTATAAAAATTTTATTTAGTTTTTTATAAAGACTCTCGTATTAATTTTTTCCTACGAATTATATGTTTTTACATTTTTTAAAGGATATGGAATAAATCCCCTTCTTTTCTATGTACTTCATGTCATTTTTTACACGGGTTTTTCTGGAACGTATCTACCGTGTAAGAACAGAATTAAGCGTACATGGCAAGAAACGATGAAATTGTTACAACATAAATTATATGAATATATGTAATTTTAAAATGTACATTTAAATTGAATTTTCTTTTTAAAAAGTTATGACATCTCAGTATTAACAAAAGTTTCGAAAAGAAAGTCCAGAAGACTGGCACTATCTTATTGAAAATACCTTATTTTGTTTGTAAATCATTAAACATAATTGAAAAAACAATTCAATAAAAAACAATACATTTTATTTCATTTAACGTTAATTTAATATTTTCAAACTGTTTATTTAACGGGTTTCTGACGGTTTAAAAATTGAATTTAGCGATTTCTGGCGATTTTTAAAGCCAAATTTAACGGGAAATTTTGAAAAAAAATTGGCAACACTGATAAAAAGAGTATTCTGGTGTTCTACTCAACTACGTGGACTATGTAGTTACTCGGGTATATTTTCACTGTCGCCTCGTTTAATTGATCGATAGTAGAGAAAGAAAAAGGTTTACATGCGAAGAAAAAATTGATTTCACTTCTTACTATTGTATGAAGTTGGGAAACATAAATATTTTCATAATATGCTGTTGATGTTTCTTCAATATTTATTTTTGTTTTTGTAGTTGTTGCATAAAAACTACATGAAAAACATTGTAGATGATGTATAGAAATGTATTTCTGTATGTATGCTAAACATTTTTGAAAATGCATATTTTTTAAATGTACATACAGGTACAGAAACAATTACATAAAAAGAAGAGGAAAAAAATACAATAGAACGAGAAAAGTAAACATTTATGAGAGAAACGTACACATTATTGTGTACGAAAGCCCCTAGAAATACAGTGGAGTTGGAAAATGACATTTCAAAAAATATTCGAACATTCTTCGGCAATATTTTCATCATTCTTAACAATGAATCAATATTTAGCCGAACATACGAATTCCGATTGTGAAAACTAAACATATACAGCACTTTCAGAATGACATTAGTTTTATGTACAATTTTGCCCCCTACTGTAATTACAGCCCGGTGAAAAACATTTAGAAAATATTTTTATTTGTTTGTCGGTACTTTTTCGATAGGAAAAGCTAAGTTAGAATGGAAAGAAGAGGGAGAAAGAGAAATATTTACATAAAAACAATAATGGATTAACATTCGTTGTTTGTAACAATATTTCTCATTTTTCGTAGTCCAAATAAAAACACAAACTGCAATTGTCTATGTTTAAGCGTGTATGTATGGGTGCGTGCAATATGCATATGTTTCAGAAACATATTCGCATAAATGTATTCAGTTCCTTTATGAATGTATGTGTGTGTGCCATTTGTACATATATGGATACGTATCTAACTGTATAACTTTATTTTCGCATTCCTCTGTGTGAATTTATAAGTGAATTCCAGATTGGACATTTGATTACGAATAGATGACTGCATAGTGTCGAGCAAAAAAAAAACAAAAAATACTGAAGCCGTGGAAATATAATATTCAAGAGGTTGAACTGAATTTAAATTGCCATAAAAAAAATCCAAATCCTATAAATCGGATAAAAATAAATTGAACCTTTGTAAATAGACAACAAATATCATAAAATAATTCAAGAATGTTACTCAAAATAAAGTTCAAAAAAGTATTCAGACAAAATTTAAATTACTTTAGCCGTTTGACTGCTAAACGATTCTGGTTAGAACGTTCGAGAACTGTTCGAAAACTGTTCGAAATCTACAATTAATTATTGTTACAAAAAAAAATCTACAAAATTCTAATAACCTATGTATAAAGATTTACAGGATCCATGAAAAACATTCTCGAAAAACTGTCGTTTGGAATCGACATTAAATTGTTGATCCCGGCACTCATATATAAAATAAACACATTCAACATAAGTGCTGTATAATCCTGACTAAATGATTGTATTGTTACGAATGTAGAAATGGTGTTGTTAAAATAATAAACAGTAGCTCCAAAAGCAACACAATGATCATGCATAAAATGATAAACAAAAGCTCCAAAAACAAAACAGCGCACTGTTCACGTGAATGAGTAGAAAAATATACCAACAAGAATAATGGATAAAAAGACGTAAATAACCAACAACAACATAAAGGGAACAAAGAAGTAAACAAGAAACAACAATGTGCAGTATAAAATAGCGAACAGAGAAATAACCCAACAACAACTAATCTACCTGCACAAATGTAAACAAGAAACAACAAAAATGAAGATAAGTTGTTTACATTTTTAGAATATTCCCGAAGGACGTCATCATCCTTCAAGGGTATTCATCACACTAAAGATCCAGTGATATAAAAGGCAAGCCAAAGCCAAAGAGTTTGAGTTGAATCAGTCGCGTGTGCAGACGGCACGTTGTATTCGGAGTGTGAATTAAGATAGTCGTGTATAACAACATTACGTTGGTTGAAGTGATAAATCTTTCGGTTGTGTGCAGACAAGTTGCGTCTGAAGGCAGTATTTGTTAGTGTAGTGCTTACAAAAAGGTTGTGAGCGGAGAATAACTAACAAGTGTTATTGCTTACAAAAAGGTTGTAAGCAGAGGATTATCACGAACAAACACATATTGCGAAAATTATCGTTGTATAATGATGATGATCGATCTTCGCTCGCATTCATCGACCGTGGGGTTAAAATAAATTCCGAATATTATCGGGAAAATGTCTTAAAGACAGTATTTAAGCCCTGGACAGATAAACATTTCGGTCGTAGACCATGGACATTCCGACAGGACTCAGCACCACCGCACTCAGTACGCGTCAACCAAGAACGGCTTAAAAAGGAGGTTCCTAGCTTCATTTCTACCGCACAATGGCCACCAAAATCCCCGCATCTCAATCCGTTTGACTTTTTCGCCTGAGACATTTTAGAGAGTAAGGTTCTCACTAAAAAAAATACCAAAGTGTCGATCATCTCAAGATGGCGCTTCGCTAGGAATGGGCCAAAATACCGAAGAGCTACTTTCGTGCTGCCTGTGTTGGCTTTGTCGGCCGTTTGATGGCCATAATTCGTACCAAAGGTGGCCAATGCTAAGTTGATTCTAAATTTGATATTATTTCCAACATTTTTTGCTTTCGAACTTTAAAATTAAAAAATTATAGCGCTTTACTTTGTTGCATTATATATCAGCCACTCTGTAGGTATATACGTTAACAATAAAAATAAACAATGGATCTAGTCACTTAGAACACTAAGATAAATATGACTACCATCACCGCAATAATATTGTCTACAAATGTTCAGGTTCCGAAGACGAACCTGATCTTTTCTATATCATTTCTCTTTGCCTGTTATTCCTTTGCATTATTTCAATTACATTGACTTAACCTTTCCGGTCAACCATCGATGGACCGAATATGTAAGGATTTAGAATCATAGTGATGCTCCATGTTGTTACACAGAAAAATCAAGCACTGTGGGGGTTAAGAATTTATTTTTTTAACCAAATCAATTTGGATGACCACTGACTGAATGGGCTTTAGAACGGACAATAATTTTCAATGAATAATCATTTTCAACGATAAGGGGAACAAACAAAATTACCAAATATGTGACAATACCAATCGACATGGGGTCGGCAGTGGATTTTGGGGTAGCAAATTGTTTGACCTGAACATCGGTAGAACATAGTTTCAACAGAACGGTGCGACATACCGCACACCTTACACCACATTACATATTCTGCACAAACGATTTGAGGGCATTATCATCTCACGTGGAAATGATGTGAACTGGCAAATAAATTTATTCGAATTGAAGCTGAAGTTAAAGTTTTTCTAGCTATGTTTTCTTAAGTCGAAGATGTATCCGCATAAGTCACTAACCATAAACTAACATAAAGGTCAAATTTAGTCTAATTCCTTACGACAGTATTAGGATCTGTATGGCACAAATTGCCGGCTAGATTTAGGCTTAGGTTAGTGTGGTAGCACATACGAATAGCGGTCTGTTGTGGCGCCACAAGTGAACGCAGTCCCTGTACTGCCCAATTTCCTCTGAGCCAAGAAGGGAGAAGCTGATCTGCGCAAGGGCTGCATATTCAAAGCATGACTACCCCAGGCTGAGGAACTAGCTAGAAAATTCAATAAACGAGGCTATATCCTTGACATCAATGGGTTAAGCTGACAAGGGTTGGAGAGCCAAATAACCTCTGTATCTCGCAAGAGATGGGCATCGTTAGAGAAAGTGGATAACAGTCTCCTCTTCCTCAGCGGATCTGCATCCATGGCAGAAATCGTATTTCCGCGTGACTACTCATAACACAGTGTCCTGTAAGCATGGCCACTTCGATCGAAATGATGTTACGACCTAGTCCCAGTAAGTGGTTGGTACGCCTTCTATCCATTGAGGGCCAAGTAAGCCTAGCAGTAGAGCAGGACTTCTCGTTGATCCAGGATAGATTGGCTTTCCGAGTTGATTTCCGTGCGATAACCAGTTTGAGCGAGGAGAGTGACATTCCAAAGTTGATTGAAGAGGTTTCCGGAAGAAGTGCGCCAGCCCTGGCTAGCTCGTCCGCTCTGTAATTTCCCGGAATATCACAGTGTCTGGGGGACCTAAATAAATGTGACATTGAATCGCCCAGAAAGAAAGGTTTAGGCAACGGCGGCATTCCTTGACGATCCTAGAATTACCGCAACGTTCGACAAAGACCTTATCGCAGCCTGGCTATCAGATATGAGTGAAAGGAGCTCCGTTTGCGAGGAGGTAGCCAGAACAAATTCAACAAAAGTTTCCAATAAGACAATAAACCTAATCATACTACTGTGAATTGGCTGGCAAAGGCTCCACAAGCTTCATCCGCTTGCGCAAAGGCCCAATATAAGTGGAAGAGGATATTCGAGAGTTAATTTGGAAGAACGATTTCATAGCCACTGAAACTGAAACAAAAGTTAACTGATAAACCTTTTAATAAGTGCTTGGCAGTAAGTGCCAGATTGGTTAAATGGATTGCTTGACGTTAGAAATGCAGGAGTAGTTATACCAGTTTAATACATTTGGTCTTGAACTTTAAATTTACTCAAAGTCCTTTTGGGGGTGTAAAAATATGATGTCATTAGAAAGTTTTCATAATTTTTCTTATGGTTTGTGAAAAACCTTAAACATTGTTTTGTTTTATTATAAAAGAGAAACAAATTAACAGAATAAATATAAAAAAATATCAGTTATTAGTTAAAATTCATAAAAATCTTATACACTTATGGACTTTTGCTATCCACTGTATAAAGAAATGTAACATCTTATGTGACTATGAAAATGTAAAAGAAAATCCAAATTCTTATAGAAAAAAAAAAACTAAGTACATTACCAAGGTCAGTAAAATCACTTCTTTTGCATGAATTTGATTTTGAATTTGGCAAACATTGAAATTCGGAAAGAACTTTGAACTTAAGGGTCACTTTACATAATAAATGCTATCCAGATTTCAAATACAAATTCAAGAAAATCTTCCTTTTTTCTATGAAAAAAGGGCGAAGGTTATAAAGATAACAGTGCAGATGCTTAAAAAGAATGAAAACGAATATTAAAGGAATGTAAAAGAGACATTTGCAGGCGGAAGTATTGCATACAATTAGAATGAAAGAAAAATGTCTCCAGAGTTTATGAAGCTCTTAATAAATTGGTAATACAAATACGAAGGGCAATATGGTATAACAATGCTGTTGCATATTTTCGTAACTAAAGATGAGATTAGGAATTTCTGTTCTTGACCTGGAGATAATACACAAAATAATTGGATTGTTTTTACAAGAAATCTGAAAGTATTAGTGGTTATCCGCCAACCTGCCAGAAAGCATGTATAATATCTGATGAATATGATACAAATAAAAAAATGTTTCAAAAACGTTAAGTTAACTGCTGTTTTAATACTGGAAAATTTTAACGAGATCAAAGGAAATCTCGCATATCCTAAAGCCTTTTGAATGCTGATGATTAATAGGACTCTATAGCCTACGAAAATGTTTTCAAAGGCAGAAATATCATTTGATTTTTATTTGAGGTGGTGTAATCTTCGTATTACCTTTGTTGAAGTCTTTGACTACAAACTTAAGTAACACAATTTCAAATACGACCGAAGACCTTAAAATTTTCAAAATGTTTACTTCTAATTCTAGAAAGTAAGAGTATTTATGAAACCTTCAAATCAAACCAAACATCACTGAAAGGTCAGACAGAGTCAGCTATTCAGAAAGAATTGAAATTAAGGAACAATTATCCTATAACAACAGAATATATTTCCACAGACGAAATTATTTTATGCAATGGAATATGGCAACCTTAACAACGAAGTGCCTGTTGAAATGTCACCCTATCACCCACTTAATTGAAAAAACTTGAGGAATGAAACTAAAATAAGGCAGTAAATAAGGACAACGAAACGTAATAGAATACAGGGGCTGTTTTATTTAAGACAGTGATTTTGATTCAAAGTACCGGTAAGGCAACGAAGAAGTAGAAAAATTAAATCCTCTGGATCCACATCAGCAGACTGGAACTATCGTATTAAACATGATATCAGAAATGTTCATATTTCATCTGTTGATTGTAGTAGTTCTTATCTTTCTCCAACCCATGCTGATAACTCCTTTAACCCATTAACACCGGATGAATAGAAAAATATCCAGAAAAATAAATTTTTGTTTTTAAATTCTTTTTTGACCCAACTACACGAGAGCCCAAACTTTTTTAAGAGCAAATAAAGAAGACATAAAACTTAAAAAAAAAAATTGTAAGGCATGATATTCACATAATTTGGATAACAGAAGAAAGGTCAAAGATCACGAATTTTTCAAAATCAAAATTTTGTAGAAAGAAGATCTGTGGAATATGTATGGATGATATTCTCATCTAATATAATATATTTTCTACCCGATAAAAATACATTCACTTAAATTGGTCTACTTACATAGCCTACAGGTGCGATTAAATGATATATCCACTTAGGCATTGGTATGAAATATTTTTCTTCAAACTTTTAAAAATTAATTTCAAATAGAAACTTCAAATCATTTAATTTTCTTTATTCTTTTATATTTTCGGTTGTTCCGGCATGAAATTGTGCAAAAGAATCCCTTAGATGCACATTCAAACTGTATTTTGCACAACCGACCGCTTTTTTCAATTTGATCAATCATGTTGTCAAATTTATTAGTGTGTTTTACTATTTGCTGTGCATTTGTGACAGCTTTCCCATTACGGCGTCGATTTTCATGATTTTTACCAACGCTTCAACAACTCTAACCCGAAAATCGTGTTGGCTCTTAGGTGGCAAACCTTCATATCAACTGCACAAGCGGAGTAATTTCCATGCGTTTACCATAGCTGCGTTAATAGCGCTAATGAGTGATGGCCAATACCACTTTCTTTCACGGACTCGCATATGATAATTGTTAAAGTATCATTATATTGACTTGGATATAAAATATTCACTAATAGTCGTTTTTTCCAAGGCCATAGTCCGCATTATTTTTAGCAGAAGCGCCAGCATATGGGATAAAGGCCTTACAATACGCTGTAATAGAAGCCAACACCCAGTATTTGTAGCCAAATGGCGACCAATATGCGATCATCCACAGAAAGACTATGGGAAAATATGCCAAATCGTATGAATTTTTTATTCAATGCATTGTTCAATGGAGTAATTTCGGCAAATTTATCACTCTTATCTGGATTATTATTGTCACAAATGGGTAGCAAAATACCAATGCCCTACAGAGGCCCCACCGCGACACTACAAAAAAAAAATAAAAAAAATAAAAATATTCATATCAATATAAATACTTCAAATACTGTTTATGGGGTCAGGTGTTAATGGGTTAATTATAGGATTAAGCTTTGACCATAAAGTACTTGCAGTCCAACAGTTTCAATTCTATCCCCACTCACGGTTAGTAAGTGTATAATGATTTCAAATAAAAAGGTTATTGCGGTTTCTCCAACCACTCTTTGAACGTTTCTTCTACGTTTTTCTTTTCTTCGGTAACACCGTGACCTAAAACTATATCCTCTCAAAGAGTTCAAAACTAACCAATACAGAATTCCCTAACAGATATAACATTACTCGGATATCACTGCAGAAAACTTTTGTCATTTCGACAAGAGAAATGTCTTGACCCCGTCCCTTTAGTTTCTTCAGCAGTGGCGAAAGACTTTTCCTACACGAATTCACCAAATTCCCAAATTTCCTCTGCATAATTCTCAGCCTGCAGTGAACTAGTCTGAGGTGTACTTCTGCTGAAGCTTGTGATGCTAATACAGGCATCATTGCAGCATTCTACAGTGAATGTGTAATGCAATGTTTATGTAACGGCGAAAACTGGTTAAAGTCTACACTAAAATAATAAAATTTTATTGCTATCTGTGAAGTATAAGAGTGTATCAAAGCCATTTTTTAATGAAACCGATGTAATATCTAGTATAGCTTTTAGCCATATTTAAGCATTGTATGTCATTAAGGTTCTTACTGTATCCCTCAATATACATACTGGGTGGCTGATATATAAAGCAACAAAGTAAAGCGCCATAGTTTTTTAATTTTTTTTTTTTAATTTTATTGTTTAAAAGCAAAAAAAGTTGAAAATAACATCGAATTTGAGAATCAGTTTAGATTTGTTCGCTATGTCCACCTTTGGTACGAATTATGGTCTTCAAACGGCTGACAAAGCCATCACAGGCTGCAAGAAATTGGCTTGCCTTACTCTCCAAAATTTAATCTCCAAAAGAGATTTTGGTGGCCATTGTGCGGTAGAAATGAAGCGAGGAACCTCCTTTTTAAGCCATCCTTGGTTGACGCGTGCTGAGTGCGGTGGTGCTGAATCCTGTTGGAATGTCCATGGTCTGTGGCCGAAATGTTTGTCTGTCCAGGAGTTCAATACTGTCTTTAAGACATTTCCCCGATAATATTCGGCACATATTTTGACCCCACCAGCTGATGAATACGAGCAATTTTTTTACCACTACGGCGTCGATTTCGATCAAATCTCGCCTTCACTTTTCGGATAATTTCTGGTGTTGTTAAAGTTTTTTTCGTCCACTTTTTGGACGCGATGCAACACTGTCAGTATTACAATACGAAAAACAAAAAATTTATTTACATTTAAGTTCTGGAGGGCTCTAACGATAGCCACCTGTGTTTTTCCAGCCGAATATAAAGCAATCACACTGTCACGCTTGAATTCCATCATGAATAACTTATTTTTTCTGAATGCAATAGATCAAAATGCTTTTGTAAGCTTCTAAATAATAATCTGTCAGCTGTCAGATGAGCGGTTTACAAATGATAATAACCTGAAGTTGGTTGCAATACATATCAGTTACGCTGTATGTAAATTTTGCGGAAGATACATGTACTTAAAATGGAGGAGATCAATGCGAAAACTGGTAACGATATTTTTAATGGGTGTCATATAAACAAAGTTTTCTTCGTCTTCAATTATTTAAGTCAAATATAATGGGTTCCACAACTTAGTGGAACATAATAATAACTACTCAATTACAAGCCAATTTCCATTATTCCTGGATGCAACCCTTTACATTCCACACAATGCACAATACTTTTTGCTGTAATGTAAACTTTTGTCAGCTTAGTTAACTTTTGTGCAATTTCAATTCATTTTTCTTCTTTGAATCTCATACTCACACTGTAAATTCGAAATTGCCTTGACATTCATTGAAGTGAAATCGATGTGATTTTCTTTACGAAGGATTTCTATCAATTCTTATATGCACTAGGATTTAAACAACCAATTCATGCATTTGCTTTTTTTGTTGCTGTTGTTGTTGTCATTGCATTTATCCTTAAGGAATTGTCATCATTCATTTGATATTGTGACACTGGCATACCAAACCACTAATACCACTGCACAAAAACACAAATACTCACGCACATGTAAAGATTAACTGTTACAAATAAACACATACACACAGAGACAGAGAGGCAGAGAGAGAGAGAGAGAGAGAGAGAGTGGGAGAGGGAATAGTGATGGTAAAACTGTGAAAAACGACAGATGTTTTACTGCTGCAGTAAATTTGTGTTTGGATGAGAGTGTAGTTGTAATAGATGTGTGAGAGTATAGTTTCTCTATGCTGTGCTGTTTTCTTAAGCTGAGGCTTTAAATTGCACACTCTGTTGGTGTAATCCATCATTTACTGTTGCAAGTGTAACAACCTCTCCCTATTGTGGGGACAAATACTCGATGAAACATCCACTCAAAATATTTACACATCCACAGAGATATTGCAAAGGCCAATACGCTTTGAAAAAGCTAGATAAGCACTGACACTAACATTATTACACTAAGTTTAACCAAAAATAAGAAAAATGTTTGTTGGTTTCGTTTACTTTACTATTTTCTTTTTTGTTTTCATTTTCATTTGCTATGAGAGCATAAACAAATTTTAAAGTGTTAGAATTTATACTGTCAGATTGACAGTTAATATTGTTACAGAGACCAGAAGGTCTTATGTCTGTACACCACATTCAATAATTCTTAATACCCTATACTAGCCATAAACCTTCTAACACATTAGATGAATTACACATGGCCAGGGAAATGCTTTGTGAGTAGATTGTCTCATACCAAATTAGCGTATTTATATTTTAGTTACTATAACGGTCTGTTGTGTGCTCACAAAATACAGCCCTTAAGACATTAAATTAATAAAGATATTGTACTCCGATCTTAAATAGGTAATCAGTGATAAGGTGTCCCAACTAATTGGCATCTAATTCCCAAATACCTGTCAATGATTTTCCCCATATCTGACTCATAGCAATGTGTCATAGTGGTTTAGCCATTTAGGGCCGAATTGTCAAAGTTTATCTTCTTAAATTCTCTGCTATTGTAGCTTAAGGAATCATTATTCGTCTAGTTATAGTTTAAAAGGTTTCTATTTTCCTGGAAGCTATGCTGGTAGTTTTTAGCTTAACTATCGTTAAAAGGCACTCACGTAATATCCCCTAGAAATCTGTATTACACAGAATCGAAATTATTAACGTGAGTGATAGCAATAAAAACAAAAAATTAACCAGAAAGTAAACGGTGGCTTAAAATGCCAGGACTATATGAAGAATATGGATGGCATATTTGAGAATACTGGATGGCATATTTGAGAACTGAAATAAATATTGGAACCTACAACTTAAGTACTTGAGATTTTCAAACTTTTAAGCTATTTCACTGCAAGATTTTACTTTGAAAAAAGACAAGGGCTTAACGTCAAATAAAAAGAAATCTAAATAGTTATAGCTGTGAAGCGTATTATATGGAATTTACCTAGAGCATTAAGGAATAAATTGCATTTTGTGCTGTCCAAAAAAGGCTTTACTACTTCGCTCCACGAGCATTATTGCACATCCATTCTCTCTCATTTCACTAAGACTTTTTCAAGTATTTTTCAGCGTAACTCGGCTACAATTCCAGTGACTATCAATCGAGTGCAATACTGCTAATAACGTAGGGATATTTTCCACATCCATTTGCTTCGTTGATTTGCTATGTTGAGTTCAAAGTTCAAAATTTAAGTTCGTGTTTTCTAGACGTTGGGAAACAAAAGTTTAATTAATGAGTTCATAGCATACATACATATACATACATAATTGGCCATTACAACCCTTCAGTCAGGATTACGACCTAGCTTCTCACACCACTGATGTTGTGTGCGTTAATTTTATACATGAGTGACGGGACCTACAGTTTAAAGTCGACTCCGAACGACAGATTTTTGAGAAGCTTTTCATGGCAATTTTTACTCTCAGAGTTTTTGCCAGAAATCTGCTGAGAGGAAGTCGCCGAAGAAATATTTTTCGTTTTGATGTCTGACCTGGGATACGAACCCGGGCCTTTCGTCTAATAAGCCAACACACTACCCACTAGACCACGACGACTTTATAACATAGCTTACGACTATTAACAAGGATATGACGAATGGGATGGGTAAGTTATGTAGTCTTATTAAATCCGAACAAAAAACAAAAAAACAAGTTTCGGAAATTCTATAATAGACAAGAGAGTAGTGTGTTCAGCTTTTAGACGAAGGTCCGTGGTTTAAACCAAAACTCAAATGTTTCGAATAAAACACATTCTCTTATGTCTTGTGACTAAAAGTCTGAGAGCAAATAAAATCAAATTTAAGTTACAGGAAACGCAAGAATTAGATAAAATTCTATAGGTGATGTGAAAAGTTCGGTTGTAATCCTTTGAACTTAGTTGTTGTAATAACCAATTGAATAAGTAATTCAGGAGTCAGAAGAGAAATATTTCAACTTATCGAAATATAATAAAGGGCTATCCATTTCGTGGTTTCAAAAGTATGGGACTGAAGTTCGACATCTGTCAACTAAGTTGTGAAACCAATGTTTTTCTTTTCAATTGAAAGTCTGACAAAAAACTGATCGCTTAACTAACACACAACGCATACAAAATGATTAAAACCTACTACAAAAATGGTGAGTCTGCCACAGCCACATATCGGCAATTTTTCAAACAAAATTTTCTTCAGCAATGAAGCACAGTTCACATTCGGTGAGTAAGTTAATAAACAAAATTGTCCTGTTTGAGGTTCTAAGAATCCTCAAGTAATTGAAGAGAGGCCATTACATCCAGAAAAAGTCACTGTTTGGTGCGTTCTTTGGTCCGAAGTTGTGATTGGACAATATTTCTTCGAAAACGGCGAGGGAACGACTGTCAACATCAATTCGAAGCGTTATGGTCATATGATAACCGACTTTTTTTTGCCTGCTATTGAAGAACACGACTTGGAAAATATGTGGTTTCAGCAAAACGGTGTCACAAGCCACACAACTCGAGCGAATATGGCTTTATTGCAAGAGACATTTCCTAGCCGCGTAATTTCATGATGCGATTTGACATCATTAGACTTGTTTGTGGGGCTACGCGAAAGACCGTGGTTATGCAAATAAACCTTCAACTCTCGAACACTTAAAAACCAACATTCGTCAAGTTATAGCTGAGATACCGCCTAATATGTGTGAAAAAGTGATCGAAAATTACCTCAAAAAAATCAATGCTTGCAACACTTTGCTTGCAGATCATGTAGTGTTTCACACATAATGTCAACGTACAAGTTTATATTTATTACAGCTTTTCTACATACATATAGAAAAAAGTTCATTGTAGACCACTGGACCACTAAGTCCTAATATATATTGAAGTTAATTTTCCACAGATAAGATCTTTTCAGGCGAAACCATGCTTGATCTCGTTGTAGTGTTTGACAATTACTTTTTCGTTCCAAAAATTATGGTTGGTGATTTTTCCTGTTGTGCCGGTAGTGACATCGCTCAGCAAATTTTTTCCGAGTTGTACATGGCCTTCACATATCTTACCTCAAAGAGTTGTTGGCATTTACGTGTTTGCTACAGAATGTCCCGTCCTTTAAAGGAGTAGGTGGCATCCAAATTGAGGCCGTTCCAAAGCAAATCATTTCCCAAAGTCGTAGGGCTTTTTGCTCACGATTACGGTTTAATAAAAACTGCACAAAAAAAAAATGCAAATAATGTTAAACATGCCCTCAAACGCTCATCCAAAATATCCAATATGACACTGTCCTATAGAAAAAACCTGTCATTGGTACCTACATCATTTGGTTTATTGGACGTAATGACACGGTTCCAAAGCCAGATCGAACATCTGATTATTGGCAAAAACACGGTGAATAAATAAAATATGCCATGACAAGTTTCTCAAAAAAATTCTGTCGTTCGGAGTCGACTTTAAACTGTAGGTCTCGCCACTTATGTATGAAGATAACACACACAACATAAGTGGTGTAAGAAACTTGGTCGTAATCCTAACAGAAGGATTGTAATGATCAATTATGTGTGCAAACGTGGCCAACATCGATCTGCACGGAATACACCTCGAAGACATTTCTAGTCCAAAATACGTGGAAAATAGCGGCTTTTAGAAATGCTTTTGATGTTTTTAGATCGCATGTGTATTGGTATCGTTTCAAATTCTATTTTTCTATGTTCTAGTGTTCAGTTATTGCTGTGGACTGTCTAATAGTAAAGGTAGTAGCACTGGCCATTTTATAGTCACCTAGCAGCAATTCGTTTTCTTGCTGTTCGCATCTTTCCTTTTTCCACCTTTCCGGAAAACCTGCACTGCTTGAGTAGGGGCCATCCCCTGAGTGCTGGTTATATATAAAAAAAATACACACAATGAATAAATTTCAAGGGTGTACTTCAGATCGTCAATGAAAATAAATAAATTTTAAATTGAATTTTATGAAAACAGAATGAAAAAAATCTGAAACAAAATAAAAGAAAAATAAAAAATAAAAACCCATACAAAGTAATAAATATTGTTACGGAAGGGACAGAAAATGATTTACAACACAAAGGTAAATGGAATTGATTTTGTTTTTTTCTTTTCCTTTTTTTTTCTATAATTCCCTGGAATTTATTATGATACGAAGAGATGTACAATTTAAATGAGCAAAAGAATTGATTTAAAGCAATAAAGTGGTTATTTAAAGTTAAATGTATTAAAAATTCATAAAGAAAATGAAATGAAAATGAAATTTTATAAGATCCACAATAAACATTAATGCGGTTATCATTTACAGAATATTAATTAATATTAATAATTCAAAATAAGAATTAATTAATATAGTGGAATATCTTAATGCATTAGAAAATGCCATATCTATCATCGTAAATCTGAGCTATAAAATCCTTTATTAGATTACCATTAAAGGGTACCCGAAATTTGGGCCCAGCATCGTTTTGATGCTGTCGTCTTATGCCATGCAATCATGTTAAACTTCGACGTCCTAAAGTCTCCTTTAGTCCGCCTTCGTCGTTTATGGTTTATATCTTATGATGATTGCCCCTAATTCCTACAGTGTTATTACTATACAATAGTCCATGGAATAAAACGAAGCAGTTTTCGTATTATTTGCACATCAACATTCACATAAAGCCCACTTAGTCGACACCAATTAAATGATAAGTGTAGAGCGTACATAAAATGGTTCTAACGTTTCGGAAATATTAACACGTTGTCCACGTAGACGGCCTTTAGACAATTAATATCCTTAAAAGGTTTTGAGTCGTAATAATCTACATAAGAGAGGAAACCCTGGTTCCTTGAAAATTCCTAATATTCGAAGCGTTCCAGTTGAAGTCAGGCTGTGTACATTTACAAAATTATCGGGTGCAGAAAGTATAGCTGTAGTCATAGCAGACTAGTGGGTTAAGGCCACAGTTCAAAATCAAAATCAGACATTGCCAACAAAATGTCAAATTTCTGGCAAAATCTCTAAGAGGAAATAAAACTGGCATGAAAAAGTTCCTCAAAAACCTATCGTTCGTAATCGAACGCTTTAACTTTAGTTATCATTGTATACGTTAAGACACACAGCATAAATGGTGTGAGAAACTAGATCGTAATCCTGATGATGAATTGATGAAATGTCACTCTCAATTCAAAGTCCAAGATGGATATGGTAACCGATTTATTTTGCTTTTTACCTTCAATTGCATACACACATACATAATTGGTCATTACAACCCTTCAGTCAGGATTATTGACCTAGTTTCTCACACTACTTATGTTATGTGTGTTAATTTTATAGATAAGTGGAGGGTCCTATAGTTTAAAAAGTCAACACCGAATGACAGGATTTTTGAGAAACTTTTCATGGCAATTTTATTTACTCTTAGGGTTTTTGCCAGAAATCGCCGTAGAAATCCTTTTTGTATCATATTTTAATCTCTGGCCTGGGACTCGAACCCTGGCTTTACCTCTAATAAGCCGGTACACTACCTATTAGACCACGGCGACTTTAATTACATATCATGAACTGAATGTTATATTGTTCAACAAGCTATGATTCACAAAACATGAACTGCTATTTTGGTTTTACTGGATATGAAGTTACTAGAATGTATAATAACAACCTATAACGTTTTGAGGTTAGGTGAGTTTTTTGTGTCGCCAAAAAAAAACCTCTCTACGGTAGAAAAACTAACATTTCTTAAGTTATCTCTCAACAATGTGCCGAAATATGTAAAGAAGTAAAAGAGAAAGTCATATTGATGGCATCCAAACCTGGAAGGAAATAAAAGCCTCCACGAGATAATAGCTTTATGTGTGCCTTTACTTTTGTGACCGAGTATTATTGAATTTTAAGTTGAAAATTTTGAATTCTAAACTCCTTTCAACAGATGCAATGACAAAGGTGCATTATAAAAAACTCGAACTTAATACAGTCAACCCTCCTATAATGCGGTGAGTGTGGACCGTGTTATATGAAAACCGCGCTATAAGAAACTCGGATTTCAGGTACAAACCAGACTAATTCGTACCGCGTTATATGGAGACCAAGAAATACAAAAGTCAGGTTGAATTATAAATTCTTTTTATTGAATTCAAGAATTCATATAAGGATTGATAAAAGAAATGAAATAAAAACAAAAACTTAAAACTGGTTTCCAACAAAATTAAGAAAGACTTGTAAAATAATGTAAGTTTTTAATATTTATCCTCACTTGGTTTTTTTTTTTTATTAAACCAGCACCTAGGGAATGATCAGCACTCAGGGGATGACCCTTATTCATGCAGTGCATTGTGCAGGTTTAGGAAAGGTAGAAAGAGGGAAGACGTGAACTATAAGGAAACAAGTTGCTACTGGTGACTATAATATGGCCAGTGCTATACCTTCACCATTAGACAGTCTACAGCAATCGTCCTTAAGAAACCCGCAGTTTCTCACACCACTTATGTTGTGTGTGTTAATCTTATACAGAAGTGGCGGGACCTACAGTTTAAAGTCGACTCCGAACGACAGATTTTTGAGAAACTTTTCAAGAAGAGAAAGAGAAGAAATCGTCGAAAAAATACTTTTTGTATTTTTTTATTTTTGATGTCTGGCCTGGGACTCGAACCCTGACTTTACGTCTAATAAACCACCACACTACCTACTAGACTACGGCGACCCCAAATTTCTTTGCCTGCTGAAGGCATTTGAATAGGCGCCAGACAGCCAATGTTCAATGCCAGCTGCAGTGTCACTTGGTTCATCTTCATTCATTGTTTTTTTTTTTTAAATTGAAAATCCAACTGCTATTATTTTGCACGGTACTGTATCTTGGCTGAGCTTTTGCCTAGAAAATAAAAATTATATTAAACCCTCTTACAATTTCTAGCCACTATTCATTCATAGGCTGTGCCGAATGAACTTATGGGATGAAGTTGAACGCAAACCGCGCTATATGGAGTGTCGCCATTTCAGCCCTGTGTTATATGGAAACCGTGTTCTAAAAGTACCGTGTTATAGGAGGGTTAACTGTACATCATTTGTAAAAAAAAAATGAAAAACTTGAAAAACATTATGATGCTGATTACTACTTAGTATACCTCAACTGTCCGATATAAATGACATCATAATAATTAATGGCATTGAAGTGCTTAAATAATTAATTATTTTGTATTACAATAACGACAAACCAACAAAAAAAAATAAAATAAAATAAGAAGAGAACCATCGAAATATAATAATTTAACAACTACCACTCCATGTTTATTTAAATACCCTCACACATTGCACATTTAGCATTAATACAATACAAATAAACATTTAAGCACACACAAGTACAATATACATACATAAGCATTTACAAATAAACAAAATAAAATTTATTTTGTTTCAGTATTTCTGGTCTTGTTTCTTGTTTTGTTTTTTGTTTTTGGAACGCTTCCTTTAGAAATTGGGTTTTGTTTTGTTAAGGCCTAAAGCAATTTTTTAATCATGCCAGCCGTAAAACAATTAAAGCCCAGTTACATACAATTTAAGCCATTTTGAAAATGCGTTTAAATACAAAAGAATACATACACACATACATACATACGGCCATAAATACATACTCATTGGGTTTACATTTAAGAGTCCTTGTGTATGGGTATGGGGCATGGGTATGTGTCTTTATATTTAGTATTTGTTTATTCCCTTTTTTGTTATTTGCATACGTATGTATGTATGTACCTCCATACATATGTTGTTATTGTTGCTGCTGCTGCTGTATTTGTATTGTGACTTCCTTTAAGCGTTTACACAGTTGATTGTCATACAAATAAAAATTTATTTATTTGTAAGTATTTATACATATACATATGCAGTAGCGAGCACAAAAAATGCAACACTGTGCCATATGATCTTTAATAAGATCTGTTTCAAAATAACGGTAACTAATTTATCTATTTTACTTTCGCTGTTAATTCTTTCAATCATAAGTTTTCAAAGTAACCACAGTTTATTCCAAATTCTGCTTTAAAAAGTTAAATATTTTTGAATTAGTGAAAAAAGTGCAAATTTTTAGCGAGCAAAAAAAAAATGCAACATAATAAAAAAATAGTTAAAGTAAGTTATTTATTTAATTATAATTGAAAATTTCTTAAATAAGTTATACAACATGTGTTTTGTAATAGAAGCAGCTCTCAGCTGACAGCAAAACTGCAATCATTAAAGCCTTAGAAGAAGGAAAATCCATGCGTGAAGTTGGACACCTCTTTGGTGTAAATCAATCAACCGTATGTCGGATTAAATCTCGATTTACCTTGAGAAATAGTGGTAATCCTCGAAAAACTACCTCTCGCCAAGACCGCCAGATGATTGCACTGGTTAAAAAAGATCCACGAAAGACCGCAGTGGACGTTGCTAATTTCGCAAATGAACAAATGGGAGTCACACTCTTCGCCGTAGGTTGAAAGAGGCTAATTTGCATGCGAGATGACCCGCAAAGAAACCTCTCATCAGTGCAATTAATAAAAAGAAGCGCCTGGAATTTGCAAAACGTTACAAGGATTGGTCAAACGAACAATGGGCTAAAGTCTTGTGGAGCGATGAAAGCAAATTTAATTTGTTTGGCTCCGATGGGATAAATTTTGTTCGAAGACCGCCTGGACAGAGATATTCTCCAAGATATCAACTTCCAACCGTTAAACATGGCGGTGGATCAATAATGGTGTGGGATAAGGAACGATATGTTTAAAAAAAATTATTGATTTTACGTCACGTATTTACAGGTGCGTTTTCCCGTGATGGGGTAGGTCCCTTAACTCAAATCGAAGGAAAAATGGACGCCAAGAAGTACTGTGAAATCCTTGGAGAACACATGCTTCTTCATCTGCGGGAAAAAATGCCTCCTGGTAGCATATTCAACAGGATAACGATCCAAAGCAATCAAGTCGCTTAGCTCGAAACTTTTTAAGCGACAATGATGCCAATATTTTGGATTGGCCATCACAGTCTTCCCGATCTAAACCCCATAGAAAATCTATGGGAGCTATTAGATCGGGAAGTTAAGAGGAAACATCCGTCAAATAAGAGGCAATTAGAAGAAATTTTGAAAAGTGAATGGGAGAAAATATCCATTAACACATTAATAGCTTTAGTCGACTCTATGCCTTCTAGGTTGCAAGAAGTCATAAAAAATAAGGGCTACGCCACTAAATATTAATTTTAAGATTTTTTTTTTTTGTAAGAATTACTATTTAATTTAAATAAACACATTAAAATTTATGCTGTTGCATTTTTATTGCTCCCATGAAATTCGCACTCTTTTTAATAAATGACAAAATAATATATCATTAATTAAAAATATTTACATAATGTTATTGATAATAGGTATCTATAACTGTAGGGATTAATAACCCAAAGAAATATTTTGAACTGGTCACCATTTTTTTAAAATTATCGCACTTAAAGATAATTTTACCCAACGTTGCATTTTTTGTGCTCGCTACTGTACATGTATGCTATGTATGTATGTGTGTCATATATATTTTTTGTATTTTATTTTAAATAACACAGAAATAACAGTAAAACTAGTTTGAGTTGAGTATTTGAACAAAATTTTAAATTGCAATGTGTGTGGGTGTACATGTGAAGATGATGTTCTGATTAAAATTTAAAAATATTTAAAGGCTTCTGTTTTAATCTCAGAAAAATTGTATTGCTACTGCTCTTGAATTGAATTGAATATTTTGCGTTGGGTGTTCGCAAAAAATCAGATTGCAATTATGCTGCCTGTTAAACTCAAAACCCAGAAAATACATGTAAATTAACGAAAAAAGCAAATGAATTCCTGTTATGCAAAATGTATTATTTATTTATGAGCATATCATTAAAAGTCTTTAAACGTGAGAATGTCTTAGAGACACCATAGGCTACCAAAAGTATATAGTGGGATATGTGCAGCAAGTCCCATTTTGCCATAATATCCATCATATCTTATCCTTCAAACCATCCAGACACTGTTGACATAGGCAATATTTGAAGTCCTATATATCAAGTCTCAAAATTATTTGCGAGATACGACTTATTGCATTATATTAGAGACACCTTAGGCTACAATCCGTATATAGTGGGATATATGCAGCAAGTCATATTTTTCCACAATATCCATCAATCCCCATCCCAACCAGACTCAATTATCATAGGCAATATTTAAGTCCCGATATCTCAAGTTCCAAAATTATTTGGAAGATATTATTTCTAAAGCATTTTTTGTCGGTTGCAAATATCTCCCATACCACAGCATCAAATTTAATGAATGATATCTCATTTTAAAGCTTATATCTAACACTAATGACGAAAAATAATTAGAAATTGAAAAATTAATATTTTCATTGATAAAAATTATATTTTATATAGAACTGCATGATAATACTGTTGTCATTATGATTATAAGTTTTTGTTCAAGTGCGGTAAAACAGGGTCGCTTAATAGTAATGCGGCTCCACATAATATAGTATTTATTAAAATCCATTCTGGCAATACCGCTATTTACTATAATGCCGTTTATTACTAAGTCAGTTATATATAATATGGATATTAAGTTGTAAAAAGCTGTTTTGGCAATACCTTTCAAATTGGTAACACGCCTGCCTAATGCTTCTACGGCATCTTTTATGGGGTTCAAAACGTTTAAAAATGTTTTCAAGTTTAGGAGATAATCATCAACAAAAAATGATGATAAATGTGAAGCTATTAAAGTCTTTTTTTTATTGCAATTTTAATTTTTAGAAATTATTGTATTATTCCAACCATGCTGTTCCACCTAGTTGTATGTTAAATGATGCTCTTTATTGTATTCTTTCTTTATAAATTTTTGAAGAGTACATACATACATCCTTCAGTCAGGATTACTGACCTAGTTTCTCATACTACTTATGTTGTGTGTGTTAATTTTATACATAAATGGCGGGACTTACAATTAAAATTCGACACCGAACGACAGATTTTTTTTGGAGAAATTTTCATGTCAATTTTATTTACTCTCAGAGTTTTTAATACTCTACAAGACGCTCATCTTACCCGTGCTTCTCTATGGCGCAGAGGCATGGACCCTATTAAGAACTGATGCAGCAGCCTTGAGGGTATTCGAGAGGAAAGTCCTATGTAAGATCTTCGGTCCTGTGCGAGTGGCGATGATTTCCGCATACTCTCAAGTTTTTGCCAAATCTGCTGAGAGGCATCGCCGAACAAATACTTTTTGTATTGTTATTTCGATGTCTGGACTGGGGCACTCGAACCTGTTTACGTCTAATAAACTAGCACACTACCTACTAGACCACAAACGGCGACATTTTGAAGAGTAGCATTTTTTAAAGGACAGTGCAGTCAGTGATTAGTCTGTAGACTAGTCTACGGATGAGTCTATTTACTAGTCTACTGACTAGCCTACAGAGTAGTCTACTGATTAGTCTATTGACTTTTTTATGAACTAGTTTGTTGACTAAATTTTTCCTGGTCTAGGTAATTACTTTTATACTTGTTTATGATACTAAATATGTCAAAATTAGTTTTATAAAATTTTGATGATTTATAATTAGAAAAAGGTTCAATTAATAACATATCAACAATATTGTGAATTTCCATTTTTACCCCATCATTCACTTACAGCATAAGTAAAATTTGATTTTTTGATTGTAAATAACTTCCAATACGGCTAAAATAATGGTATGATTCCAGCAAAAAACACTTTCTACTGAACTATCTAACCGTTTCATCACATTGGATCTGTCCGTCAAATCGCTAACAAAGTTAATTTATTTTTTGTCATAAATTATGCCACTTAAACATAATTGGGGTATTCACACGGTCGTCATAAAGTCATATATCATAAAATAATAACACGAAAAAATATTTTCTTTTATATTTTTTTTTATTTAACTTTATAAAAGTTATTAACTAAATTATTAAAATGTAATTAATCTCGTGGTCTAGTGGGTAGTGTGTTGGCTTATTAGACGAAAGGCCCGGGTTCGAATCCCAGGTCAGACATCAAAACGAAAAATATTTCTTCGGCGACTTCCTCTCAGCAGATTTCTGGCAAAGACTCTGAGAGTAAAAAAATTGCCATGAAAAGCTTCTCAAAAATCTGTCGTTCGGAGTCGACTTTAAACAGTAGGTCCCGCCACTCAAGTATAAAATTAACGCACACAACATAAGTGGTGTGAGAAGCTAGGTCGTAATCCTGGCTAATCGAAGTTCTTAAGCTATGTAGAAATAAATAGCATGTTTTATGTACATGTTGCGAATATTTAATGACGGAAACTTTTAAATATTATCACCGGCTCGACGACGAGTTTTTACCTATTGAGTTAAATTTAAATGATGACAAAACAATAAACACATCACAAAAGGTGTTATTATTGAAAGACATTTTTCATTGAAGTACAACAATAATTTCTTTTAAACTATCATAAAACTTCAGTACTTTATGACAATAAGACTTGATAGCACACCGTGTGAATACCCCAAATGTTTTTACTAAAATTGTATATGCCTTGACTGTTTTCATTTGATAATTCAGAAAAATAATTATTTTTAAGCAAAATTTTGAATAAAAAAATGACAATAAAACAAATATTTAAAAAAATATTATTAAACACCACATTGTTCTTTTATTACCACAACACTATGCATCAAAAACAAACAAAAAAAAAAGCAAATACGGACGTTCTCCTACAGCAAACATACTCATAGAATAAGAGCTTCGCATGGTCAGTGTAATTTTTGTAATGTTTTGATATTTACGCGTTTGTTTTTTGTTTGTTTTTTTTTTCCTCATAAATTGTTATTGTTTGTAAAATGAAACCATATTCGATTAAAACAAACAATCGTTTGTTATTCAGAATAATAAAAACTAAATGAAAAATAATAAAATATTATTAAATTTTATTAATCAAAATGAAAATAAATACCTTTTTTTTTTAAAGTAAATATGCTTTATATTTATATGCAATGCACACTAGGGATGCCAAACAGCATAGATTTTTAAAAATTCGGGGATTTGGGATTTTGTAAATCCCGATCCGGAAATTTCGCAATAATTCGGAATCCAAAAATCCCGAAAAATCGCATGATTTAATAATAAAAATATTTTGTTAACAAAATCATTTGTATTCCAATTATTTATATCAAAATTATATTTCATTAAAAATAAAATATAAAAACAGCAAAAAAAGCAAGAAAAATGCGTAAATTAACAAAAATAAAAATTATTCATTCATATGCGAATAAACTAGTTTTAAGAAAATTATTTTGATTCCAACAAAAAGATTAGAACATGGGATCTGATAGGCTTGAACGAATATTGTTATCAACTTACCCGGCCGTCTAAAAACACTTCTCGCAATTAGCATTTGTTGGTAAAATAGTTCCAAGATAGCTGTATGCAGCTTATAAACATTTACCACTACCAACTCCTGATGTAAATAAATTTATTTCTTTGGTCAGTTGAGTATCCAAATCAGTTACCCTATTTATTCGTTTTGTAAGGCTTTTGAATTCTTCGATGTCATTAAATAATTTTTTTATCAATTTATTATCCTCGTCTGAGATGCTATTATCGAAGCCAAGTGATATAGAATTTTTTTCAGGATGTTTTGTAGGGTAAAAATACATATGAATTCATATATACATAATTGGCCATTACAACCCTTCAGTCAGGATTACGACCTAGCTTCTCACACCACTTATGTTGTGTGCGTTAATTTTATACATGAGTGGCGGGACCTACAGTTTAAAGTCGACTCCGAACGACAGATTTTTGAGAAGCTTTTCATGGCAATTTTTACTCTCAGAGTCTTTGCCAGAAATCTGCTGAGAGGAAGTCGCCGAAGAAATATTTTTTCGTTTTGATGTCTGACCTGGGATACGAACCCGGGCCTTTTGTCTAATAAGCCAGCACACTACCCACTAGACCACGGCGACTTAATACATATGAATTCAGAATCCTGAAAAATTCCGTGACAAGTTTTTGAAAATCCCGAGATTCGGGATTTTGTGAATCCCGTAAATTCCGGGATTTCGATATTCGGGATTTCCCGATTGGCATCCCTAGTACACACAATAAAAAAGAATAAAAAAGAGTGAAAGTTTTTGCTTTTCATGGAATGATTAATATTTTTTTTTTAATTTTTAAAATAAATTCAAATTATTGCTGCCAGTAATACTGCTGACAATTAAATATTTTTTTTTTTTGTTTTTTCGGTTTCACTTTATCTTTTTAAGTGATGGCGTGAAAATTGTAATTTATGCAGTGGAATTTATAGACCAAACACCATATGTTAGGAACTCTGAAGGAGGTTAAGCAGAAATTCCATTGATCGGATTATATAGAATCTATACAATAGAGTTCTATTTATCTATATTTAAGGCTCATATTTGTAAAAAGTCTGTGAGAGTATCACAAGCATAAATTTCTATTATTTATTTATCTGAGGTAAAACAATTCTATTCAAATTAATGTTCGATCCCGAATCGAAAAACTCCGAAAAATCACGGGAAAAATCGCTATTTTCTCTTAATAATAAAAATGGAGAAAATATAGTTTGTTAACAAAATCATTTATATTGCAATTATATCTCACTACTACGGATGGAAAGAGCAACCTTGGGACTACCATTTTCTTATAGTCTATATAGTGTACTATTTCATATATGTTCCCAAGTAGTCACTGATCTAGAGAATTTTCAAATACACTACCGACCTACAACTTGCTAACCATCAGACAACATAAATACATACATTTGTGTGTGTATTTACATTAGACTTAAACTGGAAATCCCCTTTTCTGTTTTAGCTTTGTATAAACACTTTCGTATTAACGACGCAAACTGAAACAAAAACGACGCAACTTCGAAGTCACAGAAATTTTGAAAAGACACAACTTGAAATTTGCACTAGATTTAAACGGGAAATCCCCTTTTTCTGTTTTAGCCTTGTACAAACTTTTTCGTATTAACGATGTAAATCAAAGCACTAACGACGCATCTTCGAGTCATGCGACGTAATCTGAAAGAAAAACGACGCAACTTCGAAATCACAGAAATTTTAAAAAGACGCAACTACGAAGCAGGAGCAGAACGAGGCGACGCAAACCGGGGTATTAGTGTATTGATGACCAAAAATTGATTTTTTTAAAATTGAAAATTTCAACTCTCAAAATTTGTAAGGCTATCCCACGACTATGGTTGGAAAGAGCAACCTCTGGACTACCATTTACATATAGTCTGTATAGTGTACCAATACCAATATCAAAAATAACTAAAGGAAGTCCATGTAATGTCATGGCCTGAAACACCAATTCCTCCAATGCCTTGACAGCAACCCAGCCTGACTAGTCAAACACTATACAATAAGACACTAATTACTATTTTTATTTGAAATAGCGACGCTGCTACTCCCATTTGATAACTATTAAGATATAAAAAATAAGTTGCAGCCTATCCAGCAATCTATTAGATTAGATTCTGTGGTCTGTTGACCTACTCCGAGTATGAGGTTGAAGTTATTATTATTATTGTTGTGAAAATGTTTTCTGAAATTCTGACCATACAATATCTCTAAAACTTAATCCCTATAATACCTCCTTCCTTACAATTGACCCTATAAACATCAGGGTGCCACTAACAGTCAATAATGATAGCAGCTAAGAAGCTAATAAGTTCACAAATGTTTCTTTCTCAGATATATTAAGGATGTGTTCCTATGATTCGTTCATTGCGTTATAGAATTTTTATATTGGGCTCGATATAACCACTCTCTCTGAATAAAAGTGTTCTAAGGTTATAATGGGTGATTTTTTAAGAGTTATAGGAAAATTTTTCAAAAAAAGAAATACATAAAATTCAGAAATATGCATGAAATATTTATTTGAATGGACAGTAAGGTACATATAATTTAATGTTTTGAAATTTTTTCATGCAAATATTGAGCGCGACTGCCCCTCAAGTGGTCCATCCGATTAGAGCAGTTTTAGGATACTCTTTCCAACATTTCGGCTGGTATCTCACGGTGTCTTTAACATAGCCCTACAAAAAATAGTTTAAAGGCTTTAAATCGAACGATCTAGGCAGACAATTAACCGGTGCCGAACGTGAAAAAAATGTTCACCGAACGCGCATCTCAATAGGTCCACTGTTACGCGTGCTGTGTGGCATGTGGCACCGTCTTGTTGAAACCACATGTCATGCAAGTTTTTTGAAAGGTTGTATACGTAAATCCTTCCTCAAAATTTTCCAAGTTGTTGAGTAACAGAGACCCAATTGCTGCGAACGGCGACGATAATTGATGGTCATCATTTACACTGGCTGATACAGCTGGGATATTTTCCTCAGTTCGCACTCTACGTAAGCGTGCTGGTGGTTTAATTTTCAATAATGTAAATTTGGTGCGAAATTTAGTCACAATAGCCTGAATAGCAGCTTCAGTGGGTCATTTAAACTGACCATAAACTGGAAGAAGCTCGCGATGGGCTTTTTTAATGGAGCACGAATTTTGATAATAAAATTTAATGATTTGCATGCGTTTCGTTTGTAAGACGATTCATGGTTGAATTATAGACCAAACTGAAGAGGTTTGACAGTGAAACAAAACACGAAACGTGCGTGTGCTGTTTAAACCAATGTTTCCAAAAAAATAAAAATCACCCGTTGGTAGCCTGGTCACTTTCATTTCACTGACAACCAGAGAAGTTGTGTGAGTGACTATTTAATTTTAGAATAAAAGCCCCTATTCCTGTTCCAACAATATCTATTCTTGATATTGATTGATATTTTTACACAAAACATTTTTATTTTCATTTGATTTTCTAAATCAATTACAAACACTTTTCAAATACTTTTCAAAGCAATTTCTTCTCTATAATTTCTAATAATTACTTATTACCTCAATATCGTTTTTTTTTTTTATATTTTTAGCAACAGGAAATAACTTCAAAAAGAAAAAAATAATGCCTTTCGTATTTAATTACAAAAATGCCGCTTATGTTTCCCCCAAATTTTTTTTCCTCAAACTTATCTCATTATGAGCGGAAACAATGCCATTCATGCCTTCAGAAAACAGTCTAAGATGAATTTTTAAAATAAATGTTTGCCTTATGGAAGTTTAGTTTTTCCAAAATAAAAGCAAACTATACCAAAAGAAATATAAAAAAAACGAATAAAATGGAAATGAAAAAACAGAATAAAATGGAAAAGAAAAACTTTATTTCTGTGTCAAAGTTTTATAACAACCACCTGCTGTTTGTTTCCTACTCAACTGTTTCTTGTTCGTTAAAACTTTACAAAAACAAAAACAAAAAAGGCAGAAGAAATTGTTTTAAAAAAATTGTCAAACCTGGCGTTCATAAGCACATCATGATATAAAAATCTTATTTCTTAAAGTAGTTTTTAACAGAAATAATAAAAGATAATAGAATATAAGAAGACGATCCTTCAGTAATAAAATTTAATTTATTTTTTCAAAATAAAAAAATTCTATGGAAACAATATTCGATGGGTATCTAAACGTATAATCCCCAATTAAATGTGTTGATTTATCGCCAACATTCACTCAAACAACTTGTCGGCGTGAATAAATTCAGAATCAATTGTTAGAAGCATACTGATACCCTACACTAATTCTGAGGTGATGGCAATGCTTAAAACATTTTTTTTTTATTAGATTTTAATTGAAGAAAATTGAGCGTATACATGAGATAGTTAGAACCACTAAACTAAGCAATTCGTCATTGAAATTTATGCTGAAATTAATAAAAAAAGCAGTTCATCAAAACGACCTTTGAGAAACACCCAATGTATTACCATAACCTCCTGCAATACTATCGGAAAGTACAGGTCGCTGTTTGGCTTGCAATACCGGATACCTACTAATAGAATTGATTCGCTGAATACAAATATTGCCTCACCAACAAACAAATGAAAGGGAGATAAGTTTCTACACCTCCGTAGAAACATACATAATTAGTCATCATAAATCTTCAATTATCCGGATGACAACAGTGCTGCACATACTTCTTTGGAGTTTAATCGGAACTATCGTCCCGCCTTCTATCCAGCAGTGGCTTGCCCGTGCCGCCCATGTACTGTTGATAAGGTCCATGCTTGAATTATCAATTAAAAGCTTGTAGGTTTCTAAAGGCATCCCCAATGTCGAGATTTAATCAAAGATATTAATGGCCATCAATGAACGTAGTCGCCGTAGTCTAGCAGGTAGTATGCTGGCTTATTAGACGTAAAGCAAGGGTTCGAGTGCCAGGCCAAACATCAAAATAAAATACAAAAAGTATTTCTTCGGCGATTTTCCTCTCAGCAGATTTCTGGCAAAAACTCTGAAAATAAATAAAATTGCCATAAAAAGTTTCCCGAAAAAAATCTGTCGTTCGGAGTCGATTTTAAGCTATGGGTCCCGCCACTTACACACACAACATAAGTGGTGTGAGAAACTAGGTCAATAACCCTAACTGAAGGGTTGTAATGACCAATTTTATTGAGAATGGACATCCACCTTTTAGGCACTTTATCCGTCCTGCAGTTTAAAGAATGTCACGGATATGTCCCGGTAGCCAATAACACTATACATTGCAGTTAATTCTTCAAAGACTTGATCTTTTCGCATCAAATCATGCTCGCCCCCCCTCCTTGGCAGCTTTTTAAAAAGACTTTTAGGTTTCAAAAGTTATGGTCGACGATATTTTTAAATGGTGTTCCATACAAAAATGTATGACCAAATGAAACAAACTCTTATAGCATGAGATTCTTCAAAGACTTGATCTTTTCGCATCAAATCATGGTCGCCCCCTCCCCCTCCTTGACAGCTTTTTAAAAAGACTTTTAGGTTTCAAAAGTTATGGTCGACGATATTTTTTAAATGGTGTTCCATACAAAAATGTATGGCCAAATGAAACAAACTCTTATAGCATGAGATAGATAGAGAGATAGAAGAATCTAGTTAGTTAATCTAGTCTAACGCAGTATACAATTAAACTGCTAGTAAAAATTAATGTCTGATCTGTGAATATATATACTGTAGGACTATTTCTTAAACAGGATTCTATGATTCACGACAAATGTAAACTAACTTTCACCAAATTTCTTTAAATATGTGCTTGACGTTAAAACAAATATTTTGGGAAATTGTATTACCATGAAATGTATGATGTTGTTGAAGAAGGGAGATAGGGCTGTATCTAGGGCTACAAATCTATTTGATGGGGCTTAGTATAGCTTTCTTTTAGTTCATATTTTAAATAGTATCCGCCATTAAATGCTGACACCAGTACCAGTAATACTACTTTAAAATATTTCGAAAATAACGTCTTAAAAGAGGCGTTTAGGATGTAGAATGAAAGACAGGAAACTGGCAAGAGAATATTTTATTAGAATAATAAAGATCATCTACGTCCGTAGACGTATGTATACAAATTCTAAATCAGTTTAAACACGTTTCAAATGTAACACAATTTACCATATAAACCTCACAAACAAAAATGTAACGTAACACATAAATAAAGGATGTAGACTGGCAATAAGCAAATAATGCATGAATGAATGAATGAATGAATGAATGAATTTCTTGAGAAAGATATACGAGTTGTATTTGAAATATTTTATCCACATTTCTGTAAACTATTTCCAAGATATTCATTTGCAAAAACCACATTCTCTACCATTCATAAAATCAAATACAATTTTAAAGATTTAACACAACTTCTAATGACTAAGGGAGGTGGAAACGGAATTGCAAGAGTATTAAGTCATATTCAGAAACGACACACACAAATTATAAAAAAAAAAACCAAAAAAAAGAAGAAAACAAAACAGGATGTATGTAATCATGGCATAAGACAGGCCTTAAATATATCTGCAAATACATTCACAAGGGTATGTGTAGAGTTGATTTAAAATATTGGAAAAATTTCCACAGACACGACTTACACAAGATAAATATGCTTGAGAGTCACGTACTTGCAGGGATGCAAAATAAAAATTTTATAGCTTCACATTTATTGTTGAGGTAAGATATACAATATTTATACTGTTAAAGGTGAAAGTTTTAAGGGCCAGACTTTATGGAGTTTAAGGTCACAAGCATTTAAAAAAAAAAAAAAAAAAAACTTTAAGCAATCAATAATGATTTGAGTACAAAATTTCTTATTCCATTCGAGAAAACTTCTTTCTTAATGAAAAAAATTTTTCTTATTCGATTCAAATTCCCGTTTAAGATAATTGTTTTGATTATAAATTTAATTGGGGCAATTAAAAGCAAAAAACTCCTTGTTGGCAACAAATATTAACGATTTGATAAATAAAAGCCGACAGCAAATACTCGTGCATTTGCTTATTCGACTAATACTCTGGAACTACAACAGAACCTGCTTTTTTTTAATTGGATACAGGATACTAGAGGGGCGGAACCTACATTTTAATGTCGACAACGAACGGCAAATTTTTAAGAAAGTTTTTCATGGGAATTTTATTTCCCATTGCGGTAGTCTAGTAAGCTGTGTGTGTTGGCTTATTAGATGTAAGATCGTGGTTTAAAACCCAGCTCAGATAAAAACGAAAGAAAGAAAAAAAAGGAAGTAACATCCACGACTTGCCCTCTGTAAACTTCTAACAAATACTCCGAGTATAAATAAAATTCGCTTCCAAGGTTACATTGCAGTTGGTCGTTAAGGGCTCACCATTTTGTTGTTTCAAAAGTATTGGACTGGAAATCGAAATTTGTCAAACTAAGTTGTAAAACCAATTTTTTTCTTTTCAGTTGAAAGTCTGACATTGACAAAAATGGATCGCTTAACTATCACACACGCATACAAAATTATCAAAACCTACTATAAAAATGGTGATTCTGTCACAGCCACGTATCATGTTTAAGAGGAGATTATGGTTACGCAAGCAAAATTGGCAAAATTGTGAAGAAATTTGAAGAGACTGGAGTGGTTACAAATATTGAAAGACGTGTGCATCTTCGTTTTGCTCATTCCGCTGAAAATATCGCTATTGTAAGTGAAAGTGTTGCTGGAAGGGCCTGAACGTGTCAATTCTTCGTCGTTCTTCCGAATTACGATTGTCTTACGGCACTTTATGTCGTATACTGCATTTAGATTTACACCTACATCCATATAAAGTCCAGCTCATGCAACAACTGAAGCCAGCTGACTATTCACAATGTTGTAAATACGTGTAATGGGCACTCGAACAACAGGCGATGGACGGCAATTTTTCGAACAAAATTTTCTTCAGCCATGACAGGTGTGTTAATAACAATTATATTTGGGGTTCCGGAATCCTGCAAGTAATGAGAGAATTACATCCAGAAAAAGTCAAGTTTTGGTGTATCTGAGCTGAGGTTTTAATTGGAACCCTACTTCTTCGAAAACGACTGTGGAAGCTTTCACCAGCCAATTCGGAGTATTGTGGTCATTTGATAATCGACTTTTTTTACCTGCTATTGAAGAATACTGACTTGGAGATTATGTGGTTTCAACAAAACGGTACCACATGCAACACAACTCAAGGAAAATATGGCTCTATTGCAAGAGACATTTCCTGGCCGGTTAATTTCTCGTCGTGGCGATATCAACTGGCCACCAAGATCATGCGATTTGACACCATTAGACTTATTTTAGTTAGGCTACGCGAAAGACCGTGTTTATGCAGATAACACTTTAACTCTTGAATACTTAAAAACCAACATTCGTCAAGTGATACCGCCTAATATGTGTGAAAAAGTAATCGAAAATTACCTCAAAAGAATCAATGCTTGCAACACTTCGCGTGGAGGTCATTTAAATGATGTAGTGTTTCACACATAATGTCAACGTTCAAGCTTATATTTATATTTATTGTTCATGTCTTGACAGCTTGTCTACATATAGATCGTCGCCATAACTCTTTAAGAAAAGTCCATTGTAGACCACTGGACCATAAAGTCCTAATATATCTTGAAGTTAATTTTCCACAGATAAGATCTTTTCAGGCGAAACCATGCTTGATCTCGTTGTAGTGTTTGACAATTACTTTTTCGTTCCAAAAATTATGGTTTGCGATTTTTCCTGTTTAGTATTCAGTGGCCATATATTACATCTACGTTGTGCCGGTAGTGCGATATGTTCAAACCCTGACTCAGACATCGCTCAGCAAATTTTTTCCGAGTTGTACATGGCTTTCACATATCTTACCTCAAACAGTTGTTGGCATTTATGTGTTTTCTACAGAATGCCCCGTCCTTTAAAGGAGTAGGTGGCATCCAAATTAAGGCCGTTCCAAAGCAAATCATTTCCCAAAGTCGTAGGGCTTTTTATTCACGACTACGGTTTTAAATAAAAAAAACTGACATTGTGTGAACGACTGAAGCCACTCGTCAAAACACTGATTGGACCTTATCAGTGCGGCTTCAGACCTGGCAAATCCACCATAGACCAGATCTTCACACTGCGCCAAATCCTGGAAAAGGCCCACGAAAAACAAGTCGACACACACCATCTTTTTGTCGACTATAAGGCAGCCTTCGATAGCCCCATAAGGGATCGTGTTTATGCCGCAATCTCTGAGCTCGGTATTCCTGCGAAGCTGATAAGGCTATGCAGAATGACGTTGAGCAATTCCTGCAGCTCCGTCAAGGTAGGAATGGACCTCTCCGAACCTTTTGATACCGTGCGAGGTTTCAGACAAGGCGACCCCTTATCATGCGACCCTCTTCAACTTCGTCATGGAGAGTGTTCTGCGCAAGGCAGGAGTGCATCGCAATGGCACTATCTTTCAAAAAAGTGAACAATTGCTTGCGTACGCTGACGACATCGACATCATAGGGCGTACCAAGCGAGATGTTACTGCTGCCTTTAGTGCTATTGAACGGGAGTCTAAGAAGATGGGTCTGGCAGTAAATGAGGGCAAAACAAAGTATATGTTATCGACAAGCAGAGATGTGCGGCATATTGATTCTCAGATTACGGCCGATAACTATACTTTTGATACAGTCAAGGAATTTATTTATCTTGGCTCCGCCGTTACCACCAAAAATGATGTCAGTCTGGAGACCAAACGCAGGATAACTCTTGCCAACAGGTGCTACTATGGTCTCAATAGGCAATTGAGCAGCAGAGATCTCTCTCGTGCGACAAAATTAATACTCTACAAGACGCTCATCTTACCCGTGCTTGAGCTCCTCAACGACATAGATGTTGTGCAGCGTATTAATATCCAGCGGCTGCGCTGGCTCGGCCATGTCGTTCGAATGGAGGAGGATGCTCCGGCGAAACGGGTATTTGATGCGGGGATCTGCGGAAGTCGGCGAAGAGGACGACCTTGTATCCGTTGGAAGGACCAAGTCGAGGAAGCCCTGTCATCGATTGGTGTGATCAACTGGCGTAGGCGCGCAGAAGCAGAGGCGCCTGGAAGGATTATTGCGGCAGGCCGAAATCCGTTAATCGGGTTGTTTGGCCAATTAAGTAAGTAACAGTTTATAAAAACTGCATAAAAAAAAAACTACAAATAATGTCAAACATGCGCTCAACGCTCACGCAAAATATGCAATATGACTCTGTCCTATTGAAAAAACCTGTCATTGGCATCTACATCATCTGGTTTATTGAACGTAATGACACGGTTCCAAAGACATCGAACATCTGATTATTGGCAAAAACTCGGTGAATAAATAAAATATGCCATGACAAGTTTCTCAAAAGAATTCTGTCGTTCGGAGTCGATTTTAAACTGTAGGTCCCGTCACTTATGTATGAAGATAACACACACAACATAAGTGGTGTAAGAAACTTGGTCGTAATCCTAACAGAAGGATTGTAATGATCAATTATGTGTGCAAACGTGGCCAACATCGATCTGCACGGAATACACCTCGAAGACATTTCTAGTCCAAAATACGTGGAAAATAGCGGCTTTTAGAAATGCATTTGATGTTTTTATATCGCATGTGTATTGGTATCGTTTCAAATTCAATTTTTCTATGTTCTAGTGTTCAGTTATCCACAAATGGGCCTCATTACTGATCATGATTTTTCGATGTAAATTACGCTCAGCTGTCAACTGTTGATATGATAAGAAAGCTATTAGATACTTAACTTATCGTTAGGAGTCGACTTTAAACTGTAGGTTCCGCCACTTATGTATGTATGTGAGAAACGGCGGGGTTCTTGAGGACGATTGTTGTAGACTGTCTAATGGTGAAAGTTTAGCACTGGCCTTTTATAGTCACCTAGCAGCAACTCGTTTCCTCGCCTCTTCCCTCTTTCCTTAACCTGCACAATGCACAGCATGAGTAGGGGCCATCCCCTAAGTGCTGGTTTTACCAAAAAAAAAAAGCTAAAGCAGATAACAAATTTTATAAAATAGGAAGCATAAGCGGTTTTCTAACTCAAAATAATTTTATTTTTTTGTTTTCAATAAAACATGAACTAATCGAGCGAGTTACCTTTATTTCACTATTTCTCTGTGTGGTTGTATAGGATCAACAACAGCGCACATGTTTTCCGTGGTTCCACTTTTAAGCTGCATAAGAGCAAAACCACCAACAAAATTATTCTTTTTCAAACAAATTAATGTGAAAATGAATTTGTTTCTCTGCTACTTGTTTTACTTTGTTTTAAGGCTCTTTGTATGTGTTTATTGTTGTTATTTTAGATCTTTTTTGTAAAATAAACAACAACAACAAATAAGTTTTTATGATACAAAATCAAAAAGGGAACAGTTTTTGGCTTCTGTTGAAAATCTGTTGAAAATTTCTTAATTTCTTTGTGTTACGCACACACGGAAAAGTTTTCATTTGTGAATGGGAAATTATTCGAAACTGAAAGGCTTTTGTTTGTGTGGCACAACGATTATTACGGAAAACTCCGCAAAAAGGTAAAAGTAACCGAAATAGTAGCACATGCGGTGGGTGAAAATAAACTTTAACTAATCCCGGGTATTTAGCTTGTTCTGTCTGTTTAAGCCAGTGACTGACAAAGGAATTTACTGTTATTGTTAAAGTAACACAACACAACAAAAACAAAAAAAAAAAATGCGTTTAAGGCACTCATAGCCCGCATGTAAATATTTTGGACGAAATTTATTTCGGATTTTCTAGTTTTCCTTTTTAGCAGTTAAGCATCGCGGAAGAAACAATTTTGAAACAATCAAAATATGTTTTCAACGTAGGGCGATAAGAAATTCAATAACTAGTACTATGACTCAGAGAAAGCTATGGAGGAGAAAGTGTTAAAGGAATTTTTAATCAGAATTTATTTGGATGATAGTAGATGGAAGATGAATGTAAGGAAAATTCAACATTCTATTTGTGATTTTAGTGCCAATATTAGGCACGATAATAAGGAGGTTTAAGGATATTATGGGAATAAATAGTTCAGGTGAAACAACTGGAACTGACTCGAATGAATGTGGTTGTTGTATCCCGCTTAAAGAGTCACAGTACCATCCATACACACATAATTATTCATTACAACCCTTCAGTCAGGATTATGACCTAACTTCGCATACAACTTATATTATGTGTATTAAATTATTAAATTACATTAGTGGTCGTACCTACAATTTAAAGTGGATATCGCACGACAAATTTTTCCTTAGCAATTTTATTTTCATTCATAGTTTTTTACCAGAATGTGGTTGAGAGCTGCTCACCAAGGAAATAATTTCTCATACTTCGTTTTGTTGAAGATATCTAATCTAGGGTTTGAATCGTGACCTCACGTCTAATAAGCCAAAACAGTATCTACTACTTGATGAGAACATAAGCAACCCGAAATTAGAAGAAGAAAATAGTTCATCATGACCAATAGTCAGAGTCAATTCGCAACTGGATATCATAATACCCAATTGATTATGACCTATTTTCGTTCTTGTTTGTCCATGCAATACTTGCCAAAGTTATTGGCCTTATAGCCACGTTTAGTTTGTACAGAATATTAAGACCAGTAATGAGCCAAATTTTTCTTGGGTTTTGCCACAATTTATTGCATTACCGTGTTCCTATTTGAATTTGCCAATATTCAACCTTAACACAGCCTATTATCTGATGTTCCTGAAGTAAAACTTTGCCTTAGCACCCATATGATGTAAATATGATCACACAAGATTCTAATGCTGATACTTTTTTTGGAAGATGTTGCAAAGGAGCGGAAGCTATCAGTGAGGATTACTCATTCTCTGCGAAAAGATCCTACAGAACTTTTTTAATTGCATCTATTTTCACACTGCACATAGTTAATAATGATAATGGGTTGTGTTTTTATCCGAGATCAGCAATGAATCGTTTTTTCCTTTACTCATAAGCACTCATGCAATTTTGAGTATGAATGAATTGAAATTCAACTACTCTGATTCATTCATACTCGCTACAATATTGATTTATAAGTATAAGTAGCAATGAGTATGAGTACAACGTTGACATCAAACTCACAACATTCGAAATATGCTCGATTTAGTCTTATGAATCATTCTGATTCGAGTAATTCGAATCATTCATCAAAATTTACAGCCTTTGCTGTTGCTGCATATACAAACAAAGAAGAAAGGAAAGACAAAGACAAGAAGCAAAGCATACATACAATCTTCTTGTGAGTGTAGTAGTGCTCGTACGGGAATCAGACTTATTTTGTGCTTCGTGATAATGTTAAATAGAGATGAGTCCAAGTCAATAATATCATGCGTATTGTTAAGTATGAATACGATAAGTACTTCCAACTTTGAGTATAAGTATGAATGCGTATAAGTATCTGAAATTATAAGTATGACTCGAACCTACTCATTGTTTTGAATACTCGTTGCTGATATCTGGTTCGTATACGTCAAATAAAGTTGGGGTTAGACGTTTTGTTGAGATATTTCTACCATGCCGGGAATTCTTATTAAGACATGATTGGATTAAATGCTGCAGTATAGAAGTAGTAAGTTATCTTACTCTACAGCGTAGAAAGCAAAACTTATGCTTTTATTTCGTTTGTGTATATCCTTTCAAACTAAGCAACTTCTTGTTCGAAATAATGCAAAGTAAGGGCGAAACGATCTCATTTGCAAAGACAATTACCCCATTCGAGTTATTTCAACGTCACTAGCAGTTTGATTATCAGAAAAGTCTATAGAATGAGAAAGTATACTGTGCCTTGTGGCGATATCCTTTTGTTTGTTTCCTAAGCGTTCTCCTCAGTGTCGAGAAGACAATTTTGATATCGGATTTACTTGCACAGAAAGAATTTTTTTTTTCTTTTTCCAATGGAAACCTTTTTATCGTTTGGGAAAAATTTCAGAAGAACAGAAAAGGCTGTCTCTTACGATGGAATTCCTGGCTTACAATTCTGTCAAAAAGAGACAAACAAAAATTCGACCAAGAGAGCTAACACAAGCTCATCAAGCTAAAACAATCCAAATTTGGCTGTAAAACAGTTTACCTTCGTTCATATCCCCTGACGAATGGATTATTGAACATTCTGATTTGAATACGCTGGACAACAAATTGGGAATAGTTTAAGAGAAAGCATTTGCTACAAAATATATCCCAATATTGAATCTCACATGATAGCATGGCTAATATTCCAATTGACGATATTTCTAACACCAAGCAGCCTCATAAAAATAACAAAAACCTATTAAAGGAATCTAATGTCATTTCAAATTTTAAGTCGAATAAAAAACACGTAAACCACCAGTTCATATTAAACTGATACCAAACCAAACAGTACTCTTCAGTGTACATTGTTTTACGCATTTTCGCTATACTGCTTCCTTATTTGTTAAGCTGTAACACAGCCACCAAAGAATGTTTAATGTCCACAGACATGAGCAAAATGTCTTGATTCTTGGCTAATAATGTCATGACAGAAGAAGAAAAAAAGGGTCAATTGCTCTTTTTCTTTGCTTGTTTTTCAGTTTGTAGAACTTTTGTTGGTCTTTAGAATAAAGGCTTATTGAAGTACTCTCGTTAGCACTTTCAGCTGGCATTGGCTGATGAACATTTAAAATCCCTTCAAAAAGGAATTTTGAAGGAAACGATAGAGAATGTTAACAAAGGTAAAGAAATTTTTGTTGATTTTGGCCTTTTCATAGTGGCTTCTATTGTTTTAAATTTCTTTCTCACTTATTTATTGAAGCAAAATTTTTTTGTCTCTCTTTTCTTTTTTCTTTTAAAGAAATCAGTTCCCTTTCAAAAAAAAACCTACCCCAAGCATTTGTTTGCTGCGCTTTTTAAAGACATCAAACCATTTATCATTTGACAAACTGTTTCCACTTTTTTCTTATGAAAATCTCCGTTTTTTTTGTTGGATTTTTTTGTTTCTATAAGTCATTCCCCAGACATTTTAGACAAACTATTGGTTGGTCGTTTTAGTATAAAACATGTGTTCAAACTTACAATGCCCAGAGTGTATAAATTTGACATTTGCCATTACAAAGTTTTAAAGAAGGTTGAAGTGAAGCATATTAAAAGCAGGACAGAATAGAGATATTTGTACGTGTGATAGACAACTCTGTTACAGATCGTCCAATTAAGTTGATTTTCTAAATAATGTTGTCCTTTTTAAATAGCGTTCCTAGTTAACAAGAGAAATTTTTTAAAGATTTTGTGAAAAATACATTTTTCACTGTCACAGACTACTGTTACGTGTTGAGATGGTTTCTCTGGTTTTAAGTTTTAAATAAAAAATGTAAAATACAAGCGCTAAAAGCAATTTATACATCAAACACCATCAATGGCATACAAACTAAAGTCATGTGCTCACATATTATACGGCGTCATCTACCCAAGGTCGCCGTTGCCTAGTAGGTAGTGTGCTGGCTTATTAGACATAAAGCCAGGGTTTGTGTCGAAGGCCAGACATTAATATAAAAAAACAAAAAGTATTTTTTTGGCGACTTCCTTTCATCAGATTTCTGGCAAAAATTATGAGAGTAAATAAAATTGCCATGAAAAGTTTCTCAAAAAAATCTGTCGTTCGGAATCGATTTTAAACTGTAGGTCTCGGCGCTTATATATAAAAATTAACGCACATAACATAAGTGGTGTGAGAAAGTAGGTCAATAATCCTGACTGAGGGGTTGTAATTTAAAATCTGAAATTATGTTATACAGTTCAGTGGCAGGGAGTAGTGTTTGTAGGTTTTTTTTTACTCAACTGAGGAAGCAATATGAGCCGTGCAATGCATTGAAAAAACAGAGAAAGTTATCATACGGAACTTAGTCACTTCTTTTATCAATTACTCTAATAACTCGGTTTGCGTTGCCACGTTCTGCGTCTGCTTCGAAGTTGCCTCTTTTTAAAATTTCGTTTTGTTTCAGTTTGCGTCGCGTGTTTCGAAGTTACGTCGTTAGTGCTTCGATTTGCGTCATTAATACGAAAATGTTTGTAAAAAGCTAAAACAGAAAAAGGGGATTTCCCGTTTAAATCTAGTGCAAATTCGAAATATTGTCTTTTTAAAAGACAGTCTAGTAGGTAGTCGCTGTAGTCTAGTAGGTAGTGTGTTGGCTTATTGGACGTAAAGCCAGGGTTCGAGTCCCAGGCCAGACATCAAAATAAAATACTGTTGGGAGAAGCGCCCAAGCCCTTGATTCACTTTTGTAGATTATAAACGCAAAGTACAATATTTTCAATAGAAATTCAATTATTTATTTATCGTACTTTAACGTTAAAATTCCTGAAATACATTTATTATTAAAGTGGCTTATTTTATTTAATTAAAATATACAAACTTTTTCGTGTTGAATAAAGGGCACAAACTTCTTTAAGACACAATATATGCCCATATATCCAAATACCCGAAAGCAAATACGCGCCACATTGTAAGCGCGTGGAAATATGTATAAGAACTTTTTCTAGAATAATAAAGATGGGACTTAAGGGATAACTTATGATAGTAATATTAATCGATAAATAAGTGTTGCCAACTAGCAATTTGACTGTGGCGTTAACACCCCCCCCACAGTAAGGCGAGAAGTTTGAAGACTTACTCCTTTTTGCTAGCCACATCTAGGACCGCTAATTTAACAGCTGGCCTTTCCAGAACACCACATGTCGTTATGACTTTTGCTTTTCGTACTTGACCATCCTCTGACATGGTGACTTCAATTATTCTACCTTTCGGCCATACATTTCTGGGATTTGCTGGATCAACCACCACCACCAAATCTCCAACTGCCAATGGCTTAGCCTTTTCGCACCACTTCGTTCTGCAAGTTAATGTAGGTAAATACTCAGCTATCCATCTCTTCCAGAATTTTTGGGCATATAGCTGCGAACGTAACCAACTTTCCCTCAACACAACACCGTCGTCATCATATGATGCAAGAGGCTTTAAACCATTTGAATTGCCTAACAAAAAGTGGTTAGGTGTGATAGCTTCGTCATTCTCATTTTCCAATGGCACATATGTAAGAGGGCGTGAATTGATTATATTTTCTACCTCAGCCATCATGCTTTGTAATGTCTCATCATTAGGAAACATTTCCATTTTTATTTTGTAAAAAACATTCTTTACTGAACGAACCATTCGTTCCCATGCCCCTCCCATGTGGGGGGCTGAAGGTGGATTAAAATTCCACTTCGTATTAGTATTTGTGAAGTTTCGAACCAATTCATTCTTATCTATCTCACCTAGTACTTCACGCAGTTCACGATCAGCCCCGACAAAATTCGTTCCGTTGTCGCTATAAAACTCTCTTGGCTGCCCGCGGCGGGATATAAATTTTCGTACGGCCATAATACAGGAACTCGTATTAAGCGAATCTACAATTTCAATGTGAACCGCTCTTATAGTCAAACAAGTAAAGAGTGCACCATACCTCTTTTCTTTGTGACGATTAACAGTAACGAACATAGGACCAAAGTAATCAATACCTGTGAACGTAAAGGGTGCAAGAAAGGCTCCAAGACGAGCTCGTGGCAATTTTGCCATTTGAGGGCATGCAGGCGTTGCGTTCCTAATTTTGCATATTTGGCACTGTTTTATAATGGACTTGCATATGATTCTTAATCTTGGAATGTAGTATCGTTGTCGTATTTCATTTACGACAGTCTCATGGCCACTATGTCGATATAAATTGTGATAATGCCATATTAAAAGGGCTGTTAGGTGGCAATTTTTTGGTAAAATAGCTGGATGCTTTAATTCATAGGGGACATCGGCATTATCAATTCGTCCACCTACCCGTAGAATACCTTCATCGTCTACATAGGGAGACAATTTATACATAAAATTTGACTTTGGTAATTTTTTATTTGTTGAGAGAATTTCAATTTCGTTGAAAAATATAACTTTTTGTGTATCTTTAATCAAAAGTATTTCCGCTTTATGCAATTCTTCTTGAGATAGTTCTATTTGATTTTGATTTGCCATTTTATTTTTGAGACGAAAAATAAATCGAACGACAAATGCAACAGCTCTTAGCGCCCTACACCAACGAGAAAAACGCTCAATATTTATAAATGGTTCGACATTTTGTATGGTTAAATTACACTCCTTCAGCTCAATATTGGTCCTAGTAAAGTCATCGGAAATAGTTGGCCATTCATGTTCTGGGGATTTTAAGAATGTTGGGCCGTTGAGCCAACGACTTTTAGTCGACAAATCAGGAGCTTTTGAACATTTCGTCGCTTCATCAGCAACATTCGTTTTAGTTGATATCCAAAACCACTCATTTATTTCAGAGATATCTAGAATTTCACCAACTCGAACAGCAACAAATTGGTGATACTTTCGGTGGTCTGATCGTATCCAACTTAAAACTGTACTCGAGTCCGACCAAAATACCTTTCGGCTAATATTAATAGAGTGATTTTGAACGATATAGTTGGCAAAACGAGCGCCAATAACGGCTGCCATTAATTCTAGCCTTGGGATAGAAACAACTTTTAGGGGTGCTACTCTAGTTTTTGATCCTACCAAAGAAACAATAACGTTGGCACCATTTGAGATTCTAAGGTAAGCTACAGCAGCGTAACCATTTTCACTTGCGTCTACAAAAGTGTGCAGTTGTACGTCTTGTTGATTATAGCTATTCAGCGTTCTTAGATAACATCGTGGTATATTTACACTTTTTAGAAACGGTAAAAAAGTTAGCCAATTTCTCCACTTCACCAGCTGTTCAGTTAAAATTGGTTCGTCCCAATCGACACCACTTCTCCAAATTTCTTGCAAAATGATTTTTAAATACATTAGAAAATTTCCAACGAGTCCTAAAGGATCATAAACACTCATTAATATTTTCAAAACTTCACGTTTTGTTGGTTCTTTATTTCCAAGAAAAATTTCATTTTTTAAAATATTCGGTGAAAGTTTGAATGTAATCATGTCATTCGCTGGAATCCAAAACACACCCAGAATTTTTTCTGTTTCCGAACCGACTACCATACTTATACAGATATTACTCGAAGGTATTTCAGAATTTAATGCTTTCAAAACTTCGTGATTATTGGAGCACCAATTACGGATATTAAACCCACCTTGACTGTGAATGAACCGCACCTCTTTTGCTAGTTTAATTGCTTCTTCAGGAGTATCTGTTGAAGCGAGGAAATCATCCACATAATGGTTATTTTTTATAGCGTCTGCAGCTAATGGATATTTGATTTCATATTTTGTCGCGTTTAAGTTTTTGACGTATTGTGAAATACAAGGTGCGCATGAGGCACCAAATATCATAACTTTCATAACGTATACCTCGGGTTCTTTTGTTTCATCACAGCCTCGCCATAAAAATCTTTGAGCATGACAGTCTTCATTGCGTAAATAAATTTGGTGAAACATCTGTTCTATATCACCACATATTGCGACATTTCTTTGGCGAAAACGAAAAAGGATGGCTGGTAGAGAGGAGAGCAAATCTGGTCCTTTGAGTAGCATAGCATTCAGTGAAATACCATTAGCTTTTGCGGCAGCATCCCACACTATTCTTGTCTTTTTGTTGAACACTGGAAATATTGGTAAATACCATACATTGTCGTTACTAATTTGACTAACATCTACTTTGCTTATATATTTTTTCTTTAAGTACTCAGAAATAGTTTTTTCAAAAACATCGAACAAATCTTTATTATTTCGCAAAGTTTTCTCAAGACAGAGTAGTCTCCTCTTAGCCATATCGTAACTTGGCGGCAATGTAACATTATCGTACCGCCACAACAAAGCTACTTCATAATGCCCATCACTCCTTTGTGTAGTATATTTCTCTAATATATTAATTGCTCTTTGATCATCTTTACCAAGCAGTTTAGTAATATTATTTATTCCAGTCATTTCTATTGAATAAAACTGTTTGAGTAAACTACTTAGTTTTTGTCATCTTCTTGTTGACATTCACAAGAATGAAAATTGTATTGATTTTGAGCCATTTGTCCAATAATCGAGTTGCCACAGATTAGCCAACCAAGACGTGTGCATATAGCAGTGGGCTCATCTTTCTTTCCCTCCTTGACCCTTGTTGGTATACATAATTTTAATTATTTAGACCTAGAAGTAAATTTGGGACCGCATTTTTTAAAATTGTCTATAGGCAAGCCCCTAAGATGTGGAAATTTCTCACACAACGTTTTGTAATTTAAGCTCTGACTAGGCAGTGATAATTGTTTTACTGTACGAGCATGAATATAAAATTTAGTTTATTGTTGCCAGAAATTTGCATTCTGACTAATTTGGAGTCCTCTTCGTTACGAATCATATTGCCCGTCCATTTTAAACACAATGGTTGTAGTTCGCCGTTTAAATTAAGTTCATTGATTACTTGTTCATTGATCAAACTAATTGACGAACCCTCGTCTATGAAAGCAAAGGTTTAATGCTTTTATTATTATTGCCATATATAGTAATTGGTATAATTTTAAACAAATTTCACTACTTATTTTACCACTGTGAGTTGCATGCAAATTACTTGTGTTGTTCTTATTTTCGTTTGTTTTGATTGTTATTTTCTCGTCATCTGTTGATTTGTGTAACAAAGTATGGTGTCTTATTTGACATCCCTGTTTGGCACACACCAATTTGCTGTTACAAATCCCATTGTGACGTTTTAAACATTGTTTGCATAAATTATGTTTTCTTATTAGATTCCATTTTTCGTTTCTGTCTGCAGTCAAGAATTTTTCACACTTATCAACACTGCTACAGTTGGCAGAACATATTGCGCAGCCTCTTTTACTTTTAATTCGTGCGCATGTACATAAGCATCTCTTGTTCTGCGTGAATTCTGTTCTGCTAACGACGATGTGTGGCTGCCGCTATCAATATTTATGCTGCTTGCTGATACTCCAACTTCAAAAATCCAATTAGAGAAATCTGTCAAACTTATTTTCTTATTACTTTGTATCAATTTTATTTTCGTTCACCCCAATTCAGCTGTAAATAAGAAGGCATTTTCATTATCAATTCGTGTAATAATGAGGAATTATTAAGTTCATCAAGTAACCCGCAAGCTCTTATTGTTGTTTCAAGGCCTTTTACTTCAACTGCGAATGAGGTAATTGTATTTAATTTGTTTATATTGAGAGGAGGCAACAATTTAATTTTGTTTTTTAGGGAGTTTAATATTTTTTCTGGTTGTCCGTAAAGTAATCGTAGAGTTGAAATAGCACAAGTTGCGCCATGTGGGTGGATTAGTATATGCTGTACAGATCGTAATGCGTCTCCACGTAGCGCCTTTTGAAGCCGGATCAGATTTTCTGCGTCAGTTAGACCGCAAACTGAAGTAGACCAATCGTATGTTGAAATAAATAAAGGCCACTCTTCGGCTAGCCCAGTAAATATTGGCAAATCTTTAGGTACTGATTGACGTGCATTTATCTGTTGCTGTGTTAATCTTCGATCATTGCTTGAGCTTGGCCGGAAGGAAAACATAGGATGAGTCGAAAATGTTGATTCCATATTAGAAAAATTAGGCGGAGGTGCTACTTGACTTGTACACGACGGATGCATTGAAATGGCCGGGTCCGAATTAAGTGGAGGCTCTGTCTCATGGTGGTTTTCGACATTTGTATTGTTATTTAAAATGTGATTTATATTGGTAGTAGTAGAATTTAAATAATTATTATCAGTGTTATTAATAAAAGAGGTTAAGTTTTTGTTGGTTGCCGTGGTTGTAATTGCAGGTTGGGTTACTGTTGAGTAGACAAGGTTTGTACTTACATTTTGAGATGTAGCAAGTGGAAAAGACGAGATTGGTAAATTTGTAGATTCTGATTGATGAGGAAATGTAGACCCATGTTGAGATTCTTCATTAGTCTTATTTAAATCTGTTGGTACCGGTCTCGTGTTTCGCTCTTGTATTGAATTCTGTTGATTGTTTAACCAGTCATGCACAGAGGTGTTAACTGTCTGTGCGTCATCACAGTCATCCTCTATTCGCCCGAGAATTTCATATTTCTTTTTTAGGTATTCTCTTTCCAGTTGCGTTTCTTCTTGTAAGCGTCGGAGTTCTAAAGCATGCCTGCGGGAGTGTGATGAGCGTGATGAACCGCTACGTACAGAGGCAGCCGGTTGAATCGGTCTTGGTGTTTGTGTAGAACAATTGTTACAAAGCCAGGTGAGATTTTGTTGGGTATTAGTGACTTTTGCACAAACAAAATGAAATATTAAATTGCATTTAATGCATTTTATAGCACTAGTGTTATCTAAAGGGTTGTTGCATATGTGACATGTTTCTGAAGAACTTGATGTTGATTCATTTACTTGGTGGTGGTTTGGTGGTTGACCCTGTATGGAAGAAGAAGAAGGATCCATTTTGTTAGGACTTACGGTTGTTTCAGCCAGATGGGTGTCTTCGGATTCTCCACTAAGGAAATTTATTTATTATTTACACTGCGCAAATGATTTGTTGAATGCAGCCAAAATAAAAGCTTTATAAATACGCCAAATAGACAATTTTTAAAAGACCGGAAAAAGAATTTTAATAATGTTGGGAGAAGCGCCCAAGCCCTTGATTCACTTTTGTAGATTATAAACGCAAAGTACAATATTTTCAATAGAAATTCAATTATTTATTTATCGTACTTTAACGTTAAAATTCCTGAAATACATTTATTATTAAAGTGGCTTATTTTATTTAATTAAAATATACAAACTTTTTCGTGTTGAATAAAGGGCACAAACTTCTTTAAGACACAATATATGTCCATATATCCAAATACCCGAAAGCAAATACGCGCCACATTGTAAGCGCGTGGAAATATGTATAAGAACTTTTTCTAGAATAATATAGATGGGACTTAAGGGATAACTTATGATAGTAATATTAATCGATAAATAAGTGATGCCAATTAGCGATTTGACTGTGGCGTTAACAAATACAAAAAAGAATTTTTTCGGCGATTTCTTCTCAGTAGATTTCTAGCAAAAACTCTGAAAGTAAATAAAATTGCCATGAAAAATTTCTCAAAAAATCTATCGTTCGGAGTCGACTTTAAACTGTAGGTCGCGCCACTTATGTATAAAATTAACACACACAACATAAGTGGTGTGAGAAGCTAGGTCAATAATTCTGACTGAAGGGTTCTAATAACCATCGAATGTAATGTAATAACTTCGAAGTCGCATCGTTTTTGTTTCAGTTTGCCTCGTTAATATGAAAATGAAAACTGAAACAGAAAAAGTGTTAATCGATTGATTACATTCATTGAAGATGATATACTGATTCTGTGAATTTTAGTAAATATTCGTAATGATTTTATTTAAACCATTTTCTTGAAAAATAAATACTGAAAAGCAATCTTTTTTATTTAATAAACTACTAAATCCTATACAAATATTTCAATTTTTTTTTCTTCCTCAGTAATATTAAATAAACGCAGGCGTATTTTGTCAATTCAAATACAATTCATCCTATTTTATGTTACTGAACAAAAACCAACCTAAGGCAACAAGGCTGGACTTGTAGTTGCACACAACAATATCTGCATATCACTGGAAGGAAAATAGGAAAATAAAGAACACTTGACATATTTCTTAGAGTTTTCTTCTAAGGATTTCGCTTCCAGCATTACAGACATAACCACACACACAAAGATATAGATAGAGAGAGAGAGAGAGAGAGAGAGTGAGCGAGAGTGACACCTTTTCAAACTTAGAAATGTTGAACGTCGAGAATATTCTCTGTCACTCTTCGATAAGCATCTTTAATAAAATTTTGCTTCGTTTTATTTCTAGCACAGCAACAGACAGCTGGAAGGAAGCTACAAGAGTTGTAAGGACACATTCAGAACAAAAGAACACAAGTGTACAATTTTTCCTGTTTTTCTTATGGAAAATAATGCAAAAAAACAGGATACAAATGCAAGGCAACGGTTTTCAACGGTTGATGTTAAAACGAAAATATTTTTCTACGAGACAATTATTCTTGAAATAATTTACTGTTCCCCATTGTGCAGTTCACAATGTGTGGTCGTGGACTGATGTGCTAAACTTATGATTAGATGTCAAGTAGATTAAAAAAAGGATTTATCACAGAATAAAGACAGTTATTGACCGTGTCTTATCCTATTAAATAGAAGGGAATTATTTTTTAAGCAAGTCAAAAAGAATCGACGTTTTCCTTTCCGGCATACATTTTGTTTGAACAACATGGTTAAATCCAAAATTATATGTCGATGTGATTGTCACGATTGCAAAACCCTTTTAATTCTACACGGTTATAGTGATGATTCTAATATCGGATCTATCGTATATTTCAGTATATTATCTCTAGGTAATGAAGTCGCCGTGGTCTAATAGGTAGTGTGTTGGCTTATTAGACGAAAGGCCCGGGTACGAGTCCCAGATCAGACATCAAAACGAAAAATGTTTCTTCGGCGACTTCCTCTCAACAGATTTCTGGCAAAGACTCTCAGAGTAAAAATTGCCCTGAAAAGCTTCTCAAAAATCTGTCATTCGGAGTCGACTTTAAACTGTAGGTCCCGCCACTCATGTATAAAATTAACGCACACAACATAAGTGGTGTGAGAAGCTAGGTCGTAATCCTGACTGAAGGGTTGTAATGGCCAATTATGTATGTATGTAATGAACAGATTTACGGTCCAGCAACGTTGCGATTTACAAAATCAAGACAATTGGGCGGAAATTGCTTAAAAATATCGTACAAAATTTGGTCGCCGGGAGGACCAACAGTGCAGAGTATACACAAGATTATTGCTGAAGTTCTTGAAGTTTGTGTGCTCGTACAGTGCGTACACCCGTACGATATCGAGCTCTGGCTGAGAGTGTAAGTGAAAAGAGAGGAATTAAATTGAAGAATTGAACATTTCATGTACCAGTTTGTGTCGAATTTTGAGAAAAGATCTCGGTATAAAAGTTCAAATCGTTCAAGAGTTGAATATTCATGACCATCAGTTTCGTTTTCGCTTTGCTAGAAATATGAAATTGTGCGATATCAAAAGAAAATTCATATTTTCGGCTGATGCTGTTATGATGTTAATAAGCAAATTTTATGTATTTGTGGCTCAGAAGCCTCACGTGGTCTTTCAACAGCCTGTTGAACAGCCAATGCACCCATTGGGAATAACTATCTTGTGCAGCTAGTGGAGCAGGGGTCCCCTATCGCAGCATGATTACCGATTTTTTTGTAATAGCTCTTCATAGTATTGATGTGAATGCTATTTAGTTTTCACCGATGCGATGATAAAATAGTTCATTGTGATAAATATTTGATAGTCATTTAATTATCCGAAGAAGCTCCAAGAAGCTGCGATTTGTCACCGTTGCGCTATTTACCGCAGGGCGCCTTTAAAGAAAAGTGATATGCTGACAAACCAGAAACAATTAAACATTTGAAGGCCAACATTCATGATACCATTGTCAAGTTACGTCCCTATACACTCGAAAAAGTGCGCGAAAATTGGTCTTATCGAATTAGGTACTGTGAGGCCAGAAGTGGCAGCCGTATAAATGAAATAATATTTCATTTTTAACCGGAACAATTGTATTCCACAAAAAAATTAAATTTCCAACAAACTTAAAGCGTTTTTAAATGGCCTACCCTTTATTTATTCGATTCATGATTTCACATCATTCATATTTCGCAAACAGTTTTTAATCGTTGCACACCTTCTTTCGTTGTCTATGCCTAAACAAATTGATCAATTACAGTACAACTTCAACAGTCCGGACATGCGCTAGTTCGGACACTCCAATTATTCGAACGCTTCTAAATTTCGGACAATTAAAAATTTTTGCCATTACAATTCGAATAAATTTTATTTATGCAAGAAAAAAATTTAAATTCCTGTTTTTAAGTCGCATGTTTTGTTATTCATACAAGCTGTTATTTATATTTTGCACTATCATTGCTTCAAAAATACTGAAGTCGTCGTAGTTTAGTATATAGTATATTGGCTTATTAGACGGAAAGCCCGGGTTCGTATCCCAGGACAGACATAAAAACGAAATATGAAAAAAAATATTTCTTCGGCGATTTCCTCACAGCAGATCGCTGGCAAAAATTCTGAAAGTAAATAAACATGCCATGAAAAAGGTTCTCAAAATTCTGTTGTTCGGAGTTCACGTTAAATTGCAGGTTTAGTCACTCACGTATCAAAAAATAACGCACACAACATGCGTGATATGAGAAGCTAGGTCGTAATCTGACGTAAGGGTTGTAATGGCCAATTATGTATGTGCGTATGTAATCAGTGGGCTGAAAGAATAGTATAGATATGCACGATATTCTATTGCACAAATCAACTACCTTAACTTCGTTTTTTAATAAATCGCAGTACGGTCAAACTCGTTTATAACGAACGCAGTGATAACGAATTCTTGGTTAGTACGTTTAATTAGTAATCAAATTGCATACATTTTACCTTTTTTATAACGAGCCCTCAAAATAACTTTGAGCCTTCAAAAATAACTTTAAGTGTGGCAATAGTTTTTACTTTTATTTCATACGGGAGCAATCAGCTGATAGATAAAAAGAATTAACACATATTTTTTGTTTTTAATAAATGACTGTATGTATGTATTTAATTCACCTAGATTGCTTTAATAATTTTCAATACATACTACAGTAAATTATATGTGTTCAGATTATCGAATTTCCACTGTACTTGCATTGAAAACGTTAGGAAATTGAAATCATTTTCATCTGAACTACCTCATAATAAAAGTCAAATTAATTTCGTGTAATCCTGTATTTAAAACGCCTTTTGCCATCACTTTCACATTTCATTACATTTGTTAAACGAGTTTTAGTTGCATTTTGCCATAAACACAGGGCAACTTTATGGCCGGTAATATTTCTAATCGCATTGCATTCTTTTTGTCTGCCACTTAAAAGAAACACTGAACCGCATCCGTATTGATGGATATGCCAGCTCATTTAATCTTTGACCCACTTTCGTGCAATTCTTTCTCTTGTACACGGGCACAATCAGTTCTATACGAACGTATATTCGGCCATTTGACCAATTTATCCGTTCATCGAATACAGACAGAGACAGAGACAGCCGTAGAGATCCAGGCAAGCATTCAGTTGTGACGTTCATCACAGCCAACAATTCATTTTTCGCTACAACAGTTTTTCAGTGACGACTAATGCCTGTTTCATGAAAAGCCATTTGTAGTCGTCCAGTAGTGTTACAACGAAACTATGCCGCCTTAACAGATGCTTGCAACAATTGGAATTGTATTCTGCATACTTGCAACATTACAAAAGATATTTTAAATTGCAAATAGTAGTAAAAGAAAAAGAAGAGGAAGAAACAATTGAAACAAATACTTACGTGCTATTAAAATAACAAAAAATACGAAAAAAAATTATTAGAAAGCAAATCTAGGAGAAGGGGCGGAACAAATATTCATTTGAAAAGCCTTTTATTACAACCCATGGCAATTTTCTTTGCTCTGCTTTCTTTTCTATGTGTGTATGTATTGTATGTATTATGAAAATAATTGAAATTCAAAGGAAACACACACCCACACACACATACACAGAAAAAGAGAAAATAATTACGAAAACAGAAGACAATAGAATGGATAAATGAACAAAAAGATGCTTAACACATCAACATCAAAAGAAAAGAAATACGAATGTTAAGCAACACTTACACCATCAGGTACTCAATTAAGGAGTGCCCACAAAAAAATGGGTCTACTTTTAAGCTTATAACTTTTTTCATAATTGAAAAAAATGAAATCCGTTACATTGTTTTTGTTAATCATCTGTTTCAAAATCCACGTGCTAAATGTGATTGCAATAGTAAAATTCGTTTTTTGAAAATGGGCACCCAACAAGAATTTCTTAAAAAAATAATCGAAATTTTCAATGAAAAACCACGCTGCTTACAAAATACGATAGCTAGGTTCGCAGGTGTTAATCAAAAAACAGTTTCTAAAGTAAGAATAAAACAATATAAGAAGTCTTTGAGTATTGAGAGAAACAAAGCATGTAAAATAATACGTATTTTTCTAAAACACCCTAACATGTCTGGAAGAAAAGTGGCCCAAAAAGTTGGATGCTCTAAGACCTTTGTCAGAAAAAAATTTTATAACCAAAAAGAATTCAAATATTATCTTTATTTTAATTGAAATATAAAACGAAAAAATCCGCCACTTAGTTTTATTTCTAGAACGAAAAGTGTAAGTCCAGATTTTTTCGTGCGCACTCTTTAAAAGGCTTGTTTTCTGTATATGTTGCCTTAATAATTGTACTTGCCTCAACCATACATACATACATAATTGGCCATTACAATCCTTCAGTCAGGATTACGACCTAGCTTCTCACACCACTTATGTTGTGTGCGTTAATTGTATACAGCAGTGGCAGGACCTACAGTTTAAAGTCGACTCCGAACGACAGATTTTTGAGAAGCTTTTCATGGCAATTTTTACTCTTAGAGTCTTTGTCAGAAATCTGCTGAGAGGAAGTCGCCGAAGAAATATTTTTTTCGTTTTGATGTCTGACCTGGGATACGAACCCGGGCCTTTTGTCTAATAAGCCAACACACTACCCACCAGACTATGGCGACTTGCCTCAACCAGTGTTTTTATTTTCTTCTGGTCTTTCGAAAATATTACTTTAAATTATAATGAAATTAAAAACTTTTTAGTAATTTACTTTGAATTTGCAACTTGTGCTTAATTATTTTTAATACAAGCACTTGATTTATGCAAGCAGCATTCTTATAGAAAGTAAGACGAGCCACTATCTTACGCATCCATTATATAACACTCTAAGTCGAAAAAGTATGTTTTGAGTTAGGATCTTTCAAACTTTTCACAGGACATACGACTGTATGTGTATTCTAAATAGATTTTTTCCTATAACTTCGCAACGTATCGGCTTATCTTAACCAAATTTAGAACATTAAAAATGTTCTAAGTACGTTTAAAACGTTATAGAATGGAGGCGGATCAGATTCACCAAAGGAAGTATGAAAAATTATTTCTTTGCCGACTTACCCTCAGCGGATAATTCTAGGATTGTCAGGTAATGCCCTCGCTGCCTCAACCTTCTTTCTGGGCAATACAACGGAGACTGTAACATTCCGGGAAACTGCAAAGCAAACCAGCTAGCCAGGGCTTACCGCACTTCTTTTGGAATCCTCTTCAATCAACATGGGAATGCCACTTACCTCGTCCAAACTGTCCATTAGGCGGAAATTTTCCCGGGACGCCATTCTATCTTCGCTCAATGAGGCGACCTGCTCCACCGCTAGGCTCACTTGGCCTTCAATGGATAGAAGGAGCAGCAACCAGTTTCTTGGACTTGGTCGTAACATCATCGCGATCATAATGGCCATGCTTACAGGTCATTGTGTTATGAGTAGACACGCGGAAAGAATGCGGTCCCTGTTCGACCATTTCTGCCGTGGATGTAGATCCGCTGCGGAAGAGGAGACTGTTATACAATTTCTAAGTCAATGTCCATCTCTTGGGAGATACAGATATAGGTTATTTGGCTTTCCATTGACGTCAAGCTCAGCTTGACGGAGCTATCGTCCATTGACGTCAAGGACATAGCCTCGTTTATCAAACTTTCTGGCTGGTTTTCAAGCGTGGAGTAGTCGTGCTTTAAATATGCAGCCCTTCTCCCTCATTGGCTCGGAGAACTTGGTCAGTACAGGGACTGCGTTCAGCTGTGGCGCCACAATGGGCCGCTATGCCTGCTTAAGTGAACTTTTGGTATAAAGCTACCACACCAACCTTCTCCTATCTACCTACCCTCAGCAGATTTCTATCAAATTCGCATGAAAAGCTAACACACAAGATAAGTAATGTGAGAAGCTGGGCTATAATCCACACGGAAGGGTTGTTAAGGCCGATTATTTTTAATTTATATTTGCAGATGCTCTCTGAGATGCATACCAATTTAGAACGATTTTTCTAGAGTTGCAATTATATTGTGTTGCATCTACTGTGCATGTCGGCAAGTTACATTACCGCTGAATTTTCAGTTATGCACGTATTACTTAATGTTATAGCCATTCCTGGATATTTGACAAAATAGATTGAATAAACGGAAATTAATTTTACCAATGTAATGTAACTTCAACTAGATGATAGTTATCAAGACGTTAGGTAACATGTGCTCTATTTTTTTTTTTTAAAGTTAGTTAATCACATAGAGGAATAAACTCATTTCTATTCGATTTAGAAGATAACTTTTAATCTCATCTACTCTTTTGCAGATGACAGTTCTATTTGCCATTCGTATTATTTTAATGATAGGCTGAGCTCGTTAGAGATTGAGCAAAACGCTCACATCCGACCTACGGCCAATAGGCTGATCTACGTTCAATGGATTCGTATGAAATACTGTATTTTACCACACAAGGCCATTTATAACATTGCCTCATCTGTAGTTTTGGGTGGTGTAAGTTATAGCGATCTTTTCTGGGCATATATGGGGCATCGTTGCAATGTCGGTTTCGTTTCACTGTTCTATAGCGAGATAAGGTGAGATAAGATTTCCATAAATCGTGTATATTTACAAAGCACCCATATTTTTCGCATCCGTTTGTGGTCGCTTGGCCAGTAGATCGTACACTGCACAGCAAATGGAATTCGTTCTTGATGCTGACTATCCTATCTCTATATGGAGTTCTCTAACTGTAGAGTTTTTTACTATCACTCATAATACAAAAATATTCAAATCTAGTGTCCACAAACACTACTACCGTAGGCTTTCTTGCCATAATCTATTTTCCTAATTCTAACACAAAGCCTAGAGTAGGGGTCATCCCCTGAGTGTTGGCCTTATAAAAAAATACTGCAGCTCTTTATACAACTCATTTACGTGACAATTTGCTGTCTTAAATAGAAATGATAAATATTTAGAATAAATTATTTACAAGAATATAAAACGCTTAAAAAATTTATTACCGGATGTATGAATGATTAAGTGTGAAAATAATTTATGGATACGTATTGCCGTTTCATATTATTTTCTTAAGTGCAATAAAATTAATTGCATAATAAGAAAGATGTCGTTTAACACATGAAATACTAATAATCAACGCTAAAAATTTTTAATAAAATAACAAATTAAAAATTGTTTTCTTTGAGCGATAGTGTATCATATTAAGCATTTGAATCTAAAATTAACCCTCAGGCTTGCATCTTAAAATAGGAGACAACAAACGTATAATTGCTGTTAGTTTTTTAATAATGCATTTCAAATGAAAAAATTCTTTTTTGTATTTTGTTTTGATGTCTGGCCACACTACCTTCTAGAATACAGCAATTTCAACGCTAACGGAGTCAGTCTAGTAGAAGTACTTTGTCATATATTGTAGGAAATATAGGCAACTTGGTAAAGATAATATATTGATTATAGGTATATCTATCGCTCTTTTACATTAGCTTTTAACCATAAACATATTGTTACGTTTTTGCCTTTTAAAAACGTTAAAAATATGAGTTCGTAGATTGCAAATAAAATAAAAATAAATTTGTGTTTAAATTTTATTAAATTCTTTATTATCTGCACAGCTTTTGTGCCACTGTTCCAACTTATTCCACGTATACAACGATAATTTTCACAATATGTGTTTGTTCGTGATAATCCTCTGCTGACAACATTTTTGTAAGCAACAACACTTGTTAGTTATTGTTCTTTGCTCACAACCTTTTTGTAAGTACAACACTAACAACTGTTTTCTTTAAACGCAACTTGTCTGCACACAAGTCTAACCGAATTAAAGCTCGATAGATTTTAATTCTCACTGCAACCAATGTGACGTCGTCTTACACTTTTAAATTCAAACTCCGAATACAACGTGTCGTCTGCACACACGACTGATTCTACTCAAACTCTGAACTCTTGCCTTTTATATCACTGGTTCATTATTGTGATGAATGCCCTCGAAGGATGATTCTAATAATGTAAACAATCTCTTTTCATTTTTGTTGTTTCTTGTTTATATTCGTCCAGGCAGGTTAGTTGTTATTGGTTTATTTGTTTATCCGCTATTTTGTACTGCACATTGTTGTTGCTTGTTTACTTCTTTGTTCCCTTCATTTTGTTGTTGGTTATTTACGTCTTTTATCATTTATTCTTGTTTATTCATCGATCTTGTAAACAAGCGCTTTATTCTTGTTGCTATATTTTTTTACTCATTCATTGATCACGTGAACCGTGTGCTGTTTTTTTTGTTTTTGGAGCTTTTGTTTATTATTTTAACAACACCATTTCCACTTTCGTAATAATATGTATAAAAGTGGTTATTACAACCCTTTAGGCACAATTATTTTATTTACCCTAAAAGTTTTTACTGAAAATCTGCTGAAATGAAATCGCCAATGAAATATTCCCGTTCATATTTCGTTTTCTTGGAGATGTCTGACCTGGAGTTTGAACCGAAGCCTTACGTCTATCTGTGGCTATCTTGTAAGTCTCAGAAATTCTCCTTTGCAAAAATCATATTAAGGTTAAAGATGTAGTTAAAGACCTTCAACTCATGTCGCTCGCGTAGTAAGCTACGGTTACCTTAGCTAGTATATTTGTATTACAGTCCAAAATGATTTCAGCTAATCCTCTACAAACTACTGGATTTGTAAGTTTTTACACTCTCGTTCTTCAATGCTGTAAACATTCACAAAAACGTCGTTTCTCTTACACTACCAACGAATTTTTCCTAGTGCAATTTTTAGTTTATTGGTCATAAACAAGTGTGGATGAAATAAAAATATCTCGTTTATCTAAAAAGGCAGCCCTTGCGCTGGCCAACTTCTTCCTTTTCCCTGATTTGGCGGAACTTGGTTAGTAAAGGGATTGCGTTCACAAATGGCATCACAAGTAAACTTATCAGAGCTACCACTACATCTTAACCTAACCTAATCTAAAAAGGGATTAAAAGTAATCAGATTTGTAACTAGACTACCAATGCATAGTTCCATAGAAAAGCATGGTAATACCCTTTCACGTTTCGTTACTCTTGATATTGTGAGTAAAAATTAACAAAACTAGCTACAGATTGCCGAAGAGTGTGCACGGTCATGTTACCCATGCCGAGATGATCTCAATTGATAACGTTATGTGACCATCAACAATTTTGCTCGGTCTTTTGTAGGCGTAAGTAGAGAAGTGTCGCTCCATCCACAAAATATCGGCTTAAATAATCATTCACACAAGAAGTAATCCTTTCAGAAATGACTCGAGTTTACTGCATTTTACTTTTCATTTATAGCCTCATTATTATCATTAACCAGAGGTGATCCAGTAATACATCCTTCTACAGTAGCAGGCTTTTAGAGAATAGGTTTCTTAATTGCTGCTTCACAGAAACATTAATCTCCGTGAATATATATTAAGGCAGTGGAGTGGAATATTACTGGTAAATAGCTACACATTTTCAAGTTGTGGCACAGCCTGACCATTCTAACAGGCATGGGATTAATGGCTCCTAATTTTTCAAATTTAAGAGCCGTGATGTACATTCTAACGCCTCCTTCAGAGTTGGAACCTCTAATGCTTAAATTCTCCTCAAATGGGTGTTATTTTTAAACAAAAAATAATAAAAAATATTTCAAAAACATCCATTTTCCACCAAAATAATATAAAAGCGTACAATAACGTCACTACCGACTGTCGTATTGATTGACTTACGCTCATACATATTTATGTACACGAAGCAATAATTTTGCAATAAATTTTTTATTTTAAAAAATTCATCGCTTTACGTGACATAAATTTCATTTCAATTCCTTTCATAATCGCAATCAACAAGAAACTGCACAAACACTGGTTGCAACAAAAACAACTTCCGTTGAAATTAATCAATCTCGTGTCCTTTATTTTGTGCCAGGAAGCAACATTTACTCTTCGTCTTTATGTTCACTTTAGTGCTTCAAGTTTCTTTGTTTTGCCATTTTGTGAATTCGTGACACGAATTAATTAGAAAAAGTCAATATTTTTTGGAATTCTAAAAAATAAAAAAAAAAAATACAGAAAAATGCACAAGAAGAAAGAAAAATTATGAAAAAAAAGTTTTCCAACCAATTCCTTTAAATGCCAAGAGATGCCAAGATGTTAGCATGTCTTCATGGACTTGTTGTGATTGTTGCTGTTACTGTTGCTGTTGTTTCTCAACATTTTATACCTGCTCATATTGTTATTGTTTTTCTACACTTCCGTAATACCGAGATGACAACTACTGCATCAACACAATCAACTTCATTTAACAGTGTGATGAAAGCTAAATTTAGATTTCAAAGGAAATGTTCATTTAAAATGCGACCGACACGGTGGTTAAGTGCACTTAAAAATCTAAAGAAAATTTTCTATTACACTCCTTAGTCTTGAATTTGTGCTGACAAGAAGAAGTGTTATAGCACTATGGCAAACCCCATATCTGGGCTTATCCAAGCCTACTACCGTTACAAACTTCCGAATGCTGCTTGGTATTAACAAGGACAATTTCTTGAACAGCATTTATACATGAAAGTAGATTTAGCTTTGTAACTTTGTTCTCTTCTTTACGGTTCTGTTATGTCCTCGTAGGACGCATAGGTGCCACACAGGTTCTTTTCCTACCAAAATTCACAATTTTTGAAACTGTCCTCAATCTTAACAACTACATTTAGAGCCTACTGTCCCTCATTAAAATACCGGTTGCTTAATATTGCTCAAAATATTTCTGAATAGTTTTGATTGCCTGAAACCAATTCAATCTGATATATATTTGTACAGTGGCGAGCAGAAGTGAGTGCATGTTCACAATACTGAGTTTCGTCATCCACAAAAACAAAACCATACAAGCATATACCAAAGAGGAAATCCATTTTAATTTTTTATTTTAATCTTAACAAATAGCAGTAAAAAACAATAATTAAAGAATTGAATTCAAGGAGTTTAAATGGAAAAACGAAAATGACATACATAAACTCAATTTTGCACGTTTCAAGAAAATTCAAAAAACTAACGCAATTTAAATATTTGGTCCATAGACATTTATTAGAAATAGCTTGATTTACGCGGTTTGACATGCTTTCTACCACATTATCAATAGCATCTTTCCGAATTCGATTCCATTTCGCATTTATACGTTCTCAAAGTTTGTCCATGTTTGTTGGGGCTGTTTCATACTGCCCGAGCCGGATTTCCAGGAATGGCCAAAGATTTTCAATCGGATTGAGGTCGGAACTATGTGCCGGCTATTCCATCAATTGAAAATTTTGTTTCCCACTCCATATCTTTAAAATTTTTGCTGTGTGCTGTTGGAAAACAATTTCTTATTCGGGATAAGCACATTTGTCCATAAAATTCGGAAGATGTGTTTGCCGAATCTGTAGATAGTCTTTTTTTGCATGATACCATCTACTTAATATAGAGGGCCAACATGCCACCATATTAAGCATCCCCAAACCATTATATTTTCGCCGCCATATTTAACAGTTTGCTTCACATGGTATCTTTGAACGTGTTTCCCGTGTCTTCGATAGCAGTACTGCTTTTCATCTTACTAAAAGTGGTTAAATTTGAACTCATCAGATAGAATTCATCAGATAGAACTCATCAAATAGAAAGCAGTACTGCTATCGAAGATGATGAAACTCAGTATTGTGAACATGCACTCACTTTTGTTCGCCACTGTATATACGTCGTAGATACATATTTTATTCCCATTTATCTAGAGCTTGTGTTTTTAGGTTAAGTTAGGTTTGAGGAAGTGTATTTGTCCCAATACTTAAAGGTAAAAATAATTCATTGTAGTACGATCTAAAGGCTGATAAAGAAGAGAGCGGGTAAAGGAGAAGAGATAGGAAAGGGATGATAAGGGACAGAGGAAAAACACAGATCACAAATGCACAACAGAACGCGACTACAACATTGAAGCCATAGCAGTTCTCATCCAGTTCAACCAATTAATGAATATATGGAAAGCCTTAATGTTGGAACTTGACAAAGAGTCTAAACCTTCGAAGAAGCTCCTGCCCAGGGTCGTCAATCTACTAGGCAGTTAGTTCGATAAAACCAAAACCAATAAAGTTTTTCTATCCCTGTCTATAGCAGGCCACAACATTACAATACATTCCCCTATGCCTCTGGAATTTTCGGGGATCAGAACCAACTATCAAACCGCACTAAGAAAGTGAACCTTGCAATTTATATCTCAATTTTATCTATAATTGGGGGTACGTATAGATTTAAATCGGCTCCGAATGAGAAATTTTTGAGAAAGTTTTCATTGCAATATTTTGTGACAATAAATGCCGAAAGTATTTGCTTTGCTCTACGAGTAGTTGCCCTGGTATCTCGGTAGTATTTTAATAAAGACGTTCCTAGAGTAAGTGTAAACTATCGCATGCGCTAGACAAAACTAGCCTGTAATCATATAGGAAGGGTATGACAGTTGAAAATTTCACTTACAGTTGATGTCAAGGAAATCTAAACAGTCGCCCGTATCTTTGTTCTGAAAATGCTTAAGTACCAATTAAGCGGGAAGTTAAATGGAACAGATAATGATACATCATGCACGGCTTTTCTGTGCTACCCACATGATCGGCTGGGATCCATAGAATATCCGAAGGAATGGCAACCACAACCACACATGCAGACGGCAACTGGAAGTATTTACATTAACGGCATCGCATTAATAAATTTGTGTGTTTGCTTCCTTGTGTCTATTGTGTTTATAGCATAAAATTCATCTCCATTATCCGTAACACAAATTCATTAACAAAACAACGAAAAAAAAACATTTTTAAACGTTTTTTTCGAGGTTCACAGTATTACCAAATCGATTTGTTGATTTTAAAAAAGGAAAACATTTTTATCCTCCATAACCACTGTATCATGTGTCACAGGAGTACAATAATAAAAACGTGCTCCTAAACAATGTGTTGATTGTGAGAACGAAGAAGAGAGAGAGTGTTTGTGTTCGTATTTGTGTTTGTCTATGTATGTGACAATATTTGTAAACAATAAGACATGCATTGGCATACTTATCAGAAATTGTTATGAGTTTTAATAAACATAAATCTTTGAAGATTAAATAAAACAATAGAAACACAAACACAAACACAAACACCTTAACGAATAAAACATGACAATAAATTGTTAACATTCTGAAGAAGATTTTTTTCTTTATTTTTGCTTCAATTTAAAATTGATACAAAATATTCAAATACAGACCAAGTAGAATGAATTCAATAAATTGATAGATGATAAAGGGAAAACTGTTAAATATTGAGAAAATAAATATTTTTTTGATTAAGAAAATATATCGACAATAATGATTTAATATATAAAAACACTCACACACACATACTTTACTTTTATATAAGGAGACGAATGGTATGACAAACACCAAGTTAGCATTTGAAAGATTGTTTTTATAAAAAATCACTTTAATGAGTCTTTAAAATGTTCCCCATGAACAGAAATTCATTATTATTATATTCTACTTAGACTGAAGATTGAAAATCGCTTAAACAAAAACATATCATGCAGGGGTTTGAAAATTGATTGTAATTAAGTATTTTATGATCATATTTTGCTCAAGTTGATAATTCAAAACAGCTTTTCTATATAAATTTTCTTTGATGTAAAAGATGGCTATGAAATAAAGCACAATTTTTTTTTTTTTTTAAATTGAAAATAATTTCTTTGTTTTTTATCGAAAAACAAAATATTTTTTTTAAATAAATTTTGCTGTCTGATGTACATACATACATCATGAATGTAAATTTAATATTCTTTCTATTTTTTCATCCTTAACGTTCATACGAAAGTAATTTTTGAAATCACTGTAGTGTAAATGTAGGACTCAGCAAACCTAAAAAAACTCTTGAAGTGAGTAAAATAAAATTATAAGTACGCCTTATAAATGACTCAAATTAAGTACGAATATTAAATGGCTTAAATTTTAATCATAAATTACATAAAAACGAATCCAAATTAATACGAACACGACTCATAGATGACAATAAAAGGACACATAAAAGACTTGTATGAGATTAAATGATGACTGAAAAAAGAATCGAAAAAGAATCATAAGCGAATGATCGGAAAGTGATTCGAAAGTGATTATAAAGCTACTAGAAAAAGAGTCGAAAATTATTTTAAAATAATATAGCAAATGACTCGTAAGTGAATTTTTAAGAAGAGTCGCTCGTAGTCACTTTTTTCTCCCGACGAAAGTGTCTTTTATGATGAGAAAATGAGCGCATATTCGAACTTTATAATCGCGAAGAGGAATTAAAAAAAGACTCGAATTTGATTAAAAATTTTCTAAATTGCTGGCTGGGAGGAGACGAATCCAAATTAATACGAACACGACTCATAGATGACAATAAAAGGACACATAAAAGCCTTGTATGAGATTAAATGATGACTGAATAAAGAATCGAAAAAGAATCGTAAGCGAATGATCAGAAAGTGATTCGGAAATGATTATAAAGCTATTAGAAAAAGAGTCGAAAATTACTCTAAAATAATATAGCAAATGACTCGTAAGTGACTTTTTAAGAAGAGTCGCCCGTAGTCACTTTTTTCCCGACCAAAGAGTCTTTTATGATGAGAAAATGAGCGCATATTCGAACTTTATAATCGCGAAGAGGAATTAAAAAAAAGACTTGAATTTGATTAAAAATTTTCTAAATTGCTGGCTGGGAGGAGACGAATCCAAATTAATACGAACACGACTCATAGATTGACAATAAAATGACACATAAAAGACTTGTATGAGATTAAATGATGACTGAAAAAAGAATCGAAAAAGAATCATAAGCGAATGATCGGAAAGTGATTCGAAAGTGATTATAAAGCTACTAGAAAAAGAGTCGAAAATTATTTTAAAATAATATAGCAAATGACTCGTAAGTGAATTTTTAAGAAGAGTCGCTCGTAGTCACTTTTTTCTCCCGATCAAAGAGTCTTTTATGATGAGAAAATGAGCGCATATTCGAACTTTATAATCGTGCAGAGGAATTAAAAAAAGACTCGAATTTGATCAAAAATTTTCTAAATTGCTGGCTGGGAGGAGACGAATCCAAATTAATACGAACATGACTCATAAATGACAATAAAAGGACACATAAAAGACTTGTATGAGATTAAATGATGACTGAAAAAAGAATCGAAAAAGAATCATAAGCGAATGATCAGAAAGTGATTCGAAAGTGATTATAAAGCTACTAGAAAAAGAGTCGAAAATTACTTTAAAATAATATAGCAAATGACTCGTAAGTGACTTTTTAAGAAGAGTCGCCCGTAGTCACTTTTTTCTCCCGACTAAAGAGTCTTTTATTATGAGAAAATGAGCGCTTATTCGAGCTTTATAATAGCGAAGAGGAATTAAAAAAAGATTCGAATTGATTAAAAATTTTCTAAATTGCTGGCTGGGAGGAGACGATTGTTATGACATACGCATACGCAAAGCAAATATATACACACATACATATGAACGAATATAGATTCATTTTGTATTATGATTTACATACGACTATGCCTATAACAACAATAGGGAAATTGTAGATTTTTAGAAGGAAACGTAACAATTTCATGCTTAAAATCATTTATCTAACACACACACACACACACATACACATATGTATACATACACACGTGGTCTCTCTTTTTCTCTCTAACACCTTTAACTTAAAAGGTGAACAAAGATTAATGGAAGTTGTAATACTCACATTTTATTTTTTGTTCTTTTCAGAAAGATGTATGTATGTGTACGTATAGTTGTTGTTGTTGTTGTTGTACTTGTTTTAAATAATAACTTTACAAAGCTGTTGAAAAGTGGTTTTTATACAAAATCTATGTGTGCATGTGTTTGTTTATATTAATGATAATATTGCTTTGACAAATAAAACAACTCACATGTACATTTACATTTATATGTACATACATACATATATGCTTGAAATAAATTAATACTCTCTCAGACACACACACACACACACACCACCACCAACGCACTCATGTTTATGGTACTCATCTATAAATTATACATCTCAGCTTAAAATAAATAAGAATGATTATTTTCATTGTTGTTTTGTGTTATTTTTTGTTTGCTCTCAAACACACAAGAGATTAATAATGAAATTCTCTCATACAGAGATTAACTTTTTACAACATTTCCTATTATTTTCTTGACTTGATGGTGAATTATGGTTATTATAGAGCATCTAAACCATCACTTACATGGATTGCGTAAAAAGATTTAATATTTATTTAAACGAGGAGGATTTTTCGAGCCATCATTTATTCGAAAAGAAGAGAAAAAAAAGAGAAATCAAATGTTTGCATGTTGATTTTGATATCTTTTTAAAAGCTAATTCCAATCACTGATATAATTTAATTCTTTTATGATTTCTTTTTTTTTTTTTCCTTCATCTAAATCTAGAAATTTTGGCCACAGTTCATACCGCTGGTTAGGCATCTTCAACAAAACGAAAAATAAAAAAAATATATCTTCGACTACTCTTTCTCAGCGGAATTCCTGGCAAAAACTCTGAAAGGAAATGAAATTGCCATGAAAAAGTCAATTTCAAAAATCTGCCGTCTGTAGCTTAAAGGTTAAACTGTATGTCCCGCCACCTTTGTATGAAAACTTAACACACACACTATAAGTGGTGTGAGAAGTCAAGTCGAAAGCCCGACTGAAGGGTTGTAATGACAAATTATGTAATTCACAACAGCATTACAACTAGCAAAAGTCAACACTGGCAATCTATTACAAATTAGGAGAAGCACTTCCACAGTTATGTTCCAGATCTGATGGTCAATGGAGAAAACCAAGTATAATCGAGATGACTGTAAACCGCATGGATCAGAAAACCTGCATGAATAAGGTAGATTTCAATTCCTGCAAGTCAACAGCTCTGGCCATCATTCACAGGTCCCACATACGTGTGGGCTACTTGCTTTATTTACTTAATTAGCCATAACAACCTACCGCAACACGCCTACACCAGTTGTGCACACCAATCGATGACAGCGCTTTCTCGATTTGGTCCTTCCAACGGATAAAAGGTCGTCCTCTTAGCCGACTTCCACAGATCTCCGCATCAAATACTCGTATCGCCGGATCATCCTCCTCCATTTGAACGACCGAGCAAGCGCAGCCGCTGGATGTTAACACGCTGTATGCTGTCCATGTCGTTGAGGAGGTCATACAGCTCTTAACATAACATAATTGGCCATTACAACCCTTCAGTCAGGATTACGACCTAGCTTCTCACACCACTTATGTTGTGTGCGTTAATTTTATACATGAGTGGCGGGACCTACAGTTTAAAGTCGACTCCGAACGACAGATTTTTGAGAAGCTTTTCATGGCAATTTTTTTACTCTCAGAGTCTTTGGCAGAAATCTGCTGAGAGGAAGTCGCCGAAGAAATATTTTTCGTTTTGATGTCTGACCTGGGATTCGAACCCGGGCCTTTTGTCTAATAAGTCAACACACTACCCACTAGACCACGGCGACTTCTCATACAATTCTTACGTAGGATTTTTCTCTCAAATACTCTCAAGGCTGCTGCTTCAGTTCTTAATAAGGTCCATGCTTCTGCGCCATAAAGAAGCACGGGTAGGATGAGCGTCTTGTAGAGTATTAGTCTCGTCTTAGGAGAGAGCTCTCTGCTATTCAATTGCCTATTGAGACCATAATAGCACCTGTTGGCAAGAGTAATCCTGTGCTTCATCTCCACAATGACATCATTTTTGGTGGTAATGGCGGAGCCAAGATAAATGAAAAATGTTAAATTCGTTGACTGTATCAAAAGTATAGTTAACGGCCGTAATTTGAGAATCAACATGCCGCACGACTCTACTTGTCGATAACATATACTTCGTTTTTTCCTTATTTACTGTCAGACCCATCTTCTTAGACTCACGTTTAATAGCACTGAAGGCAGCCCTATGATATCGATGTCGTCAGCGTATGCTAGCAACAGATATTGCAGCACGATCCTTCATGGGGTATCGAAAGCAGTGTTATAGTCTACAAAAAGATGGTGTGAGTCGACTTGATTTTCGTGGGTCTTTTCTAGAATTTGGCGTAGTGTGAAGATCTGGTCGATGGTGGACTTGCCAGGTCTGAAGACGCACTGATAAGGTCCAAGCTGTGTTTTGACGTGTAGCTTCAGTCGTTCACACAATTCACTTATAAGAACTTTATATGCGATAGGGAGAAGGCTTATACCCCTTTTGTTGGCGCATATCGTAGGGTCTCCCTTTTTCAGGACAGAGGACACTGACCACAACCTCAGCACCCCCTGCGGATCTGTAATCAAGTTTCCATTCTCATCCTTGCAGGCAGTCATTCCTACATCTGTACATTTCGACTTCTTCACGCTTACGCCTTTCCTGCTCCCACTTCTTGCGTCTGAAAAGGTGTCTCTCATCCCTTCTCCTCTCTCTGTAATTTTCGAAAATGGCTCGCGTAGCGGCCGACTGCAATGTTTTTCTGTATGCGTCGTATTTCGCTGTGGAGAATCACTCGAAAATGGATCATAACACTAGTCTGAATCCCTACGGACTAACTGTTTTGACCATTATTCGTGGAAGTCATATATGCATGGGAGAATATTTTATAGGCGTTCATGCGAGAGGAATTACACCATCACCCTCTTTCTCTGCCATTGTCACATGCTAAAAACACATAAGGCAAGGCACCTATGGAGTAAATTTATATAAAATCCCTTCTCCAAAAAATTATAATTTCAGCTTGGAAAGTGACAAGGCTCTAGCAAAGCTGTTGTGCATGAGCCTATGAAGATATTTAAGTTGGTATGTCAAATTTCCAATAGGTGGTGCCACTGAAAATTACTCAAAATTAATTAAATCTTAAACTATGGATTGTTTAACAAAGTTGTTACGTATGAGTCGACAGAGGTTGGTTGGATTAATTCCCCATGAATGACGTCACTGAAAATTATTCAAAATAAATGACAAGCAATTGGTCGACCTACACCCCAAGCATCGAAGAAAAGAGCATTACGAGCCGCAGAATCAGACGAGCACTGTGACTGGAAAATCTTTGAGTGTATGCCGCTGACACCCGTTCGCATGAGCCTCTCGAACAACGGGAAGTGAGATTAGAAACTGATCGAATGAGTACTACTCAGGCCCATTCATCTGAATCATCAGGACAACGGGAAACAGCTAGTTTCTGTCTAAATGTGTACGTGAAAAAAACAAAATATTCAATTCACATTTACATGAGATCCCAGAGGGTCCAATGCATCTGGAAAAGTCACATCATCGTTCCATATTGTATTAGTCAGGCCATCTCTGTGAACGGCTAGCACTATATGTCGATGGTAACCATCTTTTTTTAATCTAATTAGGATAAACAGGACACCAACGATATGTGAGTTAGACAGGACGGCACAAGCTATTAGAGTACATAGTCATATTACTCTTATCCGGCCATAGTATTTAAAAACAGCAACAGAAATTCAATACATTTCTATATCCCGTAATGTATCACACCATATGAATAATCGATTCCATGTAGTTTTCTTCCTTCCTTTTCCCCATGCAGTAGATATTACCACGTATATAGTTTACTTTGGCCAGCATCTGTTGTTTATGAGGCTCGAATGTTTCGGAAATTCCAGCCAAGTTGTAAGTGTTGTACGATTTCTTTAACAAGCAAATAGGAAAAACTATCAACTCTCTTTATGGCCACACACTTACTTTAAGGAAATAAAACTGTGCTAAACGTGTGAAATTGTGTGAATTTGTGTGTTCCATAAAATTTTATTTCTTTATTTACAAAAATATTTTACTTTTACATACTTTTTTTGGTTTCTTTCAGTTTTTGTTGAGAAAAACTATTAAATTTTATGGCAACCAACACATGGCAACACAATTTGGTCTTGTGTGAATGTGTTTTTGGTTTGAATTCTTTATGCAAAATAGTTTTTGTGACTTTTCTTTTACTTGGCATTGGATTTTTATCTCAACAAACTTCTTAAAAGGCAGAAAAAACAAAATGTTCAATTGAATCCTTTTGTCCTTCCTACAAAAACTAAAGGATGGGGGTCATCTAAGGGAATATATGTTTATGAAGGCAACTTGTTTTGTCAGAACTCTAATATTGTACACAAATGTTGGTAACCTTTATAAATAAGCTGAAGGTAGTAGACATTGGCAAAATCCTAAAGGACTACTCTTTAAAAATTCAGAAATTAAATTCTAATTAAAGACTATATTCTTACGTTATGTTAACTATTAAAGCGCGTCTCTATAATGTGCCTTTTTCAGTTTCATTTTTTGAATTTCAAATGTAACTTTTGTTCAGACAGCCAGGCTGCAATCAAAACCAAGGAAAATATAGGGATATTGTCATCATTCAGTCGACATATAAAGACATTGACAGTATGAGCGTATCTTAAGTCGCATAGTCATTTATAAAGCTGTTGCAGTTTTCACTGTCCGTTGTCCCATTGTTATGCATGGCTTTTTGTACGTCTGCGCATCTGATTAAAGTCTAGTACTCATCCTACGTGCCAGTGACATACAATTACCATTCCTATGGAAACTACTTGATAACCGGATTAATATTTTATACTCGTCCATATGGACGCTTGTAAAATGTATAAAAGTGTTGTATTCAAGTTGTGTTTAAGTTAAATCTTCATCCTCATTACATCAGTTACAGTGCCCAATCAAAAGGTCGGTTACTACTTTAGGTCCGACCTGGATAGTCAGATGGAAAGCTTAAAATTTTTCTTATTACAATTATCCAACATGTGTTTAGGTTGACTCCAGCTCATTTAATTTGAATTAAGCATCTACATCTCTCTGTCATTCTTTTCGACATACTTATAGACCACAAACTCTTTCCGCTCCACTGAAAAGTACCATATCCTTTATAATCCCGGAAACTTTCTTCCTCATATCCATAATCTTTCTAATGAATTCCTACATAACCTGGCTTTTCCACATTATTTTCATGATAACCTCATACGAGCTAAATGCTCGCACAAAATTCTGCATGCCAATAGTCTTGTTTCAATTTTTTCAAATTGAATTTTACACATCCTACGATGTGGAGGTTTACGCTTGAAAATTCTCGTGAGTTACCCAATGATCTTGATATATATCAGTCTGAGATCAAACTCCAGATTTGATCGAAATCCACGCCGCAGAGGTAGAAAAATTGCTCCTGAGTTGAACATATCGCGAGAACGGATGCAAAACATATTGAAAAATGAGCTCGGACTAAAGCCACTGAAGTTCCAAAAAGTGGAAGAGCTCACCGATGGACAAAAAAAAGTTATACTAGAAAGAGCCAAGGAGTTACTTCGCTTGCACGAAAGTGACCAATTACAATTTGGTTTTCTCCGATGAGAAGCTATTTAAAATTGAGCAGTTTGTGAACAAACAAAATGATCAGGTTTACTTGACAAAGAGGTCAGTCAGCTGAAAATTTACACCTGCGATTGGCCACCAAAACTCAAGCGCAGCCATTGGTAAAGGTGTGGGCCGATGGTTGCTCCCCGCAAGTATTCATCGACCGTGGGGTCAAAATAAATGCAAAATATTATCGGGAAAATGTCTAAAAGACAGTATTAAAGCCCTGGGCAGACAAACAATTCGGCCACAGACCATGTGTCCTGTGTTCCAACAGGACGTATCATCACCTCACTCAGCACGCGTCAATCAAGAATGGCTTAAAAAGGAAGTTCCTTGCTTCATTTCTACAGCACAATGGCCACCAAAATCTCCGGATATCAATCCGTTGGACTTTTGCACCTGGGGCCGTTTGGAGAGTAAGGTTCTCACTAAAAAATACCAAAGTGTCGATCATATCAAGACGGCGCTTTGCCGGGATGGGCCAAAATACCGCAGAGCCACTTTCGTGCAGCCTGTGATGGCTTTGTCGGTCGTTTTAAGGCCATAATTCGTAGGTGGTGAATTCTAACAAATCTAAACTGATTTGAAAATTTGATATTATTTCCTAGATTTTTTGCTTTTGAACAATAAAATAAAAAAAAAGAAATAAAAAAATATAGCGCTTAACTTTGTTGCATTATATATCAACCACACTGTATCGTGCAGTTTTTCGTGAATATTGGGTCGTTTTTCGGAATTGGAATCATGAATGTTGGACTTCATATGCTCAATTGTCTCTGGTTTGTTGGCATAAAACTTTTTTCCCCACAGAAAATAGTTCAATGGTATCAAATCGCAGCTTCTTGGCCACCATTTCGACTAATTAAACGGCCATTGAACGTTTGACGCAATAAATCCTGTTAAACCATTATCCTGTTAAAACCAAATAGTGATAATTTTGTGACTGAATATAGTGGCCAGATTGTATATATAGCCGATGGTATAAATTTAAACCTATAGATTGCCCACCTAATATTAAACAGCTTGTAAGTATTCATAATTAAATCAGTATTTAAAATTTAATCAGCCGGATATGAATGGTCAAGAAATCTGTATGTGGGATTGATCTGACACACAAAATTATTGTTGAACACTCTATGAACACTACATACATAATTGGCCATTACAATCCTTCTGTCAGGATTACATCCTAGCTTCTCACACCATTTATGTTGTGTGCGTTAATTTTATATATCAGTGGCGGGACCTACAGTTTAAAATCGACTCCGAACGACAGATTTTGAGAAGCTTTTCATGGCAATTTTTACTCTCAGAATCTTTGCCAGAAATCTCCTAAGAGGAAGTCGCCGAAGAAATATTTTTCGTTTTGATGTCTGACCTGGGATTCGAACCCGGGTCTTTCGTCAAATAAGCCAACACACTACCCACTAGACCACGGCGACTACGACACACTATGAACATTGCTTTGATTATTTCAAGTAATTCACATGCCCCTGTCTGTTATTAAGTGCCCAATAAATTGCTGCTTTAACACGTTATTGAGATTTTTTTTTTAAAAAAATAAAACATTATCTTTTGAAATCCGTGCACCACTTTTTAACTACCAATTATGGGAATTTCATTTCCTATCTGAAAATTAATACAGGCACACACACACACACACTCGATGATATGATTAAATAAATGTCTACTTCAAATATTTTTTTATTCCCCAAAGGAATAACCAGAATTCAAACATTAAAAGGCAAATGGAACGCATTATATTCGGATCATACAAAAAACAGTAAACATACAAACAAACGGTTACCGAATATCAAACAACAACAAAAAAAAAATTCTGTGCACAAATACACACAAAACTTTTCCCATTATTTATTCCCATTTCTGGTATTAAAATTGTGAATTAAAAAAAAACGAAAGCTTTGAGCATGGCTTTCACCCCAGGTTTTAGGTTGTTTTTTTTATTATTTTTTACAAACTCCTATAAAAACTGAAATAATATAAACCAAATCCGCCAATTATCACAAGTAAAATATCTTTTTATAGCATACTCAGCGGCGTATATGTGTGTGAGTGTGTTTTTTTTTGCGTTCGTAATAGTCATCCCTGATATAAATGTGCCACAGACACACTTTTCCGTAATCAAAATAACAAAAATGGTAATTTTTCTTCTACAAAGAAAATAAAGCTTTTAAAAGAATTTTTCTTTCTTCTTCTTTTGGTTCTTGTAACCAAGAAACATACAAGAAAATTGTTGAAAAGTTGAACACTTTCATTTTAATGTTGAAATTCCTTTTAACAGTTTGAAAAGTATGAACAGAAACAACATGTTAAAAACCTTAAAGCAGTTTAATGTTTATAAACTTGTCAGCTATCTTTTCAATTCGACTAATAAGTATTTTCAATACTGTGTCTTAAGTTAAAATTTTGACAATGTTTCTGAAAGTTTTTCATGTCTTATAAGCGACTAACTTTCAGGGAAGACGAATTTATAAAGGCTTCATGCTATGAGAGTTACTCAGAAAATTAAATGTCCTTTAGACATGCAGTCAACTGTACAAACATCAAAACGTTCTCATTACATCGACGCACTTCTAAAAACCAAATTAAGCAAACTTAACTTCTTTTCTTCATTTCACTGAATAGTTTTAACCCAAAGGCAATGTGCTACTAGGGTGAATTTGGCATCATATTTCCAGAATGTGGCCAAAAGAACAAAACTCCCAACATTTGCATTCTCATATTCTTCTGTTAAAACTGTCGAGTTCAACAAACTTATTGTGAAGTCTCATAAAAACTTATTGATCTTTTTTATCGCAAATATTTCTATAATCATACATACGAACATAATTCATCATTACGACCCATTTACTCACTTCTCACAAGTAGATATAGAGAGCAAAAATCATTTGACAAGCAGGAGGACAGGACTAGTGCGCCCTGATCGGGTGGATGTCGATGCGATGTATAGGTGACAGCGCGATTGGACTTTTTCCGCAAAGGGAAGATGGTCTTACCGATTAATACCAAACATAGAAGACTGGATTAGAAGGAGACATGGCCAAGTAAATTTTTACCTCACCCAATTCTTGACGGCCACGGATACTATAGCACATACCTCTTCAAGTATGGGCACGACGTGGATGAAGCATGTCCATCATGTCATAACACGAGCGAAACAGCAAAGCATGTATTCTTCACAGTAGTATGTTTATGGGGTTTCGCGATCAATTTTTCCATACAATTTGGGAGCATGCATAGCTGGGAGTTATGAATTGATTTGTGAAATGAATTGTATACGATTGGTCTATAGGTTTGTAACATGTATTCTTTGTATGTTGTGAAAAGGGAGCATGCATAGCTGGGAGTTATAAATTGAATTGTGAAATGAATTGTGTACGATCGGTCTATAGGTTTGTAACATGTAATGTGTGTTGTTGTAGTTTTTTTTATGTTATAAGAATATATAATTTTAAACTGATAAGAAAGAAATGTGCAGCTGTGTCTGCGTTTTTTTAATAAACATATTTTTAATGTAAACGAATTTAAAAACGCATCATATTACAGTTTTTATTTAAAGTATAAAGAATTTTAGATGTGCTTTTGTTAATTTAATTTTTATTTATTTTTTTATATTATTTAATGTTGAAAAAATAGAAATATAGTTATACGTGTTGTCGTTTTTGTTTTAATTAGTGTTGTTTAGATAGAAGTTCTCTGTTTTGGTGGGGATGTGTGTGTGTTAAATTTTGGGAGCATGCATGGTCGTAAAAGACTGTATTCTTTATTTTATTTTTTATATGATTTTTTTTTTATTGAAAAAATATAATTTTGATAAGGGATTTTAAAGTACGGTTTTCTTAATAATTAAATCGTTGCAAAATTATGTGTGATCGATCTATTGTATACATATACGCTTTGCATATAGGTATGATTAATGTTGAAATTAAAAGAATGTTTAATTAGTTCTTTTATTTTTATAAAATTTCATTTATTAAAAATAAAAAAACATATTCCCACAGTTTATTCACTAAAAACGTATATCAAGTTACATACTGTCTGGCGAGTGTAAACAAATAAATAAATGATATATTTTTCATTGTGATATTAGATCTGCTAACATATGAAAAAAAATAGTTTATTGTTTTGATCGCATGATCACGTTGCATTAACATGCGCGAGCATGCAAACGCTGATTCAGCATAATTATTTTCTCATCAAATTGTTTGTAATTGGAGGCGATGCAGGTGTGAAGCAAAAATATTAAAAACGCTTACACTGCAGAATTACCTTCACCTTCAGAACACAACCCCCACCCTGTCCCCCCCCCCTGTCCTTAACTGAAATTTTGAAATAGTACTAAAAAAAAGTACAAAAGTACTAAATTTTTCAACTGTGACTTGTATAAAAGTACGGAGAAATTCAACTCTGACTTGTATATTAGCATAGCGGAGGTACTGCAGTATTTCTTAAACGTACAAAAGTACTAAATTTTTCAACTGTGACTTGTATAAAAGTACGGAAAAAATCAACTCTGACTTGTATATTAAAAAAATTTTTGCTATAAATAACGATAGTTGTTAGTTAACAGAAATATTCCTGTTTAAGAAGGTCTATTTAACACATTATAAGTTGTTAAAAAAATAAAAATAAATAAATAAGAAATGGCTGGTGGTTTTATTTGTCAATTTTGCAGAAAAGTATTCACTCTGAATAGAAATTTAAGAAGGCATATTAGATTATATCATGATGGTCCATCAACATCATGTAAATGTAAAACTTGTAATAAATATTTTCCAAATCATGCGGAATGGCATCGACACTCACATTCTCACACAGAAGATAACAAAAACAGTGAAATCAGTGTTTATTGCGATCATTGTGAAAAAACAATTCTAAAAACAAATTGGTATTACCATAAAAGGACAAATGAACACAAACTTAAAAGTATTGAGAAACCAGACAATGGTTTGGATGCTGATGATGTTAAATGCATAAAATCATCGTTTAATAATAGAATTATCACATATTTAGTTGAAAACAATAACAAAAATAATTTAATACCTGAAAACTTTTTAACGGAAATCAGAGACAAAATAATTAAATTATTAAGTGATGTGATTAACAAATATGAAAGCATAAAATTTAACATGGAACTGTTTTGTGAATATATGTTAATAAAGGATGATGAAGACAATTGTATGATTGACATAAAGTCTCATCAGACTAAAATGAATATTCTTAGTATATATTCAACAAGTGATGACATTCTTAGTACTTACAACGAGCAATGTGATGTTATTATTAAAATAATGAGTGAATTTCAGGAGCGCGACAGCGGTTGGGCATTAATTGAAATATCACGTATTGAGATAAACATTAATCAATATAAATGTATAAAAGGTTCCCAATACATCCCCCTACCACCGGAAATACAGAGAAAGTTTGCATGCATTAATGTTCAAAATAATGATGAGTATTGTTTCAAATGGGCAATAATATCAGCATTATATCCAATGGCAGAGAATTCAAATAGAATGACGTCGTATAATGTTGTCAATATAGAAGACGAACTTATAAGACTGGAAAACAACATTGAATTAAATTTTGCGAGCTTGAACTTTCCGCTTCCAGTTAATCAGATAAAAGTATTTGAGACAAACAATCCTGAATTGAGTGTTAATGTGTTTGCATTAGATAATGACAATAATATATTCGGTCCATATTATTTTTCCAAACAAGAAAAATTTAAGCACATTAACTTACTGCTGTTGGAAGATGGTGAAAAATTCCATTATGTATGGATTAAAAATATATCAAGGTAAACAACTTTATACGTAGGTAATAGTTGAAAACTTTCACTAATTAAATTTTTTCCTTTATATTTACAGATTAATCAAAAGTCAACTAACAAAACATAAATGTAAGACATATATATGTAATACATGTTTAATACATTTCCATGCTGAATCATCTTTGGAGAATCATAAAAAAGAATGCAATAAGATGGTAACAAAAATGCCTAGTATAGAAAATAGTATGCTTAGTTATAAAAATTTTAAAAAACAATTGGATGTACCTTTTGTTGTATATGCTGATTTTGAATGTATTCTAGAATCAATTAATGTACAAAATTCAACAAATGTTAAATCAGTACAAAAGCATATTCCATTTGCTTATAGTTATTATATTAAATGTTCATATAATTCAGATTTAAATATTTTTAAAATTTACAATGGTAATAATGCACCGCTACATTTTTTTAAAAGCTTAGTTAACGATATTTTAGATATTTACACTGAACATCTAAGTGTTATTAAACCTATGAATTCCTTAACGCCATTTCAACAGATACAACATTTTGAAAGCAAGTCTTGTTATATTTGTAAAAAAAAAATTATCAAATAAAGATAAGGTAGCTGACCATTGTCATCTAACCGGTGAATATAGAGGTGCTGCTCATAACAAGTGTAATTTAGAATATCAAATTGCGAATTTCATTCCTATATTTTTTCATAATCTTTCAGCATATGATTGTCACTTGTTTGTTAGAGAGCTTTCATCAATTGAAGGTGATATAAATATTATACCTTTAAATAAAGAACTTTATGTATCCATATCAAAAAGAATTACTGTAAATGAAACACAAACTATTGAGTTACGTTTTCTCGATTCATTTAGGTTTATGCCATCTAGTTTAGAGAAATTAGCAACTTATTTAACAGATAATGATTTAACAATAGTAAAATCAAACTATTCAAATGATGAAGAATTCAATTTAATGAAACGTAAAGGGGTCTTTCCGTACGACTACTTAGATTCTGAAAATCGTCTCAATGAAACTCAATTGCCTCCCATTGCAGTTTTCTTTAATAAATTAACTAACGAGTCGTGTAGTGTAGAGGATTATGAACATGCACAAAAAGTATGGAAGACATTTAAATGTATAACATTAAAGGACTATTTACTTTTATATTTAAAGGTAGACGTTCTTTTACTTTGTGACATATTTGAAAATTTCCGACAAGTATGTAAAAACATTTATAATTTAGATCCCTGTCAATATTATACTACTCCTGGTTTATCCTGGGATGCAATGTTGAAAACAACTCAAATAGAATTAGAGTTGTTAACTGATATTAATATATATAATTTTGTTCTGCGAGGTATCAGGGGAGGTATTGTTCAATGTTCTAACAGATATTCAATTGCAAATAATAAATATATTAGTGATTATGATTCTAACAAGGAATCAAATTATATAATATATTTAGATGTAAATAATTTATATGGTTATGCAATGTCAAAATACCTTCCATATAAAAATTTTAAATGGGTCGAAAATTTTGAAAATTTTAATGTTAATAGTATAGAAGAGGATTCTCCATTGGGTTATATATTAGAAGTTGATCTAGAATATCCATCTGTATTACACGACTATCATAATGACTTTCCATTTTGTGCAGAGAATAAGAAAATTGAAAACATGAAACAGCGAAAATTAATAACAGATCTGAATGATAAGAAAAACTATATTATACATTATAGAAATCTACAACAATGTTTAAAACATGGTTTGATGTGGAAAAAAATTCATAGAATTCTTGAGTTTAGTCAGTCTGATTGGTTAAAGAAATATATTGATTTGAATAATCATTAAGAACACTAGCTAAAAATTCATTTGAACAAAATTTTTTCAAATTGTTAAATAATGCTGTATATGGAAAAACTATGGAAAATGTTGATAAGAGGAAAGACATTAAAATAGTATGTGAATGGGAGAGTAGAGGTTAAAAATTAGGTGCTAGAGCTCTTATTGCTAAACCTAATTTCCATAGTTCACTCAAAATTCATGAAAATATGCATGCCATCCAAATGAATAGGACTAAAACTGAATATAATAAACCAATTTATATTGGTTTTTCAGTTTTAGAAATATCCAAATGGAAAATGTATAGTTTTCATTATGATTATATAAAACCTAAATATTGTGAAAACCTTCAGCTCAATTACATGGATACTGATTCCTTTATTTATGACATTAAAACAGATGATATATATAATGATATAAAAAATGATATTAGTACACATTTTGATACATCTGCATATTCTAAAGACAATCCATATAATTTTCCGCAAATTAATAAAAAAGTATTAGGGATGATGAAGGATGAGTGTAATGGTAAAAATATTAAAGAATTCATTGGTTTAAGAGCAAAAATGTATTCAGTAAAAATTGATAGAGTTGATACCGAAATTAAAAAAATTAAAGGTGTTAAACAATATGTAACTAAAAAATTAAGTATAAGCGACTTTAGGAAATGTCTATTAGATAAAAAATTATACTATGACACAATGTATATATTTAGATCTAAGGTACATCAAATTTATACACAAAATATTAGTAAACTAACATTAAGTTATTTAGATGATAAGCGATATATTAAAGAAAATGGTATCAATACATATGCATGGGGACATTATAAAATAAATTCTCCATCAACATCATCATCATCAAATTTAAATTTATGTAGAGAATTTATGCAAGACGATGATGATGATATTTTTTTAAATGTAAATATATAGATTAAGTAGTTTATAAGAATGTAATATGAAATAATAAAGTACATACATATGTATATATTTGAAAATAAATCAGTTTTTTATTTCTTATCAGATGTAAGAATTATTGAAAATTTTTATAAAAAGGGAGTAAGTTAACATATAGAACTTATTTAAAAACTAAAATGACAAATTAATTTTTCATTTAATTTAATTTTATATTTAACCAATAAAAAAAATTATGTGTTCTTATTTATACAGGAAACTTTTTTTCAGGTATATATTCAAATTATAATAAAACAAAAAACAATTGCAAAACTTGAAACTTAATCTGAATTTCAAGGTTTTTCTTTTATCATAATTTCAATTAACGTTAAAATCTTTTGCTTTAAATATTTAAGAACAACCTTGAACCACTTTCAAGTTTATTTACTCTGAATTTGTCTGGGGTTTCATGTTTCCTGGAATTTCTTACATGCGTGACAAAATGCATATTAAAAATAGGAAAGAATGCATACATCCAGCAGAAATAAAAACAAATAAAAAATTATATGAAGAAATAGAATTAGAGTTATTAGTGTGATCGTTTTAAACTGAAAAGAAAGGGTAGGTTGGTTGTGTGATTTTGTTATTATTTTTTGTGTGATATAATGTTAGAGAAATTGAAAAGGTATGTGCACCTGTGTGATCGTTTTCGTGGGATAATAAGTTTTGGCACGTTTTGGTCATGATCAAATGTTTAAGAAATAGAAATATTGTTGTACATGTTGGTGTTGGTATATTTCTGTGTTAGAAGGATCTTTAATTTTAAACTGATAAGAAAGGGTTGGCTGGTTGTGCATGTATAAAGTTTTTTTTTATACATGACGTGCAGTTGCGCTATCAGTTTCTTGAGAAAAGAAATTCTTATCATGTTTTGTCCTTAGGATGCACACGATAAGAGATTTATATGTAAAAATAATGTTGAAATTTATATACATTCACATTTGTTTTACACATAATAAAAAAATTAAAAAAACATTTTTTTTTATTGTTTCATTTCAAATTTTGATTCAGTTTAATATTTATTCATTTTTCCTTTGCTTTATATTTGGTCTCGATGTGCTTTCCACCTGATCTCGATGTGCTTTCCACCTGATCTCGATCTGCTTTCCACCTGATCTCGATCTGCTTTATATCTGGTCTCGATCAATCTTTCCATACAAATTTGAGATCACGCTCATAGTTTTTTTGTATGGGTTTGCTCATAGTTTTTTTGCAGATATAAAGCAGATCGAGACCAGATATAAAGCAGATCGAGACCAGATATAAAGCAGTTCGAGATCAGGTGGAAAGCACATCGACACCAAATATAAAGCAAAGGAAAAATGAATAAATATTAAACTGAATCAAAATTTGAAATGAAACAATAAAAAAAAATGTTTTTTTAATTTTTTTATTATGTGTAAAACAAATGTGAATGTATATAAATTTCAACATTATTTTTACATATAAATCTCTTATCGTGTGTATCCTAAGGACAAAACATGATAAGAATTTCTTTTCTCAAGAAACTGATAGCGCAACTGCACGTCATGTATAAAAAAAAACTTTATATATGCACAACCAGCCAACCCTTTCTTATCAGTTTAAAATTAAAGATCCTTCTAACACAGAAATATACCAACACCAACATGTACAACAATATTTCTATTTCTTAAACATTTGATCATGACCAAAACGTGCCAAAACTTATTATCCCACGAAAACGATCACACAGGTGCACATACCTTTTCAATTTCTCTAACATTATATCACACAAAAAATAATAACACAATCACACAACCAACCTACCCTTTCTTTTCAGTTTAAAACGATCACACTAATAACTCTAATTCTATTTCTTCATATAATTTTTTATTTGTTTTTATTTCTGCTGGATGTATGCATTCTTTCCTATTTTTAATATGCATTTTGTCACGCATGTAAGAAATTCCAGGAAACATGAAACCCCAGACAAATTCAGAGTAAATAAACTTGAAAGTGGTTCAAGGTTGTTCTTAAATATTTAAAGCAAAAGATTTTAACGTTAATTGAAATTATGATAAAAGAAAAACCTTGAAATTCAGATTAAGTTTCAAGTTTTGCAATTGTTTTTTGTTTTATTATAATTTGAATATATACCTGAAAAAAAGTTTCCTGTATAAATAAGAACACATAATTTTTTTTATTGGTTAAATATAAAATTAAATTAAATGAAAAATTAATTTGTCATTTTAGTTTTTAAATAAGTTCTATATGTTAACTTACTCCCTTTTTATAAAAATTTTCAATAATTCTTACATCTGATAAGAAATAAAAAACTGATTTATTTTCAAATATATACATATGTATGTACTTTATTATTTCATATTACATTCTTATAAACTACTTAATCTATATATTTACATTTAAAAAAATATCATCATCATCGTCTTGCATAAATTCTCTACATAAATTTAAATTTGATGATGATGATGTTGATGGAGAATTTATTTTATAATGTCCCCATGCATATGTATTGATACCATTTTCTTTAATATATCGCTTATCATCTAAATAACTTAATGTTAGTTTACTAATATTTTGTGTATAAATTTGATGTACCTTAGATCTAAATATATACATTGTGTCATAGTATAATTTTTTATCTAATAGACATTTCCTAAAGTCGCTTATACTTAATTTTTTAGTTACATATTGTTTAACACCTTTAATTTTTTTAATTTCGGTATCAACTCTATCAATTTTTACTGAATACATTTTTGCTCTTAAACCAATGAATTCTTTAATATTTTTACCATTACACTCATCCTTCATCATCCCTAATACTTTTTTATTAATTTGCGGAAAATTATATGGATTGTCTTTAGAATATGCAGATGTATCAAAATGTGTACTAATATCATTTTTTATATCATTATATATATCATCTGTTTTAATGTCATAAATAAAGGAATCAGTATCCATGTAATTGAGCTGAAGGTTTTCACAATATTTAGGTTTTATATAATCATAATGAAAACTATACATTTTCCATTTGGATATTTCTAAAACTGAAAAACCAATATAAATTGGTTTATTATATTCAGTTTTAGTCCTATTCATTTGGATGGCATGCATATTTTCATGAATTTTGAGTGAACTATGGAAATTAGGTTTAGCAATAAGAGCTCTAGCACCTAATTTTTTACCTCTACTCTCCCATTCACATACTATTTTAATGTCTTTCCTCTTATCAACATTTTCCATAGTTTTTCCATATACAGCATTATTTAACAATTTGAAAAAATTTTGTTCAAATGAATTTTTAGCTAGTGTTCTTAATGATTATTCAAATCAATATATTTCTTTAACCAATCAGACTGACTAAACTCAAGAATTCTATGAATTTTTTTCCACATCAAACCATGTTTTAAACATTGTTGTAGATTTCTATAATGTATAATATAGTTTTTCTTATCATTCAGATCTGTTATTAATTTTCGCTGTTTCATGTTTTCAATTTTCTTATTCTCTGCACAAAATGGAAAGTCATTATGATAGTCGTGTAATACAGATGGATATTCTAGATCAACTTCTAATATATAACCCAATGGAGAATCCTCTTCTATACTATTAACATTAAAATTTTCAAAATTTTCGACCCATTTAAAATTTTTATATGGAAGGTATTTTGACATTGCATAACCATATAAATTATTTACATCTAAATATATTATATAATTTGATTCCTTGTTAGAATCATAATCACTAATATATTTATTATTTGCAATTGAATATCTGTTAGAACATTGAACAATACCTCCCCTGATACCTCGCAGAACAAAATTATATATATTAATATCAGTTAACAACTCTAATTCTATTTGAGTTGTTTTCAACATTACATCCCAGGATAAACCAGGAGTAGTATAATATTGACAGGGATCTAAATTATAAATGTTTTTACATACTTGTCGGAAATTTTCAAATATGTCACAAAGTAAAAGAACGTCTACCTTTAAATATAAAAGTAAATAGTCCTTTAATGTTATACATTTAAATGTCTTCCATACTTTTTGTGCATGTTCATAATCCTCTACACTACACGACTCGTTAGTTAATTTATTAAAGAAAACTGCAATGGGAGGCAATTGAGTTTCATTGAGACGATTTTCAGAATCTAAGTAGTCGTACGGAAAGACCCCTTTACGTTTCATTAAATTGAATTCTTCATCATTTGAATAGTTTGATTTTACTATTGTTAAATCATTATCTGTTAAATAAGTTGCTAATTTCTCTAAACTAGATGGCATAAACCTAAATGAATCGAGAAAACGTAACTCAATAGTTTGTGTTTCATTTACAGTAATTCTTTTTGATATGGATACATAAAGTTCTTTATTTAAAGGTATAATATTTATATCACCTTCAATTGATGAAAGCTCTCTAACAAACAAGTGACAATCATATGCTGAAAGATTATGAAAAAATATAGGAATGAAATTCGCAATTTGATATTCTAAATTACACTTGTTATGAGCAGCACCTCTATATTCACCGGTTAGATGACAATGGTCAGCTACCTTATCTTTATTTGATAATTTTTTTTTACAAATATAACAAGACTTGCTTTCAAAATGTTGTATCTGTTGAAATGGCGTTAAGGAATTCATAGGTTTAATAACACTTAGATGTTCAGTGTAAATATCTAAAATATCGTTAACTAAGCTTTTAAAAAAATGTAGCGGTGCATTATTACCATTGTAAATTTTAAAAATATTTAAATCTGAATTATATGAACATTTAATATAATAACTATAAGCAAATGGAATATGCTTTTGTACTGATTTAACATTTGTTGAATTTTGTACATTAATTGATTCTAGAATACATTCAAAATCAGCATATACAACAAAAGGTACATCCAATTGTTTTTTAAAATTTTTATAACTAAGCATACTATTTTCTATACTAGGCATTTTTGTTACCATCTTATTGCATTCTTTTTTATGATTCTCCAAAGATGATTCAGCATGGAAATGTATTAAACATGTATTACATATATATGTCTTACATTTATGTTTTGTTAGTTGACTTTTGATTAATCTGTAAATATAAAGGAAAAAATTTAATTAGTGAAAGTTTTCAACTATTACCTACGTATAAAGTTGTTTACCTTGATATATTTTTAATCCATACATAATGGAATTTTTCACCATCTTCCAACAGCAGTAAGTTAATGTGCTTAAATTTTTCTTGTTGGGAAAAATAATATGGACCGACTATATTATTGTCATTATCTAATGCAAACACATTAACACTCAATTCAGGATTGTTTGTCTCAAATACTTTTATCTGATTAACTGGAAGCGGAAAGTTCAAGCTCGCAAAATTTAATTCAATGTTGTTTTCCAGTCTTATAAGTTCGTCTTCTATATTGACAACATTATACGACGTCATTCTATTTGAATTCTCTGCCATTGGATATAATGCTGATATTATTGCCCATTTGAAACAATACTCATCATTATTTTGAACATTAATGCATGCAAACTTTCTCTGTATTTCCGGTGGTAGGGGGATGTATTGGGAACCTTTTATACATTTATATTGATTAATGTTTATCTCAATACGTGATATTTCAATTAATGCCCAACCGCTGTCGCGCTCCTGAAATTCACTCATTTTTTAATAATAACATCACATTGCTCGTTGTAAGTACTAAGAATGTCATCACTTGTTGAATATATACTAAGAATATTCATTTTAGTCTGATGAGACTTTATGTCAATCATACAATTGTCTTCATCATCCTTTATTAACATATATTCACAAAACAGTTCCATGTTAAATTTTATGCTTTCATATTTGTTAATCACATCACTTAATAATTTAATTATTTTGTCTCTGATTTCCGTTAAAAAGTTTTCAGGTATTAAATTATTTTTGTTATTGTTTTCAACTAAATATGTGATAATTCTATTATTAAACGATGATTTTATGCATTTAACATCATCAGCATCCAAACCATTGTCTGGTTTCTCAATACTTTTAAGTTTGTGTTCATTTGTCCTTTTATGGTAATACCAATTTGTTTTTAGAATTGTTTTTTCACAATGATCGCAATAAACACTGATTTCACTGTTTTTGTTATCTTCTGTGTGAGAATGTGAGTGTCGATGCCATTCCGCATGATTTGGAAAATATTTATTACAAGTTTTACATTTACATGATGTTGATGGACCATCATGATATAATCTAATATGCCTTCTTAAATTTCTATTTAGAGTGAATACTTTTCTGCAAAATTGACAAATAAAACCACCAGCCATTTCTTATTTATTTATTTATTTTTATTTTTTTAACAACTTATAATGTGTTAAATAGACCTTCTTAAACAGGAATATTTCTGTTAACTAACAACTATCGTTATTTATAGCAAAAATTTTTTTAATATACAAGTCAGAGTTGATTTTTTCCGTACTTTTATACAAGTCACAGTTGAAAAATTTAGTACTTTTGTACATTTAAGAAATACTGCAGTACCTCCGCTATGCTAATATACAAGTCAGAGTTGAATTTTTCCGTACTTTTATACAAGTCACAGTTGAAAAATTTAGTACTTTTGTACTTTTTTTAGTACTATTTCAAAATTTCAGTTAAGGACAGGGGGGGGGGGACAGGGTGCGGGTTGTGTTCTGAAGATGAAGGTAATTCTGCAGTGTAAGCGTTTTTAATATTTTTGCTTCACACCTGCATCGCCTCCAATTACAAACAATTTGATGAGAAAATAATTATGCTGAATCAGAGTTTGCATGCTCGCGCATCAACGTGATCATGCGATCAAAACAATAAACTATTTTTTTTCATATGTTAGCAGATCTAATATCACAATGAAAAATATATCATATATTTATTTGTTTACACTCGCCAGACAGTATGTAACTTGATATACGTTTTTTAGTGAATAAACTGTGGGAATATGTTTTTTTATTTTTAATAAATGAAATTTTATAAAAATAAAAGAACTAATTAAACATTCTTTTAATTTCAATATTAATCACACCTATAGGTATACAATAGGTCGATTACACATAATTCTGCAACAAATTAATTATTAAGAAAACCGTACAATAGGTCGATTACACATAATTCTGCAACAAATTATTAAGAAAACCGTACTTTAAAATCCCTTATCAAAATTATATTTTTCCAATAAAAAAATAAAATAGAGAATATAGTCTTTTACAACTATGCATGCTCCCAAACTTATATGGAAAAAGGAATTCGGTAGATCAAATATCACAACGAAAAATATATGAAATATTTTTTTGTTTACACGTGCCATACAGTATGTAATTTGATATGCGTTTTTTAGTGAATAAACTGTGGGAATATGTTTTTTTTTTATTTTTAACAAATGTACTTTTATAACAAATAAAAGAACTAATTAAACATTCTTTTAATTTCAACATTAATCATACCTATATGCAAAGCGTATATGTATACAATAGATCGATCACACATAATTTTGCAACGATTTAATTATTAAGAAAACCGTACTTTAAAATCCCTTATCAAAATTATATTTTTTCAATAAAAAAAAAATCATATAAAAAATAAAATAAAGAATACAGTCTTTTACGACCATGCATGCTCCCAAAATTTAACACACACACATCCCCACCAAAACAGAGAACTTCTATCTAAACAACACTAATTAAAACAAAAACGACAACACGTATAACTATATTTCTATTTTTTCAACATTAAATAATATAAAAAAATAAATAAAAATTAAATTAACAAAAGCACATCTAAAATTCTTTATACTTTAAATAAAAACTGTAATATGATGCTTTTTTAAATTCGTTTACATTAAAAATATGTTTATTAAAAAAACGCAGACACAGCTGCACATTTCTTTCTTATCAGTTTAAAATTATATATTCTTATAACATAAAAAAGACTACAACAACACACATTACATGTTACAAACCTATAGACCGATCGTACACAATTCAATTTATAACTCCCAGCTATGCATGCTCCCAAATTTTAACACACACACACATTAAAAAGCATTACCTTTTCACAACATACAAAGAATACATGTTACAAACCTATAGACCAATCGTATACAATTCATTTCACAAATCAATTCATAACTCCCAGCTATGCATGCTCCCAAATTGTATGGAAAAATTGATCGCGAAACCCCATAAACATACTACTCTTCACGTGCCCGTACTATGAATACCAAAACTCTTGGAGAAAACGATTGGATACCAAGTGACCTTTGATAACATCGTTAACCTGATGCTAACATCATGCGAAAACTGGAACGCGGTATGTTTCTTCGCGAATGAAGTTCTGATACAGAACAGAGGATAATAGAGCGAACAAGAAAAGCAGAAATGGATAGCAGCATCCGCAGAATCTTTTCCCTCCCCCCAATGTAATACTTGATTATGGTCCCGGTCGGGGTGGGGGGGGGTCGACTAAATGGAAATGTGACGAACTTGATTGGTTTTAGTACGTATGCGTTTAGCAAGCCAAGAGTAAGTCTTGCGGCGAATCGTGCACTTTGGTCTACCAATGTCTTTCGAAGATTTCCAACCTTTAGCTCGTAAAGCTTTAAAAAAAAAAAACTAACTTCTCTCAGGACTTCTGTTGTATGTATTAAATTTATACATGAGTGGGCGGAAACTATAGTTTGAAGTCAACTCCGAACGACAGATTTTTTGAGAACTGTCAGACATATGCCAGAATTCTCCGCTAGAAATATTTTCTAATACTTTGTTTTATTTATGAGATGGATGTCTAATCTGGGGTTTAAATGGTGGCCTCCCTCAAATAAACCAACACACTACTTACTAGACCACTGCGATTATATTTTCACAAAGCATTAAATATTGTAGAAGACTCACGGGATCCAAGGCGAATTTCATTCCATTGTACGATAAAGAATTGCATTTCAGATGCAAGACCTGATTTCAATAGAAGCTTAGAAGGATGCACAAAAGAATTCTTTCTTAGAGAGCATTTATAAAAGTGGATTCTCCGTGATTGGAGTTATTTAAATAAAATAACGTTCTCTCTATAAGGTTTTTAAAGATGGACTATGTCAGTTTGCAGAATAACAAAGCACGTAGATCAAATATCCAACACAAATTGATATCCCACAAGCTCTCTATCTAGTTTTATTGTATAAATAAATAAATACCGCCATCGCCAGCAATTCAATTCAGACGATTTTTTATGTAAGAAATCATTTGCCAAGTTAGGTATTTGTTCACTTTTTGTGCGCCTGACCCATACTTCAGAACAGGCGTCATCGGTTTTTGGGTGACAGAACATTTGAAAGTCTAGGCATGCTTGCAAGTGTACTGCTAAGGGATCTGACCGATTTCTTCAGGAGCTAGAAGTGGTTTAAAACCATTATTAAGGGATCATAACAAGAAACTTACCTCACACTGAAATACTTTTTGTATATTGTTTTGATGTTTGGCTAGGGGCTCGAACCCTGGCTTTACTTCTAATAAGTCAAGACACTACCTACTAGACTACGGCGATTACGATCTTTAAATAATTTCAAAGAGTATTGCTCTCTCTCTCCCTTTTAATAGCCGCCGTAGTCTAGTATGTAATGTTTTGGCTTATTAGGCGTAAGGCCATGATTCAAACTACAGGTCACACATCTCCAAAGAAACGAAAGCAGAAGGTTATTGGCAAAAATTCTGAGAATTAAAAAAAATTTCCGTGAAATGCTTCTCGAAAAATGCTTCTCGGTAATCTGGCGTTCGGAGCCGACTTTAAACTCCCTTTACTTGTGCGAAAAATTAATACACACAACATAAGTGGTGTGAGATACTAGGTCGTTATCTGGACTGAATTCTTATACAAAAATATGTTTATCTTGTTCAACTTAATATTTGTTACACTGCCGTGGCATATTCTTAGCAATTTTTTTTTTTTTTTTCAATTTTTCATTGCACTAGCATGACATGGAAAAAAATATGCGCAAATGTCTGTTTATCAGTAAGTGACTATACGAGTTCTGAATGTGATAATCATTAGAAGTTGAAGTAGAAATAAAAATAAAAATAAAAAGGAAAATGAAAATATGCATTTAGAAAATTGTTGGAATTTAAAACCGACTACATGATCTCCTATAACACAATATTGAGCAGAAAAAATTCTGATGCAATAAAGAAAAACAAAAATTTCAAATTGGTTTTGTGATTGTGATTCTTGTCCTTGACAAAATCAATATGAAACATATGACGGCAAAGTTAATTTTCAATTTATTTTCAACAAACTGTTACATGGATATTGCATTTGATAAGATGAAATTTTTTCACAGATTTGCTGGAAATATTTTGAAAAAATAATACCACAAAACGAGTCTAAATAAACGTTCAAGTTGGAAGTAGTGTACTTCGATCTAATACTACGTATATCAACTAGGAGTGTAAAAACATTAAAGAAGTCACGACTTTAACATGCTTTTCAGAGTATGACTTACGAAAAAAAACTCACACACACGAGTTTTTCTTTTCTTGCTTGTAGAATTTTGTGGATTATTTGCTTCACTTCCGAATATACTACACTCTGACACTATTTATGGCTGCTTAAATGACGACACATTTATTTAAAATTCAACGAAAACTGAATAACAAAAAAACGGCGGAAAAGTTTATATAAAAATCATTTCATATGAAATTAATACAAATGTCACATATTAATACTACTGGTACGATAGATATAAATAAACCACATGCAAGTACAAGAATAAAAATAGAATGAAAAACAGCCATTATTTGTAACAACAAATGATTTATTCACCGAATGATTTATATTTGCATATAAATTATTGTTAAAACCGGAATAACAAAACATCTTTGGGGTCAAGAGAGTAAGTAGAGCAATATTATTATTTTTTGGAAGTTTATTTAACCCTTCTACAGTCCTTGGGTCAATTTGACCCAATTTTCATTTTTAAACGCAAAATTTTTCCCTTTGATTATTAGATATGATCGTGAAACTTTAATTTATCCATTATAGGCACAAAAACTATCCTTTTAAATGAAAACAATAAAATTTAAATTTTTCCTCCCCCCTGCTCATTTCAAAATACGATTTACTCATATTTAATATCCTTTGGGTCAATATGACCCAACATGCGATATTACAAGTTTACCAATCAGAATCATCGATCAATAATTTTTTCAGTTCAATATCAAAGTGTTTCCGGTTTGACAACTTTAAATATAGAGAGACTTCGTGACAAACTAGCACCGTTTGGGATAAGTGGAGTAATCAGCTCAGTTCAGTTTTTTCCAATCCTCATGAAAATGTTACTGTAGATGGACAATTGCTTTCATTTCGAGGTCGGTGCAGTTTTAGGCAATATATTCCATCAAAACCCACCAGATACGACACAAAAATTTATGCACTTTGTGATTCCACAACTAAATATGTCTGGAATATGGTAGTGTACACAGGCAGAGCAAGAAATACACCGCCAGAAAAAAAAAACAAGGTGATATTTTTGTATATTTCCGAATTTTTAATTCAGGTGAACTTTTTTCTCGGAATTTTACATTAGTTGGCACTATCCGTAAAAAGAAAACTTTTTTGTCATCAAAATTCCGGATATGAAAAAAAGCCTTAAAAAAAAATAGAAAAAATTAATACGATCTCATCTTAAGTTCTTTTTGTCATTCAGCCAATGTAAGAGGTGATGAAAAAAAACTTGAAATAATGCATCATTACAACCAGAGGAAAGCTATAGTTCATGCGCTTGACCAACTAGTTGCGAACTCAAAAAAAAAAATTTATTTGCAAAGAGCACATGGTTTATTAGACGTAAGGCCCAATTTCAAATCCCAGTTCAGAGATTAAAACGAAAATATGAAAATATTTCTTCGACGTCTTTATTTCAGCAGATTTCTGGCAAAACCTCTGAGAGGAAATAAAATTGCCATAACGAATTTCTCAAAAAACTGTTGTTCGGAGACGACTCCCACCACTCATGTATAAAATTAACGCACACAACCTATGTGGTGTGGGAAGCAAGGTCGTAATCCTGATTGAAGACTGTATGAATTGCTCAGGAAGGGCTCATTTATTTTAGTTATCATTTTTTTTTTATTATACTAAATAAAAAAAACAACAAAACAAATGAATTTCTAATATTAAATATGAAATTGTGCTTACATTTTAAAGTTGGGTCATATTTGCCCAAAGGATCATAGGAAGGGCACATATCCAAAGGATGCAGACGGGTTAATATTTAATGCGCAATTTTGTTTTGATATTACTTTACATAACCAATCGTGTACGAGCAAATGGCAATACTAAAGACTTTATTTTTGTTAGAACAGACTTTCTGTATAAAGTTTCTATTATGATCGTTTCAATCAATTTAATTTGCGGTCTACAGTCTCTTCCAACGGGGTATTTCGAACATTGGCATGCCATAATAGTTGTCATTTACTTAGCCTATTTTGCCAAATCACCATATACAAAGACGGGTTTTTGAATAATCTGGAGTAGTTAGTAAGTGACCTTAATATTCATCGAAATACTAGATTTAACAAGGCTTATTTCTAAATGAATGAGTATGTAAATAAACAAAATTGTTGAATTTATCGCGATACGATAATCGACATGAGATCCATAATCGACATAAGTTCCAAAAGCATTCCAAATTTGTCGCTGTTTGGTGTGGATTTAGAATTGGCGGCTTTATAGAGGGGTCTTAACTTTCGACGACGAAATATGTAATTAGCTTGTATTGCATAACCTGGAACCAACGACATGCAATTTAAGCAAGGCGTCGCTACGGACCACAGAGTTCATGCCATATTATTTTGGATATTTTGTACTGGCGAATTAACACTATTTCTACCACGATTTTGTGTATCCCTATTTCTATCAAAAGGTGTCTTTTGACGCCTTTGCATTTGAATGCAAATGAATTATAGAAATAATTATTATCTAAAAATTATAACGGGGAATTCAGTGTACCGAAAATTTCTGACATTTTCGAAAACTTGCTGAACAGAATTTCATAGCATTTTCATGGCACAGCATTTCGCAGAAATTCCATGGCTTGATATAATAATACGAAGAGGAAAAATCTAAAAACAAATTATAATATGTTAGTATAGTTTCTTTATATTTTTTATTTCTTGCTGTAAGAAAAACCGTAAAGGTGTCAAAAGACACCTCATGGTAGAAATAGGTATATCACATAGGCATATACTGATCCAGAATGAGTTAGAGGAAAATGAAAATGCAAAATAAATTTAACAGTTATTAAAAGAATTTTCAAAACATTAACTGAGAAAAAAATTATGAAACTTTGAAATAAATTTCAAGTTAAAATTTTAAAAGACGACTTTTGACACCTTTGGAAGAAATAGTGTTCAGGATAGAATAGTGGTCTTCAAATTTATTTATTTTATTTATTTATTTATTATAATTTACATAGCACAACAAGATATGAATCTTATAATTGACAGTGCTATGTTAGGAATCATTAAGATTTAAAAAATTAACAGTGAAACAAAAATACATTAAACAATATAAAGAAAAAAAATTTAATATAAAGAAATTAAAAAAGTAAGTAAGTAAGTAAATAAGTGAATCGAAAATATTTAAAATAGAATATTAAAAAGTTATTATAAAAGAATATTAAAGTTAAAAAAGTTACCATTTGCAAAAATTAGTATAAAAAACTGGGAATAAAAATATATCCTATATAGAACTAAAAATAAATCTCAAATAGTAAAAAAATTTTCCTCATGAAAATAAATTGAATAACTCCTTCTTGAACGCGTTTGCATTGCCTAGATTCTGGATGTAATTTGGTAGGGAATTCCAAAGACTAGTGGTGTGTATAAGAAACTGTCTCTGAGATAAAAGAGTCCTAAATCTTTGCTGAATAATGTTCCTACCGCGGTAGGATCTAGCAAATTTAATTTGACAAAATAAATATTCCGGCCGTCCCGTGTAAATTACCTTATGAAGTAGAATAAGGCATCTAATTTTCAGGAGATTATCAAATTTTACATTAAGAATCCGGCAGGCCAAATGGGAAATGTGATCACGACGCCCCTTCTGAAAGACATATCTAGCTATGTTATTGAACGCCAAGTTAAGTCTACGTTTATCATCACAATCGCAGTTTGCGAAAATTTCACACCCATACAAAAGTACCGGAATTAAGTACGTTTTGGCAAGTTGCATACGAATGACAAAAGGAGTCGAATCAATAACAGTCCATAAGTTCCTAAGCATACTATAAATTCTACCTACAACTGCACCTATATGGTTAGACCACGATAAACTGCCATTAAAGACAATACCCAGATTTTTCGCAGATTTGACAAAGTCAATCTTATTTCCCCTGATGCATAATTCAGGCATGACAAATGATCTGTCTGTTCTCGAAAGTATAATACATTTAGACTTGGAGGGATTGATGCAAAGACCATTGGCCGAGGCTCAGTTGTCAATCCTTACCAAATCACTATTAATATAGTCCAAACAAGAATCAATATTCTCCCTTGGAGTACTAGTATAAAGCTGCATCGTCAGCATACATATGAACATTACAGTGAATCAAGACATCCGGTAAATCATTTATATACATACAAAATAACAGAGGGCCAAGTATTGACCCCTGGGGAACACCTCTACTAATATTAAGTGGATTTGAGATATTGCCATTAAGATGTACTTTTTGAAACCTATTCAGCAAATAAGAATAAATAAGATTACAGGCAGAATTTGAGAAAAAAAAAAGCTTTTGGAGCTTTTTCAAAAGAACTTCGTGATCGACTGTGTCAAAAGCCTTAGTGTGATCAAGCAGAACCAAAAACGCTACACTATTTTCATCTAGTTTCGACCTAATATCTTCTACAACATTTATTAGGGCTGTAGTACAACATCTACCTTTCATAAATCCTGACTGACTGAGGGTAAAGTAATGGTGACTCTCCAGGTAATCAGTGATCTGTCTGGCCATTATATTCTCCATTACCTTGGATAAAAAAGGGAGGATAGCAATTGGCCTGAACTCGTTGTTCGTTTTGGGAATGGGAATGATTTTTGCCAGTTTCCAATGTTCAGGAAAAGTAGATTTAGTCAGAACAGTATTGAACAAGTGAATAAAGTATGGTAAAAGTTTAGGAGTCAGAGCTTTCAAGAATAAAGGATTCAAATCATCAAAACTACCGTAGTAGTGGCAATGCGAAAAGGTCCCGGGAATCATGCGATTTGGACTTGTTAGACTTTCTCCTTTTGTGTTTTTTTAAGTGGCAGATGGTTGCATATAAGCCACAAATAAAACATCGACCCTAAAGACAACTTAACTTCTGCGTCGTTCAAATTCGGTCTGATTTTTGCAACACCAATCAGAGAAGCCATATATTCATAATTACAATATCATTACAACTATTCAATCAGGATTACGACCTAGCTTCTCATATTACTTATATTGAGTGTGTTAATTTTATAAATTAGTGCCAAGGACTTTAGTCTACAGACGACTTCGAACGATTGATTAGAGATTTCTTAAGATTTCTCTTAGAGATTTCGCCAAAAATTTGCTGAAAAGAAGTTACTGATGATATATTTTTAATATTCGTTTTGTGGAAGATACCTGGGTTTGGCCTCACGTCTAATAAACCAATACACTACCTCTTAGCCTAAGAAGACCTTATTTTCACTATACGACAAATATTGCCCATGAGATTCGAAGCGTATCTCATCCTCTTTTTGCAGATTTCCATTGTTCGATAAGTGATTGCCTTTATTATACAAGACCTGATTTAGGTAGAAGTTTAAAAAGTTGCATAAAAGAATTCTAGCATGAACATAAAAGAATTCCAGAACCCGAGGGTTCCTTGCTTTAATAGTCTTTTAAATCAAATTATTCAATAGGTTACGTTCATCTTACCACAAGGAGAATATTTAGTTCTACTGTAAAATTAATTAAATGCCGCCAATGTCGGTGTTTAAATTCAAATCATTTTACATACACTAAGCACCACTGAAATAATTCATATTCTTAGGGTAGCAAGAAATATAAATGAGAATAGTCAAATAAGTTTCTGAAAATAAAAACGTTTATTTATTATTTACAAAATCTTAAAACAAAAAAGGTCCGGGTTCGAATCCCAGGTCAGACATCAAAACGAAAAATATTTCTTCGGCGACTTCCTCTCAGCAGATTTCTGGCAAAGACTCTGAGAGTAAAAAAATTGCCATGAAAAGCTTCTCAAAAATCTGTCGTTCGGAGTCGACTTTAAACTGTAGGTCCCGCCACTCATGTATAAAAATTAACGCACACAACATAAGTGGTGTGAGAAGCTAGGTTGTAATCCTGACTGAAGGGTTGTAAAGGCCAATTATGTATATCAAGTATATTTTTTATAATAGAAAATTTAAAATTATAATGGGTGTTGACTCACTTATGGCACTCTGTGTATAAGAAATCAGTTGAGAAATTATGTATTTGTTCGTAATACTGGCCTCGATTTACAAATTAACTTTCATCACTTTATGATTAATAATTTTTGTGGCAGATCGGTTTATTATCACCAGAGCAAGGATTTTAATGCAAATGCAGTTTTAGTCAAAATCACTTTTGAAAACATATTTTTACGAATCGAAGAATTTGCACCAAAATTACTTCGATTTGTTGTTGCATGTTTTTGCATATTTTATAATAAATGCATATTTTGAATATTTTTCTTATAAATGCATATATTTAGCATATTTTACTATTTTATTGTATATTTAATTTTCTTTTGGAAATATTTTGATGACAATTGATCAAGTTTACATAAATCTCATTTTGCCTTCATTCAAATAATATTTTTGTTCGTTAAACTGCGTACACAAAATAAATTTTGTTCGCTATTTAAGGTATTCAATAGGAAAAATTTGCCTGTTCGTTAAATGCGTTGTTGGTAGTGTCGAATGGTCGTTAAATCGAAAAACTACTGTATAAATATCGCTATACTGGTATAATAAAAATTACGTACTTTCTCGTGATTGCTACTCTTAAACTACAACACCGATTTTGATCAAACTTAATATATACAGTGACGAGTGTTATGGTTTGGGGATGTTTAATATGGTAGCATGTTGGCCCTCTATATTTGGTAAATCATATATATATCATGCGAAAAAAAACATGTGCTTATCCCGAATAAGTAATTATTTTCCAACAGGATGGTGATCCGAAGCACACAGCAAAAATTGTAAAGATATGGGGTGGGAAATAAAATTTTCAATTGATGGAATGGCCGATACAAAGTCTCGACCTCTATCCGATTGAAAATCTTTGGTCATTCGTGAAAATCCGGCTCGGACAGTACGAAACAGCCCCAACAAACATGGTCAAACGTTGGGATCGTATCAAGCTATTTCTAATAAGGGTCTATGGCCAAAATATTGAAATTGGATTAGTTTCTTGAATTTTCTTGAAAAGTGCAAAATTGAGTTTATGTGGGTTATTTTCGTTTTTTCATTCAAACTCATTGAATTCATTTCATTAATTATTGTGTTTTACTGCTATTTGTTAAGAATAAAATAAAAAATTAAAATGGATTTCCTTTTTGGTATTTGCTTGTATGGTTTTGTTTTTGTGGATGACGAAACTCAGTATTGTGAACATGCACTCACTTCTGCTCGCCACTGTATATTCTATGGGGTGCGAGGAGTGTTTCTGTGTATTTTGAAGTTCATTCGTTTTTTGTGTTTTGCACCGTAACTCATTAACTACTGCACTGTGCTGTGTTTCGTTAAAGACGTTGGATCGTTAATCAGAGTGCAGTGGCGTTAATTAGACCGATACTGCACTGGTTTTGATTTTCTTCAAAAAGCAGTACAAAATAAAAGAAAAATTTGGGGCCAGCAATGCGGATCGGGCCAAACTCTCAAAAATATATAATTGCATGGAAACCAGAAAATAAAATTCGAAGGCAAAATAACGTTTGCCCGGTTCTGCTAGTTTATTTTCTTTATAACTTAACAATATCGTTTTATGTACCCTTAACATATGTAAATGAATTATTTAATTTTCCTTCAAAAAATACATTTAAAATGTTCCTTATAAATATAAAACTGTTACCTGAATTTAATTTTTTTTGTTTGTTTAATAAAAATGTTTCAAACAAACGATTTTTTATTACATATTTTTAACATTTTTAGTGCATATTATATGCGCATATTTTTAATTTTTTTATTACATGAAATTCCTCATTATCACTTACGTCTTTAACCACATAAATGGTAACGAAGGCGTATGAGTTATTTTGCATAATACGTATACGCTGTAGTGCACTGCTAGTGAGCAAAAGCAGTAGAACATTAACATCATGTAGTGACGAAACTTTTTTTCAATAGCTGTTGATGTAATAAACAGATTTGAAAACATAGTTTTGGCATTTGTCACTTTTAGACCTTCACCTCGAAAAAAATTTTAAATATTAAACTAAAAAATGGCGAAAGACAACTAATTGCCACAAGGAATACGTACATTATACCCCAATATTTTTTTCTCACAACCAAGAGAATGGAATGCATGAGTTTTGATCACTTATTATGTATTGTTTTGAAATTCGCTTAAATAATTGTCTATACTTTCATAATTTCGCTGAAAAACCTAACCGCATTGAGTGGATTTAATAACTCTTTGTTACAATGGAAGATATTATAGAATGCGTGGTTTTTCTTTTTGAAACACTATACAATAGCAATTGAAGTCGCCGTGGTCTAGTGGGTAGTGTGTTGGCTTATTAGACGAAAGGCCCGGGTTCGAATCCCAGGTCAGACATCAAAACGAAAAATATTTCTTCGGCGAGTTCCTCTCAGCAGATTTCTGGCAAAGACTCTGAGAGTAAAAATTGCCATGAAAAGCTCAAAAAAAATCTCTCAAAAAATCTGTCGTTCGGAGTCGACTTCAAACTGTAGGTCCCGCCAATCATGTATAAAATTAACGCACACAACATAAGTGGTGTGAGAAGCTAGGTCGTAATCCTGACTGAAGGGTTGTAATGGCCAATTATGTATGTTATGTTATGTATGTATACAATAGCACTACAATCAGAATGAAAATTAATTTTTATGAGTTTAAATTTTATTTTAACAAAATCTATACCTTCATTTGGCATTTCATATAACATTTGTAAATAAAATGTCAATTTTTCGAACAACAAACAATGGAAGTGTGATAATTTAATAAATAATTATGCCAATGAATGCAGATGTATTTATGTAAGGAAGGCTGATACATATTGCAACAAAGTAAAGCCCTATATTTCTCTAATTTTTTTTTTTTTCAATTTCATTGTCCAAAAGCAAAAAATTTTGGAAATAACATAAAATTTTAGAATCAGCTTAGATTTGTTCGAACTGGCCACCTTTGATACGAATTATGGCCTTCAAACGTTAGACAAAGCCATCACACGCTGTACGAAAGTGGCTCTGCGGTATTTTGGCCCATTCCCTGCGAAGCTCCGTCTTGAGGTGATCGACACTTTGGTATTTTTTAGTGAGAACCTTACTCTCCAAAATGCCCTAGGCGCAATAGTCCAATGGATTGAGAGCCGGAGATTTTGGTGGCCATTGTGTGGTAGAAATGTAGCGAGGAACCTCCTTTTTAAGCCATTCTTGGTTGACGTGTGCTGAGTGCGGTGTTGCTGAGTCTTGTTGGAATGTCCATGGTTTGTGGCCGAAATGTTTGTTTGCCGAGGGCTTCAATATTGTCTTTAAGATATTTTCCCGATAATATTCGGCATTTATTTTGACCTCACGGTCGATCAATACGAGCGGGGAGCAACCATCGGCGGCGCTTGAGTTCTAGGGGGCCAATCGTAGGTGTAAATTTTCAGCTGACCTCTTTGGCAAGTAAATCCGATCATTTTGTTTGTTCACAAACTGCATAATTTGGAATAGCTTCTCATCGAAGAAAACTAAATTCGGTAACTGGCCACATTCGTGAAATCGAAGTAACTCCTTGGCCCTTTCTAGCCTAACTTTTTTTTGTCTATCGGTGAGCTCTTGCACTTTTTGGAACTTCAATGGCTTTAGTCCAAGTTCATTTTTCAATATGTTTTGCATCCGTTCTCGCAATATGTTCAACTCATGAGCAATATTTCTACCACTGCGGCGTGGATTTCGATCATATCTGGCTTTCATTTTTCGGATCATTCCTGGTATTTCTTTTCTCCACTTTTTGAACGCGATGCAACACTACCAGCAGCACGGTAACGGGCAATGGTAAGAGAAACAAAAGATTTATTCACATTTAAATGCTGGAGGGCTCTAACGATAGCCACGAATAACTTTTTTTCTGAATGCGATAGATCAAAATGCTTTTGTAAGCTTGTAAATAATAAAATGAACTGTCACTGGAATAAATCTGTCAGCTGTTAGATGAGCGGCGTACAAATGTTAACAACCTGAAGTTGGTTGCAATACATATCAGCCACACTGTATATGCCTTTTTGCAACTACCTTCTCTAGCAACCGGCGTAGATATATAATAACAGTGCCAAGTATTTAATTGTTTTTTAATAAGCAAATGTTTTGCTAACGACAACAAATTTTTTTTTCCTTTTTTTGTGTTCTTTATTTGTGCTCCGTAAACATTTTTTAATCATCTTATTTAATGGTAATTACTTTCTTTCGTTTACATGCCAAATTTTAATTTCGTTTTCCTTTGTTTGGCTCTTAAGAAACAAATTTTAATGGCATTTAAATGACTTCTAATTGAAATAAAAATTAAGGACTTTAAAAAATATCTTATAAAAATCCTTCAATTGAATCTAGAGTCAATGGATAACTTTGATGGAAACTGTTTCGTTTTGTTATATGTTTAATGGATAATTAAATACAAATAAATTTGTATTTTAGAAAGTGAAAGATATTCAAAAATTATTGAAGATTTATTTAAAGAATAATTTCACGTGCTCAAAATTACTTGAAGACGATTACTATAGACCGTCTTATATTCTGCTACTCAAAGGGATCAAGTAATTTTTGTTTTCCTTAGACGTTCAATGAATTTCCACTAAAATTTGTGATTATAAGAGTTTAGTATTGCCTTGCCAAAGTGTGAGAATTATGCAAAAATTATAAACACATGGTCAAACTCTCCGGAATTTAGTTGGTTGTGTGTCGGCTTATTAGACGTAAGACCGCGATTCAAACCATAGGTTGGCCATCTCCAACAAAATAAAATATGAAAACAAATATTTCTTCTGAATAGGTTTCTGGTGAAATCCTGTGTCGTTCAGAGTCAACCTTAAAATTTTCTTACACAACATAAGTGGTGGGAGAAATTAGATCGTTTGCCTGACTAAAGATTTGTAATGACCGATTATATACGCCTATAATATTCAAAAAACAAAATGAAGAATCAAAAAATCTTCATTTTATTTTATTTTATTTACTAGGGTAACGAAGTTTTCATTTTAAAATTTTGCACAAAAAAAATGCAATGCAAGTAGGAACTCTTCCCTCGACCTCTCATCCTTAATATAAAGTGACATTAAAAGGGCTAGTATTTTGTGTACCCCAGTTGGATTCCTAATCGCACCTAAGGATAGTCAACAATTGTTCATTTGAGTTTGCCATATTAAATAGACTGCAGGAGTGTACTGTGATGTAAACATTAGTTTGGAACATTTGGAATTTACTGAGGAAATAATAAATAAGAGATGGAAATCACCAAAAGTTCGAAAGAATTATGAGTTCGTTAATGTTAATTATTTCCGACGAGGCAATGCACCCAATTATACAGCTGCTAATATGAAGATGTAATTTGCCGCCCAAAAAACCACAGACTTTTGCATAAAGTACCGACATGACTCCAAGAGAGTATTTAGATCATTTCGACAAAAGTCAACTGAAAAGCTTCCTCATAAGTTAAATGTTGCTTAACAAATCACACACATTCAATGTCAACTGGGTTAAATTGTGGGGCTTGGCTTTACGGGCCTTTAAAATTTAAATTTACGCTGATTTCTTCTTGGGAATACCTAAACCCTTGCGATGCAATATATAGAGTCGCCAGAAATTATTTTTACAAATTATGACTTAAAATTTATAATTTTTTAGAAGTCCACTGTAAATGTTTCACTTTTGCCTACTGTACTTAAAGTGAAAAGAAATATTATTTAGCAAATCTTAATTTTACGACGATTTCATCATAAAGAATACAAAAAATAAAATTTTAATTTGAACTACTGTAAATAATACTGTGGGTTACAGTGACTTCGAAAACCTTTGTTTTTTAATCTGAAAAAACTTTTATTCTTCCTCAATGCTATGGTGCTACAACAGCCAATAAATATAACACAACTAGCTTGACCCCGGTGTGCTTCGCAACTCCAATCGATATCTATATATGTATATATATAAATTAATGTGTGTTTATTTGTTTGTGTGTTTGTTTGTGTATTTGTTTGCGGGTTTTTTGTTGGAAGCCTATTGACGGCTAAATGGCTAGACTGATTTTCTTGAAATGTTCACAGTACCTTTGGTAGTCTCTCTCCTTCTACACGTGCATCACGTTGATCTGGTGTCTTCGCAGCTCTAGATGTTGATGCTCGTAGTCTCTTTCCTTTTGGGCGTACATTGCGTTGATTCGGCGTCTCTTAAGTTCATTATCTTGATGATTGGGATCGTTTTCTTCTGACACGTGCATTACGTTGATCTGGTGTCTCCGCAGCTCTAGAAGTTATTGCTTACATCCTCTCTCTCCTTCTACACGTGCATCACATTGATCTGGTGCCTCCGCAGCTCTAGATGTTGATGCTCGTAGTCTCTCTCCTTCTAATCATGCATCGCATTGATCCGGCATCTCATCAGCTTTTGACCTGGATGAATGGGATCGTTTTCTTTTAAGACGTACATCACGTTGATTAGGTGTCTCAGCAACTCTAGATGACGACGCTCGTAGTCTACACATACATCTCGTTGATTTGGTGTTTCTGCAGCTACTGCTCTTTGCAATCGTATTCTTTCCCTTTCTAAACACTCATCACGTTGAACTGGAGCCTCAGCAGCTCAAGATGTGGATACTCTAGACCTTTCAACACTCAGACGAATATCACATTCTTCGGGAGTTTCGTCGGCCCTTTTTAATTGTAAATTAAATGCATTTTTGATGCGTTTAGAAAGCGAATATTTTTTAGGTGGCATTTTTTTGTTTTTAATTTCTCACAATTTGATCACTTGCAAAATAAATGTTTAACTTGTTTAGAATCTGGGATTCAAATAATTTGTGAAAAAGATTGTAAGCACTATTTAAGTACTTCCTTTCAATAGGCAAATATGCCATATTAGGTCAAATTTTTTTATTGTTAAGATAAAAAATTTTGGGCAATAGAAAATATTTAGGATGACCATAAAGGGTTCGTCTGTATCATATAAGCACACGTAACAATTGGTTCTTTAAAAAAGTATATAGATATAGTCTGTGTCTACTGTTAATGGTACCTAAGTTACATACTTATGCCCCTCTATAATATAGAGGGCCAACATGCCACCATATTAAGCATCCGCAACCAATTATATTTTCGCTGCCATGTTTAATAGTTTGCTTCACATAGAATCCTTGAACACGTTCCCCGGGTCTACGATAATAGTATTTATTGGAACGTGTTATCCATCTGATTGGAAACTTGTTATCTAGTCGGATGAGTCTAAATGTAACCACTTTTAGCAAGATGGAAAGCAGTACTGCTAGCGCAGGTCCAGGGAACGTGTTCAAGGATACCATATGAAGCAAACTGTTAAATATAGCGGTGAAAATGTAATGGTTTGGGGATGCTTAATATGGTGGCATGTTGGCCCTCTATATTTGGTAGATGGTATCATGCGATAAAAGACTATCTGAAGATTCTGCAAACCCATCTTCCGAATTTTATAGACAAATGTGCTTATCCTGAATAAGAAATTATTTACCAACAGGATGGTGATCCGAAGCACACAGCTAAAATTCTAAAGATATGGGTTGGGAAATAAAATTTTAAGTTGATAGAACGGCCGGCACAAAGTCCCGACCGCAATCCGATTGAAAATCTTTGGCCATTCATGAAAAACCGGCTCGGAGAGTACGAAACAGCCCCAACAAACATGGCCAAACTTTGGGATCGTATAAATGCGAAATGGAATCGAATTCCGAAAGATGTTATTGATCATTTGGTAGAAAGCATCTCAAACCGCGTAAATCAAGCTATTTCTAATAAGGGTCTATGGACAAAATATTGAAATTGGGTTAGTTTCTTGAATTTTCTTGGAACGTGCAAAAGTGAGTTTATGTGGGTTATTCTCGTTTTTTCATTCAAACTCATTGAATCCATTTCATTAATTATTGTTTTTTACTGCTATTTGTTAAGAATAAAATAAAGAATTAAAATTAATTTTTTTTTTTGTATTTGCTTGTATGGTTTTGTTTTTGTGGATGACGAAACTCAGTATTGTGAACATGCACTCACTTCTGCTCGTCACTGTATATTATAAATCTTTCTGTAAGTCTGTTTTTTTGTTTGTTAGCCAATCACGCCTGAACCGATTTTCTTGAAATTTGGAATATAGATCGGACTTTTGTCGGTTGTTGCAGGTTATAGGCTATAAATTTTTTTTTTAAAATTTTGACCAAGAGGGGAGAAAAAATGGGACAAATGGGAATAAGTAATTTTTTACGATTTAGCTAGGTTAAGTTTCCCAAAGGTTTGTTGGTTTGTTCGTTAGCCAATCACGCCTGGACGGATTTTCTTGAAATTTGGGATATAGATCGAGCTTTTGTCGGTGCAGAATATAGGCCGTAAATATAGCTAAATAATAGCTATTGGAGGGGTTCAGTTTATAAAGTTAAAGCAAAAGGGGTCTAAAAAAGGGGACAGGGGTGAAAAACGGGAAAATTGAGTGCATTTATATTAAGGACATACATACATACATAATTGGCCATTACAACCCTTCAGTCAGGATTACGACCTAGCTTCTCACACCACTTATGTTGTGTGCGTTAATTTTATACATGAGTGGCGGGACCTACAGTTTAAAGTCGACTCCGAACGACAGATTTTTGAGAAGCTTTTCATGGCAATTTTTACTCTCAGAGTCTTTGCCAGAAATCTGCTGAGAGGAAGTCGCCGAAGAAATATTTTTCGTTTTGATGTCTGACCGGGGATTCGAACCCGGGCCTTTTGTCTATTAAGCCAACACACTACCCAATAGACCACGGCGACTTCAAGGACATAGGGTATTAAAAAAACTGGGTTGTTTGTTAAACCGGTCAACTACAAATAACCACTGTTTTTTTAATTTTAAAACATTTTTCATTTTAGAAATTACTGCCAACTACATAACCCGCTCAAGGCCGGGTACAATCTGCTAGTGATATAATAAAACAAGTATTCGAATGAACAGTCAATAAACATGACTTATTTTCTGTCTAAGAATTCATATAAAAATAAAGTCCATTTATTTTCCTTACCCGAAATGTTCAGATGTTTGTCAAAGATTCTAAATTCTAGCTCTAATAGTTTTCCATGTACACGAACTTTTACATCATATTTATATTGGATGGTTCCGCTCTTATTGCTAGTCCGGCAATTTTTTTTCACAAATTATTCATATGGATTTCAGTGTTGTTTGTGTACTATTTGATGATTTAAACTATAATGATTTCCCAAATATAAGAAATTTTGAATAGTCAGTCGGTTTTTGCTTAAAATATTCATATTGATATTAAAGTGGATTCGACAATATTTTAAATCTTTAAGATGAGATGACACGCCCATTAGAAGCAAGTCTGCCCAATTTTTTTCGTATAGATGTTAAAGTTGTCCCTACAAAATTTGAGGAATTTAGCTTTTGCAGTTTATGAGACATCCCACATTAAATACTTATTGGGTATGTGGGCGTGGCACCTTGCATACTTGAAAGTTTGAAATAAAAAGTAGTCTTTAGTTCCTTCCGGACATACAGGATGGTACAGTAAAAATTTCCAGAAAATCGGTCCGGCCAATTCATATGCTAGTCAGTCCATTGCTAGTCGGTCCACTTTTGTCTTACGTATTCATATTGATATTAAAGTGGCTTCGAAAACATTTTATGAGCCCAACTGTTATATATCCTTAGATATATTAATTTAATATTTTTCATATGGTAAGTGATACGCCCACTATAGCCATTCCGCCCATTTTGTTTATATAAACATTAAAGTCGTCCGTACAAAATTTGAGGACTCTAGTTGTTTGGAGTTCATGAGATATGCGATAAAAAATACTTTTGAGTATGTGGGCGTGGCACCTCGCTTACTTTAAATTTTAAAATAAAAATTAGCCTATAGTTCCTACCAGACATACAGGAAGGTACTGTTAAAATTTCAAGAAAATTTCATTTCATTTCAAAAAATTTCCAAAGCTTACAAATTAAAGCCAAAGAGATGCCTGAATAATGTAAAAAACAAAAAAATAATATAAAAAGAATACGAAAAGAATACACAATAACTTATGACCCAATTTAATATGTTCGTTTATTCGTATATGTTGATCATGTCATGTAATAATCTTGATATTCTTGGCAGTTTCCAAATTGCGAGAGAGATTTTATGCTAATTTAAATGGCAACATACTGTGCAAACAAATTGATTTAGCATTACGTACTGTTGTCTGTACTCGTATGCAGTCGAAAATATTAAAGAAATTATTCTAAGAATTAAAGAAAAAAGAAATTTAATTTAATAAGGAAGTGAAGGAATACAAAAGAGGAATTGTAGAGTAAAGCTTTAATCGAATTATTTCCAGCAGTTTAAACACGGCTTTAATACAATGCCAGATGCAAGACATCAAATATTCGAACACGTTTTAAGGGGGAACATAATTTTTGTTATTGTATTGCAAAGAAAAAGAACAAAAAAAAAATCGGGGGAAAAGGCAAAAATGGCTGCTCAATAGAAGATTTTGACAGTCTTAATATAAAAACAATATAGTTCGGGCGAGAAAAGTTGTCATTTTTATCTTTTCTTTTTCTCCTGTTTCTAAAAGCGTTTCCGAAATGCACATCTACGTGAGACTTTGTCACTTTTTTCGTGCATTCACAGGATGAAATTTTCTTTCAGTAACACAAAGCTAAGGAGCAAGAGACATAACCAAAGGAATACAAATGATTGTAGACGAAATTGCTGTTCAAATGGCTGATGGCTGTCTGATTATGAGGGTGGTAACCATAATGCAGAAAAATAATTTTATGCTTATACGTACACAGTATTTAGATTAAGAAGATTACTACGAAAGCCTTACAATCAAAATCCGGTAGTGAGTTACTAAAAGTTATTAAAAATTTTCTGTGGAAAATATTTTTCCTATGATTTGCCCAGATCTACAGCAACTTATTAACACTAAACCTACCGATACTTCACGTATTCCTATTCCTACCAAAGGGGGTCAAATGACCACTTGCGTTATTTAAGGTAGATTACATTTACTTCTCGTTAAAAAAAAAATTAACATGAGAGGAGTAAATCTAGGAAAACACATTCGATGTATTTTGTAATAAAAGTCGTAAAGGTAAATGGCGATGTGAAAATGTTATTTTCAAGAAATTCTGACAAGAAATTCAAAATGGGTAGGTTTAGTTTTAGGTAGGTTTAGTGTTAGGTAGGTTTAGCGTTAGGTAGGTTTAGTGTTAATACAATTTTACAAAATCATACGCAATTTTTTACACATCTGCAGCGGACTGCTGTGGTTTTTGCCTTCGAACAAGAATAATTCTAACGGAAACAAATTGTACAATTTCATTTATAGATTAATTCATATCACTTTCACAAGATATGATATACGCCGTTTGACAGGTAGCAGCGTCCTGTTGAAGCTACATGTCGTTACTGTTCAGATCATTCAATTCAGGGCAAAAAAGTTCTGGCCGTATGTCGATGGTGGCTTTAAGATTTTTACAATCCATACATGCATACATAATTTGGCTTACTGAGGAAGGCAGATCATTCCTGTGCCACTTATGTTGTGTATGTTAATCTTATACATCATAAAAGCAATCCAAAGGCCTTAAACGAAACACTATTTCTAAACCAGAGTAACTCTTCTGGAAAGAATGTTGTTACAAAATTGATTTTGTAAAAAATCTCGATTGTTGAGCATGCCTTATTACAAGTTACGGTGTCTTTTTTTTATAAAACCAGCACTCAGGAGATGACCCCTATTCATGCAGCGCATTGGGCAGGTTTTTTAGGAAAGGTGGAAAGAGAGAAGGAAGATGCGATCGGTAAGAAAACGAGATGCTGTTGGTGACTATTAAATGGCCAGTGCTATACCTTTACCAATACACAGTCTACACCAATCGTTCACAAGAAGTCCGCAGATTCTCACTCCACTTATGTTGTGTTTATTAATTTTATGCAGATGTAGCATGACATACAGTTTAAAGTCGACTCCGAACGACAGTTTATTGAGAAACAAAAAGAGAAGAAATTACCGAAAATATATTTTTTGTACTTTTTAATTTCTGATGTCTGGCCTGGGACTCGGACTCTGGCTTTATGTCTAATAAGCCAGCACACTACCTACTAGACGACGGCGACCCCCAAATAAATATCATGAACGTTTTGCTGATTACTTTTTCGAATTTCCCTTTAACGCATAGCAAACTTCGTCATTTCAAAGGAAATAACGACTGATGATGCTGTCAACTGAACCAAACTGTCTATTTTAATGGATGTAATGATCGTCGTTAAAGGTCGCAGTAGTCTAGTAGGTAGTGTGATGGCTTATTAGACGTAAAGCAAGGGCTTGAGTCCCCAGGCCAGACATCAAAATAAAATACAAAAAGTATTTATTCGGCGATTTCCACTCAGCAGATTTCTGGCAAAAACTCTGAAAGTAAATAAAAATTGCCATGAAAAGTTTCTCAAAAATTTGTCGTTCGGAGTCAACTTTAAACTGTTGATCCCGCCACTTATGAATAAAAATTAACAAACACAACATAAGTAGTATGGGAAACTATGTTAATAAACCTGACTGAAGGGTTGTAATGACCAATTATGTATGAATGATCGTCATAGTCTAGCAGGTAGTATTGTTGGCTTGTTAGACGTAAGGCCACGATTCAAACCCCAGGTCAGACATCAAAACGAAAATATAAAAAAAAATATTTCTTGGGTGACTTCCTTTCTGTAGATTTTTGGCAAAAACTCAAAGAATCCCGCCAGTTATGTATAAAAATTAACACACACAACATAAGTAGTGTGAGAAACTAGGTTAATAATCCTGACTGAAAGGTTGTAATGACCAATTTTGTATGAATGATCGTCATAGTCTAGCAGGTAGTATTGTTGGCTTGTTAGACATAAGGCCACGGTTCAAACCCCAGGTCAGACATCAAAACGAAAATATAAAAAAAAAGAATATTTCTTGGGTGATTTCCTTTCTTTCAAAGATTAAATGAAATTGCAAAGAAAAGTTTCTTAAAATTTTTAATTTTCCGCAAGCGCCGGACAATGACAGAGAAGATGTTGTCTCTTGTCTTTTTAACAGTCCACACAGTAGTCTTGGACTATCTTAGATGTGATGTACATATTCACATGGAATCTTGTTTACTACTTCCTGTTGGTAAACATACATACATTGCAGACACTATATGTATACTTTGATACAGGATTCGCACAACAGCAGTTTTCATAGCCTTTATTACAACCTGAATAATTCTACAGTAAACGGATGGTGTGGGACACAATTTCACATTCAGTTGTTCTGATAATGCTTGCACATCCGATTCTGTTGTCTAAGCCATAATATCGGAAGAATCATTCTAGTGCCTTCACTCGATATCACATGGTCGATAGATGTGTTCACTAGGGATGCCAAACGGGATCGATTTTTAAAAATCCCGGGATTCAGGATTTTGTAAATCCCGATTATGAAATCCCGGGACATTTTGGAATAATTCGGGATCGAAAAGCTCCGAAAAATCATGGAAAAAATCGAAGTTTTCTCTTAATAATAAAAATATTTTGTTAACAAAATCATTTGTATTCCAATTATGTATATCGGAATTATAAGTCATTAAAAATAAAATATAAAAAAAGCAAAAGAAAATCTAACAAAAAACTTTAATTAACAAAAATAAAAATTATTCATAAATATGCAAATGCATTAGTTTTAAGAAAATTATTTGGATTCCAACAAAAAGATTTAAGATTTAACAAATTTTGTTGTCAGCATACCCTACCGTTGAAAGATAGTTCCAAGATAGCTGTATACAGCTTGTAAATATTCACTTCTACCAACTCCTGATGTAAACAAATTTTTTCTTTGGACAGTTGAGTATCTAAACTAGATACCCTTTTAATTCGTTTTATAGGGTTTTGCAGTCTTCGATGCCATCAAATAAGTTTTAGCACTGGAAGTAGGGTTTTTCTCATCTGAGATGGTATTATCGAAGTCAAGTGATATAGAATTTTTTTCAGGATCTTTTGTAGGTCAAAACTCCTATGAATTCACAATCCCGAAAATCCCGGGATAATTTTTTAAAATTTCTGGGATTCGGGATTTTGTGAATCCCGAAAATCCCGGGATTCGGGATTTTGTAAATCCTGAAAATCCGGGTTTTCGGGATTTTGTGAATCCCGAAAATCTCGGGATTCGGCATTTCCCGATTGGCATCCCTAATGTTCACACATGCATACATAATTGATCATTACAACACTTCAGTTAGACTTACGCTCTAGCTTATCACACTACATATGTTTTATGCCTTAATTTTATACACCAGGGGCGGGACTAATTTTTTATTCGCTGGATTTCACAGGTGTTTGTTAATTAAACATAAAACATAAAAAATTTCTAAATTTTTTATTTTTAAACTCTCGGAAATAGCTACCATCCTACATTTAATTTTCGTTTTTATCAAAGCGATATTTCTATTAAGGATGTGATGCTTTAAATGTCATAAAAGTACCTTTCAAATTTACTTCCTTATTGAGCACACATATGTATACACATTGTTATTTAAATTTCAATACGTTTTCACACACACACACATTTAGAGGCATCTATACATGCTTATATACTCACTTTCTCGTATGAGTTTTTCTTCTCTGACATGTTAATACTCGTAAATGTATATTAAAATTTACTGTCAGCAAAAAGTCTCACAGAAGGATTCTTATAAATTTACTTCTCTCTTCTTCTTCTTTTTTTTTTAAGCATAATTTTAAAAAATATTTGATTTATGATTTTCTCCTTCCTTTTTTGCTTAACATCTGTATTTTAAAATACAAATTCACATACATTCATACGCACTCGCACGAAAGCTTATCATTAAATATTTGTTAAAGGAAGTAATGTATGCTGCGAGGGGGAGAGCATGTGCGACTGTGTTTTCAAACATATGGGTTACCAGAATTAGATTTTTTTTTTATAGAATTTTGTTATCATAAATGAATGAATGAAGAATATTTAAAACATTATTTTATAGGCTTCCAAATATTATACAATATACAGGAAACGATTGAATTTAAAAGCAACGGGAATAGGAAGTTTAATAAAAGAAAATTCCTTGCACACTTGGCTATATTCGTTAATATGAGTTAGTCAAATGAAGAAAAAAGGGAACAAAACAAAAAAAAAGTTTTTTTTTTCATTATTTTATTATTTTCAATATTTCCTGATTTAAATCTAGTGAGTGAAAATGTAAATAGAGTTAAGGATCTTCATACTGCAACACATACATACATAACATACATAACTGGCCATTACAACCCTTCAGTCAGGATTACGACCTAGCTTCTCACACCACTTATGTTGTGTGCGTTAATTTTATACAAGGGTGGCGGGATCTACAGTTTAAAGTCGACTCCGAACGACAGATTTTTGAGAAGCTTCTCATGGCAATTTTTATTCTCAGAATCAAATTATTCTCAGAGTCACCGAAAAAGTATTTTCATATTTTCGTTTTGATGTCTGACCTGGGATTCGAACTTCTTGCTTATTTTCAAAGAAAAATGGACCAGTGGCTCGTTTTGGATGCGTGAGGGTTTTCAATGCATGCGTGCGGCAATTTTGCTTACATACCCACCAAGATCAAAATGAGCTTCATCTGAAAAGACGATTTTTTTTGCCAAAATAGGCATCTTCTGAAAGTCGATCGCAGGCCCACTTAGCGAAGCGAATACGCATTGTATGGTCAATATTCATTAAGCGGAAGGATAAGACTAATTAACTGTCAAATCAGACATGAGCCAAGTGTTACCATTCACGAAATAAGCACTAGTTGAAAAAAAAACGTTAGATGGCGGAGGCGATACACGAATGGTTAAACCTACAGTAGACTCCGAATGACTAATTTCAAAGGAACATTTTTTAATAATTTTGAAGAAATATTTTCTTTTATTTTGTTTTGTTTGAGATATTTGGCTTGGGATTTAAACAGTGGCCTCACGCCTATTAGACTACGGCTACTGAAGAAAAACCCACAAGTAAAAGTTCAGTGAAGAATCTTGGTGGTCAATTCACATTACTCCCTTACCTTTAAATTCTTCCTACAGAACATCTATGTGGTATGAGATGTAGGGTACGTATCACCAGTTTTTATCAAGAAGTTTTTAATCATAGTGCTTGTAGTTGATAGCAAAGACAAGACCACCGTCATTCCCAAATAAATATAAACTAATAACACAGCCATCTATTTTGGATGTCTTGAGTATTGATATCGTAGCAAATTAAACAATTTTATTTGATGGTGTACCCATCAAGAAGTGAACGTAATTTTTTAATCACTGTTCTTTAAAACAGTGAGTCGACACACACCATCTTTTTATCGACTATAAGGCTGCTTTCGATAGCCTCATGAGGAATCGTATTTTTGCCGCAATATCTGAGCTCGGTATACCTGAGCTCGGTAGCTAATAATGCTATGCAGAATGGCGTTGAGCATTTCCTGCAGCTCCGTCCAGTAGGAATGGACCTCTCCGAACCTTTTCTTACCGTGCAAGATTTCAGATAAGGCGATCCGTTATCATGCGACCTCTTCAACTTCGTCATGTTCTGCGAAAAGCGGGCTTGCATTTCAATGGCATTATTTTTCAAAAAAACGCTGCGAACGCTGACGACATCGGCATCATAGGTCGCATCAAACGAGATGTCACTACTGCCTTTAGTGCTATTGAACGGGAGTCTAAGAAGATGGATCTGGCGGCAAAGGAGGGCAAAACGAAGTATATATTATTAACAGGTAGAGCCGTGTGGCGTATTGATTCTCAAATTACGGCCGATAACTATACTTTAGATACAGTCAAGGAATTCATTTATCTTGACTCCACCTCTTGCCAACAGGTGCTACTATGGTCTCAATAGGCAAATGAGTAGCAGAGAGCTCTCTCGTAAGACGAGACTAATTTTCTACAAGATGCTCATCCTACCCGTGCTAGCATGGACCCTATTAAGAACTGATGCAGCTGCCATGAGAATATTCCAGAGAAAAGTCCTACCTAAGATCTTCGCTCCAGTGCGAGTTGGCGATGAATTTCGCATCCAATTCAACAGGAAGCTGTATGAACTCCTCAACTACATGGACGTAATACAGCGTATTAATACCCAGCGGCTGCGTTGACCCGTCCAAGTCGTTCGAATGGAGGAGGATGCTCCGGCAAGTTGGGTATTTGGTGCGGGGATCTGCGTAAGTCGGCGACGTTGTATCCGTTGGAATGATCAAATCGAGGACCATCTAGAGTAGGCGCGCAAGAAGAAACAGAGGCGCCTGGAAGAATGTGTTGCGACAGGCCGAAATCTGTAAATCAGGTTGTTATGGCCAATTAAGTAAGTAAGTAATATCGTTGAAATTTTATTTACTGCCAGAAATCTGCTGAAAGGCATTATTCTTCGCTTTATTAGAGAGGTTTGAGCGCGAGGCCTAATGTCTAATAAGCCAGCCAACTACTTACTAGACTACAGCGATTTATTTTGCTTTGTATTAAGATAAGTCTTTCTTTCTTACCTATACGTATGGAAACCACCATATGTTTATATGATGTCAACATTAATAAAATGCAGTAAAATTTTTGATATTTAAAAAAAAAAATCTCTGAAGTTCAAGCAGAATAAACAAAATTTCGTCATGAACTTATTTCAAGTGCATATGACGACAACATAAATAAATAAAGAAAGTGGCATATTTGATAACTTTTAATTTATTTAAGAAACTACAAACAAATACATACCAAAATAAGAAAAAAACCAATTTAATATTTAAATAAACTTTACAGAAGACATTACTTGCTTGCTATTGGCAGAATTTCTACTTGAATTTCTTTATAATTGATTTGCATTCATTTTCATTTTCATTTTATTAAGTCCTGAGGAACTTTTAAATTATTTTCATAACAAATATAAGAGAACATTTAAATTTTGTAGGATTTAAGCCAAGTAACTACAAAAAACACATAGTTTTCCTCTCAGGTTATAAAAAATATTTCTTAAGATTTATTTCAGTTACACTAAACGAAATGGAACTAAACTAAACTAAACTACTATTTGTTATAAATTTTATTGTTTTGTTTATAGCATTTAAAGTAAGTATTTAGAAATGTGCCAAGTAAAGTTATAAAACTTTTACTTTTTTTTTTCGTTCCCATTTCTTCTGCTTCACACCATTTATGGTGTAATAAACATTATTCCCCTGGTTTTACTGTCCAACTCATTTTGTAGTTCTTGTTATTACTTTTCATTTGCTTAGAAGATATCGTAAGTAAACGTATGAAATTCTTTTGCCACAAATAAAATGTAAATATTTACACAATATTTGTCTTTAGTTTAGATTTTTATTACGCAAATGAATACTTCATTTCGAGTGTATTTGCCCGTTGCTAAGTGGGTGTATAAAGAAAATATATGTGATTAGTTTAGTTTAATTAAAAGATACCCTGCATACAAATAAGTTTAAGTAGAGTTAAAGTTTAAATTGTCTAAAAACAAAATTGGACAAATAATATTTCATTTCATAAAAGTTTTATTAAACTTTTATTTACTAGATGACCCGTGTGAATATTTCGTCTTGTTACTTATAATTTTTGTAACATAAAATGAAAATAATTAATAGAAATTTTATTGAGAGTATTAAAATATTAGAAATCATAATATCATCATACATATTTACATACATATGTTTAAATGCTTCTTTGGATACAATGTTAAAGGTAATAATGGCATGATCATCGTTAACTTTTTGCCCGTACGAATCCTTAATACAAACAAAAATATCTTTAAACGTACGCACTCGAGAAAAAGCCACGTATAACTAACTGCCCATGTGAAAACACCGATTCTGGTAAATACAATTCTACTTTTTGAAAGGTTTGACCTTGTGCTTTGTTTATCGTCATAGCAAATGCAGCTTTCAGAGGAAAAGGCACGTTTGGATCAGACGGTGTAAGGTTGATTCGGGGTATGAGTACAGTTTTATCGGTATGAATAAATTTTACTGATATGATGTGCTCTCCAAAGTTTGTTGCGATTAGCCTGGTACCATTTATTAACCCCTCTTTAGCTTTAAGATTTCTGATTAACATTATAATTGCATTTGTCTTTTCAAATTCACGTTATTTATATCCTTACGTCGCACGTTATTTTTCTTCTTATTTTTCTTAAAACCTTTTTAGCAAATAGCGTTATTGCCAGAATGGATTTTAATTATGTAGAACTGCATTACTATTAAGCTAATCATAATCATAATGACAACAGTATTATCATGCAGTTCTATATAAAATATAATTTTAATCAATGAAAATATTCATTTTTCAATTTCTAATTATTTTTCGTCATTAGTATATATATATAGATTAGATATAAGCGTTAAAATGTGATATCATTCATTAAATTTGACACGGTGGATGGGAGATATTTGCTACCGACAAAAAAAGTGCTTTAGAAATAATATGTTTTATTTTTAGAAAAGATTTTCCTACATAACTGGAATAATGGGTTGTCATCTGTCGGTTTCAACCTGCATAAACATTCCACATGTAATTATAGTAGCGAAAGATTTGAGTCCGATATCAGAGTCTCCAGAAATAGCTTGAGAATAATAACAATTGTTGATTCAAAGAAATGTTCGTTCAGAAAAGGAAAAGTTTCATGACCAATGCATACACGAAATACCGTGAAAAATAAAGCTGTGCGGCGTTAATGTATATCAGTAGACAACATTTCAACAAGAATTTATTCTTCTGCGCTCTATTTTGAATTCAACAGAGTTTGAGAGGCATTTTAGAGAAATCCTATACAGAAATCCCATACAAGTAAATACGGCATCTTACCTACACCTATAGAAACCCTATCCTTCACTTGTTTTATCGATTATTTAGACGGCACTGACTTCCAGAGATGGTCATAGTATTATGTGATATGTGATGGTATCGTTAGGTAACCAATCTCAATTAGGATTTAGTGTTGGACTAAGTTGTATGCCCCTGATTTGGTGTTGTCATCGACTGAAAGTAGAATTAACCAAACGTAAAGGAATATACGTTCGTTTTTAGATTATGGAAAACGATTCAAATAGTTATCAAAATACCATTACAATTCGGTAATTGCAAACATTGCTTGTCATGTTCTAAAAATGAACGTACGTCCCGTGAACGTTTTTCTAACTCTACCTTCAGTTGATGACAACGATACAATGTACATTACAAGTACTCAAAGGGATTACGTAGATATTTATCCGAGGTCTGGAGAATCTTGACTGCGTAGACGCTATTTGGCTTCTGACTCACAGACAATGTGACTTACAGCGAAAACTGTATTCCGCACAAATAGAATCAATTAATTGAGCTTTTCCGAATTCAAACCGATATTACAATTTTCAACCAATTGAATATTAGAAGTCTTGACATGTCTCTTGAAACTCCTAATTGAAAACTTTAACTCGAATGTATTGGAGATGTCTGTACAGAAGGCGATAGAGGAGATATCCGCGCACGTACAAGACTACTTTGCCAAATTGGAGAAAGGAGCGCGGACTTCAACGACATACATACAGGGTGGCTGATATATAATGCAACAAAGCCCAATATTTATTTAATTTTTTTTTATTTATTGTTCAAAAGTAAAAAATGTGGAAATAACATCAAATTTTAGAATCAGTTTAGATTTGTTCGAATTGGCCACCTTTGGCATGAATTATGGCCTTCAAACGGCCGACAAAGCCATCACAGGCAAAACATATTTGCCTGCCCAGGGCTTTAATACTGTCTTTAAGACATTTTTCCGATAATATTCGGCATTTATTTTGACCCCACGGTCATTTCATTTTAATTAATTTTTAATTTTTTTTCCTTCTTCACTATGGAAAAAATTGCATTCACTTTAATGCATCGAAATCGGAATCACTTTGTAATGCCTAAGTCTGTAGAGTGTTAAAACAAACGCTTCTGCTCATTATAAACGAAGATAAACATTTTTTTTTTTTTTTAAACAATTTTAATTAAAAATGTTTTTTAAAACTAAAAAGTCGTTCATAAAAACAATACGATCAAGATAAGGTAGATAATTTATGTATTAACTTTCTAGTACAGCAATCAAGATAGTACAACGAGCAAAATTAAAATGTTTTGTGAAACTAAAAGTTTTAATAAGCTTAAGATGCTGGGAACAAAAACAAAAAAAAAACAACGAAAAAATTAAACACAAATGAAAACAATTAAGAGAGTTATTTATTGTCTTTAAATCCAATTTTTTTTGTGGTTGCGTTTATAACGCTTTAATTGCTTTTAAATGAAATTTCTACCACTCGAATTGAACTCAGACAATTATTAACACAAAAAATTTTATAAATTTTTGTTATTTTATAGCTTCTCGAACAGCAATTGAAATAAATTAAAAATATTTTGTTTTTATTTTCAATTTTTCTATTTTCTAAAAATAAATTTAATTTCATAAAATTTTTTTTTCTTTTAACCGGGAAAAGCCCGTAGTGTTTCGCTAACCTAATAAAAATTTATTAGAGTTTCATTTAACTAAAGTTCATATAAATATTTACTCTTAAATAAAAAAAATATTCTAGCATTGCTACCCAAACTCTAATTCACTGACTGGTTTTATAATGAGTGGGCCATCTATCTGTTTAAATTTGAAAAATCTCTCATTTTGACCCTAGCAATAATATACCGAATTATCTCCACTGAATCTCGAGCAACGTTGGGATGTATTGGACTAACGAGAAACTGGCAAAAAATTCATAATTTTAATCTTGGTGGGTACATAAATAAGCAAATAGGTAATTCCGTATTTAGGACTCAAAAAACCCTTGGTCAAATCATCTACTACGAGTGACTGTTTAAGGCATTATTGGTTTATTGTTCTTTGTAAATAATGAAATACCACATAACCGACAATAACCGATTTATTTTTGTATCCGCCCTTTATGGTGGTGATGTGTACGATTTTTAATTTTTACCGAATGCTGCAACTGCCACACATCTCATGCCACAATCCATTTAAGCTGAAATGGTGATTTCAATTGACCACCTAAAAACAGTGATTTGAAACCGTTAAATTATTTTCTGTGAGGCGCCGTTAAGGAAAAGTGTTATACCGACAAACCAGAGACAATTGCTCATTTGAAGGCCAAAATTGATTATGCCATACACTCAAAAAAGTATTGGCCGGTGCTTCAAAGTCTATTTTGAGGTTATCCTCATTGGCAAAGAACTTCATTTAGACATCTTCATTTTAGAGAAATCTTATACAAATTGAGACAAACAAATACGGCATCTTGCCTACACCTATAGAAACCCGGTATCCTTCACTTATTTAATCGACTTTTTAGTGAGGTCGCCGTGGTCTAGTAGATAGTGTGTTGGCTTATTAGACGAAAGACCCGAGTTCGAATCCCAGGTCAGATATCAAAACGAAAATTTGAAAATAATTTTTCGGTGACTTCCTCTCAGTAGATTTCTGGCAAAAACTCTGAGAGTAAAAAAATTGCCATGGAATGCTTCTCAAAAAATGTGTCGTTCGGAGTCGACTTTAAACTGTAGGTCCCGCCACTCATGTATAAAATTAACGCACACAACATAAGTGGTGTGAGAAGCTAGGACGTAGTGCAATGGGTCAATTCGACCATCGAGTACTGTACTTGTCAGAATTGACAAGTACACGTCCTCAAACCTAACCTTAATCGACTTTTTAGACAGCATTAACTTCCAGAGGTGGTCATAGTATTATGTGATATGTGAAGGTATCATTAGGTTACCAATGTCAATTAGAATTAGTGTTGGACTAAGTTGTATGCCCCTGATTTGGTGTTGTCATCGACTGAAAGAAGAATTAACCAAATGTAAAGGAACGTACGTACATTTTTAAATTATAAAAAACGATACAAATACTTATCGAAATGCCATTTCCATTCGGTAAGTGCACATATTGCTTGTCCTGTTGTACATATGTGAACGTTTCGATGATAACGATACAACGTACATTACATGTACTCGAAGGAATTTATCCGAGGTCTGGAGAATCTTTGCTCCTGATTCATAGACAATGTGACTTACAGCGAAAACTGTAAATTCTTTCATGTTCCGTTTTGTTCGAGATGTCTGACCTGGGGTATAGCCCCAAGGCGCTACCCGCTAGACTGGGCGACTTGAATATGCACAATGCTGTGGAGATTTAAACGATGTTATATTCCACTTACTATTATAAGGTCAGAAGGTTTTTAAAGCGAATAAAAAAATTCAATTTAAAATCTGTTATAATTAACACATTTGAAGTATGGAATTAAAAATTTTCGGACGAATTCAGGAAGAGGGAAAGTTTTATCATAAATAAACATACAGAAAAATTCTTTATATATATATGTGTACATATGTATATAAGTATGTGCAAAGGTATGTACCCTGAAGGAAACATGTCGACATGTGTGCTAGCTTATTAGACGTAAAGCCAGGGTTCGAGTCCCCGGCCAGACATCAAAATAATAAATACAAAAAGTATTTCTTCGGCGATTTCTTCTCAGCAGATTTCTTGCAAAAACTCTGAGAGTAAAATTGAATTTGCCATTAAAAGTTTCTCAAAAAACTGTCGTTCGGAGTCAACTTTAAACTGTAGGTCCCGCTACAGTGTGACAAACTCGGTTAATAATCCTTACTGAAGGGTTGTAATGACCAACTATGTATCTATGAATATTCATCATCATCTAAAATTGATTTCCCAAAATATAGTTTGAGTGAGAAGATAAAAAATTGGTATGTTGGACACACATTTTAAACACAATGAAATTGTTTCAAATCTTATGGAATTTTTCCCTTTTGACTCTGAAGAAAAGCAGAGAGAATTTGATTCTATTTTAAAAAATTATTCAAACCCATACGTAAGTATTTACTTTTATTGTGGAACTACTCTATTGAATAAAATTGCATTTTTTGTTTATATTCAATAGATTCGACCAATAGAATCACACCTTGCGGGTAATGCAGAAGAAAACCTATTTGGCCAAAATATTATCATAAATTTTGTAAAAATTCAACGAGAAGTTTTGCGAATGCTCAAATATTTTTAAAGCCTTAATAGGTAATAAATGGTTTTTTGTATTCTCATAAATATTTGTAATATTTTAACAATTTGTTTCGTTTTTTTTTTTAATTTCCAGATGTAATATGAACTTAGATCAGCATTATTTCAGCGCCAAAAGGAAAAATATTTCAAAGAGCTGCATCGCAGCAAAACCAGATATGATGTAAATCGCGAAGAAGACGATTCTCCCAAAGAGGATAAATAATTTTACTTAATTTTAATAAAATGAAAACGTTATTTTGATATTCCTATATAAATAAGAGAGTCTGAGTGTACAATGGGTCAATTTTGACCTACGGGTACTGTGCTTGCCCTTACCGACAGATGCACGTCCTCTAAAGGAGTCTGAATTAATAATATCTTTTTAGTTTTCATAATTAAATTTAAAAAAAGGCTATGACAATGAAATCGTACCTTTTATTTTTTAATAAAATGTCAAATGTTTACAAAAATTTAAATTTTACTGTCGTCTTTTACTACAGAAAACTACCAAAAGTGTAGACTAGAAATGCTAAATTGTACTATTGATTCACAGGTTCCTATGTCTGAATATGGTCCCAAAAGGAGTATCTATTCACTATATAGTCAATAACATTCACATGTTAAATGTCTATAGTAAATAACATTGGCTAGGGTATAAAATGTCGCTAGTACTGGTGACTGTTGTCAAGAGTAAGTCAGTAGAGTTTCATTATTGGCATTTCCTACAGGGTATTTAAATACATACATAGGTATACACACTTTTTTTGTTTTTTTTTTTTTTTTTTGATTTTATTTCAAAACAATTTTCGTTTGCAAAGTGCCATTTATTTTCAACAACAAGTTATTAAAATGGGAAAATAATTGCAATTGAACTGAAAATAAAACGTAACATTTAAAATGGTTTCAGGTTTAACACACAGAAACAGTGGTCTTGAACTAAAAACTTTGAAAATTTTAATTGCAAAACAAAAAAAACAATTAAAATTTATTTCAAATAAATATCGATTAACTAACAATCAAAATAAATTTGTATTTGTATTGCTTTTTGTTTTGCATACGTATTTATAGTACGGAAAACTAACATTCTATATAATATTGTGCATACCCTAGTGTTTATTTTGTTTCACGAACTTGATTTTAACACGAACAAAATTTTCAGCTCCATTTCACTTCTCTGCATTTTTACAACAGTTCAGTGAAGATTACAATTTCACTTATAAAAATATATTTCAACAATTAGCGGATGGTGTATTTATTTAGCCTTAAGCGTTTCACTTGGCACGAGTAAACAGTCCAAACTATTCAAACACTGAATATTAATTGTATTCACTTCTAAACACTTATTTATTATATGCAGTGAAGTACGAGCATGCATCACTGACTACTACCTGAGTGATTAAGCACAAATAATACACGGGAGTTATTTTGTTAAAAGTGGATTTTCCACTACAGCAGTTATAAATATTAACAGAAATTAATTTTGAAATTGCCTTAATAGGAATCGAATAATATTGGGGATGCAGTTTAAATTATTCCTTGCCTTACAGTGGAACACAGTTAAATAATTTAGAAATGTGAAGGAAGAAAACTTTAAATAATTACTAAAATGATGAATTGGAGAAAAATTAAAAAAAAAACGTATAAAATCCATAAATTGGTTAAAATACGAAAAAATATCAAACACGCAACAATTCAAGTTCTAGACCAAAGAAATGAAAGCTATCATCCAAACAAAAAGAAAGAAATCTTTGTAGTCTAGTAGGTAGCCATGAGGCTTATGTCTGAACACCTCGTACAAAATTAAAAAAATTAAAAAATTTTCTTTAGTGATTTCCACTCAAAAGACTTCTGTCAAAATTTCCGAGTGTAATTAAAATAGCCATGAGAAGTTTCTCAAAAATCTATCGTTCGGATACGATTTTAAATTGCATGTCCCATCATACATACATAATTGGCCATTACAACCCTTTAGGCAGGATTTTTGACCTGGTTTCTCACACCACTTATGTTGTGGGTGTTAATTTTATGCATAAGTGGCGGGACCTACAGTTTAAGGTCGGCTTCGAACGACAGATTTTTTTGGAGAAACTGGCAGGCTTTTTTACTCTCAGAGTTTTTGTCAGAAATACTTTTTATATTTTGTTTTGATGTCTGTCCGGGGGCTCGAACCCTGGCTTTACGTCTAATAAGCCAGTACACTACTACTAGATCATGGGGACTTCTAGTCCCCTCACTTATGTATAAAACTAGCACACACAACATAGGTGGTGTGAGAATTTAGGCCGTAACCCTGATTGATCCAGATTGTAATAACCAATTATGTATGTATGTAATCCAAGCAAAAAAATAAAGTCATCGCCTTAAAAAATGGTAATCATCGAACAAAAGATGCTAAACATCGATCACAATGTAAGCATATTATTCGATTTATATAGTTGAAAACAATTAGCCTTTATCTCTGGGACCAAATAAAGCTCATCAGTAAGGGATACTGCTTTGAAAACTTCATCCTTTAAATATGATCGAAATTTATATAGAAACATTTTGACTTCATTAGCTAGATCTCCTTTTCGAAGGTCTAAGGGACCGCAACAAATTCTGTTATGCTTTTCTTGATCCTCTATGTGTGAAAACTGCGCCTTTTTAAATTTGTTCGAATTCTAGCCGACTTTTATGCTTTTTTTTTTAAAAACAGTTCTTTTAGTCCGCTAGATCTCCTGTCAAAAGCATTTTCCTACCTTAACTAAATTTATTTAGAAATCCTGGATATATAAGCAAACGAGCCCAATAGGTCCGTACACCGGATTTATCGGATTTACTCGATTTATATAGAGCACTTTTTTGGTCGTTTGAAAATGTTAGTTTCGTTAGCTATATCGCCAGTTCCAAATAATACCCGCGCCTAATGGAAAGTGTTTTGGAATCGTTGATCCAATAAAATCTCAAGTGTAGTTATTGCAAACTTGCCAACAAAGTCGTCGGGATAAAATCTTTACTTTGTGCGTATTCTCATGTCGCAAATGTATTCGAAGATAAACTTTAGGATTGCTTAATTCTAACATAACCCATGTTATTGAAGAAATTCCATCTGTTTTATATGCCAGAGCCATAGAAAATTGGATGAAACTTTTGACTTCTTCCCAAAAAAAATTGCTTGATATATTTCATACCAAGGACTGTAATCAGGAGATATTTTTAAATTTGAGCCTATGATTTTGTGTTTTTGATTAAAAACTTTTAATATTTGCAAGAAACAATCCGATGAGCAAAACATTTCACTGAGACGCATTTTCAAACACATCCATTAAGGAGGGCTATCCATTTCGTGGTTTCAAAAGTATGGGACTGGAATTTGATAAACTAAGTCAAACTAAATTGTGAAACCAATTATTTTCTTTTCAGTTGAAAGTCTGACATTGACGAAAATTGATCGCTTAACTATCACAAAACTCATACAAAATTATCAAAACCTACTACAAAAATGGTGATTCTGCCACAGCTAAGTATTGCATTGTAAGAGGAGATTATGATTAACAAGAAATTGACAAAATTGTGAAGAAATTTGAAGAGACTGGAGTTGTTACAAATATTGAAAGGCCTGTGCATCATCGAACCTCTCGTTCCGCTGAAAATATCGCTATTGTAAATGAAAGTGCTGCCTAAGACCCGACTGTGTCAATTCCTCATCGTTCTCAGGAATTACGACTGTCATACGGCACATTATGGCGTATTTTTCATTTAGATCTACGCCTACATCCATATAAAGTCCAGCTTACGCAACAACTGAATGGAATGAGTGCTTGAACAACAGGTGGTGGACGGCAATTTTTCGACCTAAATTTTCTTCGGCAATGAAGCACATTTCGCACTCGGTGGGTATTAGGGATGCCAAACGGGAAATCCCGAATACCAAAATACTGGGATTTTCGGGATTCACAAAATCTCAAATCCCGGGATTTTTATAAACTTGTCCCGGGATTTTTCGGGATTGTGAATTCATATGAGACACTCGACCATAAATGAGAGTGGTATTCCATTCTCGGTCAGATATATGTGGTGTGAATTGTAAGGAGGATAGTCGCCGTGGTCTAGTGGGTAGTGTGTTGGCTTATTAGACAAAAGGCCCGGGTTCGAATCCCAGGTCAGACATCAAAACGACAAATATTTCTTCGACGACTTCCTCTCAGCAGATTTCTGGCAAAGACTCTGAGAGTAAAAATTGTCATGAAAAGCTTCTCAAAAATCTGTCGTTTGGAGTCGACTTTAAACTGTAGGTCCCGCCACTCATGTATAAAATTAACGCACACAACATAAGTGGTGTGAGAAGCTAGGTCGTAATCCTAACAGAAGGGTTGTAATGGCCAATTATGTATGTATGAATTCATATGTGTTTTGACCCTACAAAAGGTCATGAAAAAAATTTCTATATCACTTGATTTCGGTAATAGCATCTCAGATGAGGAAAACCCTACTTCCATGGATAAAAAATTATTTGATGGCATCAAAGAATGCAAAAACCCTATGAAACGAATTAATAGGGTAACTGATTTAGATACTCAACTGTCCAAAGGAATAGATTTATTTACATCAGGAGATGGTAGAGATTAAATGTTGATTACCAGAAGTGTTTTTATACGGCAGGTTATGTTGACAATAAAATTCGTTCAAGCCTATCAGATTACAAAATCCCGAATCCCGAGATTTTAAAAAATCGAATTCATTTGGCATCCCTAGTGGGTATGTTAATAAACAAAACTGTCATATTTGGGCTACAGAGAATTCTCAAGTAATTGATGATAGGCCATTACATCGAGAAAAAGTCACTGTTTGGTGCGCATGTTGGTCCGAAGGTGCAATTGGACCTTACTTCTTCAAAAACGACGATGGAACGACTGTTACCGTTAATTCGGAGCGTTATGGTAGTATGATAACGGACTTTTTTGGCTGCTTTTGAAGAATACGTCTTGAAGAAGATGTGGTTTCAACAAGACGGTGTCACATAAAACACAACTAGAGCGAATATAGCATTATTGCAAGAGACCGCATAATTTCTTGTCGTGGCGATATTAACTGGCCACCAAGATCATGCGATTTGACACCATTAGACTTTTTTATGGAGCTACGCGATAGACCGTGTTTATACAGATAAACCTTCAATGCTTGAGCTCTTAAAAACCAACATTCGTCAAGTTATGGCTGAGATACCGCATAATATGTCTCAATAAGTGGTCGAAAATTACCTCAAAAGAATCAATGCTTGTAACACTTCGCGTGGAGTTCATTGAAATGATGTAGTATTTCACACATAATGTCAACGTTCAAACTTTACAATAAAAAAGAAATATCATGAAAAATATATTTTATATCTCTTTTATTTATGTTTACTTTTGCAACCATTGGTAATGAATAACATGGTATTGTCTCGTGCTTTTGAAATGTTTATTAAACAGATATTGTGTATGGAATTTAAGCGCCTTAAGCATCTCATTTCTATGGATGGAGCTATTATGATTTTGTTAATATGTGATCGTATATTTGGCTGTAATTGCACAATAAATGTAAGTGTATAGTGAATGTCTATAATGGCTTATGTTTAATATTCAATTCAGTTTTTATAAAGCACATGGCACACATACATACATATGTACAGGGTGGCTGATATGCAATTCAACAAAGTAAAGCGCTATATTTTTTCAATTTTATTTTTTTAATTTTATTATTCAAAAGCAAAAAATATTGGAAATAACATTGAATTTTAGAATCAGTTTAGATTTGTTCGAATTGGCCACCTTTGGTACGAATTATGGGCTTCAAACGGCCGACAAAGCCATCACAGGCTACACGAAAGTGGCTCTGCGGTGTTCGGGCCTATTCCCGGGGAATCGCGGTCTGAAGCTGATCGATACTTTGGTGTTTTTTTAGTGAGAATCTTACTTTCCAAAATACCCCAGGCGCAAATTTCCAACGGATTGAGATCCGGAGATTTTGGTGGCCATTGTGCGGTATAAATGAAGCGTGGAACATCCTTTTTAAGCCATTCTTGGTTGACGTGTACTGAGTGCGGTGGTGCTGAATCTTGTTGGAATGTTTATGGTCTGCAGCCGAAATGTTTGTTTGCCCAGAGCTTCAATATTGTCTTTAAGACATTCTCCCGATAATATTCGACATGATGAATACGAGCGAAGAGCGACCATCGGCCGTTATGGGGGCCCACACCATTACCATCTGCGGCGATAGAGTTCTGGTAGCCAATCGCATATGTAAATTTTCAGCTGAGTGACCTCTTTGGCATAAAAACCATCATCATTTTGTTCATCATCATTTCGTTTGTTTACAAACTGCTCAATTTGAAATGGCTTCTCATCGGAGAAAACCAAATTCGGTAACTGGCCACTTTCGTGTAAGCGAAATAACTCCTTGGCTCTTTCCAGTCTACCTTTTTTTTGTCCATCGGTGAGCTTTTGAACTTTTTGGAACTTCAATGCGTTTAGGTTAGATTAGGTTAGGTTAAAGGACGTGCATCTGTTGGTCAAGACAAGCACAGTACTCGGAGGTCAAAGTTGGCAGAAAGGAAATAGAGGATATAGGAATGTAGGTAAGGGGAGGAAGAATGGGAACGTAAGAAGTACATATAAAGAAACAGACACAAAACAAAAGAGGTTGAGAGTGCGACTGCACTTATGAAGCCCTAGCACCTCTCAACCAGCCGAATCTGCTAATAAATCTGTGAAGAGCCTTGATGTCGGCTCTCGACATAGAACTAAAGCTCTTAAAGAAGTTCCTGCCAAGTGTCCTCAACCTCTACCTCAACCTACTAAGGCTGGGCAGTTGCAGAGGAGATGTTCGACAGTCTCCAACTCCTCCTCATTGCAACATACCCTGAAATAGTCCGGCTGGGAGCTGTTCCAGATCCCGTCAACGACTTAATCTCGCAGTGTCACGTGATAAAACTGACAACCAAACTTAAGCTGGCCTTAACCAAGCCCAGCAATCAATGCCTTTAGTCCAAGCTCATTTTTCTACCACTGCGGCGTGGATTTTGATCAAATCTGACCTTCACTTTCCGGATCATTTCTGGTGTTGTTACCGTTTTCTTTTTTTCGTCCAGTTTTTGTACGCAATAAAACACTGCCAGTTTTACGGTAACGAGCAATGGTACGAGAAACAAAAGTTTTATTCACATTTAAAGGCTGGAGGGCTCTAATGATAGCCACCTGAGATTTTCCAGTCAAATGTAAAGTAATTACTTTATTGCGCTTGAATTCTATTACGAATAACTTTTTTTCGGAATGCAATAGATCAAAATGCTTTTGTAAGCTTGTAAATAATAAAATAAACTGTCACTGGAATAAATCTCTCGGCTGTCAGACGAGCAGTTTACAGATGATAACAATCTGAAGTTGGTTGCAATATATATCAGCCACCCTGTACATGGCATATGAGTGTAATATTTTTGTTTAATTGGAAATTTGTTTTGTATTATTGTAGGTAAATGGCCAATCAGTAGCCAATGAAGCATTAAAATAAAATTACTTGCTTTTTTTCTTTTTTTATTTTTTGTTTCTTGTTATTTATGAGAATTTGTTTATTTTTTGTTTTCCATTCCATAATCACTTGCTTTACAATTTATTTCATACGTTCATTGTGTGTGTATGTAATAATCGTAAAATAATAAAAATAAAACAAACAAAAAAATTAAAAAAAACATCAAAAATATGTATGCCCAGCCTTTCTAGCATGTAAAATCAAAAAAGATCGAAAACAGAAAAAAATATGCCAGTAAATTGAACAAACACTCCATTTATTATGGCAAACTTGTTCTCGTTCGAGTAGAACAATTTTTGTTTTATTTTTTTTTTGACTTTTTTTTGTATTTTTACAGCCAAGTAGTGAGAGAATTGTTTTACGTACCAGCAACAACAGTAAAATAAAATTAAATAAACGATACACTTGGTTATTGGGTTAATGATTTTCTTTTTTGTTGTTTTTACTTTATTTATGGTAAATTTACTCTTACCAATATATTCCAGTGGCCATATATCATTGTATCTTAAACTAGTCTGAAACCGTAAAACAATTGCTTGAAATACAGGCCAGAAATACATTTGTTTTGTGCATAAAATTTATGACTTCAATATGTGTGAATATGTGCATGTGTGTGTGCACAATTACATGCAGATGTATTTGTAATATTCGTTAAATTTATGAATTCTCATGGAGTTTGATTAAAGGAATTATTAATGCTGTTTGAGTGGTTATAAATTGATTTTTACAATAAATTTCTGGTTATTTTTTTTTTATATACACAAGCCATGCCAGGCATATAAAATGCTTAAAAAGTTTTAAATCTGTCAGTTAAAAAAGGTTAATAAATTTGGTTTTCAATTTCAATTAAAGAAACAATGGTTAGCATATCGAATAATAGAAGTGGTGATGGTCTTTGTTTTATTCAGTACGTACGGCCTTGTTCGATGAATACAGATAGAAGAACCAGAAGACGTCACTGGATATTTGCACGTAATCATAATGAAATTCGAAACAAATTCAAACACTGACACCAAAGATAGAGCTCATACATACATATATAATTGGCCATTACAACCCTTCAGTCAGGATTACGGCCTAGCTTCTCACACCACTTATGTTGTATGCGTTAATTTTATACATGAGTGGCGGGACCTACAGTTTAAAGTCGACTCCGAACGACAGATTTTTGAGAAGCTTTTCATGGCAATTTTTACTCTCAGAGTCTTTGCCAGAAATCTGCTGAGAGGAAGCCGCCGAAGAAATATTTTTCGTTTTGATGTCTGACCTGGGATTCGAACCCGGGCCTTTTGTCTAATAAGCCAACACACTATCCACTAGACCACGGCGACTTCTATGTATGTATGTATGTATGAATAATTTTTATAGATAGAACTCAAGTATCCATAAATATTTTATCAAGAGCATCAAGGAAGCAAGCTATTACTTTTCTGCAGTTGTGTTTAGCTCCTGGCTTTTATCAAAAATATCTGCACAATATTAGAAAACTTGTAAATACTCTAAAATTTTCCAGCTGAACTGTTTCAGTTTCAGTATTTACTTTGGCCATTTTTTGCTGTTTCTCCGTTTTAATCTCCGTAACTGTTAAAAATCAAAATCGAAAGCAGTATGTAGAGACTCTTAACGAATAATTTCAACTAGCATTGCTTTATTAGGTGTGTCTGTAGCTTCTAACACTATCTACTCTTTTGCAGATGACAGTAATGTTTTCCATTAATATTCTTTCCTGATGCTAGAGGCTCCTGATATGTTCTCGGCTTGAAAATCCAGTGTGATGGTCACTGGAACTAGCACAATTTTCAAGCATCGAAAGAAGAAATCAAGTGTCTCTGTTTATTAAGACAGACTACACTTCATCTGTCTTCCTTCCAATTCACATACATAATTGGCCATTACAATCCTTCAGTCAGGATTACGACCTAGCTTCTCACACCACTTATGTTGTATGCGTTAATTTTATACATGAGTGGCGGGACCTACAGTTTAAAATCGACTCCGAACGGCAGATTTTTGAGAAGCTTTTCATTGGCAATTTTTACTCCCAGAGCCTTTATCAGAAATCCGCTGAGAGGAAGTCGTCGAAGAAATGTTTTTCGTTTTAATGTCTGACCTGGGCCTTTTTCGAACCCGGGCCTTTTGTCTAATAAGCCAACACACTACCCACTTGGCCACGGCGACTATCCTCCTTACAATTTACACCACATATATTTGACCGAGAATGGAATACCACTATCATTTATGGTCGAGTGTCTCAAATGCCATTTTGTGGATTCTCGATCGCGTACAGAAGAGGACGAAGGTGTTCTATTGATTCATTGGAGCTTCGTTGGAATGTTGTTGGGATTTCACTGATAAGATAAAACGGCTTGTTCCCAAAAATCGTGCATTCTGACGTGCATTCGTCATTCTCACCGGGCATAATGGTTTGTGGTCGATTGGCCAGTGAAACGCACACTGCACTATACACATAATTCGTTCTTTAGCCGGACTATCCGTATGTGGACCTCACTATCTAAAGAGGTCTTTCCGGCTACTTTTACTCTAAAACGATTCAGGAAGAAACCATTTCATTGAAGTTTCTTGGTCTTTGTAAACTTTGCAAATGTTATCAGCAATCTGAAACATATTATTACATACATAATTGGCCATTACAACCCTTCAGTCAGGATTACGACCTAGCTTCTCACACCACTTATGTTGTGTGCGTTAATTTTATACATGAGTGGCGGGACCTACAGTTTTAATGTCGACTCCGAACGACAGATTTTTGAGAATTTTGGCAATTTTCACTCGCAGAGTCTTTGGCAGAAATCTGCTGAGAGGAAGTCGCCGAAGAAATATTTTTCGTTTTGATGTCTGACCTGGGATTCGAACCCGGGCCTTTCGTCTAATAAGCCAACACACTACCCACTAGACCACGGCGACTTCGTATTCTTACTTTTTTTTTTACAATACAAGAGCAAACAAGGTAATGTTTTGAATTTTCAATAATTTTTAAAACGTTAATAAATTTTCACTGAAGCATTTTATTCTAATAAAATTAAGCTTGAAGTGTTGCATTTAAAACAAGCTACAGTGTTGCATACAAGATAGATTTTCTATTCGAATCTTTTCGAATACTTATACTAAACCTCATACAATTTAAATTTCTGTTGCCCAGTCGTACTTTGACAGTTTAAATTTGGTCAGTAAAATATATTCTTCATTATGCTGCAAATGATGATTAAAACACAAATTGTAACATTTTGTTATTGTTGTTGTTGTTGCAAAAATTTTGCTTAACCATTACGGTCTCTAATATGTAAAAGAAAGAAAATTATTCTTCATTTTTGTCCAACCATAAAACAATCATCACTTGGACTTTAACTAGAAACGTGTGAATGGTTATTCACATTAGTTGGTAACAAAATGGGTTTTTATACCATCATTGAGTAGAAAAGGAAAACAAAGAACAAAAAAAAAAAATCGAAATCGAAATAGAAAAGGAAATAAAAGCCATAAATAGAAAATTCACAGCTACAAGCAATACAAACAATAGCATTGAATGAGTATTTTTTGTTTTGTTTTTTTGTGGAAAAACAATTAATTTTTATGTTCTTGGCTATAAAATTTATGTGTGGCAAGTGGCAAAATTTTTGTGCTTTACCAATAGCAACAGCAATAGGAACAGCAGCACAAACATAAACTAACAGCATCATAGAAAGGAAAATGTATGTATGCAGAGAATCAAAAATGATTATAAACAAGTATTCATTCAAGTTAAAGTAGTTGAATAACTAAGTTGTTGTGCGCATACATACCAAATTGCCTTAAAGAACTAAATGAATTACAAATTTATTGTAGTGTACAGTATTCCAAAAGAATAAAATCTAATGAAAATAAAATTTCATTACTGAAATAGTTACTTTCACTTCGTAAAAGCTTTCCAAAAGAATATTCCTTTAAATGCAAACTTAACATTCAATTGCCTTAAAGAACATGAACGCATACTTTTAGATAATTCGCCTCACTTTAAATGTTTCTTTCTCTCTATTTTCTTGTAGTTTATTTACAGTAATGTGCGTTTGTAATTGTTGTACTAAATTTTACACGCACTTGTATGAGTTTATTTATTATATTCGCCGTTTGTATGATTATGATTCTGCGTTTTCATATCGCTGCCACTGTCTTTTCCAAGCATAGTAAAGTTTCGAATAGAGTATATTGCAAGCGGATAGCTGCTAGAGTAAGGATAAGAAATGACGTACAAGTTTTTCTGTGTGTAACTAGAGCATGAATTGTTAAGGACTGCAATACACAGCTGTAGCCGTGATTAATGAAATTTTTAGTAAATTGGCTAGAAATTTATCTTAAATTCAGGAATTAAGATGAAGAAGAAATTCTATTATTGTTTTGTATTTTAAATCTTATAATTGTCTGTTTTAATATCTTATAAAAAAATAACAAGAGAATTTTTTCCATTTGACAAAAGACCTGAAAGTATATAAATCGTCAAATCCAGCAGTCTGAATTGAAATTAACCCTTCTGCCCTCCTTGGGTTAATTTGACCCAATTTTGATTTTCAAATGCAAAATTTTTCCCTTTAATTATAAGATATGATCGTGAAATTTTAATTTATCCATCATAGGCATAAAAACTATGCTTTTAAATGGAAATAATAAAATTTAAATTTTTTCTCCCTTCTCCACACATCAAAATACGATTTACACATATTTAATATCGTTTGGGTCACTGTGACTTAACATGCGATATTACAAGTTTACCATTCCGAATCATCGATCAATAATTTTTTCAGTTAAATATCAAAGTGTTTACGGTTTGTCAACTTTGAATATATAGAGTCTTCGTGACAAACTAGCACCGTTTGGCATAAGTGGAGTAAACAGCTCAGTTCAGTTTTTTACAATCCTCATGAAAATGTTACTGTAGATGAACAATTGCTTTCATTTCGAGGTCGGTGCAGTTTTAGGCAATATATTCCATCAAAACCCACCAGATACGACACAAAAATTTGGGCACTTTGCGATTCCACAACTAAATATGTCTGGAATATGGTAGTGTACACAGGCTGAGCAAGAAATACACCGCCAGAAAAAAACAAGGCAAGTTTTTTGTACATCGCATTATATTTATTATATTTTCGTATTTTTAGGTGAGCGAGTGGTGCACAATTACTTGTGATAATTTTTTTCCTACATAAAATCTTGTCATTGAACTTCTTTCTCGGAATATTACATCAGTTGGCACTGTCCGTAAAAATAAAATTTTTTATTCTCATCAAAATTTTGGATATGAAAAAAGCCTTCCAAAAAAAAAAAAAATTAAATACGTTCTCGTCTTAAGTTCTTTTTATCACTCAGCCGATGTAAGAGATGATGAAAAAAAAGAACCTGATAATGCATCATTACAACCAAAGGAAAGCTGGAGTTAATGCGCTTGACCAACTAGTTGCGAAATACATATGTAAGCGCATGACTAACCGATAGGAAAGCGAAGAAAAGTTTTGCCACATGGACGATCAGCAAGAAATCTTGTCAAAAATATTCAAGAGTAAAATGATCTCACAAGTGCCACGCAATGTTCTAAGCAAAATAGTACAAATACAGTATTGTCCAGAAATTTACCAAATAAATGACAGAGGCTGTTTCTTTTGTCAACATAGAAGAAATTCAAATAAGCATTCTGGTAAAAAATTTATTTGCAAAGAGCGTATGGTCTGTTGGTTTTTTAGACGTAAGACCCGATTTCAAATTCCATGTCAGACTTCAAAACGAAAATGTGAAAATATTTCTTCGACATCTTACTCTCAGCAGATTTCTGGCAAAAACTCTGAAAGCAAATAAAATTGCCATAACGAACTTCTCAAAAATTAGTCCTTCGGAATCGACTTTAAAACTTTAGGTCCCGCCACTTATGTGTAAAATTAACGCACACAACATAAGTGGTGTGAGAAGCTAGGTCGTAATTCTGACTGAAGGGTTGTAATGACCAATTATAAGTGAATGAATTGCTCAGGAAGGGCTTATTTATTTTATTTATGGTTATATTTTATTATACTAAATAAAAAAAAACAAGAAAACAAATGAATTTCTTATATTAAATGTGGAATTTTGCTTACATTTTAATGTTGGGTCATATTGACCCAAAGAATCATAGCAAGGGTACATATTCAAGGGATGCAGAAGGGTTAAACTGTAGATTTAACCACTCATGGGTAAACTTGCACACACAATGTAGGTGGCGTAAAATGCTAAGACGTAAACCTTACTAAATTGTTGTAACCCAATCGGCATATTAAGTTGCTGAGTAGCTTGCTGTTCATAAGTAAATTTGCTCGGTGTATCCAATGATCCATTGTGTTACTCAGTACAAGGTAAACTACCTTGTTACGATCCATTAGTGGTGGATTTGAATCAGTCCGAGTCCCGGATGAAAGCAATGAGTTCCTTTAATGGCACTTTCAATACGATGGCGAGACCTTCAAACTTGTCATCACTCAAAAATCAAAATCTATCACTCAAAAGAGTTGTATCGATTCCATTTCGTCCACATCACGCTCCAAGTACTGCAGTAATCCTTAAGTAGTTCCATGGTTTTCCTGTTGTCCACTGCTGGGCACAGTAGTTTTAAAATTCGACAACCATATATGTTGAAACAACTATAGTTTGCTGAATTCCGTGCTGCTTTTTCCAATTTAAAAAATTATTTTTTTAAGGGCATATAGGTCCACTCTACTGGCACCTGCTCAAACATTTCCTATTCCTTTCTTGTCAGTTCGCTCTTTTCGCCTTTTTGTTCAGGTCTATCTATCTTTAATTTTAAATTTTAATAAAATGGAGTGTGCTTGAGCATATAATATCGTTCAACTGTCCGTCACGGCTTTTCTGGGAGAGTGCATAATTTCCTATATTATGGCGCAAAAATAGGGCTGAGTTTGAGCGAAGGTATTTAGCTCATCAAGACTGCTGTGGTTTGTGAGCTATTCACATGCACTTCCATCTTAGGAAACGGCAAAATAAAATCGCATGATCTCATTGCCTAGTTTACATAACTTATGTACGTGAAATGGTCATGCCTTAAACTTGTTCGTGCAGTATATTTAGTACAGCATGAGCTGCAAAAGAAGTTGGTAATTATCGGTCTATAGTACTCGTCGTTAATTGAGAAGGACTGACTAACGTCGTTCTCAAAGAAATATGGAGTGATGATACCGCCAGCCCATGACTTTTTTGAGATGCATTAAATGTTTTTGGATCTCATCCATTCATCCAAAAAAGGACCTCTTTCGCTGAATGTGATATTTCAACAAGAATTAGGGACAACTGCTTCTCCACAGCCCATTATGCATATAATGTTGCCTATGACTCACGTCTATTTGTCGGTAAAAGTTAGAAGTCTCTGTTCAAATTTTTATGTAAGCATGGCTTCCCGAAGGTGTGAACACGATCTTAAGAAAAAAACAAACGAACAATATTTTCTAGCAGAAACTAATAAAATTTTAATATTTAACTCCTCCCTTAATCTAGCTTCCTGGTGTACAAATTAGTGCAAACGTGCTTTAAAGCAATGTTCTGGTAAAACTAATTAATTTTGTTTTTTTTTTCAAATTAAAAAAAATTCCCCCATAATTTAAATACAATATTTATTATTGGCTAATTTGCCAAAATAATCTATGCAACTATGTATGTATGTATATATGTACGTATCTACCTAGGCTTTATTTGCTTTCGTTTTAATTACAGTGAAGTTTTGTTAATTTAATGGACAATAGGCCGAACAATAGCCCATCAATTGTTTCTATTTATTGTTATTGTGGATAAATAATTTGCATACATTATTACTGGTAATTGCTGCTATACTTGCCATTAAACTGCTAAAAATAAAATCCAAAAATACATATCACCAACAATAACAATAGTGCATTGACCATAAAAAAGGAACGTTTAAACGTTTAGATTAGTTTCTATGGAGCAAACATTCGCTTTTATGATAGCCAAATACTATAGTAAGTGGCAAATCAATGCCCATAACATTCAAGCCTTATTTTGTATAGAATTTTAACAATACAATAATATAAAATCGATAAAATAATAATGAAAATGGAATGTGTATGTATAAATTAAAATTATTTTTAAATTGAGATTAGCAGCAGCTTCACGTTAGCAAAAATATGGGGAATATGGGGACACTAGATGACCCATGCGAATATTTCGCACCGTTAGTTGTCAAACAAAATATCTTCGGATATTAGTCGACTTTAAGCAACTGGCTATACATTTCATGGCACAATCGATTTATTGCTCCAAATGTTTGATGGCTGTTTAAGTAGCCGAAATGGTGATTTCGATTGGCCTCTAAGAAGCTGCGATTTAACATCGTTGAACTATTTTCTGTGGGGCGTCGTCAAAGATCAGTGTTATGCCGACAAACCAGACACAATTGTGCATTTGAAGGCCAATATGCATAATCCTATACGCTCGATAAATTGCACGAATTTGTGCAATCGAAGGAGGTACTATGAAGGTATAAACACATAGATGACAGAGAGTAGCTTGGCACCGCGACAGAAAATTATGCCAACTGTTTTCTCAGAAAAAAAAAACAGCTGAAAAAACCAAAATAATGAACAACTAGATGCCCCGGGCGAATATTTCGCACCGTTAGTTGTCATTTTTATAACATAAAATGAAAATAATTAATAGAAATTTTATTAAAAGTATAAAAATATTAGAAATTATAATATCATCATACATATTCACATACATACATACATAGATACATATGTTTAACGGCTTTTATAATACTTCTGTGAATACAATGTTAGAGGTAATAATGGCATGATCAGCGTTAACTTTTTGCCCGTACGAATCGTTAATACAAACAAAAATATCTTTAAACGTACGCACTCGAGAAAAAGCCACGTATAATTGCCCATGTGAAAAGACCAGTTTTGGTAAATACAATCCTACCTCTTGAAGGGTTTGACCTTGTGCTTTGTTTTTCGTCATAGCAAAAGCAACTTTCACAGGGAATTGTTTTCGCGTCATTTGGAATGGCACAATTGGATCAGAAGGTGTAAGATTGATTTGGGGACTGAGTATGAATAATTATTGCTGATATGATGTGCTCTCCCAAGTTTGTTACGATTAGCCTGGTACCATTTATTAATCTCTGTTTTGCATTAAGATTTCTAATTCACATTATAATTGTATTTAACTTTTCAAATGCACGTTATTTATATCCTTACGTTGCACGTTATTTTTATTCTTATTTTTCTTAAAACCTTTTTAACTGTTAAATATCAGCTGACATTATATATTAAAAGACACCGTATTACTATACTTCATAAAACAAACAATGACATGACAATAACGTCGTTACCAAAATGGCTTTTACAGCTTTATACCCTGTTTATTGCACTTGATTTAACAACTACTGCAAAGTATTGCCAAAACAGCTTTTTACAACTTAATATCCATATTATATATAACTGACTTAATATATAATAAACGGCATTATAGTAAATAGCGGTATTGCCAGAATGTATTTTAATACATACTTTATTATGTAGAACTGCATTACTATTAAGCTAGCCTGCATTACCACACTTGAAAAAACACATATAATCATAATGACAACAGTATTATCTTGCAGTTCTATATAAAATATAATTTTTATTAATGAAATTATTAATTTTTCAATTTCTAATTATTTTTCGTCATTAGTGTTAGATATAAGCTTTAAAATGAGATATCATTCATTAAATTTGATGCGGTGATATAGGAGATATTTGCAACCGACAAAAAAAAGTGCTTTAGAAATAATATATATATGATGATGATTATATGAAATATTCTGCGATACAAGCTCAAAAACATATTTCTACTCACTTACCCGTTCAAACAAAATTTAAAATCATTACAGCCCTTTAGTCTGGATTACGGTGTAGTTTCTCACAGCAGTTATGTTGTAAGTTTTAATTTTTTACATGAGTAGTGAGCCTACTACGGCTTTAAGCGGCTCCGAACGACTGGTTTTGCTGAGAAACTTTTCATTACTATTTTATTTACTCTCAGAGATTTTGCCAGAAATCTGCTAATAGGTTATATTATTTGTGTAAATTCCAGAATATTACAAATAACCCCTCACATAACATACATTCATAATCGGTCATTAAAACCCTTCAGTCTGGATTATTGACCTAATTTCTCACACCACTTATGTTGTGTGTGTGTTAATTTTATAAGTGGCAGAACCTATAGTTTAAAGTCTACTTCGAATGACAGATTTTTGAGAAACTTTTCACGGTAGTTTCATTTGCGGAGTTTTTGTCCGAATTCTGCTGAGAGGAAATCACCGAAGAAATATTTTTTGTATTTTGTTATGATGTCTGGCATAGCACTCGAAACCCCGGCTTTATGTCTAATAACTCATCACATTACCTATTAGACTAAGCCTCATAAAAGCTTGTACTAAATTCATGCAACCAAACGAAATGTAATTGCACTTAGGACGTCTGTTAAAGAGAAATTTGAATTCATTGCTTGCATGGTAAAATTAATAACCAGCATGTCCACCAACAGCTAAGGTAGGAGTTTCAGACCGTTTCAATAAACGATTTTTGATAGTGCTTAGTGAATTTATATAAATATACCGGGTCCTTCATAAAGGACTTTTTATTTTTATATTGATGTCATTATATGTGGAATATCTGCCACGGGTTATGGGGGAGGAGTTCATGCTTAATTTGATGATGTCATGGTAGGTGGAATCTTAGTGACCAATTCACATCACTTCTACTTGAGATAATTGGCAATCAAATCACCTGTTACAAATACCCAATATGGCATGAGATGTACGGTACATAGTGTCGTCCTGTAAAAAGCATATGTCGTTGGCTTCTAGATCATTTATTTCATGCCAGAAGAAAATGGAAATCTTTGAACTACAGTGCTTGCCATTGATAGTGATTGTCGGGCCAACCTTGTTCTCCAAGACGTATGAATAAATCCGCACACCAAAAACCATTATATTCAGAATAATTTATAAAGTTTTTACATCTTGTGTGTGTTGAACAATTTTGTTTGTGCACGTACCAGTTCATCCAAAAATAGCCTCTATCGCTGAAGATAATTTTTCGATGAAAATCATGGTCAGTTGCCAACTGTTCCTGCACTCTCTAGGTACATTCAATTTTATACGGATGTAGACCGTAGCCTTTTAGCTTGAGGGTTGACTTATTGAAAGTGAAGTTACTGTTTAAACCACAGGTCAAACATTTGCAACAAGTCTCAGCAGATTTCTGGTAAAAACTTTGAAAGTAAATCAAATTGCCATGAAAAGTTTCTCAAAAATCTGTCGTTTGGACATGGCTTTAAACTGTATATCCCGCCGCCCATGTACACAATAAACACATACAACTTGAGTGGTGTGAGAATCTATTCCATAATTCGAACTAAAGGGTTAAAATGACCAATTACATTTATACATACTAAATCACAGAGAAATAAGCCTCATCGATAAAAATGATTTTTCGAAAAATTTAAATCTGTTGCCGACTGCTCCAGAGCCCATTCAACGAACACATGACTTCGTTTGTGATCGTTCCTAGATACGATGAATCTTGTACGTGTGTAAGCATAGGTCACTATGCAAAATTCGCAAAGGTGTAATCTGTAAAAGGCCAGGACAGACAATATTAATTCTCGATACTTAGTGCTTTGGTCTTTCTGGCTGTAATAATTTCTGTTTGTAATCTGTAGGGCTTCTTTCACTGTTTGAGGTTAAAATGAAAACGTAACTAATTTTAGTTGGGATTAAATATCCAGATATTACAAAGTGTGTGAAACTTTTAAAATATATCTCCCCAGACGCAAACCAATCAGTTAGCTTAGCTCTGTTATGTTATTAACAGAACTCTGTAAATATATTTGAGGATGGGAAGGAAAAAAATGAAAAATTAATTAAATTCCTGGGCAAAATAAAAAAAAAACTAAAATTGATAAAAATAGATAATCACACATTTCCGAAAGCTGTTGTAATCCGATAAATAAATCAATGTTATGTGAAAACAGGACTGAGTGGGCAGATAAAGTGAATTGTTTTTGAAGCATTGAATGTTCCTTTAAATAACCTAATGGGCAGAACCCTTAACAGAGTGAGTTTTCATAGTAGATTATGAAATTTGCCTAGATTTCAGATTTTAACAAAACAGATTTCAGATTTAGATTTAACAGAGAAACATCATTGTTTCTAAGGATGAAAAACTTCGGGCTTCTTGGGGACGATTACTGTAGACTGTCTAATGGTGAAGGTATAGCACTGGCCATTTTATAGTCACCAGCAGCAACTCGTTTCCTTATCGTTCGCATCTTCCCTCTTTCTACCTTTCCTAAAACCTGCCCAATGCACTGCATGAGTAGGGGTCATACCCTGAGTGATGGTTTTATAAAAAAAAAAAAAAAAAAATACAAGATTATGTTTTTGTCAAACAGTTTATTATGAATGGAATACACCCAATTGATTGGAAATCGCTGTAATCTAGAAGGTAGTGTATTGACGTAAGGTCACTGATTGGTTTGCGTCTGGGGAGATAGATATGACATTACAAACATTTGCTTGATAGACACATATAAGGAGGCCTGTAATCAGATGAATAAATGTTGATTTGAGTGATGCCAAATATAATAAGCACTAGCGATAGAAATAATGGACATCCCAAACATAAAATTGAATTTTCTAAATATTTCAGAATTCTAGAATTGCTATAAAATTTAATTGATGCACATTATTTATCACTTGAATATAAACCCCGAACGACAGAACAGTACCAGCTAAAATACTCTCATGAAATCTCTACAATGTGCTACACAATGTGTCACAGAAAATAAATGTATGTACACTGTTTACCTAACAATTTCAAATAATGGCATTAATTATTCAAATAACCACAGTTAAATGCAATTATACTGTGTACCATCATAAGGTGCCAAGAGGAGTTTATGTTTTTATATACGAAATGCATAATAGTAAAACAGAATATAACTAAAATGGAAATAACTACACTAAAATAAACACCTAGAATCAAAATTTCGATATTTGTTACGATATTATCTACTGCCGAAAGCGTAGTGTACACAACCTTAAGTAATTTCTTATAATTGGGTTCCTCTGCAACATTTTGCGAAATTTCTAACACATTTCAAGCATTGAACATTTTAAATTTTCAACAAAAAGTCTCGAACTTACTTAGGCCATGCTAAAATGCAACAACAGCCGAGTCTTTAAAGGCAATTTTCAATTCTCTTGCCCTCATTCTAGACGGTATTAGCTAGCATTAACCTGTGTGGATGCCTTAATGTGTTTTACTCTGAGAGTCTGGTCTACTAAAGTTCACCGAGCAGTCACTTAAGCTTAAAAAGAGAGCATGTGCTGAATAGTAGCTTTCAATTCTAATAAATAAACTTCATGAATGTTGGCATGTGCATAAGTGCTTCAACATTAAGAGTGTTTGTGTTCTTTTAGTAACTTTGAGAATTTTTTGTCAGAAATCTGTTGAGATAAGTTACTGAAGTTTTGATGGAAAAGTCTAACGTGGCGTTTGAACCGTGGCCTCATGAATATGACGACTTTATATATTTCGTTGCATCGTCCAATTTAAGAACATTAATGTCAGTTCAAATCAGTTCAAATCTGTTTTGACATCAACTCTTATTCCGTATGCGGATATTTCGGTTTGCATTCAAAAAATTAAAGTGAACCACAAAAAATCATAATTTTTTAAGTAATTGTCAGACAACAGTTTCCGAAATATTTAAGAGAATAATCTAAAAATGATTCAAAAGTAATAGTTGCTCTAGTCCAGAGACAGTCATCCCGGCTTGCGACGCAGAAACAGGATAGTTTCTTTTATAACAATGGTTTATACCGCCTAGGAAACATCAATCAGGTTTTCATTGATGCATTCAGATCGCACAATAAAATCAAATGTGGCATCTTTTCCGAAAAACTGAGCTTGCATAATTAGTTTATTGTTGTACCTTCCAGGCTGAAATAAAGGATATAAAAATTGCCGCCATCAAACCCCAGCGCAGAAATCTGAAACAAAAAACGAAATATGAAAAATATTTCTTCGGTGAACTTCTCTCAGCAGATTTCTGGCAAAAACTCTGAGAGTTAATAAATAAAGATTGTCCGAGAATCGGATCGTAATTATAACTTGAATGAGATTTGTAGAGAGTCTATACAACACGTCTAAGTTAGTCCAAGAACAAGAGCACGAGACAGAAGATTGTGCGAGAATCGGATCGTAATTATAACTTGAATGAGATTTGTAGAGAGTCTGTACAACACGTCTAAGTTAGTCGAAGAACACGAGGTAAGATAATCCACTATTATCCTCATTTCTTATTAAAGCTGAAACCACTCGAAATTCAAATTGAATACTTGGGTCAGGCGATTTTCTATAGAGGGGGCCAAAAAACACCATTCATTTATTAAGATAAGAGAATGTATTCATTTGTAGAAACACCTTCATAGGACATCCGGGATGCCTGAAAGATACCCGCCATAATTAGATAGTGGAATAGGTTAAAACGGACCCAATAAGCAGTTTCACCTAACCAAACCTATGAATCCATACCGTAGACCGAGCTTTGTAGCAAAAATGATAAATTTCAATTTTTAAAATTATTATGGCGGCATGTTGTCCCTCTATATTTAGTAGGTGGTATCATGCAAAAAAAGTCTATCTACAGATTCGGCAAACCCATCTTCCGAATTTTACGGACAAATGTGCTTATCCCGAATAAGAAATTGTTTTCCAACAGGATGGTGTTCCGAAGCACACAGCAAAAATTGTAAAGATATGGAGTGGGAAACAAAATTTCCAACTGATGGAATGGCCAGCACAAAATCCCGACCTCAGTCCGATTGAAAATATTTGGCCATTCGTGGAAAACCACCTCGGGCAATGCGAAACAGCCCCAATAAACGTGTAAAAACTTTGAGATCATATAAATGCGAAATGGAATCGAATTCCGAAAGATGTTATTGATAATTTGGTAGAACGCATGTCAAACCACGTAAATCAAGCTATTTTCAATAAGGGTCTATGGACTAAATATTTAATTTGGGTTAGTTTCTTGAATTTTCTTGAAACGTGTAAAATTTTTCTTCATTCAAATTCATTGAATTCATTTCTTTAATTATTGTTTTTTTGCTGTTATTTGTTAAGAATAAAATAAAAAATTAAAATTCATTTTTTTTTTGTATTTGCTTTTGTTTTGGTTTTGTTTTTTGTGGATGACGAAACTTAGTATTGTGAACATGGACTCACTTTTGCTCGCCACTGTATGTATGTATATTTATATACAAAAGAACTAACAAGTTATGCAATGGATTTCTAATCAAAAGTCTTACAAGAATTTAAAAGGAATTCTAGCCATAACAGGTAAACAGGTATTATGGTAATGACGGACAATAAAATACAATATTTTGTTATGCCTGACTAAACAATATTGGGTTTTCCCATTATGAATATTTCTAGTCGAATTTGCAATTAAGAAACCTCTGCCTCTAATGAGTAGAGAAGCATAAGAAATTATTGTAACGTAACCACCGTTGGTACTCTAAATAAATTTGTACTTAAGCAATCAACAATATCAGAAACAGATGTCCATTCATACCATTAACACAACCATAGACAATAATGTAGCGTGTAATTACTAGTGGGGATAATGGGAAACCATAGAGAATGGAATATTCTCTAAGATTAATACACACACAGATGGCAAAATGGGTAAATATGTGTATAGGAATGTGTTCGTATGGGTTATTAAATTTAAAGGGGACAGGGTAGTGATAACTTTACGTATGTATGTATAGAGGTGTAGAGAGAGCAAGTTAGTTCGGGAAGTAGCTGTGAAAGTAAATAAGTTATGGCGGAGGTGGTTTAATAATGTATTATAACAACAATTAAAAGATTATTGCGTTACAACATCATTTGCGTTTACGTTCATGTACCGGAAGTTAAATAAGCGTGTAATAAGTGGCTGTTGTATCCTGTCGTTTTATGTCCTTGTGTTGTTAATATAATGGCAAGAGAAACCGTGCTGAGTACATATGCCAAAAAAAATATATTTGAATGTGTGCATGTGTGCGTTAAATAAGTTTGGTTTTAACAAAAAGACAAAAAAAAAAACCGGGAGGGATGGAATGCATGCAAACAAGGCAAAGTTTCTGACTGTGGCCAACATGGCGACCACCAGGGCGATCCTTGTCTTGCTGTATTCAAGTTGACACGCAGCCTCCTCGTGGCCCTTCCTGGATGGCATTCTAGCACCCGCTAGATGTTAACTAATGCGTGCAGCGAGGTCCAATCCCCTGGACGTTAAATTCGGGTTGTGCGTAGGGCTTGGAACCCACCACGTAAAAATTTAATCCAATGAAAGCCCATACAATAGCCTCTAGAAAGATCCCCTCTAAAGTTGACGACCACGGCAAACGTTTCAAGGACAATGATTTGAGAATTGGCACATGGAACGTCCGCACCCTTTATAGGGCAGGCGCTTCCGCCCAACTGGCGGATGCCCTCATGAAATGTAGGACTGACATCACTGCCATACAGGAAATGCGATGGATAGGACAAGGATGCAAAAGGCTAGCATCTTGTGATGTGTATTACAGCTGCCATGTTGATAAGCACGAATTCGGATGCGGATTTGTGGTTAATAAGAGACTTCGTCACCTTGTCTCTGGGTTCACGCCAGTGAACGAAAGAATAGCCACAATCCGCATCAGGGCAAAATTTTACAACATCACCCTAATTTGTGCTCACGCCCCGACGGAAGAAAAGGACGATGTGGTTAAGGATGCCTTCTATGCTAAACTCGAGGACGTATACGATAAGTGCCCGGCCCATGACGCCAAAATCGTCCTCGGGGATTTTAATGCGAAGGTCGGGCGGGAAGGTATCTTTGGCCCCACTGTCGGACAGTTCAGCCTCCACGCAAACACTACCTCCAATGGTATGAGGCTGATCGATTTCGCCGCGGCGCGTAACATGGTAGTATGTAGTACCAGGTTTCAGCATCTCGACATTCACAAGGCCACTTGGATGTCCCCAGATCGATCAACATCCAACCAGATCGATCATATTGTGATTGACGGAAGGCACGTGTCCAGTGTACTAGATGTGCGCACATTTAGAGGTCCAAACATCGACTCGGACCACTACCTTGTCGCAGCCAAGTTCCGAGTGCGCATTTGCGCCTCGAGGAGTGCGCGCTCTAGTGCACTGCGAAAGCTGGACGTTAAGAAGCTGCGATCACAAAGGACAGCTGAGGCGTTCTCCGCTCAACTCTCTGATAAGCTCCGTCATTCCCCATCCAATCTCAGCGACATTGGCGGATTGTGGGCCAACATCTCCCACTCCTTGCGCAATACTGCGGAAACAGTCCTTGGTTTCGAGCGCCCACCCCGACGAAACCAATGGTACGATGAGGAGTGTCGCGAGGCAGCTGCAGCGAAATACGCCGCATACAGAAAAACGTTGCAGTCGGCCGCTACGCGAGCCATTGTCGAAAATTATAGAGAGAGGAGAAGGGATGAGAGACGCCTTTTCAGACGCAAGAAGAGGGAGCAGGAAAGGCGTGAGCGTGAGGAAGTCGAGATGTACAGATGTAGGAATGACGCTCGAAAATTCTATCAAAAGGTTAAGCGTCTGACCGAGGGGTATAAGCCCGGAGCGTCTTCCTGCAAGGATGAGAATGGAAACCTGGTTACAGATCCGCAAGGGGTGCTGAGGTTGTGGAGGAAACACTTCTCTACTCTGCTGCAAGGCGATGACGACATCAATACCGCCTCTAGAGATGATGTTCCGGACCCGATCGATGATGACGGCGTGGAGATTCCGCCGCCTAGCCATGAAGAGGTTAAAGTCGCGATTATGCGACTTAAAAACAACAAAGCGGCAGGTCCTGATGGCCTTCCCGCTGAATTGTTTAAGACCGGATGTAATGAGTTGGTAGGGCGCATGCACCAGCTCATCTACAAAATATGGCTAGAGGAAAGTATGCCCAACGATTGGAACCTCAGTGTCCTCTGTCCCGTCCTGAAAAAGGGAGACCCTACGATATGCGCCAACTACAGGGGTATAAGCCTTCTCCCTATCGCATATAAGGTTCTTACAGGCGTATTGTGTGAACGACTGAAGCCACTCGTCAAAACACTGATTGGACCTTATCAGTGCGGCTTCAGACCTGGCAAGTCCACCATCGACCAGATCTTCACACTACGCCAAATCCTGGAAAAGACCCACGAAAATCAAGTCGACACACACCATCTTTTTGTCGATTATAAGGCTGCTTTCGATAGCCCCATAAGGGATCGTGTTTTTGCCGCAATGTCTGAGCTCGGTATACCTGCTAAGCTGATAAGGCTATGCAGAATGACGTTGAGCAATTCCTGCAGCTCCGTCAAGGTAGGAATGGACCTCTCCGAACCTTTTGATACCGTGCGAGGTTTCAGACAAGGCGATCCCTTATCATGCGACCTCTTCAACTTCGTCATGGAGAGTGTTCTGCGAAAGGCGGGAGTGCATCGTAATGGCACTATTTTTCAAAAAAGTGTCCAGTTGCTTGCGTACGCTGACGACATCGACATCATAGGGCGTACCAAACGGGATGTCACTGCTGCCTTTAGTGCTATTGAACGGGAGTCTAAGAAGATGGGTTTGGCAGTAAATGAGGGCAAAACGAAGTATATGTTATCGACAAGTAGAGCCGTGCGGCGTATTGATTCACATATTACGGCCGATAACTATACTTTTGATACAGTCAAGGAATTCATTTACCTTGGCTCTGCCGTTACCACCGAAAATGATGTCAGTCTGGAGATCAAGCGCAGGATTACTCTTGCCAACAGGTGCTATTATGGTCTCAATAGGCAATTGAGTAGCAGAGACCTCTCTCGCAAGACGAAACTAATACTCTACAAGACGCTCATCCTACCCGTGCTTCTCTATGGCGCAGAAGCATGGACCCTATTAAGAACTGATGCAGCTGCCTTGAGAGTATTCGAGAGAAAAGTCCTACGTAAGATCTTCGGTCCAGTGCGAGTTGGCGATGATTTTCGCATCCGATTTAACAGTGAGCTGTATGAGCTCCTCAACGACATGGACGTTGTACAGCGTATTAATATCCAGCGGCTGCGCTGGCTCGGCCATGTCGTTCGAATGGAGGAGGATGCTCCGGCGAGACGAGTGTTTGATGCGGGGATCTGCGGAAGTCGGCGAAGAGGACGACCTTGTATCCGTTGGAAGGACCAAATCGAAGAAGCTCTGTCATCGATTGGTGTGACCAATTGGCGTAGGCGCGCAAGAAGCAGAGGCGCCTGGAAGGATGTGTTGCGGCAGGCCGAAATCCGTTAATCGGGTTGTTATGGCCAATTAAGTAAGTAGTAAAAAAAAAAACCTGAACACAACCAAAGGAATATAAACCAAGTGACATTTACTACCGCGTTGTACGGTTTGTCTCCATCGAATGTTAAATCATTACGCTCTGCACAACATGACACAACACGCATACATAATTCTTGTCTCACTCTTGTGTTAAATCTTATAATTTTACGCTTTCTTAACTGAAAACAGATTATTTTCAATTGTAACTTAATTAGTGCAGCGAGTGTGTAAATGGATTTTTTTTTAATTCTAGGAAATGTCAATAAAAAAAAAATAAAAAAACGATTGTAGGTTAGACGGCTGTACATTCATACAAGGTTTATGGGCATGAAGTGAGAATCAATAAGCAAATCACTCCTTAGAAAATATCAATTGTCTGATCTGTCCAACAACACATTTTTCATCATTAGCGTATTAGAGAATATTCACACCACTTCTAAGATTGTCCAAGAATGACGATTGTTTCTGTAGGGCATAGCGAGACATTCGATGGTTACCCTTATTTGGGTTCCTGGCCCCAATAACATCGAAGTTAAGAACTAGGACTGATACACTTAATAAAGCTAGCATCACGGAAGATAAAAGTTAAAGTGATTTCCTGCTCCAAAGTTGATGAAAATTTGCTGAAATTATAAATTTTTTGTTTTCATTTATAGAAAACTGTTCTATATCGAATGTTTGTCATGGCATATTGTGATTATAGTCTATCTAATGTAACGTGCATAACATGGTTTCGATGCTTCCAGTGTAACGATTTTGATGTGAGAAATAAAGAACATGAAAGATTACCAAAAAAGTTTAAAGACACCGTATTACACACAAAGTCTAGTAGGTCGTGTGTCGACTTATTTGACGTAAGGCTTCGGTTCAAGACCCATGTTAGCCATCAAAGTGAAATTTAAGAAAAAAATCTGCTTCTCTGCATATTTCTGCTAAAAGCTCTGATAGGAAATACAATTGCCATGAAGAGCTTCTTAAAAATGTGTCATTTGGAATGGACTGCAAACTGTAGATCCCACCACTCTAGCACCGCATCTAGCAATTAAACACTTAATGGGTATATCCAAAAAATGGGCGCCACATGAATTAAATGACAAACAGATGGAAAACTGAAAAAATATGTGAATTTTTTTTAATATTATTTTTTTTTTCACAGACATGATAGGAAATAAGTGTTGCATTGCAGGAAGACAATGTTGTGTGTGTGGTGAGTGCAGAAATATTTGTTGTATCATGCGATTCAAAAATCTTCTAAAACTTTTAATCCATATTACTGCCGATAACAAATAATCAATTTGAACCATGATGGAAAAACGAATAGAATGAACCACAAGACAAGGCATGCTAATTCTTCTTAGGGTACGATCAAAGCATTAGGCTGAGAACTGCTAGCGACTTTCGCTCAACAAATTTCTCTGAGAGCGAATAAATTTTCATTCAGAGTCGATTTTAAACTGGAGGTATTGCCAATCAAGTCAGCAATTACCACTTACAACATACATATGTGATGTGAGAAGATATGTTGCAATTCTAACTGAAGAATTGTAATAACCAGGGCAACGAATGTTATGCATTAAAAAATTAAAAATATGCACATATAACATGCAATGTAAAAGAAAAAATATGCACTAAAAATTTTAAAAATAAGCAATAAAAAATTTTTTTGTTTGAAATCTATTTATTAAACAAATAAAAAAATAAAATTCAGGTCACAGTTTCATATTTATAAGGAACATATAAGATTTTAAATGTATTTTTTAAAAGAAAATTAGATAATTCATTAACATATGTCATGGGTACATAAAAGGATATTGTTAAGTTATAAATATAATAAATTAGCAGACTCGGGCAAACGTTGTCTTGCCTTCGAATTTTATTTTCTGGTTTCCATGCAGGGCTGATTGATATTTAGAAGAAGAATGAAAGGTGCACTAAATCGACATAGCAATTATTGTTCAAATAAAATTATATATTTTTGATAGCTTGGCTCGAACCGCATTGCTAGCCCCAAGTTATTAACGCCACTGCACGCTGATTAACGGCTCAAAGCCTTCAACGAGACACAGCTTAGTGCAGTAGTTCTTGAGTTACGGTGGCGGTGTATTGCGCCATCTGTCAGATGAACTTCAAACTACACAGAAACAATCCTCACCTTAGAACATATATATTAAGTTTGATCAAAATCGGTGTAGTAGTTTATGAGTTTAGCGATCACGAAAATATACGTAATTTTTATGTATAAAGAGATATTTATACAGTAGTTTATCGATTTGACGACCATTCGACTCTACCAACAACGCATTTAACGAACAGGCAAATTTTTCGTATTGAATACCTTAAATAGCGAACAAAATTTATTTTGTGTACGCAGTTTAACGAACAAAAAATATTATTTGAATGAAGGTAAAATGAGATTTATGTAAACTTGATCGATTGACATCAAAATATTTCCAAAAGAAAATTTAATATACAATAAAATAGTAAAATATGCTAAATATATGCACTTATAAGAAGAATGTGCAAAATAGGCATTTATTACACATACATACATAATTGGTCATTAGAACAAATCAGTCAGGATTATTGACCTAGTTTCTCACACCACTTATGTTGTGTGTGTTAATTTTACGCAGTAGTGGCGGCACCTACAGTTTAAAGTCGACTCCGAACGACAAGATTTTTTGAGAAACTTTTCATGGCTATTTTATTTACTCTCAGAGTTTTTGCCAGCTGAGAGGAAATCGCCGAAAAAATTCTTTTTGTATTTTGTTTTGATGTCTGGCCTGGGACTCGAACCCTGGCTCTTATGTCTAATAAGCCAACACACTACCTACTAGACCACGGCGACGGCATTTATTATACATACATACATAACATAATTGGCCATTACAACCCTTCAGTCAAGATTACGACCTAGCTTCTCACACCTATTATGCTGTGTGCGTTAATTTTATACATGAGTGGCGGGACCTACAGTTTAAAGTCGACTCCGAACCACAGATTTTTGAGAAGCTTTTCATGGCAATTTTTACTCTCAAAATCTTTGCCAGAAATCTGCTGAGAGGAAGTCGCCGAAGAAATATTTTTTCGTTTTGATGTCTGACCTGGGATTCGAACCCGGGCCTTTTGTCGAATAAGATAACACACTACCCACTAGACCACGGCATTTATTATAAAATATGCAAAAATATGCAACAACAAATCGATATCATTTTGTTGCAAATTCTTCGATTCGAAGAGATAGGTTGTCAAAAGTGATTATAACATTATAACATTAGCTTGATAGTTGGGGATGCAATCTTTAAAAGTTTTTTTTTTCAAGATGCCAGATGTTTGAAGTTAGTATTTCGTCAAGAAAGTCAACATACTAACCAATAGTTTAACTTCTTTTCCTTGAATTTGTTTATTTTAAAACTGTTTCAATTCTTTTATTGCAGTTAAACAACTGATGAGTGTATCACACTTACTGGTTTTACTTTCTTTTTTCCTATATTTATTTAAAAATATTACAAAATATCACTTTCACTTATTATTGAATTTAAAATCGTATTCATTGTAATCAAAAACTTTTCTAGCCACATTTAGGAAGTGCTAACTTGACGTTACAAGTATGAGTATGAGCGCAGTACATTAATATTGTGTAGGCATTTCAACAAGTTTCGTTTTGTGTTTGACATAAAATGTTACTTTCTTTTTACAGAATTCCTGTAAACTTTTTGAAACAGAGAAAGTTTCCGTTCTTTCTTTTTTCCAGAATAAAACAAAATTTATTCTATTTTAGTTTTGCAAAAACTTTCACTCATGATGATTAGAATAACACTAGCATATGCAAATAAAAATGGTTTTATAAGGAAAAAAAAAAAGAAAAAAAATTTTAGAAAACTTTCAAAGTAGTCCCAAGAAAGTTGTTATATGGGAAAATAATATATTCTTGTATTTTAATTTAATTAATGATAAACTAAACACACTTATAACAGCAAATATTAAACGATGTTAGTTATACAAGAAAATTTCATAAATTTTATACAAAAACAAGCTGTACCCTGCACGTGATGCTGCGCCACCCCCCAACTAAAATAAATTTGAAGGAAAGGCATTACAAAAATGTCCAATGAATTTTGTATTATTTTATTGATTTAGTTTCCCGTTGTCCTGATGATTCAGATGAACGGGCCCGAGTAGTACGTATTCGATCAGTTTCTAATTTCACTTCCCGTTGTTCAAGTGGTTTATGCAAACAGGTCTCAGCGGTATATACACGAAGATTTTCCAGTCACAGTGCTCGGCTGATTCTGAGGCACGTAATACTTTTTTCTTCCGTTTATGGGGTGTAGGTCGACCAATTGCTTGCCATTCGTTTTGAATAATTTTCAGTAACGCCATCCATCTGAAATTAATTGCACCAATATCCATCGGCTCATACGTTACAACTTTGTTAAAGAATGCACAGTTTAAGATTTAATTCATTTTAAGTAGTTTTCAGTGGCACCGCCTATTGAAAATTGGTCATACTAACTTAAAAATCTTCGTCGGCTCATGCGCAACAAATTTGCTCGAAATCATGACATAATCAAATGCACAGTTTACAAATTAATTGATTTTAAGTAATTTTCAGTGGCGCCACCTATCGAATATTGGTCATACCAACTTAAACATCTTCGTCGGCTCATGCGCAACAACTTTGCTAAAGATCCATAACATAATCAAATGCACAGTTTAAGATTTCATTCATTTTAAGTAATTTAAAAAAAAGTGGGCGCAAAAGTGGGCGGGGCAAAAGTTTCTCTTGATGAAAACTTTAAACGGATAAATACAAACATTTGAAAGAAAAAAATTAGTCAAATCGATGGAACCGTTTTCTGATTTTAGATAAATAGAAAATGTGGGCGGAAAAGTGGGAGTGGTAAACTTCACATAAACCATCTACTAAATAGTCCGAACAGAGCCTAAACATTTGGCTTAGATAGGTGAGCCCTATGTGCCATTAAATTAAATAAATTTTTTGTACATACAAGGTGATCTTACAATTAACAAAAATCTTTAAGAGCAGTTGGTTCAATGCAAGAAAGTCTTTCTGGAAGTTTTTATTGATTACTAATGAGTAGAAGCGCATACTAAAAAAATTTAAATATGAAATAAATTAAAAACGGTTTGAAATTTCACAAAATTAATGTTTTGCTGTGAAGTACAATTATTCCGATTAGAAATGGAATATTAGCCTCAAAGTATAAACACATAGATGACACAGAAAGTTAGTACATAAAAAGTCAAGACAACAACCTAAACAGCTCCTGCCCAAATTAAATTATTTTCTATTTCTATTATTCTATTAATTAGTGATGTCAATACAACAAAAAAATAATAATTAAATAACAGATTAAAAAAAAAAAATAAAAAAACAATTCAAGTATTTATAAAAAGTAAAATTTAATTATAAAGGGTTTAATAATCCAATTTTGTATGCGAATTCGTTTGATAAGTCCATTAATCAAAAATATTTTTAATCAATACAATAATCAATTTGGGATAGAAATATTTTCTCGGGATGTGAAGAATAATTTAATAGTTTTTAAAATTCAGAAAAAATACATAGTCCAGTATTAAAGTTACATGAATTGTTTTTGTGTATGTAGAATCGAATCATACTTATAATTTCTGATACTTATACGCATTCGAGCTTATTTTAATATCATATCTACTCATAGTCAAAGTTTGAAGTACTCATCATATTCATACTTAACAACACGTCTGATGTTGTTAATTTCGACTTTCCGTAGTTCAACATTTACAAGAATCACAAAATAAGTCTAATTCGCATACGAATACTAAATTACTCACTAAATGGTAGTGTGTTTGTCTTCTTGCCGGTCTATCTGTTTTGCTAATGTGTCTTTTTTTAAATGCAACAACAACTAAGACTGTAAATTTTAATGAATGATTCGAGTCCCACAAAACCCATTTATAAGTATTTTTCTAAAGTTATGAATCTAAATTAGTAGGCTTATGATTCAAACATATTTCGAGTATGAGTATGTGTAGAAACTCATTTGCAACCTATACTTATAAATCAACGTTGTAAAAGTACGAATGAATCAGAGTAAATTGCAATATTGTTGACTCAATTATATTCAAAATATCATGAGTGCTTATGTGTATCATTGAGGATCATATGTATGTGTGAGTAGGCGGTTTTTTTATATTTGTGATTTTATTTTTGCGTACGTAAAAAATTTGATAGTGACACCACTGAAATTTTTCATAATTTAAATTATCATATATATTGCAAATATCTCCCATACCACCGCATCAAATTTAATAAATGATATCCCATTTGAAAGCTTATATCTAACACTAATGGCAAAAAATAGTTAGAAATTGAAAAATTAATATTTTCATTGATAAAAATTATATTTTATATAGAACTGCATGATAATACTGTTGTCATTATGATTATATGTTTAGTGTGCATAAAAATACATTCTGGCAATACCGCTATTTACTATAATGCCCCTTACTACTAAGTCATTTATATATAATATGCATATTAAGTTGTAAAAAGCTGTTTTGGCAATACTTTGCAGCAGTTGTTAGATCAAGTGCGATAAACAGGATCGCATAATTGTAATGCTATTCCATATAATAATATATAAAGTTGTAAAAGGCATAATATCGTTATTGTCATCGCATTGTTTGTTTTATGAAGTGTACCCTGGCTTTACATCTAATAAGCCAGCACACTACCTACTAGACCACGGCGACCTCAAAATGGCAACTAACGGTGCGAAATATCCGCACGGGTCATCTAGTTGTTCATTATTTTGGTTTTTTCAACTGTTTTTTTTTTCTGTTCCGTCCTCAAAGAATTTAAGCAGTCGGCATACGACAGAAAAAACAGTTGGCATAATTTTCTGTCGCGGTGCCAAGCTACTCTCTGTCATCTATGTGTTTATACCTTCATAGTACCTCCTTCGATTGCACAAATTCATGCACTTTATCGAGCGTATAGGATTATGCATATTGGCCTTCTAATGTACAATTGTATCTGGTTTGTCGGCTAACACTGATCTTTGACAACGCCCCACACAAAATGGTTCAACGATATTAAGTCGCAGCTTCTACTTAAACAGCCATCAAACATTTTGAACAATAAATCGATTGTGCCATGGAATATATAGCCAGTTGCTTAAATTTGACTAATATCCGCAGATATTTTTATTGATGGGTCAAACCCGGGGCTTGAATCTACCACACTAACTAAACTAAACTGAATTATCTAATAACTGAGACACTAAGTTGTTTGAGTTACTGTGTATACAGATGTAAAAGACAAATTCATTTTGTTGAAATGTTTATTTCAACACACTTTTCTTTAACCAAACATTAGAGAGAGAATTTTAATTTAATTTTGAAATTAACTCATCATTATAATGTCTGTGTTTGTGTTGTGAAAATTAAGTGAAATAAAAGTTTAAAATTAAAATCTACTCATGTTCGACTATTTGTTTAATGTCTAATTGCAAGTTGTTCTGCACATCTTCATCTCCATTTCTATACGTTTCTTTACATTGGTTTGTCTTACATTACAAGATTGAAAAAAGAAAGGGAAATGAAACATTTTATTTCCTATTTTTATTCTCTCTGAAACTATTTTCTTTTAATTTGAATGTTTTCAAAACAGTTACGGTTCGTTAGCATGCTCTAAATGTCGGTCTCTAAAGCAGTAGTAGTTGGTCATTTGAAATTAGTAGAGTTTTCATAGCTAATACGTGCATATGTAAACACAGACTTTTATATAATGGCGTATGTATATACAGACACACACACATGTACATAAAAAGGACATGTTTTCACTTTTAAGTCTATTTTTCTTGTTCTACTAAAGATTAAATTAAAATATTTTCACTTTATGCTGTCGATGGATAAATTTAAAAAAATTAATTAAAAAAATTCGTTAGGAAAGTTGGAATATTCTTTCTTTCTTTGGTGTAGAAAAATTTTGAAAATAAAATTTTTTATGTCCTTTTTCTCCCCTCGAAGTTAGCTAACTCAAGCTTTTTGAATTTGTCCAACACCAAGTGCATTTCTCGATTCAAACAACAAAACTAAACAAATTTTTATTGGGCTATTATAGCAATTAAAAAACTATTTACAAAATAGGTTTCAAAAAATATTTGAATTTCGCATGGCACTGTATAAGTTAAAAAGTGTTGTGTTTTGGTCATCCGTAAATTATGTTTTATTTTTCGACTTGTGGATTGCTTTTAACTCCTTCATGTTGTTGTTCTTCGATTACGCAATCATGTTGACAGAACAGTTTAAAGGGAAGATGAAAATTTCACTTTGTAATCTGAGAAAAAAAAAAAAATATTGCGAGTTCAACTTCTACGTGATCCAGTTCCTAACTGGTTTGGATATGATATTTGCCCTATATGCCCACACTGCATAGGTGCGGATGAAGATGCGGATCATATTCAAATATACTGCCTCAGATTTATGGAAGAGGTGTTGAATTCTAGGATACTATGAAGCCAATACAGCCAGTATTGATGCAACTCCAAAGGTTGGAGACACGAAGGTGAAATTTGAAATAACGTGATAATACCTTATACTATGTTCACGTATGCACCTTTATTGCATAAATCGCAATTAATTAATATTTCATAAAAGATCTCAATTAATTATTGCTCAATTAAATGCTAATTGTTATAATATTAAGTAAAACTTTAAATTCAACACTGTCATAAGCTTGTATAGTGAGCATATTATAAGTAACCGAACACTTCCTATTGATATTTGACAACTTAAGTATCAACAACGACTAAGAAATAAAACAAAACAAAAACAGCTGTTGTTTACCAGCTATTAAATGAATATTGAGTAAACTGAATATTGGGTATATTTATTATACCTGAACGGTTAAAATATTGCTCTCAATTCACAGAATATTGGTTCAATTAAATTGCATGCGTAAATGTAGTATTACGGTAGTCCCTCGGGGGGGAGTAGTTGAGGAATGTAGGGTGTGAGTTTAGTACGTAGGCACCAGTGATGGTATCTTTCGAAGATTCCCATTTCCGGCCCAAGACAAAAAAAACATAATTCGTCATTACAACCCTTCAGCCAGGATTAAAACCATACAACATTCCCACATCACTTATGTTGTGTGCTTTAATTTTATACATGAGCGGCAAGACATATACAGTGACGAGCAGAAGTGAGTGCATGTTCACAATACTGAGTTTCGTCATCCACAAAAACAAAACCATACAAGCAAATACAAAAAAACAAATTAATTTTAATTATTTATTTTATACTTAACAAATAACAGCAAAAAAACAATAATTAAAGAAATGAAGTGTGAATGAAAAAACGAAAATTACCCACATAAACTCAATTTTGCACGTTTCAAGAAAATTCAAGAAACTAGCCCAATTTCAATATTTGGTCCATAGACTCTTATTAAAAATAGCTTGATTTACGCGGATTCAGATGCTTTCTACCAAAATGATCAATAAGATTTCCGGAATTCGATGCCATTTCGCATTTATACGGTCCCAAAGTTTGACCATGTTTGTTGGGGCTGTTTCGTACTGTCCGAACCGGATTTTCACGAATGGCCAAAGATTTTTAATCGGATTGAGGTCGGGACTTTGTGCGGCCATTCCAAAATTGAAAATTTTGTTCCCCTTCGCATATCTTTACAATTTTTGCTGTGTGCTTGGAAAATAATTCCTTATTCGGAATAAGCATAAAATTCGGAAGATGGGTTTGCAGAATCTATAGATAGTCTTTTTTCACATGGCTTCCACGGCAATAAAACTATAACATCTTTTGTAGCAAACCAATTAGTCATCCAATTTTCGACTTCCCCGTAGAAAGCGAAGTGTTATCCAAGCGATGACAGCAAATAATAGCCGCTAAGATACAAGTGTGGTTAATAAGGGGAAGGGTTAGCTTAATGTTTTTGATGGGCCATTTAAAATTTTAAATTTAAAAATGCAATCAAAACAAAAACACTTTAAAATTTTTCCAAATTTATGCTTCTGTTTCGGTTCGAAATGCTATATCATTTCATTCAAATGCCTGCCGCAGTTGTCTTCCAGGTACCCCATTCGATCTGACCAATTTTCATGCGGTTTTTCGATTGTATTGGATCGTATCTCGGTAATGGCATAACGAATGTTGAACTTAAAATTCTCAATTATTTTTGAGTTGTTGGCCTAAGAGTTTTCATTAACGGCATCCCACAGAAAATAGTGCAGCAGTGTTAAATCACAGCTCTTTGGCGGCCAATTGACATCAACATTTTGACTAATTAAATCGCCATCAAACGTTTGGCGCAATAAATCGATTGTGACATGAGATGAGTTTAAGTTGGACCATTTTGTTGAAATGAAACATCGTTCACAACAATACCATGAAGAGCCATTAACAGTGATGGTTGGCGCCGTCCTGATTTTCAAAGAAATGTGAACCAATGATACCTCCGTTCCACAAACCCCAACAAATAGTCAGTCGTAATAGATTCATTGCCTTCCGTAAGACAACATGTGAGTTTTCTAAAAAGATGAAAGTAAGCTTTTCGTGCAATTTCCGAAAATTTATTTTGGAAATAAATTTTCAATAAATCCCAACGTTGCTCTAGCTTAAGTTAATTCAGTATATGCAGTGGAGATAAATACCGAATTTGGTGACAGAATAGAATAACATAAATATTTTGCAAGATTCAAAATAACCAGTAGTTTGAAATTTAAACCAGTAGATGAACCATTCCTATATTCCATTAGATCCAGACATTCTGTGCTCAATATTTCGCTTCAAGTTATTGCAATATGACTACCTAAAAATTAACGTTTTAAATTAACTTTCATGATGTAATGAAGTACAGTCAACCCTGCTATAACGCGGTGAGTGCGTAAGAAACTCGAATGTCAGATACAAACCAGGCTTATTCATAGGATGTTCTATGGAAACCGTCTACCACATTGTATAGAAACGGCGCTGTAAGAAACACAGAATTAAGAGACCAAGAAATACAAAAGTCAGGTTGAATTATAAATTATTTTTATTGAATTCAAGAGTTCATATAAGGATTGATAAAAAAATTAAATAAAATCTAAACTAAAAGACTGGTTTCCAACAAAATTAAGAAAGACTTGTAAAATAATGTAATTTTTTAATATTTATACTCGCTTGGTTCATCTTCATTCATTGTCATTTTTTTTAATTGAAAATGGAACTGCTATTGTTTTGCACGGTACTGTATCTCGGCTGAGTTTTTGCATCGAAAATAAAACTAATATTAAACCAGTTTACAATATCTAGTTACTATTCATTCATAGGCTGTGCGGAAGGAACTTATGGGATAAAGTTGAAAGCAAACCGCTCTATAAGAATACCGCGTTATGGAAGGGCAGTCGCAATTTCAGCTCCGCGTTATATGGAAACCGCGTTCTGAGAGTACCGCGTTATAGGAGGGTTGACTGTATTTCATTTTAGATAAATCAGCTTTTTGTCCTGCAAACCATCAGTTTAAATGTGTGATATATTAAATCGAAGACAAGTACAGCAAGAACAATCCGAAAAGTTAATCCTTCTGTATGCAATAAAACGAATGCAGAGCTCAACTTTAGTTGTATCCTTTAATCACATTTACACACTAAGAAAACTTTTTTCTTTTTAACTTAATGCTCCATTGTGATGAAGTTTTATTTTTAGTATTTTTCTTTTCTATTTCTCTTCCATTTCTTTTGTGCCCTTGAGAGCGCTCCAGTACCAAAAAGAAAATGAATTTCTTTTGCGAGAAATAAGGTCAGCGCTCGAAGTTCGTTGGAGGAAGTTAAGTTTGCAAAATAAAAGCATTCTACAGACATTGAAATGGAAACTAAAAAAATTTTAATTTAAACGATTTTAAACAAGAGATTAAATTTTCTACAGAATTACATTACAAAGCGGGAGTTTTTGGTTCTTGTTAGTATCGATATTGAAATATGCTTTTAAGATGGAAAAACTAGCAACCACCTTAACATTTATACGCGCTTGCAGTGAACGAAATATTGCTTTCCCGTACAAGTGTAAACGTGCAATATTTATATCCTACAGTTTATCCGCTTTGTAGAACAATACCATGTACCGGCTGTTGTGTCTCTTGTTATAATTTCTTTCATATTCTTTCTGCTGTTTTATATAAATTTTATCATTGTTTTTCATCACTCTGTTGGATGGCATAAAAAGCAACGTATTTGTTCAACAGAGACAAAGGAATAAACGCGAGTTATTATTTTCTGTTTTTCTTTTTTGTATTGTTTTCTTTACATTTTTCCGTTGTTCTTCTTTTTGTTCTTTCGTTCTTATGCAATTGCAATAACTTTATCTTGAAGCTGTTAAGATGGATGCAACAAAAGAAACCATTGTAAAGGCAACATCAGATAGACGAAATGAAAACACTTTACGGTTGTGATGAATACTCGCATTTAAATTGACGAAAAAATATCACGTAATACATAACAACATACTCGCTGTTTACCTGCTAGTATCTAATATACAAAATTATAACTCTCGCAATATAAGGGGTATTATGACAGCCAAATATTTACGAAAGCTAAGCACCCTTAACAGTATGGAAAGTATGATAAATCCTTAGATACATGTGATCTGAACATACTTACTGAGCAGAGCTCGCTTTCAATTCTAATTTTTCAAAGAAAATATCGAATGAGTAATCTCTTATAACTTATAATAACAATTATAACGCCTGCTGGGTGTGAATCTCAGCGTATGTTGAATAGAGAGTGCAAAAAAGATTAAAAGTTACTCAAAAATCTGTCGATCAGAATTGACTTTAAACAATAGTAAACCCATGAATAAAAATAACACACGCAACATAATTCATTTCAAAGTTTTTGCCTAAAGACTCTAGAGCGAAAGTTGCCAAGGAATTACTTTTTCAAATTTCAGTTTGTTCGAGATATTTAAGCCAGTGTTTGAATCATGGGCACTCGTAATAAGTCAACACAACACCTGATACAAAAAAAATCTGCGATTTTAAAAGAATTTGTAGTTCTAATTACTTTTTAATTACATTTCAATTACGGTCTCGACATGCCTCCTACTGTTGCATGACATTGTTCTCTACACTAGAAAAATAAATTTTTAAATCGATCATAAATAGATACACTCCAGTTGACAAGCGATTAGATACATACCAGAGATCAGCAACGAGCATTCAAAACGATGACTAGATTCAAATCATACTTATAATTTCAGATACTTATACGCATTCATACTTATTTTGATATCATACTCATACTACTCATACTCAAAGTTGGAAGTACTCGTCGTATTCATACTTAACATTACGCATAATGTTATTGACTTCGACTCGTTTCTACTTAACATTTACACGAAGCACAAAATAAGTATGATTCGCGTACGAACACTGCAATACTCACAAGAAGATTGTGTGTATGCTTTGCTTGTCGTCTTTCCTTTCTTCTTTGTTTGTACGTGCAACAACAAAAAACTTTGTTGAACGATTCAAGCCACTCGAATCACTTATTAAGTATTGTAAGTATTTTTCTAAATTTATGCATTAGAATGAGTAGGCGTATGAATCAATCATATTTCGAATGTTGTGAGTTAGATGTCAACGTTGTACTCATACTCATACATAACATACATAATTGGCCTGTACAACCCTTCAGTCAGGATTACGACCTAGCTTCGCACATCACTTATGTTGTGTGCGTTAATTTTATACATGAGTGGCGGGACCTACAGTTTAAAGTCGAGGCCGAACGATAGATTTTTGAGAAGCTTTTCATGGCAATTTTTACTCTCAGAGTCTTTGCCAGAAATCTGCTGAGAGGAAGTCGCCGAAGAAATATTTTTCGTTTTGATGTCTGACCTCATACTCATTGCTACTTATACTTATAAATCAATGTTGTAGCGAGTACGAATGAATCAGAGTAGTTGAATTTCAATTCTGTTGATTCTCTCATTCTCAAAATTGCATGCACGCATGAGTGCTTATGGGTAGCAGAAAAACGATTCATTGTTGATCTCTGATACATATATTACAAGCCTTCAGTTAGGATTATGTTCACGCTTTTTACACCCCTAAAGTGTATTAATTTTCTACATAAGTGGTGGGACCTACAGTTTAAAGTCGATTCCAAGCCATACATTTTAGAGAACAAGCGACAAGTGAGTACCATGGAAAAATATGAGGTTTTCGAGATCAACTTCAGTTATAATTAATATTACAAAGACAAGCAAACCTAAATTTTTTTTATACTTAAAAATATTCTTGTTCCATCGCTTATTGAATTGACTTTTCTTGTATGTAATATAAGGACTGAGTATGGCAAAAACAAAAGTAAACTGAAATGTCATCATTCAAAGAAATATTTGTTTGAAATATTTAACTTTTATGTCAACAGATACATAGCCGGATATGTTTTGTGTTTTTAAATCGCCGTATCTCAGAAAGTAATAACCGTATTAACATGAAATTTCATGATATCCTCGCTAGTAGTGTTTACTGCCTTATTCCCAGACTTGAATAAATATGGAGGATGGGGGCCAAGGATCTGACCATTTTTTCATTCCTATCCCTTACGTCAACTGTTATATAGCTGAGTATGTATAATGCAAATATGTTGATAGGATGTTTTTTAAATAAAATTTACAAGTTCTTCTTTTTGCATATGTGCAGGATTTTTTGGTTAGTCGAAATTTAGTATGTATATGTAGCAATTACCTTTCGCTTTTATTCTACCAGTGCAATCATGTTCTTCCACGCTTTTATCTGCAGCACTTCTTACGGTCAAACATTCCTCATAAATGGCTTCAATAGCATTGCGTGTGGAAAACATTTTTGCAACGTGTTTATTTTTGACTCTGTTTTCTATTTCAGGCTTCACTAATTATTCGCTGAGGCTGTGTAGGACGGCTTGTGGAATCTTTGGGCATTGGGTTATGCTCAACGTAAATTATGCATAACGTCTAGTATATTGTAAAAGAAAGCCAAGGGCCATCTATTTGTCCGCCGCTTTGTTGAATATGCCGCTAAAAGCTTGTCCGTATTATCGACGCCACCTTTATATTTTTTATAATCTAAGAGCATGAGTGGCTTCTTCTTTGGACCTTGGACTTCGCATGAATAATGCATTGAAGTACAACTTTGCAAAATTTTTTTTTTTTTTTGGATGCAAGAGCACAAGACAATATTGTTACTGAAACCAAATGTAGTTGACTCTACTTCTCTTCCTTTAGATAAAGCGAAATATGGTGATAGAAACCAACACTCGTCCATTATTAAACATTTCGGCAAGTGTTAGGTTGTGGTGAAATTATCACAAACAATATTCCGGTTACTTTCACGAAAGAGATTGACGCACAAGTCCTTCACTAACCACTCTCCTAAGTTTTTTTCCCATTCGCCGGTTGCCGCCAATCTAGTATAAATTTGTCCCTCATTGGATAGGATGAAACGGAGTCACATACCCGTACTTGACGGATTTCGATGATCTGTAGTGGTTAAACCCAGCACTACCACGGTAGGGATATAATTGTTCATCAAGTGTCACGTTTGGCACTGGTACGTAATTGGTACGTAATTCAGCATTTAATATAAGTTGGTTATGGCTGCAGCTTTGTCAGTTTTTTTACGTTATCGACGGGTATAAAGCGGCTTATATTCCAAAAATGCAGCACGCTCATGGAAGCGCGATATATTTGGATGAGCAACAAAGTAGCAAAAAAAGCAGAAATAAATTAAAATTTAAACGAAAACAAAACAATGCTACTACAAAACATAAGTAAAACTGAAATAAACTTAGCAACAAAAGAAATTCCATATAAAAGGTATGGACATATCCGGGTATGCTTCTGTGGACGTACCTGGACATAACAGTGGTTCCAGTTATGTAAACCACTACTTTTCGGGAAATACTTCTTGACAATAAAAAAATAGAACCTTGTATAATCCATTACATTATAAAAAGTACCTTGTGCAAGTAAATCAATTTCAAGTAGTCATATGAGCTTTGCCATAACACATACACATTTTTACAAACATACTGCGGAGTTATTGCTGCAAAATCAAATGTTTCAACATATTTAACATACACACAAACGATTTGAATTTGGAATTTCTTTTTCATTCATAGTCTAGTACACCTCAAATGAGCAGCCACTAGAAACATTATAATTAATGTGGTTATGCCCATGTGTACAGGTGATGTTTGCATAGGACTTTCAAATGCAAACAAAATTCTTAATTTGCTTTCAAAGGCATGCAATATTAAATGGGAAGTGCCATTATAAGTTTTCTATGATTTTCTATTTAAATTTCCATTTAATTTCAAAGAAATTTAAATGCTTTCTATGCCTTTTAAGAAATTGTTGAAAGTTAGTTTCAAGTGTTTTTAGTTAAGGTCAGCAGGATGCTAAGGATTAATAATTCCTTTATAATTCACTATAGAGAACAAATTTGCTTTAATCTTTTGATAAGTGATGATATTTTTGTTCAAAATTCATTACCAAAGTGTGGCAAATTTTATTGGCAGTTCTTACCACACAGTGTGCATGCAATTAAAATTAAAAACCAATTTCCTACAGGAATAACCATTGGTTTGTTAACAAAAACAGAATTACACAGAAGGCAATTACTGTTAACAGTTTTCACTTTCATTGCATTTTTTGTTTAATTTTTTTTTTTCTTGGAATATGCTTTTGCACTTTATTGTCTGTGTTTCTATTCTATTTTTAAGAACTTTTCTAAATTCAGTTTCACATATTTTGGCACTTTAAAACTTAATATTTTGCTTTCACTATTCACAAAAAAAAAAAAAGTTTATGAGATTAACCCACTTTGAGTAGTTTGGAAAGTACTTTAAGCATCTTACACAATTCCACTTTGAAGTGTTAGGTTATAGTGACTTAAATGGCTAACAAAGCACTATGGCAACGAATTGTGATAGAAGTTTTGATTGAAAGTCATAAACATTTAAACGAATCTTATTGATGGCAGTTGGAATCGTACATGCAGTGATTTGTGATATAAATTCTAGTATTTTTTTACAGCCATTTTTCATCACATTTTTGTTCAGATAGATGATATGAAAGTGAAAATGTTGAGTCTTTATTACAGGCGTTACCAATTCATAGTACAATTATGCAGAAAGAATTCACACACATTGCTTATGCTCTTTTATTTACTCGTCGATCAGACTGCGACAAACACACATGCCAGCGGATGCTATGTTATTTTTTTTATGGTTACACTCAAAAAATATTTTATGTTAAAAAATCGATTTTTTTTTTTAAATTCAAAATTCTTAAAATAATTCAATAAATAATAATTCAAATAAATAATTCAGGTGATATGGAAAGATAACAACTTTTTATAGACATAGAGCAATATTTTTGAAAAATTAAAAGATTGGCTTTTAGCAGCAGAGGAAATTTATGAACCAAAATTTGATCCCAGTAAATATCTGAAATACATTACATATTAATACATTAAATATTAAGTCAAAACTGTGTAACTTTATGTATGTTGATGAAATAAAAATCTAAATAGGGTATTTTACTAACATTTTTCTACGACTTTAAACTTTCAACGTATTTTCTCTCTCTCTCACGCACTAATACTCGACCAAAAAATTTTTGGTAACCCCTGCTTTATTATAAAGGTTGGTTGATTTTGAAATATATTACGTATACGTATAATATTACAAGCACTGAAAAGTATGCAACAAAAAATTTTTGATTTCATCATATATAAAACTAATCGAATTAAATATCACTCATACGTCACATATCGCTCACCCAGTACAAAAGTGTGTCAACACAAAATTTTAATTATTCGAGTTTATATACTTAAATTAAAGTGTTTATTTATTTATAAGAAAATATCAGTATATTTTATTGTTGTTTGCTGTTATTAAAACTGGTCCAAGGATTTTGTTTCTAACTATTTTTATTTAAATCAAAAATTGTTTTTAATCCATTTCAGAAAACTAAAAATTTTGAATTGAGTCACTTTTGTACTGGGTGTGCGATATGTATTTATCATTATGAATTTTACATACATATTAAACATGACCATAATGACCATATACACTCAGGTCTAATTTTATGCGATAGATGCGTTCCAAAAAAATCGCATAAATTAAATTCGGCGTCTCATCAATTCTTGATTTTGATGACTGTACACCTAGTAGGAGAGAGATTACGAGTATCAACATCTAGAGCTGCCGAATGTACTGTTAAAATTTCAAGAAAATTGGTCTAGCCGCTTAGCCGTCTATAGAGTTCAAACAAAAGACCCACAAACAAATAAACACACATTCATTTTTATATATATAGATACCGATGAGAGAAGCGAAGCACACCAGGCATTAACTAGTTTTATATAAAAATTATTGATTCGTTCTAAAATCCTGAAAACCGCATCATTTCAAATTTTAATTGAGAAATCAAAGCGATATCGCATTAAAAAATCCACAAAAGTATATTCTTAAAAAATAAAAAAAAAAAAAGTGAAATGTACGGTCAATCATTCTATATTGTTTTGGAATTAGTTCCGCGTTATTTTTATCATTACATACCTATCAGGTAAGTCCATACGTATGTATGGGACTAAATCAACAAATAAGAGTAGTAAAGTGACAGTTATTGAAAAGGAGAAGCTAATTTAAATAAAAGATTCTCTAAATCATAAGTAAAGATTGAGTTTTGATGGCTTTTATTGGCTTAGTTAGAGCAATCTGATGCTCATCAATTGCCTTTCCAATCGGAAACAAACTAGAACGATTAATTTTTGCAAGTTATTCGGCATTGAGATTTGATAGCATTAGATGTCAGAGTCAAACTACAAGAGATTCAGATAAAAAAAACCTTTCCAAAGCGCAGGAAAATCACTCAGCTTTGGTCATTACAAGCCTTCAGTTAGGGTTAACAATTAATGATTACATCAGTGATGCAAACTTGGTTTAATTCGCATAAAAAAAAATCCAAATAAAACAAAACCCAAGTGTAATGGGAAAACTATTTTTAATATTAATAAAATGGGCGACTAAGTGACCGAAGTCTAGTAAGTACTGTGTTGTCTTATTAGACGTGAGTTCAGACATCTCAAACAAAACGAAAACCGGAAAAATATTTTTCGATATTATGAGTAAATAAAATTCGTTCGGAGTCAAGTTTAAACTGCAGATTACTCCTCTCATACATAAAATTAACACACACAACATACGTGGTATGAGAAACTAAATTGTAAGCCTGACTTAAGGGTTGTAATGACCAGTTATGCATGCGTCCATGGCGTTGTCACTGGGCGGATTTTGGAACAGCAATTTTCACATACTTTTTGCCAACAACTTTTTAAAACAAAAGGCGAAAATCTTGTTTTCGCCCACACCATTTCTTTTATATTGAATTATTGTAATCATTTTAGTATTACTTTATAACAGGCCCTAATGTGCCTGTGCCTAAAATATGAAAATTAAATTTTATGAAGTTCTTGTGATCTATTTTTAACGTACGTACTCACGCTTGACATACAAGACCCCTGTGCTGAATTCAATTGATGCTTACTCTCACATTGGTAAGTCGTATAGAAGGACACAATATGTTCGATGCTCCATCATATTTGATCTATGTTCGTTGCTTTTGTGAATAAAATCGGGCTTGACTTTAGCAGTAAGGACAGTTGGTGACGAGTTGCTGGTAAGGCAGGTCGATCATGTGATATTAACTACGCTAACAAACATAAGCAAATCACAAGTGGTGTGGTTCTCCTCCCTTGTGAATTGTTTACAGCCAGTAAAACGTTGGTAACTGTGACGGGACGGACTCCAGAGCCATAATCATCTTGTGCGTAGGCCATGTGATTGTTGCTCTAACATTCCTCTTTAGTTGACTCGACTTACTGTGTCGGGGTATTAACAAGGAACAGCAGAAACTGCAGTCATGCAGAGCGTTTGCCGTTTGACGTTTGTTCTGACTTAAACCCCCCTTGACACTTTCGACACTGATACTGGACGGAGACCAGAGGCTTCGGCTCCGAAATCATCTTGTGCGTAGGCCATTTGATTGTTGCGCTGACATTCCCCTTTGGTTGACTTGACTGATTGTGCCGGGGTGCTAAACAAGGAAAAACGGAGGCTACAGTCATCCAAAACGTGTGCTGTTTGACGTTCGTTCTGGCTTGAACCCCCCTTGACTCTTTCGACACTGATGCTGGACAGATACCAGAGGTTTCAGCAACGTAATCATCTTGTGCGTAGGCCATTTGATTGTTGCTCTGACATTCTCCTTTGGTAGACTTGACTGACTGTGCCGGACAGTAGAAACTACAGACAGTGTGACTGTTGTTCTGACTCTAACCCCCTGACGCTTAGGCACTGGCACTGGACGGACACCAGAGGTTTTAGAGCCACAATTATCCAGAGCGTTGCCCGTTTGATTGTCGCTCTGATATCCTCCTTTGGTTGACGTGACTGACACTGTTACTCGACGAACCGTATTTGACCGGCATAGGGTTTATTAATTAATATTAAGCTTAATTTCTAACTTGTTGTAGCCCTAACGTAGTGTAATAAATTAGCTATTTTAAGTTATAATACAAATTGTAAATAAATAGCCTAGAATCTACAAGGTACTGACTTTTATTTGTGTAACAACTGGACGCCGCTGAACTATCCCAGCACCCGAGCGGAAACGTGTCGTTACAACTTAACAGACACAACATAAACGGTGCATGAAGCTAGCTCGTAATCCTGACAATAATTTATAATTCATTGCTATCATCGCTTACATTAGACAATTAATTTGCTCCTTAGTTCCATTTGCGTTCCTTAAATAAAACAAAAAATCAGCATCAAACTAGTTTATAACTTACATGTTCCCTTCTTGTTCCCATTGGCAGGTGTTGGGAATTAATTCTACAAAATAATTCTTGGGAATAAACATAGGCGATGGGAAATTTTTTGTGTTTGTGAAGTCATTGATAAAAATTTTTTTTTGGGAATGATTCACGGTAGGAAATGAGCAAATTTTGGGAATTTTTTTATAGGTGATTAGTGGTGATTATATTTCTTAATATTTATATATCGTTAATGTTACAGAAATTATTACGAATTTAATTAAAAATTTTTATTTACTAAGCATGGTTATGTTAAAGTCGAGTCAGACCATTAATATTCTTAATAGGGTCATGAATCAGAAGTTATTGCCCTCTGGGAATATGATAAGCGTTATGCTATCACACATTTATCACATCAAAAGAAAATAATATTTTGTGATGGCATTAAAGTTCCAAAACGAAAATAATGTGTGTGTCGTTTTTATTTTATTTTTAATTTGCCAATTAATACAGAGTTTATCGCGTTTAACTACAACTTAATTTAATTAATTTTTAATGAAATCAATTTAACGGGAACATGTTCAATGTACATGTAATGTCATAATTTATCATTAACAACAGACAATGGACAAAAAACTGTAATCAGTAATGAGTTAAGAAAGCAAAAATAAACTAAAAAAAAAAATTTATCATTTGTCGCCAACAAATTGTTAACAAAACTTCCTGTTTTTTCTTTTTTTACTGTAAATCCTAAAAAAACAATTGTAATTAGAACAACTGTAAAACATAACGGCATCATAAGTTATTAAACATGCTGTAATAAAATAATAGTCAACGTATTTTCTATTGAATAGGCCAGCGTTTCCGAAACTGTTTTGACTTATCCTTGCTTCCAATTTAAAGCTACATCTTAGAAACTATTTAGTCTGGTTTTCAAATCAGCTCCTTTGAACAAATTTTTCAAATACACGTTCTAAAAATGCTTCATTGAAAAATTATTTTTAATTTTATTTTCCAACTGCACATAATCCATCCCTTAAAAGTCAGTGTGCCCTATGGATTTTGTGTTGCGGGTATCATCGGTCCATATTTATTTGGGAACGACCATCATTGCCAATACGTACATAATTGGCCATTACAACACTTCAGTCAGGATTACGACCTAGCTTCTCACACCATTTATGTTGTGTGCGTTAATTTTATATATCAGTGGCGGGACCTACAGTTTAAAGTCGACTCCGAACGACAGATTTCTGGGAAGAATTTTTACTCTCAGAGTCTTTGCCAGAAATCTGCTGAGCGGAAGTCGCCGAAGAAATGTTTTTCGTTTTGATGTCTGACCTGGGATTCGAACCCGGTCCTTTTGTCTAATAAGCCAACACAATACTCACTAGACCACGGTGACTTCTCCAATAGCGATCACTATTGTTGGACGGCCACCAACTTATACTGGCATGTCTAGTAGGCAGTGTATTGGCTTTAGGAAGACGTGGGGCCATGATTTAAAGCTCAGGTCAGACATCTCGACAAAACGAAGTATGAAAAATAATTTCTTCGATCGCGTACTCTCCGCAGATTTCTGGCAAAAACACAGAGAGCAAATAAAATTGTCATAAAAAGATTTTCAAAATTTCTGTTTATTGGAGTTGACTTTAACCTTTATGTTAATAGATAAAAAATTATACGTACATCAACAGAAGCAGACCCGCGTATGTTCATACATTTTATATGAAATTTCTTTTGTTTTGTTTACGTTTTGTTTTGTTAGTGCTTTATTGCTACATTGTTGCCGCGTTGTACGTTTCGACAACGGAAACACCTCTCTATAGTGTAAAAAACCGACAAAGCGGCAGTCATAACCAACTTATATTTAATGTTGAACGATAATCTACATACCATTTCCAAACGTTACCGTTGATGAGCAGTTGTATCCCTACCATGATGGTACTGAGTTTTACTAATACATACCATCGAAACCCGCAAATTACGAGTATGTGAGTACTCCTCATCCTATCGAATGAAGAGACAAATTTATACGAGATTGGCGGCGACCGGGAAAAAATAAGTCGGTCGTACTTCTTTCCACAATGCATTATTCATGCGAATTGCAAGATCCAAAAAAGAAGCCACTCATGATCTTAGATTACAACGTTATTATAAAGGTGGCGTCAATAATACGGACAAGCTTTTAACAGAATACTCAACAAAGCGACGAAAAAATAGATGGCCTTTAGCTTTCTTCTAGAATATACTAGACGTCGCTGTCCTTGTAGCATACATAACTTACGTTCAGAATAACCCAATGCCAAAAATTTCCACAAGCCGCAGTGGAATGTTCCTACACAGCCTCAGCGAACAACAGGTAAAGCCGGCCATTCCATCAATTAAAAATTATGTTTCCCATCACATATCTTTACAATTTCTGCTGTGTCCTTCGGAAAATCATCATGCTGAGAAATAATTTCTTATTCGGGATAAGCACATTTGTCTGCAAAATTCGGAAGATGGGTTTGCAGAATCTTTAGATAGTCTTTTTTCGCATGATACGATCTACCAAATATAGAGGCCAACATGCCACCATATTAAGCATCCCCAAACCATTACATTTTCACCGCTATGTTTAACAGTTTGCTTCACATGGTATCTTTGAACACGTTTCTTGGATCTGCGCTAGCAGTACTGCTTTACTTTACTACTGCTTACTGAAAGTGGTTATATTTGGAATCATCCGACTATATAACATGTTTCCAATCAGATGGATAACACGTTCCAATCAGTACTATTATCGAAGACCCGGGGAACGTGTTCAAGGATTCTATGTGAAGCAAACTATTAAACATGGCAGCGAAAATATAATTGGTTGCGGATGCTTAACATGGTGGCATGTTGGCCCTCTATATTTAGTAGATGGTATCATGTGAAAAAAGACTATCTGAAGATTCTACAAGCCCAACTTCCGAATGGACAAATATGCTTATCCCGAATAAGAAATTATTTTCCAACAGGATGGTGATCCGAAGCACACAGCAAAAATTGTAAAGATATGCGGTGGGAAACAAAATTTTCAATTGATGGAATGGCCGCACAAAGTCCTGACCTCAATCCGATTAAGAATTTTTGGCCATTCGTGAAAATCTGGCTCCGACAGTACGAAACAGCCCCAACAAACATGGTCAAACTTTGGGATCGTATAAATGCGAAATGGCATTGAATTCCGAAAGATCTTATTGATCATTTGGTAGAAAGCATCTCAAACCGCGTAAATCAAGCTATTTCTAATAACGGTCTATGGACAAAATATTGAAATTGGGTTAGTTTCTTGAATTTTCTTGAAACGTGCAAAATTAAGTTTATGTGAGGTTATTTTCGTTTTTTCATTCAAACTCATTGAATTCATTTCATTAATTATTGTTTTTTTACTGCTATTTGTTAAGAACAAAATGAAGGATTAAAATTTTTTTATTTTTTTTTTTGTATTTGCTTGTAAGGTTTTGTTTTTGTGGATGACGAAACTCAGTATTGTGAACATGCACTCACTTCTGCTCGTAACTGTATGTATGAAATGTCGAACAACCAAAAAATCCTGCTCGTTTTGCAAAATTCTCGCGTGCGTCGTTCATTCAAGTAATATGCCGCAATGCAATAAATGCATTTAAGAAAAATGAGTTTGTTTGTACAATTTGTTTATGTTTTATATTTGATAGAATTTGAATTTTATTTTATTTTTAAGTATAAACAATCCAATATCAACATATTTTCATTATACATACCCAGATATGTAACTGTTGAATTATTGGATAGGAATTCAAAAATGGTCACATCTTTGGTCACCTTCTACCGTTTTTACTCAAGTCCATAAATAAGATAGAAAACACTATTAGTGAGAATACCGTGAAATTTCAAGGTTAATACAGTTATTACTTTCTGAGATACAGCGACATAAAAATACAAAATATACCCGGGTATGTATCTGTTGACATAAATGTTAAACTGTAGGTCCGCTCACGATATATGATTTTAATAGTAATTATAGAATGAAGAGATAATTTTTAGTAAAGATTTCAATGCCGCTGCTCATCAAGTATAACATAAAAAAAAAAATCGTTTCATATTACCTTCCACAAGCTTTTTGATAATGAAAATCGAGCTGTTAAAAGGCACTGTTCGATTAATTTTTTCACATTTTTAAATCCAACAGAGAAAACAACGTATTTATTTTTATAAGCCATGGGGAATGGAGGACAAGTATTCCTGAATCAAACGGGTTGTACCAAAATTTTAATGTAAACAAAAATTGTTATGAAAAGTTTTTGCAAAAATTTGTCCCACTACAAGACCATAAAATCAACAAACACTACATAAATGATGTGGGAAACTAGGTCGTAATCCTAGCAATTATGTAAGCAACGGGCTGTTTCATTAGAAGAATTTGGTACAAAGACAAAAGAAACTTACTTTCAATACAAAAAAACAAGAGAGAGAGATATGAAATTCAATAATTTCAAGAACAGATCTATTTTGATAAAATTTCGTGCTATGGTAGGGTAAAAAATTCTAGACACTTTAGATAAATCGTACAGCTCAAGGAAAACAGTGTGGAAAAATAAAAAAAATTAAATCAAATTAATAAAGCAACAAATATGTTGATACGTTGTCGTACTAATAATAAACTTTCTTGAAATATTAAGCAGTGTAAAGAGTAAAATATTTAGTGTAAAGTCTTTGTACTTATACATTCCAATGCTGTAAAATGTTAACATCGTAATGTTAAAAATACTCACAGGTTTAGTAGCTCTGGCCTCTAACAATAATTATTTGTTAAATTCTGCATCATGTTCTTTGTTTTATACTGTTTTTTAAATTGATTTTAAATTATAATTTATGCATAAATATTTAATCAAGTAAAATGCAATTAAATTTTTTGCAAAATCTTGAACTAATTTAGTTGGCTTAAAAACTAAGTTTCTTTATTTCCTTATTTATGCGTATATGTAATGGTGTGTTAAAAAAATTACCAACAAAAAAAGAAAAATTAGCTTTTGTTTGTTAACAATAATAAACAAAAACAATACCCGGTAATGTAATTTATCTTTGTGGGACTCAACTTAGTCCTGATCCCTACTGTTATTGTGCAGAAATAAAAAAAATCGTTTTTTTTTTCTTGTTTGCTCTTGTGAAAATCAACGAACATGATTTCAGTTGTTGTTGCACTCATCGATTTGTTGTTGTTGTTATTTATGTTGTTGCATTGTTTTTGTTGCTTTCATGTCCGTTTTTTTTTGTAAGCTTTCTTCAGTCACTTTGGTTGGTTTTTCTGCTTGAAATTTATTTTCTATCGATATTGTAACATGACATTCTGGATTTCACATCCGACCTCAAATTGCGGAAACAGGAAAATAAAATAACCGTAAAATAAAAACTAAAATCAAACCAAATACATACATACATATACACTCAATATACCAACCAATACATTGATAAAAATTGTGCCAAAAACAAGAAGAAGAGAAAATAAATTCGCCCACACAGAAGCATGTCGAATGGATCCTGCATTTCACAAACATCCATTGCAGCTTTAGTTGTCACAGGATTATTTCTGGCCTAAAATAAATCGATACTATTGCAACGACATCACACAGTAAGAGAGGATGCGTGTGGCATTCTATTTTGAAAGCTAATGATTGTGAACAATTGAGAATTTAAGTCAATTTAATGATAGTCAATATAAAGAGAAATCAAATAGGTTTGTGGCCTGCAATGGGTTTAGTTTTACGAAAATTAGAATTTAAAAATAATTCCATGCGATTTTTTTGGGCACGCATCTTATTATATGTTACAAAAGGGATGTAAATCTATCATATTTAATTGAATTATAATCGATCAAAGTATCGTCACATCGATTGAAAATCTTTAAAAGAGGCATAGAAGTTGCCTTAGTCTAGTAGGCAGAGGGTTGACTTATTAGACGTGAGGCCACGGTTCAAACACCAGGTCAAATATTTGCAGCAAAGCGAAAAAATATAAATTTCTGTTAAAATCTCTGCTAGTAAATAAAATTGCCAAGAAAAGATTCTTAAATCTTTAGTATTTTCTTTCATATATCATTTTGGGCGAATGTCTGATGTGGGCCGAACCCTGGCTTTACGTCTAAAAAGCCAGCACACTACTTACTAGACCACGGCGACCTCTTAATAGGATACTGTTCGTTCGTTTAATAGTGAATCCACTTGCAATATTATCAGATTCTGTGGGAAACGTATAGATGAGAAGGGAGCCCACTCTTTACCAGGCAATTTTTAATTTTCGCATGATCATTCATCGTACAATTCAACTGGCATTCCATCAAATGATTTTTGCGAAAGCTTACTTACTTACTTAATTGGCCGATTAACGGATTTCGGCCTTACGCAACACCTCCTTCCAGGGCATTCTCGATTTGGTCCTTCCAAAGAATACAAGATCGTCCTCTTTGCCGATTTCCGCAGATCTCCGCATCAAACAGCCGTCACGCCGGAACATCCTCTTCCATTCGAACGACATGGCTGGGCCAGCGCAGCCGCTGGATATAAATACGTTATACAATGTCTATGTCGTTATATAGTACCTCATACAGCTCACTGTTGAATCGGATGCGAAAACCATCGCGAACTCGCACTGGACCGAAGATCTTACGTTGACCTTTTCTCTCGAATACTCTCAAGGCAGCTGCATCAGTCTTTAATAGGGTCCATGCTTCTGCGCCATTAAGAAGCAAAGTAGGGATGAGCGTATGGTAGAGTATTAGTTTCAGCGAGAGCTAGGTTTCTGAAAAAGATGAAGAGACTTTTGTTCAAATCATATGTAAGAGTGACTTGCTCTGCACGTAAGAAAACGACATTTTGAGGTCCACAGGATTTTGTTGTATGTAAACTTATATGACGCTGTCAGTCCATAACTGACTTAATTTTTAATAATTTTTTAATTTCCGATAGACAATTTGTAATAAATTGTAACGAATTGTTTTGTGTTTCGTAAAACGTTCGATTTATTTATCGATAAGTTATACATGACAACTGCCAAATTTCAGAGTTGTCAGTTGCCCCAAAATAAGTCACTAAACTTGAAAGATCCGCCCTTACGGAGAAATAGCGAAAAATTTAAATTTAAAAAAAAACCAATAGAATCGTCTAGCTTGTAAATGTTTAATTGCAAATTGATGGCGTATACTTAATATTTAATGGAATTTGAAATATATTGCTCATACGCATAGTAGTACATGTATGTACAAATATAAATACTCTGAAAAGTATGCAATAAAAAATCTTTGAGTTTGCCATGTATGAAGCTAATGGAATTAAATATCACTCATACGCAGCATTGCGATTTGCCAAATTTTCCCTTTTTTAAAGTTTTTTCTTTTGTTTTCTAACAAAACAAGTCTTTTCGACAAAATTATTAATTAACACGAATTATTTATATTTTTAAACAAAATATTGTGTATTCTATTAATACCAGGCAAAAGAAGCAAGAAAATACCAACCGTACGCACCGGAGCTCCGGAGTTTATTTTAAAAATATTGGTACTTTTGCTGAAAACAAGTTTTTTTTCTTGTAAAAAAAGTTTATTGTTTGCAATAAAGTAGAAGAAAAAGAAAATAAATACTGGCAACGATGTTCATACGTAACATACAGTAGCGAGCACAAAAAATGCAACACTGTGCCATATGATCTTTAATAAGATCTGTTTCAAAATAACGGTAACTAATTTATCTATTTTCTTTTGCTGTTAATTCTTTCAATTATAAGTTTTCAAAGTAATCACAGTTCATTCCAAATTCTGCTTTAAAAAGTAAAAATTTTTGAATTAGTGAAAAAAGTGCAAATTTTTAGCGAGCAAAAAAAAATGCAATATAATAAAAAAATAGCTAAAATAAGTTATTTATTTAATTATAATTAGAAAATTTCTTAAATAAGTTATACAACATGTGTTTTGTAATAGAAGCGGCTCTCAGCTGACAGCAAAACTGCAATCATTAAAGCCTTAGAAGAAGGAAAATCCATGCGTGAAGTTGGACGCCTTTTTGGTGTAAATCAATCAACCGTATGTCTGATTAAATGTCGATTTTCCTTGAGAAATAGTGTGGAAAGGAAACCAGGTAGTGGTAATCCTCGAAAAATTACCTCTCGCCAAGACCGCCAGACGATTGCACTGGTTAAAAAAGATCCACGAAAGACCGCAGTGGACATTACAAGGATTTATCAAATGAACAATGTGCTAAAGTCTTGTGGAGCGATGAAAGCAAATTTAATGTGTTTGGCTCCGATGGGATAAATTTTGTTCGAAGACCGCCTGGACAGAGATATTCTCCAAGATATCAACTTCCAACCGTAAAACATGGCGGTGGATCACTAATGGTGTGGGGTAAGGAACGATATGTTTAAAAAAAAATTATTGATTTTACGTCACGTATTTACAGGTGCGTTTTCCCGCGATGGGGTAGGTCCCTTAACTGAAATCGAAGGAAAACTGGACGCCAAGAAGTACTGTGAAATCCTTGGAGAACACATGCTTCCACATCTGCGGGAAAAAATGCCTCCTGGTAGCATGTTCCAACAGGATAACGATCCAAAGCACTCAAGTCGCTTAGCTCTAAACTTTTTAAGCGACAATGATGTCAATGTTTTGGATTGGCCAACACAGTCTCCCGATCTAAACCCCATAGAAAATCTATGGGAGCTATTAGATCGGGAAGTTAAGAGGAAACATCCGTCAAATAAGAGGCAATTAGAAGAAATTTTGAAAAGTGAATGGGAGAAAATATCCATTAACACATTAATAGCTTTAGTCGACTCTATGCCTTCTAGGTTGCAAGAAGTCATAAAAAATAAGGGCTACGCCACTAAATATTAATTTTAAGATTTTTTTTTTTTGTAAGAATTACTATTTAATTTAAATAAACACATTAAAATTTATGCTGTCGCATTTTTATTGTTTTCATGAAATTCGCACTCTTTTTAATAAATGACAAAATAATATATCATTAATTAAAAATATTTACATAATGTTATTGATAATAGGTATCTATAATTGTAGGGATTAATAATCCCAAAGAAATATTTTGAACTGGTCACCATTTTTTTAAAATTATCGCACTTAAAGATAATTTTACCCAACGTTGCATTTTTTGTGCTTGCTACTGTATGTATGTACTTCTCATTATAATTTTTGCATATTAGCAATAATGTAAGAAAATATAATGGGTGGCTGATTTAAAAGAAACACAATTTGAAATTTCGCCAAAATTTATATTTTGTTGTGATAGATCCGATCCGATTAGTTGTGGAATATTATTGCGTTCACATAACTGCCGCGACTAGTAGCGCCGTACGTCATTTAAAAGCACGTTTGTCTCATTGTTCATATCTATGTATACCGGGAAGACTAGTTACAAAACAATCGGTTCTCATGGTACGATAAGTGTATACATTGACCGTAATGGGTGAGCCATCCTCATATCAAACTAACATAAAAACTAGAAAATATAAGTACCCGCACCAAAAGCCACTCGTAATGGGTTATTTGTCTTCTGTAAGACCACTTAAGGGTTTTCTGAGTACCAAATACGGAAATTTTATCTTTTAACGTAGCCACACATAAGAAAATAAGCTTCATCCGAAAAGCGAAAGCAAAAACGAAGCGGCCTACAGTTTTGAACCTATTGAACTTTGTAAGACGTCATAACGAGATATTTTCGCAAAGTTCGACATAAACTATTGCGTGAAAGAGTTCAGTTTGATGTATTCTCACCTACAAATTATATACGCCATTTTCGTACAATTTCTTGCCAATCGTCTTTGTTTTGTAAATAAATATCCAATAAATCACAACATTGCTCAAGCTTAAATCGATTTATTACCTTTGGTAGATATGATATTTTGAATTTTGTTGCAAAATAAGAATTTAAATAGGATTATCCGGTATATCGACTGGATGTACAGACCAGAGATTAGCAATGCTTCCTTTTTCTGCTACTCATAAGCACTCAAACAATTTTAAGTATGAGTGAATCAACAGAATTGAAATTCAACTACTCTGATTTATTCGTACTCGCTACAACATTGACTTACAATTACAAGTAGCAATGAGTATGAGTACAACGTTGTCATCAAACTCACAATATTCGAAATGTGTTTGATTCATACGTCTACTCATCCTAAATTCATAAATTTAGAAAAGTACTTACATATAAGTATTATAAGTCATTCGAGTGGCTCGAATTATTATTGTTATTGTTGTTGTTGCATATACAAACAAAAAAAAAAAAGGAAAGACAAAGAGCACAAGCAAAGCATGCACAATCTCCTTGTGAGCGTAGTAGTGTTCTTACGTGAATCATACTTCGTTTGTGCTTCGTGTGAATGTTAAGTAGAGACTAGTCGAGGTCAATAACATCATGCGTATTGTTAAGTATAAATACGACGAGTACTTCCAAACTTTGAGTATGAGTAGTATGAGTATGATATCAAAACAAGTATGAATGCATATAAGTAGCTGAAATTATAATTATGATTGAATCTACTTATCGTTTGGAATACTCATTGCTGATCTCTGGTACATACTAAGTTTTACAAAGAGGCAAGGTACCTTTTCAACAGTAACCCTCCTGTAGAGAGAAACATTGAGAGTAGCAATATATTTTCTATTAATTTTTATTAATTCTTCTAATTCAATTGGAAATCCTTTAACAAACACACACACACACACATTTATTTATTTTTATAATCTTATATGAAATAAGATTTTAAATTATTTCTGTTCAGTAAAATATTTCCAGTTGTTCTGTAATATTTAATGTACACCAAATATTATGCGAATATATTTCAATTGACCTCAATTCTGTTTAAATTTCTTTTTTCCATAAGGTTTTTTGGAAAAAAAATAAAAAAAAAATTAGATTTTGAAGCATTTAAGCACATTAACTGAAATGCATTATTTTCAATGGTGGTGGCGTATTAAAAAAGTTAATTACTTCGGCAATAAATTTAATTCCTAAATTCTTTTCCGCAAGTGCGTGGCATAAAAACTGATTTATTTGCCAATGGATTTACGGTTAAATGCGTTTATTACTTTCTCTCTTTGCAGTTATTTTTGTTGACCTAAAATATTTGTTTGCTTTTATTATGGTTATAAAACAATTTAATAACCGCTTTGGATTTAAAGAAAAAAAATAAAAAAATTAACAAAATACCACGCATTACAGTTGAGGTATCATTGTGTAAATGTTTGTACGTCTATGTTTGTTTGTCACTGTTAACTGGGTATGGATTCATGGTATGCTATGTATGTGGTTATTAAACCTGACTCAATTCCTTTAAGTTAATATACTGAATTATGATAGTCTGCAAAGGCACTTAAAATATTATTTCATTCATCATAATTTAGTTTGAGCCATACGATTAATATTTATTGCAAAGACAATTCTGTTTTTTGTTCCAGCAGTTAATCAATTTAATTGGTTCAAATGGTTAATGTAGAGATAATTTTGGTTTTTTATGAAAAAATAATTTAACATTCAGTCAAATCGCAATTAATGGGACAAGCCATCAACTGCAACTGCTGAAAATTATGATTTCAATATCAAAACAAAGAAAGAAAAAATTTTTAGCAAATTATGCCGTCTAAATAAAGAACAATCTTTGATTAACATGCCTGACAATAACTGTGTTAAAATTATGTGTGTTTGTATAAATTTCAATTAAACTTCCATGGATATTTTCATTTTACCAACTATCGTAAAGAAACCTAGTGCAATTAATGCATCAACGTCTGAAGCTGAAATTATTTTGTGGCTGTGAAACTGATTATGCCACAAAAGTCAATAAAATTATTTTATCATTTTTATACAATTGAAAATGTTCGTACAATAACAATAATCATAATAATTATTATGAATCTTGTATTTATTTTGCGTACATCGAGGCTTGAATGTACTTTTCAGATGCTGCATATAGTATAACCTGTAAATGTAGATGTTTAAACATTAGCCTCGTATATAATGAATGTGTGAAATAATTAAATGCAATCAACACATTTGCAAATGTATATAGACATACATATAAACAGGGTGGCTGATATATTATGCAACAAAGTGAAGCTCTATACTTTTTTTAACTTTTTTTTTTTTAATTTTATTGTTCAAAAGCAAAAAATTTTGGAAGTAACATCAAATTTTAGAATCAGTTTAGATCTGTTCGAATTGGCCTTCGAATTATGGCCTTCAAACAGCCGACAAAGCCATCACCGGCTGTACAAAAATGGTTCTGCGGTATTTCCACCCATTCCCGGCGAAGCGCCGTCTTGAGATGATCGACAATTTGGTATTTTATAGTGAGAACCTTGCTCCTCCCCAAAATTCCCCAGATGCAAAAGTCCAACGGATTGAGATCCGAAAATTTTGGTGGCTATTGTCCGGTAGAAACGAAACGGGGAACTGCCTTTTTAAGCCATTCGTGGTTGATGCGTGCTAAGTGCGGCGGTGCTGAGTCCTGTTGAAATGTCCATGGTCTGCGGCCTTAATGTTTGTCTGCCCAGGGTTTGTTTTCCCAATAATATTCGGCATTTATTTTGACCCCACGCTCGCTGAATACGAGGGGGAATGACCATCGGCCGTTATGGCGGTCCACACTATTACCATTGGCGGCGCTTGAGTTCTGGTGGCCATTCGCAGGTGTAAATTTTCAGCTGATCTCTTTGGCAAGTAAACCTGATCATTTTGTTTGGTCAAAAATTGCTCAATTTGTAATGGCTTCTCATCAGAGAAAAGCAAATTCGGTAACGGGCCACTTTCGTGCAAGCGAAGTAACTCTTTGGCTCTTCCCAGTCTAATTTTTTTGTCCATCGGTGAGTTCTTGCACTCTTTGGAACTTCAATGGCTTTAGTCCAAGCTCATTATTCTTTGTGTGTTGCATCCATTCTCGCAATATGTTCAGCTTACGAGCAATTTTTCTACCACTGCGACGTGGATTTTGATCAAATCTAGCCTTCACTTTTCGGATCTTTTCTGGTGTTGTTACCGTTTTTTTTTTTCATCCACTTTAAGGACGCGACGCAACACTGCCAGTAGCACGGTAACGAGCAATGGTACGAAAAACAAAAGATTTATTCACGTTTAAGTGTTGGAGGCCTGTAACGATAGTGACTACCTGTGTTTTTCTAGCCAAATATAAAGCAATTACACTATCACGCTTGAATTATATCACGAATAACTTTCCTTCTGAATGCAATAGATCAAAATGCTTTTGTAAGCTTGTAAATAATAAAATGAACTGTCACTGGAATAAATTTGTCAGCTGTTAGATGAGCGGCTTACAAATGATAACAACATAAAGTTGGTTGCAATACATATCAGCCACCCTGTATATGTATCTGCTATATGCACATGGATATGCATGTAGATGTTTTTAACAATATTATTGTGTAAATACAGGATATGTCTGTGTTCTTTATAAACTGAAATGAATTCATTCTTCATAGTTAAAAATCAATTATTAATATACTGAAAGAAGGATAAAGTGGGTTAATAACCACCAAACCCTAATCACGGTGTTAGAATTTCTGTTTAAATATCGTCTAAGGCTTTAAAGTTGATATTCTCAATTTTTTGTGGCGTATTATTGTATTCAAAAAAATTTCTAGCTATAAAGGGATCAAGTAGTAGTTGCGGGGTGTCCGTACTATTAGCTGGATGCATAAAATCCATTTTTCCTTTTTATATATGTTAGAGCTGAGGTTTGAATGCGAAATTCATCTTTAGAAAGCCAAAACTCAGGCTTCGACGATCATTTTAAGTCTATTGCAAGTTAATTTCTTATGGAAACTGTAACTTGTTCTTACTGTTGATTTAGAAACTTTTCATTTCTTGTTGTTGAGTAAAGGGTCCGCCAAATGACTTTATTTTTTTTTGAAAATGCTTTAAAAAATCTACTGAATATTTTCTCAAATTTCTTTTTTTATTATTAAGTACAATCTTTTCGGTTAGTAATGGAAAATAATTTCATTTGCTTTTCTACTAATCTCGGCAATAAAGAAAACAATCCCATACTACGGTTCTCAGGTTATAAAGAAATTTGTTGTTTTGAAAATATTTCCATTTAGAAAAAAGCATTTGATATGAATTTATTCTGGAATTTACTCTTTAAATTCTCTTTTATTGACAGCTGCAAATGAAAATTCAAAGTAAAAATTCGAATTCTATGAACGCACACGAACATTCATAACTACGAGTAGAATAGTATCTGGCTGAACGTGAGTATGTTAGAGCATGGCTAGCATATGGCTGCTGTTACCACATGTGGTACACGTTTCAATTGTTGCCACTTTCGTTTAATTTTCTATTTTTTTTTTTCTTGTTCTGCGTTTGTTTGTCTTTCTACAGAAAGGCAGCGGGGATATGAACACGTACAGATGTGCGTGAAAGCGCAACAGTATTGTCAACAAAAAAATTTTAAAACAATCAATAGACGTTTAGTAGATTAATTAAATTGATTTTTAATTAATCAAATTAAATAACAAATTTTCAAACACTTATACTATAGGGTTTCGATTTAAGCGTGTCCTTATATCAAATTTTAGTAAAACAGTGTTTATCATAGAAGAAATTTTATAGGCCTATTGGTGCCGTTATATGTGTAACGTAATATTATTTAAATCTCATACATAAATTTTTCTTGAATCTGGCACATAAATCAGACTGAATTTGACCTACGGCTTGCGTTTCGTTGACTTCGAGGACTGCTGTTGCTTGTACTTATCCTCTTAAGAAACTCCATAAGGAAAAGCTTAATCGGGTGAATTCGATAACGATCTCGTTGGCAAATTCTTATTACTCTCACGGTAGATAAAGTTTCCTATCAAATCACTCCTGCAAAATATCTAATATGGTATGAACTGTATGGCCTTTTGTTCCTACAAAAAGTATACACAATTCATCAACGCTGGTTCCTACGTACTAAACCCACCAGCTATATACTTCAATCAATCTCACCCCGCTTGGCTGCTGTAAGGTTAGACTTCACGGAGGGCTTGGTTAGTTCTGAAGCTTTCTCATATTAAATTAAATTTCGTTTTCGCATCTCTAACTTTCGGAGTTATAATACGACCTCAGCCATTCATTTGATTCCATAAAATTCTTTAATACAACACCTTCTGGTTTTCTCCGCATCTTACTCTTCCTCACTTTGGGCATATGTGGAAGTATTATAGCGAAATTTATTCTGGTATTTCCTCAAACATTCATTACCAGTTAGGAACTAAATCAGTTACTGTTACAGAGGAGCTGCTTCCAACTCCTCCTCATCGCAACATGTCCTGCAATAGTCCGGCTGGGATCTGTTCCAGATCGCCGTCAGCGGCCTAATCTCATAGTGCCCCCGTGATAAAACCAACAAACAATCTTAAGCTGACCTTATGCAAGCCGAGCAGCCAACCTGTTCTTCTACACCTAGAGACAAAACAACCCGATCCCCCAGCGCCTCTGCTCCTTGACCATGATCCATTCATTGATGGGGCCATAGAGGCGGCAGACTGGAGGGTCAGGACCAACTATCATATCGCCCCCTGAAAGCGAACCTAACCTAGCGAGGGCATCCGTCTTTTCATTGCCCAGTATTCCGCTATGACTCCCCGGAACCCACCAGAGACGGATACGGTCTGGTCCAAAAGTCTTCAACAACTCCTTACTCTCGCGAACAAACCGTGATTTGCACCAGCCCGTGGTAGATTGAGATTGAGGATTCTTAGCAGGGCCTGTTTTAAGAGTATGAATTCAGTGTCGAGAGCCGACATCAAGGCTCTCCACAGATTTATTAGTGGCTTAGACTGGTTGAGAGGTGGTAGGACTTCATCGGTGTAGTTGCGCTCTTCCAACCTTTTTGTTGTGTCTGGTCTGTGTGATTCCTCCGCTTTCCTTTTATCCTTTCCCCTCCTTCCCTCCATTAGAATGTTGTCCAAAGGGTCAGTTAACCTCTGTGTTTTTTAACAGCTACACGTCCTCTACCTAACCTAACCTATCCTAACCTAGGAACTATGTCACGTAAAAGTTCAGTAATTTAAGTTACCGACAATTTTATGTATCTGTTCTCCAATCGCCACTGCCATTTGTGCATAGAAGTCTTTCGTTTCTATAGTTTTATAACCGTTGTTCGTCTTGACTATACGAGACGGCAAACGTATAAATGATTCATCTTGTCCGCCAGTATGTCTGTCGATATTATTTTCACAAATATCAGTACTGCGTCTTCAAACCACTAATCACCCTCAGGCGTTACACCGAATACAATTTCGTCCTAGTCATTCCCACGCGATGATATAACACCATCAGCATATAGTGCTGCACATAGTGTAGTCCTGTTGAAACCACTTGTTTAATTCAGGCTTTAAAAAATCAATAATGATCAACCGCCCGTAAATATCGCCACTGACAGTATGGACCTGATTAACATCTATCTCGGATTCATATCAAAAAGTACCTTTAACGGTATGCATTGGATGCTCTAGTGGATCTCATGTGAGTTGATATGTTCCCAAATTAAGCGATTTCGTTTGTCTACGTAGTCATTCATTCAGAACTGATCCTCATAGGCTGAAGATGAGTTTTAAATGGATATTTAAGTCAGTCGCATAGAGCACTAGGCCCATTCAGGGAACGCAGGTTATTATCTATGATACATACATAATTGGTCATTAGAACCCATCAGACAGGATTATTGACCTAGTTTCTCACAACACTTATGTTGTGTGCGTTAATTTTATACATAAGTGGCGGGACTACAGTTTAAAGTCGACTCCGAACGACAGATTTTTAGAAGCTATTCATGGCAATTTTTACTCTTTGCCAGAAATCTGCTGAGAGGAAGTCGTCGAAGAAATACTTTTTCATTTTGATGTCTGACCTGGGATACGAACCCGGGCCTTTTACGTCTAATAAGCCAACACACTACCTACTAGACCACGGCGACTTCTATTATCTATGATAGCAAACGGTAAATAAATAACAACCAATATGATAAATGCCAAAGTACAGAAGTCCTAATTAGAAGATCCGTTGTAACAGAGAATTTTTAAAAAGGTGATAGATTTTAAAGACCATCTTCTGAAGTTTAAATTTTAATTGTACTCGCAAGCAGTCTACTTCAAGTCAAGTTTATTACTCTTCTTTTTTGTTGTATAAAACCAGGGTGATGGCCCCTACTCATGCAGTGCATTGTGCAGTTTTAGGAAAATAGGTTATAGGAATGTGGAAAGAGGGAGTGTTAGTGGAATTTGATTTAAAATTACGAATATCGTAATTGACGGGAAAAACTACCGCAAGTAGATCATTCCACAAGTGAGCGGTGCGGGCAAAAAATGAATTCTCCCTGTAATGCATTGTGCGGTTCACTGGACAATTAACCACTGAAGAATTTGCTCTGCGAGAAGCACGAATACCTCGTAAAAATATGTGATTATCAGAAACCAAGCCTTTTATCTCTCGAAAACACCTCCCATTATAGTACGGATAGCACAATAAAACACACGCCACATTGCGACGATGTTCCAACGAATCAATAGAGTTGGATACCCTGCTGTCATTAATAAGCACCTTCTCCCTCTCCTGTACGCGGTCGAGAAGCTGCAAAATAGACTTTGAAGCACCGGCCCATATATGAGAGTTGTACTCCATCCGGGGTCGGATAAAGGTCCTGTAAATAGTAAGAAGGCCGAATGAAGTGAAGTATTTTCTGCACCGTTTCGAAAAACCAAGGCACTTGATAGCTTCCTTCGACACTCGAAAAATGTAATCATTCCAACGAGCATGACTAATTCTCATGCCCAGAACAGCATTTACATTACTTGTAGATACAGATGACAGAACACCAGCATCACGCCGGTGTGTCAAAAAAACAAAAAAAAGCTAGACAATTGTCCATTTTTCATATGTTCACTGTTGTGTGGCCTTTGCCTGTACTTTATTTCATTATTAAACGAATAATAAAAACTTTTATTTTAAGTACACTGATTAAAATAATGTTGTATGTGCTTTTAATTACACAATTATTATGCACTTAAAATGCTATTTTAATTTTATATTTTTTAAAATGATTGTATTAAAAACATATTTTGTTTTCGAAGCATTAAACTTTATTTTTATGCAGGCAATTAATTGATTTTCATAAAAGATTAAACAATTATTGGTTATTATGGCAATATATTGTGTTGTATTAATCAAAGCCCTTTTGAAATGAGTTAAAAAATGGCTAATTCAACTCAATGTAAAGGCTCCTCTAGAGATGTCAAAAAATGAACACAAATTCAACTACATACATACATAATTGGTCATTACAACCCTTCAGTCAGGATTATTGACCTGGCTTTTCACACCACTTATGTTGTGTGTGTTTATACCTAAGTGGCGGGACCTACAGTTTAAAGTCTACTCCGAACGACAGATTGTTTTGAGAAACTTTTCATGGCATTTTTATTTACTGTCACAATTTTTGCCAAAAACCTGCTGAGAGGAAATCGCCGTAGAAATACTTTTTGTATTTTGTTTTGATGTCTGGCCTGGGCCTCGAACCCCGGCTTTACGTCTAGTAAGCCAACACACTACCTACTAGACTACGGAAACTTCAAAGACAACTTGTTAATTTAGTTTGAAGAATTTGGCCTGCTTTGATGGAATTTCATCTCGAAATAGATAATAATTTGCAAGGATATTGTATTGAAATCTTATATCAACATTTAATATAGAATAGGGGAACAGAAATTAAAAATACTTTACAACTAAGAGTTAAATAAGTAAATAGTTTGTTATTAAACATGAGGCTATGTTTGAAACACCAAATCATATGAGAAATATTTCTTCAACGACTTCTTCTAAGATATATAATGCAACAAAGTAAAGCGTTATATTTTTTTAATTAATCAATCAAATCTTAAAGTCTTAATCAAATTTTAAAGTCAGTTTAGATTTGTTCGAATTGGCCGACAAAGCCATTCCTGCTGTATTTTGGCCCATTCCCGGCTAAGCGCCGTCTTGAGATAATCGATACTTTGGTATTTTTTTAGTGAGAACCTTACTCTCCAAAATGCCCCAGGTGGAGATCCGGAGATTTTAGTGGCCATTGTGCGGTAGAAATGAAGCGATGAACCTCTTTTTTAAGCCATTATTTGTTGATGTGTGCTAAGTACGGTCTTGCTGAGTCCTTTCGGAATGTCCATGGTCTGCGGCTGAAATCTTTGGCTGCCCAGGGCTTGAGTTCTGGTAGCCAATCATTTTGTTTTTTCACAAACTTCTTAGTTTGGAATTGCTTCTCATCGGAGAAAACCAAATTCGGTAACTGGCCACTTACGTGCAAGGACGTAACTCCTTGGCTCTTTCCCGTTTATCTCTTTTTGTCCATCGGTGAGCTCTTCCACTCTTTAGAACTTCAATGGCTTTAGTCCAAGTTTATTTTTCAATATGTGTTGCATTCGTCCTCGCGATAGGTTCAGCTCACGAGAAATTTTTCTACCACTGCGGCTTGGATTTCGATCAAATCTGGTCTTCACTTTTCGAGTCATTTCTGGTGTCGTTAACGTTTTTTTTCGTCCACTTTTTGGACGCGATGCATCTTTGCCAGTAACAGGGTAACGAGCAATGGTACGAGAAACAAAAGATTTATTCACATTTAAATGCTGAAGGGCTCTAACGATAGCCACCTGTAGTTTTCCAGCCAAATATAAAGCAATCACACTATCACGCTTGAATTCCATTACGAACAAGTTTTTTCTGAATGCAATAGATCAAAATGCTTTTCAATGCTTGTAATAATAAAATGAACTGTGAGTGGAATAAATCTGTCAGCTGTCAGACGAGCAGTTTACAAATGATAACAACCTGAAGTTGGTTACAATACATATCAGGTTACATACATAATTAATCATTACAACTCATATATCAGGATTACGAAATATCTTCTAACACTACCTTTGCGGTGTGTGTTAATGTTATAACTTTATGTCCCTGTTTAAAATTGACTTCGAACGACAGATGTCTTGGGAAACTTTTCATGGCAATTTTATTTATTCTTCGTATTTTTCCCACAAATTTGTTAAGAGATTTTACTTAGTTGACCATCCTCCCTACACTCCCTTGCGAATATAGTCTCAGTTGCAGGCTCAAGTTTAGGAACATAAGTGAAATTGAATTACACAGATACAGAGGTCCAGTGGAGAGGAGTTTCCAAGCCAGCGTTATGTGGAGTAGTATATTTTAGTAAAAGTTGGATCAAACTACCAAATAATTGTTGCGACTCATGTTAGTAAGCTCATGCAACTTATTCTTAGGTCGTCGTGGTCTAGTAGGTAGTGTGTTGGGTTCGTGTCCCAAGCCAAACATCAAAACAAAAAAAAAAAAAATATTTTTTCGGCGATTTCCTCTCAGCAGATTTTTGGCAAAACCTCCGAGAGTAAATAAAAATGCCATGAAAAGTTTCTCAAAACAATCTGTAGTTCGGAGTAGACTTTAAACTGTAGGTCCCGCCACTTATGTATAAAATTAACACACACAACATAAGTGGCGTGGGAAACTAGGTCAATAATCCTGACTGAAGGCTTGTAATGACCACGTATGTGTGTATGTTAACTTATTCTTAATCTTGCAATACATACATTCATATTCATTCATTAATTATTCCAAAAATATTTTTTTTATTTTACTTCAGTATTTCTCTCTTTTTGGGTTTTGCACATTCCATTAACAATTTCTGGGCTACAAAATTAATTTCTCTCTAATTCGCTTAATCATTTGTCTACCAGCGAACATAAAAACAAAACTTGAAAGAATGTTTTATTTAACAGCAAGTGAAAAACAAAATAATCATTAATTAATCATAAAATTACAGAATGTCGTCACTGTAAAGAAAATAAGAAACAATAGCAACAACAACACCAACAACAACACCAATCAGTATCAATAAATTTAATCATTATTTCCCTTCAGAGTGTTGTTTTCTTTATTTTTCATACGAATAGCTGGCTGTTGATAGACGAAATTAATTATTGTTTCTAGTAATTTAAGTAACCGACAATTTTAGGTATTTTTTTTTTGTATAATAACAAAAACAACAACATTTTTTTAAATGTAATTTCAATAATTTATTATAAGTCTCGTGTTTATTGTTAAACTTTTTTCTTATTTTTTATTTGCTTTACGTTATGGTTTCTTTAAACAATCTCTTGGGAATTGGGCCAATTATTGATTCTGGCCATAAGAGAAACTGGAGCACAGTATAAGTTCTGTTTTTAAGAGATTTTTCTTTTCTTGGCAATTATAATTAGCGCCAGTTGTAATACTTAACTGAAGTGGTATTCTGTCTGACAACGTCTAAAAAAAATTAAATTTTTAAATAAATTGTCTGTGAAAGATAGTGTGTTATTGCCACAGGTAAAAAATAAGAGTAGGTTTAATGTTAATTAACAAAATTTAAAAGTATTTTTTTGTATATAATTTTTCTATAGTATAAATGCTAATAAATATAATAAAAATACCAAACTCTAGAGGGACTATATCAAATGCCAAAAGTAAAAGATAAACAGAAGCTGCTAGTAAATGGATGAAATGGAATCTACACACTACACTACACTTCAAGACAGGCCTCATCGGATATGAGAACGTTTGAAGATCTGGCTATGGTGGCGAATGTGCCACAATGGGAACTGATCGGGTTTCAACCAAAAATTCGGGGTGTTTCAATCCCACTACTACCATATCATTACGTGGGGGCTTACCTTACACTAAGTGACATAGTGGACCTTATGAACAACATAGTGAACTTGCATATGAATGGCAGACTACCTGTTTGTCAACCTTTCTGCATCCCTTGGGCGTGTGCCCTTCCTATGATACTTTGGGTCAATATGATCCAGCATTAAAATGTAAACAAAAATTTCATATTCAATATAAGAAATTCATTTGTTTTGTTGCTTTTTTATTTAGTAAAATAAAAAATAATGATAACTGAAATATATAAGCCCTTCCTGTGCAATTCGATCGTATATAATTGGTCATTACAACCCTTCAGACAGGATTACGACCTAGCTTCTCACACCACTTATGTTGTGTGCGTTAATTTTATACACTAAGTCGAGTAAAGTCGACTACGAAAGACAGATTTTTGAGAGGTTTTTCATGGTTCTCAGGGTTTTTTGCCACAAATGTGCTGCAACTTGCTCGCCGAAGAAATATTTTCATATTTTCGTTTTGATGTCTGACCTGGGATTTGAAATCGGGTCTTACGTCTTATAAGCCAACACACTATCTACTAGACTACGGTGACTTCTGAGCAGTTCTTAATAATAATTATATTTTTAATACTAATTTTTGTGACAATTTATACTCAATGTGATCACGTGCTCTTTGCAAATAAATTTTTTACAAGAATCATATTTTATGGAATGCTTATTTGAATTCCTTCCATGTCGACAAATGAAACAACACCTATCGTTTATTCGGTGTTTGTATTATTTTTCTTAGAAGATTGCAATGCACTTGTGAGATCATTTTCTTTTTGAATATTTGTCACAAGATTTCTTGCTGATGGACCATGTTGCAAAACTTTTCTTCGAAAATTTTCTCGTTTATTAGCTGAACTGCAAGTTCTACTAAAGTTTAAAGTTTTTTTTGAAATTCCAGGCAGGATTCAAATCAGAATTATATGCTGATACATCTGTCATATTTGAAAATGATGTAAAAGGCCATCACTTAGTCATGGACGTATATATAATGCATCAAATCCAGCTTTCGCTTAGTTGTAATGATGCTTTATTTCAGGCTTTTTTTCACCACCTCTAACATCGGTTGAATGATGATGACTTATGGAATATAGAATGCATAGCTATTTCATTTCAAAACAAAAAATCAGAGTTCAATACAGGCTTTGTTTTCATATTTAGAATTTTTGATGGCAAAAAAATTTTTATTTTTACGGGCAGTGCCAACTAATGTAATATTACGAGAATGAAGTTCAATGGCAAGATTGTAGGTAGTAAAAAAATTATTCTCTGATAATATTAGAACCACTCTCTCCACTAATTTGCAGTTCGGATGAACTCTTTTGTGTACACAGTTCAAGTGTCAATGCATTAGAAAATAATCATAAAACAAATTTCAAGAGGTACCTTTGCGAAATTTTTCAAATCCTATTATTGTCTTCTTTTAAAAGCATTCTTTTTGTTCCTGTGATGGATAAATTAAAGTTTCACGATATCTTATAATTAAAGGGGAAAATTTTGCATTTAAAAATCAAAATTGGGTCAAATTGACCCAAGGAGTGTAGAAGGGTTAACCTAAGGTAATCTTGCTTTGAAAAATAGTCGTTATACATTCATCATTGTTATTCGTGGATAGCATTAGTAGAAGCATGTATAGATTGGAGGTATGTAAAGTCGCGCCAAGAACCAACTCTATGAAAGCAACGACAATGAGAGAAAATAAGAAGAAGACTTATGCTATGCGGACTGTGCCTATATTTGTTTCGATATTTCCGATCCGAAGGAATACCAGACTGTGAAACTTTCCAAAACTATTATGGAATATTTGATAATCAGATTATTTAGCCCACTACGTCCTTATATCCCACAATTTCTGGTTTTTTTGCTAATTTCAAAAAAGTTTTCCTTTGTCGACTATATTTTCGGTTCCATATAATGCTTGAGCATTCTGAAAACTCTTTAGGAATCTATGATACCAAGGTTATCCGATTTCCCAATTATTCTATTTGTTATCTTATTTAGACCTCCTTTTCCTTTCCGAGTTTACTTGGTGAAGAAGTCCTAAATTTTTAACTTAATTATCTGTAAGATGGAACCATGCTTTTGCAAAGGAACAGATGGAAGTAGATATCTGCTAATCCCTTTAAAAAATATATGTTTTCATATCTAATGTGTTTTGTGAATGTGATGTTTTACAAACAAAATCTCCGTATTTTTCCTGTTAAAGAACATAAGTTTTGCTGTTTTGAAAGTGTTAGAAACTTATTTCATAGAAAAGACAAATATTTTCCTAAGTAATGTTTACAAACTTGCAATAAAGACGTTATCTTGTACAATGATTTTAACCCTAGAACTGTACCCTGGAAGCACGGGCACCCTGCTTAATATTTAAAGTATTGTCATATATTGAAATTTGGCAACACAGTTTTTTAATTCTGTTAGTTTTCCTAGATTTGCATGCTGTTCACATTTCATTAGTTTCCAGAGAGATTCTTAAGTCGTTTAAATAGTTGATACTGGGTACTGGAGCGCTCAGGGTAGTAAAAATGGTAGATTTTTGAGCTTAATCAGTATCACGAAAAACTCGTCGTTGGTCTTTATGCCTATTTTTTGGACCATTAAATACTGTTGATACTAACTCTATAATATTGTTGAACCACAATGAAGCTTTAAATAAAGAAAAAAAACCGAATAGACGTACTTTTTTGGAAACTTTATCGCTACAGCTAATAACAGCTTATATGGAACAGCTAGAAATTGGCCCATTTTGAGTACAAATATTCGTGAAATGATAAATGACAAGCTGAAAACGCCACATAATCCAGAGGGTATTGCCAAAAAACAGGGACGCTGCAGATTCTGTCCTACCTCGAAAGATAGAAGAAGTAAGACTGTTTTGCAGCAGGTGCCAAAGGCCTATCTGTGGAGAGCATCAAATTAAAGTTCTATCATAAATACTTGAATAAAAAAAAAATGAATTTTGAAACTTGTTTTCCTTAAATTTGTAAGTCATGTGAAAATTGGATGCTCGAGTACCCATGGTAGGAAAAGTCAATATAAAATATGGGTAGGATTCAAGGGTTAAAACATATTTATCAGCGAAAACTAAAAGTTACGCTGGCGTTCTTCTTTATTTACAGCAATAGCGGCTGCTGTGTACCCAAAACTTAAAATATACTTCAGCAAATGATGACGAAATATTGTAGAGTTTTCTAGAGACTCCGTTGTGCAAAAGTTGATGGTTTGTTCCATAAAGCTTTCGTAACAGCGACGCTGCTTGCTAGTGTTTATGAACAGTTTTGATGTTCACAACTATGTTGACGACTATTATTAGCAATCAGCGTAGAAAATTATGATGTTCTCTTATAAATATTGTTGCTGGCATTAAGTTAAGGCCGCTAAACGAGCTGCTGTTATTATTTTTTTTGTTTTTTTTGTTCGCAATTTTTCTATTGTTGTCGATTTTTGCTTGTCTACTGATGTTGCTGTTGTTATGGGAAGCAACACAAACTGGTTGACTGGCAAGCATAATAAACTTTATTTGCCACCATCTTCAGCCATAAATCGACTACAAGTACAAGGGAGAAAGAAAGTTTTCAAATTGTTTTGTATGTTTTTTGAGTGTTTAAAGTTAAATCCTTAATGTCCTTTAGTTTACAAAACTTTTTTTGTATTGGGGGAAAAGACAAACTAAAAATTAAAAAAAAAAAACCAAACAAATGAGAGGAAGTAATAGTCGATAAAGTTTGTACGTGAGTTTCATATCCTACAATATGCATTAGGAGACTTTTACTTTATAACTGCTAAAAAAAAAAGATTTAAAATTGAAATGAAGCTTTACATCAAATCTAGCAAAGTAATCGAAATGGTTGCTAAGAATCTCGTCTATAATATTAAACGTTAAAAACATGATTTTTTTAAATTTATTTAAAAAAGTTGGCTTAGTTGTAATCTAGAAGTTAGTGAGCTGGCTTAGTAGACACGAGACCAAAGTTCAGAATGTTAACCTCGAATAGGTAGAAAAATACCCAAAAACGGAAGTTTTTTTTTAAAAAAAAATCTATCTTGATCCTACTAAACGGGAGTCCAAACACTTATTTTATAACGGATAAAGAGCACATTGCACGATTTAAAAAAACTTTAGTAAGGCATGACAGCATTAAGGTCAAAGATTGCGAATTTCTAAAAATCAAAATTTTGCAGAAAGAACTTCTGAGGAATATGTTTTACATGATATTATCAGAAAAACCTTGTCTTCTACCCAATAAAAAAAACTTTTACTTGAATTGGTATACTTACCTAAGCTACAGATGCGATTAAAGGGCATGGGTATAAAAATACTCACTTAGGCATTGGTATGAAGAAAACAATTCATTTTATTATAAACTTTTAAAAATTAATTTCAAATAGAAATTTCAAATAATTTATTTTTTCTACATTTTTTGGAGTTTCGGCATGAAATTGTGGAAAACAATCCCTTGAATGTACATTCAAACCATACTCTGTTTTCCCGCCGTGTTTTCTAATTTTATCAACCATGTGGTCAAATTTGTCAGTGCATTTTGCTATTTCCTGCGCATTTGTGACAACTTTTCCATCAAGGTGACAATTTCCAACGCTTCTACAAAGCTAACTCAAAAATCGAGTTGGCTCATAGGTGGCAAACCTTCACATCCCCAGCACAAGCAATATAGTTTGTATGCGTTTACCAAAGCTACGTTAATAGCATTAGTGAGTAATCGATAATACCACATTTTTTCGCGTATTCGAATACGATACGCCATTATCGAATAAGTCCACTTTACCCATTCTCTGATTATATGCATGCATTATGTATGGTTATTCAACGAAAACCATCATGCGACGATTACGGTCTTATATTTTTTGTTCTGCACATCGGCTCTATATCAAAAAAATTAGACATCACAGCCACCCCTTTCAGAAAGATTTAAAATATAAACATACATAGGAATAACATGATGATAATAATAATAGCAATAACATAATATCATTGCAACGAGGTTTCTTTTCCATCAATTTAGTATCATCCAGCAATGCATGATTGCTTCCTTCATCTCGAACGGTACCTGTTCCAAAATAACCTTTTCCAGATTATGTCCATAATAAATTATGACTTGTCGGATGTAACATTTTATTGACTTGAATCTGAAATCTCTAATAGTCGCAGTACCACGTTTTCTCCAAGGCCTTAGTCAATATTATTATTAGCAGAAGCGCCAGTATATGCGATAAAGGAATAATAGTATCCAGTATTTGAAGCCAAATCGTATTGGCTTGCCCTTTATGTACAGCTTTAGGGAATGGTGACCATAATATGCGATCATCTGTTCATCCATCGAAATACTATGAGAAAATATGACAAATTGTATGAATTTTTTATTTAGTGCATTGTTTAATGGAGTAATTTTAGTAAAGTTATTATTCTTAACAGGATTATTATTGTCACAAATGCATATATTTTCAATAAAACTCTCGAAAAAAAAAGCTTAACTATGTTGTTTAGCCGTCATATAATCAAGAGAAAAAATTTGTATTTTAGAACACACTTATGCCGAAGTGGGTAGAAAAATACCGATGTCCTATAGAGGCCCCCACGACACTTAAAAAAAATAAAATAACAATATTCATATCAATAGAAATACTCCAAATAGTATTTGTGACAAATCTCACCGAAATCGGTCAACGGATTCTGGGGTCAGACGTTAATAGGTTAAGAAGAAAAGTTAGCTTTAATAAAGGAGATAACACTGAAAAAATTTACACTCATCTTAGAGGTAAAATTATTTAAATTTTTATTTAAATAAAAGTAATATTTTTTGTCGAATGATTAAAAAGCAACACGTATTGAACAGATTCTCAAAAACATTTTAATTTTTCTAAAATCCATAACATTAGGCCGTTAAGACAGTTTAAGTGGGATCTTCTTTATTTTTAACATCTCCTTCGGCAAATGCCTTATCGAAAGTGAATTAAAACGAATATTAAATCAAGTTAAGCCACAATTGCCATAAAATACCCATAAAAAGTAACTTTTAAATGTCAACACATTAATTTATTTACTTCAGCGTAAGTGTTTTACATGAAAAAAACAAGACAGAAAGAAAAATTGAAAATTAAAATTTTTAATTCACTTTTTGCTCTTCTTTTCATTTTAACGGGTTAACTGAGTTAATGATGATGATACGGTTATATTTACTCGCTTATATAAAAATTAATTATACGTTCCATTCTCCCATTGTTCTTCTCGTAAAGCAATATTTTGTCTTGCACTTGGCCCCTTTGAGTCTCTTCATTTTGTGTTCTTTTAATATATTCTTTAGCGCAACTTTCGAACTTAATGAGGGGGGATTTACATTATTTTTTACGTCTCTCTTTTAAGTCATAGCCCCCATAAAGTATGCAATACACAAACGATACAATGATAACTGTGAACACATTTTAAATGACAGTTTTATAACGCACACATTAAAATTGTATGTAATGGGATGTACATACATACATACTCAATATTTACATACATATATGAATATTTGCATATACAATATGTAAATATTTTACATACGTACATATCTTACCATACAAACATATGTATGTATGTATGAGAGCATAAAAATTAAAAAGGAAAAATACGAAATATTATGAAAAATGAAAAGATGAGAATCTTATTAAAAAAAGAACAAAAAAATTGAAACATAAATAAAGTTTCAGAATACGGAAGGGATGCAATGGAAGGTGAGGGCAAATAAATAGCACTCCTGTACAGTATACCAACTGAGATAGTATGTACTATTCACGAGGAGATACCAAATCCATTAATTTTCTACCTTTCCTATCAGTAGAGTCAAGTAGATAGTAGTGAGAACACACTGTTCAACATTCACCTCAGACATCCCGAATAAAACGAAATAGAGAGTGGATTTATATTTAACCATTTGGCACTTACATATGTACACACATACATACATAATTGGCCATTACAACCCTTTAGTCAGGATTACGACCTAGCTTCTCACACCACTTATGTTGTGTGCGTTAATTTTATACATGAGTGGTGGGACCTACAATTTAAAGTCGACTCCGAACGACAGATTTTTGAGAAGCTTTTCAATTTTTACTCTCAGAGTCTTTGTCAGAAATCTGCTGAGAGGAAGTCGCCAAAGAAATATTTTTTTGTTTTGATGTCTGAACTGGAATACGAACCCGGGCCTTTTGTCTAATAAGCCAACACACTACCCCCTAGACCACGGCGACATATCGCTCCTTTATTGCAATATAGTCATATCTCAAAAAAAAAAACTTGAACTTGACAAAATGCGATTTAAGTTTTCAAGACATAAGTCCTTTGATCTAATTGCCGCAAACGTGTATAGAAGATCTAAAATAGCAGTTTTGCTTAAGTAACTACAAATTTTTAATTTTTTTGGATATCACTTTGTTGCCATAAAAGAGCGTTAAGTATATCATTCTATGTATTCTATCTTAAAAAATTAACGCCTGACCCCAGAATCCGTGGTCCGATTTCAAAGAAATTTGGCACAAATAGTATTTGGAGTATTTCTATTGATATGAATATTTATATTTTTTTTAAGTAGCGTGGGGGCCTCTATAGGGCATGGGAATTTTTCTACCCACTTCGGCATAAGTGTGTTCTAAAATTCAAATTTTTTCCCTTTATTATATGACGACTAAAAAACAAAGTTAAGCTATTTTTAGAGTTTTAGAGTTTTATTGAAAATAACACGTTTGTGCCAATAATAATCTTGACAAGAATGATAAATCAGCCAAAATTACTCCATTAAACAATGCACTAAATGAAAAGTTCATGCAATTTGTCATATTTACCCATAGTCTTTCTGTGGATGAACAGATGATCGCATGTTATGGTCGCCATTTGGCTACAAATACTAGGTGTTGGCTTCTATGACAGGATATTGTTATTCCTTTATCCCATATGTTGGCGCTTCTGCTAAAAATAATGCTGACTACGGCCTTGGAGAAAACGTGGTACTACGACTATTAGAGAATATTTCAGATCCAAGTCAATATAATGTTACATTGGACAAGCCATAATTTATTATGGACTTTATCTCTAAAAGGTTATTTTGCATCAGGTACTGTGCGAGATGAAGGGAGCGATCATGCATTGTTGGATGATATTAAATTGATGAAAAAAAAACCTCGATGTTCACCAGCTTTTGCTTTGACAAACAACAATATTATCGCAGTTCTCTGGAACGATAATTCGGTATTTATTATCATGTTATACCGACATATATATGTATGTATATATTTTAAATATATCTGAAGGCGGTGATTGTGATGTCTAATTTTTTGGGCGTATAGCCGATGTGCAAAACCAAAAGATATGACCGTAATCATCGCATGATGGCTGTCGTTGAACAACCATACACAATACATGCATATAATCTGCGTGTAGGTGAAGTTGACTTATTTGATAACGGCGTCATCAATTATCGCAGGTGAGTCCACGGAAATATTGGGAGAAGATATGTTATATTACATGGCATCTAAAGGTTTTTCTCAGAATTTCATCCACACATATTCTATAGAAGTTCTTTCTACAAAATTTTGATTTTGAAAAATTTGTGATCTTTGACCTTATTGCTGTTATCCAAAATATGTATGTAAATATCATGTCTTACTAATTTTCTTTACAACATTCTATGTCTTCTTTATTCGTTCTTAAAGAAAAGTTTGGCTCTCGTTTAGTTGGGTCAAGATAGAATTTTAAAAAAAATTTTTTTTTGGGTATTTTTCTACTCATTCGGCGTTAATGGGTTAAAATTCAGTATGTTATCTCAACTAGATGTAATGAATCAATTTCAGCTTGACCAACGTTGGGATTTATTGGGTAATCGGAAAACTGCATGTTGATGGCGAATTTGCCAACAAAATAACATATTTTGGGATGAAGCTTATTTTTATTTTGGTGGTCACATTAATAAGCATAATTTCCGTATTTGGGAATTCAGAAAACACACGTGGATTTACGCGCTTAATGTTTGGGGCGACTTGTGAAGCGAAGGTATGATTTTTTTTTGGCATGTGAGGTAGGGTTCGAAATGCCTTCGCACTTACTGTGATCTTCGTTAGCTGCGTTTAGTGGTTCTTCCACTAAACACAATCCCTTCTTCTCTTCTGGAGATTCTCCTCCCTTCCCGGGACGGCTATCTGCATTACTCCGGGAAGGGCCCAGAACGACGTCCAGTTAAGGACCATTGTCTACTCTCCCACGTCTGGGTACGCCATATTTGTAGCCGGCTTCATTCTATTGGCTCGCCTTCTCATGTATCATTCCGTTGTATTGTGTCAAGATCGAACTTCTTTCTGCGAAGTACTATTCAATGTATCTTTTCACAGCATGCCATTTCGTCTCGTCCACAATGGTGTCGGATATAAATTCACCAATTTGCTCTATCAACACGTTCTTCTCATCTTGCCATTTAATACTCATTTCCTCGCAATAAATACAGCCAGGATCAGTCACCTTGTCCATGCGGTAAAGGTATATTCGGAAATGACCATGGCGCGAAAGAAACTGGGTAGCAAATAGTTAGTTTCCCCAAATTTTCTCCGTATCCAAGCCGCTATAGACGGAATAAGTGTATAAGTCCATTTTCCCCGCATGTTTCCTAACACTATCTACTTTGCCATCGCCGTATCGCGTAGGTATCATTTTCTCATATTACTTTTAAATGAGGACGGCGTAACTATTACGGCCAATGGCAATCGCACCATTATAGCCGATTTTCTAATGCCCTCTTTACATGGTAATAATCTTGATTGAAAAGTTGTAATAACCAATTATGTATGTATGTATATATGCTATAATTATAGACGTCACTGTATTTTATCATGATCGCATTATAATTAAATCAGTTGAAGTTATATCCCTTAAGATTTTATACAGCAAAACGTTCTTACGTTTACTTTTAAAGAAAAATTTAAAGCCAAGCATAAAGAAAGGGAAGAAAGAGGCCAAGAAAAAGTTTTATTTTCCCTCGACAGCAGTATTTTCTTTTCTGCTTTTTCCTTCTTTTTTTTTATTGCGACAATGTTGTTGCAATAAAATTGACATGCCATTGTTTCTTCTCACTTGGCAGTAAAGACAATGGCAAGTTTTTTCTGCTGCTGTTGCTGAATAACATAAGTGTGCTGCAGACAATGTTAAAAATATTGAAATAAAAATTTTAATTTCATTTAAAATGTAAATAAATAATTAAAAAAAAAATATTTTATTTAAAAGAACTGCAAATAAAATTTTATTCATATAAAGCTTACCTTACAACATGAATAAATTTCTGACAATTTTACAATATTAACAGCATTATTGTGGACATCTTCAATGAGAATGATTTCCATTTCGTATTACATGTTTAGATTTGCACTTTTGTGTTTTAAACCATGCAACAAAAAATTAGTATTTAGTGTAGCATATTGAACATATTAGTTGTGGGAAACTAGGTTCGTAATCCTAACTGAAGTGTTGTCGTAACCAATTATGTATCGCTGAATAACTAAAAGTTTTGGCTTTCTCTTTAGGATCATTTACCTTCGAAATATCACTACTCTCTCTCTGCATGAAACTTTGCTGCAGAGGTTAGCCACAAGGTTTTTTTAAGGGATTGTAATAGTGAGACCATACCGGCTATTGAAGGATCATATATGCAGATATAGTCACCGTGGTCTTGTAGGTAGCGTAGTTTTGGCTAATTAATTGTGAGGCTACGATTCACACCCCAAATCAGACATCGCCACCGAAACAAAATTTGAAAAAATATTTCTTCGGTGATATCTTCTAAGCAGATCTTTGCAAAGATTGTTGAACAAAATAAAAATGGTGTGAAAAAATTGCTAAAAGCTATCATTCGGAGTCCACTCTAAACTGTAGGTTTCGCCACTCACATATAGAATTAAAACATACAACCATAGCTGCCAGATTTGACGATTTATTGTCATTTTGACGATTTTGTGCTCCAAAAATATCATTTTGACGATGTGACGATTTATGCCCTTATTTGGACGATTTTTAGAATTTAAAAATTTACATCACATTCTTTACTTTTGTGCATTAAAAGTCACTTTTAGCTCTGTATTTACTTTGCAGTTATTACTGTTGCCTATTTTCATGATGATTATTCGGATCTTAAATCGTTTTCATCCATTAAAAGCCAAAAAATTACAACCTCTGCACGAAGAGAGTTTCACATGCGAATAGTCCGACTAAGGAACGAATTTTGCCTGTAATGCAGTGTGCGATCTACTGGCCATTCGACTACATACACGCATGGGCTCCGTGTGTTATGTATTGTTCTAAGGAAGAAGTCCCTTATTTCGCACGAATAAAATCCACTATAATAGCGATAGCACAGTGAAACACAAACCACATTGCAACGATGCTTCAGTAAATCAATGGAGATCGATATCCAATCAACGTCAACTTCATCAACGTGGTTCGAGGAGCCTAAAAATAGACGTTGAGGGACCGGCCTATACAAGAGTGTTGTATTCCATTTCCTTTGTGATAGAAATGGTGTAAATAGTAAGAAGATCAGTTCAAGTGAAGGATTTTTTTATAAAACCAGCACTCAGGGGATGACTCCTACTAATGCAGTGCATTGTGCAGGTTTTTTAGGAAAGGTGGAAAGAGAGAGGGAAGATGCGAACGCTAAGAAAACGAGCTGCTGCTGGTGACTATACAGGCCAGTGCTATACCTTCACCATTAGACAGTCTACAGCAATCGTCCCCAAGAATTCTTCCATCAGGATTAAGGATTACGCCCTAGCTTCTCACACCACTTATATTGTGTGTGTTAATTTTATGCAGATGTGGCGGGACCTACAGTTTAAAGTCGACTCCGAACGACAGATTTTTGAGAAACAAGAGGAGAAAGAGAAGAAATCGCGGAAATAATACTTTTTGTATTTTTTTTTTCTTATTTTTGATGTCTGGGCTGGGACTCGAACCTTCGCTTTACGTCTAATAAGCCAGCACACTACCTACTAGACCACGGCGACCCCCTAGTTTTTTGCGCTCTTTTAAGAAGTTAAAGCACTGGAAAATGTGTCGGTTCTAGCGAATATCACACTGAATTTTCATTCCGATTTTGTTGCGATTATTTTTACGATTTCCACAAACGTCTTTGACGATTATTGACGAATTATTTTCTAATATTTAACGATGTGATCCTTTATTTATCTGGCATACAATATAAGTGGTGTGAGAAGCCAGGGCGTAATCCTTAATTCTGATAGAAGAATTGTAATGAGTAATTATGTTTGGTCAGCAATAAATCGTCTTCCGCTACTTATAAGTACTCATGCAATTTTGAGTATGAACGAATCAACAGAATTGAAATTCAATTACTCTGATTCATTCGTACTCGCTACAATATTGATTTATAGGTATAAGTAGCAATGAGTATGAGTACAACGTTGACATCAAACTCACAACATTCGCTTACTCAATGTGATTCATAAATTTAGAAAAATACTTATAATACTTATAAGTCATTCGGGTGACTTGAATCATTCATCAAAATTTATAGCCTTTGTTGTTGTTGCATATACAAACAAAGAAGAAAGGAAAGACAAAGACAACAAGGAAAGCATACACACAATCTTCTTGTGAGTATAGTGGTGATCGTACGCGAATCATACTTATTTTGTGATTCGTGTAAATGTTAAGTAGAGACGAGTCGAAGTCAATAACATTATGCGTGTTGTTGAGTATGAATACGACGAGTACTTCCAACTTTGAGTATGAGTAGTACTCGAACCTACTCATCGTTTTGAATACTTATTCATGATCTCTGGTATGTATGTATAATGGTAGTACACTCCAATCTTTACAATACTTTGTTGCACAGTGTAAGATTTTTTTTGTTTTTTTACTAAAATAGTTTAACGAGAAAACTTTTTTGCGGATTATGATTGTTATTACAATGCTGATTAAATTATTAACGCCATTAAAAAAAAGTTAAAAAAAAAACAATTTAAAAAAAAAAAACTTAACAAACTTTTTTTACATTTAAATTAGCAGCACTGGTATTCGATATCATAAAACAAAACTGTTGTGCAAATTGTATTCTCATACTCGTACATTCTACATACATTGAATGAGTTTCTCTGTTGAATATAAATTGAAATTAAATTGTTTCTTTAACTTTAAAGTGGTTGACATTGTTTTGGTGCGAATGCCCTCTTGAATTTTTTCTGTAAAAAATTTAGAAAAACCAGCGAAATGTCAGCAAAAATATTTCAATTCGAAACAATTACGAACCATTCATTCACTTCGAAACAAAACTTGTTGACCAATAAAGTGGCTATGCACTGATTACTTTTCAAAAAGTTTTTGTTTTTTTTTTTTTTATTGCCGGACATAAATTTAGCTGTTGTCCATAGTTAATGGAGGGGGAAAATGAAAAAATAAAAAACAAAAAAAAAAATGAAAATAGAAATAGGGACCTGTTTCATTTTCTATACCTGCGGTACAATTTTTATTTTCTAAAACAACTTGATTACTAAATAGGGTATGTAATGTTTTTTATAATTTTTTTCTTTTATAATCTTAAACTGCCAGCTTAAGCTAAGCAATGCACATCGTTTGCTTTCATCACTTTCCTTTCCTGACTAAACATAGCCGCTCGGGCAAATAAATTTACATATTGCTAGACGTCAAGTACGAATGGCATTAGTTTTCACAAACTCTTTCAAAAGTAAAGCATCATTTAGCATCAGTCAACCCTCTTTTAACGCGGTACTCTCAGAACGCGGTTTCCATATAACGCGGGTCTGAAACTGCAACAACCCTCCTATAACGCGGTACTCTTACAACGCAGTTTGCGTTAAACTTCCTCCCGTAAGTTCCTAATAGGCTAGGTTAGGTTAGGCTGGAGAACGTGTACTTGCCAATTCTGAGAAGTACAGTACCCGGAGATCGAATTGACCTATTGTACAACGTCTCAGCTTCTCACACCACTTATGATGTGTGCGTTAATTTTATTCATGAGTGGCCGCACCTACAGTATAAAGTCAACTTCGAACTTGCAATTTTTTTCTCTCAGAGTTTTTGCCAGAAATCTGCTAAGAGGTAATGGCCGAAAAAGTATTTTCACATTTTCGTTTTGATGTCTGGCGTGAGATTCGAACACGGGCCTTTCGTCTAATAAGCCAACACACTTCCTACTAGACCACGGTGACTTCAAAGACATAACATAGCAGACAAAAATCTTAAAGATGGACGGTCTATGGCTAAAATTAAATGGAAATTGATTGGTTAGTGCGTAGGTTGTGTGTTGAATTACTCAACGAAAAGCGAGTGTATTCAAACCTCAGCTTTGAAATCTGAATCGGAACGATATTTGACAGTAAAATAAGTTTATTTCGGTCAATTTCAAACTTCTAAACAGCTTTTCGGAGCAGCCCTTGCGCTGATCAAATTCTTCCTTTCCCTGATTTGGCGGAACTTGGTTTGTACAGGGACTGCGTTTCACCCGTGGCATCACAACGGGCCACCATGCGTGCTCAAGTGAGCTTTGTGATATCTGAGCTACCACTACGACCTAACGATCTAAACAGCTTTTCAACTCCGTCGTTCGGAGTAAATGTTTAAACAGCCTTAGAATAAAAGTGGGTTTATTGCATGAGTGTGTTGCGCCACATTAAATGATGAAGCTTTTATCTCTGAGTGGAGTCCGTAAACTGGCTATTTATAAACTGGCCATCTGAGTCATTTTCAAGTTTATTCTGCCTCGCCATATAGTGTTTAGCTGTCGCTTTCCATTCAGTATTTAGACAAAGCTTTAATGTTTCTTTCTGACATTATGGTCTTTAAACAAGTAGCTTAAAGGGCAACCTAAGAGTAGATTGATTAGAAATGATTGGATGGATATCTGACCTTAATATACCAGTGAATACTTCCTTTTTTTTTAATTGTAGTGCCTCCTTTATAATGTCACACAAACAATCAGACAACCACAAACGCCTAGAGTTTCTGGTGGGAATCAAATACATGGCCTCCCGCACTTGAAGTTAAGCACTAGGATTTCGGAGAGCCAAACTAGGACAGACATTGTCGTCAATTTTCTCTCCGCAGATTTCTGGCAAAAAATTCTTAGAGTAAATAAAAATGATATGAAAAATTTCTCTAAAATCTGCAGTTCGAAATCGACTTTACACTCTAGCTCCAGGGACTCATGTATGACATGATTGGTGTAAGAAGTTAAATCGTAATCCTGACTGAATGGTTGTAATGACCAATTATGTACGTGCTATATGTATGTAGGATACAAACGCAGCCGACCTACATTGTCATACGGAATGACGGACGAGAACAACAGGGACAATGACAATGGACCAGAGAGCACAAGAAAACGATGCAGACAACGGATCGTTTAGTTATTGACTGACAAGCAACGCGAAAGTTTTAACAAAACCACCAAATGAATACATAAAATTAACCTCATGTAAATATTTTTATAAAAAATAAAGAAGTGTTTTATTTTAAAGAGGGCGAAATTCTTACATATATGGCAACTCTAGCTTTCTAGGATCTGCTATAGTAAACTATTCAACTGTTTAACCAGATATCTTGTTTACTGAAGCTGCTATGAAATAACAAGAGAATGAGGAAGGTGCTCTTTAAAGGTAACTATAAAACTTAAATTTAACTGAAAGATACGTACATAGTTCAGTGGATAAGTGCTATTACAGATTATGCTCCCCAATAACTTTCTAAACATTTCCAGGATATTTCATTACATTATTAATCCATTAACGTTGAATGGGTAGAAAAACACCCAAAAAGAGAACTATTTTTTTTTAAATTCTATCTTGGCACTAAACTAAACGAGAGCCCAAACTTTTCTGTAAGAACGAATAAAAAAGACATAGAACTGTAAGGCATGGTATTCACATATTTTAGATAACAGAAAAAAGGTCAAAGAACACGAATTTTTCAAAATCAAAATTTTGTAGAAAGAACTTCTGTGGCATATGTATGGATGATATTCTCAGAAAAACCTTTAGATGCCATGTAATATAATATTTCTTCTACCCGATAAAAATACTTTCACTTAAATTGGTCTACTTACCAAGACTACAGGTGCGATTAAATGGCATGGGCATAAAAAATATTCACTTAGGCATTGGTATGAAATATTTTTCATAAAACTTTTAAAAATGCATTTCAAATAGAAACTTCAAATAATTTATTTTTCTCTACTCTTTTATATTTTTGGTAGTTCCGCCATGAAATTGTGAAAAAGAATCCCTTGGATGCACATTCAAACTGTATTTGGTACAACCGTACTCTGCTTTTTGCACAACGACCGAGTTTTTCAATTTTATCAATCATGTGGTCAAATTTGTCAGTGTCTTTTGCTATTTGCTGCATATTTGTGACAACTTTTCCATCACGACGTCGATCTTCACGTATTTTTACCAACGCTTCAACAACGCTAACCCGAAAATCGAGTTGGTCTATAGGTGGCAAACCTTCGCATCCCCTGCACAAGCAGTGTAGTTTCCATGCGTTTACCATAGCTTCGTCAACAGCGTTAGTGGGTATTGGAAAATACCACTTTTTCCGTGGGCTCGTATGTGATAATTGTTGACAATTGTATGGCTGTTAAACGACAGCCATCTTACGATGTTTACGGTCATATCTTTTGAGTTTGCACATCGGCTATACATCCAAAAAATTAGGCATCACAGTCCCCACCTACAGATAGATTTGAAATATATACGTACATACATATGAAAGTATAACATGATAATAAATACCGAATTATCATTCCAGAGAACTGCGATAATATTGTTGTTTGTTAAAGTAAAAGCTGATGAACCTCGAGGTTTTTTTTTTCATCAATTTAATATCATCCAGCAATGCATGATTGCCCGCTTCATCTCGAACCGTACCTGTTGCAAAATAACCTTTTAGAGATAAAGTACGTAATAAATTATGGCTTGTCCAATGTAACATTATATTGACTTGGATCTGAAATATTCTCTAATAGCCGTAGTACCACGTTTTCTCCAAGGCCGTATTCAGCATTATTTTTAACAGAAGCGCCAACATATGGGATAAAGGAATAACAATATCCTGTCGTAGCAGCCAACACCCAGTATTTGTAGCCAAATGGCGACCATAACATGCGATCATCTGTTCATCCACAGAAAGAATATGACAAAATATGCCAAACTGAATGAATTTTTTGTTCAACGCATTGTTTAATGGAGTAATTTTGGCTGATTTATCATTCTTGTCAAGATTATTATTGCATATTTTCAATAAAACTCTCAAAAATAGCTTAACTAGGTTGTTTAGACGTCATATAATAAAGAGAAAAAATTTGTATTTTAAAACACACTTATGCCGAAGTGGGTAGAAAATTACCCATGCCCTACAGAGGCCCCCGCGATGTTAAAATAAAAAAAAAAATATTCATATCAATACAAATACAACAAATACTATTTGTGCCAAATTCCACCGAAATCAGACCACGGATTCTGGGGTCAGGCGTTAATGGGTTAAATACTATTGCTCTAATGTTTGTTATTGTTTATTCATTTGAGAATACAAATGATACATTCAAATAATAAAATAAATGAATATAAACAAAAATAATGAAATTAATTAATAAATTAAATTCATTTTATGCATATTATTTGTGCGAAATAATAAAACTTTTCAACTTTAAATTAAAAATGCTTACATCTTATGCATATTTATGATCGCTACGACTATAATGAAAAGAAAAAAACCATTTTTTTTTAAAGGCATAGAATATATTTTAATAAGTTATTAAGTTCATTAACCTTTAATGTAAATTATTATTGTTGGCTGGGGAATATTTTCATTTTTCTTTTCTGTCTAATAAAAATATCCTTGGCAATCGCTTTCTAACTATTTCAATATGTCTGGCAGACTTGCCGTGCCTTTAATTAAAATAATGAATATAAATAAAGTCTAAAACGAATTATGGTAGATTAAAAAGAAAAAACAAATTGCATTTAGGCTGCTAATTAAGAGTAATAAGCAGATTGTATAAAATATTAGTGGAAATTTCTTTAACAAAAAAAAAAATTTTTTTTTTCTTTAGAAATGTAAATTTTTTTTCGGGAATCTGCTGCTAAATTTCTATTTTTAAACATAATCAAGCAAAAGTCTAAAGATAAATTACATATTTGGTGCTGTCAACACCCCCTTCATAAAACATACAGTAACTGGAAAAAAAATATTTCATAAAACTATGAATCATGTCTTCACACAAAGTAACATAACAACCGCTGTTATGATGAAAAGCATTCTTTTTTTTCGGTTTTTTCTTCTTATTCTTCTTGTTTCTTAACAATATAATATTATAATAAATTAAATTAACACACACAATAATAACAACAACAACAACAACAACACAAGTACTAATACTAATAACATTACATACTAATAACACATGTCAACAACTGTCAAGAGCAACAATGGCATTGCACAACGAGGTTACAGTGTGAAGCGTTAAAGGAAGATGAAAAAAAAAAATGAAAAAAAAAACATTATGGGACACAAAAGCGACACATTCCCAACCATATTATAGTGGTACATAATAAACGTTTGCCTGGATATACCATATTTAAAAGAATGCATTGTTGAAGTCACTCTGGCTTCAACTTCTGTCGGCAACTTCCTCTCTGCAAACTTCTGGCAAAAACTCTAAGAATAAATGAAATTGCCATGAAAAGTTTCTTAAAAATCTCCCATTCGAAATTGACGTTTAAACAGTAGGCCCTGCACACTTTTGGATAAAATTAACACACACAACATGGGAGGTGCGAGAAGCCAAGTTTTAACCCTGACTAAAATGTGGTAAATAATAACACTATTATTAGACAATGAAACATTAAGAGGCAGACACAGTAATTGTTAAATGAAATTTAAGGGAAAAAATATTCTCATTGCAATAACAAATATTCCTAAGTGAACTTATTGTATCTGCATACAGGGTGGCTGATATATTATGCAACAAAGTAAAGCGCAATATTTTTTTTTAATTTTATTGCTCATAAGCAAAAAATTTTGAAAAAAACATCAAATTTTAGAATCAGTTTTGATTTGTTCGAATATGGGCTTCAAACGGCAGACAAAATCATCACAGGTTGCACGAAAGTGGCTCTGCGGCATTTTGGCCTATTCCCGGCGAAGTTTCGTCTTGAGATGATCAACACTTTGGTATTTTTTAGTGTAAAACTTACTCTCCAAAATGACCCAGGCTCAAAAGTCCAACGGATTGAGATCCGGAGATTTTGGTGGCCTTTTTAAGCCATTTTTGATTGACGGTGCTGAGTCCTGTTGGAATGTCCATGGTCAGCGGCCGAAATGTTTGTCTGCCCAGGGCTTCAATACTGTCTTGAAGACATTTTTTCAATAATATTCGGCATTTATTTTGGCGATGAATACAAGCGGGGAGCGAGTTACGGCGGCCCACACCATTACCATCGACAACGCTTGAGTTCTGGTGGCCAATCGCAGGTGTACATTTTCAGTTGACCTCTTTAGCAAGTAAACCCGATTATTTTGTTTGTTCACAAACTGCTCAATTTGGAATGGCTTCTCATCCGAGAAAACCAAATTCGGTAACTGGCCACTTTCGTGCAAGCGAAGTAACTCCTTGGCTCTTTCCATTCTAACTTTTTTTCTTCAATCTTCAGTTGAGTAGAATATTATAATAAACAACAAAAATAATAGTTACATTTTAAACGTCCGGATGATTAATTTCCGAATGCAATACAATTTTTTGTTGCATTTTAAATCAAACTCATTTTACTCATTGACACGAATCATTTTTGAACCCATTTTTAATCGTGTAACTGACTAATTAGTTTTTGATCAACCAAAGTACTCTAAAAAGACTCATCAAGGTGATTTTTATAAAAACAATCTTCTGAATGCTAGCTGGGTTCTCTCGCATGAATCATTTCCTTTACACACCTGCATCTTGTATGGAAGAGTATGCAGCGTATATAAACACCAAACTTTTGTATGTCACTGGTGTAAAATTCATGTTTAAAACGGAAGAAACAGCAACAACAACAACAACAAAAATAAAAGAAAAACAGAAAAAACATCAACAAAAAATGTCATTAAATATGGAACACAAACACACTCGCACACATATAGTAGATAGAGAAATTTTTGAGACATTTTTACAACTCTACAGAAGACTATTAAATATTATTATATGATGGCTACAACAAAAACAAGAACAATAATAACAGCAATAATAAATAAAAGTACATGAGAAAACGAAACGAAAAACGAAAAAAAAAATACAGAAACTGTGAAAAATTATAATAAAAATAATGGCAAGTAATGGGAAGCAAAAACAAAAAGAAAAAAAAAGGAAAGGAAAAAGAACAAAAAAATGTTGCAAAAGAAAATAACGTGCCACAAATTGTGGATTACTTGAAAAAGGTGTATGCAAAACAGTTATAAAAATAAAATTTTAATGGTAAAGTTAGAAAATATATCGCTCCTTTATTACAATATAGTCATATTGCACAAAAACTTGAGCTTGGCAACATTCGATTTGAGTTTTCAAGTCACAAGTCCTATGATAAGCATTGCCAGAAGCAAATAATGAGAAGAAAATAATCAAATGTAGAAAAAAAAATCGTATTTTATGGAAAAAAAATCATAATTTTTTAATACATACATACATAATTGGCCATTACAACCCTTCAGTCCGGATTACGACCTAACTTCTCACACCACTTATGTTGTGTGCGTTAATTTTATACATGAGTGGCGGGACCTGCAGTTTAAAGTCGACTCCGAACGACAGATTTTTGAGAAGCTTTTCATGGCAATTTTTACTCTCAGAGTCTTTGCCAGAAATCTGCTGAGAGGAAGTCGCCGAAGAAATATTTTTCGTTTTGATGTCTGATCTGGAACTCGAACTCAGGCCTTTTGTCTAATAAGCCAAAACACTACCCACCAGACCACGGCGACTTCAATTACACGGTGCAACAGTGAAAATATATCCGAGTAACTACATAGTCCACGTTATTCAGTTAGTTGTTGAGAACTCAAAAATACTTTTTTATATTTCTCGAACCCTCCAAACTTGTTTTATTTAACAAAAACTGACTTTTTTAGACTTTACACAAATTTCTGGATTACTCAAACGTTTCTCACCCTATTTCCAAAATCTTGTTGAAAAGGTAAGAGATGGACCTTTAAAAGGGTATACTTACATATATCTATTATTCGATTTAATAGACGAGTTGAGTTAAACTTCGAAAATGCAATTTATTCTTCATATTTTTCAGATTTTTCCGATCATAGGAGCAAACTTAACTTTACTTAAAAAGAATGAAATTAGTAATGACATTCGGAAAGTAAATTATCTTGTGAAGAGATTCACACTTAGTTTGATCAAATCGGTCAAAAATTACTGTAGTTATTATATAAATAGTATAAGAGTCGTGAACTTTTAAATCAAAATATCTTAGAATTTTTGATGGATCTTGATTGTTTATCATAATATGTCGCAATTTCATATTTGAGCGATCATCAGAAGCTGATCAATGTTTGGGCAAAAGGAAATAATAATATTTATAAAAAACACAAATATTAGCCGACTGGTGTTACTCGACTGTTAGACTCTTTAAAAAATAACTTCGGTAAACTTCATTAAGTAGTACAATTAGTACTCATTTGAAATAAAAACATCATAATTTTTATAAATTACAAATCATAATTTAAGAAAAAAAATCATCAAATCATATTTTGGTTGAAAAATCATCAAAAATATGATGAAATCATCATTCTGGAAACGCTGCCTATGATGCCTAATTGCCGTAAAAACGTTTTGCTATAACTTTGGTTCAGCTTGGGATATTAAACTGATTTTTTTTCAACATGTGCAGAAGGCCTAAAAGAGTAGTTTTGCTTAAGTAACAACAAATTTTTAATTTTTTGAAATATGATTATGTTGCCATAATGGAGCGATATGTTGAAAAGCAATGTAATATACAATGTAGGATACAATGTATATGTAGACAAAAATTGATTTTCAAAATAATAAATAAAAACAAAACGACTTGTTTTAAATACTTTGAAAGCCAGCCCAAGAAAATCGGCTCCAGAATTATGTGAAGAACTATTCCAATGCTGTAGTAAAATTGTACACCCGCAAACTGTAAGCAATGTGCTTCACAAGGCTGGGTATAACGGCCGAACTCCTCGAAATCCTCCACTAATATCTAAAGTAAATAAAAGGAAAAGGCTAACATTTGCTAAGGAGCATTTAAATAAACCGGATTCATTTTGAGACAACGTCATATTCAGTGACAAATCAAAATATAATATCTTTAGACCCAGATGGTGCCAAAAAAGTTTGCCGAAAGGCTAATGAGGAGATACTAGAACAAAATTTGATTCCAACCGTAAAACATAAGGGAGGACACGATATGGTGTGGGGGCTGTATGGCGGCGACAGGTGGCGGAAAACTTGTTTTTATAGATAGCAACATGTATAAGCATCTGTACCTCCAAATTCTGCAAAACAATCTTAAACCAAGTCCTCTGCAATTGGCTCTGAAAGAAAATGAATTCTTCTTTCAGCGAGATAATAATTCTAAGCACTCTTTATATTGATTCAAGGAGTGGCTTCTTTACAATTGCAAGCAGCTGCATATACCCCCACAATCTCCAGACATAAATCCAATAGAGCACATCTGGGATTTATTGGACAAAAGAATAAGAAAGCACAAAATAACATCAAAAGAGTCGCTAAAAAATGCCTTGTCGAATGAATGGTTGAAAATAAAGCAAAACAGCACTAAAAGATTAGTCAGAAGCATGCACCGGCATCTATAAGGCATAAATGATGCAAACAGAGGTCCAACAAAATATTCATTTTACTTATCACTAATATATTTGAAGTTTTTATATAATATCTATCTAGTGGTACAATGGGTCAATTTCGATCTCTGGGTACTGTACTTGTCTTAACCGACAAGTACAAGTCCTCTAACCTATCTAGTGCATACAAACTTTTTTGGTATGGATGAATGAGTTTTTGTCATTTTTTGTTAAAGTTTTCTTAACGCATAGAGATACTGAAACGAAGAGTCCGTAGGTGCCGCCACTGATGTTTAAAATTTACGCACACCACATAAGTGGTGTGAGAAAGTAGGTCAATAATTCTGACTGATGGGTTCTAATGACCAATTATGTATGTTATGTATGATAATTTGTATCTTGGCTTTATTTTCTTCTATATTAGGTGTACGTAAACTTTTTTGACTTACTGTAAGTAGGTAAAAATTGCTTTTCAAAATAATAAATAAAAACAAAATAAACTTTTATTCGAATTACTTTAACTTTAAGAAATATTCTCTGAACAAAACTGTGTACAAATTATTGTTGGTTGGAAATGGTTATTCACTTTCGTTAAAAGAATGTACGTAATTTTAAATAAATTGAGCTCAATATCTTTAAATTCCCACTCACACAACACAACGGAATTAAAATATAAAAAATAAATAAAATATAAAACCCGTGGGTGGCACAATAAGTCAGTGACCTCTTAACAGAAATTAAAGATACTGTAACCTCTAGTTTGCATTAGACGCTTGATCGTAGCAGAAAATTGAAAGAAAAATACGAAAATATGACCATAAGTTCGATTTTGAATAGCTATCTTATCCTCTGAAACGTTTTTTTCTTATTTTTGAATTTAGAAAAAGCCAGCGGATAAGATATTTTAATATTTAAAAGACACTAAGAGCAGAATAAGTGAAAATCAAAAAAATTGGTGAATAAAATGATTTCTAATCTAAAATCATATCTTTCCGACACTGAGTTATTGAGCCAATTATGTTCTATGAAAATTCAACTCGAGCATTTAAGAAAAAAAAAAGCGTAGTCAGCGGATTTATAAGTCGGAATAACGTACCAAAATATTATTCTATGGCAACTTGGTTGCAATCGTCTGGAAAGCGTTCTCAAAGACCTTAAAAATAAACTTGTTCTGTGTAAAATTAAAGTCACTATCTCACCTAGCACTTTACTGCGGATTTTATAAATTCCATGAGAGCCTACTTAAGAGTTATAATTAAATTAATTTGTATTTCCTTGCTAAACAAGAATCCGTGAGTTTAAAAGACAACTCTGACATTTAGAAAACAAAGTGGTCTGAAAAAAATATTTTTTTTTTATCCACCTGATCTAAGAAGTCTTCCGGCAAAAGTTAATAGGTCTTTTCAAGTCGACGTTATACTGGAAGTACCTCCACTCATGGATAATATCAACACTCATAGTTCGTGTGTCGTGAAAAGAGGTTAACAAACATTTCATCTTTTTGAGTATCTGTATTATCCAAACCTTTTGTACAATGAGCGGCTGAATGTTCTGGTTGGAAAAATAACCTTCTATATTCTCTTAAATATATTTGGTATTTTTTTTTTCAATTTGTTTGAAATAGTAACAGTAGTAATAGAGTATTCTCCTAGAATTCTCCAACTGGTAATAAGATTATGAACATTTATTAGATCAAACTTAATATTTGTATAATCCTAGCATCAAAGAGCCTGCTATGGTAGACTGAATATTTGGAGGAATATAAATATTGAAACTGAAACTGATACAGCCATATGTTCTTCAAAAGAAATTAGAATTGGCTGAAAAACGCCGGTAATATCGAAATCAAAGCGATAAGCGAGGAACTAAATAACAACATTGGTATCTAGCAACCACGTTGCTTGCATTATTTCTACGCAGGCAAATGCTCTTTAGTGTTATCAAAGAGCAATAACCCTAAACAGAGGTATCATTTATGGCTTTATGATCAAGCCACCTCTTTCCTACGATTTCTTCTAGACAAAAGGTATGATAATGGATCTTCCAAGGCCTAACATCAGGTAAATACAGGATGACTGATAAGTATTGCAACCAACTTCAGGTTGTTATCATTGGTACACCGCTCGTCTGACAGTTAACAGTTTTTTCCAGTGACAGTTCATTTTATTATTTACAAGATCAAAATAAATGCCGCATATTATCGCGAAAATGTCTTAAAGACAGTGTTGAAGCCCTGAGCGGACAAGCTCTTCAGCGAACGTGGGGACAAAATAAATGCCGAATATTATCAGGAAAATGTCTTAAAGACAGTGTTGAAGCTCTGGGCGGACAAGTTTTTCAGCCGCAGGCCATGCACATTCCAACAAGACAGCATGCGCCAACGAAGAATGGCTTAAAAAGGAGGTTCTGCGCTTCATTTCTACCGCACAATGGCCACCAAAATCTCCGGATCTCAATCCGTTGGACTTTTGCTCCTGGAGAATTTTGGAGAGCAAGGTTCTCACTAAAAATACCAAACTTTCGATCATTTCAAGACGGCGTTTCGCCTGGAATGGTCCAAAATAAGAGTACCGCGTTACAGGAGGGCTGTCGCATTTTCAGCTCCGCGTTATATGGAAACCGCCTCCTAAGTGTACCGCGTTATAGGAAGGTTGACTGTACGCCAGTGTATTATATGACGAATGGGGATATAAGCTTATTTATTTATAGTAAACAGTCGAGATATTTGGGGGTTTCTCTCATAGGAGTTGGGTACATTGAATGTAACAACAAAGCAAGAATACTTGCAATTACTAGTGTTATAGAAAATTCAATAGTATTCATATATGAGACTAATTTTTCTCTGCAGATAGCCAAACGAATGGTGTTACACAAAGAAGAGAAAGTTGCGATATTAACCAACTTGTACAGTAATTGATCCGATATGGATACGCTATGCCTAGGATCATACCATAATTGCTTCTGCAAAAGCTGTACCACCTAGAAAAAGGGGGAGGCCACAGAAATCTTTCTCTATTTTCTGGCATTTGACAAGCTAAGAGAAACATGTTCTACGGGCACGAATTTATTGATTGAACTAAGTTTGCCAAGGGTTATCAAGATACATATAACCTTAACGTTCATAAAACTATTAGGATATCTAATATGATGGAAAGTTGGCTGTCAATTTAACTTTACCTGTACCTGCTTGCAATTTATTCATATATTAGGCTTTCTATCCTTTTAACTGTAACTCTAATCATATTTTGTAACAAAAAAAAAACTCAAAAGATTGAGTAAAATTCTTCATGCTGTTAAAGATGCTATAAAATAATGAATGTTACTGTTATTGCTTATCAGAGTAAAAATGTTAATCTATGGAAAAAGTTTAACAGCATAACTGCGCACAAGCATGGTGAATTTCTATTTAACAGGCCAAATGCCGAAACATTGAATTTTATAACTGATGCTGGGCTGTGGATGCTGGATTTTATTTAAAACATTGACTAGGGGTCTTATAAATTGCTTGTTCTTATTTTTGGGTACAAAATTTGCAGTTCATTGATACACTTTAGCAGTCAGTTCGTTTTAGAATTCAAGGATATACGTACATACTTTGCGGATCTAAAAACGTGGTTATTTTAATGGTGATTTAAAACATTTTTTGATTTTAATTTTCTATTTCTTTTTTTTTATTGTTTATTTCTCATACAAAAATTTTGGGTTGTACGGTGTTTGTGATGTGATATTATGAGTTGCTTACGTGGTTCAAAGGCATTCATGGGTTTTAATAATAAATTAATAATAAAAAAAAAAAACCAAAGAGAATAAAAGTAAAAAAGAAACCGTATAGGAGGCCATGGTAGAAAGCCACAATATATACAATGTGAGTGAACCTTGGTAAATATGGTTAAATAAAATGTTGGTGCATATGTGGCTTCAGTTTATGCAAATAAAGCCACTGACACGAGTTGTCTATGTCACTGTGTTAAAGTAATGTAAACAAGCAAAGAGGGTGGCCCAATAAGTGTTGATTTAATTACAAAAAAACAAGTTTAAAAGCACAGACATACGATATAATCAATCAATTATTAGAAGATGAAAAAAAAATGCCATTATCGATGGCTTTGTGGGTAATTAAAAATGAAATGAAAGAAATAAAATAAAATAAAAAATTAAAAATTGAGTGAATTATCAGTCATAAGGGTTAAATTTGAATTAAATTCCCAAATACTGTTACAGATAAGCAAAAAAAAAAGAAAACAAAATAGAACACAATTAGTAAAGCTAACAAGAATTTTGTTTTATTATCACTTTAAATCTATAGAAACAAATTAAGTATGAAATCATAAAAATAAATTCAAAAGGAATACTAAAATAAAAAACAGAAAACAACTGAACAGGATTAAAAAGATACAAATAAACCGACATCCGTGCTAAAAGATAATATAAAATAAAGAACAAAAACAAAAAAAAAATATTACAAGAGGGATAAATATAAAGGCATTCAAATGAAAGAAAAGAAAAAATAACATCAAAAAAAGTGTGTCAGAAGTTAAAAATCAAATAAATGGAAAAGACTTCCATTGCAATACAAAAAAAAATAAAGAATTGTGCAGCTATAGAAACGGAAATGGAAACGGAAAATAAAATAACAGAAAACAAAAACATACAAATACAGTTCCCTACTGTTGTAAGATTACTGTGATCTCAAGGACCCACCCTCATCCATACAAACACACATTCAATCTTTAAAGACCTTAAGAAGGATAAGTGCATCGAGCAGTGTTGAAGTGTTGTATGATTTTTAAAAAGTTAAAGAGGAATAATTAAATGCTTCAGTTCAACTTTGTTTTGAACGTAATAATAAACAAATATTTGAATTAATTATTATTGAAAGTGTTTCAAACAGAAAAAACAAACAAAAAAAAAAAAAAAGGAATAAAAATAATAAAAATCCTGTCAAGGAACGTCAATCATATGGCATGGAAATCTTAATAAGATAAGATAGAAATATAAGAGTACAAAAAAGCTAAATCCGTTTTTTTTTTACTACCTTTTTAACCTTTTTAACCTTTTAAATCCCCGTATCTCAGAAAGTCTGTATCTGTATTGATCTGAGATTTCATGATATCCTCACTAATAGTGTTTTCTATCTTATTCCTAGACTTTAAGTAAAAATAGAGGATGGGGACCAAGGATGTAACCATTTTTTCATTTCTATTCTTTACGTCAACAGTTACATACCTGAGTATGTATAATGAAAATATGTTGATATTGGATGTTTATTGAGTAAAATTTAAAAGTTATTAATAATAAAAAAAAAAAATTCAAAGTCAGTCAAATATAATCTTAAATGCATTTATTGCATTGCGGCATATTACTTGAATGATCTGCACACACTGGGATTTTTGCATAACATACAGGCTGGTCGATGTTTTCTACTTATGTACCTTTTGGATTTTATTCTACCAGTGCTGTCACGTTCTTTCCCGCTCTTGGTGCCTCCTGCGATCAAAGATTTCCAATATATGTATGGCTTAAACAGCTTTGTATGTGGAAAATATTTTTGTTACGTGTTTATTATCGAATCTGTTTTCCGGCATCACCAACTGTCCGCTGAGGCTGTGTAGGAACATTCTACGGCGGCTTGTTGAAGCTTTTAGCAATGGGTTTTCCTCAACGTAAATTATGTATGCTGACAGGGCAGCGACGTCTAGTATATTGTAGAAGAAAGTCAAGGGCCATCTGTTTGTTCGTTGCTTTGTTGAATATTCGGCTAAAAGCTTGTTCATATTATCGACGCCAACCTTGTAATCTAAGATCATGAATGGCTTGTTTTTTGGACCTTGCACTTCGCATGAATAATGCATTGTGGAAAGAAGAATAACCGAATTATTTTTTGGAATATAAGAGCAGAGCCCTTCCATTAGATAAAGCGAAATATGGCGGTAGAAACAAACACTCGTCTTCTGTTCACTACCTAGCCTAACATTGATAAACTGCTGTCTATTATTAAACTTTTCAGTGAGTGTTAAGTTGTGGAGAAATTATCACAAACAATATTCCGTCCACTTCCACGAAAATGATTGGCGCACATGTCCTTCACTACCCTCTCGCCTAAGTTCTTTTCATGTTCGTCGGTTGCCACCAATCCAGTATAAATTTGTCCCTTCCTTGGAGTCACATGCTAGTACTTGGCGGATTTCGATGGTATGTATTGGGTAAAACCAGTCCAACAAGGTTGGGATATAACTGTTCACCAAGTGTCACGTTTAGAACTGCTACGTTTTTGCTGCGTAGATTATTATTCAGCATTAAATAAAAGTTGGTTACGGCTGCAGTTTTGCCAGTTTTTTTACACTATCGACAAGTATTTCCATTGTCGAAACGTATAAAGTGGCTTATATCCCAAAAATGTCACACGCTCATGGAACCTCGATATATTTGACTGATCAAGAATGTAGCAACAAAGCGCAAACAAATTAAAACTTAAACAGAAACAAAACAATGCAAATACAAAACATAAGTAAAACAGAAATAAACTTAGCAACAAAATAAATACCACATAAAATGCTTCTGTTGACGTACATTATAATTTTTTATCTGTTGACATAAAGGTTAAACGAATTCCGTAGGACCAGAAAATATAGTTCGTGAAGTCATAAGCGAAAATATAAAATACAAAGAATTTTTATCATTTATTAAAAACAAAAAGAATTTCTTTATTAAAAACCAAAAATAAGTGTTAATTCCTTTTATCTATCAGCTGATTAAAGATGCTAAGGGTATGAAATTTAATTACTGGGACCATTTAAAGTAGTTCCTTTTAACCGAGAATTCGTTATAAACAAATTCGTAATACACGAAGTTTTTTGTATGAAAATTGTTATTAAAACGTTAGGACTTGAAAGTATGTACGTAATAACCAAGAATAATAACCGAGTTCGTTATAAACGAGTTTGACTGTATATATAGCTAAAGTCTAGGTTAGGTTTAGGTTAGGTTAGAGGACGTATACTTATCGGTTAAAGAAAAAAAAACTGATATTCTGAAAATGTATGGGTTCCGCTATTACCCAAATAATTGGTATTGATGGTGATCATATGTTTTTAACCAAATTGCATCTTTTTAATCAAATTGCTTAAGAATGCCGAAGAAACGTTTTCTGCTTCAGTTGTATCGAGGCTTGCTATAAATTATAGTAAAATATTATTGTTGAAAATAACTTAAAATTTTAGAATCAATATAGATTTGTTCGAATTAGTCATCTTTGGTACGAATTATGGCCTTCGAACGGCCAACAAAGCCATTACAAGCTGCACGACAGTGGCTCTGGGGTATTTTGGCCCATTCCCGGCGAGGCGCCGTCTTGAGATGATCAACACTTTGGTATTTTTTTAGTGAGAACCTTACTGCAGCCAAATGTTTGTCTGCTCAGGGTTTAATTTTAATTCTCGATAATATTCTGCATTTATTTTGACCCAACGGTTGATGAATACGAGCGGGAAGCGACCATCATCCGTTACGGCGACCCACACCATTACTATTGACTAGTCGCAGTCTGGTGACTAGTCGCAGGAGTAAATTTTCAGTTGAACTCTTTGGCAAGTAAACCCGGTCATTTTGTTTGTTCACAAACTTTGGAACGGCTTCTCATCGGAGAAAACCAAATTCAATAACTGGCCACTTTTGTGCAAGCGAAGTAACTGCTTAGCTGTTTCCAGTCTAACTTTTTTTGTCCTTCATTCACTTCCTTTTAGAGTATTGATTCTTAAACAATATTATTAAACATTCCAGATCCCTTTATATTCTTACTCTTTTTTAGATGTTATGAATGACTAGTTGGCTTATAGTTTGTTTATTAAGAATATCGATATTAAATTTTCTTAAACGTTGCCTGATATCTGTGATGTTTTCCAGGCAATTTCCCGGACAATGTCTTAACTTATTCGGACAGATAGACTTCTTTATGTACATTAAGAATTTCTGTAATAAATTTTGTATCATTTATTGCCAACTCTTTTATGGATTTCCGGGCATAGGAATATGGCTGGAAATTGCATTGCTGAAGAGCTTGTATTCTCCGATCTGTTATAGAGGATAGGCGATATAGAAGATAGGCGTTTCATAGACCACAATCTTTTTAGTAGGCCTGTTGAAAAACTTGACCTTCCCTAATATATATTTATTCTCCATTAGCTTTGAATCGGAGGAAGATAGACCGACTGTCCCTTACCCCCAGTGTCAGTCGCCTGCTATTGCTTTAAAAATATACAGATTTTTAATATCCTACTTTCTGCCGTTTTCGATCGTACTTTCTAATATAAAGATTACTGAAAAAATAGTAAAATTTTTATTGAAGTCGGGTCACTCTCCTCAAAAGAATATTTAATCCACGGCCTTAATATTGATAGTAATACCGTAATGCAACTAAATCCTGATTCAGTGAAGGTCCGGCCTTGGAAGTTAGATATATAATTTACGCAAAATGTATCTTGTCATAGGCTCTGACAGAGATGTTGATATCTACAAAGAAAATTGGCACTCTTTTCGCTAAAAGTGCTCCTGCAATGCATTTAGTACTTATCGTATTGGTGCCTGCTTCATTAGGCCATTTAAGCATTTAGGTGGACAAAACTTAGTCACTAAAACTAGAACAAAGTGTAGAGGATAGTGTGTTCACTTATTTGATTTGAGGCCACGCTTCATACTTCAAAATAGACTACTCCAATAAAACGTAATATAAGGAACATTTCTTCGACAAATTCTTCTCAACAGAGTTCTGGCAAAAACTCTCAGAGTAATTGAAATTGAAAGGTTCTCTCAAAGTTTTTAAATCTAGGTCCTCCAAATCGTATATAAAATTACCATATACAACATATGTAGTGTAAGAAGATTGTACGTAACTCCAACTGCAGGTGTAATGATTAATTATGTACTCGTGAGTATAAAATGGGTTTTGAAAGCCGTAGAATACCCTTTATATAGTATGCTATTGAAATGTATGCAGTAAAAATGCTATTAAGTTACGACACGTATAGTTGCGAACAAAATTTTATTCAATTTCCCGTAACACATCGTATTCAGATTAAGAAAATCCCGATACCAGGATTTTTAAAAATTTATCACGGGATTTTTTGGGATTTTCGGGATTATGAATCCATATGTATTTTGACCCTACAAAAGGTCCTGAAAAAAAATCCATATCACTTGAGTTCGATTATACCATCTCAAATGAGGAAAATCCTACTTCCATGGATAAAAAATTGTTTGATGGCATCGAAGAATGCAAAAGCCCTATAAAGCGTATTAATAGGGTAACAGATTTAGATACCAAATGCCAAAAGAAATAGATTTATTTACATCAGGAGGTGGTATTTATAAGCTGCATACAGCAATCTTCGAACTATTTTGCCAATAAATGTTGATTGCGAGAAGTGTTTTTCAACGGCAGGATATATTGACAACAAAATTCGTTGAAGCCTATCAGATCACAGATTAGATGCTTTAATCTTTTTGTTGGAATCCAAATAACTTCCTTAAAACTAATGCATTTGCATACGTTATATGAATAATTTTTATTTTTGTTAATTTTTTCTTGCTGTTTTTATATTTTATTTTTAATAATATAATTCTGATGTACCGAAATGGAAAACAAATGATTTTTTAGCAAAATATTTTTATTATTAAGAGAAAATCGCGATTTTTCCCGGGATTTTTCGGGATTTTTGGATTTCGAATTATCCCGGGATTTCGGGATCGGGATTTACAAAATCCCGAATCCTGGGATTTTTAAAAATCGATCCCGATTGGCATCCCTAGTGTGTATGCTTCTGGCTTTCCTTTCTTCTTTGTTTCTAATGCAACATCAACAAAGGCTGTAAATTTTGATGAATGATTCGAATTAGGGATGCCAATCGGGAAATCCCGAATGTCGAAATTTTTTCGGGATTCACATAATCCCGAATCCCGGGATTTTTAAAAACTTGTCCCGGAATTTTTCGGGATTTTCGGGATCGTGAATTCATATGTACTTTGACCCTACAAAAGATTCTGAAAAAAAAAAATTCTATATCACTTGACTTCGATAATAGCATCTCAGATGAGGAAAACCCTACTTCCAGTGATAAAAAGTTATTTGATGTCATCGAAGAATGCAAAAGTTTTATAAAACGAATTAATAGGGTAACTGATTTAGATACTCAACTGTCCAAAGGAATAGATTTATTTACATCAGGAGGTGGTAAAGGTGAATATTTGTTTACAAGCTGCATACAGCTTTCTTGAAACTACTTTACCAACAAATGTTGATTGCGAGAAGTGTTTTTCAACGGTAGCGTATGTTGACAACAAAATTTGTTCACGCCTATCAGATCACATGTTAGATTTTTTAATCTTTTTGTTGGAATCCAAATAATTTTCTTAAAACTAATGCATTTGCAAATGTCTGAAAAATTTTTATTTTTGTTAATTTGAGCTTTTTTATTACTTTTTGTCTTGTATATAATTCAGATATATATACATAATTGGAATATAAATGATTTTGTTAACGAGATATTTTTATTATTAAGAGAAAATCGCGATTTTTCCCGCGATTTTTCGGGATTTTTGGATCCCGAATTATCCCGAAATATCCCGGGATTTCGGGATCGTGATTTACAAAATCCCGGGATTTTTAAAAATCGATCCCATTTGGCATCCCAAATTCGAATCACTTATAAGTATTATAAGTATTTTTCTAAATTTATGAATCAGAATTAGTAGACGCATGAATGAAACACATTTCGAATGTTGTGTCTTTGACGTCAACGTTGTACTCATACTCATTGCTACTTATTCTTGTAAATCAATATTGTAGCGAGTACGAATGAATGAGAGTAGTTGAATTTCAATTCTGTTGATTCATTCATACTCAAAAATTCATGAGTGCTTATGAGTAGCGGAAAGACCATTCATTGCTGATCTCTGGTCCAGATATTATGGCCCAAAAAAAAATGTTCTCTGTAAACATTGTTGGGTGTTGACAAAAAGGACCTTTAGTGATTGTGTCCTACTTTTTCTTAGGGAATATCACTACCTAACTGACTAATTTAATGTAATTATTGCCTTTTTATTAAGCTTCCTTTAGGCTTTCACATGAATTTAAATGTGGTTTCTTAACAAAAGTAACTCAAATAAAATATTTTTAATGGGAATTTAATTCTATAATAAATTGTAATTGTATGTATAAGCATTTTGTATATGTAGTATGTCTTATTTAAAGTTTTTTATTTTTTGTTGTTTTTTAATATAAAATAAAATGAATTATTTAAAATAAATGCCAGTTATGAAATTTTTATTATACTGAAGGGTCTATCATATTTTATGCATCCATATGTACTTTATATTAACTCTGACACCTGTTTCAAATGGTTCTGCGTCAATTCAAAAAAGCCATGATTGATGTTTCTTTACGTATTTTTTTTTTATGTCTGACCAGGAAAACTTTTTAGCCGTATAATGAAAAATGAAATGTAATAAAAAAAAGGAAAACAAAAACAAAAAGAAATCAAAATGGTTAGAAATGGGAAAATAAATCAAAATATAAAGTGAAAGTTAAAATAAAATTAAAAACAAAATTTAAATCAAAATTTGTATATTGAAAAAAAAAGAAAACAACAACAACAACAACAACTAAGATAAATAATAAGTTTTATTAAAAAAAAACTGAAAATTAAATTAAGAAAAAAATAATATTTTATTGCAAAAGTAGAATTGTATGCTGTATGGAGCAGTGACCCTGATGATTTTAATACTGCTGCCCAGATGAAAAGAAAAAAGAAAAACAGAAATTGTGCTCGTTTTTCATTTAAAATATCATTATAATCAAAGGAATAAACACAGCTTAACCTGAAAATTAAAAAAAAATTAAGAAAAAAACGAAAGTAGAACGAAACAAAACAACACAAAAAGATAAAAAAGAAGAACAAAATTAAAAATTAAAAAGAAAAAAAGAGAAAATTTTATAAATAAAGGATTAAATATTTTTGTTCTAAATTTCTGTTGTTCAAAGTTCTTCTTATTATTTGTTCACTGGCTGGTTTCATTATGCTCAGTACAACAATAATGCTGATGCTAAACCTAAAGCTGAATCTGAAAATGTTGATGATGATGATGATGATGATGATGATGGCAACGATGCTGCATTCAAATTTTTAAAGGTCATGCCCATCGTTTTTATGTTTCTTTAAAAAAAAAAGAAGCCAAAACAGCAAAAACTGAAATAAAAAAATAAAGAAACTGGAAATAATTTTTGCTGACTTTGTACACGCCTGTTGTTGTTTGCAAAGGTATGAATTATTTAAGACCTTAGAATTAAGAAAGAAAGAAAAAAACCATACACACCCTCCATCTCACACTTTTTCTTTATTACATAGTATTTTATCATCATTAGTTTTGTTAGGATTTAAAAACCGTACCATAAAGACCCCATACCCAAACCCAAACCCAAATCGTTTTCTCTTTTTTCCATAACTTTAAGAAATCCTTGTCGTTTTTTATTCAAAGCAATTTTTTAATGGTTATTTTACATAAAATGCTGCCTGCCTTGGTAGATTAAAGCGTTTAGATTGACTATAAAGCCAGAAAATAAAAAAAGAAAAACTGAAAGTTTTGTAATTTTCTTATTTTTTGCACCATTTAATCTGATTTCTTTGTTTTTTAATGATAAAAATTTTCGTTTAAAACAATTTGTGGTTGCATGGGTCTGAACTTATGTTTGTTGTTTTGGAATTTATTTTCTAATTTTCCTATTAAAATGTTAAAAAATAATTAAAGGCATATTACGTTGGCGGCAAGAATTGGGCAACGCTTTATCCCCCATGCCTGCTAAGGAAAATTTTCATTTTGTATCATAGACGATAACGTAATTACAACATTTTAACCCTTCGTGACACACACTTTTAGCTTTTCACATTAGTACCACATTGGGCCTGACCAAACCCCAGATAAAAGTTAGTGTATTTGCACAAGTTAACATTATTTTTTATGTAGATAATTTTAAAAACGGTTTAAATTGCAACAAATTATAACTCAAACTTCAGGTGGTTCATTAATTTAATTTCTTATTTTAATATTATAAAGTTTTTAATTCATAAAGACATATAATTAAAGTACATTGAGTCAAAATTTGTCATGTTGTCAATCTAAACAACTAAAACACATATATTCTACTTTAGAATGTTACTGACATATAGCATTTGAACATTTTGAACAGAAGAATCGAGTCTTTCAGCGAATTTTTTCACTTCCGGTTGCGAATTCTATACAAGATTTCTTTACCTCTGGGGTATCAGCACCTCTTTTGGCAGTTATTATTTTGTTTATATGAAATGAAAACAGAAATTCACAGAGTGAATGTAGTAGAACCAAAATGGAATAAATTCGTTAATAAGTGTTACTCATTCGGTTTTCAATATTTTGGAAAACTAAAGAATTAGACAAGGTGTTCAAGAAATTGCGTATATATTGTGTAAATTTAGTTTTCCCCCGGTATGGAAACATTACTCGTCAGTGGTTATACTCTCAAGCACAAGATTTTCGTTGCGAAAATTCCATATATCTTGAATAGGCGCAGCTTTGTCTTCCAGTAATCGAAATGACCGTGTTCTTCCGTCGTCAAACCGAATGTATCTGGTCAGGGACATAAATCGACGAAAAGACATTGCGGGCCTGAATATGGGTAAATTGTCAGTAAGCCACAAAACCCGTGGATTTTGAATGTTATTATGTGAAACTCTCATTGTTAAAAGAATGCCGATGATCTCTCCAAACACTTGGTTTTTTATTTACATTTGTAGTATTCCATTTATTGACTGCGTCTCTTCCATACCGATTTGTTTGTAATACTATTTGGTGTAAAAAATTTTTTTAGAACTTCAAGTGGAGTAGAGGTTTGTTCTTTAGGTTCAGCTCGAAAACGTACCACAGTATGTTGACGAGTACAGACACCACTGGTCGGCTGGTTTTTATTCCATATGGTATCATATTTTCAAATGAAACAATTATTATTCTCTTCACCTATTTCAGAACCGCAGTCTTCCTCCACTTCATCGCTGTCGTTTTCTACATTTGGTTCAATTACCAAATCATTTCCAATGTCCGATGCGTCTTCTTCGTATAGCAAGTAATCTTCATCATTTTCGTCCAAAAATTGATCATCTTCTTCCTCATTAGCTCTTTCACGCTCCAAGTCATTTGCCAAAGCCTCGGCAATTCTGGTGTACAAATCCGTATCGAAGTGACTAGAACATCGAGTATTGAAAATAAATTCTAATTCATCAATAAGTTTTTAAAAATTTCCAATTTTAACACTTTTTTTGAAAAAAACTCTCATAAGCACTTTGAAAATAAATTCGATTAAAAATTTATAACGTTAAAAAAGTGGGTCTGACCCACTGTGGTGCTAATATGATATATGTTTCAAAATATCCTTCAAACTCCTTTTTAAATTACTTTATCCAGAAAGTCAAGAAAATTTCAGAAGAGTACATGAAAATTCAAATCTCTAGCCATATTGCAAACACGCTTAAAATGCAAAATAAATTGGAAAAGGTCTGGCCAGACTCATGACTGTGACGAAGTGTTAAATCCAATGTTGTTAGATCTCCATCTGTCAAATTGGTCGTTGTTTATTCAGCCTATTTTATCAAAATACCATGGATGGCTAAAGTCCCTGTAGTGCGTTGGCCTATTAGACATACGATCTCGATTTTAAGTCCATGTCTGACTTTTCAAACCAATCGAAAACATGAAAAAATCTTTCTTCGGCGAATGGTAAAATTCTGAGTGTATATAAAAGTGTTATGAAAAGTTTCTTAAAATTCTCTTGTTCGTTTTCAATTATAAACTTTAGATATTGTCACTTAAGTAACACAACCAACCTAAGCTGTATGAGAAGTTAGATCGTAATCTAGACTGAGGGGTTTTAATGACCAACTAGGTCTATATTTATGTAAGGATAAAGCATTCATTAATGCAAATACAAAAATTTATTTTTTTTTCTTTTCAAAACTGCTGCTCTGTTCGTCTCTTGTGCTCTTTCGATAGGCCTATAACAATGTGGTGGATAAATTCGAGTCCACTGATTCGGCAAAACAATCATCCAACGTGGACAAACACATTAGCGTTGTTTGCAACATAATACATGGCAAGAACTCTGCCATTTCTTGATGAATAAGTACAGGGTGGCTGATATGTATTGCAACCAACTTCAGGTTGTTATCATTTGTAAACCGCTCATTTAACAGCTGGCAGATTTATTCCAGTGACAGTTCATTTTATTATTTACAAGCTTAAGAAACCATTTCGATCTATTGCAGTCAGAAAAAAGGTTATTCGTGATGGAATTCTAGCGCGACAGTGTGATTGCTTTATATTTTACTGGAAAACCACAGGCGGCTATCGTTAAAGCCCTCCAACATTTAAATGTGAATAAAAGTTTTGTTTTTTGTAGCATTTCTCGTTACTGTGATACTGGCAGTGTTGTATCGCGTCCAAAAAGTGGATGAAAAAAAAAAAACGGTAACAACACCAGAAGATCCGATCCTGAGATTGGCCACCAGAACTCAAGCGCTGCCGGTGGTAATGGTGCGGTCCGCCGTAACAGCCGATGGTCGCTCCTCGCTCGTATTCATTGACCGTAGGGTCAAAATAAATGACGAATATTATCGGGAAAATGTCTTTAATACAGTATGAAAGCCCTGGGCAGGCAAACATTTCGGCCGCAGACCATGGACATTCCAACAGAACTCAGCACCACTGCACTCAGCACGCGTCAACCAAGAATGGCTTAAAAAGGAGGTTCCTAGCTTTATTTTGTGAAATTGTAGAATTTGGGATGATATCAATCCATATGAAATCCAATAGATGAATGCAGTAGGTTCATGATTACCTGGACACCTACCTTTTGTGGTTTTATCAGGACAGTGCTAAGAATACAACATTGGATATTCGATTTGAGGAAATAGTGATTTCGCATGGAGCACATCTGCAACAGAAAGGACTTGTCTGCATCTTTGTGTGAAAATGGGGATTCTCAAAAAGAAATAAAATTACTGATAAAATGCTTATGAGAGTTTTATATTCCTTAGGGACTAGTTTTTCAAATATCTTAATGCTGAAAATCTGATGAACGAGAAATATGTAGCTTTGTATCGCCACATACACTTTCTTCCTTTCTGCAGTCATATTTTCTTATTATTTTCAAAATATTTGGATATTTATTTACCTTCTTTTCATTACTAAACATCTTCAAGAGATTTAGAAAACAAAAAATATAAAATCAATCTCGTCTCCGGTTTAAATTGATCTCATAATGCAATGTGTGGTAATGTGAAGTATAGTTTTTAAATAAAAGATGCAAATAGAAGGATTTCACTACTTTTCAATTCTATTCTATTTACTGCATTTAAAATTGATCGAATTCTGTCATTACGTCAAAACCAAACAAAACTTTGTCCTCTTCTTCAGCAAAATATGTGTCGAGAGCTAATGCTGCAGTTGAAGATGCACAGTAGCTGCTGCAGAAAACCAATATTGTGAAATGCACTTGATATGTACGTGTGTATATATGTATGTAGAAGGAAGGAAATGAAAATAAAAGAAAAAAAAAAAATAAAAAAGAAAGGAAAACTATTTTGCAATTTGTTTTCAAGTTAAACTAACTTGTGACGTATGATTGATAGTTTTTTATTCTCTTTTTTTTTTCCTTAAATAGTGAAAAAGAGGAGAAATGAAATTCAAAAAAGAAAAAAACAACAACTCAATGTGAAATTCAAGTAAAATTATTTATTTACCCAAAACCAAAATAAAAAGAGAAAGTTTATTTATTTCGACTGTGACTGTGTCTATGGCAGTTTTTGAATTTACTTTCGTTACAAATTTTGGTACGTTTTGTTTATTTTGAGAAAGTTTTCTTAAACTTATTACGAAACAGCAGAGGTTAGTGCATTTTATTTGCTGCATAAGTAAGCATAACACATAGGTTTCTGTTATTTTGTCATTTAACTTCACTTGATTCACGTGATTCCAAATGGTGGTATTGCGTATGCATCAATGTCTAGAGTAAAGTTATACGATAAGTTTTTGTGAAAATGAAATTCTAAGTTTAAAAACTTTTTTAAGATGCTTCAGCTATTCAATGTGTTTATTACGTGAATCTGTATCGTATCAAATGTTTAAGTATAATTTATATCACATGGCCATATATGGCATTTAAACTGAGAATTTGAATCAGAGTCGTGATTATAAGACTTCTGTTTTACTTACGGATTTGTTGCTAATTTTTTAATACTATTAATGTAAGTATTTGCTCAGATTTAAGGACATTCATGTCTCATAATTAGTACTTTTTTTACGCTGAGGAGGGGCAAATGTACCTAACCGCACCATAGAGGAAGCCGTCACGTCCTCCGTGTGTGAGGCAATCACCCTTTAAATCCCCCTCGTACCGTAGACCGTTGTGCCAACTCCGGAACTACGATGGTATTAGTTCGGAGTGGAGTGTTTTTGGCCCTTTGGCCACCTTCATGCTTATATCCGCGTCCGGATTGCGTATTGAAGGTTGAGGAGACTTCGCTATTCCTTTCGTCTACGTTGCCGACTAGGATTTCGTTTGAGACGTGAGCTAGTGTCATCTATACCCACGAGCCTACATGTTCTGCAGCCTCCAGATCTCTCTTTTTCAGTCTCAGAATGCACTCCACGTAATTCGCCACCCAATTCTCTCTACTCGCCAACCTAACTCCGACAATGTTAGCAGTTATTGACGTCATTACAGAGCGATAGCTCTGCTAACGTCTACATTTGAACACAGTGTGTTTCGCATCATCAATTACTTCCCCTGCCTCGTAAAGGCAGACCGACTCTCTTTAGGTCTTGCCCATTTTGTGCAGATATTTTCTATAATATTCGTGACCCGATAGCATCTGCATGGTGTAGAAATTTACCTCTCCAAATTTTCGACCAATCCATGGCTTTATGTCCGGAATAAGTTTCGGCGTCCAATTTCTTCTATCTTCATCGTTCCATCGTCGTTACGTTATCTGAAATGGTGTTTTCCCTGAAGTAACCGGTTATGTGATTTCCAGCCAATTTCGCCTCATAAATCTCAATTCTGTATATTTGTATTTGCTATCACAAGTACGGCTGGGGCGCACACTGTACGATATGCCGACGCGATACACAATGCAGCCGTTCTCTGTACCGATAGCAATGAGTTTGCCCGCTTCTTTACCTCTCGATTTTCGGCCCAAATTTCGCTCCGATAAAGAATAATGCTGCTTTCAACTTCCATCAGGTCTACGTCTCGCCGATCTTCCGGGCTTTGTCAGCCGAGTACAAAATTTGATATGAAAATGTCAGCCTGGGATGCAGCTTTAATTCCAGGTATCTTACCGAGCTCTTGGTCCTAATTACTACGTTTCCCATACTCATGTCCACCTACAAGAGGATACGGCGACCGCTGATCAGCAGTAATTCCGTTTTAGGCGTGACCAGGTCTAGGCAGTTTTCAGTTTTCGCTGCCCCTCCTCAGTATTGCTGGCCATGACAACGGCTGCAATGTTATCTGTGTATCCAACCAAAAAGTTCCATCTGGCATATCTACTCTTAGAATTCCATGGTAATTAAAGTTCCATAGATCGGGGCCGAGGATAGATCCTTGTGCCGCTACTGACGTTATATATTTCACTCTTGGTCCCGAGCTTGTGTTATACACCAATGGCCAAGATGTAGTGTGGTACCGAGAAATTGTACTATAAAACACTCAATACACAGTCCAAAGTAGCAGTCACATTGCCTGACTATGGCCGCTTCAGTCACCTCTCTCAAGGCATCAATTGTAGACCGACCGGATCGAAAACTATATACCCTGGTTTTCAGTCCGCCACTATTTTCAACAGCCACACCAACGTGGCTTCAAAATCCACAATGGCCTGTATGCGGATAGGTCCTCCGGATCGCCCTTTCCTTTGCCTATTAAGGTCAGCCGTTGCTTCTTCCATATTTCGGGGAAAATACACTCTTTTAGGCACGCTTTCTACATTCCCAATAGGATTTCCGGTGTTTGACCGTTAATTTCCCACATTACCTCAGGCGAGATGCCGTTGGACCCCGGTGCCGTCCGCTGCTACTTTCAGCTCCTTTGTGGAAAATGGTAAAAATTCTGTATTGAGCATGTTCCGTCTTCGTTCGTTCGCCGATTCGTAGGGAATAGTGTATCCACTATATTTTTCATGACTCGCTCGTCCATAATTTCCATTGGTTTCCTCCTATTCAGTTTGTTCATTACAATTTTGTATCCAAGTTCGTAAGGGTTTACGTTTACGTCATAGCGTAGTTCTTTCTTGAAGAAAGTTCAGAGACTTCTTTGCCTCCTTAGCAGCTGGTCCATAGGGTCTGGCTCTAGTGTACCTCCGTCGTAGTCTTAGGTACTCTCGACTGCCTCGTGTACACTCTTAAGGACAAAGGTAATGTTTTTGGGAGGTTTTGCGGCTGTGGACTCAAATGTATCCGCTATTTAATGAATATTCTTCTTGATAGGATGGTTGCGCTAGTAAAATACTCATAAAATAAGATTTATTATTTGCTCGTGTTCTTAAATACTATATCCGTTTGTGTTGATTCTTTACTTAAAAAATAACGCTTCTATCCAAATACAGTGTGAGAAAAATGAGCTATGAGCATGAGGTATTACTATATAACGGATTGGGTAAGGAATATATGTACCTATTACAATTGGTCCTTATAGGACCTATGTAACATGTTCTCATTGAGGCCTAACTTAATCTAAACTCCTCTAACTTTACAAACGACTTAGCAAAATTGATCGTAACTTTTTATTTCAAATTAAATTAGCCAAAGTCGCTATAGTCCAGTATTATTCGAAATATGAAAAAAATCATCCATCATTCAGGTTTTAATTGAAAAATATCTCCACAGTGAAAACTATCAATTAAACCTACTGTATTGCAGATTAATTTCATTCTTTTTTATTGTGTCTCTTCAAAACTAACTACGATTTAAGGGATTATTATTTGAAGAAAAAAAATTTATTATTTTGCTAAAACAAATGGAATAATTTAATTGATTTATATTCTATACAAACGCTAGTGGTTTTATTGGTTGCATGGGAGTGTAAAGGAAAAAACTATTTTTGTTTAAAAACAATTAAATTTGTGGCAAAATAAAGCCAACACATACAGCAACATATCAGCACAAATCATTTAAAATAGAAATTTATAGGAAAAAATTCTCTGGATATGCTTTTATAATAAAAATTTAATACAAATATTTGTTTTTGTAATTTAGTATTTAAACGAAATAATTTTGTTACTTTTTTTTTCATTTAACCAACTGTGTAAATTCTAAATGATGTTTAAATCGAATTTATTACCAGATGTACATGACCAATTGATATCGTTTGCATACATAGCCAAACTAATGATTTCAATTACGTGATACTACTCTCTCTATCTCTCTCTCTATCTCGCTCTTTGAATTAAGTGATATGGTCTACCAATGTTTTAATTTTTTCTGAAGAACTAATTGTGAATGGAAATCATTTTAATTATTGGGTGTTTTGAAAATATCTACATAGGGTACTTCAATATGTTCGAATTATTTAAATTCTGTTATCACTTATTCATAATTGTACCTTTATGTCGAAATATATCGTAAAAGTTAAAATTTTTATAAATCTATTAGAATTGTCATATCATAGCTTAATTGGCAAATTAATATGAAATATATTACTCATACGCATCGTATTACATGCACTGGAATACTTAGTTACTCTAAAAAGTATGCAGCAAAAAATCTTTGATTTTGTTATGTTTGAAACTAATAATATGAATTAGATATCATTCATACGCCACATATGTACTTGCCACTATGAATTTTACATTTTAAATATAAGCATAATGCGTGGGCTATTTTAACCGTAGATCGAGTCTTAAAAGAACTTCATAATTCTAGCTTTGTATCACTTTTGATACTTACTTGTAGTAATATAGAAATTAAGCAATTATTCAAAAATATTATTGTCAAAAAATTTTAATATTTTAACTTATTTTAATTCATTTTAATAAAACTGTTTTATAGTATTACATTTTATTATTACTTTTATGAAAAATACGCCAAAATTTTTGACATGATGGTTTTTTACGTAAAAATCAAACATTTCATGTCAAATTGATTTTATTTTTATGACAATATTTTCTCTTCTAGTACCCTTATTTTGTGGCGATTTTTAATTTTCCAATTGTTTAGATGGGATCAGTAACATTCTCAATTGAGGGCTCGCTTAAATCTAATAGTATAAACTATTGTTATATTTCGTTAGAAAAAGTTATTTTCAACGTCATGTTAAGTAAAAAAGTTTCCCGTAGCAATTGAACATCGATTATGTCAATAACAAGGCGCTCTCTGAAATTTCTTTCTGGTTTCCCGCATACAGGTTTCTACAAATACGGTTGTAAGTAGTTGCTACGCACGTAGAATGCACTTGAGTCGATATCGGTTGACCATGAAATTTATAACGACCATAAAATTCAATTAGTTACTCATTTACAGCGACAAAATTATTGAAGATCAATAAAAGCTAAAAGGCTTTCATGTCATTTTTCGAAAAGGCGTAATAAGGGTAAATTTATCATTATTTCCTAGTAGCACATTATCAAAAAGAATGATTCTGTTATTGCATGAGTACATTCGTACGTACCGAAATATTATCCTTCTGTAGTATCAATGAAATTAAACATAGGACGTAAGATAAATATGATAAATTGCGTAAGATAAATATGAGAAGAACAGTAAGAAAGACTCTACAATATTTCAAGAAACAAGATAATCAGCGTGAAAAATGTGAGTTTTTTCTCTTCCCAAACTACTAAAGGCGGACTATATTTGACGATAAACATCCAGTTGGAATGTTTGCTGCCGCCAATACTTTCGTCAGTTCATAAGACGAGCTTCAATTTTTTTTTTCTTTAGAGTCTCCAGCGGCAGGTATATTACATACATGCAGATATAATCGCTCATAACAATGTTTCGTTGTAAATTAGACATAACTGGCCTGAGGTTTAAATTATGGTCTGACATCTAATAAGCTTACACGATCCATATTAGAACACGGCTACTGCCGTCAATATCAAGGATATATCATGAACATAAAATTCAATCTTTTCACTTTCCTTCAACACTTATCTTTCAATTCGTTCTCAAATACCATAAATAATGTATTATTCACATAATCTTTGAAAACTTTAAAAAAATTACATACAAATCACATAAGAATCTCTAGGAAAGTTTTATGTATCAAAGATGATACATAAGCCAGAATTATGAAATTTTTGATTTTTCGTTTTTTATTTGGTTTTAAATGATGACGATAACAATTCCTACGATCAGACATTTAACGTTTTCTGGTTTAAAGTTATAAAACTTCAGAAATTAAAATGTATCATTTTTGATACAGAGCTCAATCTACGGTTAGATTTAGAAGTCCCATAAAACAAAAGCGGTTCTAAATTTTTTGAAATTAATCTTTTTGTTGTGAAGTACAATTATTCCAGTTAGAAAAGAAATATTATTTCATTCATATGGCTGCTGCCACTGACCACACAGTAACGCAATCGATCGGACAAATTTTGCACTTTTTTAGCGTATTTTCTTTAACGGCGCTTTTCAGAAAGTAGTCCTAAGGTGTCAAATCACAGTTTCCTTGACAATGGCATTATGAATGTTGGCCTTCAACTTCTCAAATGTCTCTGGTTTGCACAGCATTCTTTAACAGCGCCTCACTAAAAATAGTTCAACGGTATCATATAACAGCATTTTAGCGGCCAACTGACATCCTCAAGTTGGCTAATTAAACGACCACTAAACGTTTGACGCAATAAATCGATTGAGGGATGAGATGTGTGGCAAGTTGCAGCATCCAGTAGAAAGAAAAGATCATTCACATCAATAACATAAGGAGGGGGTAAAAAAAAACGCATATTAAGTGTCTCCATTCGTCTATAGGCGCCGTGTCTAGTACATTATGTGGCTATAGACGTCAGCAGGTTGAGTCCCAGCCAGGACATCTAACAGATACAAAATCTCGAGAGTACAGCAGAAAATTTATCAAAATGCGTTCGGCTTACTTAAACGTAAAAATTAAGCAAACAAGTAAGTGGTTGAGAACTAGCCAAATCCTGAACGAAGGTTGAATACCAATGTGTTTGTATACCCGTTTTATATATCACGTCCTTATGCGTATAAGTATTTGTACATTACGCCTCATTCCTCAATCGAAATTTTGTTATTCCACCCGTCCGATGAGGAGCTTCATCGAAGATTTTTTTTGTCAAAGATATCATCGTGTTTTCTTTTGTGTCCATCTAACGAAGAGGAAAACTGTGGTCATGTACGACACATCAACAATTGAAACAGTTTACGAATTGTTTGCACAGACTTGCGTATAAACAGTTGGCCTACTTACCCAATGCAATAAGAGTTATCAAATTAATAGAATTAGACAAAATTGGAAAAATTTTCCGGCCCATTGAATGTCCACGAATGTAAATTTTTTATTATCTCATGAATTTAAGTAGAATAAGACATCTAAATTTTTTTTTTCCCCACGGTAGGGATCTATCAAATTTTACATTAAGAATCCTGCAAGCCAAATGGGAAATGTGATCACGACGCCCCTTCTGAAAGACATATCTAGCTATGTAATTGAACGCCAAGTTAAGTCTACGTTTATCATCACAATCGCAGTTTGCGAAGATTTCACACCCATAAAAAAGTACCGGAATTAAGTACGTTCTAGGCAAGTTGCATACGAATGACAAAAGGAGTCGAATCGATAACAGTCCACAAGTTCCTAAGCATACTATTAATTCTACAAACAACGACACCATATAATTAGATCACGATAAACTGCCATTAAAGACAATACCCAGATTTTTTGCAGATTTGACAAAGTCAACCTTATTTCCCCTGATGCACAATTCAGTCATGACAAATGATCTGTCGGTTCTCGAAAGTATAATACATTTAGACTTGGAGGGATTAATACAAAGTCCATTGGCCGAGGCCCAGTTGTCAGTCCTAACCAAATCATTATTTATGTAATCCAAATAAGAATTAATATTCCCCCTAGGAGTACTAGTATAAAGTTGCACATCATCAGCCTACATATGAACATTACAGTGAAGCAAGCAATTCGGTAAATCATTTTTATACATACAAAATAACAGAGGGACCAAGTATTGACCTCTGGGAACACCTCTACTAATATGAAATAGATCTGAGATATTGCCATTAAGATGAACTTTTTGGAATCTATTTAGCAAATAAGTATAAATTGGATTACAGGCAGAATTTGAGAAATAAAACCGTTTCTGGAGCTTTTTCAAAAGCCTTAGTGTGATCAAGCAGAACTAAAAACGCTACACTATCTACGTCTAGTTTCGACCTAAGACCATCTTAAGGATATGAGAACAGATCGCCCACAACTAAAGCTGTTAATGTCCTGCCACCTATCCAAACAAATCTCCGGAGACAAAATCTTTAATAGCAAACCTTACAAAAACAAAATTCAAACAAATCCAACAATGAATGAAAATTAATAAAATGCCAAACACGTTTCATACATTTTTGTTTTTTCTTTTGGAAATAAAGACGAATGATGTATAAAACAAGAGAAGTAATAATTAATAAAAAATATAAAATGAAAACAAAAAGAAAAAATTAACAAAATTTAATGAAAATTGTTTCGTTTTTAATATTTTTGCTTTGTACGTTTTATTATCATTGAGTTGCCAACAGCAAATAATCGCTGAAAGTTACAAAAAAATACTGGAAATAAACTTTTATAGGCAAAATACGATTATATTTTGCTTTCACTTTTTTTTTGTTGCTGTTTTGTTATTAAAAAATGAAAGCGAAAAAAGAAAATATTACAGTTATTATCCTTATTTGTGACTTTAAGCCTTATTTAACAGCTGTGCTAATTTGTAAGGATGTTACTACAGCCAAGTATGTACCCCAAGTGTAAATAACGTCTCTACGGATACCCATGTAAATTAGTATGTACGTGTGAATTTATATGTGCAAGTACTCATGGGTTCGGTACTGGGGGGTTCGGTGGGCGTATGGGCGTATAAGCAGATCGTCTCCATATTTTCATTTTCTCGTTTCACAATTCTCGTGCGCATTTCCTTTTTTTTTTTTTGTCAGGTTCTTTCTTAAAAACAAAAAAAAAAACAACAAAAAAAGAAACAAAATAAAATAAAAGGATAATTATTAAAACCATGTACTGAATATGTATAATGAATGAATAGATGGCTAAAATGGCTTAAAAGGAATGTCTGCTTTTGGATAAATATGTATGCGTTGCGACTTTTAATTGGGGGTAATTGCCTGTAACATTAATACCTTTGCATAAGCAAAACTGAAAAGCGAAAAACACAAAAACAAAAAAGGGCTTTAAATGAGTAAGAAAAACATAAAAAAAAAAAATACTTTTACTTGGCAAACACAATAAAAGAAGGTTACAAATGTGATAATTATAAGCAAATATTAACTGTTGCCTAAAGCCTATCCATTCCATTCCTCCCCTTCAATATATTTAAACACTTCAAAATGCCCTCTCACTCTCACTTACATGAAAAAGTAAAGAAAATTAAATTGTTAACTCAAGAATGCCACAATCGCCATTAGATGAATATTTGAAGTTTTTGCGTTACTTTAACAAATTAATTATTTAACAAGGCAAAAGAATTCTTTGACAGTTGTTTACAAAGTTCACCTTTTTGTTAATCAAAGTTTGCACAAAAGTTTGTAACGTACTCTTATCACAGGTATTAATTTAATTTATTACTGTATTAAACAGGTATGGAAAGAGAAAAACATAGAAAAAAAAACAAATTATATTTCGATTATTGAAAGAAGTTTTTAACTCAAAAAAAAAAAAAGACTAACTAATACGCAATATTCCATAATGAATTAAAGGAGAAGTTGCAGTAAAATTAAAGACGCCTTAGTCTAGTAGGAAAGTGTATTGGCTTCAAACCACAGGTCAGACATTTCGAACATAATGAAATTAATAATATTTCTTCTTGCTGCTTCGTCAATGAAGCTACTCAAATGAATGCCTGTTATTTGTTGTATTTTCCATGGACATTGTGTCTAAGACTGTGACGTAGGCAGAGACCTGCGCCGAGCAAATTTGTCGGCGGCGGCGGCTAAAGTTGAAAAGGTTCGGCGGCGGCTTTAAGTCGGCTGTCAGCCGAAATATGGTAAAGTTTCGGCGGCGCTTTTATTTATTTAAATAATATGCATACAACATTTCCAACATTTATGTAAAGAACAAAAAAGACGTGTAAATCCATGTATGAAACATTAGCCTCAGTCAGGATTACAACCTAACTTCTCACACCACTTATGTGTGTGCGTTAATTTTATATATGAGTGTTGTGGCCTACAGTTTCAAAATGGACTCCAAATGATAGATTTTTGAGAATCTTTTCATGGCATTTTTATTTACTCTTAGAGGTTTTGCCAAAAATTGCAGTAAATTTACTAAATAATCGATTATTAAAGAAAAAATTAGAACAAAAAGTAAAATTACACACAAATTACACACGAAGCTAATTACATACCTGCTACACGCAGAATCAAATATTACACACAATATGTGTAATTACACACAAGGTGGCAACACTGGTCTGCTGTGATCCGAAATTTTATTTATAATGGCCCTGGTTGCTCCACCATGTTAAAGGGCCTTAGATCTCTGCAGACATGCGTTAGCAAATTTTTCTGAATCTGCATTTTTAGAACTTCCTGACAATAAGGATTTTATTTTGGCATTCGAATTTTAAAATTTTTTTGATTTTACGTCAATACCGTGAGCACGTAAATGGTTACAGAGGTTTGATGTCGACGCAGAAACTCCAAACCTGAAATTATTTCGCATTTTATAACACTTACAAAACAATTATCAGAAATAAGTATTCAAAATAAAATTTTCCAAAAAAATTTGGCTAAAAGCAAATTGAAATTGGAGTTTCAATTATTGTTTTGGGAAATCAATACCATTAAGAATAGCAAGGTCGTCATCGGAATCAGATGAATTTAACTCATTTAAATTATTGAAATTTGTAGTTCTTTGGTTCTCCATTTAAATTTTTTGTCTTTTAAAAAATTTAACGTAAAGTTAAAAGTGTTACCACATTCACCAAAAAACAAGAAAAGGTGTTCAAAATTTCTATATCAAAAAATTAAAAATTTTTCTATTAACATATCACAAAATGAACAAACAAACTTCAATAATGTATTTAAGTCAAGTAAGACAAAAATATAAGTATCATATTTTATATATAATTAAAATTTATTGTATACAATTTTAAAAACATATTTTCATATATTTTAATTTTCTTATATACATAAAACGCCGGCTGAATTTAAGCCGAATCTAGCCGAATAAATTTTCGGCGGCGGCGGCTTTTAAATTTTGTCGGCGGCTCGGCTTAGCCGGCTGTCAGCCGATCGGCGCAGGTCTCTGGACGTAGGTGATCCAATGATAAGCTTTAACCCTTATCCTGTACTTCAAAAATAAAACACAATAGTGACAATAGTGGATCAAATTTGCCCAATACAAAAAATTTAATATATATTCAGTCTTTTTTTTATCTTTTTACATTCATTACATGCAATATTGGCCTCAGAATCCTTTTTGGAATTAATTTTTTAAAATTCGAAATACTTATTTTCATATTTGGACAAAAGTAACAACTTCCCCCTTTCAACGTTTTTTGTTTGGGGACTGAGTCAGAATAATTTTAAATTGCTTTTTACGATTGCGTTAGTAGGTCTACTTTGTAGCTTGTTCGCTCTAAGAAATACATCTTCGCTTATAAGATTCATGCCTAAGTTTTCCAAGATTATTTAGTATACACCTGTAAGGATCATGCATAATTTGTTTCTACATCACACTACACTTAAATTTTTATATCATATTTTCCTGGTATTGATAGTATGTAGTGGTTGAATGGGCAACGTCCACGAATCTTTACGAGCTGCTCATCTGCCGTCACCCTCGACAGGATGAAATTTATTTCGTAGATTTGTTTCCCAACGGTTCCAAAAAAAACTCTTGGGGTCGCTGTGGCCTTGTAGTTAGTGTGCTGGTTTATTAGACTTAAAGGTAAGGTTCGAGTCCCAGGCCATAAATCAAAATAAAAAATCAAAAAGAATTTTTTCAGCGATTTCTTCTCAACAGTTTTTTGACAAAAACTCTGAGAGTAAATAAAATTGCCATGAAAAGAGTTTTTGCCAGAAATCTGCTGACAGGAAATCGTCGAAGAAATACTTTTTGTATTTTGTTTTGATGTCTTGCCTGCGACTCGAATCCTGGCTTTACATCTAATAAGCCAGCACACTACCTACTAGATCACGGCAACCTCATACATTTAAACAAGTCCACAAAATTGGTCCAATGCAATAAGGTACTGTGAAGCAGCCGGGACAGCCAAATAATTTAAATAACAGGAACAATTGCACTTCCCAACAACAAAAAATATTTGTTTACAAAATTTCAAACTTTTATTTGATTCACTCTTTATATAGAGTTATCACTCTTTATGTATAGTTTCTTGATAGTATTTGTCTATCTATGTTAGCCTTGTATGTCAAAACGTCCAAACTAAGGCTCGTCTTTCTTTACATCATTGGTCCTAGGTTTTCCCCAAGATGGTTTAGGCCACAACCCCAAAAAATTGGAAAAGCAATTAAGATGTGCTTTATGTCATGCAAGAGTTCGCTGGCAATGCAAGAAAAGTTTTTGAAAACATTATGCATTGAAAAACAATGTTTTGAAATTTTTCACCTATAAACCACCGCTGTACTCAGTTGAGTACACCCTTCCTACTACACCCCTCTATTGTTTATTTAAATTTGTTCATGTGGAAATGGTGTTGTTAAAATATTAACAAAAGCTCTAAAAACAAAACAGCGCACTGTTCATGTGATCAATGAATGATTAAAAAAAATATAGCAATAAAAATAAAGCGCTTGTTTACAAGATCGATGAATAAACAAGGATCAGGGATAAAAGACGTAAATAACCAACAACAAAATGAAGGAAACAAAGAAGTAAACAAGCAACAACAATGTGCAGTATGAAACAGCGGATAGAGAAATAAACCAGCAACAACTAATCAACCTGAACGAATGTAAACCAGAAACAAAAAAATGAGAATAGGTTGTTTACATTTTCAGAATGTTCCTTCGAGGGTATTCATCACATTAAAGATCCAGTGATATAAAAGGCAAACCAAAGCGAGCACGGATGATTCAGAGTTCAGAGTTTGAGTTGAATCAGTCATGTATGCAGACGGCACGTTGTATTGAGAGTTTGAAAACGTTGCGTTGGTTGAAGTGACAAATCATTCGGTTGTGTGCAGACAAGTTGCGTCTGAAGGAAGCATTTGTTAGTGTAGTGCTTACAAAAAGGTTGTGAGAGAAGAATAACTAACTAGTGTTGTTGCGTACAAAAAGGTTGTCAGCAGAGGATTATCACGAACAAACACATATTGCGAATATTAGCGTTGTATACGTGGAATAAGCTGGAACAGTGGCACAAAAGCTGTGCAGATAATAAAGACATCATTAAAATTAAACTCATATTTATTTTTACTTTATTTGCAATCTACGAACTGTTGTGGATTTATTTTGGCGGATAATGGGTTAAATTCATGTTACAGAATTTTTTTTTTAGTGGCTTTTCATATTCCATTTAAAACGTGGTACAAACTGGTCCTGATTAGATAGTAGCACAGTTTAAAGCGGTTTTCTTCAGGGCTTTAATGCAGCACACCAACATCATTTACTGAAATCCATTAAACTATGTTTACAAACAACATTTAAAAAGAAAAAAAAACTCATCAATATCAGAATTTTCTTTATTAAAACCATAAAACCATTTTTTGCACAATCCAACTGTCGTTATACAATATATTCAGTGTTTGTAGCAATTTTTGTTTAGTTATTAGTTTCACAGTGTGTCACGATGCCAAATCAATTCTAAAATATTTCCTTCTCTAGAAACTATTTTTTTTTACCAATTTGTACTACGCAACAAAATCAAAGCACACATTTTAATGGGGGAAAAGCTGTTACACAAACTTATGAAATCTATCAACAAAGCGAACGAAAATAAATTAAAAGTTTTGATTGAAAATAAAAACTAATTGGATTTAGTGTACAAAACAAAATTTAAAAAATAAAACTTTCGATTTACTAAGCAATATTTCAAAATAAATAAATATATTTTGATTTGCTTTCTATATATATTTTAAAAATAAAATATTATCCAATAAAACAATATACGAAAAAAATAAATAAAATTTTTTAAAATAAATTTTAAAAGAGAAAAGAGAAAAAAAAAACACTGAAGGTTGAAATGATTGATATTTTTAGTGTCACATAATGTCACAATCATACGCGTTACCAATTTGTGATAAAATTAACTGTGAGAGGGAAATGTAATTTAAAAATATCTCCCATTCAAGGCCATGATGCTCTATTCATATTTGACTGGCATCCTGTAGATTTATGGTGATAGTATGTGCCATTCATGAAACGAACAGAAAGAGGTTACGTATAGAAATATGATTTTTTTTTTATCATCATTTTAATGAAATTCTACAGTGAAAACATTTTTTTTTTTTTTGTTATTATTTTTGATATTTTATGCACAAAAATATTTCATGTGACGGATAAGAGATTATCCTAAAAGCGAAGGTAAAAATATGTATACAGTCAACCCTCCTATAATGCGGTTTCCATATAATGTGACAGCCCTCCTATAACCCGGTACTCTTATAGTGCGGTTTACGTTCAATTTCATCCCATAAGTTCTTTCTGCACAGCCTATGAATAAATACGTAATTGGTCATTAGAACCCATCAGTCAGGATTATTGACCTAGATTCTCACACCACTTATGTTGTATGTGTTAATTTTATACATGAGTAGCGCAACCTACAGTTTAAAGTTGACTCCGAACGACAGATTTTATGAGAAACATTTCATGGCTATTTTATTTACTCTCAGTGTTTTTGCCAGAAATCAGCTGAGAGGAAATCGCCGAAAAAATCATTTTTGTATTTTGTTTTGATGTCTGGCCTGGGACTCGAACCCTGGCTTTTACACGACTAATAAGCCAACACACTATCTACTACACCACGGCGACTTCATGAATAGTATGAATGAATAGTAGCTAGATATTGTAAGAGGCTTTAATATAAGCAGCCGAGATACAGTACCGTGCAAAACAATAGCAGTTGGATTTTCAATTAAAAAAAATTACAATGAATGAAAATGAACCAAGTGAGGATAAATATTAAAAAATAACATTATTTTACAAGTCTTTCTTAATTTTGTTGGAAACCAGTCTTTTAGTTTCGTTTTTATTTCATTTTATTATCAATCCTTTTATGAACTCTTGAATTCTATAAAAGTAATAACACGATACGAATGATGTGATTTGTACTAATTCTGTGTTTCTTATAGCGCGGTTACCATACAACGCGGTAGACGGTTTCCATAGAACGCGCTACGAATTAGTCAGTTTTGTACCTGAAATTTAAGTTTCTTATAGAGCGGTTACTATACAACGCGGTAGACGGTTTCCATAGAACACGCTACGAATTTGTCTGTTTTGTACCTGAAATTTAAGTTTCTTATAGCTCAGTTTCCATATAACGCGGTACGCACTCACCACGTTATAGGAGGGTTAACTGTATATGACCTGTATATGTATATTTATATTAAAATTCCAAACAATTATATTTAGTTTCTGCAATGCAGCTGCAATCATAATCAACATATTATATCGTTTTGTTGTATATCATTTGGCAACATATTCATTTCCTCTATTAAAGTACTTAAAGCACCGTGCGGTGTGCCATCGTAGTTTTACTCCACTCATGTAAAGACCTGGACTAATGTCCTTTACTAGTCAGGTTGTACATTTCCCTATCCTTATCTTAAGCACTGTAATGGGTTATATTTGGTGTTTTACACAAAATATTGACTATTACCTTCAGAACTCTCTGTCCTATTCTCTATAATGAGTTATATTTGGCATAGTGTTTTCCACAAAATGTTCCCTATTGTGTCAGGGTCTCACAGTACTCGATGTGATGTTTCTGCCCGTTTTCGTAAACGGTATTGCAATGCATTTAAAAAAACATTTGGTTATCACTTGTCATGATTCACTAGTAGTGCATTTAAATCAGTCCCAAATCATATCAGATAGATAAGATCTATCACCCAAAAACCGATGACGTTTGTCCTGAAGTGCAGGGCACTTGCATAAAAGGTGTGGTGTAAAAATTTTAAATTTTAAATTTTTTCTTTGCTTTGCAATTTGAATTTTTGACGAGCCATAATATTGATGTTCTGCTGCGTTTGTCAGTATATGAGTGAATATGATTTTAGAGAACATGCCATTTCAAAACATTAGGGTTATTTTAACTTCCTTAACCCATTCGAAATTTGGCACAAACATTTTTATTTTATTTTTTTTTAATGTCGTGAGGGGCCTCTGTAGGGCATGGATATTTTTCTACCCACTTCGCAAATTTGAAAATTTTTTCTCTTTTTGTTATATGCCGGCTAAACAACATAGTTAAGCTAGTTTTGAGAGTTTTATTGTAAATAACACGTTTGTGACAATAATAATCCAAAATTACTCCATTAAACAATGTACTAAATAAAAAGTTCATGCAATTTGGCAGATTTTCTCATAGTCTTTCTGTGAACGAACAGATGATCGCATATTATGGTAACCATTTGGCTGCAAATACTGGGTGTTAGCTTCTATGACAGCATATTGTTATTCGTTTATCTCATATGCTAGCGCTTCTGCCAAAAATAAGGCTGACTACGGCATTGGAGAAAACGTGGAACTACGACTAGTAGAGAATATTTTAGATTCAAGTCAATAAAATGTTACATTAACAATTATCGTATGCGAATCCGCAAAAAAAAGTGGTATTGGCCATTCCTCACTAACGCTATTGACGCAGCTATGGTAAACGCATGGAAACTACTCTGCTTGTGCAGTTGATATGAAGGTTTGCCACCTAAAAGCCAACTCGATTTTTGGGTTAGAGTTGTTGAAACGTTGGTAAAAATCATGAAAATCGACGCCGTGATGGAGAAGTTGTCAGAAATGCTCAGCAAATAGCAAAACATACTAACAAATTTGCCCGCATAATTTATAAAATTGAAAACCGCGGTCGCTGTTCGCAATGTGGTGGCAAAATTAAGTACGGTGGTACAAAATACAGCTTGAATGAGCATGCAAGGAATTCTTTTGCACAATTTCATGCTGGAACTATCAAAAATATAAAAGAATAGAGAAAAAAAAGTGATTTGAAATTTCTATTTGAAATTAATTTTTAAAAGTTTTATGGAAAATATTTCATACCAAAGCTTAAGTGGGTATGTTTATGCCCATATCATTTAATCGCACCTGTAGCTTAGGTAAGTAGACCAATTTAAGTGAAAGTATTTTTATCGGATTGAAGCTATATTATACTACAAAGCATCTAAAGGTTTTTCTGAGAATATCATCCATACATATTCCACAGAAGTTCTTTCTACAAAATTTTGAATTTGAAAAATTCGTGATCTTTGACCTTTCTTTTGGTATCAACAATATGTGAATATCATGCTTTACTAATTTTTTTAAACAGTTGTATGGTTTCTTTTTCGTTATTAAAAAGGTTTGGGCTCTCGTTTAGTTAGGTCAAGGTAGAATTTTTTAAAAATTTTTCTACCCATTCCACGTTAATAATAAACGAACGATGTTTAGTCTAAAGGATCCACCTGCCTCATCCGAATAGAAAACGTATTTTTATAAATAGTTTTTCTACACATATTGAACGAAGAATGAATCAGTTTTCACCAGGTAGTAATACTGTTTCATGTACTATCAATATCAGCATAAAATCAATCGGTTAGGCCCGGTTGTAGGGCATAAATACTTCAAATAAATTGCATAAACTTACATAAAAATATAAATAAATATAATTTTAAAATATAAACATAAAAAAGGGTATTTTTAACAGTATTCTATCGCATGCTCATGATAGTTGACAGTCGTATAATATAATGGGAGTTTTTTTTTGTGATTTGATTTCCATTTTAAAAAAAATTGTTTTATTTTGCATTTTGCAGGCTAGCACATGTTTGACACAAATTCCAGTGTCACTTGTTTTCGAAATAAAAAGAAATTTGATTACATTTGATAAAAATTATGGCAACGTGCTATGCAAATGCTTTACAGAATAACATGTTGAAAATTCAAAATTTCATTTTAATTTAGATTTCAAATGCCTTTAAGGCGTAAATTATGCATACGTCAACACCAAGCAAACACATTTTATATAGGAACTGAAACGTCTCTATCGGATGTGCTATCTATTAATTTAAATTAAAACCATCGTTTATTTCGAATCTAACAATTCTTATGTCATTATATTCTGCCACAAAATTCAATATATTATCTCCAGTGAACGTAATGCATCGATTTATGCTTGAGCAATGTTAGTTAGTTGAGTTAGTTAGTGTCAAAAAGTGTTATGCCGAGACCCTTAAGTATTTCAATGCCAACGTTAATGGTTCTATTACCTTGATACAACTCCTTAGGTTATGTTAGGTTAGGTCAGTGTGGTAGCTTTATACTAAAAGCTCACTTAAACACGTTGTGGCGCCCTAGGTGAACGCAGTCCCTGTACTGTCCAAGTTCCTCCGAGCCAAGAAAGGAATAAGTTGGTTAGCGCAAGGGCTGCATATTCAAAGCACGACTATCCCACGCTGGAGAACCAGCCAGAAAGTTCAATAAACGAGGCTATATCCTTGACATCAATGGATGGTAGCTCCGTCAAGCTGATAAGGGTTGGAGAGCCAAATAACCACACACCTCACAAGAGTGACAGAGAAAGTTCAAAGCAGTCTCTTCTTCCTCAGCAGATCTGCATCCACGGCAGAAATCGTTAAATGGGAGCCGGATTCTTTCCGCATGGCCACTGTGGTCGAGATAATGTTACGACCAAGTCCCAGTAACTGATTGGTGCGCCTTTTATCCGTTGAGGGCCAAGTAAGCCTAGCGGTGGAGCAGGACTTCTCATTGATCCAGGATAAGTTGGCTTCTCGGGAGAGTTTCCGTGCTATGGCTAGTTTGAGCGAGATAAGTTCATTGAAGAGGATTTCGGAAAAAGTGCGCCAACCCTAGCTAGCTCGTTTGATCTGCAGTTTTCCGGCGCCCCAGATAAGTGTGATACTGAATCGCCCAGAAAGAAGGTTTAGGCAGCGGCAGCATTCCCTGATGCTCCTAGAATTATCCGCAACGTTCGACAGGGACTTTATCGCAGCCTGGCTATCAAAAAAGATTGATATGCAGGTGAAAGGAGCTCCGTTTGCGGGAACCATTGTACGGCTCAGCAGATGGCTACTACCTCCATGTGGAACACGCTGCAATAGGTTGGCAGCCGCAGTGATATATTCAAGTGCAATCTCCCAGAGTAGACCCCGCTGCTCTCCCCGCAGTTGAATTTGGAGCCGTCGGTATACACATCGAGGAGTTCCGGGGGGACTGTCATATCATGGGTACAATCTCGCCTGCTCGGGATCAGGAATCCAAATGGGTCAATTTCCAAAATAGAGGAGCGACCGGAGCGAACAAACCGCCAACTAGACAGGGCATTGAGTCTTGTCGCACTGAACTTAGCCAACTGCTTCAGTAGGAAGCCAGTTAAGCATGGCGAACAAGGCTTTAATGGAGGTGATACATAGCGCACCAGCGAATATGCAAATAGCTGTGGACCTTACAACTCCTTACATTCGAAAACGTGAACGAATTTGGTACAAATAAATAAGGTACTATGATGCCATTCGGGACAGCCATTTAATGGGAGAAATTGTAGTTCACAATAAAAATAAATTTGGAAAAATTTTAAATCGTTTTTGTTTTATGGCATTTTTAAATTTACTAGATGGCCCGTGCGAAAATTTTGCACCGTTATTTGTCATTTTTGTAACATAAAATGAAAATAATTAATAGAAATTTTATTAAAAGTATAAAAATATTACATACATACATAATTGGTCATTACAACCCTTCAGTCAGGATTATTAACTTAGTTTCTCACACTAGTTATGTTGTTTGCGTTAATTTTATACATAACTGGTGGGACTTACAATTTAAAGTCGACTCCGAACAACATATTTTTGAGAAACTTTTCATGTCAATTTTATTTTTACGCTCAGAGTTTTTGCCAGAAATCTGCTGAGAAGAAATCGTCGTAGAAGTACTTTTTGTGTTTTATTTTGATGTCTGGCCGGGGACTCGAACCCTGGCTTTACGTCTAATAAGCCATCATACTACCTACTAGACTACGGCAACCTCACATAAAAATATTAGAAATCATAATAACATCATACATATTTGCATACATTCATACATACATACACACATACATATGCTTTTATAATACTTCTTTAAATGGCATGATCATCGCTAACTTTTTACCCGTACGAATCCTTAATACAAACAAAAATATCTTTAAACGTCCGCACTCGAGAAAAAGTCACGCATAACTGCCCAAGTGAAAAGACCGGTTCTGGTAAATACAATCCTACCTTTTGAAGGGTTTGACCCGTCATTTCACAGGAAAGTGTTTTCGTAGCATTCGACACAGTTTAATCAGAAGGTTGATGAGTAGAGTTTTATCGGTATGAATAATTTTTACTGATATGATGGACTTTCCCAAATTTGTTACGATTAGCCTGGTACCATTTATTAAACCGTATTACTACACTTCATAAAACAAGCAATGCCTTGGCAAAAACAACATTAGCAAAATGGTTTTTACAACTTTATATATTATTATGTGGAATAGCATTACAATTTAGGGACCCTGTTTATCGCACTTGATCTAACAACTACTGTAAAGTATTACCAAAACAACTGTTTACAACTTAATATGCATATTATATAAATGACTTAGTGATAAACCATATTATAGTAAATAGCGGTATTGCCAGAATGAATTTTAACACATACTATGTTATATAGAACTGCATTACTATTAAGCGACCCTATATTACCACACTTGAAGCAAAACATATAATCAAAATGACAAAAGTATTATCATGCAGTTCTATATAGTTTTTATCAATGAAAATATTATTTTTTCAATTTCTAATTATTTTTCGTCATTAGTGTTAGATATAAGCTTTAAAATGAGATATTATTCATTAAATTTGACAAGGTGGTATGGGAGATATTTGCAACCGACAAAATAAAGTGCTTTAGAAATAATATATAATGATGATGATGGTACTTTTAAATGGACCATCCTTTTATATCTTTTCACAGGAAGTAATAAAATAATTGCAAACAGGGATAGCATAAATAATAAGCTGTTAAAAAACGTTTTAATAATTATGTTTCGGGATTGTATTTTTTCTCTCAAAATGTATATTCCCATTAAATGACAGCCAACATTTTATTATTTGATGGGTTTCCTTGAATTCTGTGGCGTTAATTGTTAAATCATGTTATTTTTTTTTTTTTTGTAATTATAAATCTCAACCACTAGTTCTTTGAAATTGATATAAAGAATATCCGGCTTATTTTTTTTTTCAACAATTTATTTTTAAGAGCCACATTGTACACTTTTTTTTCAACAATATACGCAAATAAATTACAATTTCCAATAGCACCGGCATAATCTTTGCTGTACAGCAAGGCCTGTGAGGCTGTAAAGTGTAAACAAACAAAAAAAAAAAAAAATGAAAAAATTGAAAAAAAGCGATACTTTGAAGGATTAATATTTAATGAACCAGGCAAATACAACTACAAGTAAAAATTATTTATTCAATTTTCATAAGAAACAAAAAAAAAAAAAATGGAGAAAAAAGATAAATAACTGGGGAAAATTAAATAAAAAATGATACAGAAAACAATCAAGTGATAAAATCATATACAAATACACAGTGGCACGCTCACTTGCACACCCGCACACCCGCACTCACATTTTCATGCATACACCAGTCGAGTAAGTGATATATTGACACTTTGTTACAGAATATCGAAACCATCTCATTCATAATCATCATAACAATCAATTGTTCAATACATCAGTATTCAATATTTATGCAAAACAAAAACAATAAATTGTAAATAAGGAAAAACAAAAACGAAAATGTAATGAAATGAAAAAAGTTGGAAAAATTTACATTCAATACTGAACTGTAAATAATTGTAAATAATTGAATAAAATTTATAACAATATCAGTAAACAGGACATTATCTGCATACAGAGTGGCTGATAAGTATTGCAACCAACTTCAGGTTGTTATCATTTGTAAACCGTTCGCCTGAAATTTTATTATTTACAAACTTTCAAAATTATTTTTGATCTATTGCAAAAAAAGTTATTCGTGATGGAATTCAAGCCTGATAGTGTGATTGTTTTATATTTGGCTGGAAAACCATAGGTGGCTATTGTTAGAGCCCTCCAGCATTTAAATGTGAATAAATCTTTTGTTTCTTGTACCATTGCTCGTTACCGTAATACTGGCAGTGTTGCATTGCGTCCAAAAAGTGAACGAAAAAAAAAAACACGGTAACAACACCAGAAATGATCGGAAAAGTGAAAGCTAGATTTGATCGAAATCCATGCCACAGTGGTAGAAAACTTGCTTGTAAGCTGAACATATTGCGAGAACGGATGCAACACATATTGAAGAATAAGCTTGGACTAAAGCCATTCAAGTTTCAAAAAGTGCAAGAGCTCACCGAAGGACAAAAAAAGTTAGATGGGAAAGAGCCAAGGAGGTACTTTGCTTGTACGAAAGTGGCCAGTTACCGAATTTGGTTTTCTCCCATGAGAAGCCATTCCAAATTGAGCTGTTTGTGAAACAAAATGTTCGGCTTTACTTGCCAAAGAGGTCAGCTGAAAATTTACACCTTCGTTTGGCCACCAGAACTCAAGTACCGCCGCTGATGGTCGCTCCCCGCTCGTATTCATCGACCCTGAGATAAAAATAAATGCCGAATATTATCGGAAAATTGTCTTAAAGGCAGTATTGAAGCCCTGGGCAGACAAAAATTTCGGCTGCAGACCCATGGACATTCCAACAGAACTCAGCACCACCGCACTCACTAGGCGTAAAAAGGAGGTTCATCGCTTTATTTCTACCGCACAATGGTCACCAAAATCTCCGGATCTCAATCCGTTGAACTTTTACGTCTGGAGCATTTTGGAGAGTAAGGTTTTCACTAAAAAATACCAAAGTGTCGATCATCTTAAGACGGCGCTTTACCTGGGAAAGGGCCAAAATGTTGCAGAGCCGCTTTCGTACAGCCTGTGATGGCTTTGTCGGCTGTTTGAAGGCCATAATTCGTACCAAAGATGGCCAATTCGAACAAAACTAAACTGATTCTAAAATTTTATGTTATTTTCAAAATTTTTTGCTTTTGAACAAAAAAATTAAAAAAAAAGAAACTAAAAAAATATAGCGCTTTACTTTGTTGCATTATATATCAGCCACCCTGTACATACGTATACAAATGCATATATATATATATATATATATACACACACATCAAAAGTACCATGTAATGAAAATAATTAAATATGTACTATACGTGTGAAAGATTGCAAATACAACCATAAAGTAGGTGTGTGAGTATATGCGTCTTGTATAAATATAATATGAACACACTTACATTTATAAACATTAATTTAAAAGTTTATTTTTTAATTAAAAACTTTTTTCTCTCTTACTTTTGTCGCTCGTTGTACAATAGCAATTATTATGCCCTACACCTGTATTATGGTTATAATTCACTATGGATTTCAACAAACATATGAAATGAAAGGAAATCTAATTTCTGTTGCCTCCATTTCAGAACTGTAGCGATTTTTAATGACTTTCAGGATCCAAAATAAAATAATTTAATTGAGCAACAGAAATAATACAAAAGTATTAACAAAAAAAGCAAACTAATACCTTTTGTTCGGGGGTTGATTCAGGAATAAGACTTGGTTCATTCGAAGTCCATTTTCGAAGCGAGAAACTAGCCGCTATCAAAATGTTAATTAATTCATCGCGATTAAAAGCTGCTTCTTTAATAGAGTGTGCACCCGATAAAATATCGTCCACGTTCATGGACGCAAATCGTAGCTTGACTCGCACTCACTGGCTAATTGGTGCAACATTCTGATTGCCAAATAAGGGGCACAGTTTACACCGAATGTAACTGTTCTCAATTCATAATCTTCGATATCTCCACTGGGATTTCGGCGAAATAGTATTTGTTGAAAGGGTATAAGATCCCAAACATTTTTTGTAGAATTTTATTTTAGGCAAAATGTACTTCTTATTGGCAAATGTTAATTTTTTCATCATATTTATTTTTAATTCTAAAATATTTACAGAGTAATTCATCCAGAAGTCTTTTGAAGCCATACAGATGATGACATTAATATCACTTTAATATCACCAAACACTTTTTGTAGAATTTTATTTTAGGCAAAATGTACTTCTTATTGGCAAATGTTAATTTTTTCATCATATTTATTTTTAATTCTAAAATATTTACAGAGTAATTCATCCAGAAGTCTTTTGAAGCCATACAGATGATGACATTAATATCGAACATCATAGAAACTTCAGGCTGAATTAATCATCTTTTTGAAAGAATATATATTTATGAGATCGATTCCTCTCATAAAAATAATTAATCCACGTTGAACAGCACTATGACTAGCTAATATAGTATTAAAACATTGCTAGCAAATAAAAACTATGGACCAATGCATCCCTAAAATTCATTATTTGTTGTAGACTTCTTTCTGGTGCTGACTTTAGTCCAAATTCCACTAAAAACGATGTTAGCTAGGCCATCGCTATCAAAAGAAAGCACTACATACATGCTAGGAATGCCAAAAGGGATCGATCTTTAAAAATCCCGGGATTCGGGATTTTGTAAATCCCGATCCCGAAATTCCGGAATATTTCGGGGTAATTCGGGATCCAAAAATCATGGGAAAAATCGCCATTTTCTCCCAATAAAAAAATATTTTGTTAAAATAATCATTTATATTCCAATTATATCAGAATTATATGCCAATAAAAAGAGAATATCAAAAAAGCAATACAAAAAGTAACAAAAAAGCAGTAAATGCAGTAGTTGTAAGAAAATTATTTGGATTCTAACAAAAAGATTAAAACATCTAACATGTGATCTAAAAGGCTTGAACGAAGTTTTTTGTCAACATACGCTGCCGTTGAAAAACACTTTTCGCAATCAACATTTGTTGGTAAAATAGTTCCAAGATAGCTGTGTGAAGCTTGTACATATTTACCCCTACCACCCTCTGACGTAAATAAATCTATTTCTTTGGACAGCTGAGTATCTAAATCAGTTACCCTATTAATTCGTTTTATACGGTTGATTTTGCATTCTTCGATGGAATCAACATACATAATTGGCCATTACAACCCTTCAGTCAGGATTACGACCTAGCTTCTCACACCACTTATGTTGTGTGTGTTAATTTTATACATAAGTGGCGGGACCTACAGTTTAAAGTCCACTCCGAACGATAGATTTTTGAAAAACTTTTCATTTTACTTTAACTTTTTGTATTTTATTTTGATGTCTGGTCTGAGACTCAAACCCTGGCTTTACGTCTAATAAGCCAGCACACTTTCTACTAGACCACGGCGACCACTATCAAAAGCACTATCAAAAGTTAATAACTTCTTACATAACATAATTGGGTCACAACAACCCTGCAATCAGGATTACGACCTAACTTCTCACACCAATTATGTTGTATGCGTTAATTTTATACATGAGTGGCGAGACCTACAGTTTTAAAGTCAATTCCGAACGACAAATTTTTGAGAAGCTCGTTATGGCAATTTTATTTGCTCTCAGAGTTTTTGCCAGAAATCTGCTGTGAGGAAGTCGCCGAAGAAATATTTTCATATTTTCGTTTTGATATTTGACCTGAGATTTGAAATCGGGCACTACGTCTAATAAACCAACATACTTTCTACTCTACTTCAGCGACTTCTGAGCAATTAATACTAACGTATACCGAGTTCAGGAAGTTTTGTGACAATTTATATACAAAGTGACCATGTGCTCTTGGCAAATAAATTTTTTACAAGAATCACATTTAGTGGAATGTTTATTTGATTTCCTGCCATGTTGACAAAAGAAACACCCTGTCGTCGTTTATTTGGTAAATTTTTGGATAACAGTGGATTTGTATTATTTTGTTTAGAACATTGCGGAGTTATTGTGAGATCATTTTGTTCTTGAATATTTTTTACAAGATTTCTTGCTGATGGTCCATATGGCAGAACTTTTCTTGGCTTTTTAGTCGCTTAGTCATGCGCTTACATGTGTAATTCGCAACTAGTTGGTCAAGCGTATCAACTCCAGCTTTCGTTTGGTGGTAATGGTGCATTATTTCAGGATATTTTTTCATCATCTCTAACGAACGAATTTATAATTTTTTTTTTCGAAGGCTTTTGTTTTATATACTGAATTTTTGTTGCGTTGTTTTTTTTTCTGGCTTTGTATTCTATGCTCTGCCTGTGTTTAGTTGCATATTCCATGCCTATTTAGTGGAATCGCAAAGTGCCCAAATATTGTGTCGTATCTGGTGGATTTTGGTGGAATATATTGCCTAAAACTGCACCAACCTCGAAATGAAAGCAATTGTCTATCTACAGTAACATTTTCATGAGGATTGTAAAAAAACTGAACTAAGTTATTACTCCACTTATCCAAAACGTTTCTTATTGGTGCGAAGTCTTCTTAAAAGCTGTCAAACCGTAAACTCTTTGATATTTAACTGCAAAAATTATTGAACGATGATTCTGAATGGTAAACTTGTAATATCGCATGTTGGGTCATATTGACCAAAAGGATATTAAATGTATGTAAATCGTATTTTGAAATGTGGAGGGGGGAGGAAAAATTTAAATTTTATTGTTTTCATTTAAAAGCATAGTTTTTGTACCTGTGATGGATAAATTAAAGTTTCACGACCATATGTTATAATTAAAGGCAAAAATTTTGCATTCGAAAATCAAAATTGAGTCAAATTGACCCATAGAGTGCTGAGGGGTTAAACTTCTATTCGGGTTCATTAAAGAAATTATTGTTAATTAAATTAATTAAAAGCAATAGACATACATACAACATACAGAATCATGAAAAGTAATATTTTCTAATTTGCTTATTGCCCCTCGTTAATATGAATTGGTATGTTCTATACAGAGAATGTATTCTTTTTTTTTAATAATTTTTATTAATACTGTGTTAATAAAGCATTCATATTTTTTATTTCCACTTAAGTCAACCAATGATACAATGATTTTAATATGTACTATAAGTAAATATAAATTTATTTAATTAATGCTTTTTGGTGCATTTAACAATTAAGTTCCTGAATGTTCATTTATTTTAATTTTTTTTTTTTTTTGCATTTTGTACAAATGCTTCTTATAGTTGTTGTGATTCATAATATTAAATAATATTTTATTAATATTCTTTATTTATTTATTTTAATAATTAATTGTTACAGTATTTAATTACTAAGCAGTTTTTTTTTAATTTTTATTATTGATCCATAGAATGGATAATTAATTTCTGCTTCATGCTTAAGTTGAACTCTTTTGCAAAATAGTTGGCAAATAACGAAACAATACAAGGAAATAATTGTTGAATTGATATTTGCTGGACTGTTAATTGCACTCGAAAAGCTGCTTTTTGTTCAAATCATACATACATAATTGGCCATTACATGCCTTCACTCATGATTACGGCCCCCTTATGGTGTGTGTATGTTAATTGTATACATGAATGGCGGCGTGACTTACAATTTAAATTCGACTCCGAACGACAGATTTTTGAAAAACTTTTCATGGCAATTTTATTTACTCTCAAAGCTTTTGCCAGAAATTTGCTGAGAGGAAGTCGCCATAGAAATTCTGTTTTCATATTTCGTTTTTGATGTCTGACGGGGGATTTGAACCCTGGCCTCGCGACTAATAAACCAGCACAGACAGTCTACTAGACTGAGGCGACTTTAATTCAAAAAGCGTTGATATTTTTACAAGTAATTTTTTCTTATGAAAATTATAATAAACTTAACGTGATTATAAATAATATAACCACGTTTAAGGCAAAAAATTAAATGTCTACTGGACTTAAACAACTGCATTGTGTATGCAAAGATGTCTGTGTTTTACATGGGTACCTGTCCAGGGGACCTAATGCCATCGTGCTCTTCGCACTGGGCGAAAATAATGCGTAGACTAACACCCCTACTTTCATGCTGTAAACACTGGCTACAACCAGGAACTAGGTACGAATTCGGAGTCATGCTATTTAGGCGCGACTCCCCTCTTGTTTAGGGGTCGGAGACCATCTAAACTCCTTCAAATACGTTAATAATGTACCGCCACATCTTACTCGCGGACTCTTCGCAATTTGGGTCTAGACCACAGCCACCACGTGTTCCCCGAGGGTACGTCACCATTGATGGGCATTAACAAGTCCCTGGGGCTCCCTGCACCCGTGGTCAGGCTTCGCAGCCAAGTAAGACCAAACTGCTGCCAGTTAAACCCCAAACAGTTCCTGACTAGTAGCAGCACCCATAGTCGCCTTTCACGACAAGTATGGCGATCACTGTGGTAGTACACTGGGAGCATTAAGTATACAGTAAGACCCCACTTAACGCTTTTTTAGTATTACGCGGTTGTAAATGAAACAGTCGTGCATTAACTAAAAGCGATGTAAACTATGCATCTTTTTCAACACTCTTTTGTTAGTCTGTCCAGAAAAGAGATTCCAACTGTATTTTTCGAAGTTGCCATCACAGTACGAACGCATCTTTCCTACGTCAGAGTTGATTTATTAGTTGCCATTAACATTACCAGGTCTATGCATATGTATGTGTTAAGTTGCCTCGTTTAACGCTGTTTCGTTTAGCGTTATATTTTATTGGAACGTATCCCTCGCGTTGAGCGGGGTCTTGCTGTATACTGTGTGTAAGGAATTTCAACTACAGCTACATCTGTCAGATTAGTTATCAATTATGCAATCATACATATACATAATTGGCCATTACAACCCTTCAGTCAGGATTACGACCTAGCTTGTTGTGTGCGTTAATTTTTCTACATGAGTGGCGGGACCTACAGTTTAAAGTCGACTCCGAACGACAGATTTTTGAGAAGTTTTTCATGGCAATTTTTACTCTCAGAGTCTTTGGCAGAAATCTGCTGAGAGGAAGTCGCCGAAGAAATATTTTTCGTTTTGATGTCTGACCTGGGATACGAACCCGGGCCTTTCGTCTAATAAGCCGACACACTATCTACTAGACCACAGCGACTTCAATTATGTAATCAGTGTTGCTAAATCACCATGGATAGATAGAGCAAAATTATAAAATAAAGATAATGGGTCAATTAATCCCGATAGAATTATTCGAATTCACTGGTCTGCGGTATATGATCGAAAAAGACCGTGTGTTGACGTAACGCAAGATCACCTGAAAGCATCGCCACTGTCTGAGCATTTAAGAGAATCCAAATCAATTGATTTCCCATTACCCACAAGAATTCCTTTTTTCCCGTAATTACGTGTATTCGTTGAATGGGAAAATCGCTGTAGTGTAGTAGGTGGTTTGTTGGGTTATTAAACGTAAAGCAATGGTTTATAACCCAGGTCAGATAGGATGAAATAGGAATTAAAAAGACCCTCCTTTCAGCAGATTTGTGGCAAAAAATCTCAGAATAAATAAAATTCCCATGATAAACTTTCTCACAAAATCTGTTGTTAGGACTCGCCTTTAATTTATAGGTCACGATACTCATCTATAAAATTAACACATATAACATAAGTGGTGCGCGAACCTTGTAGGAATCCTGACTAAAGAGTTGAAATGACCAAGTATGTATGTATGTATGTCTGTGTCTTTGGTATGATGGTCAATGACTGTATAAAACAAAAATGAAGGTTAGGTTTGTTTTTAGGTGAATTGCTTTAAGCAATTTGTGTTGGCAATGAGTTTGCCAAATAAGTTCTGGAGCAATTGGGAGCTGACACAAATTTTAATTGAAAAATAATTTTAATTTTCTGGTTGAAATGCTAGGTAAAATCAATCAACCCGAGATAGAAGAATAAAAGAGAGTCCAGTGCATCCCGAGAAAGTTAATGTTTGATTTGATTTTTTGAGATCGACATTTACCAGTCCAATCACATTGGTTACCAAGTTCTTTTGGACTTAATTGGATAATATGACACGACATGTGGTTTGAAATGGGCGGCGTAATATGTATGCCACATTGAGTATTCTGCATGTAGCGATTTGAGGGCTCTTATGTAAACTCTTATGTAAACTGGATACCAAGATTGATCCACTTTTTCATGTAGGGCTATCTTAAGTCGCAGTTGTATGAAGATATACCATATAAGCGGTTAATATACCCCATCGTAGGCACTACCCAACGAGATGTGTAACAGATATGCAGCTGACTACAGTAGAGCAATCAACCAATTAGGAAGAAAAATTTACATAATGCCTACAGAGGTCTTGTCTGCTGTATGTTAAGCATGTTATCGAAGAGAGCCGGTATTGAGGGCGAGATATAATTGCGTATTAAAAAGTAGAAACGACCTTCCAAGCAAATGACCAAATAAAACTGCAAACATTAAGCCAGCAGAGATATTACTGAAGCCCATTAATCGTTGATGTGGGCACTATAAATCTTCTGTTTGTAATCAATCATATTTTTTTTTTCATGAAAATATGTTGATCCATAATCCAGATAAGTTGGAACTCCGTAACATTTTGCAAAATGCATATTTTAATAGGACTCTTGCTTTTCGTATAAGCTTTCTCCCGATTTCACTGGATATAACTTTGATATTTAAATTTAAATTCATACTACATATACTTTACTATTTATTTACTTAGTATTTAATACTTAATTTTTTTTTTTCAAAAACGAATTAAACAACAAAAATTAAAAACAAAAAAATATAAATTAAAACCTTTAAAACCATTTGTTCATGAGAGCTATGACACATACATACAGTGCTGGCCTTATAATTAGACTTAGCAGCATGTATGTGTGTTAATTTGTTTTCAAAATTTTTTACTCATTTTAAAATCAAGATTTAAAAAAACAGTACAACATGTTAGCTTTAAGTTTAAAATAACAAAAGTTTACAGAATCAATATCATTTTTAAAATTTACCCAAAAACAAATAATACCACTTTCAGGTTGGTCCTATAGTTAGAACCAAAAAATATTCTTACAAACTGCTTGAAGCCTTTGTTTTGAACAACATTTGAAAGTCTTTTCGGCAAACTTTGTATCAAACGTTGTCATGTTCTTAATGATATATTTTGCCACCTTTGTTGCGCCAGTTGCAACAATTCATCCTTATTTCGATTGTTTTTGTTCTTAAGTGTTTTGTTTAATTCCCTATAAATTTTCAATTGGGTTAAGATGAGGGGTTTGAGGGGTGGTCACTTCAGAACATCAATATTATGATCCGAAAGCCAACACTTCACTAACCATGAACTGTGCTTTGGGTCATTGTCTTTCTCGAAAATGTAATTAACAGGCATATTCTCAAAGCTTTTATACTGATATTGGTCCATTCTTCCATCAATTCTTACAATTGGACCGACACCACGCCAAGAAAAAGCACTCCAGATCATAATAGAGCCGCCATCGTATTTTACAGTTTTCACTGTGTACCTAGGGTCAAAGGCTTTGTTTAGAGGACGTCTTATATACGATTTTCCATCATATTTGGGACAAATTTAACTTATATTTGTAACTCCAGTGAACCTTTGCAAACTGTAACCGATTTTTAATATTTTTTCTTTTTTTGTCACGTGCAGTTTTTTCTGCTCAATGCACCCACGAAGTCCCGACTCCTGTAAATGCCTCCTTATTGTCCGTGTGGATATTTCTGAGGTAATATTTTGTTCAATTTCAGCCTTTATTCAACGAGAAGACAGAAAAGGGGTTCTCTTACTGACCTTACATGTAATTCTGTCTTCTGCTAAAGTGAATTTTCTAGCTGGGGTTTGAAACTTTTTCGTTTTATTGTACAGATCAGCAGATTTCTGGCAAAGACTCTGATAGTAAAAATTGCCATGAAAAGCTTCTCAAAAAATGTCGTTCGGAGTCGACTTTAAACTGTAGGTCCCGCCACTCATGTATAAAATTAACGCACACAGCATAAGTGGTGTGAGAAGCTAGGTCGTAATCCTGACTGAAGGGTTGTAATGGCCAATTATGTATGTATGTATTTTTGAGAGCTTTTTTTATAACAAAAAAAAAAAACTTTTCAACACTGTTCGGACATTGAATGCAATTTTTTATATTACTGACCTTGTAGCTTTAATAATGTAATTTTTCCTTAAGGTTACTTAACAAAACAATAAAAAAATTAACTTCAAATTGGATAACAATATCAGGCGACTTTTTTTAAATATCATCTGGTAGCCCTATGAATAAACAAAAGTCATCTGCTTTAAAGGGCATTATCAGCACTCTCGATTTAAACAGGGCATAAAATGAAACATACCACCCTTTTAGAGGGCGAAACATTTTTAAGAAACAAACGCAAAATTTCATTTTGCCGTAATAAAATGCACATTTTTTGGTAGAAAAGAAAACATCATAAAACTCCACGTGTTTTTCATTGACAACAATGATGGTGGTATACACATTGAATAACGGTACTTATAAGTTACAGCGTAGATTATAAAAAAAGCAGAGGTTCTATTTTATTTTTTAAAGCATCGTTCCTAATTATAAGGCCACCGCTGTATATACATATATTTGCCCACATGTTCCCGTACAGATATAATGTATTTATAAAATTTTTATAGTGAATACCTACATACATACATACATCCATACTATATATTAATCTTTAAATTTTTAATCCAATTTTTGTATCGTTTATGAAATCATATGGAAAAAATTCAACATCATCGTCATTTTATGGATATTTTACGGAAAATGTTAATTGGAAGCTTAAACTGTAATAAAAATGGGGGAAAAATATGAAAAAAAAAAAATAATAAAAATTATGTGAATGCTTTGCTTTGCATATATTAACATAGTATGTAAAGAATTTCCAACGAAATTAAAAAAAAAAAAGTTTTTCCAGGGGAAAATACAAAAAACATTAACAACTACAAAAATATTATATACACACATACATAAACACAAAATATAAAGTTACATGAAGTAAAATTATTTATTTATGTGTTAATGTAAACGGGAACAGAGTAAAACAATTAAAAAAATAAAAAACAATTTAATACAATAAAATAAAGTAAATACAGTCAACCCTCCTATAATGCGGTGAGGGCGTACCGCGTTATATGGAAACCGCGCTATAAGAAACTCGGATTTCAGGTACAGACCAGGCAAATTATTAGCGCGTTCAATGGAAACCGCACTATAAGAAACACAGAATTAGTACAAATCACATCATTCGTAGTATCGCCTTATAGGATAAATTATTTTTATTGAATTCAAGAGTTCATATAAGGATTGATAAAAAAATTAAATAAAAACTAAACTACAGTACTGGTTTCCAACAAAATTAAGAAAGACTTGTAAAATAATGTAATTTTTTAATATTTATCATCACACTTGGTTCATCATCATTCATTGTTTTTTTTTTTTAAATTGAAAATCCAAATGCTATTGTTTTGCACGGTACTGTATCTCGACTGAGCTTTTACATCGGAAATGGAACTTATATTAAAGCCCCTCACAATATCTAGTTACTATTCATTAGTAGGCTATGCGGAAGGAATTTATGGGATGAAGTTGAATGCAAACGCGCTATAAGAGTACCGCGTTATAGGAGGGCTATTGCAATTTCAGCACCGCATTATATGGCAAACCCCGTTCTGAGAGTACCGCGTTATAGGAGGTTTGACTGTATTACAATCTTTAAAATATGCAAAGAATAAGAAAGGAGGAAGGAAAGGTTTTTTCAAGTTAAGAGCAGTTAAGTAAGCCTATACAAAACAAATCAAATTTTGCTTTCAGTAACACAATAAAATATTTCTTGTTTAATAGTGGTTACCTGAATCGATGCTGTAATAGTTAATCGGCTAAAGAAAATAAATTCAATGGATCTCAGGAATTTAAAAGGTTTCAAAATGTATTCTACACATTCGGAGTATGTCCCCTACACATGTAGTAGTTTGAGCCGAATAACCGAAGGGGTCGCCGTGGTCTAGTAGGTAATGTGCTGGCTTATTAGACAGGGTTCGAGTCCCAGGCCAGACATCAAAATAATAAATACAAAAAGTATTTCTTCGGCGATTTCTTCTCTGCAGATTTCTGGCAAAAACCTTGAGAAAAAATAAAATTGCCATGAAAAGTCGACTTTAAACTGTAGGTCCCGCCACTTCTACATAAAATTAACACACAAAATATAAGTCGTGTGAGAAACTGCGGGCTTGTTGGGGACGATTGCTATATATTGTCTAATGATGAAGGTATAGCACTGACCATTTTATAGTCACCTAGCAGCAACTCATTTCCTTGCCGTTCACATTTTCCATCTTTCTACCTTTCCTAAAAACTTGTACAATGCACTATATGAGTAAGGCCATCTCCTGAGTGTTGATTTTATAAAAAAAAAAAATTAAATTATATAAGAAGGACAAGTAGAGTTTTATACTTCCGTCTTGTTTTATGCTCTTTTGTTGAGGCCAAAATACACACACTGTTAGCGCTTTGCTCACCAGACCCCAAAAAGGGTACCACTTAATAAAGCTATATACCGGATTTCAGTCCGGGGACGGATAGTAGCAGTTAAAAATCTCAGTTAGTCTGAGACTTCCTAGGAGATGAAAGTCACTACAGTGTTCGATTTTTCTAAATTTACCAATTAATGTGTACCGAGCCTTAGACTTAAATGCAGTGTTCATTAGAATTCTATATATTTTCTACGTTTATCGTATACCTGAAATGTCTGCCAATCCAGCTGTTATAGCATAGTTCTGTTTTCTTTATAGATGTCCATTTGAGGTCTGCATAAAGTTTGTCTGATGCAGGGTCAATCCTTTGTATATTTCAATGGTTGTGCTGTGAAGAAAATCTTCTAATGCATGGCGTTGGTCGTTGACTTTGTCTTACACAAGCATTTAGAAATATTTGCAACCTTAAACCATGTATGTAGGTACACTATTCCCTCGATTTACGTTATTTCGATTAACATCGCCAAAAATTGTATGCCCTTCAAATTCGATTTACGTCGTTATTCGATTTACGTCGGCTCTGTTCTTTAGAAACTTAATCAGGGGAATTCCCTCTTTAAAAAATTCAATACATAGAATAAACATTTAATTATCCCTTTCCCTGTGATGCTCAAGCGTATGAAACCAACTTGCTGTGCATCACATGTGATGTAGAGGACAGAGAAAGGATTGTCTTGTTTTTTTTGTAAAATGTGCATAAACAAATGCATCTGTTAGTATTAGTTATTTGAAATTCAATTCACGTCGTTTAGATTTACGTCGCCTTTTTCCGGAACATTCTACGATGTAAATCGAGGGAATACTGTATTGTAACGTATAATAGTGTACACTTATTTTTCGTTGTGATATGTACTCCCACTTTGCTGCCATCCTATAATAGCTTGTGAGCTCTTCTCTGATATCTGTTCCGGGGAAAATACTGCAGTATCTAAGCTCTTTTATATGTACCTGATGAATATCCACGTGATATTACAGAAAGTTCCCTCCATTGCTCAGGAGTGTATTAAGACAGAGTTTAGATTTTCGCATATGTCCATATTGATTATAGAGTACGGCGGAGACACCTGATATAAGTATGCACCCTGTAGGGACCTCAATTTACCATTGCGTGGCAACGTCGATTGCAATGTAATATAGGGAGATTGAATACATACAACCCTTCAGTCAGAATTATTGACCTAGTTGCTCTCTTACACAACTTATGTTGTTTGCGTTAATTTTACGCAATAGTGGCGGCACCTACAGTTTAAAGTCGACTCCGAACGACAGATTTTTGAGAAACTTTTGATTGCAATTTTATTTACTCTTAAAGTTTTTGGCAGAAGTTTGCTGAGATGAAATCGCTGAAGAAATACTTTTTGTATTTTGTTTAGATGTCTGGCCTGGGACTCGAATCCTGGCATTACGTCTAATAAGCCAACACACTACCTACTACATTACTGAAATATCTAAATGTGGCAGCCAGAATTAAGGCAAAATGTTGTTTAAATTTAGTAGAGCAAACATGAATAAATTCGTTTCATCCTCAATCGAAATTGTATAACACGACACTTCAGATAGTGTTTAATTTCCTTAAAGCAGGTGTCGAATGGAATCCACATATAATATTAAAAAATATTGACACAGTTATGCTATTTTATTAGATAGTATTAAACCTTAGTTAAATATTTAAATAACATTGAAATACACCACACATCGTAACACCTAGTGTGGTATACAAGCATACAACAAATTTTATACAACATTAGATTAACCTTTTGGGAGTTTAAATAGAACATAAAAAATAATACTCAAAAGGTCATGATTATACATACTCATAATATATACGTATTATACATAGTAAATGTTACTATAAAATTCAGTAAATACCCATCTGTACATGTTTTATGGGTGATTATATAACAGAACATAATATTCATATACTAGTCGCCCTACATTCTTTTTATTTTGCCAAGGGCAGGTAATAATGCATTTGTTCATTTACTATATTAAATAGAGGGTCCAGTTTTAAGAGCTTCCCATCGTTCATTTTAGGTAAATTAAGTTGTGCTTGAAATTTTTGTTCTTTTGAAAGACCTATTGATATCATTATGTGTGAAGTCTATCCTCATTGTGGTCGCTGTAGTCTAGTAGGTAGTGTGTTTGTTGACGTGACCACTCGGTTCAAATCCCAGACCAGATGTCTCAACGAAACGAAATATGTATTTTGAAATCTTTAGATTTGTGGTAAAAACTCTAAGAGTAAATAAAAAATTGCCATGAAAAGTTTGTTGAGGTCGCCGTGGTCTAATAGGTAGTGTGCTGGCTTATTAAACGTAAAGCCAGGATTCGAGTCCCAGGCCAGACTCGTTCGTTGTCGACTCGACTTTAAACTGTCGTTCGGAGTCGACTTTAAACTGTAGGTCCCGCCATTTATTTATAAAATTAACACACACAACATAAGTAGTGTGAGAAACTAAGTCAATAATCCTGACTGAAATGTTGTAATGACCAATTATGTACGTATGCATGCATGAAAATTTTCTCAAAAAAAATCCGTCATTTAGATCCCACCACTCATCTGCAAAATGGACACACACTACAGGAAGCATCTAAGGCGTAATTCTAACAGAAGGCATATAATAATCAATTATGTATGTATGCATATATTATATATAACATCATGCAAAAGTCCACCATAGGACAAGCAAGCGCTATGTTGAAAAGAAAAAGTCTGACGGGATAAAATCACACCATTTTGGTAACTTGGGGGATGATCATGCCCTTCGTATAAAATATCTAATAAGGCATGAACTCTGTGGCACTAGACTTAGTTAGTGTCCAGCTCATTTAATTTAGCCCCAACAAAATTGGTGATCATAGATCTATTGTGATGGCCTGGCCAATATCATTCTCAAAGAAATATGGGCCGATGAAGCCCTCCAGTCTCAAAATCTAAACCGAATACATGCCTTAAAGAAGTTTCTTTAATACCGGTAATGCTTACTTACTTACTTAATTGGCCACAACAACCCGATTACCGGATTTCGGCCTGCCGTTACACATCCTTCCTGGCGTCTCTGCTTGCGCGCCTACGCCAGTTGGTCACACCATTCGATTGCATGCCTTACTCGATTTTGTTCTTCCAAAGGACACAAGGTCGTCCTCTTTGCCAACTTCCGCAGATCTCTGCATCAAATACCCGTCTCGCCGGAGCATCCTTCTTCATTCGAAAGACATGACCGAGCCAGCGCAGCCGCTGGATATTAATACGCTGTACAACGTCCATGTCGTTGAGGAGCTCATACAGATCACTGTTGAATCGGATGCGAAAATTATCGCCCACTCGCCCTGGACCGAAGATCTTACGTAGGACTTTTCTCTCGACTACTCTTAAGGCAGCTGCATCAGTTCTTAATAGGGTCCATGCTTCAGTGCCATAAAGAAGCACGAGTAGGATGAGCGCCTTATAGAGTATTAGGTTTGTCTTACGAGTGAGGTCTCTGCTACTCAATTAGCTATTGAGACCATAGTAGCACCTGTTGGCAAGAGTAATCCTGCACTTGATCTCCAGACTGATATCATTTTCGGTGGTAACGGCGGTACGGTATGTAAAGTATTATATTTTTAAGTTATTTTCGAGAACCTGTAATGATTTTTCTGTATTTTATACCCTTTTAATCCCTTAAAAGCTAGAAAAACTCCAACTCGCAAATAACATTGTAGTTGATAATAAATTATTATACGCCGTTGCAGACAATTTTAAAAATTCGATTATAGCTTCTAAACTACCATCGAAAGACCAAAGGCAAGTGACTTTAATTTTTTTTTTCATACGACCCACACTGAGGAATTGTTTTTAGAGCAAGGAAAATATATTATAGGAATGAGGAAAGAGAGAGTAGTGTTTATGGAGACTAGGTTTGAATATTTTTATGCCATAAATAACAGGAAAGATCTCTTCAGGAAGGAAGTTCCAGTCCGTCTAACAGACGAACGATGTCTGCAATGCAGTATGCGATAAATTGGCCAATCGACCACATACGGATGTGCTGGCCGAGAAAGACGAGTGTTACGTATTTATTTCGCTCGAGCAATATCCATTGTAGTAGCGATTGAACTGTGGCACAAGGCACATTGCAACCATGCTCCAATGAATCAATTGAGTTGCAACACTATCGTGATTAACGAGCTACTATGGTCTCACCGGGACACAGTCGAGAACCCTTAAAATATATGAGAGTTTCCGGTCGGTAATAACTGGTGTAATTTGTAAGTAGATCAGATGAAGTAGAGCAAACGAACTATCTCTGTAATGCAGTATACGATACACTGGCCAATCGACCACATACAGATGTGCTGACCGAGAAAGATGAGTTTTACGTACTTATTCGGTCGGTTATAAATAGTGTAATTTGTAAGTAGATCAAATGAAGTGAAGCATTTATTGCAATGACTCAAACGAACATCACACTAAATTTTCATGTCCATAAAGCCAAGATCGTCTAACTCTCTTATATTTACACCTCATATAGGTATAGATTATGCAATATTATTGCTGCTTAACATTGATTTTATATGTTTTTGTTTCTAAAACCTTTCAGTTTATTTTTTCTGACGAATTTTTTTTATGATTTCAATGAACGTTTTCGACGATTTTGACGATTTTTTTCTCAAATATTTGAAGATTTGATGCTTCATTTATCTGGCAGCTACATATCTATGTGGCTTAAAATCGTTCCAAATTCAACAATTTCGTTTCTTCAGGTTGCCAATCGTCCAGAAATTGGTCTCAGCATTGAAGGTAATGTTTCAATGGAAATTTTGCTCAGTTGTCAGGTGCTTCAGAGCCTATTTGGTTAACGCCCAGCGTTGTTTTTGATTTCCATTATAAGTAGCTTGAATTAGTTTCTTCGAGATGATTTTTATTAACTATTTAAATTTGAAAAATCTCTATTGGAAGACCCTGTGTTATTGTATTTTAAATCCTTGTGTAAAAAATTCAATATAATAATTCCTTCCTTTCTTTTATTTTTTTATTTCTTTTATTCCTTTTTTTTTTCATTTTCTGAATGTACAATATTTAATACATTTTCTATGGAATTGTTAATGGAGTTGGAAAAAGTAACCTTTAACAAACAGCAGGGACTTATTTGTATTGCTGGAAAAACTATTTTTCTCAGTTCATTTTACAAATCCATACCTTTTTCTGTTTGAAAAAAAAAAAAAAAATGGGAAGAGTTTTTTGTATTTAAGTATGTCACAACACAACACTTATTTTAGGCTAAACGGGAAGTAAACTAACTTGGCTTTATTCCAACAAAAAAAAAAATTAAAATAAAAATAAAATAAAGTTATAAGAGGCATAAAACTTGCAGTCTATGTAGCATTTGTAATCACGTTACATTATATTTAACTATTGTCGGAAAGTTGACAAAAAATTTTGCTTTCCAAAAATAAAAGGGGGAAAAAAACCGACAAAAACAAAATAAAATGTTTTATTCATTGAAAGTCTACAAAAATATTATCTCATAAAAGTTTGGTGAACATTTTATTTCTAATATATGAAGGCGAGAAAAAAAGTTTAAATACATACGTTTCAAGCCCTACCTCCTACCTTTGCATAGTGAAGTCTACATTCTACATGAAGGAATTGAATTCATGTGCATATTTATCTGGAGGGCTGTTTTGAGGGGTAAATTATTCATAAAGGCATAAAGAATTGATTTTATTTTTATAATATTTTATTGATAAATTTAAATCGAAGATGGACAGTAATCAGGGCATAACAAATTCAGAAAAATACTAGAATTTGTATTAAAAAAAATATTCTAAAAAATTCATTTACAAGTCTTGCAACAAATAAAACCTCAACTAATTATTTGTTTTTTAAATGCTTTAGTCTGGATTCCAATCTAGCTTGGCTTATCACCTTTTTTGTATGTGTTAATGCTACTAATTAACTACACTTTAACGTAGGCTTTGAACTACTTATTTTAGAAACCTTCCCTAGCAATTTTACTTTTTATGTAGGTTAGGATAGGTTAGAGGACGTGTATTTGTCAATTCTAACAAGTACAGTACCTGGAGGTCCAATTAACCCATTGTACAACGTCTTAGCTTCTTACATTACTTATGTTGTGTGCATTAATTTTATACATGAGTAGCGGGACCTAGAGTTTAAAGTCGACTCCGATCGACAGATTATTTGAGAAACTTTTCATGGTAATTTCTGCTCTGAGGAAGTCACCGAAAAAGTATTTTCATATTTTCGTTTTGATGTCTGACCTGAGATAGAATTGTGAGATTTTTGATTTTTTTACATAAAAAGTAGAAGTCGCCGTGGTCTAGTGGGTAGTGTGTTGGCTTATTAGACAAAAGGCTCTGGTTTGAATCCCAGGTCAGACATCAAAACTAAAAAATATTTCTTCGGCGACTTCCTCTCAGCAGATTTCTGGCAAAGACTCTGAGAGTAAAAATTGCCATGAAAAGCTTCTCAAAAATCCGACGTTCGAAGTCGACTTTAAACTGTAGGTCCCGCCACTCATGTATAAAATTAACGCACACAGCATAAGTGGTGTGAGAAGCTAGGTCGTAATCCTGACTGAAGGGTTGTAATGGCCAATTATGTATGTATGTTTGACCTGAGATTCGCACTCGGGGCTTTCGTTTAATAAGCCAACACACTATCTACTAGACCACGGCAACTTCTACTTTTTATGTAAAAAAATCAAAAATCTCACAATTCTATCGTTCGCAGTCGAGTTTAAACTATTCATGTATAAAATTAACCCATACAACATAAATGTAGTGGGAAACTGCGTCGTTGTAATGACCAATTACACGGTGCGACAGTGAAAATACACCCAAGTAACTACATAGTCCACATTGTCCATTTAGTTGTGTAGAACTCAAAAATACTTTGTTTTAATATTTCTCGTACCCTGCAAACTTCTTTTATTTGATAAAAAAAAAAACAGTTTTTTTTCGACTTTACGCACAAAATTATGGATAACTCAAAAATTTCTGACCCGATTTCCAAAACTTAAATCTTGCTGGAAAGGGGAGACATAGGTCTTTAAAACTGTGTAAATATATCTATTGCTTGACTTAATATGCTAAGAGATTTGATGACGTGAACTTGGAAAATGCAAATTTTTTTCATATTTTTTAAGTTCGTCCGGTCATTGTAGCAAACTTTAATACAAAAAAATATAGGATGAGTGATAACATTCTTGAAGTCTGTTCTCTTGTGAAGAGATTGAGTTAACATTTGATTATAGTTATTATTTAAATAGTCTAATAGTTTTAGAAGTCGCCGTGGTCTAATGGGTAGTGTGTTGGCTTATTAGACGAAAGGCCCGGGTTCGAATCCCAGGTCAGACATTAAAACGAAAAATATTTCTTCGGCGACTTCCTCTCAGCAGATTTCTGGCAAAGACTCTGAGAGTAAAAATTGCCATGAAAAGCTTCTCAAAAATCTGTCGTACGGAGTCGACTTTAAACTGTAGGTCCCGCCACTCATGTATAAAATTAACGCACACAACATAAGTGGTTGTGAGAAGCTAGGTCGTAATCCTGACTGAAGGGTTGTAATGACCAATTATGTATGTATGTATGAATAGTATTTAAATAATAATAGTTATAATAGCACACAAATGCTTGATGGCCGTTTTATTAACAGTAATCGTGATTTCAATAGGTGCCCAAGCAGAATCTGTGTGATGCTGTTACAAAAAAAAAAATAAAAATGTTGTGCTGTCAAATTGGAGACAATTGAACATGCGAAGGGTAACGTTCTTGATACTATTGCCGAGAGATAACGCCATACACTCATGAATATTTGATACGACCTAATCTAAAATCTATATACATATATAAAAATTAATGTGTGTTTATTTTGGGTATGTTTGTGGGTATGTTTGTGGCTCTGTTTGAAGTCTATAAACGGCTAAAATACTGAACTGATTGTCTTGAAATTTTAGCTGTATATTGCTGTATGTCTTTAAGGAACTGTAGGCCATATTTTATTTAAAAATTTCAAGTAGGCGTGGTACCACGCCCACATAACCAATAAGTATTTAATATCGCATATCTCATACACTGCAACAGCTAAAGTCTTCCAATTTTGTATGGATGACTTTGACGTATATATGAATAAAATGGGCGGATTAGCTATAGTGAGCGTGTCACCTCCCAAAGTCTATATATGCATATAAAAATGAATGTTTGTTTGTATGTACTTTATATAATCGTATACTATGCACTTGATTATGTTGTAATGTTTAGAAAAGTTGCTGTGCATAAGCCGAGATAGGTTTCTAAGTCGATATGACCAATATCCGAAAGTTGGCGGCACTGAAAATTTCTTAAAAGAATTAAATCTTAAACTGTGCATTTACGTATAAGCCGACGAAGATTTCTAAGTTGATATGATCAATTTTCAATAGCTGGTGCCACTGAAAATTATATGAAATGAATTAAATCTTAAACTGTGCATTCTTTAACAAAGTTATTACGCATGAGTCGACGGAGATTGGTGCGATTAATTTCCGATGGATAACGTCACTGAAAATTATTCAAAATGAATGACAACCTACACTCCAAGCACGGAAGAATGGAGCTTTACGAGTATCAGATTCAGACGAGCACTGTGACTGGAAAATCTTCGAGACCCGTTCGTATGAGTCACTTGAACAACGGGAAGTGAGATAAGAAAGTGATCGAATACATACTACTCAGGCCCGTTCATCTGAATCCTCAGGACAACGGGAAACAAAATCAATAAAATGATTTAAAATTAATTGGACATTTGTGTAATACCTTGTCTTCAAATTAATTTTAGTTGGGGATGCAACAACACGTGCAGCCAATTAAATTTAAAAATCAAAATTCTAACCTATATTCTATTGGGTAAAACAGCACGGCATGTTTCTTCATCGGCACTATCTGCAACATCTTCATAAATTCATATAATTTCAAACCGTTTTTGTTTTTGTGTTTTTTTTTTGCATTTTTTTAATTTAAACTTTTAAATGGATTACCCTTTACAAATAAACATTTTTAAAACCCAAACCAATAACAATGCGCTCCTTTAGCTTACATCTGCCATTATGAATTCTTTGATTTTAAATGCTTTGATTTGTAGAAATTAAGTGTATTTCCTTAAACTTAATTTAAAAAATTATTCCACAGCTAATCCAAATTATAGTCTGAAGTATATACCAATACTATTATTATTGGACTTATTTATTTCTGTTCAAATAATTCCAAAATATTCCCAAAAAAAAAATAACAAAATAGAGTACAAATAAAGATACACACTTCCATGTGCCAATTTTTTCAAACTGTAAATTGACTTCACAGCCATTCAAATGTATTTATAGGGCCGAGTATATTTATCCATTCCTGAAATGTGCACTCAAGCACAATATTATGCAAGTTTTCTCATACAGAGTTGATGGTGTTATCAACCATTGGAAAAAACCAAACCATTTCAAATGGGAAACGAATATTTTTTTTTCACTTATTTCGATAACTATCATATACACATGCATGCATTTCAGGATATTATGTGGAACTATATGGGATAACGTGGTTTTGGTATAAACATAAAATAGTTGAAGAGTTTTAAATCCTGTATATATGTGTGTGTGTGTATATACATATATATTGCATATAATAATAAAAAATCAAAGAACTGCAATATAAATATGTATGTGGGAATATAATTTAAATATTTTCCCTTTTTTCTTTTCAAACTTAAATCTTTATGCAATTGTTTGTCTTCTGTTTTTATATTTGCATGAACTTAAATGCATTTTAATGCACAAACAACAGGGGGAACAACAAAATTCAGGAGTGTCAAAATGGTCGACTCTATTATATTTTACAATCCAACAAGACTTTGTAACAAATATGGATGCAATAATTTGAAAACTGCATACTCTCTTAAAAAGAGAGACGATTGTGTGATAAAAACGGATCTTAGTGCATCAGCGTTAGTTACAGAATCAGCGTCGTCACCGTGATACTGGGAGTGTTGCATTGTGTCTAAAAAGTGAACAAAAAAACAGACTGTAACAACAAAAGAAATTATCCGAATCCACCCCGCAGTGGTAGAAAAATTGTTCGTGAGCTGAACGAGAACGGATGCAACACATATTGAAAAATGAGTTTGGAGTTCCAAAAAGTGCAAGAGCTCACTGATGGACAAAAAAAAGGTAGACTGGAAAGAGCCAAGCAGTTACTTCGCTTGCACGAAAGTGACCAGTTACCGACTTTGGTTTTCTCCGATGATAAGCCATTCCAAATTGAGCAGTTTGTGAACAAACAAAATGATTGGGTTTACTTGCCAAAAAGGTCAGCTGAAAACTTATACCTGCGATTAGCCACCAGAACTCAAGTGCCACCGATGGTAATAATGTGAGGCGCCGTAAGGGCCGATGATTGCTCCCCGCTCGTATTAAGCGACCGTGGGGTCAAAATAAATGCCGACTATTATCGGGAAAATGTCTTAAAGACAGTATTGAAGCCGTGGAGCAGATAAACATTTCGGCCGCAGACCATGAACATTCCAACAAGACTCAGCATCACCGCCCCCAGCACGGTCAACCAAGAATGACTTAAAAAGGAGGTTCCTCGCTTCATTTCTACTGCACAATGGCCACCAAAATCTCCGGATCTCAATACGTTGAACTTTTGCGCCTGAGGCATTTTTGAGAGCAAGGTTCTCACTAAAAAAGACCAAAGTTGAGATAATCTCAAGACGGCGCTTCGCCGAGAATGGGCCAAAATACCGCAGAGCCGCATTCCTGCAGCCTGTGATGGCCGATTGTCGGCCGGTTGAAGGCCATAATTCGTACAAAAGGTGGCCAATTCGAACAAATCTAAACTGATTCTAAAATTTGATGATATTTCCAACATTTTTTTGCTTTTGTACAATAAAATTAAAAAAAAAAAATTAGAAAAATATTGCGCTTTACCTTGTTGCATTATATATCAGCCACCTTGTGTATTATGAGAGCAAGAAGCTCAAAAATAATAATAATGTGAATAACAGCCTACTATTGGAAGCAATGCAGTACCCCAAAAATCTGTCACGTTACACTATTGCTCTGTATTAAATAGTTTTCAACTAATATCATCAAAACTGACGTGAGTCGAATGCAAATATAGAATTTAGACGAAAAAAAAGGTATATTTAGGGTTGATCCCGAAGCCATTGTAAAGATTGGCTGAATATTACAAGACAAGTTAAAAATGATTTCGAAAATATCTTGTTTATAGACTACAGATTATCTCACTCAATAAAAAAAATGTTTATGCAGTCAAACCGGATTATAATGAACTTCGTGGTATCAGAAAAAATAGTTCGTTATAGGCAAAGTTCATAATAAACGGGGTGAAATCATAGAAGAAAATATAAAACACAAAGAATTTTTTTCATTTATTAAAAGCAAAAAGTTTTTTTTTTTTTTATTAAAAACCAAAAATATTTGTTAATTCTTCCTATCTATCAGCTGATTAAAGATGCTGAGTTATAATTTAATGCTGCCATAATAAATAAAAGTAATGACTATTGCCATACTTCAAAGCAAACCCTCAGAGTTCGCTATAAAAAGGCAAAATATATGGAATTTAATTAAAGGGACCATTTAAAGTAGTTCCTTTTAATCGAGAATTCGTTATAAACGAGTTCGTAATAAACGAAGTTTTTTGTATGAAAATTGTTATTAAAAAGTTCTCAAGTTCTGAACGTAATAACCAAGAATTCGTTATAAACGAGTTTGACTGCATATGTATGCTAAAAACATTTTTGGCCACATCCTGTACCAACACACTAGTAAAGCGGTAACCTCCGTACTGGTGTTTATACTTATTAGCATAAATTTTCAGTATTTTATTTTGAATATTTCCGGAAGAAAAACCATTTTATGGCTTTCAACTCTACACTGTAACCCATTTTTTGCATTATTTTTATATTCATCCATTCCTTTGCCTGTTCTGTCCTCTGTGTAACACTACACTTTCAACATATATTGAATCATTTTCAAAAATCTCATTTAAAGTATGAAAAATATTCGTCGAAAGCATATTGTTTAAATTGCAGCAACGTATAGGTAAATTGCCTTTAAATCATGTGCAAATAGTAAGACATTGAACGTATAATGGCGAATAATAAAAACATATTTTTTTTATTTATTTTTATTTTCAGAATAATAATTTCATTATAATAGTTCTGTTGGTATATTTCTTTTTATTATAAATATATTTACCACGTCTATAGTTTATAAAGCTGTGGTGTTGTCATAATAGGAGACTTTCGAACAGAAGCTTAAATTTAAACGTGATGTTTAAAATTGTATTTGAAGACAAAACTTATTAAACATAGAAAAACAGAGTTTGCATTGAATACAGTAAAAGGTATTGACATATAAGATTACTGACTTGTAAACTTTTTATAAACTTTTTGCATGACATGTGGTTTCAATAAGACGGTGCTACATGTCACACAGCACTCGTAAGAATGGACCTATTGAGAGGCAAGTTTGGTGAATATTTTATTTCACGTTCGGGATCGATCAATCGTTCGCCTAGATCATGCGATTTAACGCCTTTAGACTATTTATTGTGGGCTATGCTAAAGTCCATGTCTTTACAGACAAGCCCGCTTCAATTGACGCCTGGGAAGGCAACATTGAAGCATTTATTCGTGAGATTCCGGACTAAGCGGATGGATCATTTGAGACGCAGTTGCGGTCAATATTTGTATAAAATAATCTTCAAACATTAAATTATATGGATCGTACTATCGATTTCATGTATTTTTCTGAATTTTATGTGTTTTTGTTTACAACTCTAGCAAACGTACTGGTCAGATATTTCCTATAGAAGCATGCATCCTAAAACGATTACTACCTTGTAATTGGTATAAGGTCCCCAGGATAAACTTTAGTGAGGTTCAACGCAAATTTTATAAAATTTTTTTTAATTTTGTTTTAAAAGACAAAAGAGTAAACGCAACCTCTGTTGTATATATACCGCTTTAAAGTTCCATCTCTTCCCTTTCCAACAAGATTTAAATTTTTGAAAATCGTGCGTAAAATCAAAAAAAAAAAACATTTTTTGGTCAAATAAAAAAAGTTTGATGGGTTCGAAAACAATAAGAAGAGTACAACATGGACTACGTAGTTACTCGGGTGTATTTTCAGTGTTGCACCGTGTTGTTATCAGTGCCGTCTGTTATACTCCAAAAAGAGCATTATTTTCTATAATTAACTGGGTCCCCTTTGATGTCCTATTAAGCCAAAGAGGTGAGTTGGTGGCAGTAAAACTCAATGCAGTTAAATATTTGCTCAATCTGGCGCAATCTGCACATTCCACTATTCTGGGAAGACATGGACTTACTAGGATCAATTATATGTTTCCTTATAGTTTTCTGAATAAAACATTCGATTCTTAAAACCCCAGTTATTGCTGCAGCAAATGGAGTGATTTTTTTGCCGAAGAAAATATGAAACGTGGTTCTTGATAAATAAGACAATGCCAAACCGAGTAATTATATGCTTATCTTACAAGCAAAAATTTTTCCATGAATTGCATTTTAATGTAGGGTATCCCATTGCTGCGTTTAAGCAACTGTAGTTCTATCCATTTTATTCATAATTTTACAGTTTCATTTCAAAATCATTTCGAATGCAAAACTGAATTCATGTGTAATAATTTAGTTGTTTTTCCTTCATAAAAATATTATCAATGCACTGAATTATTATTTTTTGGCTTCAAATCGTTATTCATATTCAAATTATTTACACAAATATTCAGTCACTTGTGCAAAGGTCAAACTCATTTACCGATACGGTACTAGAAGCCATAAACAAGACAAGCATGAATAGGAAATTCAAATGAAAAAAAGGATCAAAAATAAAAACAATTTAAGATTAAAAATTCATTAAAAACTAAAAGCAGTTGTTTATATTCCCATGTACTTTTATAGTTTCAATCTGTGATAAATCACAATGAGAAGGAAATCCAATATTTTCATTACTGACTAAACCTTATCATTCGTATGGCGATATTGTTTGTATTTTGAACAAAAAAAAAAAAACTTTCCTTAACTTTCTTTTAGTATTTTTTCAAGTATCTATTGATTTTATTTTCTTTTATTCGTTTTCTGTCTATTAATTTCGTTCTTTTTTTTCTCAAATTCTTCACGTTCAATAAAATTCTATAAAAATTTGTTTACAATACGGCTTTGACTGTTCAATGCCATTTTCTTTTCATCTTTTTTGTTTTTTTTTTTCGTCTTCCCAGGCATTTATTTTTCCACAAAATATATTGTCATGTCAGAATTTGAAAAACGTTAAATATGGCACGAATTTAATTTTTCCATTACTACTGCCATTTCCATCTGCCATTTTATGTATTTCGACTATGGTTTTTTCCATTTTTGGCAATCGATTTAAGTTGGTGACTTTATGTCTTCGCACGTACAGACTTAAAATTGTTTGTCGTCGAATTACAAGTGTTTCTCTCATGTAATTATCGAAAGAGTAGTTGCAAGAAAGAAAACACACAACTGAGGAAGTTAAATGTCAATACAGCTGGTCTGCATGATACTCAATATGGCCGTTAATATTTTTAATTTCTGAAAAAAATCGTTTACGCTTGGTTACTATAAGAGAGAGTTTTTTTATGACGGAAAAAATTCTAACAAATGGTTTACATATCGCTCCTTTATTGCAACATAGTCATGTCTCAAAATAGCTTGAATTTGGCAAAAAGCGATTTAAGTTTTCAAGACATAAGTCCTATGATCTAATTGCCGCAAACATATTTTGCTATAACTTCGGTTCAGCTTGGGTTATGACACTGATTTCTTTTCAACATGTACAGAAGGGCTAAAATTGTAGTTTTGCTTAAGTAACTACAAATTTTTAATTTTTTGAGATATGACTATGTTGCAATAAAGGAGCGATATGTATTTGCTTTACATTGTAGCATCGGCCTCGGAAGAGTTTTAAACACAGTGGCAGTGTTTAGATTTTAGGCGCTTAGGGTGAATTCGTTTTCATTACCAATCCCTCCCTTTTACCATTAATCTAATGGTCGTAATATGCATTTTTTTTATCACAAATTGAATATTTTTACGCAGTACTTGTGCGTTTTGTAAATGTGAGCCTCATCCTTCTTTCTGCTAAAGTTCTTTTAGTTTGGAGCACGTTATCGAACAAAAATTGTTGTAAATCCTGCCATGGTGATGTAAACTATCCACTAAGGTTTTGCAATCTGATCACGTTTGAACTTTTCTTGTGCGGTTTTCTTAAGTCGCAGGCGTATGCTAATAAGTCATAGACCACGGCACCCCCTAAGAGGTCATTTATTAAGCATTTTGTAGAAGACATGATAGCTATTTGAACAAAGTCATATTCTTCCTCTCTGAAGTTGCCGTGGTCTAGTAGGTAGTGAGTTGGCTTATTAGACGAAAGGTCAGACATCAAAACCAAAAATATTTCTTCGGCGACTTCCTCTCAGCAGATTTCTGGCAAAGACTCTGAAAGTAAACAATTTGCCATGAAAAGTTTCTCAAAAAATCTGTCGTTCGGGGTCGACTTTAAACTGTAGGTCCCGCCACACATGTATAAAATTAACGCACACAACATAAGTGGTGTGAGAAACTAGGTCGTAATCCTGACTGAAGGGTTGTAATGGCCAATTATGTATGTATGCATATTCTTCCTCTCTTAATTTCATCATCTGAACAATGAATAAAAACTTTTTTATGCTATCTTAAACTTATACTTTGTTTTGTTTAAATTTGAAAATAAGAAGAAATTATTGAAAGATTTGACAGGATTTATACACCAAGAGTGATAAAATATTGTAAATTTACTCTCAAATTCAATTAACTCCGGTCTCTGCAAGGAGCGGGGTGTTGTCACAGTCTACAAGGTAATGTGACGGTTTATTAGTCGTGAGCCCGTGGTTCAAACCCCAGCTCAAACGGTTCAAAGAAAATGAACAATGAAAGAATATTCCTTTCAGTGACTCCTTCTCAGCAGTCTTTTTAGCAAAAACTGTATGGATATAAAAATTTGCCAAGAAAAGTGTTGTATAGACCAATTAAGTAAGAAACTCTATTTCAGCCGCCTTGATGTACAATAGAGTGAAGCATTATAGTTCATTTTAACCCATTGACGCCGAATGGGTAGAAAAATATCCAAAAAAGGAAGTTTTTTTTTACAAAATTCTATCTTGACCCAATTAAACGAGAGCCCAAAATCTTCTTTAAGAACGAATAAAGAAGACTAAGAACGGTTTAAAAAAATTTTGTAAGGCATGATATTCAGATATTTTGGATGGCAGAAGAAAGGTCAAAAATTTTGTAGAAGGAACTTCTGTGGAATATGTATGGATGATATTTTCAGAAAAACCTTTAAATGCCGTGTAATATAATATATCTTCTAAACGACAAAAATACTTTCACTTGAATTGGTCTACTTACCTAAGCTACAGGTGCGAGTAAATAGCATGGGAATAAAAAATATTCACTTAGGCATTGGTATGAAATATTTTTCATAAAACTTTTTAAAATTAATTTCAAATAGAAATTTCAAATCATTTATTTTTCTCTATTTTTTTAAAATTTTTGGCATGAAATTGTAGAAAAGAATCCCTTGGATGGACATTCAAACTGTATTTTGCTCAGCCGTATTTTATTTTCCCACCACATGGCGAACAGCGACCGCGTTTTTTAATTTTAGCAATCATGTGGACAAATTTGTGGGTGTGTTTCGCCATTTGCTGCGCAGTTGCGACAAATTTTCCATCACGACGTAGATTTTCACGATTTTTACCACCGCTTCAACAACTTTAACGTGAAAATCGAGTTGGCTTATGGGTGGCAAACCTTCACATTAACTGCACAAGCAGAGTAGTTTCCATGGGTTTATCATAGTTGCGTCAATAGCGTTAGTGAGTAATGGCCAATACCACTTTTTTCTGTGGACTCGCATACGATATTTGTTAATGTAACTTATATTGACTTGGATCTAAAATATTCTCTAATAGTCGTAGTACCAAGTTTTCTACAAGGCCGTAGTCAGTCTTATTTTTAGCAGAAGCGCCAGCAAATGGGATAAAGGAATAACAGTATCCTGTCATAGAAGCCAATACCCAGTATTTATAGCCAAATGGCGACAATAATATGCGATCATCTGTTCATCCACAGAAAGACTATGGGAAAATATGCCAAATTGCATGAGTTTTTTATTCAATGGAGTAATTGTGGCATTTTTATATGTTTTCAATAAAACTCTAAAAACTAGCTTAAGTATGTTGTTTAGACTTCATATAATATAGAGAAGAAATGTTTATTTTAGAACACACTTGTGCCGAAGTGGGTAGAAAAATACCCATGCCCTACAGAGGCCTCCATGACACATAGAAAAAAAATAAAAATATTCATATCAATAGAAATACTCCAAATACTATTTGTGCCAAATTTTACCGAAATCGGACCACGGATTCTGGAGTCATGCGTTAATGGGTTAATTTTACAATTTAAAATAAAGGAGAATTCATAATCAATTCCAAAAATTATTGCATCTGGTTCTGAGAGAAAAGATCTTTGTTAATTATCTTGTGTTGTTCCATGTTCTTGAAAAACTAAAAAAGGAAGACCAGCCATCGTTCTGGCGGTAATTCCATGTTTCTATCTATACAATAGAAAATATAATGTGATCGAGAGTATCTAAGAACTTTAATTGATTCCTAAGCATACTGGTGTTCTAGGCAGTTTCTAAGTATAGCTTTATTTGCCTATTAAAACATCCGTAAACGCAAAAATTTTCATTACTTAATGCCTTTGATTAAGACTCAAATGTCTTCAAGAAAACTGACTAAAAGCTTTAAAATGATTTTGCAATTTTTTTTTCCATCAAACATATCGCATTAAAATCACCATAAATTTTTGGGAAATGTATGTTAGTGGTTATGGGCTTTAATGCGTCCCATCTGTTAATTAGTCTGATGCTTTTAGCAATTTGACATCCATCAAAAGAGGCACCCACACAGAAAATCCAAAATGGTTAAATTGTCTTTCAAAACATTTATCTTATGGATGTCGTTGTTGATGATGTTGACGACTTCGAGTGTGACGATGTACAACATGTTAGTTAATGTGGGCACACAACCTAATGTGTTTGCAATGATGAAATGATTTTCATTCCCGTATCTCTTAATCTCAAACATTTTTATTTCAAAATTTCAATGCATAACTCTACTCTGATGAATATGGATCTGCTTTAAGTGTATTAAAGTCAACTGTTGAGTTTTACTTAATATCTACTGCCAGGCCATTTGTACTAAACGAAGTATAAAAACCAAATGAAAATGTGAATACATCTTGTCATATCTTCTAAGGGGATAAGAGTAATGCGCTATTAAAAAGAATGCAAATGCTTATGGAAAAAAAAATACAGGGTAGCTGACATGTAATGCAACAAAGTAAAGCGGTATATTTTTTTATTTGTTTTTTAATTTTATTGTTCAAAAGCAAACAATTTTTAAAATAACGTCAAATTTTAGAACCAGTTTAGATTTGTTCGAATTGGCCATCTTTGGTACGAATTATGGCCTCCAAACGGACGATAAAGCCATCACAAGCTGCGCAGAAGTGACTCTGCGTTATTTTGGCCCATTCCCGACGAAGCTCCGTCTCTAGACGATCAACACTTTGGTATTTTTTAGTGAAAACCTTACTCTCCAAAATGCCCCAGACGCAAAAGTCCAACGGATTGAGATCCGGAGATTTTGGTGACCATTGTGCGGTAGAAATGAAGCGAGGAACCTCATTTTTAAGCCATTCTTGGTTGACGCGTACTGAGTGCTATTGGAATGTGCATGGTTTGCGGTCGAAATGTGTGTCTGCTCAGGGATTCAATTCTGACTTAAGGACATTTTTTTTTGATAATATTCGGAATATATTTTGACCACACGGTCGATGGATACGAACAGGGGCCGACTATCGGCCTTTACGGCGGCCTACAACATTACCATCGGCGGCGTTTGAGTTCTGGTGGTAAATTTTCAGCGGATCTCTTTGACAAGTAAACCCGATCATTTTGTTTGTACACAAACTGCTTAATTTGGAATGATTTTATGTCGCATAAAACCAAATTCGGAAACGGGCCACTTTCGTGCAAACGAAGTAACTCCATAGTTCTTTCCAGTTTAACTTTTTTTTGACCATCGGTGAGCTCTTATACTTTTTAGAAATTCAATAGCTTTAGTTCAAGCTCATTTTTCAATATGGGTTGTTGAAGTCGCCGTGGTCTAGTAGGTAGTGTGCTGGCTTATTAGATATAAAGCCAGGGTTTGTGTCCCAGGCCAGACATCAAAATAAAATACAAAAAGTATTTCTTCGGCGATTTCCTCTCAGCAGATGTCTGGCAAAAACTGTGACAGTAAATAAAATTGCCATGAAAAGTTTCCTCAAAAAATCTGTCGTTCGAAGTCGACTTTAAACTGTAGGTCTCGCCACTTATGTATAAAATTAACACGTGCAATATAAGTAGTGTAGAAAACTAGGTCAATAATCCTGACTGAAGGGTTTTAATGACCAATCATACATGTCGTGTATATGTTGCATCCGTTCTTGCGATATGTTCAGCTCCCGAGCAATTTTTCTAATGTTGTTACCGTTTTTTTTCGTCCACTTTTTGGACGCGATGAAAGTGCTTTTGCAAGCTTGTAAAAAATAAAATGAACTGTCACAGGAAAAAACCTGTCAGTTGTCAGACGAGCGGTTTACAAATGATAACAACCTGATGTTGGTTGCAATACACTACAGCCACCCTGTATGTATCGAGTATGAAACAATTTTTTTTTTTTTGTTTCAATTTGTAGGCATGTAGATTAAAATTGATATATTTTTGGGACAGTCTAGGTAAGGGTTTAATGATGGGAAAAACCTACTGAATCTAGAATTAAGACATTTATCATATTTGTGTCATTTAAATATGTATAAACCATATCTTTGAGCTTAGACAGATGACGTACGTCTGGCAGACGTATAGGTTTTTTAATTTCTTCAGTTTCTCTGTCGTTTCTTATGAAAGAAAGTTTTTATTCTCATTGTTCTCAAATGATGTTTTACAGTTGCTTATGGTGAATGTTTTTATTTGCGAAATGTCAGCATATGATTGAAAATATTACAAACTATTCGTCTTAGAGAAGCATGCAATGTTTTAAATTCTGTTGTTCTATATTTGTTCTCAAAATTTTAATTATTTAACGAAATTTTATTCTACAAATTTGTTATAATATTGTAATAATATAAATGCCTAGTTTATTTGCGTAATGCATTAATGTTCTAGAGAATAAATGGAGCATTCTTAGAAACTATTACGCTTTATTACGAATAATCTTTAACATTTCTATCAGACACAAGCCTTAGGCATTTAAAATTAGACATCTGGGTTCTTTAATCTTGGCAGTCGCCGTGGTCTAGTGGGTAGTGTGTTGGCTTATTAGACGAAAGGCCCGGGTTCGTATCCCAGGTCAGACATCAAAACGAAAAATATTTCTTCGGCGACTTCCTCTCAGCAGATTTCTGGCAAAGACTCTGAGAGTGGAGATTGCCATGAAAAGCTTCTCAAAAATCTGTCGTTCGGAGTCGACTTTAAACTGTAGGTCCCACCACTCATGTATAAAATTAACGCACACAACATAAGTGGTGTGAGAAGCTAGGTCGTAATCCTGACTGAAGGGTTGTAATGGCCAATTATGTATGTATGAATGGAATAATATATTATACATACATTAATGCATATATAATTTGTCATTACAACTGTCTTCAGTCAGGATACAGGAATAATTAAGGAATTTATAAAATGAAAGGTCGTAGGTAATGTGTTGGTTTATAAGACATAAAGCCAGGGTTCGAGCCCTAGGCCAGACATAAAAAAATACAAAAAGTATTCCTTTGGCGATTTCTTCTGTGTAGATTTCTGGCAAAAGCTCTGAGAGTAAAAAAAAAAAAAACTTATTGAAAAGTTTTTTAAAAAAATTTGTCGTTCGGAGTCGACTTTAAACTGTAGGTTCCGCCACTTAACACACAACTTATGTTGTGTGAGAAATTAGGTCAATAATCCTGACTGAAGGGTTGCAATGACCAATTATGTATGTATAAAAGAACATCAAAAACTCTGAAGATATTTCTATAAGAATTGAAAAAATCGTACAGTCACAAAATCGATCGTCCGCATTTTGTTAAAGCATTATACATACGTACATAATAATTTGTTTGAATTCTTCAGTAAAGATTACGACCTAGCACTTCACATCACTTATATTGTACAGGGTGGCTGATATGTATTGCAGCCAACTTCAGGTTGTTATCATTTATAAACCGCTCGTCTGACAGCTAACATATTTATTCCAGTGACAGTTCATTTTATTATTTACAAGCTTACAAAATCATTTTGGTCTATTGCGTTCAGAAAAAAAAACTTATTCGTGATGGAATTCAAGAGTGATAGTGTGTTTGCTTTACATTTGGCTGGAAAACCACAGGTGGTTATAGTTAGAGATTCTATTGGGAACCTTCGGTTCCGCACACCAAAACTTCCTAATAGGATTTCTAAAATCTAATTTTAATTCGTCTTTGTATTTCTAGAATATAGTAATATTCCAGAATATACAGATTGGGCCAGAATTTGAGAGTGTTGAGTCTTTCTATAATCTATACGGTCGTCTCCTTTAATAGTAAATCACAGGGGAGCCAGTTAACTGTAGTAAATAATGCCTTGATTAGTGTAGAACAGAGCTAACACATAATCAGAACAGTTGATTCCTTGCATGCTCTGTCTATCAAACAAAAGTAGAATTGGTGGTTTACGATACGCGAATTGAATACAGATTCAACTAGACTCTGCTGTCCGACTAAACAAAGGAATATTAAATGAAGCTATTAATAATAACATACGAACTAACACTTATTATATGAGATCCAAGCATAGAAACAGTTTAAGATTTCACCTACCAGTCAGGGACAAGCTTTCAAAAATAGTAGCCTTATTCAAGTAGGCTTATTATTTTGGTTCAAACTAGTGTTACCAATCGGGAAATTTCGAATCCCGAAATCCCGGGATTTTCGGGATTTTCACAAAATTCGAAATCCCGGGATTTTTAAAAACTTGTCCCAGGATTTTCCGGGATTGCGAATTCATATGTATTTTGACCCTACAAAAGGTCCTGAAAAAAAAAAATTCAATATCATTTGACCTCGATAATAGCATCTCAGATTAGGAAAACTCTCCTTCCATTGATAAAAAAAAATTATTTGATGCCATTGAAGAATGCAAAAGCCGTATAAAACGAATTAATAGGTTAACTGATTTAGACACTCAACTGTCCAAACAAATGGATTTATTTACATCAGGAGGTAGTAGAGCTGAATATTTACAAGCTGCACACAGCTATCTTGGAACTATTTTACCAAAAAATGTTGATTGCGAAAAGTGTTTTTCAATGGCAGGGTATGTTGACAACAAAATTCATTCAAGCCTATCAGGCCACATGTTAGATGCTTTAATCTTTTTGTTGGAATCCAAATAATTTTCATAAAACTAATGCATTTGCATATGTATGAATAATTTTTATTTTTGTCTTGTTGTTTTATCAATTAAACTTTAATGATATATAATTCTGATATACATACATATTTGGTATACAAATGATTTTGTTAACGAAATATTTTTATTATTTTATTTTAGAGAAAATCGAGATTTTTTTCGTGATTTTTCGGGATTTTTGAATCCCTCATTATCCCGAAATATACCGGAATATCGGGAACGGGATTTACAAAATACCGTATTCCGAGATTTTAAAAAATCAATCCCGTTTGGCATCCCTAGTTCAAGCCACTGGTCAGAAATATGAAGAAAATATTTCTTCGTCGACTTTCACTAAAAAACTAAAAAACTTCTGAGAATTCATAAAATTACTATAAAAAGTTTTTCTGTAGGTTCTGCCCCTTATGAATAAATTTAGTACCAAGTGATCCGAGCAGCTAGGTTGTAAGCCTGACTGTAAAATTGTAATAACCAATTGTGTATGCAATTTGATAGAAAGTCCAAAAAAACGAGCTGAAATATTCCTTCCTATTTTTAACCATTTTTGCTTTCAGAAATGATTTCTTATTAATTTTTTTTGCTGCAATAAATTGAAAAAACCATTAACAATACATGTGCTTTCCATTAAAAATATTAATTGTGTTATTAAATTAAAAAAAGGGGTTGAAAAATATTTGAATATTCATAGAAATCTTGGAAAAACTTTTTATTACTCCCAAGCAATCATTTTTATTACTTGGAGTGCTTAAAACTTAGAAACCTTCCTAAGAAATTCTTGGGTTATTAAAACTTTAACAAAATTCATTAACATTTTATAATATTTTTCAAAAATTTATTAAAACACTTGAGTTGACTTGACTTGACGTCGATGTCAAGGGACAAAAAGTTAATTAATAACTCTTAATCGTCATTAAATTGATTACCCAAAGCACATTTACGTAGAAACACTTAAAAATTCATGACATGGGCCATTTAAAGTAATACTTTTGGTATTACAAACAAATATGGGCAGCAGCAGCAATGTGGGCAATAAAAATGGAAGAGCCAGTAGTAGTGTTATGGCCAATAGAACTCTATATGGCATATGAAGTGGTCAATAAAGCAGATAAACATGGTTACAAGGCGTAAGATTGTGTTGTTGATGTTGTATTGAAACCCTTTTTTTTATCAAGGAAGTGTTGATTTTTAATCTTTAGTGACCGTACAACCCTGTACTATGTATTATGGAAACCCAAATCAAATGACAAAATTTATGGACTACCGTACACAAATCAACGCCGCACTCATATTTAATAATGGAAAACCAAAAGCCATAAATTTTTGGTAAAACTCTTTAAAGGATTATTTTTTGTCTACGATGGCTTACAATACCTAAATTCCATTCTATTTTTATATAAAAAGAGGGGAGGGGGGGTGATATAGAAAAGAACTTTTAATGCTACAGTGGCATATACATTTATTTGTTTCATTATGATTATGAATGTTTTACGACAATAAAATCATGAAATCATAAAATGTAAAGAGTTTTGTCGGATTTTACAGATAAGCAAACATTTACGTGCGTGTTACCATAACTTTTCTTGATTTTGGTTATGGTTTCTTACCAAAAAAAAAACCAAAAAACACTGCGAATTCACATGCTTCAGGACTAATAAACAAAGTGTTGTTTATGTTATGTTTGTCTTTGTCTGTCTGTTATTGTTTACTCTCATGCCGACATGTCATCATGCATGACATTCAAAACGATGGACATGAGTGCCATTACGTCTAACAGAAACAAAAGTAACAACAAATGTAAGTCTTGTAATGCTAAAAGGGCGCCAATGTATTTAGACGTACATAAATATACTTTTAACTGTACATACATGTATACAACAGGGGATTACATGACACTGTTTTGCGAGGGTCGTATACAGTCAAGGATTACAGAAGTAATTTATGTGTTTTTTTCCTTTTTTTTTTTTTTTTTTTGAGGTACAAATTTTTACTCTCAGAGTGTTTGCCAGAAATCTGCTGGTCTGGGACTCGAACCCTGGCTGTACGTCTAATAAGCCAGCTCACTACCTACTAGACCATGGCGACCCTAGATGGTCCATACATGTGATGAAATTTTACATAATTCTTCTCGCATTTCGAATGCCATCTCATCAATGACATATGTAATGTTGTTTTGTGGGGTTTGGAAATATGACTGGCTTTTCTTTATATACGGGAGATTTTATGTACAGTAGGGTCAATGATGTCTGTGTTTTACATGGGTACCTGTACAGAGGACTTCGCACTGGGTGAAAATAATGCCTAGACCAACGCCCCTACTTTCATGCTTTAAACACTGGCTGCAACCAGAAAGTAGATACCAATTGGAAGTCATGCTATTTGGGCATGACCTCCCTCCTAAACTCCATTTAAAATTCTTTAAATGCGTTAAGAATGTACCGCCGCACCGTACCCGCGCACTCCCCGCGATTTGGGTCTAAACCACAGCCACCACGTGCTCCCCGAGGTGACCTCACCATTGCTGGATAGGAACACTCCCAGCATCCGTGGTTCCAGATTAAGACCTCTGGTCTGCCAGTTGAACCCCAAACAGTTCCTGACTGGTTGCAGCACCCTTAGTCGCCATTTACAACAAGTATGGTGATCATTGCGGTAGTATTCTCTTCCCGTCACCACGCGGCGAACAGTAGGGTCAATTGTATAAGGATATAAATCCGCTTCCTTTCCTTAAATTTTAATAAAACAAATTGTATACGCCACATTATTTAGTCTAATTGGTCGCTAACAAGTCGATGTCATCTTGTAGATAGTGTATTGGCTTATTGCACATGAGGCCATAGTTTAAGTCCCAAGCCAGATATCTTCAACAAAATGAAATACGAAAAATATTTCTTCATTTCTAGTAAAAACTCTGAGAGTAAAATAAAATTGCCATGAAATGTTTCTCAAAAAAATTTTCACTTTGAATTCTCAGGACCATTGTCCATTCTGCCATTGCTCTGGCCTGAGTTATATTGACTTTGGGAACTGTTGTGGTTTGTGTTGCTTTGGCTTATTTGCAAATTAAGAAAGCCTTACAAGACGAAGAATACCACTGTCAATTCGTAATGCTGTGATGACTAGTTAATATCACCTTAACATGGACCACATATCGTTAATAATCATAGACCAACAAAGCTCGCCATTTGCAGTCTGGCTGACCAATGTCGTACTCATAGAAATTGTTCCATGTCGAACAAAGACATTTTTAGGAATTGGATCCTTTTGGTCAAATGCTAACTGTTATTGAGAACATTCAATTAACAGACGTTATCGTGTGTTATATACAGACGTTCATGGTTGTTTGATAAAATGGCAGACTGATGAAATGACGAGGTCGGCGTGATCTAGTAAGTAGTCTGCTGGCTTATTGTTAGACGTAAAACCAGGGTTCGAGTCCCAGGCCAGACCAGACATCAAAATAAAATACAAAAAGCATTTCTTCGGTGACTTCTCCTTAGGAGATTTCCGGCACTTATGTATAAAATAACACATTGACTGAAGCGTTGTAATGACCAATTACAACAAGATATCGTTTATCAACTGTCAAAACTAGGAGACAACAAGTATTACAATTGTTCGAGTTTTTGTAGGTTAAGGTGATTATCCAGCAACTCATGAGTGATATAGTATGTATGTATATGATATGACATACTTTGTTGAAAGATAATGAAATGTTAGCAGAAAATGGAGATCGCGATCTGTGCGAATCAGAGATCAAAAATAAGTATTCAAAACGATGAGTCATAATTATAATTTCAGATACTTATACGCATTCATACTTATTTTGATATCATACTCATACTACTCATTTTCAAAGTTGGAAGTACTCGTCGTACTCATACTTAACAATACGCATGATGTTGTTCGACTTGTCTCTACTTAACATTTACGCGAAGTACAAAATAAGTATGACTCGCATACGAGCTCTTCAATAAATACTTGAAAGAATATTGTGTTTATGCTTTGCTTGTTGTTCTTGTCTTTCCTGTCTTCTTTCTTTATATATGCAACAACAAATTTTGATGAATGATTCGAGTCACTCGAATCAGTTATAAGTATTATAAGGATTTTTCTAAATTTATGAATCAGAATGAGTAGGCGTATGAATCAAACATATTTCGAAAGTTGTGAGTTTGATGTCAACATTGTACTTATTATCATTGGAACCTGTATTTATAAATCATTGTTGTAGCGAATACGAATGAATCAGAGTAGCTGAATTTCAATTCTGTTGATTCACTCATACTCAAAATTGCATGAGTGCTTATGAGTAGCGGAAAACCGATTTATTGCTGATCTCGGGTGTGAACATTAGCCGAAGAAACGGAAGTAAAGAAGTTATTTCGCCGCTTATTGTCGTGTTGCCTTTAAAATAATCATTTCCATATAAATACCCATGTAACTTTGCAGACAATCCTCGCTTGCATGTACAATATATGAAAAAACACATTTCACGCCACTTAAAACAATGTTTTGTTTTTTGTCTAATAAAGAGCTTTTGTGTTGAATATGCTTATGAATATGCATTTTTGAAAGCTCTTAGTTTCTAGAAATGGAAATGGAGAATATAAAGTGTGTTTACGCCGAATTCCGGAGATGGCTAAGAATTGCAGCATAATTAGTTTACAATTGAATTTTTAAAAGTGAATGTTCTCAGCTGAAATATATTGGAGTCGGTGCAGCACCTGAAATGGCGAAAGAAAATTAAAAAAAAAAATCTTTTTTCGTGCATTCCTTCTTGATAGTCTTCTAGTAAACTTCCAATAATTGCTGTGAAAATATTTGTAATATCTAGAGCTCGGAGTCCACATTCAACTGAAGAATCTGCAACTCAAACACAACATATGTGATTGGAGAAATTAGGATGTCATACTGACACTTGAGTCGGGAATTTATTTATTCCCACAGTCTAGCAGTTAATGCGTGGGCTTATTATACGTGAAGTGAGAAATAAGAAAAACTTTTTCATTGGCTACTGCCTTTTAGCAGATTTCTGACAAAAATATCGGGGAGAAAATAAAATTCCTATGAAAAGCTTCTAAAAAATCTGTTTAATAATAATAATAAAATTACACATCAGTGGTGTGAGAAGCTAGGTCCCAATCACCTGTCGGTTCAGCTGCTCGTGTATGAAATAGACAACATAAGTGGTGCGAGAAGCTAGTTTGTAATCTTGACTGAAGGGTTGTAATGACCAGTTATGTATGTACGTATGTAAATTATTTTTACGTTCAAATATACTCCAAATAAATTACCAATCATAGCCAAATCTTAAGATTAATCGAAAAATATTTTTTCAACATCTTAAGGCTTCTAAGGTAGTAAATTACAGTTTGGAATTCAATTGAGGTTTACGATCTGTAATTAATACCAGGCTTTAGTTTTGATGAGTTACGGTGAATATACAAATACTGGAACGTATGGTTTCCTAAAGCTCTCCATACATTTAGCGAGTTTAGTTGCCTAAGCAACAACATAAAAAGTTACTAAGCCTATTGGCTCTACTAAGTATGTAACTTCATAGACGCCTAAGGCTTGGTAAACGGCCTTTCTAAGTTTCAATATAGTTTGAACCGATATAGGTATTGATCGGTAAATTTTCTTATCTTCTCAAAATAAAATATATTGTAGCCCATTCTACTGTCGGCATATATTGAGTATGATTTTCTTTTTTATCTTCTGTTTTAGCTCCTTTGAAACTATATTGGTTGTATAATATTTATGTGGGCCTCTGTAAAAATGTTTTATAAAATGATTCTGAATTTTTATTTCTACATTTATTGCAAATAGAATTTACTTACAGTACGAGTACAGTAGGACTTTGATTATCCGTGATGTTCGGGACCAGAAGAGTTCCGGATAATCATTTTTTCCAGTTAATTGAGTAGCAATTTTGGCTAGTTTTTTAATAGATATTTTTATTAATTAATAAATGATTATGGACATATTTATTTAAATAGTAAATAATTCAAGGATTTTATATACATAAGGAGTGCGCACAAAAAAAAACTGTACTTACACTTTTCGTTTCAGAAATTAAACAAAGTGGCGGATTTTTTTCGTTTGATATTTCAATCAAAGTAAATAATATTTGAATTCCTTTTGTGTATCAAATTTTTTTCTGACAAAGATCTCAGAACATCCAACTTTTTAAGGCACTTTTCTTCCAGACATTTTAGGGTGTTTTAGAAAAATACGTATTATTTTACTTGCTTTTTTTTGGTCGGCAAAATCCTTTTTTTCTTCCACTTCCATGCTTTCTCTCAATACTCAAAGACTCCTTATATTGTTTTATTCTTTCATTAGAAACTGTTTTTTGGTTAACACCTGCGAACCTAGCAATCGTTTTTTTGAAGTTTTTTGCGACATTCTTGTTGGGTGCCCGTTTTCAAAAAACTAATTTTGCTATTGCAATGAAATTTAGCAGGTGGATTTTGAATTCATATATTTATTTTTTTTTTTTGCAATTATGATAAAAGTTATAAGCTTAAAAGAAGGTCCATTTTTCTTTTTGTGCACACTCCTTATGCACCAGAAATCAGCTACGAGTATTCAAAACGATGAGTAGATTCAAATCATTATTATTATTTTTGATACTTTTACACATTCATAGTTATATTAATATCATACTCATACACCTCATATTCAAAGTTGGAAGTACTCGTCGTATTCATACTTAACAATACGCATGATGTTATTGACTTCGACTCGCCTCTACTTAACATTTACACGAAGCACAAAATAAGTATGAATTGCGTACGAACACTACTATACTCACAAGAAGATTGTGCAAATGCTTTGCTTGTTGTCTATGTCTTTCCTTTCTTCTTTGTTTGTATATGCAACAACAACAAAGGCTGTAATTTTTGATGAATGATTCGATCCACTTGAATGACTTATAAGTATTTCTTAAATTTATGAATCAGAATGAGTAGGCGTATGAATCAAACGTATTTCGAATATTGTGAGTTTAATGTCAACATGGTACTCATACTCATTGCTTCTTATACTTATAAATCAATGTTTTACCGAGAACGAATGAATCAGAGTAGTTTAGTTTTAATTCTATTGATTAATTCATACTCAAAATTGTATGAGTGCTTATGAGCAGCGGAAAAATGTTTCATTGATTAGTATCTACATCATTAATAGAGTTTTTTTCGCTAAGCAAGTCAACGTATCAGTAAGTATTGCATCAGGTTTTTTTTCTATCAATATTCAAATTACAACGGTATTCCATTGCTAGATACTATGAGTCTTTGGAAAAATAATTGTTGATTTCAAGATTCGAATATAAATTTAACTTAACTTTGATTCTTGACTCAAAAGGTAGTAAATTTAAAATACTAGTCAGTATGCAGATCAACCTGAGATAATGTTATCTTGCCTTAGTTGAAAGAGACGGGTATACCGAGTAAAAGGGAATAGAAAATACGACATGATTCATTCATACTCAAAATTGCATGAGTGCTTATGAGTAGCGCAAAAACGATTCAGTGCTGAATTCTGATAGGTAAATGTTTCAAAAATATATAAAAAAAAAAAAACAATTTTGTACGAAAACAGTAAACAGTAGTGACTCATCGTGTCCAAAATTATAGAAAACAATTTTTGCTTATAATCACGGTTAATAGAGGCAATCAGGGTTAAACGATGAAGAAAAATTTAAGTCGATCCAAAATAGAATTAAGTCAATGCAAAAATTTTCTTTTTCCATTCCGAATAATTGATGTTACGGGATAAACGAATCACGGATAATCAAGGACATACTGTGTGTATGTAAATATGTATTAGAAAATGCTTAAATAAAATGAAGAAAAAAAGTAGAATTGTTTTCAGCAATACAAGTCTAGGAAAATAATATCTTAAATTGGCCACATTTAGTAGCAATATACGAGTAAATATTGTGCTCAAGTATAAAAATAACTATGAAGAGAAATGTTTATTAAAAATATTATATTTTGTTTTCTCATGGTTTCAATATGAAATTATTTAAATGGAGACTACATATGTAGGAATGCAAGTATATAAAATATATTTTTTTGTTTCTTATTTTAAAATTAGTAAATTCTTATTACTTTTCTTGAATCTAAAAATATTTTCTGTGTATAGAGATAGAGAGGGTGAAAGGTAGGCATATTTTCAATAAGTAAATAAATTTATTTTGAGAATTTTAATTAATAAATAGTTTTTAATAAACTATGAAATCAACAATATTTGATCCTAACAAATATGAAAAACAATATTATTTTTGTAAGAAATGGTTTCTGTATTAAAGAACACAAAAAAAAAAAATAATAAAAAATGAGGACCAAGATTTAGTTGTAATAAAAGATTAAAGAAATCTCTTTCATGGATAAAAGTTTGATTAAAAAGAAAAATCCTTTCTGATTATGTAAATAGAAAATATTTAGAAAACTTTGAAGCGAAAGAATTTTTACTTAGTTTTCAGTTGAAAGAATAGAAAAATAGAATTTAATTTACCTTTTTTTTCTTTTCTTGTCAAACTAAATGGACATACGTATTTACAGAATCAAAAAATCCAAAAATTAATTTTAATATAAAATAAACATCAAATTTTAGAACCAGTTTAGATTTGGCCATCTTTGGTACCAATTATGGCCTTCAAACGATCGACAAAGCCATCACAGGCTGCACGAAAGTATCTATGCGGTATTTTGACCCATTTCCGCTCCAAGCAGGGAGCGACCATCGGCCGTTACGGCGGCCCACACCATTACCATCGGCGGCGCTTGAGTTCTAGTGGACAATCGAAGGTGTAAATTTTCAGCTGACCTCTTTGGCAAGTAAACCCAATCATTTTATTTGTTCACAAACTGCTCAATTTAGAATGGCTTCTCATCGGAGAAAACCAAATTCGGTAACTGGCCACTTTCGTGCAAGCGAAGTAACTCCTTCCCTCCTTCCAGTCTAACTTTTTTTTGTATCCACCGATGAGCTCTTGCACTTTTTGGAACTTTAAGAGCTTTAGTCCAAGCTCATTTTCAATATATGTAGCATCCGTTCTCGCAATATGTTCAACTCACGAGCAATTTTTCTACCATTGCGGCATGGATATCGATCAAATCTGGCCTTCACTTTTCGGATCATTTCTGGTGTTGTTACTGTTTTTTGTTTTTCGTCCACTTTTTAGAAGCTATGCAACACTGTCAGTATCACAGTAACGAGCAATGGTACGAGAAACAAAAGATTTATTTACATTTAAATACTGGAGGGTTCTAACGATAGCCACCTGTGGTTTTCCTTTTATATGTTTTCGGATTCCCCGAAGAAATATATTTCATATTTCGTTTTGTTGGAGATGTCTGACACGGGGTTTAAACTGTGATCTTATAGTACGTACTAGACTACAACGACCCATACAATATTATCGATGGATAATCTGCTAACTGAAAGCTAAATTGAAGAGATCAATCTCAAAATTATAAAAATACAAACAAACATACGTTTCAAGTCTGTCTGTTTGTCTGTTTCTCGCATTCCTTGCGGAGTTTTAAAATAAATTTAATTAAAAATATAAAAAATTTATAAGACTTTTGTATGTTTTCCAAGAAATCTGCTAACAAGCAGTCACCGAAGGAGTATATTTTCATATTTCTATTAGTTGGGGTTATCTGATCTGGGGTTTGAACTGAGGTCACATGTCTAATACGCCAAAACACTACCTATTAGACTATAGCATTTAACATATCTTTTAATATCGCTTGTATACATACATAATTGGTCATTACAAACTTTCAGTCAAGATTTCGACCTAGCTTCTCACATCACTTATGCTGTATGCATTAATTTTATACATGAGTAGGTCCCACCACAGTTTAAAGTCGACTCGAAACAGCAGATTTTTGAGAAACTTTTCATGGCAATTTTATTTACTCTCAGAGTTTTTCCAGAAATCTGCTGCGAAGAAATCGTCGTAAAAATATTTTTTCTATTATATTTTGATGTCTGGCCTAGGAATTGAACCGTGGCTTTACGTCTACTAGACCATGGTGACCTCAAAAACTTCCGATATATTATATAAGAATTGAATAATTGGTAAGTGATGCTGGTATAACTAAATTTTCCATTATAATGCGTAGATTCACATTACACATTTTCGTATCTACAAAATTTGCTCCTTTACAAGTTTCTATATAAAATATTTTGCGTTTAAGTTAACTCTTAACGTTACGTTTTAAATAGGAAAACATTTATCATTACAACCCTTCAGTCAGGAATATGCCCTTCCCACTTTTATTGTACTAGCTGTACCCTGCAACTGTTGCTGCGTCCCCAACTAAAATAAATTTGAAGGCAAGGTATTACACAAATGTCCAATTAATTTTAAATCATTTTATTGATTTTTTCCCGTTGTCCTGATGATTCAGATGAACGGGCCTGAGTAGTACGTATTCGATCAGTTTCTTATCTCACTTCTCGTTGTTCAAGTGGTTCATGCGAACGGGTCTCGAAAATTTTCCAGTCACAGTGCTCGTCTGAATCTGATACTTGTAATGCTCCTTTCTTCCGTGCTTGGGGTGTAGATCGACCAATTGCTTGCCATTCATTTTGGATAATTTTCAGTGACGACATCCATCTGAAATTAATCGCACCAATCTCCTCATACATAACAACTTTGTAAAAGAAAGCACAGTTTAAGATTTAATTCATTTCAAATAATTTTCAGTGGCACCATCTATCGGATATTTGTTATATCAACTTAGAAATCTACTCCGGCTCATACGTAATAGCTTTGCTAAAGTTCATAATATAATCAAATGCACAGTTTAAGATTTAATTCATTTTAATTAATTTTCAGTGGCGCCACCTATCGGATATTGGTCATTCCAAATTAGAAATCTTCATTCGCTTATACGCAACAACTTTGCTAAAAATTATAACATGATCAAATTCATAATTTACGATTCTATAAGGTACATACAAACAAACATTTTTTTATATATATAGACTATGGGATGTGACACGCCCACTATAGCCAATCCGCCCATTTTATTCATATATACATCAAAGTCATCCATACAAAATTAGAAGACTTTAGCTATTGCATTTCCTGTGATATGCGATATAAAATACTTATTAGGTATGTGGCCGTGACACCACTCTTGAAATTTTAAAATAATAAATTAAAGCCTATAGTTCCTTCCAGACATACAGGAAGGTACAGCTAAAATTTGAAGAAAGTTGGTCCGGCCGTTTAGCCGTAACGGCGGAGCCAAGGTAAATGAATTCCTTGACTGTATCAAAAGTATAGTTATCGGCCGTAATTTGTGAATCAATACGCCGCACGGCTCTACTTGTCGATAATATATACTTCGTCTTGCCCTCATTTACTGCCAGACCCAACTTCTTAGACTCCCGTTCAATAGCGCTTGGTACGCCCTATGGTGTCGATGTCGTCAGCGTATGCAAGCAACTGGACACTTTTTTGAAAAATAGTCCCATTGCGATCAGCGTTATCGTTGAGGGACTAAAGTCGCAATTTGACACTTTTTCATCGACCTCGCCACTTTTTGTGCCCCCTTACTAAAATGAACTAAATCTTACACTTTTCAAGATTTTTGACCCTTTTTTAAAAAGCATTTTTTCTAGACTATAAACTAGACTATGCTAGATTATATACTAGACTATAGACTAGACTACAGACTAGACTACAGACTAGACTACAGACTAGACGACAGACTAGACTATATACTACACTATAGGCTAGACTAGAGACTAGACTGTAGACTAGACTGTAGACTAGACTGTAGACTAGACTAGAGACTAGACTAGAGACTAGACTGTAGACTAGACTAGAGACTAGACTATATACTAGACTATAAGCTAGACTAGACTTCGCAGGTATACTGAGCTCAGACATTGCTGGAAAAACACCGATCCCTTATGGGGCTATCGAAAGCAGCCTTATAGTCGACAAAAAGATGGTACGTGTCGACTTGATTTTTATGGGTCTTTTCCACTATTTGGCTTAGTGTGAAGATCTGGTCGATGATGGACTTGTCAGATCTGAAGCCGCACTGATAAAGTCCAATCAGTGTTTTGACGAGTCGCTTCAGTCGTTTACACAATACGCTTCTAAGAACCTTATAAGCGATAGGGAGAAGGCTTATAGATATATTTATATATATATATATATAAGATAGATTTATACATGAGTGGCACTTACGGTTTAAAGTCGACTCCGAATGACTGACGACTTTTCATGGCAATTTTATCAACTCCTCGCACAGTTTTTGCCACAAATCTGCTGAGAGGAAGTCAAGTACATTAATATTGCATTTAATTAATACAAATTCTCAGTCCTTTATGTGTCTTTTAACGGTGTAACTCGAGTTTAGATATACTAAATACGAAGTAAAATTTACAAAGTTATAGTATTGCTTGAATTGAAATTGTTCCCAGTATCTATTTATTTTTTTCTATTTTAAAAATATGAATTGAATTCTGTAATATTATCTCTCTGGCCGTACTTACGTAATATACTTATCGTGTAAACTATAATTTAGAAGATAGTCTTCTTTAGTCTTGGTACGAATTGAAAGAGAATTTTATTTAGAAACAGTTTTTAGTTAATTATTGATCACCCATATACAACTTATAGATAATCTCACTCTCTCTCTCTCTCTCGTTCAACCTATCTCACTTGAAAAAATCTAAGCTGCAGTAAATAAAGTATTAAAACCGCCATTAATAACACAAGATACACTTTACACTTTACACTTTATTACCTTTGTAGGGATTTATTTGACACATAAAACCCTATTAGAAAAAAAAAAGAAAAAAGTTTACAAGGTTTCCTACAATATCGAAAAGAGAAATTAAAAATATATAAGGATCTGTTTACGAAATTACAAATAATTGAAGTGTTACTGTGTGTTTTTCTATACTTTGTTGTTTTAATGTATTTACTATGCACATTAAATACACATTAAATACATGAAATAGTCCTTTTTCTCTAACAGTTGCTAGTTTCTATATATCCTTTATGTATTTAACATGAGCAAACCAAATAGTATTTTTTATGATTTTGACAGAAAATAAACACTTTTAATAAAAACACACTAAAATTAAATCCCTCTCTGTTTTCCGCTTGCTCTCTTTTATACTCTTTCACTATTTTCTTATTTTCTGAGTACTATACACATCCTTTGATTCATACTCAGCAGGCAGTAAAAGGAAAATCTTCAAAACACTCGCATACATTTTAAATTACTCTCTTATACACAGCATGTGTAACCTTTTTCAAGTGTGTGTGTATGTATCGTACATATACAGGCACAAAAACTTGTTTGTGTACTATTTCTTTTTTTTTTTGAATGTGTGTGCCTTTAACGTAAATATATTCTTACATACTACAACCGTAATGCTAGAAGTAATATCACAGAGTTTGTGTGTAACTTTGAAGGGATTTTTGTTGCTTTTGTCACACTTTATTTCACTCTTAATATTCCACGTCTCGATTTGCCTTACTGGTAGCGTAAAATTAATGTTTTTTAAAAGCATTTTCTGCCTTATATTTTGTTTCATTTAATTTTTTTTGTGTTTTTTTTTAACATTTTCACGCCACTTAAGAAGCTCCATAGGACACATATGCCAGTTTGCTAGTGAACAAGCGGCTTAGCCTATGCTATGTACATACATACAGAAATATTTGAGTCATGTAGGCAATATTTGTACGCTGGCAAATGGGAATGTGAAATAATGCGTACCCAAGTAATGGCTAAGGAGTTTATCTGGGTCATTGGCATAATAATTTGAGTATGTGTGTGTGTATATAGATTTATGATTTCTTTTTCCTTTGGCCGTATTCTATTTCTGCTGCCCCAGCTAGACGTATCAAATTTATATACTACATTAAGGTTTCTATTGTATTGCACTAATTTATAGGGATTCCTTTAAGGACCAAAACAAAAAAAAAAGGTTTCTTCCCTTTAAGCTTTCAATAACTTATTAAGGCCTTCTATCGTAAATTGTAAAATAATTACTTTTCAATTTCCTTTTTAAATTCGTTTTTTTTTTTGCGTGCTTTCATAACAAATCCATAAAGAAGAGAAGATTTTTTTTATAAAGGCAGGATATTTAATTAAAACGATAGATTCTTTTATTAGTCCTTCAAAGAAATCTTTGTCGCACATGCTTATTTTTTATAATATTAAAGAAAACTTTAATATTTTTCTGTTAATTAATTGAGGCTTTATTAACAATAGCATTGTATAACTAATAGGTCATTCATTAAGGGATTTCTATCTTTAAATTGAAATAAAATAAAGCGTGCATGAGATACAATCAAATGGCACCGTGGGTTCTATAGTTGGAACACATATGAAATGTTCAATTTTTTGACTTAAATTAACTCTACAAAATAATTATAACGAGTTTAAAATGCACGTCTTAAGTGCCTACTTCACATCACCTCCGTGTGAGATGAAGAGGAACATGAAATCATTCGTACAAGACATCCAATATGTTTTAAACTACGTCCATATAATTCAATTCTGGTCAAAAGAAGTTGGTATTCATTGAACCGTTGTTCGGTTCGTTGGCTGTGACAGCCGGCAATTGCCATTCTGCAAAAAATCTGGACACTCTTAGATTATATAACACAATGTACAGTAGCGAGCACAAAAAATGCAACACTGTGCCATATGATCTTTAATAAGATCTGTTTCAAAATAACGGTAACTAATTTATCTATTTTCTTTTGCTGTTAATTCTTTCAATTATAAGTTTTCAAAGTAACCACAGTTTATTCCAAATTCTGCTTTAAAAAATTAAATATTTTTGAATTAATGAAAAAAGTGCAAATTTTTAGCGAGCAAATGCAACATAATAAAAAAATAGTTAAAGTAAATTATTTATTTAATTATAATTGAAAATTTCTTAAATAAGTTATACAACATGTGTTTTGTAATAGAAGCAGCTCTCAGCTGACAGCAAAACTGCAATCATTAAAGCCTTAGAAGAAGGAAAATCCATGCGTGAAGTTGGACACCTCTTTGGTGTAAATCAATCAACCGTATGTCGGATTAAATCTCGATTTTCATTGAGAAATAGTGTAGAAAGGAAACCAGGTAGTGGTAATCCTCGAAAAACTACCTCTCGCCAAGACCGCCAGATGATTGCACTGGTTAAAAAAGATCCACGAAAGACCGCAGTGGACGTTGCGAATTTCGCAAATGAGCAAATGGTAGTCTCTATAGGCGTTCACACTGTTCGCCGTAGGTTGAAAGAGGCTAATTTGCATGCGTGACGACCCGCAAAGAAACCTCTCATCAGTGCAATCAATAAAGAGAAGAGCCTGGAATTTGCAAAACGCTACAAGGATTAGTCAAATAAACAATGGGCTAAAGTCTTGTGGAGCGATGAAAGCAAATTTAATTTGTTTGGCTGCGATGGGATAAATTTTGTTCGAAGACCGCCTGGACAGAGATATTTTCCAAGATATCAACTTCCAACCGTAAAACATGGCGGTGGATCAATAATGGTGTGGGGTAAGGAACGATATGTTTAAAAAAAATTATTGATTTTACGTCACGTATTTACAGGTGCGTTTTCCCGTTATGGGGTAGGTCCCTTAACTCAAATCGAAGGAAAAATGGACGCCAAGAAGTACTGTGAAATCCTTTGAGAACACATGCTTCCTCATCTGCGGGAAAAAATGCCTCCTGGTAGCATCTTCCAACAGGATAACGATCCAAAGCACTCAAGTCGCTTAGCTCCAAACTTTTTAAGCGACAATGATGTCAATGTTTTGGATTGGCCATCACAGTCTCCCGATCTAAACTCCATAGAAAATCTATGGGAGCTATTAGATCGGGAAGTTAAGAGGAAACATCCGTTAAATAAGAGGCAATTAGAAGAAATTTTGAAAAGTGAATGGGAGAAAATATCCATTAACACATTAATAGCTTTAGTCGACTCTATGCCTTCTAGGTTGCAAGAAGTCATAAAAAATAAGGGCTACGCCACTAAATATTAATTTTAAGATTTTTTTTGTAAGAAAATTCGCACTCTTTTTAATAAATGACAAAATAATATATCATTAATTAAAAATATTTACATAATGTTATTGATAATAGGTATCTATAACTGTAGGGATTAATAACCCAAAGAAATATTTTGAACTGGTCAGCATTTTTTTAAAATTATCGCACTTAAAGATAATTTTACCCAACATTGCATTTTTTGTGCTCGCTACTGTATATTGATACATACATTCATACGTACATACATAATTGATCATCACAACCCTTCAGTCAGGATTATTGACCTAGTTTCTCACACTACTTATGTTGTGTGTGTTAGTTTTTATACATAAATAGTGCGACCTACAGTTCAACTCCGAACGACAGATTTTTTGAGAAACTTTTCATTGCATTTTATTTACTCTCAGAGTTTTTGCTAGGATTGAAACCTCTTTCCTAGTAATCTCGTACTCATGCTTTTTGTCAAGAATTTATACATAACCAGGGATACAGCATAGGGCATCTTATTCCTTACTAATTCGGATTCTCCAGACTATCCCATACTATTTTTGATTTGGTTTCATAACAGCTGAATGCTCGAATTACGGCATGATTTTCAAATTGACCACATCTTTCGATATCATTCTGAATTATTAGTATTCCAGTTCCAATTTCCGTTCTTTAACCAACTATATACCAGAAAATAGAGCCTCTTTTAAGAAAGAATACAATATCCAGGGGACAGTTACGGAGGTGGCGGTCAGCATATTCCCTAGATCCCGTGGTTATAGTAATTTTTAATTTAGAAACACTGTGGATATTGCTATTGCTAATGGCTAAACGGCACTAGAAATTATTTTCAGAACTGCTTTCGAAGGACCTTATCCAAGGCTTTAGGAAGTAATGAAGAACTTTTTCTTTAAATATTCGATTACGGCAGAATTACTCGGTCTGAAATTATGCTTATAAAAGCGGCTATATCAAGACATATTGGATAGTAATACACAAATACTTACTGATAGGACTGTGTTATGTACATCGCTAGAATGTTGTACAAGAAAACCGGTAATAGTGTCTCTTACTGGCCAACAAAGACATAAAAGACAACAACACAGATGCCATATACACTATTTATATAACATGGCAAGAGATATAGTACGATGAGCATAATGTTTTCACAACATGACATTTGAAATATCCTCTGCAGCATCTTAAGTTTTGATCTTTCCTTCATTTCTACGTTAGAACAATGGCACTTTGAATTCATGTAGCTTTTGTGTTAGCAATTGTATGCTACGCTAATGATGTTGCCGAATTTACATTCTAATGCAAATGCAAATTGTTTGCATTTGTACGTACAAATGGCTGCCAGTGCTAACTCCTACAAAAATTTACATAGAAACTCATTTACATGGCTGAACTTATGGTTAATGGAAGTTCACATGAATGACGGCTCATTTGGTGTTTTTTTTTTTTTCTTTTTTACACTCCAGATGGGTATGCGAATTCAACGTCCATATAATGATTTTGCCACACATGCTCGGTTATACATTAATTTCTGTCATGTCGCCTGCAACATTGCTGCTGCAGTAACTCAAGCAGATTACTAACTGCATGCTATGCATCAAGCAGTTTGTTAAGAATGTCAGAAAATAAGGAAAACTTATTTCAATAAAACTTTGCTGATAGTTAAGGCAACTATTAACAATGAAATGCAAAAACAAAAAGCAAAAAACGAATGGAAACAAATTGTAAAAATGTCAAGATTATGGCAGATCATTTGTTTTGTTTTTCAAACGAATGAACTAAACAGTGTCAGAAAACACTTCATAGTCTATGTATATTTGTATGTAGAATATGTAAAACAGTTTACGAATATATAGAGTTTAAAAATTTTAGCTGTTGAGATTGGTATTTTGGACAAAAAAAAAAAAATGTACATTAAACTGTAATGTATTGCCACCGTAGTCTAGCAGATAGTGTGTTGGCTTGTTAAACATGAGGCTAATATTTCGATTCAAACGTAATACGATTTGAATATTTCTTCCTCTCGTTAGATTTCTGGCAAAAATTCTGCAGTTAAATCCAAATTTAACATGAAAAGTTTCTTAAAAGAATCTAAAATTCTGAGTTGAATTTAAATTGAAAAATAAAATTAATACTCACTAGGGATGCCAATCGGGAAATCCCGAAGTCCCGAACTTTTAAAAACTTGTCCCGGGTTTTTTCGGTATTTACGGGACTGTGAAATCATATGTATTTTGATCCTACAAAAGATCCTAAAAAAATTTCTATATCACTTGACTTCGATAATTGCTTCTCAGATCAGGAAAACCCCACTTCCATTGATGAAGAGTTATTTGACGCCATCGAAAAATGCAAAAGCCCTATAAATCGAATTAATAGGCTAACTGATTTAGATACTCAACTCTCCAAAGAAATAGATTTATTTACATCACTAGGTGTGGTAGAGGTGAATATTTACAAGCTACATACAGCTATCTTGGAATTATTTTACCAACAAATTTTGATTGCGCGAAGTGTTTTTCAACGCCATCGTATGTTGATAACAAAATTCGTTCTAGGCTATCAGATCACATGTTAGATGCTTTAGTTCTTTTCTGGAATCCAAATAATTTTCTTATGCATGAATAATTTTTATTTTTGCTAATTTACACTTTTTTGTTTCTTTTAGTTTTGCTGTTTTTATATTTAATTTTAATGATATATAATTCTGATATCCGTGATTGGAATACAAATGATTTTTTAACAAAATATTTTTATTATTGAGAGAAAATCGCAATTTTTCATGTGATTTTTCGAGATTTTTGGATGCCGAATTATGCCGCAATTACCCGGGATTTCCGGATTGGGATTTACAAAATCATGAATCCCGGGATTTTCAAAAATCGATCCCGTTTGGCTTCCCTAATATACACATTACATAAGTCGTGTGAGCATAGCTGCCAAATTTAACGATTTATCGCCATTTTAACGATTTTGAGCTACAAAAATATCATTTTGACGATAGGACGATTTATGCTCTTATTTTGACGATTTTTAGCAATTAAAAATTTATATCAAAAAAGCCTCCTCAAGTTTTGTATTTGCTTTGCAATTGTTACATTTGCATATTTAGGTTATTAAGGAGTAAAGTATTATATTTCGAATACCTGTGATGATTTTTCTATATTTTATGCCTTTTTAATCTCTTAAAAACCAAAAAATTACAACACCTAAATAAGATCATAGTTGAACATTAATTATCATTTGCCGTTGCAGACAATTTTAATAATTCGATTAAGACCTTTAATATTATCATCGGAAGAACACAGGCAAGTGCAATAATTTTTTTTCATAGGACCAACACTCAGTTGATTGCATTGTAACTAGGAAAATAAATTATAGGAAGAAGGAAAGACGGAGCAGTGTTTATGGACACTAGGATAGAATATTTTTATACCATCAGTAGTAGTAAAGACCTCTACAGGAAGGGAGTTCCACATACGAATAGTCGGTCTAACAAACGAACCTTGCCTGTAATGCAGTATGCGATCCAATCGACCACATACGGATGTGCTGGCCGAGAAAGACGAGTGTTACGTAGGAATACATGATTTTCATAAACTAATTCCCTTACTTCGCTTGAACACTAGACGTTGCAGTAGCTATAGAACAGTAAAACACAAGATACATTGCAACGGTCCTTCAATGAACCAATGGTGTTGGACTACGGTGTAGAAACCTTAAAATAAACATTAAGGGCCAACCTCTACATGAAAAATATATTCCATTCTCGGTAATTATTACACAGAGTTAAGAAACGAAGGCACTGAAAAATGTGTCAGTACTAGCGAACATCACACAGCATAGGTCTTCTAACTCCATAATATTTACATCACATATGGGTATAGGTGATGTAATAATATTGCTTCTTAACCATTGACTTTATATGTTTTTGTTATTAAAAACCTTTCAATTTGTTTATTTATTTTCTTTTGACAATTTTTTATACGATTTCAATGAACGTCTTTGACGATTTTTTCTCAAATATTTGACGATTTGATGCTTTATTTATTTGGCCGCTATGCTTGTCGTAATGATGCCTGAAGAGTAATGTAATGACGAATTATGTATGTATGTATGATCAATTTTATTTTCATTTATGCAGATTTTTAAGAAAAGAAAAAACATTACAGAAATTCAATTTTGAATAAAAGACGCAGTGTTTTCAACGATACTGTAGTTAACTCAAAACGTAGTACTGTGGTGAAGATTATTTCCTGACGAAACTACTGTATGTTCATATATAAGGCTCACAGTATTACAAAATTTTATATCTTAACCGTAGATTGAACCTTAAGAAAACTTCCTAATCCTTGTTTATGTATCACTTTTGATACATACTTGTAGTACATAGTATTGTCACGATTATTAATAGATTTTGTCAAAAAAAAAATTTAATTATTTTGATTTATTTTAATTCATTTTAATAAAACTATTTTATATTATAACATTTTATTATCACTTTTATGAAATTTACGTTAAAAATTTTGTCGTGATGAACGTTGCAGTATAGTTTTTCACGTAAAAATCAAGCACTTCATGTCAGATTGGTTTTATTTTTATCTAAATGGCAATAATTTGGCATCTAGCACCCTTACTTTGTGCCGATTTATAAGTTTCCAATTGTTTAGATGGGGCTCCTTATTGCCAATCGCATTAGTAACACTGCTAATTGATGGATGAAATGAAACCTGATGGTACAAACCATTGTTATATTTCGTTAGAAAAATTTGTTTTCAACGTCATTTGAAGTAAAAAAGCTTCCCCTACCAATTAAACATCGATTATGTCAATAACAGGGCTCTCTCTTGGATTTCTCTCTGGTTTCCCGGATACAGGTTTCTGCAAATACAGTTGTAAGTAGTTGCTACGTACGTAGAATTTACTTGAGACTAAAACTGCCAATTGGATTTGGTTGGACCATGAAATTTATAACGACCATAAAATTCAATTAGTTACTCATTTACAGCGACAACATTATTGGAATCAATAAAAGCTAAAAGGCTTTCATGTCATTTTTCTAAAACGCGTAATAAGTGTAAATTTATCATTATTTTCGAGTAGCACATTATCAAAAAGAATGATTCTGTTATTGCATGAGTATATTCGTACGTACCGAAATATTATCCTTCTGTAGTATCAATGAAATAAAACATAGGACGAAAAACTTTTTTACAATATTTGTCTTTCACGTGAGATAAATATGAGAAGAACAGTAAGAAAAACTCTACAATATTTCAAGAAACAGTACAATCGGCCTGAAAATTGTGAGTTTTTTCTCTTCCCAAACTACTAAAGTTGGACTATATTTGACGATAAACATCCAGTTGGAATGTTTGCTGCCGCCAATACTTTCGTCAGTTCATAAGACGAGCTTCTATTTTCTTCTTCATTAGAGTCTCCTGCAGCAGGCGTATTACATACATACATATATTTTTTTTTTCGAATGTCCCCTGCCTCACCCGACCGTGGATGTTTCGTCCCTATTACGTAGGGACACTTAAAGACTACAGTCCGGACTGTAGCAGGTAAGGGAAAAATTATGGCAACGAGAATATAAAGCAGTTACAGAAATTAATCACAAGCTGAATAAGGTAACAATAAACCGGAACTACCTAAGACAAGAACGAAAATAGATTTTTATGCAATAATTTATAAATTAATGGCATCATACGTTTTATATTACAAACATTACAATTAAAATCAATAAAATATAATCTACGAAAAGGAAAATTACATTCATTTGTCGTTCTATAGAAATCTAAAAAAAGAGGACGATAGTGCCATGAAAATCTTACTGGAATGCTGAAATTCAGGTTACAAAGCAAAAACTCTGAATCGATATCACTTTTAACCAGATTAAAAACAAAACAAACCCCTAAAACAGCCCTTCAACGTTCCAAAGTTGGAAGTTTTATCAAAGCTAATCGATCCTCATATGACGGAAGCCCATTGGCATAATCCCATCCTAAGCCCCATAAACAGAATAATAAAAACTGCCTCTGCACAGACTCGATTAAATCACTATGCCAACGATAGTATGGATTCCAAATAACAGACTCATACTACAAAATAGGTCTAACAAGTGAAATTTACCGTAGTCTTGTTATATAAAGATCACTGAATTCTCTAGCCCATATTTTCACAAAACACAGAACAGTTCGAGCCATGCCAATCATCAAACTAATATGATCAATAAAAGACAATTTAATATCCAATAATACTCCCAAATCAAGATATGTAGTCACAGTTTCCAAAGGGCAAGAATTAACCACAAAAGTGGACGAAATTACACCTCCGCGAAAGAAAACCATGCTCAAGTTAAGATCCATTAAATTAATCCTGCACCAAATTACAAACAAATCAATATTTCGCTGAAGAACAGCCTGGCCATGGCATTCATCAAAAGTATAAAATAATTTAACGTTGTCAGCATACATCAGAAAATTACAATCAGAGACAGCACAAGGAAGATCAATCGGAAGCAATAAAAATAGGAAAGGACCCAAAGGATATAGATCGGGCTTTTGTCCGTGGTGGTTATAGGCTATAAATCTTTTTAAAATTTTGACCAAAAGGGGAAATAAAATGGAAAAAATGGGGAAAAAATGGTAATAGGTAATTTTTTACGATTTAGCTTTGTTAAGTTTCCCAAATAGCTATTTTAGGTATTCCGTTTCTAAAGTTGGACCAAAAGGGGTCCAAAAAGGGAGAAAAGGGCCAAAAACGAGAAAATTAAGAGCATAACCAACCACGCCTGAACGCTTGGACCGATTTTCTTGCAATTTGGGATATTAGTCGAGCTTTTGTCGGTACAGATTATGGGCTATAAATCTTTTAAAAATTTTAAACCAAAGGAAAAAAATGGGACATAGGGGGTAAAAAGGAGCAAAAATTAGTACTTTATGCATAAATGCTGTATTTTATTTGTTTTAAAGGAATTTTTTTTTACGATTTAGCTTGGTTAACTTTCCCAAATAGCTATTGGAGGTGCTCCATTTATAAAATTGGACCAAAAGGGGACCAAAAAGGGGGAGAGGGGCCAAAAACGGGCAAATTGCATGCATTTTTATTTAGGACTTAGAGTAGAGTGAATAAACCGGTTTCCGAATAATTTGAAAAATTGCATTTTTAAGAAGCCGGTTTCGAAACCAAATTTTTATTTATTGTTATGTATCATAAGTAATGTATTATGTACGATAAAATTGAACAAAATCTTTGAAAACTTCAAAAAATTTCAAACAGAACACTAAAGAAGAGTTTCCTATAGTAAAATGGGGGATACGTACCATGTCATCTGAAACTACATTTACTTTGAAAAATCGTGTAAAAAATGTTGAAAACTATAAAATTTCAGAAATGCATACAAATTGGATGGTCATACGGCATTTTATTAAGTATTAAAACTTAAGATACTTAATTCATACAGGTGAAAAATTGGTAGAGCAAGCAAAAAACAAAAGAAATCTGTGAATCCTGAATTTCGTGCAGACAAAATAGAATAGAAATAAAACAAAAATAATTATTTATTCATTGCTGTTTGATAACAAGCGCAATTATTTGTGACGGGAGCATCCATCAAATCATCCAATAGTGACTTTCGTCCGGTACTATCGAAATACTTTCCTAAAGGTCTTGCGTCGACGACTTTTATATTAAAAAAAGCTTTTATAGAAAGTTGAACTTTTGGTTTTTTAAGTTCTTTATACAACTCGCCGTGGTCTAGTGGATAGTGTGTTGGCTTATTAGACAAAAGGCTCGGGTTCGAATCCCAGGTTAGACATCAAAACAAAAAATATTTCTTCGGCGACTTACTCTCAGAAGATTTCTGGCAAAGACTCTGAGGGTAAAAATTGCCATGAAAAGCTTCTCAAAAATCTAACGTTCGGAATCGACTTTAAACTGTAGGTCCTGCCACTCTTGTATAAAATTAACGCACACAACATAATTGGTGTGAGAAGCTAGGTCGTAATCCTGACTGAAGGGTTGTAATGGCCAATTATTAATATCTCCTATGAATTTCAGGGCACGTTCCATATTAGGATAATTTTTTAAGAAATGTGTGTGTGTGGTAAAAACAAACATAATTACAAGACAATGATTTTAAAACCGCACTAGATTAAAAATTTTTTTACAAAAAAAAATTTTTTTTTGTTTTTTTGACCTTGTAATTTCAAATTCGTGTAAAAAAAGAGTTGGGTGTATTTAAACGTTAGGCTTACAGTCTTAGTGACTTTTTCTTAGGTCTTTAGACATAATCATTTTGTGACTGATAATGCGTAAAATTAGACTTTTTTCCCCCTTACAAAGAGATAAAAAAAGAGAAAAAATCCTCCAAACAGACAGACGTCAAATTATGCCCAGAAATTATCTTAAAACAGATGATAAATGTTATGATATATTCACCTCATCTCATAATGACATTCTCCGTGTCTATCGCTTAAGACTGACTTGAAATGTTACAAACAAACAAACTTTGTTACAAATTTTCCATAGCATTGTTAACAGAGAAATTGCAAAAGTGAAAGAGAAGAGAAAATATTGCCGACAACATAAATAACACTCACGCCCGTATATTATAAACATGCATGTAGAAAAGCGTTATTTACCTGTCGAAAAGAATCAAAAAAACATGATAAAAAATATTGTTTGTAGACAGAAAATATTTACAAAAGAATTCTTTATTTCACGGCAATCATGTATGCTGTCCTCTAGCAGAGCTGGGTGTTTTCATTTAATAACGCGAGGAAAAAAATGAACGTTGAAAAACGTACACGAGACATGTGTTAAATGAACACTTTTGCAAGCGCTTATATTATTTCAATGCTTCGATGAAAAATGACATTTTAACATACAAAACAGTTTAAAACAACAACAACAACAGTTCAGGTTGCACATAGTACATACATATAAACCAGTTAAGAACGTGGCTAATGTACACATATTATAATGATGATAATTTTTCTCTTTTTCACGTTTTTTTTTTTTTGAGTGTAATACCCAGCGTTGATAAACTGACATTATTTTCAAGTCATCCATTAGGAGTGTGTGGCATGAGTCTGGTGTGCACGTTTCATTTATATTTCATGCGAAGTACTTTAAAGTGTTGTTGTTTATTTTATTTACTCTGCAAGCAATTACACTAGGTACTCTTTTAACAATTAATTTATGAGTAAAATTTTATACAAAATTTCATTCCAAGCCTGTGGTTTACTCTTACTTCAATGTAGATGGTTACTACATTGACAACGAGGTCTAGATTTAGTTTATCTTTATACTTCCTACAATACAATGACCTATCAGCGCTAGTGTTTAATTGAATGCTAATGAAAGTGTAAAAGCGTTATAAAATATTTGTAAAAATAGTACATCCGGCTTAAAATTATTTCATCAATGCTTATTGAAATTATTTACTTTGCTGAAGCTATTAACCCATTAAAGCCTAACCCCAGAATCCGTGATCCGATTTCGATATTGATATACTTACTTACTTACTTAATTGGCCATAACAACCCGATTAACGGATTTCGGCCTGCCGTACTACATCCTTCCAGGCGCCTCTGCTTCTTGCGCACCTACGCCAATTGGTCACACCAATCGATGACAGGGCTTCCTCGACTTGGTCCTTCCAACGGATACAAGGTCGTCCTCTTCGCCGACTTCCGCAGATCCCCGCATCAAATACCCGTTTCGCCGGAGCATCCTTCTCCATTCGAACGACATGGCCGAGCCAGCGCAGCCGCTGGATATTAATATGCTGCACAACGTCTAACTCGCACAGGACCGAAGATCTTACGTAGGACTTTCCTCTCGAATACCCTCAAGGCTGCTGCATCAGTTCTTAATAGGGTCCATGCCTCTGCGCCTAAAAAAGCACGGGTGAGATAAGCGTCTTGTAGAGTATTAATTTTGTCGCACTAGAGAGGTCTCTGCTGCTCAATTGCCTATTGAGACCATAGTAGCACCTGTTGGTAAGAGTAATCCTGCGTTTGATCTCCAGACTGACATCATTTTTGGTGGTAACGACGGAGCCAAGATAAATAAATTCCTTGACTGTATCAAAAGTATAGTTATCGGCCGTAATCTGAGTATCAATACGCCGCACGTCTCTACTTGTCGACAACATATACTTTGTTTTGCCCACTTTTACTGCCAGACCCATCTTCTTAGACAACCGTTCAATAGCGCTAAAGGCAGCAGTAACATTTCGCTTGGTACGCCCTATGATGTCGATGTCGTCAGCATACGCAAGCAATTGGACACTTTTTTGAAAGATAGTGCCATTGCGATGCAGTCCTGCCTTTCGCAGAACACTCTCCATGACGGAGTTGAAGAGGTCGCATGATAAGGGGTCGCCTTGTCTGAAACCTCGATATTGATATGAATATTTTTATTTTTTTTAAGTGTCCCAGTAGGGCCTCTATAGGGCATGGGTATTTTTCTACCCATTTCGGCATAAGTGTGTTCTAAAATACAAATTTTTTTTCCCTTTGTTATATGGTGGCTAAACAATATAGTTAAGCTATTATTGAGAGTTTTGTTTAAAATATACGCGTTTGAGACAATAATAATCCTTTCAAGAATGATAAATTTGCCAAAATTACTCCATTGAATAATGCATTGAAAAAAAAAAAAATTCATGCAATTTGGCATATTTTCCCATAGAACAGATGATCGCATATTATGGTCGCCATTTGGCTACAAATATTGGGTATTGGCTTCTATGACAGGATATTGTTATTACTTTATCCCATATGCTGGCGCTTCTGCTAAAAATAAGTCTGACTACGACCTTGGAGAAAACGTGGTACTACGACTGTTAGAGAATATTTTAGACTTAAGTCAATATAATATTACATCAACAACTATCGTATGTGAGTCCGCGGAAAAAATTGATATTGGCCATTACTTACTAACGCTATTGGCGCAGCAATGGTAAACGCATGGCAATTACTCTGCTTGTGCAGTTGATGTGAAGGTTTGCCACCTATAAGCCAACTCGATGAAAAAGTTGTCGCCTTGATGAAAAAGTTGTCACAAATGTTTAGCAAATAGCAAAACACACTGACAAATTTGACCGCATGATTGCTAAAAAATTAAAAACGCGGTCACTATTCGCAATGTGGTGGGAAAATAGAGTACAATTGTGCAAAATACAGTTTGAATGTCCATCCAAGGGATGCACAATTGCACAATTTCATGCCGGAACTACCAAAAATAGAAAATAATAGAGAAAAATAAATGATTTGAAATTTCTATTTGAAATTAATTTTTAGAAGTTTTATGAAAAATATTTCATACCTATGCCTAAGTCGGCATTTTTATAACCATGCCAATTAATCGCACCTGTAGCTTAGGTAAGTAGACCAATTTAAGTGAAAGTATTTTTATCGGGTAAAAGATATATTATATTACATGGCATCTAAAGGTTTTTCTGAGAATATCATCCATACATATTCCACAGAAGTTATTTCTACAAAATTTTGATTGATCTTGATCATGCCTTACTAATTTTTTTAAAATAGTTCTATGTCTTCTTTATTTGTTCTTAAAAAAAAGTTTGGGATCTCGTTTAGTTGGATCAAGATAGAATTTTAAAAAAAAACTTCTTTTTTTGGGTATTTTTCCACCCATTCGGCTTTAATGGGTTAATGCTATTGAATGGTGTTTGTTTAATTAGTAATTGCTGCTAATGATTTGAAACAAATAGTAGTTAAAGCTTTCCAGATTTCAAATGAATTGAAATAATTGTTGTGGATCATATTCATCAAAAGTGTTCAACGTTTTTTGATAGAGTTTTGAAATACAATAGCGGAAATTTCATCAACTACTTATACGTTTTACTTCAACGCTGTGAATTGTTTAAATTTTTATCAAAAAAGAAAATTAATCCTATTCAAGTGATTTTCTATAAAGCGTGTGCCACTTCCAGCCACAAATGCGCATGACCTGGCATTCGCAATTCATTTATTTCTACGTTCTAATCGCTAGGAGTAGATAGCATAATAGTTGTTATTGCTGGTCCATTTTTGTAAACTGGATATGTGCAATGTTGCATTGGAATATTTTCAAGTGGCCTGTAGGTATTTATTGCTTTTGCATATCTTTTTTTCTGGAAATCATCGTTGAAAAAGCTTGAAAAAGACTTTTTGCTGGCTACTAAATGTCAGATATCGGTACAAGTCCTTCCAAACTTTACAAGTTGATAACAACATTCTGGTTTCAGCTACATCTGTCAAATTTATTAACCACATGCAACCACAGGCAATAACCTATATTCGTTGAGTGAGGTGTGTAGTACATTTAATTCTATATTATTCGGTGCAGATAGTATCCGAACAAGAGTAAATATTGCAAGAAAGTGCCAATGAACATATAACGTAAATAGAAAAAAAGAATCGAAGATCTTCAATATTTTGCAATATCAAATAAAGAATATACTCTTAAGCCTCTTGGAAAACTGGGAGTGATCTTATTGTTAATATCTTTAAAGGCCTGACATATGACCCATCAGGATCAATATATTTGAAAACAGGCATAACTGATAATTACGAATTTCTCCTACATAAATAGATCAAAGTTGGCTATTAAAGATAGGAGGGACAAACTTTATAAGGATAAAATAACAAATACGAAAAAGATCACTCACACGACTTAAAAAAGGTTTTACCTGCAGATTGTCATCTTTTTTAATATTATTTTTCTTATAAGAATTAATTTTTTACAATTAACTTTCGGCTTAATCCTCATAATTTAATAAATTACTTCCGTGTATTGTTTAAACTTGAATTATTATAAAATATTTAATTTTCAATTCAGTTTAAAAAAGGCCTAACTTAATTTTGCTTTCAAAAATATAATAGAGAAAAGGGCCTATCTTATCATTACAATAAAAATAAACAATTTTTTTAATGAGAAATAAAATCTATTGCTGCTTTGTTTTTTTATTAAAAACTGTATTAAAATTTTTGTTCTATCTAAAATTTTATAGATTTTATTAAATCTTTTGCATCTCCTGTAAAGAAACAAAAAATTGAGTTAGGTCTTTTTTTTATTAAGCCATCGAAATCTGCACGGTATTCCTATGACGGATAGTAATAAAATGATTTTTTAGGATACCAAGCAACTGTGTTCTCCAATAAAAGCCTAAATTTTATGCAAAAACAAAAAATAAATCAATAATACTGATACGGTAACAGCTTTTCACAATACCAAGAAATTTTTATTCGAAAACAATTGGCATTTGGATTGACATGACCTTAGCAAAAGCAATTTATCTGTTTATGTTTTCAATTTTCTATGTTGTTCAGTACATTGTTTAACACAACTCTCCAGTAATATTACTTGAGTGCCTACAAGATAGAGTTTTATTTTGTTTCATATTTTTAATCTATAGATTGCTACCACGTCAGACAATATAGGACATTTGCTTAAAAATGTATACGAAATGATTTTTTTTTTTCTGTTTCAATTTCAATTATAAATATCCAGTAAAATGGCAATAAAAGATCATCTTTTCTTTATTTTCTCAATACGAGACCATTTGCTTTTTGCTTTTCTCGTATTCAAGTGTAAAATTATGAAATCAATAGCAGACAAAGTGTTGAAATTCTTTTAATTGCCTTACCGATTAAATTCTAGAAAATTTTTGCAGAAAATTCAAAAAAAAAAAAAGAAAAACAAGAAATGGAAAATCCATTTTCCAATTTTACATCAAAAGATTTATCCTTACAACTACGTACGTACGTACGTTCCTCTGTATGCTTGTGTTTGTGTATTGAGAATATTGATGTATTCTGTTGTATGTAAACAATACAGCACACACACACACACATACACAACATAAAGAACTGTTTTTGTCCTTGTCTTTAATAAGTTTTTATAAGAATTTTTTCATGCAGATTTTACTATCTTGGCAATAGAAATACAACAACATTAACAAAACAACAACAACTGTGCAACAGGAAAATGTGAATAGAATTGCAAAAAAACAAAAAAAAAACAAAAAATAAATAAAAAAAGAAAGAAAATGTTTTTTTATGGAAAATTTTACTAAGACAAGAAATTGTGGCAAAAATTTACATTTTCATTGAAATTTTTACTATCCCATCTACGAGTAGATTTATACTTTGAAGTACTTCCGAACATCTGTTGTTACAGTGTGAAGTTGCCATCAATTTGAAAGAAAATTGAGAAAAACGAAATTCCTGTCATAGATTATGCAATAAAATTCGTAAGGAATGGAAATTATTTCGCTTGAATTTTATACTCATCATCACTACGCTAAATGAGTTTCATACAGAGATGGGTAACGTATAAAGGCTCACTTAAATTTACGCATAACGTTTGCCATAGAACAAGTTAATGTCATACAGTCAACCCTTCTAAAACGCAGTACTCTCAGAACACGGTTTCCATATAATGCGAGGCTGAAATTGCGATAGCCTGCTATAACGCGGTACTCTTCTAGCGCGGTTTGTGTTCAACTTCATCCCATAAGTTCCTTTCGCACAACCTATGAATGAATAGTAAATAGAGGGTTTAGTATAAGTTTTATTTTCAACGTAAAAGCTCAGCCGAGATACAGTACTGTGCAAAACAATAGCAATTGAATTTTCAATTCAAAAAAAAAAACAATGAATGAAGATGAACCAAGTAAGGATAAATATTAAAAAATTGCATTATTTTACAGGCCTTTCTTAATTTTGTTGGTTTTATTTATTTTAGTTTAGTTTTTATTTTATTTTTTTATCAATCCTTATATGAAGTCTTGAATTTAATAAAAATAATTTCTAATTTATCTTGGCTTTTGTATTTCTTGGTCTCCATATAACACGGTACGAATGATGTAATTTGTACTCATTCTGTATTTCTTATAGCGGGGTTTCCATACAACGCGCTATACGGTTTCCATAGAACGCACTACGAATTAGCCTGGTTTGTATCTGAAATCCAAGGTTCATACTCACCGCGTTATAGGAGGGTTGCATGTGCATACAAAACATGTGTTATTACATGCGTGTATAACAAAAGATGCGGTGGAAGCAAATCGATATTCCAATAGAAGACATTAATAGCCACTATTATGCTTGACAGAAATGTGTTTGCATAACGATGAATGGAGTTAATGACGAACAACATTTCACACAGTCTCTGTTAACAGTTACGGTCCCTTAATAGCCAAAAATTTTGCAATTTTCTTCAAAATTACAAGAAAATGTCGTAGTAAAGTGGGTCGTTAAGAAGGGCCACATAATTGGTCATTGCAACCCTTCAGTTTCTCACACCATTTTTGTTGTATGCTACAGATTTCTTTTTTGAGAAACGTTTCATAGCAAGTTTTTTTTATTCTCAAAGTTTTTTAAGATATTTAAGATATTTTCCCGATAATATTCGTCGCTTATTTATATTACCATCGGCGGCGCTTGAGTTCTGGTGGCCAATCGCAGGTATAAATTTTCAGCTGACTGACGTCTTTGTTTCTCATTGGAGAAAACCAAATTTGGCAACTGGCCACTTTCGAGCAAGCGAAGTAACTGCGTGGTTCTTTGTAGTCTAACTTTTTTGTCCTTCCGTGTGCACTTGCAATTTTTGTAACTTCAATGACTTTAGTCCAAGCTCATTTTTCAATATGTGTTGCATCCGTTCTTGCGATATGTTCAGCTCACGAGCAATTTTTCGAGCACTGCGGCGTGGATTTTGGTCAAATCTGGCCTTCACTTTTCGGATCATTTCTGGTGTAGTTACCGTTTTTTTTTTTCAACCACTTTTTGGACACGATATCAGTATCACGGTAACGAGCAATGGTATGGGAACAACAGATTTATTCACATATAAATGCTGGAGGGCTCTAACGGTAACCACCTGTGGTTTTTCAACCAAATTTAAAGCAATCACACTATCACGCTTGAATTCCATCAAGAATAACTATTTTTCGGAATGCAATGGATCAAAATGCTTTTGTAAGTTTGTAAATAATACAATGATCTGTTACTGGAATAACTCTGTCAGTTGTTAGACGAGCGGTTTACAAATGATAACAAGGTGAAGTTGATTGCAATACATATCGGCCAACTTGTACTCATATTTGATATTCATTATAAAAGTTTACATATGTGACGGATGAGTGATATCCAATCCATTAGTTTCACATGATAAAATCAAAATTTTTTATTGCATATTTTTCAGAGTAACTATTCAGTACATGAAATATGATGCGTATGAGTAATATATTTCAAATGCAATTAAATAGAAAGTATACCCCTAGTTTGGAATTAAAAATTTACAAGTTATGATATGGCGACACTAAAGAATTTTTAAAAATTCTAAATATTTCCAGATATCCTAACCTAATCATAAATACAACAGCCAAATTTCTAGGCTATATTCTAGAGCATTAAATTTGGCAAAATTACAAAACGTTTTCGGTTTTATTGCATTTTAAGATGTGTATAAACTTTTATGGCCGATAGAAGTCGCCTTGGTCTAGTAGACAGTGTGTTGGCTTATTGGACGTAAGGCTCGTGTTTGAATCCCAGGTCAGACATCAAAACAAAATATGAAAATACTTTTTCGGCGACTTCCTCTCAGCAGATTTTTGGCAAAAATTCTGAGAGTAAATAAAATTGCAATAAAAAGCTTCTCAAAAAATTTGTCGTTCGGAGTTGACTTTAAACTGTAGGTCCCGCCACGAATGTATAAAATTAACGCACACAACACGAGTGGTGTGAGAAGCTAGCACGTTGTACAATGGGTCAATTCGCCCTCCGGGTACTGTACTTGTCACACTTGGCCCATCCCTAGCTTTGTGTTAAATGTGAGAATAAACACCGATTTTATCTAATTCTAAACAATTGCCTTTTTTCCTTGATCTATTTCAAATGAATTAATCTTGTTTGAAATTAAATTTTATACCTGAAAAGGTTTAAGCGTTAAATTACTCTGCTAAGAAGAATTGAGGAAAAACTGTTATTAAGAAGAATTATTTTATAAAAATAAAAAAAAAAATAAAAATAAGAAGAAATAAAACAAAGCAAAAAAGTTTCCTAAGGTCATACACTGGTAATGCTCAACATACCTACAGCCCACGAATGAATAGCTGTGGTCAGTGTAAGATTAAAAGAATGAAAATTTACGAACCTAGGAGAAGAAAATAAAAGGAAAAAAATGGAAAACAATGCCTTGATGTTACAAGGTGAAAGCTCTCTAATGAAATACTTCAAGAGTCGAGGATAGCTTCCAGTTCAATATATTAAAACTAAATAAGAAATAAAATTACAAGAGAATCTAAAGCAAATAACAACAAATAAAATACAAAGAATACAATGCAGGATCACAGCATAAAAAAGAAAATCCAATTTAGTGCTTAGGCCAAACAACATTCTCTTCCTGGCAAATAAACATACTAACCGTACTAACCGGTGATGGTGAGGCATTTGAAAACCAAAATAAAAGAAAAACTTTGAAACTATTTATTGAAGAGTTTTCTTTGCAATTTCTCTTAATTTTTCTTTTTTTTTTGTATTTATACTTCGTTTATTTAAAGAAAACATATTTTAACCAGCTTTTGTTTATTTTTCATTTCAGACGTATTGCAGAAGGGAAACTAGACTAAGAAAGGAACTATAAAAGTACACCATCAGGCCATGATGCAATAGTAGCAGTAGCAGCCGCATCTCTACTTAAATACGATGAAATATCAAAAGAGATTCTTTAATTTGAAATTTTAACTACTGCCGAAACAATAACAAATAAAACTACATTTTGAACTAGAAAAATTGCCAACATATTGTAGGTAGACGTGTTCAATACAATATGAATTCATGACTTTGTTACCTTGTGATAGAAGTGCAGTTGTTCAAAGGAAAAGCATAAAAATCCAGAACTTTAGTTAAGGATTCGTATAAAATCTCATTTTGTTTAACAAAAAGAGTGCAAATTATTTAACAATAACGTATAACGAGTGAAATATTTTCAATCGTCAACAATTGTTAACAAGTGCAACCAAACAAGGCAAGGTAAAGGCAACCCAACCATTGGAATTGTTCAATAGTTTGTAACGAAAACAGCTGAACTTACAGGACAACCAAATTACAACCAAGCCATACACAATCAAGTGTTAGAATTGCAAATAAAATTTGTGTTGTTTACGTATTTCCCAACAAAAGAAATTGAAAGGAATAGCCAGAAAACTACTAACACACCACTACCATATCCCATACAAACGGTAACGTTAAAAACACACAAAAGTTAACAAAAAGAGTGTACGATTCGTATACGAGCAAATCAAAGAAAAAAAGAAAAGAAAAGGAATTGAAAGTCCAGTCAACATAAAGTTTTGGTGAACAAAATTCATAGCACACTTTACTAAACAGCCACGTTAAATAGAAGAAAGCGTGCGTTATATTAAGTTTTTGGTTTATTGCTTGACTGTGTACTACAATGAGGCATTTGAAATATAAAATCGGGTTTATTTATTACAATATTATCAATAGATTTAAAGGATGAAGAGTGGCACGCCATATTGGAATCTACCATTTGTTGTTCATAATTTGTTAACCTTTGCTGCAGTCATCGGTTTGCAAAATCATTTATTTGGTAAGTCATTCAATCTCTTCAAAAAAAAAATTTTTTTTTAATCTTTTTCAACAAAATAGCATAAAACAATATGAAAAAATTTTAATTGTAATACATAAGATGTGTTGATGTATTACAACCATTACAACCTAGCTTCTTACACCACTTATGTTGTGTGCGTTAATTTTATACATGAGTGGCGGGACCTACAGTTTAAAGTCGACTCCGAACAACAAATTTTTTTGGGAAACTTTTCATGGCAATTTTTACTCTCAGAGTCTTTGCCAGAAATCTAAATTTAAATCTATATATAAAAATGAATGTGTGTTTGTTTGTTTGTATGTTTAAACGTTATAGACGGCTAAATGGCTGAACCGATTTTCTTGAAATTTTCCCAGTATCTTCCTGTATGTCTGGAAGGAGTTATAGGCTACTTTTTGTTTTAAATTTCAAATAAGCGAGGTGCCACGCCCACATATACTACATTATCTACTATTGTAAGAAAAACTATACCCGCAAGATACCTCATATTTTGTACAAGTAACTACAATTTCAATATAAATATTTTGGACAAAAATGGGCGAGCTAGCAATAGTGGGTGTGGCTCTTCTCATATAAAGTAATTACGAAAATCTGTATATCTGAAAAACTGCAACACCTAGAGTCTCCAAATTTTTTTAGAAGTAACTTTTGTTTAAATATAAATATTTTGGACAAAAATAGGGAGTTCAACAAAAGCGAACGTGGCACCTCCCATATGAACTAATTATTAAAATCTGCCTATCTAGAAAACGGTAACAGAGTCCCCAATTTTCTGTTCCAGCTATAGTAATTTGGTGCCTCTCACGTGAAGTAATTACAAACATTTGTATATTCTTATCTATATATTGTTTGTATTGTTGAAGTTTATAGACTACTAAGCGGCTAAACTGATTTTTTTTAAATTTTCACAGTATCTTCCTGTTTGTCTGGAAGGAGTTATAGGCTACCTTTTGTTTTAAAATTTCAAGTAGGCGAGGTGTCACGCCCACATATGCAACATTACCTACTATTGTAAGCTAATAACAAAATGTGTATATTGGAAAAGCTATGACAACAAGATACCTAAAATTTTGTACAAGGAACAACGGTTCCATTATAAATATTTTGAACAAAAATGGGCGAATAGTCGGTGCGCCACCTCCCATATAAAGTAAATACAAAAATCTGTATATCTAAAAAACTATAATAGCGAGAATCCCATTTTTTGGGATCAAAGCCAGCTGATGAGCTAAATGCATGTCTAAAATCATCATACCTTTGGCGACATGTTCACATTCTAAAATTAACTACTAATATGTGTTTTCAGTTGCAACGTGATGCTTCAGCTTCAACTTTTTCGAAATAATTACTTGATTTAGGTAATGGAAGAATTCCAATGGATCCTATAACAAAGTATATAAAATTTCCATCAGACTTTTGCAGAATGACACATTCAAAAGAAAAATTAATGAATTGTGTATTTTCCTATATCGTGTAAAATTTTCAATGGTTTCCAATGGTTTTCTGAACGTGTGTTACTAGCATTGAAAAATATTAACGTTAATTCCATCAACAAAAATATTCTCACCAAGATCGATGGGAATCTAAGAACTCATTAATCAATGGACACAGTTTAAAATATTGAGGATATCGTCAATTATCTAGTCTAATTTTTAAATTCGTTACATTTACCACACTTTCCACCACATGACTTACAGTTAAAAAACGGTGTTACCATTATTTTACTTAGAAATATTGATCCTCCACGATCCTTTGTAATGGACCTCGACTAACAATAAAAAATGATTAGCAATGTTATCGAGGAGAACATTATAACTGGAAAGTTTAGAGGAACTGATGTATTGCTGCTACGTATTCCTAAGACCATATCGCAGATGCCATTCGATTCAAGCGCCTGCAATTTCCTATTCGCTTAGCATTTGCAATGATGATTAATGAACCTCAAGGTCAGTCCTTTCAAGTTTGTGGAATTAATCTTGAAAATCAATGTTCCTCACATGGACAGCTTTACGTCGCATGTTCGCGAGTAGGAAAACCCGTAGATTTATATTTATACGCACCAGAGGGAAAAACATAAAATATTGTGTATCCCAAGGCATTGGAATAAGAATTATTTATTTAAGAAAATATTAAATAAATTTAAGTAATTAATTACTAAATAAATAAACTTTTCAATTATATTATGTATTAAATTTCGATGGGTGGTAGCGAAGCACACCGGGTAGTTGCGAGTTTACAATAAAACAAAAAACAAGTTGAAATTTATTTTTCTCTTGCAACGTACAATTATTCGGATTAGAAATGAAATATTATTTCATTTAAATGGTTGCCGCGGCTGGCCTCACAGTACCTCATTCCTTGGGACAAAATTCTCCCTCCCTTCTTCGAGTGTTTGGTAATGGTAAGGTTCGTATCATGGTAATGGCATTACCAATGTTGGTGTTCAAATACTCAATTGTTTCTAGAATGTCTTTGCAATACTTTTTTTCGATGACTTTCGGCAGAAAATTTCTCCAATGGTGTCAAATCGCAGATTCTTCGCAGGCAATTGACATCTCTAATTCGGGTAATTAAACGGCCTTCAAACATTTGACGTAAAGTATTGATTGTGGCATGAGATGTGTGGAAAGTTGCACTATCGTGTTAACAACATTAATAGAATGAAGATACAAACAAAAATCGGTAATCATGTAGCGAAATGCATCTCTATTGACCGTAATGGTTTTGCCGTTCTCTTTTTTAATGAAATATTGGCCATTGATGCCTCTGTTGTACAAGGTCCACCAAGCAGTCTCTCGTAATTGATAGTTTGGTTTCTGTAATACCATGTGTGGGCAATACGGAAATTTTGCTTATTAACGTACCCACTAACATGAAAATGAAGAGGACAACAGCTTGAACGCTTGAACCAATTTAACTTTGTTAGGCATCACACCGAGCTCATTTAGTAAAATGACATCAGTATTGCCAGATTCGAAATAAAATATAGATGGCCCACTCCTTATGTTAAAAGTTTACTTTTATACTTTACGCTTGTGGTGGTCAGTCGCATCACTGTATTCGCAGTCACTTGTTATGTGAGAGCCAATCATGATTAGTCACAGTGTCATCATAATCCCCCCAATTTTCATAATACTCTAGAACTGCGTTTGCTGATACCCTTTAATCAAAGGCAACAACTAAACTGTGGCCTCGTAGAATCTTATCGTTTCGGTTATAAAGTCGGTTAGCCAGTATACATTTTTTTGGGTTGATACCCCCGTGTATGCGTATTCCTCTTTTACAACATTAAAGATCAGCTGGCCTGTCTTATTTGGTCCATTTTAGTTTAATGTCCTTAATGACTCCAAGATATTTACCGCACCAATAACTATTCAAAACGATAAGTAGGTTTGAGTCATACTTATAATTTCAGATACTTATACGCATTAATACTTATTTTGATATCATACTCATACTACTCATACTCAAAGTTGGAAGTACTCATCGTATTCATACTTAACAATACACATGATGTTATTGACTTCAACTCGTCTCTACTTAACGTTTACACGAAGCACAAAATAAGTATGATTCGCGTACGAACATTATAATACTCACAAGTAGATTGTGTGTATGCTTTGCTTGTTGTCTTTGTCTTTCCTTTTTTCTTTGTTTGTATATACAACAACAACAAAGACTGTAAATTTTGATGAATGATTCAAGCCACTCGAATGACTTATAAGAATTATAAGAATTTTTCTAAATTTATGAATCAGAATGAGTAGGCGTATGATGTCAACGTTGTATTCATACTCATTGGTACTTATACTTTTAAATCAATGTTGTAGCGAGTACGAATGAATCAGAGTAGTTGAATTTCAATTCTGTTGATTCTGTAGGCATACTCAAAATTGCATGAGTGTTTATGAGTAGCAGGAAAACGATTCATTGCTGGTCTCTGGTGGGTGTTACTTCATTAATACTAAGCTTAGCAAATTGAGAGCTTATGTAACTCCTTGTGAGTAGCATTGGAGTAAATTTGTATGTTTTTTCTCTAAAAAAAAATTGCTCAAAGCAGATTGAGCAGATAACACAGGACATTTACACAAACTTTTTACCTTCTTATTTGCTTCCAATTTCCCACTTTTAGTTCAATACATACAGATTTTCCGGTGTTTTATTGAATTATTCTTTTATTCGTTTTCAGTGTTTATACCACTTCTGTGATAATTCCAGAAATCTTCAATAAATAAACATCTTGAACAAATGGAACATACATACGTATATAAATTATATTTAAAAAGCCATGTTATTCCTCTTAAAATATACATCCATACGTGTATGTATGTATGTATGTACAAGTATATTATCTACTTAAATATGAAATATGAAAATAAACTTTCATTTATTGAATTAGAATTGTATACGTAAGCCTTAGAGGATAACATCGTTCATATCAAAAATCCATTTCATTTCAAGATGTACAACAACATGCATTAGGAGGAAATTGTAGACAGAATTTGCTTTTAACTCACTTAGTTCGTGTATGAATTCATCATTCAAAACACTCAATAATCATGTCAAGATGATATTATTATTGACTTAATTTACAGCCTTTTACTACGTATAATAAGTTTTTGAATTATTGTAACACAAGAGAAAAGGCGAGGGAAACTATAAAAGGAAATTTATGTTTCTCTCAATTGGGAAAATTTTTATAAAAAAATATTTGTTTGACAAGTAAAATCAAACAATATTGATATTCAATTGAATTGAATTGATTTTAAATTAATTTATTTTTCTCTAAAATTTATTACAAAATTATGCCAGTCATTCAATTTCAATTGTTTTATGGCAGCACAGGGAATGGTAGCGAAAAAGTGAATAGGATTGTATTATTTCAAGTCAAAGTTTGCGTTATACAGACAGGATTATACCAATATAAGATTACGACCAAGCTTTTCACACCATTTATGTTGTGTGTGGTAATTTTTTTGGGGGACAGTTTTTAAGACAGACAGATTCTTAAGAGACTTTTGATGGCACTTTTACTCTCAGCGTTTTTGCCAAAAATCTGCTAAGAGAAAATTGTGAAAAAATATTTTTTCAAATGTTATTTTGCTGGAGATTGTCAAACTTGTGGTTTAAATCATTTCCTTACGTCTAATAGCCCAACACACTACCTACTAAATTGCTTCGAGTTACAGTCTCCAGAACAAAACGGGGTCACCGTGGTCTAGTAGGTAGTAGACTGGCTTATTTGACGTAAAGCCAGGGTTCGAGTCCCAGGCCAAACATCTAAAATAAAAAAACGGAAAGTATTTCTTCGGCGATTTCTTTTCAGCATATTTCTAGCAAAAACTCTGAGAGTAAATAAAATTGTAAAATAGTTTCTCAAAAAAAAAAAAATATATGTCCTTCGGAGTCGACTTTAAACTGTCGGTCCCGCGACTTATGAATAAAAAAATTAACACACACAACATTAGTAGTGTGAGAAACTGCGGGCTTCTTGGGAACGATAGCTGTAGACTGTCTAATGGCGAAGGTATGGCACTGGCAATTTTATAGTCACCTAGCAGCAACTCGTTTCCTTGCCGTTCGCATCTTCCCTCTCTCCACCTTTCCTAAACCTGCACAATGCACTCCATGAGTAGGGGCCATCCCCTGAGAGCTGGTTTTATAAAAAAAAAAAATCTGTGAATGCGGACACAAAAGCAGTTAATGCAGTGTTTCTCTTTATAAATCCATAATGCATACACTAGTGCATCGACTACAAATATAAATGCTCTCCGAGAAACTCAAATTAAGAAAAAAAAGTTTCTTTGTTTGTTCTAGTATTAGAAAAAATAAAAAAAAATTCTATACAACTTTCACCCAAGACGAATGAAAAGTCTAAAGATGTGAAAAACATTAGGAAGATCAGACCAGAGCTCCTTTTTATATCATACAACACATTATCATCACTAGCATGGTGAATCCTTAGTTTGACTTTCATGAGTCTGAAAAAAATACTAAGGCTTTCAAGCCTATCGACATGCACCTAAGCCACCGCCTTTGAATACCACCTTACTTTCTATTGGAAGACTGTATTTTGCATAAACTTGCTTCATTTCTTTCACTACACTCCTCTCAGACGTATTATGTCCTGTATAGTGCCATTCCCAAAATACAGGGATCGTGAGCCTGAGGCAGCTAGGCAATAACAGAAAAAAGTGCCACCATTTCACTAGTTCCACCACGCCAATATGGTTCGGGTGCTTATGTAATTTTAAGTCGCCGCTTTACATTCCAAGATATTTTATCCCGTATTTCTTAGTGCTATTATCTTTAAAAATATTTAAGTCTTTACACCATAAATATACAAAATGTCTACTAGCCCAGATCGTACACTTCTTGATCATGCATATTTCCGCCAGAGATACATGTCACATGCCTCTAAAGACCCTGCCATTTAGGGATAAAATTAATACATAGACATAGAAGGGTTGGTAGGAGAAGTAAGACTGTAATCCTGATTAAAGTCAGATTCAAGCGAAAGTTTAAAATTTTTAAGAATCTAGTTAGAAGCAAGATTACAGTACATTATAATAGATCTTAACATACAGTGATGAGCAGAAGTGAGTGCATGTTCACAATACTGAGTTTCGTCATCCACAAAAACAAAACCATACAAGCAAATACAAAAAAAAAATTAATAATAATTAATGAAATGAATTCAATGAGTTTAAATGAAAAACCGAAAATAACCCACAATATGGTATCATGTGAAAAAAAAACTAGCTCAAGTTGCATCCATCCATCTTCCGAATTTTATAGACCAATGTGCTTATCCCGAATAAGAAATTATTTTCCAACAGGATGGTGATCCGAAGTACACAGCAAAAATTGTAAAGATAGGGGGTGGGAAAAAAAAATTTTCAATTGATGGAATGGCCGCACAAAGTCCCGTCCTCAATCCGATTGAAAATTTTTGCCATTCGCGAAAATCCGGCTCGGAGCCCCAACAAATATAGTCAAACTTTGGGATCGATGAACGTATAAATGCGAAATGGCACCGAATTCCGAAAGATCTTATTGATCATTTGGTAACAAGCATTTCAAACCGCGTAAATCAAACTATTTCTAATAAGGGTCTATGGATCAAATATTGAAATTGGGCTAGTTTCTTGAATTTTCTTGAAATGTGCAAAATTGAGTTTATGTGGGTTATTTTCGTTTTTTCATTCAAACTCATTGAATTCATTTCATTAATTATGGTTTTTTTACTGCTATTTGTTAAAAATAAAATAAAATATTAAAATTAATCTTTTTTTTTGTATTTGCTTGTACGGTTTTGTTTTTGCGGATGACGAAACTCAGTATTGTGAACATGCACTCACTTCTGCTCATCACTGTATGTCAGAGATTAGAAAATAATATGGACTGTGGATTTTACCTTTTGAATAGATGATCCAATATTACGAATTCCATGATTTTATTTTACAAAATTTACAATTTAATTTTCTCGCAAATTAAATGCTAGACTTCAATTGCTTCTTGGACAAACACTTTCGATTCCATAAATGTAAGTTGTCAAAAACATTCAACCGAAATCAATATTTCTTGGCATTGGAGTGATTTTGCTTTCCAAGTAATATTTGAAATTATTAACCTTTTTCTAAATTATAAAACAATTTTTAACCTTAAATAAGCCATACAAGCATTTAGAAAACATTTCAAATTTTTCTAAAATCGTTCTTGTTTTGTATACACTCTTTGTTAATACTGTGCCTTTATTTCTCTCTCTCTCTCTATCTCTCTTTCCCCCTCTCTTTCAAACGTCTTCCTTTTCAATGGAATTATGATTTCTAGTAATTTGAAGTGCATGAAGATGAAATTCAAACAACAAAATCAACAAGCACTTGTATTTGAAACGTAAAATGAACAAGTAATTGAGCTTTTAAAAATTTTTTTTTTTACATTTCAATACAAACAAGTGTTTGCTAGGCCAGAGAGAGAGAGAGAGAGAGAGATAAAAAGAAGTGAAATCAAATGACAAGAATTTTTCATTAATTTCAAAACAATCTTAAACAATACAAACAGTTTTCAAATAGAATTCAAATAGAATTCATGCTTCTTTAAAGAGAAGTTTAGAGAAGATTTTCGAAATCAATTAAAATTAAATCTAATATTTCGGAAAGAGAGAATAGGAATGTAAAGCTACACTGCAGTGATAAATCCAATAGTAGTGCCACTAAAATGGGAAATGCTGTGTAAAAATATAAATTTTATTTTTTTCCAAATTCAAACTACTATTTAGACGATAAAATTCTTTTTGGAATAGGCCATAATGTCAGCGTGAAAAAATGACTGCAAATGAAATTGTTGCATTCTTGAGTGACTTTAAGAAGCCTATGCAAGTGATGATGAGGATGCTAGTTTTGTACTTCAGGAAGACGAAAGTTTGTCTTCAGGACAATCCGTTTCCAGTGACACAGAAGCCTTCAGCCGTAACTAATGGCACAGAATTTTTTTTTAATAAAGATCAGAAGATAAAGTGGACAATAATACCCCCTTTAGTATGTCTAAGTTGTACAGCAGCTGAAAATATTCTTCACACAAAACCTGGTGTGACTTCTTATACTATTCAACATATTTCGAAAATTCGTGATACTTTTGATGTATGCCTTATAAAAGCTATGAATAGGGGTATAATTGACTACAGCAATTTACAAGGATGTGTTGTTTTTGAAAATTTTCTAGCTATAGATGCTCTTGAGTACGATGCTAGGACTAGGATTAGGTATTTATTTACAATATATTTTTTCTATTATAATTGTATAACAGATATATTACTCTTTTATGAGTCTATCGGTCATACGGTGAAAGTCTTAACTCCCTGTGGAATGCTTTGGAGCGATTTAAGAACATTTTTCGTGTACTAGCATTTGACGATAGGAAACGAGAAGATCAGAACAAATTGGAGATAAACTTGCTCCTATTCATACATTTTATGAGCAATGGACTCCAAACTTCAATTTGCTTTGCGTTCCAAATGCTAATATAACAATTGCCGGACAGCTTATTCCGTTCCGAGGTAGATGTCCTTTCAAAGTATACATTCCAAGTAAACCTAAGAAATATGGCATGATCATGCTTTGATTGTTTTGATCAGAAGAATTTAACATTCAACTCAGAAAATTAAAAGAGCTGTGGGACCTAAGGAAACAGTCTGCTGTTGTCTTTGATATCAACATTAAACTCATACCGGGTATCCGGGTATATAATACCAATAAAACACTTCAACATTAGTAACATTACCCACACCTAAACAGCTTTGATAATTGAGATCTTGAAGACCAAAGTATTCCTTAACATCTAATTTATGAAATTTGTACCTGCAACACATAAAACTTATCTTTTTTAAATTAATTTCAGGCACAATAGATTTTGAAGAAACTTCAAATGCAGTTTTATTTACTCTCGGCGTATTTGTCAGAAATTAACTAAGAGCAAGAATTATTTCATTTTATTTGATGTCTGAGACAACGTTTGAATTGTGGCCTTTTTTACAACAAATACTGAAAGACTCGTCAATAATAATAAAGTAATAAAGAATGAGGCGAACTCAATTTACCAGAAAGACGCTCACAAAGGCTAATTAAAGCCAGACAAGTATTCGTCCGTTTATATTCTGTCTGAGGATTAATTACGTATCCAGGAAAATAAAACTAAGCCTGCTTATCTTTAAAATGAAATCTGCGTTCTTTACGAATATGAGTCATTTAGTTTAAACGAGTTTTAATGGAGTTTTAGTTAAAAGTCGCTGTCATCTAGAAAGGAGTGTGTTGGCTTATTAGATGTGAAGGCACAGGTTCAAACCTAGGTCAGACATCTTCGTTGACTTCGCCTCAGCAGATTTCTAGCAAACAGTTTCAATGTTGTATCAAATGTATCAAAGTAAACTGGAATTCAATTGTTTCACATTTCCGAAGTAAATTGTTTTACATCTTACATGTCTTCGGATTAAAATAGACAATTTAAGAAAAATCTTGACGCAGGAGTAACATGTAAATCAAGAAGGCTACATGATTTTTTAGGCTTTAGATCGATAAAATCTATTTACGGTGATTATCGATACAAATGGCATGAATAATGTTTTACTAAAGTTTAATCTTCGAAAGCTTTATTCTGTTTTATGGTTTCCTAAACTAAAGTTTGTAATAAGAATTAGAATTATAAATTTCCCTGCTATCAGGTTTCATTTAGCCAGCAATGAAGTTACCATTTTCCTAATAAGCCTGTAAAGGTGTGATATTTAAGATGCATTTGTATGGAATCCCTTTAAAATTTTCCATAAATGGAAATCTAATCTTTCATCAAAAGCTTTACGAAATAATTACTGTATATAGAACAAAACAATTACCTCTTCTATGCCAAAAAACATTGTCTATTTCAATGTAATTTTTTGAACAAATTAAATGCATTTGCATTCATTTGCATTTGAATTTAAGTTTGAGTGTAGGTGCGAAGAGATTTCATTGTGTTGGCATATTTACATTGAAACCAAGGGCATACATTACATTGTATTTTCTTTACAAACCTACATATAAAGCCATTCATTCATTGTGTGCGTATGTTCTCGTTTAGACCAAACGACATGCATACATACAATAAGAATTGTTTGAATTTATTTGTTCTAAAGGAGAAACATATTCTCTAATCGCCTAGATTCATACGTACACAATACGTATGTCCATAGAACAATAATGCTCTTAAAAAAGAAAGGAAAATAATAAAACGACAATTTAATTTTCATATACTAAAGGGTGTAACAATTAGAGGAATATTTTCTCTGTTTAAATATGTTCCAAACATGTTTTACTTTAATTTAAAACCAATGAATGGTCCACCATCCATTATATGTTTCTTATAATTATGTTTACAAGAGAATATAAACACTCTTCGCTTCCTTTTGTGATTCTTTTATTTATTAAATCATTTGTATATGAGCATACATTCATAGTAACAATAATATTGTATTTGTTGTACATGTGGAATTACCAACACACACATACTACCTAGCCATAGAAACCATTCTTCATAAGCATGAAAATAATTCATGTCGGTTTGACTTGAGGGGCTGCTTATCATCTGCAATATAACAGCCACAGCAATACAGGCAAGCACTAGTAGCTACACAATTTACACAAAAACAGCCACACACACACTCATAGATATTTAAGGCATATTTATTATACCTATACACACACACACGGGCACATACATACATACATAAATATAAAAGTCGTACGTAAACGTTTGCGTGTAACTATGTGGCAAATCTAATAAATAAAAAAGAAAGAAAATGTGGATTAAATATGATTTTGTATGTGCAACCGTAAATAATGGCGGTAATTTAAAGGTCACAGCATTAATTATTTTCTGTACGATACAACATCATTTGTACTCATACTTAAACTGCAACAAACGAATCAATAGAGAACTTTTGCTGCTTTTATGCTGACATTTTCAGAAATTTTTCAATCGTTCGCTATATCTCTAGTGTTGTTCTTATGTCTCCAATGTCACTATACTTATTCGATGGCAAACACCTACGCCTGGCCTCTTACAGTCTATACTGAAAAAAATTCTCTAATCCTCTAACCACCACAATATGCTTAGCCAGTATTTTTCCATTGATGAATGTGCAGTCAAACGCGTTTATTACGAACTCGTTTAGCACGAATTCTTGGTTATTACGTACATATTTTCAAATTCCAACGTTTTTATAACAATTTTAATACAAAAAACTTTGTTTATTACGAACTCGAATTCTCAATTAAAAGGAACTACTTTAAACGGTCCCAATAATTAAATTGCATACATTTTATCTTTTTTTATAACTAACTCTCAGAAATAACTTTAAAGTGTGGCAATAGTCTTCACTTTTATTTAATATGGCAGCATTAAATTATAAATCAGCATCTTTAATCAGCTGATAGGCGAAAAGCTTTAACACATACGTTTATTACGAACTTTGCCTATAAAGAACTATTTTTTCTGGTCCCACGGAGTTCGTTATAACCGGGTTTGTCTGTATATACCTATGCCGGGGTAGAAAACAAATATGATCAGAAATTTGGCGTTGTGTTAGTCTTCATTTGAGGGCTACACGTGCTCTGAGTCGTCTAAACTGAACGACTCATTCACATCGGCCTTACTGGCAATCTTAGAAATGAATACGATGAACTCGTTGTTGTTCGTACACTTTTAACGCTAGATTTACCGCGCCAGTCAAAATAATTGGTTTCACCTTTTAAGCCTTAAATATTGACTTTGTGTGAATATTTTTTTTTCCGAAACTATTATATGACTTTTATAACGACAATTAAATACAATTAATTTGATAATTTGTTTTGATCTTGTGTCCACAATAAAAAAAAAATAATTTCTGTTTTTGGCACTTATACCGGTGCCAAGTGTGTTTTTCTATGGTAACGATAGATTTTTGTTGGAATATTATACATTCTCTTGCAATTTTTCGGAAGGATTCCAATTTTTGTAGAAAAATAACGTTATGCGTTGAATTCGGAAAAATGAATAATGGTTTCCTTTTAGTTCTGAAGAGGATAAAGACTAGTTTCCGCAAGTGGTATTATTTGGAAAAAACCAATTCATTGCATATTCAAATATTGATCTGGGCCTACAGCATATGCTAGAAGGAATATTAAGGCAGAGAAGCCAAGCAATGCCTTTTTACTATTGTATTACAACATATCATAATTTGAACCGAATTAGAAGGCTCTAGAGTTTTAGGGAAAATTTGGACACTTTCACAGGATAAATTGAAAGCTTTCATTGGAATACTGTATGCACGAGATGCATACGAAGCAAGAGGTTTGAAGCTGTCGTATTTATGGAACAAAAAAGAGGTCCTAAATTTTTTTCTCTAAAACTATGATTAGGCACGACTTTACAGAAATTTTACGTTTCATACGTTGCGGTAAAAGAAATAAAAGGAATCAACGCTTGTAAACTGATAAATTTGTATTAGAGTCAACTGTTTAGAACAAATTTATTATCAACAGCTAAAATTGTTTCAAACCAGGAGCAACTGTCTCCAACGAAAACAAACCAGATAAGTTTAAAATAAAATTTCCGCTGGCTTCTAACGTTCAAACGAAGTGCATCGAAATATGAAATTTCGCAACACCACTTACTGAATTTGAAGTAATGACAGGTAGGACTGTAACAACCGACAAATTTCATTTCATTTGGCTGAAGAACTCACTTTTGATTATCAGTCATCAGATCCAAAAAAATGAAAAAATGTGACCAGCCATAATTATTCTGAATATAAACTAAAATACGGCTCCTTAATTCTCTGAAATATTATTTTTGAACACCAGCCATACTGACTATTGTTGGTATAAATAAGTATAAAAATTTCTTGGTAAATCTAGTGTTAAGTGTCATGTTAAGGACGCACTATGGCTTAGATGACAGTGGCTTGCAAGGTATTAAAATGCTACGAAAAAAATTTTGTAAATGATCAGATCTCCGAACAGTTTTCAATGCATTTTTAAACGTAGTCCAAAAATTTTACATTTTTTCTGATACTCCAATAAGCAAAGGAGCCTATTTTCAATCATTTGACTTTTTCTAACAGCATTTAAAATTTTAATGAATAATGAAACAGTGCATGGAGTAGAAAGAGAAGCTGTGCTTAGACTGCTTCATTTGTTTTCTATCTGAAATTTTCATTTTTAGATTGTAAGTCGCCATAAACTAGGTGACGGTTAGTGAATTGGTTTATCAGATTTTAGGCCGTTTAGTTTCAAATCCCAGCTCAGGCATCTCGAAAAAGGCGAAATACATTTTCAAATAAAAATTTCTTCAGCGACTTCCGCTCGGCAGACTCTTTGGAAAAGCTTGGAGGGTAAATTGAAAAGTTTCTCAAAAAACTGTCATTCAGATTCGACTTTAAATTGTTTTTGTTGTAACAGCTATGCTGCTGTGTCTGGGAGTATTTCCCTTAGGAGTAGTTTAAAAATTTAAATAATATCTAGTATTGTACTATACTTTATGGAAAATTATATCAATTGATATGCAATAAGATGGTGATGCTAAATTGTCCGTTTGTAGTCCAAGGAATTGTGCTAATTGTATGGGTCTCTGTCCACAAGTCCACTGGACGAAGGATTGAGGTTTTAGCTAAGTATCCAAAGAGATACAACGTATCGTATAGGCCCTAGTTACCTGTTGGACAGTGATCTAGGGTACCGGCAGCTTACACGTGTTTCTTTTTCCGTTGGGTAACTGTTTTTTCTCTATCCGATATTAGGGGTGAATGGTCATTTAGTACTCTTTTATAGCTTAGTTTATTCATGGCCGTCATTACCGCCAACTGAAGTAGGGAGAGTTACGCTTCCTTTACCGATAGTTCGTCAACGACCAGTATTAAGCTGCCGTAACTCCTGTCTTATGTGGCGTATGGGGTCTTATGTAACAATGTGATGATTAGGATGGGAGCAGAGGTAGCAAGTCAGTAGATATTGTTAAATCGGTAGATTAAATTGTAAACCATAACTGCCTGATTTGAGAATTTATCGTCATTTTGACGATTTTGAGCTCTAAAAATTTCATTTTGACAACTTGACGATTTATGCAATTATTTTGACGGTTTTTAGCAATTAAAAATTTTCATCATTTTCTTTATTTTAATTCATTAAAGGCTTCTTTAAACTTTGTACAACAACGTAAAGTATTACATTTTTAAGTTATTTTCGAATACCTGTGATGATTTTTTTTGTATTTTATACCATTTTAATCCCAAAAAAGCCAAACAAAATTCAACTCCTAAATAACACCGTAGTTGATACTCGTCTGTAGCTTTGAATATTACCATCGGAAGAACACAGGCAAGTGCCATTATTTCTTTCTTTTTCATACAACTCATATACTTAGGAGATGTCATTTTGTTTAGAGCTAGGATAATATATTATATGAAGGAGGTAAGAGAGAGAGAGAGCAGTGTTTATGGACAATAGGTGAGATTATTTATATACCATAAGTAACACCCAGTAAGTCCCATAAGTAAGTTCCATGCCAAACATCAAAAATAAAAAAATATAAAATTTTTTCGCCAATTCCTTCTCTTTCTCTTCTTGTTTCTGAAAAATCTGTCGCTTGGAGTCGACTTTAAACTGTAGAAATCGCCACTTCTGCATAAAATTAACACATAAGTCGTGTGAGAAACTGTGGGTTTCTTGGGGATGATTGCTGTAGACTGTCTAATGGTGAAGGTATAGTACTGGCCATTTTATAGTCACCAGCAGCACTTTGTTTCCTTACCGTTCGCATCTTCCCTCTCTCTTTCCACCTTTCCTAAAAAAATGCACTGCATTGGGTAGGGCTCATCCTCTGCGTGCTGGTTGTATAAAAAAAGAACCTCTGCAGGAAGGCAATTCCACATACAAATAGTCCGCCTAAAGAACTTTGTCTGTAATATAGTGTGCGATACACTGGCCAATCGACCACATACGGATGTGCTGGCCGAGAAAGACGTTAGAATACATGATTTTCATAACCGACTCCCCTTACTTCGCTCGAGCAATATTCGTTGTAGTAGCGATTGAACAGTAAAATACAAGGCATATTGCAACGATGTCATTGGTGCATAGGGTGTATTGTGATTAACAAGCTACTACGGCCTCTCCTGTAAACGGATGTGAGAGTTGTATTTAATGATGATAGTGGTAAGTAGGTCAGATGAAGTGCTGTATTTATTGCACCGTCTTAAGAAAACAAATCACTGCAAATTGTGTTAGCTCTAGAAAGGTCCACACCGAATACATACATAACTGGCCATTACAACCCTTCAGTCTGGATTATGGCCTAGCTTCTCATACCACTTATGTTGTGTGCGTTAATTTTATACATGAGTGGTGGGACCTATAGTTTAAAATCGATTCCGAACGACAGATTTTTGAGAAGCTGGCAATTTTTCTTTGCCAGAAATCTGCTGAGAGGAAGTCACCGAAGAAATATTTTTCGTTTTGATGTCTGACCTGGGATACGAACCCGGGACTTTCGTCTAATAAGCCAACGTACTACCTACTAGACCACGGCGACTTCAAATCACTTCAGACTGAATATTCATGCCTATAAAGTCTGGATCTTCTAAGTCCCTAATATTTACACTACACATGGGAATAGATGATGCAATCTTATCGCTGCTTAACCATTGACTTTATAGGTTTTTATTTTTAAAATCTTTCAATTTATTTCTTTATATTTTCTTTAACGATTTTTTTACGATTTCAATAAACGTCTTTGATGATTTTGACGATTTTTTTATGTTGTAATGGATACCATTAACACATACAACATATGGGACATGAGAAACTAAGTTGTAATTCTGACGGAAGAGTTGGTATGACCAATCCAGTGCGTCTGTATAAATGTAAACGGATCACGTCTAAAGACGTCCCTTACAAACATATCTGTTGTTGCAATTTCTACAAAATACATTCTATGATTAGGAGGAACTTCTTATTTTTGAACTTTTTTAGTAATTTTTCGTGACAATCCTATAATGTCACGAAGCATTTTTATCACTTTGTTTTATTTTTATTTTATATTATACCAACAACAACAACAACAACAACAAAAATTTCTAGATAATAATATTCAAAAGAGCACAGAAAATCGATAAACGGAAATTTCCATCATAATAAATAAAGTTTTGGTTAAACTTTTCATATTTTATTGAATGTATTTTGTTCTGCAGTAATTAGTTTAACGCCAAAAACTTCGTAATTCTCAAAAATATGTCACATGGTTTATATGGTACTCGTAAACCATGTTACACGCATTACTTTTACACGCATTGCCAAACGCAATATGTTCGATATCAATTATTGGCAAATGGTGGCAATTAATTACTATTTAATTATACAAATAATGGCATTTATGATGGGAATATAATAAAAAAAAAAAACTAAGAAAAATAAAAATAACAAATTGTGGTTAATTTTAATTAATGAGTGGGATTTATTTTTTTTCTAGTGAGCAATAAAAGGTTTTCAAGCAACAATAACTGTTATTGTTACGCCATTTAATTGAATTTAAAAAGGCAATTGATTTTGTTGAATAGGAAATTTTTAAGTCTTCGTGACTGGTTAATGACATTTATTTGTATATTTATTTTAATGAAATCAAAATCATTTTTGTATTATTAAGATAATTGTGTTCTAACAAAACGAAGCAATTATAAAGTCATTTAAAAGCCTTTCCAAATTTTCGTAGCTTAAGGAGTGCGCACAAAAAAAAAACTGGACTTACATTTTTCGTTATAGAAATAAAACTAAGTGGAGGATTATTAAAGAAGTCGCCGTGGTCTAGTGGGTAGTATGTTGGCTTATTAGACAAAAGGCCCGGGTTCAAATCCCAGGTCAGACATCAAAACGAAAAAAAATATTTCTTCGGCGACTTCCTCTCAGCAGATTTCTGGGAAAGACTCTGAGAGTAAAAAATTGCCATAAAAAGCTTCTCAAAAATCTGTCGTTCGGAGTCGACTTTAAACTGTAGGTCCCGCCACTCATGTATAAAATTAACGCACACAGCATAAGTGGTGTGAGAAGCTAGGTCGTAATCCTGACTGAAGGGTTGTAATGGCCAATTATGTATGTATGTTACATTGTTTTTGTTAGTCATCTGCTTCAAAATCCACGTGCTAAATTTAGTTTTTTGAAAATGGGCTCTCAACAAGAATGTCTTAAAAAATAATTGAAATTTTCAATGAAAAACCGCGCCAATGTAACGGTAACTTTTTTTTTCGTGCGCACTCCTTAATTTGATAAAAAAAAAAAAAAATACATTCTAATACATTTTTTGAACAAATGAAATTAAAACGGGACTGGTTTTTCAATCAAAAACAAAATTTCTTTAGAAAAAATTCTTTAAAAAAAGTTTTAATATTCATTGCTAATGGTCTATTTGTGTTATGTAGAGGGAAGTTAAGAGGACTGCCGGCTAATAGCCGTACAGTATGTTGTGCTGTTATAGGACGACTTCTTAATTTACGTCGTGTCATAACTATTGAGCAACTATTACAAAAAAAATTCAAAAATATTCTGAATCATAACTACCAAAAAACAAAAATTCGGCCTTCCATATCACGTAATATATTGCTACTGGCTATTACTGGCTCTTTTTATTTTAAATGAATACCAGAATTTAAGCTTCGAATATTTTTTATTTACGCTGGTCTGTAGATGGTGACTTTATTAATTGAATTTCATGATTTATGGTTAAATCACGAAAGCAAACTTAACGCACACGCATACATACACTTAAACCATTAGTGATATTGACAGTATTGCTAGCCACTTAAGAATAACACACTGCCATACTTATAAATACGCTGGTAAAAATAATTGTATTAAAACGGTTACCGAGGATGATGATTTATACAGAAATGCAGTTATGAAATGGCGCATTGGTTGCGGTTACACAAGAAAAATTGCCCTCGAACAGAAAAAAAAATTTATTTTTTTTTTTAAATTCACTAAAAGAGCAAATCAATTCTTAACCCATTAACGCCTGACACCAGAATCCGTGGTCCGATTTCATTGAAATTTGGAACAAATAATATTTGGAGTATTTCTATTGATATGAATATTTTTATTTTCTTTTAGGTGTCTTGGGGGCCTCTATAGGGTATGGATATTTTTCTACCCACTTCGGCATAAGTGTGTTCTAAAATACAAATTTTTTCTCTTTATTATATGACGTCTAAACAACATAGTTAAGCTATTTTTGAAAGTTTTATTGAAAATATACACGTTTGTGACAATAATAGTCTTGATAGGAATGATAAATTTGCCAAAATTACTACATTAAGAATACATTGAACAAAAACTTCATGCAGTTTGCCATATTTTCATATAGTCTTTCTGTGGATGAACAGATGATCGCATATTATGGTCGCAATTTGGCTACAAATAATAGGTGTTGGCTTCTATGACAGGATACTGTTATTCCTTTATCCCATTTGCTGGCGCTTCTGCTAAAAATAAGACTGACTACGGCCTTGTAGAAAACTTGGTACTACGGCTATTAGAGAATATTTTAGATCAAAGTCAATATAATGTTATATTAACAATGGTATTGGCCATTACTCACTAACGTTACTGACGCAGCTATGGTAAACGCATGGAATCTACACTACTTGTGCAGTTGCTGTGAAGGTTTGCCACCCATGAGCCAACTCGATTTTCGGGTTTGCGTTGTTGAAGCGTTGGTAAATATTTGTGAAAATCGATGCCGTGATGGAAAAGTTGTCGCAAATGCGCAGCAAATAGCAAAACACACTGACAAATTTGACTGCATGATTGATAAAATTGAAAAACACGGTTGCTATTCGCCATGTGGTGGGAAAACAAAGTACGGTTTTGCAAAATACAGTTTGAATGTGCATCCAAGGGATTTTTTTGCACAATTTCATGTCGGAACTAACAAAAATATTAAAGAATAAAGAAAAATTAATGATTTGAAATTTCTATTTGAAAATTATTTTTAAAAGTTTTATGGAAAATATTTCATACCAATGCCTAAGTGAATATTTTTTATGCCCATGCCATTTAATCGCACCTGTAGCTTAGGTAAGTAGACCAATTTAAGTGAAAGTATTTTTATCGGGTAGGAGCTATATTATACACATAACATCTAAAGGTTTTTCTGAGAATATCAGCCATACATATTGCATAGAAGTTCTTTCTACAAAATTTTGATTTTGGAAAATTCGTGATCTTTGACATCTTTGCTGTCATCTCAAATATGTGAATATCATGTCTTATTAATTTTTTTTTTTAACCATTCTATGTCTTCTTTATTCATTCCTAAAGAAACTTTTGGGCTCTCAAGTAGGTCAAGATAGAATTTTTTAACTTCTTCTTTGGGTGTTCTTTCTACCCATTCGGCGTTAATGGGTTAATATCACATCTAACATCATATGACATTCACACCAAACAATTTTCATTGAAATATTTAAGAACTTTTAACTTTTAATTTTTAAAAGCAAATTTGATAATTGGAAGGTTGCATAGGGTGGGCCATTTAAAAATTTCAATTTTAAAATGTAATAAAACAAAAACCGTTTTGAAATTTTGGTAAATTTATTAATTTTTTTATTGTAAAGACGCGGAAGACACAGACTATGAAGATACAGGTCATGCTATAGTACGCAATAAATTATAGCCTAGATTTTTTTTTTGTGTTTCACGAAAATTTAGAATTTTTAAAAATTCATTTGAATTATCATATCATAGCTGGTAAATGTTTAATTTCAAATTAATGGTGGTATACCCTCTATTTAATTAAATTTGAAATATATTACATAGAGTCGTCTTTAGAATGTAGGTCCCGCCACCTATTTATAAAATTTACATACACAATATAAGTGGTGCGATAAATTAGGTCAATAATCCTGACTGAAGGGTTGTAATGGCCATGTATGTATTACGTATGTTTGGAACTTGTGGACTCTTATTGAGTCGACTCCTTTTGTTATTCGTATGCAACTTGTATGGGTGTGAGATCTTTGTGAGGTACTTTTGTATGGGTGTGAGATCTTTGTGAGGTACTTTTGTATGGGTGTGAGATCTTCGCAAACTGTGATTGTAATGATATTTAATAACATAGCTAGATATGTCTTTCATAAATGGCGTCATGATCACATTTCTCATGTGGCTTGCCGGATTCTTAAGGTAAAATATGATAATCTGTTGATAATCTCTACTTCACAAGATAATTTACACGGAACGGCCGGAATATTTATTTCTTCGAGTTAAATTTACTAGATTCTACCGGATTAGGAACATTATTCAGCAAAGGTTCAGGACCCTTTTGTCCCCTAAGCATGCTATAAATTCTACCAACAATGACACCTAAGTGGTTAGACCACGATAAACTGTCATTAAAGACAATACCCAGATTTTTTGCAGATTTCTCCTGATGCACAATTCAAGCATGACACATGATCTGTCGGTTCTCGAAAGTATAATATATTTAGACTTGGAGGGATGGATGCAAAATTCATTGGCCGAGGCCCAATTCTCAATCCTAACTATTAATAGACTATTAATGTAATCCAAATAAGAATTAATATTCTCTCTAGGAGTACTAGTATAAAGTTGCACATCATCAGCCTACATATGAACATTTCATTGAAGCAAGACATTCGGTAGATCATTTATATGCCCTCAAAATAAAAGAGGCCCAAGTATTGACCTCTGGGGAACACCTTAAGTGAATCTGACATATTGCCACTAAGATGAACATTTTGAAATCTATTCAGGAAATAAGAATAAATAAGGTTACAGGCAGATTTTAAGAAATAAAACAGTTTCCGGAGCTTTTTCAAAAGAACTTCGTGATCGACTGTTTCAAAAGCCTTAGTGTGATCAAGCAAAACCAAAAACGCTACACTATTTACATCTAGTTTCGACCTAAGATATTCACCAACATTTATAAAGGTAGTAGTACAACTTCTACCTTTCATAAATTCCGACTGACTAAGAGTAAAGTAATTGTGACTCTCTAGATAATTAGTGATCTGTGTGGCTATTATATTTTCCATTACCTTGGATAAAAAGGACTCATTGTTCGTTTTGGGAATGGAAATGATTTTTGCCAGTTTCCAATGTTCTGGAAAAGTAGAACAAGTGTTGAACAAGTGAATGTATTATGGCAGTAGTTGAGGAGTCAGAGCCTTCAAAAATGAAGAATCCAAATCATCAGAACCAACCGCAATTACGTAATTAATAATACGGCAATTAAAAGATATATATATAAATTGTAGTTATTTTTCTTTTTAATTTAACATTTATGTAATTTTTAATTGGATTTCAATATTTATTGTTTGTATTTTCCTCTCGTTTATGAACAGATAAAATAACAGAAGCAGTTACAGTTGTGGCAGTGGCCTTACCACAAACGCAGGCAGTAGTTGGTGCTACAGCCGCATTAGTTGAAAGTTTACAATTCAATGCTTTCGATACCACACGTACAACGTTTGCTTCCTCACCGTCGTTTTCGTCATCGTCGTTGTCGTCTTCGTCCTCGTCCTCGTGGTCACCATCATTTCTGCCATCATCATCATCATCATCACAGTCATCTTTTGAAGGCACTGGTGACTATACAACAACACAGCAAAAGTACTCATCACCTTCTTTAGCATCATTATCATCATCATCATCAGCGCAATCGTTGGGATATTCCACATCATCAACAACAGCAACAATATCTGGTTTTCACAACACCAAGACGTCCAGAATTATGAGCAGCAAAAACAGCATTAGCCCTACCCTAACTACAGCCATACTGCAGCACACCACTTTTAAAACCAGCAGCACCAAACGAAGCAGCAACGGTGGCAATAGTGGTGTCAGTGGCCATAGTTTAGGCATTAAGTTGCCTGGCACAATACAAAATAGTCTAAGTTCTTATGCACATACCACCACCAGTGGTGGCGGAGCAGTTGTAGGTGGTTCAAACGGCATGTCATCATTTAAAAATCTTGTAAAAAGTAAAAGCAGTATTACAGCCAGTAATAGCGAGAATAGTAAGAGTTCTAGCAGTAGCAGCAGTGGTCCACAGGATCAGAAATTTCCACTTGACTTTACATTTTCAAAAAATCATTGGACAAATTCAGGTGAGTACACGACCTCTCCACCTTCCTACATTCCAGTTATTCTTTGTAATTTGAGTTACTGTTCTTTGGATTAAGATGTGTTGAATGTGCCAACCTTATTGTTGCAACTTGTTAAAGGTGCACAACACTTAAGTTGATTGCAAAAAAATAAAAAAAAAAAATTATTAACAGCGAACACAACAGCAAATGGGAAGCATGTCTTAATAAACATTTAAAATTTTCTTAACGTACTTTTCATATTTAGTTAAGCCAGGAAGCGCTTACAATTTATGAACCTTATTCATGAGAGTAAATTGATGTGTTTTCTTATCTTCTTTTATTTTCCTTGTATTCAAAGAAATTACAGACATTCTTACAAGACTTTAATTCCACTATCGTTAGAATGAAAAGAAAAAATAAAAAAAAAAACATTTTACCGGGGAGTACTTTTTATTAAAGACTTGACTGTTAATAAGAGCGTAGTAAGCTTAGTGTACAGTGTTGCGTATTATAATCAGAATATTGCAATTTAATTTTTGAATTATAAATTTAAAATACATATCAATTAAACAAATATTCCAAGTGTTATGTACTTAAGGGGTTAGTTGTTGTAATGCCACAGTTTATCAGTTCTTCTAATGTGCGAACTATACGGAACTTCTCCTTTGACATAGTGCTGAGAATGAGCTCAGTATGTGAAAAATATTTTTTTTCTTTTTCCGGTACTCTGCCCGTACCTGAAACTACTCTACTCACGTTCACAGACTCGAATTGTATTGTTAATTACGAGCCCACAGTACATCATATACCATATCTGGCCAGTTCACCCGCTATGGAGTTACACGTAATAACGTAATATCAAATCGTTGACATGTTTGTAATGCTTTATAGCATCTTTAGGTCATTTCCTTGGAACCTAATTCTTAGGCAGCAGTTTGGCTGTTGGGAAGCATGGTCATATCTCTGGTGAGAGAATTGAATTGCTGACTCTTCCATCCGAAGGATATTGCAGTGTTGGCCTATGAATTTAGTTACGCCTGTCAATTACAAAAACGTAAACGTCCTATCTTGTCACAGCACTTATGTTGTTTCATTTTATCCTTATGTGGTCGGTTCTACAGTTTGAAGTCCACTTCGGCTTCACGGCAATATTATTTAATCTCAGATTCTTTGCCAGTAATCTGGTGAGAGGTAATCATTGAAGAAATACTTTTTGTATTTTGTTTTGATGTCTGGCGTGGGACTCGAACCCTGGCCTTATGTCTAATAAGCCAGCACACTAACTACTAGAGCACGGCGACCGCTTAAGATACACGCAGCATTATTTTCCAATACCACTGATTTGAAATGAATTTCCCCAACGACACTGAGAAATTATTTTGTGGCATTATATCGTCAAAAACTCTGAAGTGTGCTTCCTCCTTGAGTTATGGTTCCGCTACAGATAATATCTGTGTCCGAAAATATAACGCAAAATATGTTAGAAAAATATTTCTTTAGCTACTGCCACTCATAAGTAGTGTGAGATGCTAGGTCGTAATCCTGGCTAAAGGTTTGTAATGATAAAAGAAATATTTTCTGATATTTCGTTTTGTTGGGGATGTCTCACCATTTTCTGTCAATAGTAACCGATTCTTTATTTTCAATTCAGATTGTAAAATATAGTTATCCCTCGTATAACGCGGTACTTATACAACGCGGTTTCGATATAACGCAATTTGAAAAAAAAAAAAAAATAAAAAGTTTCATTACAACGCGAAATTTCGACTTGTATAACGCGCCTTATTACTTGCGCCTTATTACTTACTTAATTGGCCATTACAACCCTTCAGTCAGGATTACGACCTAGCTTCTCACACCACTTATGTTGTGTGCGTTAATTTTATACATGAGTGGCGGGACCTACAGTTTAAAGTCGACTCCGAACGACAGATTTTTGAGAAGCTTTTCATGGCAATTTTTACTCTCAGAGTCTTTGCCAGAAATCTGCTGAGAGGAAGTCGCCGAAGAAATATTTTTTCGTTTCGATGTCTGACCTGGGATACGAACCCGGGCCTTTCGTCTAATAAGCCAACACACTACCTACTAGACCACGACCACTTCGACTTCGCGTCTTATTACGAAACCGAAAAACAATTAAAAAAAGAGCAAACCAAGGCTGATAACTGATTTCACAATTGCACAATCTTTGGAAGAACGTCCAACAAAATGTTTTTTTTTTCTCAAATGACGAAAAGTTTTCCGATTCATATTTCGATGTAATATGATGTTCGAAGTAAGTGACACAAACTAGTGAATATTTATGTTTTCCGATTGTTTTTTATTATGTTTTTTAGTTTTTTTTTAAATGAAGTATTAATACTGATCTAGAATTGTAAACGTACATCCATTTTTATTTAGGTACCGATTTTATTTTGGAAAAAGTTTATTGGAACTTAACCCTTAAATTTATATGAAAGCTAAGTCTTCTATAACGCGAATTACATAACGCGTACTTTTCCTGGAACGTAACCAACGCATTATACGAGGGAATCCTGTTTATAATTGGTCACAACCAAAAGCAAATGAAATGAAGAATTTTACAAGTTGCTACCAACAAAATCAACCAAAAGGGAATAAAAAATTGGCTTAAAAAACGAGCACATGATTTGCTTCGAGCAATCATAAGCATACTACATACTTACTTAAACCAAAGCACTCTTTGCCACCAGTTGTTCCACCTGCCAACCAGCCACAGAATTTGTAACGGCGACTATAAAATTGCCAATGGTTTGGAGGAAAATCAATTTTATACTTGATTTCCTACGAAACAAAAAATAAGTAAAGGGAAAATTAAAATAGAATTAGAAACAGAAACAGAAATAGAAATAAAAAAAAAACAACAATTTAAGTCAACTAAACAAAATATTTCTTCTTCTTTTTTTTTTTTTTTTGATAGTATTCGAGTGCTAAACAAGCAGAATCAAAGGTGAATGAGTTCTGCTTTTAGGGTTTATTAACCGTAAATAAGCCAAAAGTTAGAAATATTCATATATTTGTAGGTGTATGCGTGTGTGTGTGTGTGTTTAAATAGAATAGGGGAAGAATTTCCAAAAATAGAAACTATGAAAATGAAATCTAAAGCATGCTAGGAAAAACTAAACACATGCTTGCTTATTATATCCATAAGACTCGATAAAATTGAATGGAAGGGCAAAATTGAATTTCAAAAAAAAAAAAAATGTGATGAAATATTGAAGCAATAGCCTCTGACAGTTAACTGTGTGGTATTCATCTGGACCATAATTTTTTTTTATTTCTTTCTGTGTTCCATAGAACTATCACAAGCCTTCGCTGACATTACCTTAATACTGCATTGCTTTGTTCTAGTTGCTTTAAACAAGCTTTTCCGGCTAAGCCGGTAACTGGATGGGTTTGTGTATTTTGCCAATCGCGAAATACCGAATCCCGAAATACCGGGATTTTTGAAAGCTTGTCCTGGGATTTTTCGGAATTGTGAATTCATATTTGAAGTCGCCGTGGTCTAGTGGGTAGTGTGTTGGCTTATTAGACAAAAGGCCCCGGTTCGTACCCCAGGTCAGACATCAAAACGAAAAATATTTCTTCGGCGGCTTCCTCTCAGCAGATTTCTGGCAAAAACTGTGAGAGTAAAAATTGCCACGAAAAGCTTCTCAAAAATTTGTCGTTCGGAGTCGACTTTAAACTGTAGGTCCCGCCTCTCATGTATAAAATTAACGCACACAACATAAGTGGTGTGAGAAGCTAGGTCGTAATCCTGACTGAAGGGTTGTAATGGCCAATTATTTATGTATGTATTATGTATGAATTCGTATTTATTTTGACCCTACAAAAGATCCTGAAAAAAAAAATTCTATATCACTTGACTTCGATATTATTCCACCATACAGATGAAGGAAACCTCACATCCATTGATAAAAAGTTATTTCATGCCATTGATTTTTAAAAATCCCCGGATTCGGGATCCCGATCCCATTTGGCACACCTAATTGCTATACATTGAATCCTATTAAGATCCTCATTATCGGTATTAAAGCATCGTATAGCATGTCGTGTTACAGTCTTGTTAAACCACATGTCAACTAAGCATATTTTGTGGTATCTTAGGTGGTCTTTAACTGACCACTCTATAACCATAATTTCTCAACAACTTCAGGCAAACAATCGCATTTGAAGACTGTGGGGTTATTGTGGTCTAGTAGGTAGTGTACTGGCTTATTAGACGTAAAGCCAGGATTCGTGTCCCAGGCCAGTCATCAAAATAAAGTATAAAAAGTATTTTTTTCGGCGATTTCTTCTCAGTAGATTTCTGGCAAAAACTCGGAGAGTAAATAAAAATTGCCATGAAAAGTTTCTCAAAAATTCTGACGTTCGAAGTCGACTTTAAACTGTAGGTCCCGGCACTTATATATAAAATTTACACATACAAAATAAATAGTGTGAGAGTGTAGGTCAATAATTCTGACTGAAGCATTGTAATGACCAATTATGTATTTATGAAACGCTAGTTTTTTTGATCATTTCTCTATGATCGTCACGCACGATTCCAGCAAATGGAGGAAAATAACGTTAGCGCCTGAGATATAAGTCTAGTTAGCCACCTATTAGCTGTTGGAAACATTCTAATAAAAACAAAATTCCAAAAATACCTCCTGTAGTGCAGGACATACAAAGCTATGGAGTGCATTCTAGGCGGTTTTTTCATTTTTTCATTTTATCGTTTTGTTTTTGGCCTATTTAAGGAAAATATTACAATTTTAAGCATGTTTCTACGTTTCACTGTGTGTTTTATTATCATAACCATTCCCTTGTCATTCTTATTTCATTCTGGTATTTTGTTTTCTTTCTTTATATTTTTTTTTTTTTGTACTTCATGTTTCGTAGTAAATGTAATAAAAACGAAGTTAATTAAATTTCACTTGAGCACACTTTGAATAACATAATCAAACATTATCCAAATAAAAAAATAAAGAGAGAGGAAGAAAAAAATATAAGAAACATGAAGCGATAAACTTCAGTTTACAAATGAAATGGAATCAACAGTAAATTGAAAATAATTTGAATATAATTTCATAGAAGAAATGATGCGATACAATTCATTTCGGATTATTACGTATTATTCACATTCCTTATGTATGGGCTGCATGAGTAAATTTGATATTTTTTTGCACCACCACTTGAGCTTGATACAAACGAAATTTTTAAAATAAGCTTTTCTGTTGATGAAATATTTCCACTCCTTACTATAGCTGTGCGTAGTCAAAATAATAAATTTTCTCTGTAGAGGATTTCTTTAACACCGTTTTGCCTGAGTGGTTTTCAATTGGAAAACAATGATTTTTGAATTTATTTTCTTATTTATGACTGTAAAATCTATTACTTATGCATACTTTTTGAATACAAATATAACAATTCAAGGAAATTAAAAGTAAGAAAAACTGTTTTTAATCTAGAACTTTATAACAATTTATAGAAATCCCCTTCATTACTGTTTATTGTGATTATTTTACAATTGTTTTACAATTAACTCTGCTGCTAAGGAATAGGAAAAGTGGTTACTAAAGCAGGCAGAAGAATAAGTTTGAATTCACTGTACTGGAATTATCACGGTCATCTAATCAAAAAGGGGCCCTCATAAGATCTTACTAGTTATACGATGTTATGCATGATGTTTTTGAAAAATTTCGTGGTGTAGTCCCCGTTCAAACCCCGAAGATGTCAAAATATTTTGATCATGGTTTGGATACGTATTAGAGATCAGCAATGAATCGTCTTTTCGCTACTCATAAGTACTCATGCAGTTTTGAGTATGAGTAATTCAACAGTATTGACATTCACCTATTCGGATTCTTTCATACTCAGTATTATATTGATTTATAAGTATGACTAGCAATGAGTATGAGTACAACCTTGACATCAAACTCAGAAAATTCAAAATATGTTTGATTCATACGCACCTACTCATTCTGATTCATAAATTTAGAAAAATACTTATAATACTTATAAGTTATTCGAGTGGCTCGAATCATTCATCCGAATTTATAGCCTTTGTTGTTGTTGCATATACAAACAAAGAAGAAAAGAAAGGCAAAGACAACAAGCAAGGCGAACACAAAACCTTCTTGTGAGAATTATGGTATTCGCAAGCGAATCATACTTATTTTGTTCTTGGTGTAAATGTTAAGTCGAGACGAGTCGAAGTCAATAACATCACGAGTATTGTTAAGTATGAATACGACGAGTAGTTCCAACTTTGAGTGTGAGTAATATGAGTAGTATGAGTGTCATATTAAAATAAGTATGAATACGTATAAGTATTAGAAATTATAAATATGACTCGAATCTACTCATCGTTTTGAATACTTATTCCTGATCTCTGATATGTATATACATACACATATAAGTGGTAATTATAAACCATCAGTTAGTAGATCGATCTGGTTTCTCATACCATTTATGTTATTTGAGTTTCATTTATGTTGATTGAAAACTGTCAATTTTGTGTAAACAAATTATTTGACTCCAAACTCCAGATCACACAAGACAAAACGAATACGACTTCCTCCCATCACTATCCTGGTAAAAACTCTGAGTGTAAAGATAATTAAATAAGTGTGTTGTTTGGAATACATTTTAAGCTGTAGTCCCCGACATATATATGTGTATACATACATAGTTGGTCATTACAACCCTTCACTCATAGTGATGGACTAAGTTTCTCACACCACTTATGTTGTGTGTCTTTATTTTTTTTTTTCGTAATTATTTTTTTTTTATTTTGATGTCTGGCCTGGGACTCAAACCCTGACTTTACGCCTAATAAGCCAGCACACTACCTCCTAGACAACGGCGACATTGCCGTTCACAGACACTGTAATTCCATGACTAAAATCAACATCAAAATTTGCTCGCTGTATTTCATTTGTTTCTTATGGATTACATGAGGATTTTCTGTGCCTCATATTGTACAATGTATTATATTCACGAAGGCAGTCAGAAAAAAATGCGTAGATATTAAGATGACTCTATTCGAAAAATTGGCATTGAATTCACTTTACTTTACAATCCATGAAAACGACTAGCCGGCACTTTTCGTGTTATGCTGCTTTTAAACATTTGAACCAAACTGTTATGCTTTAAAGTAATTAAAACCTGCTGTTACAATCTTAAAATTATGTTCAGAGTAATTAATTAAAACTGGAAAATTAATTTGAATTTATTAAATTATTAAAGAGAGCTTAAAAATGATACGTAAAAAATTAAACTTTAAGAAACTTTTAATGTCAATGAACATCATTAAAATAAATTTTTTTTTATTTTTCTTGTTTCTGTTTTTGGTTTTGTTGTTTTAAATACTCATCATCATATTTAGTATTCATTCAATGTTCTTAGTAAACTTCCGTTTCTGAATAATTCTGTGCTTAAATGGATGAGAAAATAAATAGTTTCGCTATAGTACACTTATTCATAAACGTCTACAACGTTTATTACTGTTGTTGTTGTTGTTGTTATTATTGTTGTCCCTATTGCTGTCTTACTTTTGAGCTTCCTTTCGTTTTCTTGCAATTTAACAAACCTGGGATTTCAGTCATAATCTCTGTCTGAATTACATCAAATACAAGATGAGCAAGGAAAATAGAATAAGAAGTGAACGAAAAAATGTGAAAAAAAAAAGAAATGAAAAAATCATGGCAAAAATTTTAATGTTTTATGTGAGTGAACATTAAAACTACTAAACGTTATTGAGCTGTAATACTGTAATACTGCTGAAGGTGTTTATAGCAGCTTAAATGATGATGACAGTAAAAGCGAATAAGATAGGTCGCTATTCATTTTTATAGCTTTTGTTAGTCATTTCTTTAAAAGTACTTCAATTAAGTTTAACTTTAAGAATCTGATAAGATTAATAAAAGTGAGCCATCCTGTTTTAAAAAATATAAAGGAAAAGATATAAGGGAAGAGATAACAATACTCTATAAAACAAGACTGGCCATTGCAACCCTTCAGTCAGGATTACGACCTAGCTTCTCAAAGTACTACATGAAGGGCGGTACTTACAGTTTAATGTTGACTATGAAAAAAAAAAAATTTTTTTTGTGCAAAAGTTTTCATAGCAATTTTATTTATACTCAGAATTTTTGCCTAAAATCTATTGAGAGAAAGTCCCCTAAGAAATATTTTGCTATGTTTCGATTTATAATAGATGTCTGGCTTGGAGTTTGAAGCATGGGTTTCGCTGTTAAAAAGTCAAAACACTACCTAATAGATAATGGCGACTTCACTTAATTTTAATATTAAAGATTTCCGTATTTTGAACATTAAATAACCTCACCTTAAGATCGATTAATGACTGCCAGACGTTGGTCTCGATGGCTTAACTTGGGTTTAATAAAGACCTCTTGTAGCATCAATATTATTTCTTCCGTAATATAATTATAGTTGTTAGTTGGCATCTAACAATCAACTCGAGTATCTGATGAAGGTTCGAATTTTTCATGAAATCGTCTTTGTTTAGTCACGTTTTTTTACTAAATTCTGGGTGTCCTAGAATTCTTTTGCTTAGGTTTCCAAGGGCCAGACAACAACAACGAATGTGTCCTGTAAGGTTCGTATTTTAATTGCCGTTGCAGCTACTGCACAAATCGTTATGAGGTACCCTCCTATAACGTGGTACTTTCTGAATGCGGTTTCCATATAACGTGGAAAAAATTGCGACAGCCCTCCTATAACATACATAATTGGTCATTACAAGCCTTCAGTCAGGATTACGACCTAACTTCTCACACCACTTATGTTGTGTGCGATAATTTTATACATGAGTGGTGGGACCTACAGTTTAAAGTCGACTCCGAACGACAGATTTTTGAGAAGCTTTTCGTGGCAATTTTTACTCTCCGAGTCTTTGCCAGAAATCTGCTGAGAGGAAGTCGCCGAAGAAATATTTTTCGTTTTGATGTCTGACCTGGGATACGAACCCGGGCCTTTCGTCTAATAAGCCAACACACTACCCACTAGACCACGGCGACTTCTATAACGCGGTACTTTTATAGTGCGGTTTGCGTTCAACTTCATGCTATAAGTTCGTGCGGAAGGAAGCCTATGAAGGAATTGTAACTAGATATTGTAGGATGGTTTTATTTTCGACTCAAAAGCTCAGCCGAGGTACAGTACGGTGAAAACAATAGCAGTTGGATTTTCAATTAAAAAAAAAAAAACAATGAATGAAGATGAACCAAGTGAGGATAAATATTAAAAAATTACATTATTTTTCAAGTCTTTCTTAATTTTGTTGGTTTTTATTTATTTTAGTTTTGTTTTTATTTTATTTTTTTATCAATCCGTATATGAACACTTGAATTTAATAAGAATAATTTATCATTTATCTTGCCACGGTATGAATGATGTGATTTATATTAATTCTGTGTTTCTTATAACGCGTTTTTCAAACAACGCGGTAGACGGTTTCCGTAGAACGCGCTACGAATTAACCTGGTTTTTATATGAAATCCGAGTTTCTAATAGCGCGGTTTCCATATAACGCAGTTTCCATATAACGCGGTACGCACTCACCGTCTTATAGGAGGGTTGACTGTATTCGCAGTATCCTGGAGTGAACACTCTGAGGTTCCTTCAGTAGAATCCTGAAAGATTTAAGGGAAATTCTGTTCTATGTGAATCCATGCTCTACAAGTCTACATATATCCATGGCGGTCCTGTCAGGTGTTTCTACAAGTGGGTTCATTATCGCAATGAATATAGGTTTTGTGAGATCATTTGTTTGCCTCCCCTCCATAATAAAGCAAGATTAGTTACGAATTTAATTAAATTTAGCAAATGCATCGTCTTTGTTTTTACTTTCGATGTCCCCGTGTCCAGCAACCTAAATGAAAGTAACTGATGATCATCTTGCTCCAGAGACAATCGGCATTCTTTGACATTATTAGATATGGCATATACTCTCTCTGGGTACCTAATGGCCGCTTTGGTGTAAATACTACAATATACGCACACGACCTTAGTCTTATAACCGAATTTTTGTACCCATTTTTCCAATTAGAAAAATACTCCAATCAGCTGCTAAAGCAATGACACGATTTAAGATTCAGTTACCCTGAAAAGATTCTACATCTGATTTTGTTTAGTGATTGGAATCTATCAGTGCTAAGTTAAATTAAATTTCCTAAGAAGCGATAAAACCCACCCTTCTTTAGAGATAAGCAAGTACAACTTTCTCCCAGTTTTTAGTAATTTATTCAAGGATGTCTTTAATTTATGTTAAAGATTATAGTAGTCTGCGTTGGATATTTCTCAGAATTTCGACCACTTTTAACTCAAGGCCTTACCAATACAAATTAATCTTAATTACAGGGCCTCCAAAGGCAACAATATTTCTATGGTTTAAACTTTGTTAAGACGCAGTTACTACAATTGATATGTTGATGTCTTGAGATACCGACTAAAGGCATGTTTTAGTTGAGCTTTAATGCTACTTAAAAGAACTAAAAGCGCTAAAATTTCTAAGCTCGAGATAAAATACCTCTGCTTAGTTTACGCATATGCTTCAGAGAGTAATGACCACTAAAAAGAAATCCATACAATCAGACTTCGGCACAAAGAACATATGATAAAAATATGTATAATCCAGAGGAAAATTGTTAGTAATTATTGTTTCAAGCAGTATTCGAATAAATATTGTTTTTGATTCCTTTAGTATTTTTCGCTTAAGTTTTTATGCATTTGTAGCAAGAGTCATCATTACATATTGGAGCTACGTGAAATTCAATATATTTAAAGCAAAAAAATTCTGTTTCCTAGTTTTTCTTCACATTTTAATTAAAATTTTTTTCTTTGGGTGTATTATTTATACACAAAAAAATTTCAAAAAAAGCGACGAGAACCTGCTTCTCTGAAAGCTGAAAGCAAGAAACTTAATGTAGTTTTACGCTATTTTAACGAACGTTGTTGATGTTCATGTTCTATGTGAGTAAAAAGCCGAAGAAGTTCAACCCTCGGGGGACAGTGGTGCCGACGTCTGTATATAATCTATACAGAGTCGAAATACTGTTGGTTTCATTTAAGTTCAGAATGTTTGTATAATAAAAGCATTCTCAGAGCGGTAACGACAGTTAGTGTTCGTTAAGCTCTTGGGGTTTAATAAGTTACATTGCAGCTTGTGCAGTTGTGTTCAGCAATTCTCACATATAGGCTATGTTTTATGTCTCCTTTATTTTAAGACACGGTGGCTAGTACTACCAATATAGTTCTTGTCGAAACCATTATATGAGGACCATAACTTCATTGAAATCTCTTCTCTTGTTTGTGCACAATACGCAATGCGGCATGAACTGTTTGGCTTGTAACATCGTTCTGTCGAAACTACATGCGACTTAAACCAAAAGACGATGATAATCAACCAGTAGTGCTGACATGTGACAGTGTATGATATTGCCAGCCCAAAATCCATAGGAAACAGTGACTTTTTCGGGATGCATAAAACATCTCTTGACCTTGTATGGATTGGTAGCGTCACATTTTTGACGGTTTTGCTTTTTCACAAAATCAGAAATATGACACCGACGATGATTTTGTGATGTAAAGAAGGGTGGTCAGTTGCTAACTGCGTCAGAGCCCTATCAGCGAACATACATCGTTTTCTTTAGTCGTCTATGGAGCTTTGACAAAGCAGACTAACAAAGATTATCAACATCTTGGTATATAAGGAGTGTGCACAAAAAAACTGGACTTACATTTGTCGTTATAGAAATAAAACTGAGTGACGGATTTTTTTCGTTTTATATTTCAATTAAAGCAAATAATATTTAAATCCTTTTTGTGTATAATTTCCCTTTTTTTTTCAAAGGTCTCAGAGCATCTAACTTTTTGAGCCACTTTTCTACCAGACATGTTAGGGTGTTTTAGAAAAATACGCATAATATTACTTGCTTTGTTTTGGTCGGCATATCCTTTGTTTCTTCCACTTCCACGCTTTCTCTCAATACTCAAAGACTCCTTATACTGTTTTATTCTTACCTTAAAAACTGTTTTTTGGTTAACACTTACGAGCCTAGCAATCGTTTTTTGGTTAAGCGGCGTGGTTTTTCATTGAAAATTTCGATTATTTTTTTACGGCCATTTTCAAAAAACTTATTTTGCTATTGCAATGAAATCTAGGACGTGGATTTTGAAACAGATGACTAACAAAAACAATGTAACGGTACCCATTTTTTTTCGTGCGCACTCCTTAATTTGATAAAAAAAAAATACATTCTAATACATATTTTGAACAGATTAAATTAAAACGGGACTGGTTTTTCAATCAAAAACAAAATTTCTTAGAAAAAATTCTTTTAAGAAAGCTTTAATATTCATTGCTAATGGTCTATTGGTACTGTGCAGAGGAAAGTTAAGAGGACTGTCGGCTAATAGCCGTACGGTATGTTGTGCTGTTATAGGACGACCTCTAAATTTACGCCGTATCATAACTATTGAGCAACTATTACATAAAATATTCAAAAATATTCTGTGTTCATAACTACCAAATATTGCTACTGGCTATTACTGGCTCTATTTTTTTTTTTTTTTTTAATGAATTCCAGAATTTAAGATTCGAATATTTTTTATTTACGCTGGTCTGTAGATGGTGACTTTATTAATTGAATTTCATGATTTACGGTAAAATTTCGAAGGCAAACTTCTGCTAAAAATAATGTAACGTTATTCATTTTTTCTTTGAATTATGATAAAAGTTATAAAAGGAGGCCCATTTTTTTCGTGCGCACTCCTTAGGAATCTTACTGGAAATTCAAAAACCCTTTTCTTGCAATTGCTAATTGTCTGCGACTGCTTCTGTAAATTGTGACATATTTTATAGCATTTGGATATGCTATAAAAAGCTGTCACAAACCATTGGACTAAACTGGAGATACCTTAAACACCTTTATGATAACGGACAAAAAATAGTGTAACGATGAATAACATTAAGCATCTAAGGCAGGAAGAAAACATATTTAACTTAATGCCCATAGAATAACATTAGCATTTTTATAACACATTTAAAATAATATCTGGTGCTTGTCTTTATCTTTGTCTTTGACTCTGTCGCTGCCTTTTCGTTTCGTTGAGTTTCATTTCGTTTTATTTTGTTTCTTTTCAAATTCCATATTTTTTTTTTTGTTTTTTCTTCTTTGCTTTCCTTTTTTTTTTTTGTTTTTGATATACTTCAGTAAAGATGAATTTGGGTTGTTGATGTCATTATCTTCTCTTGTCACATTTACAGATGCTGCTCTTAATGGTGGAGTGGACGCAGCAATTGGTGGCACAAATAGTGGCATTGTAAGCAGTGGCAGCAGTAATAGTGGCAGTAGTAGTAGCAGTGGCAGTGGCAGTGGTAGTGGTGTTGGTGTCAATTTCAGACTGTCATCTTTAACATCGGTAACGTCGTCTTCTTCATCCTCTTCCTCATCTTCATCTTCAATATCGGCGTTTTCATCGTCTGCTTCGGCGGCATCATCATCAACACTATCAGCGACGGAAACCGAAAGGCCGCGCATATTTCGCAACAAACATCATCATGAACGTCATTGGGGGCCATTTTTTGAAGAGCCACTCAACTCAACAACCTCAGGCGATAATAGTATAACAACAGCCCATCTCTACACGGAAGCAGTGCTCAACTGTCGAGTTGGAATGTTAAAAGACAAAACGGTATGTTCTGCTTAAAGGCCTACTATTATTTATGCTTGCAATGTACACATACATACTCGCATTTATTAAAACTGTACTCTTTTCCTTGGCGATTTTATTCTTATAAGTGTTATAATAACAACAACAACAATAACAATAGACATCAGTGGCTAAAGCAAATAGCAGTCTTAAGATATTTCAAAAAAAAAAGAAATTTTTTTTAAAGAAAATTAAAAGGAAGTTAAAGTCTTAAATAAAAGAAACGAAAAGAAAGTGAAATAATAGTATGTCATTATATTAAAATTCATAAATAATACGGTGCTTGCTTGCCAAAAAAAAAATAAAAATGGCAAGTCAAAAATAGCAAAATTATTTGCCACGAAAAGTCATAAGATTCCTCTTCAAATTTATTTCATTTTTATTTAATTTTTTCTTTTGTTTTCTTTCTTCCATCTGTCTTTTCTTTTTTCTTTCTTAAAAAGCCATTAATGGATAAAGAAGAAGAAAAGACACGAAAAAAGAACAGAATTTCGTACATACCCAGGCATTTACGAGAAATTATTTAAAACCCAACCCAAGGCAAACTTCAATTTGACTAAAAGCTTAGCTGTGCTTAAAGGATATGATGATTTTTAACGTGAAATAAAAAGAAGTAAAAAATTCACACACACACACACACACACACATTTAAGTGTACTATTTAAGAAGTAAAAAAGTCAAAATAAAGAAAAAAATAAATGACAAGCACCCTCCCAGTCAAACTGTGGCAGTGCTTGAACGTACAGTGCAACTTCATAGACAGCAATGCAAGGCAGTCAAAGTGCAAAGAAAAAAAAAATAAGAAAAAGACATTAAGACCAGCCTGCGAATGTAGAAAAATGTCGAAAAAAAAAAGATGAAGAAATCAGAAAGCAAAAGAGAGAGTGAGAGAGAGAGATAGTATAGGAGCATACAATACCACTTGTAATTGCAAATGACAGTGTATATTGCAATGTATAATATACTGCTATAGAGCTGCCAGTATGTCGGCTGCAGCTGCTGCTGCTGCTGATGCATAATGGCAAACCCTGCGAAAAGTTCATAACAGCATAGTGAACAGTGTTTGACATTTCAACTCTTACGAAACACATAAATTCGTTTTCTCTTACTTACTAAATCATATATTTACATATTTAACTGTCATACACAAGATATTGAAGATTATACTCGAGTATAATATTAATTCGCAACTCGAATATTTTTGTTTTGGAAATTTTCTTTCGGTTTTTTGTTTTTGTTCTATAAAAACCACTATTCTGCAAGCTTAGAATTTTGAGTTCTATGGCCCAATTTCATTTTGAACGTCTTTGGTTGATGGAAATCGAAGAGCTCTGTAGATACTGAAGCAAATCCAATGGTAGTCTGAAAACCCAACTGTTATGGTTTGTTAAAGCCACTTCTGCATAACATTAGCACACACAACATAAGTGGTGTGAGAAACCGCGGTCTTTTTGGGGAAGATTGCTGTAGAATGTCTAATTGCACTGGCCATTTTATAGTCACCAGCAGCAACTCGTTTCCTTACCGTTTGCATCTTCCCTCTCTCTTTCCACCTTTCCTAAATAACCTGCATGGTCATCCCCTGAGTGCTGGTTTTATAAAAAAGAAAAAACAGCTTCTGAATTAAACTATCGCAGTTTCAGCTGATGCCTGTGGGCAACGGGAATTACAAATTTTGGATATTTCAATCAATATTTCTCAATCCGATTAATTTTTGGCAGTAGACGTTAGAATCAGTTGCTTGCCCTGGTTTTAAAATTTCCAAATGAACAATGAAATACATCCCGAACTTATCTCGCTTTAGTTGATTCCTTCATGATCTCTTTCACACATAATTATCGTTAGTGATCCGCTTTTTATCACCCCTGATCGTTTGCTATAGAAGGATTTCGTTATCCCGTTTAGTTAATTTGTTTCAATAAACTATTCAGTGTTTCATGTTGCACATAAACATCCAGAATTGATCATCACAAAGCTTCAGTTAGAATTACGACCTAGTTTGACACACCACTTTTGTTGTGCGTGTTAATACCAAGTGTAGGTATTCCATGATGTGCATAATATAAGACTAAATACAACAACTTCCTAGTCAGGTACTGTCTAAACAGTTTACCTAAAAATCTGTATATATACGTTATAAGGCTACATAATTTCTTCAAAACATGGCTAGGTTTTGTTGTATTGTTAGTGAATTTTTATTTTGTTTTGGTTTGACTCTGACTCACGTACAAGAATCAGCTCCTTTTTCGAGTTTTACTTCTATAGCTGTTGTAACTTTAAGGCAGATATTACGTCCTTTGCAATACCGCTTTTCTCACTGGGTGATTTCGACATGATTTACAGTCGCCGTGGTCTAGTAGGCAGTGTGTTGGCTTATTAGACGAAAGGCCCGAGTACGAATTTCAGGTCAGACATTAAAAAGAAAATATGAAAATACTTTTTCGGCGACTTCTTTTCAGTAGATTTCTGGCAAAAACTCTAAGAGTAAAATTTGCCATGAAATACTTCTCAAAAAATCTGTCGATCGGAGTCGACTTTAAACTGTAGGTCCCGTCACTCATGTATAAAATTAACGCACACAACTTATGTAAGTGGTGTAAGAAGCTAGGATGTTGCACAATGGGTCAATTCGATCACCGGGTACTGTACTTCTCAGAATTGACAACTCTAACCTAACCTAACCTAAACCTCATGCTAACAAATACATTGAGCCATATAGGTCACCGAAGAAACTTACATCTAATCTAACATAACAGCCATTTTTAATGCATAATCTTTGAAAATTTCTTATAAATGTTACATTCTTAAGAAACTTAAATTATTTATTTTAGCCCATTAACGCCAAATAGATAGAAAAATACACAAAAAATAAATTTTTTTAAAAAAATCCCAAACGTTTCTTTAAGAACGAAACGAAGAGGACATAGAACGGTTTAATAAAAATTAGTAAGACATCATATTCACATATTTTGGAAGACAGAAAAAAGGTCAAAGATGACGAATTTTTCAAAATCAAAATTTTGTAGATAGAACTTTTGTGGAATATGAAATATTTTTCATAAAACTTTTAAAAATAAATTGTGCAAAAGAATCCCTTGGATGCAAACTGCATTTGCACAACCGTGCTCTATTTTCCCATCGCATTGCTCACAGCGACCCCGTTTTTCAATTTTATCAATCATGTGGTCAAATTTGCAAATGTGTTTTGCTATTTGCTGCGAATTTGTACTAACGCTTCAACAACTCTGACCCTAAAATCGAGTTGGTTCATAGGTGGCAAACCTTCACATCCCCTTCACAAGCAGTGCAATTTCCATGCGTTTACCATAGCTGCGTCAATAGCGTTAGTGAGTAATGGTCAATATCACTTTTTTTTTTCGTAATTTTTAATGTAACAGTATATTGACTTGGATCCTAAATATTCTAATAATTAAATAGAATTAATATAATTCTAATATTCTAATAGTCGTAGTACCACATTTTCCGCAAGCTCATAGTCAGGATGATTTTAAGTAGAAGTGGCTGCAGATGGGATAAAGAAATAAAAATATCCTGTCATAGAAGCTAAAACCCAGTATTTGTAGCCAAATGGCGATCATAATATGTGATATCTGTTCATCCAAAGAAAGACTATGGGAATATATACCAAATTGCTTGAATTTTTTATTTAATACATTGTTCAATGGAGTAATTTTGGCAGATTTATCATTCTTGTCAGGATTATTATTGTCACAAACGTGTTATTTTCAATAAAACTCTCAAAAATAGCTTCACTATGTTGTCTGGCCGCCATTTAACAAAGAGAAAAAAAAATTTATTTTAGAACACACTTATGCCGAATTGGATAGAAAAACACCCATGCCCTACAGAGGCACTACCAAGACACTTAAAAAAAAATTAAAAATATTCATATTAATACCAATACTCCAAATTTCACCGAAATCGTACCACGGATTCTGGAGTCAGGCGTTAATGGGTTAAAATATTTATTAAATTTCTATCAATACATACGTACGTACTGAGTATAATGAAATTGATAAATATTTTTTATAGTTTCCAATTAATTTTCCAACAACAATACATAGTTTATGGTGAACGTGTGTCATTGAAAAATAATTTAAAAGTAATTTCTTACTCGTAATTAATTACAAGTAAATCCACAGAGAAGACCATCAAAAGATTGTCATGCTCTTTCAGTTTATCAAGCATTTTTGTCCTGCAACAAATTTCTCTTGCAATTTATTTTCTTTAAATATGTACGTAATAAACTTACATATTATAGACGATTATGTCGTATATTAATTAAATTCTTGTAAAATAAAATACAATATTCGAACAATTTATTTTCGTATTAGGATGCACACACATATACCCTATATACATACTCCACACTGTGAAATAAAGCCAAACAAAGAAAATTGCAAGAAAAATCTTGCTTGACAGGCATCAACGCAATATAAAATCTGTAGCAAGATGAAGTGAAGATTGAAATTCAAAACTTAAATTCCCAGTTGACTCACTGTTTAAGCACTTGTCCTTATGGTAGCCATGGTTGACCTGCTTTGCTGCTACAGTCATTTCTTGTCATTAGATTTTCTAGAAAAATTCAAGAAAACAAAAAACAAACCACCAACAAAATTTCCTAGCAAATGACATGAATATGAGAGAATGTGTATGTGTGTGTGTGTGTTTCGCATTTTGCAACATACTTGAATGTACATGAACTTACTTAGGATACACTGCTGTATGATATACGTTTTTAATTGTTGTTTTATTTACCATTATTGTTGTACTCTTGAGTTATTTTTCTGTTAGGTTAGAAGACCATCTAACAATGTCCAAATACTTTAGTTTATAATACAGACTCAAGATGATGATGATGATGATGATGATGATCATCATCATCATGAAGAAAATGAAGATGCCACTACTACGGCTGATGCCTACTGGCAATGGTGGCAGTGGTGTTAGTGGTGAAGAATGAAACAAAAAGAAGAAGAAAATTAACCAACATTTTTCCAAGTCAATGTGTACAAGTATTTGTGGTTATATGTCTCTATATTAGTGAGCTTTACTATGTGTGAACATTTTTCTATGATTCCATCATGGGGTCATATAACAGCTTCATACCCATACTGCTAGAAACTGAAAATAAAAGACAAAAAAAAAAAAAAAACTGAACCATAAAAAAACCTCAAAAAATCCAGTCATAAAGTCCTTTTCAGTTTACTCAACTGCTGACTTTACAATTCTGTTTTGGGCTACAGAGTCCACAAAGAATTTAAAATTATAAAAACGATGACAAAAAAAATGTTTCAATTGAATTGCCAGAAGAGGAAGGAAAACCGTTTGTCAACCATCCAACTATAAATACATCACCAAAGTACCATAATTCTATAAATTTCGAAGGACGTAGTTCAATTTTCAAGATTTTTAGATAACAATGTTTACACGTAAGGTGCGCCCAAAAAAAAATGGTCCTACTTTTAAGGTTATAACTTTTATTATAATTGAAAAAAATAAATCCTTACTTACTTACTTACTTAATTGGCTATAACAATCCGATTAACAGATTTCGGCCTGCCGCAACACATCCTTCCAGGCGCCTCTGCTTCTTGCGCGCCTACGCCAATTGGTCAAACCAATCGATGACAGGGCTTCCACGATTTGGTCCTTCCAACGGCTACAAGGTCGTCCTCTTCGCCGACTTCCGTAGATCCCCGCATCAAATACTCGTCTCGCCGGAGCATCCTTCTCCATTCGAGCGCAGCGGCTGGATATTTATACGCTGTACAACTTCCATGTCGTTGAGGAGCTCATACAGCTCACTGTTGTATCGGATGCGAAGATCATCGCCAACTCGCACTGGACCGAAGATCTTACGTAGGACTTTTCTCTCGAATACTCCCAAGGCAGCTGCATCAGTTCTTAATAGGGTCCATGCTTCTGCGCCATAAAGAAGGACGAGTATGATGAGCGTCTTGTAGAGTATTAGTTTCATCTTGCGAGAAAGGTCTCTGCTACTCAATTGCCTATTGAGACCATAATAGCACCTGTTGACAAGAGTAATCCTGCGTTTGATCTCCAGACTTACATCATTTTCGGTGGTAACGACGGAGCCAAGGTAAATGAATTCCTTGACTATATCAAAAGTATAGTTATCGCCCGTAATTTGTGAATCAATACGCCGCACGGCTCTATTTGTCGATAACATATACTTCGTTTTGCCCTCATTTACTGCCAAACCCATCCTCTTAGACTCCCGTTCAATAGCACTAAAGGCAGCAGTGACATCTCGTTTGGTACGCCCTATTAAGTCGATGTCGTCAGCGTACGCAAGCAACTGGACACTTTTTTGAAAAATAGTCCCATTGCGATGCACTCCCGCCTTTCGCAGAACACTCTCCATAACGAAGTTGAAGGGGTTGCATGATAAGGGATCGCCTTGTCTGAAACCTCGCACGGTATCAAAAGGTTCCGAGAGGTCCATTCCTACTTTGACGGAGCTTCAGGAATTGCTCAACGTCGTTTTGCATAGCCTTATCAGCTTCGCAGGTACACCGAGCTCAGACATTGGGGCAAAAACACGATCCCTTATAAGGCTATCGAAAGCAGCCTTATAGTCGACAAAAAGATGGTGTGTGTCGACTTGATTTTCGTGGATCTTTTCCAGGATTTGGCGTAGTGTGAAGATCTGGTCGATGGTGGACTTGCCAGGTCTGAAGCCGCACTGATAAGGTCCAATCACTGTTTTGACGAGTGGGTTCAGTCGTTCACACAATACGCCTGTAAGAACCTTATATGCGATAGGGAGAAGGCTTATACCCCTGTAGTTGATGCATATCGTAGGGTCTCTCTTTTTCAGGACAGGACAGAGGACACAGAGATTCCAACCGTTGGGCATACTTTCCTCTAGCCATATTTTGTAGATTAGCTGGTGCATGCGCCCTACCAACTCATTACATCCGGTCTTAAACAATTCAGCGGGGAGGCCATCAGGACCTGTCGCTTTGTTGTTTTTAAGTCGCATAATCGCAACGTCATCATCGATCGGGTTCGGAACATCATCTCTAGAAGCCGTATTGATGTCGTCATCGCCTTGCAGCAGAGTAGAGAAGTGTTTCCTCCACAACCTCAGCACCCCTTGCGGATCTGTAACCAGGTTTCCATTCTCATCCTTGCAGGAAGATGCACCGGGCTTATACCCCTCGGTCAGACGCTTAACCTTTTGATACAATTTTCGAGCGTCATTCCTACATCTGTACATCTCGACTTCCTCGCGCTCACGCCTTTTCTGCTCACTCTTCTTGCGTCTGAAAAGACGTCTCTCATCCCTTCTCCTTTCTCTGTAATTTTCGACAATGGCTCGCGTAGCGGCTGACTGCAAAGTTTTTCTGTATGCGGCGTATTTCACTGCAGCAGACTCGCGAAAAAAATAAATATTTTTGATAAAGGGCACCCAACAAGAATGTTGTAAAAAAATAATTGCAATTTTCAATGAAAACCCCCGCCACTTACAAAAAACGATAGCTAGGCTCGCAGGTGTTAGCTAAAAAACAGTTTTTAAGGTAAGAATAAAACAATATAAGGAGCCTTTGAGTATTGAGAGAAAGGGTGGAAGTGGAAGGATTTGACGACCAAAACAAAGCATGTAAAATAATACGTATTTTTCTAAAACGCCCTAACATGTCGGGTAGAAAAGTGGCTCAGAAAGTTAGATGCGACCTTTGTCAAAAAAAATGTTATACACAAAAAGAATTCAAATATTATTTACTTTAAATGAAATATAAAGCGAAAAAAATCCGCCACTTAGTTTTATTCTACAACGAAAAGTGTAAGTCCAGTTTTTTTTTTTGTGCGCACTCCTTATGAAAGCTCCCTTCGATACAAGCTTGTCATGTCAGGTTGCTTATTTCCATGAATTTCCATATTTCCCTTAACATCTCCTCCAGTAGTGGGCTACTATTATAGGAATTCTAGCCACTTGTACATTTGAACACTAAAAGATGAACGTAACTGAAACAAGAGAAATAAATTGAAACCTTCTACGTTGAATTACAACTTTGGAGAAATGGACACGGATAAGTATAGGAAAGGATTCTGAAAACGCGTAGTAAGTTAAATTTGAAACGTAATTACGACAATTGTGGCAGAAACAAAACTGAATTTGATATGAGCCTTACCTCTATAAGAAATACTAACAAGTAATGAAGTTTTTGATAGAGTTTTTTGGCATATGCAGGATCAACTGGAATATTACTCATGTAATGAGTGAAGACGAGTAGAAAATCCAAAAAGAAATCAGCAAAAATAAATGGATTCAATCAAAAAAAACTTCCATCATAGCATGATAATAGTAGGCGTTTATATTTGGTTACGATATTCTATTTATGTGAATAGGGGTTAACATTCCAGTCACTTCTATGTTAGATGGTTAATAAATCGTAGTACGTAATACAGCATAACAAAGAGGACAATATTAACAGAGGAACATGAGAAGGAGGCATCTTTATACCTCAGATGGAGATCACCAATATTCATAGCCCTATGGGCATATTAACTGGCCAGTAGTACTACGTCTGATAGCTGAGAATCCCAACCATCTACGCAGAAGAGTGAAACATGTTCCAAATAAACAATGCATTTGTGTCCCGCTAAAAGATTTGAACGTGAGTCCGTTTAATACTAAAATTTACTAATTTACAAGGAAAACGACTCTCATTCCACTCGACAGACCTTTTTTTCTTGAAAATATTATATGTCCATGATTAGTAATTAAAATAGAGACGACATCTGGAGCATTTGGTATATATCAAAAGTCAGCAATGAATGGTTTTTTCACTACTCATAAAGACTCATTCAATTTTGTGTATGAATAAATCAACAGAATTGAAATTCAACTACTCTGATTCATTTGTACTCGCTACAACATTGATTTATAAGTAGAGGTTGCAATGAGTATGAGTACAACGTTCACGTCAAACTCACACCATTCGAAATATGTTTGATTCATACGCCTACTCATTCTGATTCAGAAATGTAGAAAAATACTTATTATACTTATAAGTCATTCGAGTGGTTCGAATCATTCATCAAAAGTTACAGCCTTTATTGTTGTTGCATATACAAACAAAGAAGAAAGGAAAGACAAAGACTAGAAGCAAAGCATACATACAATCTTCTTGTGAGTGTAGTAGTGTTTGTACGCGAATCATACTCATTTTGTGCTTCGTGTAAATGTTAAGGAGAGACGAGTCGAAGTCAATAACATCATGCCTATTGTTAAGTATGAATACGACGAGTAGTTCCAACTTTGAGTATGAGTAGTATCAGTATGATATGAAAATAACTATGAATGCGTATAAGTATCTGTAATTATAAGTATGACTCGAATCTACTCATCGTTTTGAATACTTATTGCTAATCTCTAGTACATATGTATGTAGGGGAGCCAGAGATACTAAATGGGGCTCCACTCCGAGCTTGAAAAGTTGGTGCTACGGGTGTGTATTTTGGACCTACAATAATTTAAGCTTCAGTAGTGTGGTCGACGGAAACACTACATTAGAGTATGGCAGAAAGTTTCCCATCTACAAGGGCTTTAATTTGAGGTCGAACTTACGGCCGCAAGTCACAACTCATATCATCGCAAAGAATAATTCGTATAATCGACAGATACTCTCTAAAGTCAGAAATATTCGAGATAATAACTAACAGAGCAAATTGCATCAGTGATCCAGGATATATTTTTTGGGCTCCATATAAAAAAGCCCACAACAATTACACGGACGACTTTAGACAAACGGTACTGGGGTCTGTATAGAAAAATCAAAAATCAAATTATGCTTTCGTCTGCTGAAGCCTACACGATTTTCAAATGTTCAGTAGTAAAACAAACTTAACACAGAGAGCTTTAAATAATGTCACTGATAGTCGAATGTCATTTATTATAGTCTAGTCTATAGTCTAGTCTATTTTATCTAGTCTACAGTCTAGTATATAATCTAGTCTATAGTCTACTCTATAGTCTACTATATAGTTTAGTCTATAGTCTAGTCTATAGTCTAGTATATAGTTTAGTCTATAGTCTTGTATATAGTTTAGTCTATAGTCTAGTATATAGTTTAGTCTATAGTCTAGTCTATAGTCTAGTATATAGTTTAGTCTATAGTCTAGTAATAGTTTAGTCTATAGTCTAGTATATAGTCTAGTATAGTTTAGTCTATAGTCTAATATATAGTCTATACTCTAGTCTATAGTCTAGTATATAGTCTATATAGTCTAATCTATAGTCTAGTCTATAGTCTAGTCTATTTTATCTAGTCTACAGTCTAGTATATAATCTAGTCTATAGTCTAGTCTATGGTGTAGTATATAGTCTAGTCTATAGTCTAGTATATATTCCAGTATATAGTCTAGTCTATAGTCTAGTCTATAGTCTAGTCTATAGTCTATATAGTCTAATCTATAGTCTAGTCTAATTTTATCTAGTCTACAGTCTCGCATATAATATAGTCTATAGTCTAGTCTATAGTCTAGTATATAGTCTAGTATATGGTCTAGTCTATAGTCTAGTCTATAGTCTAGTTATAGTCTAGTCTATAGTCTAGTTATAGCCTAGTCTATAGTCTAGTTATAGCCTAGTCTATAGTCTAGTCTATGGTCTAGTTTATAGTATAGTCTATGGTCTAGTTTATAGTCTAGTCTATAGTCTAGTTTATAATCTAGTCTATAGTCTAGTATATAGTTTAGTCTATAGTCTAGTCTATAGTCTAGTATATAGTTTAGTCTATAGTCTAGTATATAGTTTAGTCTATAGTCTAGTATATAGTCTAGTATATAGTTTAGTCTATAGTCTAGTATATAGTCTATACTCTAGTCTATAGTCTAGTATATAGTCTATATAGTCTAATCTATAGTCTAGTCTATAGTCTAGTCTATAGTCTAGTCTATTTTATCTAGTCTACAGTCTAGTATAAAATCTAGTCTATAGTCTAGTCTATGGTCTAGTATATAGGCTAGTCTATAGTCTAGTATATAGTCCAGTATATAGTCTAGTCTATAGTCTAGTCTATAGTCTAGTCTATAGTCTATATAGTCTAATCTATAGTCTAGTCTAATTTTATCTAGTCTACTGTCTCGTATATAATCTAGTCTATAGTCTAGTCTATGGTCTAGTCCATAGTCTAGTCTATTGTCTAGTCTATAGTCTAGTATATGGTCTAGTCTATAGTCTAGTATATGGTCTAGTCTATAGTCTAGTCTATAGTCTAGTCTATAGTCTAGTCTATAGTCTAGTTATAGCCTAGTCTATAGTCTAGTTATAGCCTAGTCTATAATCTAGTCTATAGTCTAGTGTATAGTCTAGTTTATAATCTAGTCTATAGTCTAGTATATAGTCTAGGAAAAATATTTTCAAAAAAAGGGTCAAAAATCTTGAAAAGTGTCAGATTTAGTTCATTTTAGTAAGGGGCCACAAAAAGTGGCGAGGTAGCTGAAAAAGTGTCAAATTGCGACTTTAGTCGCTCAACGGTAACGCTGACGTAAATGATTACGGGAAAACCGTTTTCTTCGAAGTCAAATTCCTTGTCTGTATTTTTAGACCGATGTTTACTTTCCCATCGTACTGAATTAAAGAATTTATCATTTAAGTTGTCTTGTAAATATTTAGAACAATTGGTTCATTAAATGTACAATGTTTTCTTTAGTTTGAGCCTCTGTTCTCTTCTTGTTGTCTTTGTGTCGTTTTTAACATTGGCAATGAGGCGTTACTCTAAAAATATGTGCTGCTGCTGTTGTTGATGATGATGATGTATGTTGCAAGGAACTCAACGCTGTGTATACTTGCTACATGTATTTAAAAATGTCCTGCGGCTATTTCCGTACAACAAACAGTACCACAAAGTACACCTTAAAATATTAAAAAGACTATTTTGGGCACGATGGAGCGTAAGTTTATTGTGTGCCCATAAGTGTTGTAAGGTTGTAAGAGAGAATTTGGCATGAAAAGTAACAAACGTAGTATGCCTTTACTAAGATGCCATCATTCTTTTCCTTTTTTTTTATCATATTTTTTTTTTTTTGTTTTTTCTTCTACTTTTATTTTGTTTTCTTTTTTTTAGCAAGCACTAACGCTTATAAGCACGTTTACGGATACAAATAAGAAAATACCCGAAATGACTTAATTTTTCTTTCCTTTAAGAGCCACAAAATGACAAAAAGAATCCAAATCTTGGAAATTTTTGACGGTTTTGTTTCTTTACTTTGTCTCTGTTTTCACGGCTGTTTGTTTAGTTGCTTATTTATATTTGGTGATGTTTTTTTCTTTCTTTTCCTTTCTGTCAACTGCTTTTCATGTGATCTCCGTAACCTTCTTGGCCATAAATACAAAGAAAGACCTTTTTTTGATGACAAGGATTTTGTCTAAATATTGTGTGTCTAAATTCAGATTTGAAACGACCAGATAAACTGTCATAAATATCAATTTGTTCATGCCACTGCTCTTTTGCTTACTCACCAACCAGTCAACCGATATTTTGGACCAGCAGACTAGCCAACGTGTATTCAAAGAGAAATGGTTGCCAACAATATTAAAAAAAAAAGAAAAACTTAATAAACTGCCAAATAAAGTTGTAAGTTATGACATGTAGGAGGGTTTCTGACAAAAAAAAAGTAAAATAATCGCATTAAGCATTATTGTTTTGCCAGTGTTTTATTTTGTTGTTCTTCCTTTGGTGAATTGAACATTGAACATTGAACAATTGTACCAAAAAGGCCACCTACAATAATTTCTTAGTGTTATTTAAGGCCCAAGGGATATATAGTTGTGACAAGGGAAATGTATTTCCTATTTTCCAACAGTATTTAAATGTTAACCCAGTAACCGCCAAAATAAATCCAGAAGCGATAATTAACAAAAAAATTCTTCTTTTATAAAAATATGAAAAATTTAAAAAAAAAAATAAAGGGGTGTACTCAACTCAGTACAGCGCCGGGTTATAGGTGAAAAATTTCAAAACCTTGTCTTTCAATGCATAATGTTTTTAAATATTTCTTGCATTGCAAGCGAACTGTTGCATGACATAAAGCACATTGCTTTCCAACTTTTTGGGGTAGTGGCCTATACCATCTTAGGGTAACCTTAGGACAAATGATGTAGAAAGCCGAGCTTTAGTTCGGACGTTTTGACGTAAATAGTACCTTGCAATTGAATGTTGGAATAAAAGTTGATTCAAGCTATCGCTACGACTCATTACATATAAACGCTAAGCATTTGCAACAATGCCTACCACCATTTCTTACCACAAACGACAATTCTGTAGAGTGCAATAGACTAGTCCAGTTTATCTACTCCTCCCATATGTTTGTTATATGACTGAAACACTTTTGGTATATTGACATCCATTTTTTTGTCTTTGTGTAAAAAATCAACGTTTTACTGCTCCTAATGGTCTATTGTAATGGTTCTATTGTGTCATAATTGGTTGCCATTATACAGACGCTATTGTCTTTCCATTTCACCAAAAGAATTTTATTTTGCTTGTCAAACCTATAGTCATATGAGGCCCGCTCTTCTTTTTTCATTTCTTTCGAACTTCGCAATGGACACTTTTTCGTTCCATTCTCTCTAATTGTTCCAGTCGTACGAAATCATTTCTCTTTGAGATCCACCAAGGGATTATAGCTAGTAAATAAGTTATCAAAAAAATACTTCATACGATGCTGATTTAGTCTCCATTTTCTCAAGCAATTTGTTTACTACTCTTGACCCTAGGGTATTAGTAGAAATTTCCTCTGATTTTCCACAATAAAAATCGAAAGTTTAGCAATATCCAGTGGAACTAGCTGCTATCCAGTTCTTAAGACCAAATCGTACTAGTGTTTGCTTGCCAGGGTCTTACAAAGATGTGCATTTATATTTCTGTAAACACAACAGTGTTGCCACATTTTGTATATGAATCCCGCCGCTATACTCAATTGAGTAGAATTGTATTTAAATAAGTATAACTTTCTAAAAGTAAATTGCAGATCATAAATAAGAAAACAGAACAGAAATGCTTGCTTTTGGAAAATTAAAATAAAAAAGAAATTAGGAAAACTTAAAAAGCTAAAAAATTATAAAATCTTAAAGCTTATCTAGAAGCACCAATTTTTTATAAGTTTAAAAGTCCATTTTGTGACAGTCGATATGTATATATAGCCAGATTTGTTTATTATTTTAACAGGTTATCTGTTTCTTCTATGCTAAAAACGCCAAAAAATTACAAAAACTTTCAAATTTTAAAATATTTCGCCTAATGATTACCTATACTCAATTGGGTATGGCGGCGCCAAATGGGTTAAGGTAATTGGCTTAAATAAATTGATCATGATTATTGCCGAATAGACATGACTTGCTATTGTAGCTATCGTTATATTAGAGTGTTCAGTCAAGGGTGTTAGAAATTGAGAAAACGATAACTTCATTCTTTTTATGGCAAGAGCAGGGCACTAACATATGAAGTAAAAAATAATCTCTTCTTTCTTCTCTGCTCCACAAAAGTCAATTGATGCAGAAGTCACTTGATGTAATGCCAAGTCTGTCTCCATCTCCTACAAACCGATAACAGCTCGTGTGAATCGTTAATCTAAGACGGATGTTCATACAATTTAAGGATAACACTGAATCACTACTCATAACCCTATGTGTTCAGATATAAGCGAGATTGAGACTCCCCGTCAAACAAGCAGAAAATATCAAGTTTAGTTGAGGCAATCAGTATACCTATAGCATGTTGAAGAACTATGTGTCGCAACTGGCTTGTTTATAAGCAATGAAATTTCCAACAATATCCTTGTGTCCCAAAAGCTAATTCAAAGTTACCTTGTATTGGATGTGTAAAATACGTTCATTAGGGACTAGGGATGCCAAACGGGATTTGCTTTTTCGGGATTTTATAATCCCGATCCCGAAATCCCGGGATATTTCGGAATAATTCGGGATCCATAAATCCCGATTTTCTTTTAATAATAAAAACATTTTTCTAACAAAAATATTTGTATTCCAATTATGTATATCAGAATTATATGTCATTAAAAATTAGATATAAGAACAGCAAGGCAAAAATGCATCAGTTTTAAGAAAATTATTTGGATTCCAACAAAAAGATTAAAGCATCTAACATGTGGTCTAATAGGCTTAAACGAATTTTGTTGTCAATATACGCTGCCGTTGAAAAACACTTCTCGCAATCAACATTTGTTAATAATTTAGTTCCAAGATGGCTGTACCTCTACCACACCTCCTGATGTAAATAAATCAACTTCTTTGGACAATTGAGTGTCTAAATCAGTTACCCTTTTAATTCGTTTTATAAGTTAGGTAAGGTTAGAGGACGTGTACCCGGTGGTCGAATTGATCCATTGTATAACGTCTTAGCTTCTTAGACCACTTATGTTGTGTGCCTTAATTTTATACATGAGTGGCGAGACCTAAAATTTAAAGTCGACTCCGAACGACAGATTTTTTAAGAAACATTTCATTGCAATTTTTACTCTCAAAATTTTCGCCAGAAATCTGCTGAGAGGAAGTCGCCGAAAAAGTATTTTGATATTTTCGTTTTAATGTCTTACCTGTGATTCGAACTCGGGCCTTTCGTTTAATAAGGCAAAATACTACCTACTAGCCTACGGCGACTTCGTTTTATAGTGCTTTTGAATTCTTCGATGGCATCAAATTTTGAAGGATTAAAATAAATATGAATTCACTACACCGAAAATCTCGAAAATTCCTGGGAGAAGTTTTTAAAAATCCCGGTATTCGAGATTTGTGAATCTCGAAAATCCCGGGATTCGGTATTTCTCGATTGGCATCCCTATTAGGGACTTAATTGTAATCAATTTGTCCAACTAAATCGAAATGGCCATGATTACCACCTGAAAGTCTAATACACTATTGCGCTTTCCAACCCTGTCATTTCTGTTATCCTTACATGACAACTAAGGATCCGTAATGATCCCCCTGGATAAGAACATTTTTTATGCGATTTAGGAACAGTAATAAATGCCTTTGTCTAGTAGATGGTGTGTTGGCTTATTGGATGGTTTAAACCTCAGGTCGGACATATCGAACAAAATGAAGTATGAAGAAATATTTATTCGCCGATTGAATCTCAGCAAATTTCTGAGTAAAATTCTACGAATAATTCTACAAAACTATTTTGCTTGAAATCGACTTTGTAGGTCCCTCCATTCCTGTGTAAAATGTACAAACACAAATGATACGAGAAGCTCGATCACAATTCTGACTGAACGGTCAATTGGTAGTCTATTTTAGTCTAGCAGGTAATGTGCTGGCTTATTAGATGTAAAGCCAGGGTTCGAGTCCTAGACCAGGCATCAAAACAAAATACAAAAAGTATTTTTTTCGGCGATTTTTTTTCAGCAGATTTCTGGCAAAAACTCTGAGAGTAAATAAAATGGCCATGAAAAGTTTCCCAAAAATCTGTTGTTCGAAGTCGTCCTTAAACTATAGGGACCGCCACTGATGTATAAAATTTACAAATTCAAAAGGTGCGAGAAGCTAGATGGCAATTCTGACTAAACTAGATAAGCCATGCGAATATTTCGCACCGTTAGTTGTCATTTTTGTAACATAAAAAAAATTGTCAAAACAGCTTTTTAAAAATTAATATGCATATTATATATAACTGAATTAGTAATAAACGGGCATTATAGTAAATAGCGGTATGTAGAACTGCATTACTATTAAGCGACCCTGTATTAGCACACTTGAACAAAAACAAAAAAAAATGTAATCACAATGCCAACAGTATTATTATGCAGTTCTATATAAAATATAATTTTTATCAATGAAAATATTAATTTTTCAATTTCTAATTATTTTTCGCCATTAGTGTTAGATATAAGCTTTTAAATGAGATATCATTCATTAAATTTGATGCGGTGGTATGGGAGATATTTGCAACCGGCAAAAACAAAGTGCCTTAGAAATAATATTCTGACTAAATGGTTGTAATGACCAATTTTGTATATGCGAGATTATTGTTAGCTTGAGGCATCTTAAGGCCTAAAAGCTTGATATCCTAATTGACAAACCTTCGGCGTAGCCAGTATATCCCATTGAAAGCGTGAGAGAACTCCACTTTGCGGTGAGCCTTTATAGACCCCTCTTGCGATATGAATCACAACAATCAAAACAGTAACGATTCTTCTTATTAAATGTTCAGCAATCCGCCTCAATTTGGGCTTATCGAGAGTCCTAATAGTAGTTTCCTAAGAGACGTTTTTGACAGCGCTCTCCATAACAATGGAAGTTGTTAGTTAGTAAAGTTTGTAATTTTTGTTCTAATCCTTTGAAGGTAGTTAGTGTACGTAAAGGTTGTAACCTCGATTTCAGTGAGATAGGATGTACTAAAGTTACTTCTAATTTCATATCTTTGCCACAATGTCTGCAATATTTTTGGCAGATTTTATTAAAATCTTCCAGAGTATAGGTATCTTCTGAGAGCTGCTTCACAGTCATATGCCTGAATTCTATTTTATAAATTTTTTTAAAATCTTAAATTCTCTTTCTAAAATACAGAAAAAAAACAATAAAAAACTGAAATTTAAAACACTCATCTTTGAACATTGTGTGCGAAGCACTTTTGTTGTCAGTCGGAGTAGAAAATTGTAAAATTTTAGTGGCAAATATAAAACAAAGTTCGTAAACCAAACAAAAACACAAACACAAACACACAAAGAAGAGAAGACTAACATGAACAAAAACTAAAAAAAAATATAAAAATAAACGTTCAATATAAATTTGTACGTATTGAACGTGAGCTTCAACAAAATAACAGAAAACAAAACAAAAAACAGGAGCAAAATTGTAAATATTTTTGAATTGTCTGCTTCAACTTGAAAATAAAAGTAAAAAAAAAAACTCGTAAACATGTTCATAAAATAGAAACTCAATTTCGTTTGTTTTTATTACCCCACATAACACCGAATAGATAAACATAAAATCAAGGTTAAAAAATTTTCCACAAAACAATAAAAAGTTTAAATTTGTTGGTAGCAACATAGAATGTTTGTTGCCAATAAATACGGAAACATCAACGCTTGTAAGCAAAACAAAATCATAAAGTTTGTTAAAAGGGTTTTATGTGTATTTAATTTTTGAAATATTATAGCAATGGGTGTTTAACGTAATTTTCTTTTACCAAGATACGGTGGAAATTTGTAAATTTTAAACACACAGAACACACCAGAGCCATAATTATTGGGGCAAACATTAATCAAAGTACAATAAGTCCAGTAACGTATCTGCGACTTTGATTCGATTTTTGAAAATATACATACATACATACATACATATACATATAATTGGTCATTACAACCCAGGATTACGACCTAGGTTCCCACACCCCTTATGCTGTGTGAGCTAATTTTTATAAACGAGTGACGGGACCTAGAGTTTAAATTCAATTTTGAAGGAAAGATTTTTTTAAGAAATTTTTCATGTCGTTTTTATTTACTCTTCTAGTTTTTGCCAGAAATCTGTTGAGAGGAAGTTGCCAAAGGAATATTCATTCAGACATTACTTACTTACTTACTTACTTAATTGGCCATAACAATCCTATTAACGGATTTCGGCCTGCTATAACACATCCTTCCAGGAGCCTCTACTTCTTTCGCGTCTACGCCAGTTGGTCACACCAATCGATGACAGGACTTCCTCGATTTGGTCCTTCCAACGGATACAAGGTCATCCTCTCCGCCGACTTCCGCATATCCCCTTCAAATACTCGTCTCGCCGGAGCATCTTCCTCCATTCGAATGACATGGCCGAGCCAGCGCAGCCGCTGGATATTAATACGCTGTACAACGTCCATGTCGTTGAGGAGCTCATCGGAATGAATCGGATGCGATTGATTCTTTCATACATAGCAGGCAGATTTGACGATTTATCATGATTTTTACGATTTTGTACTTCAAAAATATCACATTGACGATATGACGACGATTTTTAGAAATTAAAAATTTACATCATTTGCTTTACTTCTGTACATTAAAAGCCTCTTTAAGTTTTGTATTTGCATTGCAGTTGTTACTGTTGGAAATTTATGCTCGTTATATTAAGGTGCAAAATATTATATTTTCAAGTTATTTTCGAATACCTGTAATGATGATTTTTCTGTATTTTATCCCGTTTTAATCCCTTAAAAATCAAATAATTTCAACTCCTGAAAAACATCGTAAATGATAATAAATTATCATATGTCGTGTTAGACAATTTTATTTTAAAAATTCGATTATAACTTCTAATATTCCCATTGGAAGAAAAAAGTCAAGTGGCATTATTTTATTTTTTCATTTTTATTTTCATACAACCAATACTCAGGGATTGGCATTACTTTTGGAACTAGGAAAATTTATTTATGGACAGTAGGTTTGAATATTTTTAAGCAACAATAATATTGCATCATATACACCCATCTGTGGTGTAATCATTTGGGAGTGAGAAGATCTTGACTTTATGAGCATGAAAATTCAATGCAATGCTTGCTAGAACTGAAATATTTTTCAGTGCCTTGGTTTCTTAAGACGGTGCAATAAATACTGATCATCTGATCTACTTATAATTTATACACTATTTATAACCAACGGAAAATGGAATACAAATCTCATGTTTGGGTAGGTACTTAAAGTTTATTTTGAGGCTTCTCGATCGTGTACAAGTGAAGTTGTTGTAAATCGTTAATCACAATAACGTTCCAACTCCATTAATTTATTGGAGCATCGTTGCAATGTTGCTTGTATCACTGTTCTATCGCTACTATGGATATTGCATGAGCGAAATAAGGGCAAATTATGTATTCCTATGTAGGCCTCAACTTTCTTGGCCAGCACACCCGTATATGGTTGATTGGCCAGTGTATCGCATACTTCATTACAAAGTTCGTTTGTTAGACGGACTATTCGTATGTGGAACTGTCTTCCAGCAGAGATCTTTCCTATTACTTATGGTATAAAAATATTCAAACCTAGTCTCCATAAACACTGTTCCCTCCTTCCTCATTCCTATAATATATTTTCCTAGTACCAAAAACAATCAATCCCAACCCCTGATTTATTATCAACTACGATGTTGTTTACGGGTTGAAATTTTTTGGCTTTTAACGGATTAAAACGGTATAAAATACAGAAAAATTATCATGACAGGTATTCGAAAATAATCTAAAAATATTTTACACCTTGTTATACACTGCTCAAGGAAGCCTTTAAGGTACTAAAGTAAAGAAAATTATGTAAATTCTTAATTGCTAAAAATCGTCAAAATAAGGGTATAAATCGTCATGTCGTCAAAATGAAATTTTTGGAACTCAAAATCATCAAAATGACGATAAATCGTTAAATCTGGCAGCTATGGTCATATTGCAGATTTTCTATATTAATCTTCTCTCAACAGATTTCCGACAAAAACTGAGAGTATATAAAATTGTCATGAAAAGTTTCTCAAAAATCTATCGTTCAGGATCGACGTTAAACTCTAATGGTGTTTTCTTTTCTTCCAAAAAATGTGCATTTTATTAAGGCAAAATACAATTTTGCGTTTGTTTCTTAAAAATGTTTCGCCCTCTAAAATGGTGATATGTTTTATTCTAAATAATTCGCCCTCGCCAATGGTTGAGGGCATTGCATTTTATGCCCTGTATAAATCGAGAGTGCTGATAATGCCCTGTAAAGCAGATGACTTTTGTTTATTCATAGGGCTACCAGATGATATTTAAAAAAAGTCGTCTGGTATTGTTATCCAATTTGAAGTTAATTTTTTCATTGTTTTGTTAAGTAACCTTAAGGAAACATTACATTATTAAAGCTACATGGTCCGTAATATAAAAAGTTGCATTCAATGTTAGAACAGTGTTAAAATGTTTTTTTTTTGTTTAAAAAAAAGCTCTCAAAAAATATAGTTGAGGAATTAGTGATCAGGCAGCACCTTTTTCATATTTACATTTATTATTGAAATAAAAACAAAAAATACAAAATATTTTTAGATCTAAAACCTTTTTTATGAAAAAAAATAAATAAATATGGATATTACTGCATCTATTTTATTTGCAAAAATTGAAATAAATCAGTTATTAAATTCATCTTCGTCATCTGATAAAGAAGAATTACCGAATTTATTACATACATAATCAACAGCCGCTGTGGCAAACCCAGGGCATACCCTTTTTTAAATATTTGTGTTATGTTCTCTCACATAAAAAATGGCATTACAACAGGGTTGGTCAAAAATTTTTTTAATGCACCTTGTAAGAGGGTGACATTTTCTTTGTAGAAAAGAAAACACCATAAGTTGCGCTACGCATGTATAAAATTAACGCACATAATATGTGTGGTGTAAGAAGCTAGGCCGTAATTCTGTATCGTTGTAAGGACCAGTTATGTACGAATATGTATGTATGAATGTTTTTTGGTTGCTATATTTGGAGAGCGTAAACATATATAGTTTTTTATTTGTTTTTCTTTCTGTATCGCAAAATATACGAAAAACAACATAAAAGTTTTCGCAACAAATTTGGCTAGAAATATCCACACAGTGCATGGCCGTGGATAGTAAAGAAAATATAAAATATTTCAGGTATGCTACTTAGGCGTATTAAAGATTATGAATTTTCAGTCTGTGCTGTATGATAGAGTCATACAGTCAAACCCGGTTATAGCGAACTCCATGGGACCAGAAAAAATAGTTCGTTATAGGCAAAATTCGTATTAAACAGGGTGAAATCATAGAAGAAAATGTAGAATACAAATAACTTTTTCCATTTATTAAAAACAAAAACTAATTTTTTTATTAAAAACCAAAAATATGTGTTAATTCTTTTTATCTAGCAGCTGATTAAAGGTAATGCTGCCATATTAAATAAAAGTAAAGAATATTGCCACATTTTAAAGATATTTCTGAGGATTCGTTATAAAAAAGGTAAAATGAATTAAATTTAATTACTGGAACTATTTGAAGTCGCCGTGATCTAGTAGGTAGTGTGCTGGCTTATTAGACGTAAAGCCAGGGTTCTGGTTCCAGGCCAGACATCAAAACAAAGAACAAAATAAATATTTCTTCGGCGATTTCCTCTCAGCAGATTTCTGGCAAAAACTCTGAGAGTAAATAAAATTGCCATGAAAAGTTTCTCAAAAATCTGTCGTTCGGAGTCGACTTTAAACTGTAGGTACCGCGCCCCATGTATGACATAAGTGGTGTATGAAGCTAGATCGTATTCCTGACTAAATGGTTGTAATGACCAGTTATGTATGTACTATATGTATGTAGGATATCAACCGCCACTTTTGTATAAAATTAACACACACAACATAAGTAGTGTGAGAGACTAGGTCAATAATTCTGACTGAAGGGTTGTAATGACCAATTATGTATGTATTTAAAGTAGTTCCTTTTAACCGAGAATTCGTTATAAACGAGTTCGTAACAAACAAAGTTTTTTGTATGAAAATTGTTATTAAACCGTTGGAACTTGAAAATACGTACTGAGTTCGTTATAAACGAGTTTGACTGTATATGTACATTTGACAGCATTTTTTTTTTTTTTTTTTGATTGAAAATCACATAATTTACTTATGTATTGGCCTAAGAAATATAATTGCCGAAATCGCTGTACAATTTTTACTGCCGCCAACTGAAGCATACATATGCAGTCATGGAATTTTTTTTTTTTTGTGTCAACAAATTACTTTAGCTTACAAAATAACTGTCAAATTTTCAAATTAATAGCCTCTGCTGTACGATTTTCACTGAAATTCACTGTTGGCATTCACTTAGCATGAACATTTTGTTTTTGTTGAGCAATAAAATCGCTTTGGAAAATATTTCGATTGCAATGTTACAATTTGTTTGTTTGTTTATCCACATTTTTTTTTTTGCAGGTGTTTTCATACTTTTTCACATGTTTTTATTGGTGGCTGACAAAACAAGCAGTATCAAAACCGCTCTGAGAACAAAATTTTAACGTTATTTTCACTACAACTATTACACATGTTTTTACAGCAATTTTTTTTTATTTTATTTTGTATTTTTTTTTTTTCACTTTTATTTTTATTTAACAATTTCCTTTTTGATTTTATTTTATGAACAATATTCGGTGATGGTTACTGTTTTGTGTGTTTTGTTGGTATTTTTTTTTTGGATATACACTATTACCTCGGTTTGCGAGCTTCGTTCTACGTCTGCTTCGAAGTTGCTTCTTTTTAAAATTTCTGAAAGTTGCACCGTTTTTGTTCTAGTTTGCGTCGCATGTTTCGAAGTTGCATCGTAAGTGCTTCGATTTGCGTCTTTAATACGAAAATGTTTGTACAAATATAAAACAGAAAATGGGAAATTGGAAGATGTCTCTTTTTAAAATTCCTGCGACTTAGAAGTCGCCGTGGTCTAGTGGGTAGTGTGTTGGCTTATTAGACGAAAGGCCCGGGTCCGAATCCCAGGTCAGACATCAAAACGAAAAATATTTCTTCGGCGACTTCCTCTCAGCAGATTTCTGGCAAAGACTCTGAGAGTAAAAGTTGCCATGAAAAGCTTCTAAAAAACTTTAAACTGTAAGTCTCGCCACTCATGTATTAAATTAACACACACAACATAAGTGGTGTGAGAAACTAGGTCGTAATCCTAACTGTAGGGTTGTAATGAGCAATTATGTATGTCTGTATGTGACTTCGAAGTTGCGTCGTTTTTTGTTTCAGTTTGCGTCGTTAATATGAAAATGTTTGTATAAAGCTCAAACAGAAAAAGGGGATTTCCCGTTTAAGTCTAATGTAAATACATACACACATATCGCTCCTTTATTGCAACATAGTCATATCTCAAAAAAACTTGAAGTTGGCAAAATGCGATTTAAGTTTTCAGGACATACGTCCTATGATCTAATTGCCGCAAACATTTTTTGCTATAACTTCGGTTCAGCTTGGAATATAAAACCGCTTTTTTTCCATCATGTACAGAAAGTCTAAAAGAGCAGTTTTACTTAAGTAACTACAAATTTTTAATTTTTTGAGATATGACTATGTTGCAATAAAGGAGCGATATGTATTTATGTTATCTGTTGGTTGCAAGTTGTAGGTCGTTTGTAAATTAAATATTTTTTATTGAAAAATCTATTTTTTCAGCTAAAATTATTAAACTCGGAACCAGTTAAATGAAAATCAATACAAATGTATGGAAAATCGTGCTTTGTATTGTGTCGTTTTGGTTTGCTTCGCGTTTTTCATAGGGCCTGAAACGATGCAAACCGGGGTATTAGTGTATTTTCGAAGGAATTTTATTTAACATTAGACGTGTTTCACAACAAAACATTTATTATAGCAATTGAAGCGTAAAGTTTCAGAATCACTTTAAGCTATTGACATATTTTTTTCCAGTTTCTATAGAAATTTGCTCCACAACTACTTTTTTTTTATTTTTATCTATTCATTGTGTTTAGTTATTTAGATTTTATTTTTATCGTACTTATAGTAGCTATTTGTGCCCTTGTGTAGCTGTTAACAGGCCGTTACGATTTGATTTTTATTTCTTTATTCGCGTGTTTTTTTATTTTTTTGTTCTTTTTTGGTCCAGGATACAAAGAAAAAAAATCAAATTTTTTTTTATTACAAAACAAAGAAATCAAGTGATGAATTTATTGTGCTTTTTTGTTACAACAGCTGTTTTACGATATTGTCTGTATGTCGTAAACTATTGAAGGAAAACAATCGTGATTGAATGTGTTGGAAAATTGTTGATGACAGTTTGTAATTGAATTTTAATGTCTGCAATAATTAAAGTTCGTCATGAGCATGAAACTAACACTAAATGGTAGTTTGTTAAAGTAATAAACGTAATAAATGAAATTATTTCAAATTAGTTTCCAACGATTGGGAAATTCATTCAAACACGTCATTTTACTAATTTATGTGATTTGTTGTTTTCGAATAAATGGAATATAAAGACGGCATAAAGCATAATTCTTCACAGAAATTTAACCGTTGATCGGGCTTTGTATCAAAAATTGTAAATTTCATTTTTTGAGACTATATTACTTTAATTCAAAAAATGTTAGATGTTTGATATTTTTAGAATTCGTAGAAATTTTTAAAATTTCAAACATATTTGGTAGACACAGACTATGAAGATACCGGCCATGAAGTGGTAGCAACTAGAATTTAACCTAGAATCCTCAATTGTCTCCGTTTTGTCCGCATAACATACATACATACATACATACATAATTGGCCATTAGAACCCTTCAGTCAGGATGACGACCTAGCTTCTCACACCACTTATGTTGTGTGCGTTAATTTTATACATGAGTGGCGGGACGTACAGTTTAAAGTCGACTCCGAACGACAGATTTTTGAGAAGCTTTTCATGGCAATTTTTACTCTCAGAGTCTTTGCCAGAAATCTGCTGAGAGGAAGTCGCCGAAGAAATATTTTTTCGTTTTGATGTCTGACCTGGGATACGAACCCGGGCCTTTTGTCTAATAAGCCAACACACTACCCACTAGACCACGGCAACTTCATAACACTTGTCGGCATCACACTTTTCTTTAACAGCACCCCACTGATAATAGCTGAAAATAGTCCAAATGCGTTATATCGCAGCTTCTTAGCGGCCAATTGACATCACTATTTCGGGTTATTATAAATCGATTGTGGCATGAGATGTTTGGAAAGTTGAACCAAACATCTTTCACATCAATACCATGAAGAACGGTTACAAAAAATCGGTTATCGTGCTGTGAAAAATATCTCCACTGACCATCATGGTTGGTTCGTCTTCAATTTCATAGAAATATGGGCAAATGTTGCCTTCGATCCACAAACCACACAAAACAGTCAGTCATAATGGATGCATTGACTGCTGTGTGGGTTTTTCTAAGTTACAAATACAAATTGGAAATAAATTTCCAATGAATCTCAACGTTGCTCTTGCGTTAATCAATTTTTTAAGTGGTAAAATTCTCCACTTCGAGCTCGACTAATGGAACATCAGTCAGAAGTAGGAATGCCAATCGGGAAATTCCGAATCTCGAAATCCCGGGATTTTCGGGATTCGCAAAATCCAGAATCTAGGAATTTTTTAAAACTTCTCCCGGAATTTTTCGAGATTGTGAATTCATATGTATTTTGGCCCTACAAAAGGTTCTGAAAAAAAAAATTCTATATCACTTGACTTCGAAAATAGCTTCTCAGATGAGGAAAACCCCATTTCCATTGATAAAAAGTTATTTGGTGCCATCGAAGAATGAATTAAAAGGGTAACTGATTTAGATATTTAGGGATTTTTAAAAATCGATCACATTTGGCATCCCAAGTCAGAAGTGAATATCGTAGACTACCAGAAAACTCCATTGTTATCACTACTCAATCAAATATGGATCTGTTATTATCCTTGGTATCTATAGCGGAAAGGAAACTACATTAGATAATCGAATGTTTTTCAAACCTCAATATGAATAACTTTCTACAAACATAAAAACAACAAAGATGAAAAAATCAATAAGGAATTTAGTAGAAATCATTTAAAATACAATGACTATAGATAGAAGTCGCCGTGGTCTAGTGGGTAGTGTGTTGGCTTATTAGACAAAAGGCCCGGGTTCGAATCCCAGGTCAGACATCAAAACGAAAAAAAATTTCTTCGGCGACTTCCTCTCAGCAGATTTCTGGCAAAGACTCTGAGAGTAAAAATTGCCATGAAAAGCTTCTCAAAAATCTGTCGTTCGGAGTCGACTTTAAACTGTAGGTCCCGCCTCTCATGTATAAAATTAACGCACACAGAATAAATGGTGTGAGAAGCCAGGTCGTAATCCTGACTGAAGGGTTGTAATGGCCAATTATGTATGTGTGACTATAGATAGATTTGAGAAAATTTCGCATGAAATTGTATACCAACATGACTGCTAAAGGCTAATCTATCTACAACCTTCGAAGTTATCTAAATGCATATAGGCAACGTGATGAACGTAAAAGCAATTGGCACTGATATCAACTCAAAATGGCCATGACAAAGCTTGACAGTGAGTGAGACGTCAATCTTCTCAGTGCTATTTACTCTAATCTGTAAAACATTACAGAAAAGTTTAGGCGCACGGTTGCACGGTCGGTACAAGTGTCATAAGAGAGATAATGATGCCTCATTCCAGTTTTTCTTTCCGCTTCCAGTATTATTAATAAGTTTCTAAAAAAAAAATAATTCAAATACATTGTAAAACATTTACAATTACTTTTTCAAATAATTTTACAAGCATGTATGTGTGACATAAAAAAAAATTGTTTTGTAATCCCCAATGGTATTGGATTAATCAAAATCTCAATAATCTCTTTCCCTCAACCATAACATGAGACAGATGTGAAGTATATTTATAAACAAAGGCAATAGAAATCTAAAATCATAATTTATAATAAAAAAAAAGTACAACAAAACACTATAAATAAACAATAGCAACACCAAAAACCAAGTAAAACTTTGGCTTTGTGACACAAATTTTTTTTACTTTTATCCACATGGTAGATACTCGTGCAGAGCCTTTAAATTGTTTTTTTTTTTCCTGTGTTTATTCATTTTTCGATTTTCAATTTTTTTTTTTCAACAGCCTTTTATGTCTCCATGTTCTGTTGAAAATTTTACCTTTTACACCTTGAAGAACAATTTTTTTTTCAACTTCCAGCTGAGGGTTTTTAAATTGAGGGAAGAAAATAAATGGAATTTCGGTTCTATCCAAACATGCTTATACGAGAATTTAAGGTAAAGTGTGTGGATTTTAAATCTTTTACAAAATCATTGATACCTTAATGCCCTTAAGGGGATTTTCAAAGTGGTTGTGGCATAAACTTAACTGAGCCTGGTATTTATTCATCCTCTTATTTGGGGGGATTAAGTGCTATATTTTAAAGTATTAAAGTATTGTGTGTTGGGTTTTCATTACAAGTATTGGGGTTTTACTTTCAAAAAATTTTAAAATAAAACCAAAAAGAATTTATTGGGTCGAAATGACTCTTAATAATAAAAACAATGCGACAAATTTTTAGAATCGACAACATTGCCCTATAAGCCATAATAAACGTAATTTACGAAAAGTCTTGCAAAATTAAAGGCATTTTTAATTTTTCAAGATAGTTCGGCTACAATAGTAGGATAAATTTTAAACATTAACGTCAAACAATCTCATTGGCCGCAAAAGGCTACATGGGATATGGATAAGACGACGGTCAACCTACTTCAACACTTTAATCGCCCTTGGATCATGGGCGAAGCGTTTAAAATTGGATCATAGCCTTTCTGAAAAATTTAAATGTGGAGCTGATTCCCATAAGCAATGTTGGTTATGAGGTTTTTCAAATTAGTTAAATGATTGAATGCGATCTATGCTATCAAGAATTAATCAGATTGAGGAGATTTAAGCGATTTAAGCTACAGAATGGCTGATATATGATGCAACAAACTAAAGCGCGATATATTTTTTTATTTTTTTTTTTAATTTTATTTTTCAAAAGCAAAAAATGTTGGAAATAACATCAAATTTTAGAATCAGTTTAGATTTGTTCAAGACCCTCAAACGACCGATAAAGCCATCACAGGCTGCACGAAAGTGGCTCTAAGGTATTTTGGCCCATACCGTGGGAAGCGCCGTCTAGAGATGATCGATACTTTGGTATTTTTTTAGTGAGAGCCTTACTCCCTAAAATGTCCCAGGCGCAAAAGTCCAACGGATTGAGATCCGGAAATTTTAGTGGCCAATGCGCGATTTTAAGCCATTCTTGGTTGACGCGTGCTGAGTGCGGTGGTGCTCAGTCCTGTTGGAATGTCCATGGTCTGCGACCGAAATGTTTGTCTGTCCAGGGCTTCAATACTGTCTTTAAGACATTTTCCCGCTAACATTTGGTATTTATTTTGACCCCACAGACGATGAATATGGGGGGGAGCGACCATCGGCCGTTACGGCGGCCCACACCATCGTCTGGCGCTTGAGATCTGGTGGCCAATCGCAGGTGTAAATTTTCGGCTGACCTCTTTGGCAAGTAAACCCGATCATTTTGTTTGTTCACAAACTGCTCAATTTTGAATGGCTCATCGAAGTAAACCAAATTCGGTAACACGCCACTTTCGTGCAAGCATAGTAACTCCTTTGAGACTTTCCAGTCTAACTTTTTTGTTCATCGGTGAGCTATTGCATTTTTTGGAACTTAAATGGCTTAAGTCCAAGTTCATTTTTCAATATGTGTTGCAGCCGTTCTTACGATATGTTCAGCTCACGAGCAATTTTTCTACCACTGCGACGTGGATTTCGATCAAATCTGGCCATCACTTTTCGGATCATTTCTGGTGTTGTTACCGTTTTTTTCGTCCACTTTTTGGACGCTATGCAACACTGCCAATTCCATGGTAACGAGCAATGGTGTGACAAACAAAAAATTAATTCAGATTTAAATGCTGGAGGGCTCTAACGATATCCACCTGTGGTTTTCCAGCGAAATATAAAGCAATCACACTATCACGCTTGAATTCCATCACGAATAACTTTTTTCCTGAAAGTAATAGTTCAAAATGCTTTTGTAAGCAGGTTAATAATAAAATGAATTGTAATAAATCTATTAGCTATCAGATGAGCGATTTACAAATGTTAACAACCTGAAGTTGGTTGCAATACATATTAGCCACCCAGTAGAAGCTGTATTCTCTTTTAAAAAGGGAAAGGACGGGTCATTAAACAGGAGCAGAAGTTTTGAGTTTCAGAATGAAGTATTCCAAATACGAGGAAAAACTCTTCCAAAAGGAGGTCTATGCCATCGAAAGGTATTAGGTGAACAATACTCTTTGACTGCCAGGCTGGCCTTTTCAAAGGCACTTTTGAGCTTAAATTGAAGATAATAAGGAACTGTATGGTGAAGCTGAATTAGCTTAATAGGGAGATATGGTAAGTTTATCCTCTACTAGGTCACAGGTCATGTAGGCGGGTTTTGGAACGGCAAAGAGGAGCAAGAGCTCCATAAAACTATATGAGTATGAGGCAATCGGAGATCTGAGTCATTCATGAGGTTGATAAACGATATTTTGATAGAACACTATAGTCTTAGAATGCACAGGGAGTAATAACGTAATCCAGAAGGAAAAGTATTGTTTATTATTGTTATTGGCACAAGCAATAAATACTTTCCGAACACAAAAGGTATAGAATTTTACAATTATTTGTAGATTATTTAACAAATTCAATATGAAAGTGATGGGAAAAAAACGGATAAGTAAACAACATAAAACAACATTGAAGTCGCTGTGGTCTAGTGGGTAGTGTGTTGGCTTATTAGACAAAAGGCCCGGGTTCGAACATCAAAACGAACAACAATATTTCTTCGGCGACTTCCTCTCAGCAGATTTCTGGCAAAGACTCTGAGAGTAAAAATTGCCATGAAAAGCTTCGCAAAAATCTGTTGTTCGGAGTCGACTTTAAACTATAGGTCCTGCTACTCTTGTATAAAATTAACGCACGCAACATAAGTGGTGTGAGAAGCTAGGTCGTAATCCTGACGGAAGGGTTGTAATGGCCAATTATGTATGTATGTAAGCGACATAAAAATATTTCACAATTCTTGATATGACGACCAACTTAATAATTTTAAAAACTGAAAATATATTTTTTTTAATTCCAATTCTATAAGAGACACAGCATCATGTAAAAATTATACGGATTTAGAAAAAATACATTTTTGCAGCTTCTAAGCAAATTTTTATCCATACAAGTAGGATCTGGATATTGCATGCAGAGATTAAAAGTAAATACATGACACACTTGACAATATCCTCAAGGCGATTTTAATGTAAAACATTCCCATGACGCATATATCTTTACCATTTTTTTCGTTTAAATCCTAAGGATTTTTCTAACATTTTTATTCTTTATTTACGTATCTGTGAACGTAAGTATGTACCCGGTGTATGTAGATTTGCCTTAAACTAATGTTAGAAAAAATGTCTACTATGTACGATACCAATGTTAGTAGAATGGAGAACAGAAAGGAAAACTGTTTCTGTTATGAAAGTGCTTGAAGGTATCTCAAATACAAACACAAACTTGCGTTTGTATTTAGCTACACTCGAGGACAAAACTAAAACTACACAAGAAACTTGCTTAAGAACATTTATGAAAGTCCTTTACACAAACATAAAGAGAAGGATTCTTTTTTGTTTTTCAAATTTCTGCAAAGAATAATTTTAAAACAATGGCAAAAGATAAATACACGAAGACTTAATATGTTGGAATAATATTTAGTTCAACTAAAATATAGATTTGAAGCACAAAATGTATTGTTTGCAAAGGAAAACAATGATTAGAACTTTCTTTGAATAATTTTCTAATACAAGGTTATTTTCATTTGTATTAAAGAAGCATAATAAAGTTTACATTTTATTGGAAGAATAATATTAAATGCAGACACGGGTACAAAAAATAAGTTATTATGAATGTCTCGTTTTGTTTGACATGTTTGTGCCAAGGAGTTGAACAACCGACTCTCGTATAATAAGTCATCACAGTATCAACTAGGCTGCGGAGAGTTCAATTTCATTAAAAATTTTAGCCTATTTCTATGTGCTAAATGTTGTCGAAGATAAAATATATTATGGTATAGTCCATAGGTGGGAAACCTGCGGCCCTTTGCCACTTAGTACAAAATTGTGCTTATGGTAATGTTTTATGCATTCTAGCACTGCAAATAGCTCTTGTCGGATCACACCGTAGTTCCGTTCAGGCTTTGACCGTGTGTGACTATAATACCCTACTACTTTCTCAGTCCCAATGGTAACTTGGAAAAGTGCACCACTAAAATGAATGTTTCCCCTCTGGACTGGATACGCCAAAACTGGTGCGGCACATAATAACACCTTTAATGTCTGGAAAGCCTTTTCCTGTGCCTCACCCCATTGATACACATTTGACTTCTTGGTGAGCACATGCAGGTTTGCCGCCACGCTGGCAAAATTAGGCACAAAGCATCTATAATATGTGCATAGCCCCAAAAAGCTACGTAATGCCATTTGCTGTAACAAGACGCCTTTAATACTTTACTTGTCTTTGGAAGAATGCACATTTCTTTATGCTCAGTTGTAGGCAAGCCATTAATATTCGTTGCAGAATTTCTGTCAGGTTCTCGAGGTGTTCTTTGAAAGTTCTGCCCATCACTATTATGTTATCGAGATATACCAAGCAAGTCTTCCAATGCAGTCCCTTTAGTAAAAGTTCCATAAAACGATCGAACGTGGCCGGCGCATTACAGAGCCCAAATAACATGACTTTAAACTGCCATTAGCCGCCATTTGCATTGAATGCAGTTTTTTCCTAGTCCTTGTCTGCAATCTCAACCTGCCAATATCCGCTTTGGGGATCCAATGTAGAAATCCACTTTGTTCCGGCTAGCGTGTCGAGCGTGTTGTCAACTCTTGGTAGCGGGTAACTATCCTTTTTAATGATATCATTCAGCTTCCTGTAGTCTACGAAGAATCTTGTACTGCCATCTTTCTTCTTAAAAAAGAAAACAGGTGAGGTCCATGGACTTCATGTATGTTGGCAAAGTAAAATATCAACAAAGAATTACAAAGATTCAAATCCGGTGTAGACAATTCTAAAGGTACTCACAATGCATTTCTTATGTCCTGCAAAATGGTCTTGTATTTAGGTTTATTAGAAATGAGGTTATGGTTTCAATTACAAATCGAATATGAATCTCCAACAACAAACCGAAATATAAAAAAAAAATTTCTTCTAGAATTTTCTCTCAACAGATTTCTGGCACAAACTATGAAAGTTAATAAAAAATTGTCCATGAAAAATATCTTCAAAAAAATCTGCCGTTTAGAGTCTGCTTTAAAGTGTAAGACAAGATAAGTTGTGTTAAAAGCTCCATAGATCGTAATGCGGACTGAAGCGTTGTAATGACAAATTTGGTATTGTGAATGTGTACGTGCTCTTAAGTAATATCAGTACAATGCGCTGATTAGTCTGAATATTTTTTATTTACATCCTTTGTCTGGACAAACACCTGTAACTAACTATCCGAGATATTAAACTTTTTTAGCTCAAAGGACTAGGTACCTAACTAACCATAATATTTGAGGTTAAATGAACGTGTTCACTAAAACCAAGTGGCTGTTTGGGGGCTAGCAGAATTAAATCACTTCCTTTTTAACAAAATTTGGTATATTTGGGTAGGGATAGAATTAAATGACATAGCAAAGCATTTCTTGTCTTATTAATTCAGTATCTCCGTGAACTATTTCTAACAAGAAAACAAATATTCCGTTGGTATAATTTAATTAGTGATGATAGATGATACACTTTTGCTTTTCACTTTATATTTAACAATCTTGATAGTGAATTATGATATACTTGAAAAATCATAAGAAAGAAACCTTGATGTTATGGAAATCACATTATGAATATGAAATTACACAATTACGATTTACAAGCAGTAAATTTCAGTCATAAAAGAAAAAAATTTTTTTAATTTTTATTCCTACAGTATATGGAGTGTGCGATGGTTACATTTTATTTACAATTTCTGTAAAAGTATTCTTTAAGTTCTTAACATTATATTGAAAGACAAACGGAAATAATTTTCTAAAAGATTTTGTTAAATATTAATTTATTAACTTGTAGTCCAACATTAAGAAATATTGAATAAATTTTTAAAAGTTTGGATTATTATTCGATTAAACTTCTTAATCGTAATCTCAAGAACCTTCATATTCACAAAGTTTTTCTCAGTGCATACACCCATAATATTCATCTTTAGTTAAGAAGCAGGCGAACTCACTGCTATCGGTACAAAGAACGGCTGCATTGCGTATCGCGTCGGCGTATCGTATAGTGTCCGCCTCAGCCGTACTTGTGATAGCATGTACAATCCCTGTGGATCTGCTGGTGTAGAGTGGATGGATATTAATAACGCGAAATCTGCTGGAAATCACGTAACCAACCACTTCTGGGAAAACACCATTTCAGAATGGCAACGACGATGGCACAATGAAGATATAGGAAGGTGGACGGCGAGACTTATGCCGAACGTAAAGCCATGCATTGGTCGGAAATTTGGACAGGTAAATTTCTATGTTACACAGATGCTATCGGGTCACGGATATTTTAGAAAATATCTGCACAGAATGGGCAAGACCGACTCCCCTTACTGTTTTTACGAGCAAGGGGAAGTAATTGAAAATGCAGAACACACTGTGGTCGAATGTGTACACTGGCAGAGCTATTGCTCTGTACTTATGGCAACTATTGAAACGATCACAACCGCTAACATTGTCGGAGTTATGATGGCGAGTAGGGAGAATTGAACCTCAGTGGCGAATTACGTGCAGCACATCCAGAGACTGAAGACGAGAGATTTGGAGGCTGCAGAAAATGTAGGCACCCCGGTATAGATAACACTAGCTCAGGTGTCAAACGAAATCACAGTCGTGAACCTGAACGGAAGGAATGGTAGAGGCACTTAGAAGTCTCCTCAACCTTCAATACACAATCCGTACGAGGATATGATCATGAAAGTGGCCACAGGACCAAAAAGACTCCACTCCGAAGTAATACCACCGTAGTTTCGGCACAACGGTCCACGGAACGAGGGGGGATTTAGTAGGTGAGGGCTCCACACACGGAGGACGTGACGACTTCCTCTATGGTGTGGTTAGGTACATTTACGCCTCCTCGGCGTAAAAAAAACATCCATCATTACATGATTAAGACCTATATTCTTATAGTCCATAATCTTATATTGGGATATGTGATAGACTCTGCTAGCGATCAGATCAGTTTTTCACATAAAGAACTTGAAGAAAGGTTTTGTTATAGATTAAAATGGTTCATATATATGCGTTCCAAATACAAATTTTAAGTTTTACAAAAAATATGTGGGACATGTTAATTAAATTTAAAAAGATTTTAGAAGATTAACCTGTTAGCAAAGTCCAACCGAAATTGTTCAACCATTTCTTAATATCATCATGTTTTGTTTGTGTTGCATTATTTAAGTTTTTGCAGTTTAGCATGTAATTGGTCTGCTGTGGCGTGTCATAGTGTCGCAAAACAATCGTTATCTGGAAACCGTGTCCTCTGAAAATATTGTTATTTTTCTGTTGGGCGTAGTTGTGGAGAACTTTGCTTGTTGAGTTACATTATTTCTCAATTTGTGGGTGCTGTCCGGTCTGACTCATAGATGGTGTGCACTTTCGGAGAAATCTCATAATTTTACAAATACAAAAACATTGATGAAAAGTTTGTTTTGAAGCTAGCGATTTAACACTAAACCTACGGAGACTTCATGTATCTCTATTCCTGCCAAAAGGGGTCAAATGGCCCTTTGCGGCATTTAAGGTAGATTATGCCTATTTCTCGGTAAAAAAAATTACTCAAAAAAAAATCCAAATTTGCAAGGCTGTGTAATCTTAACAATTGCTTATTCTTGACTTATAAAGACTTTCTACAATTATTTCTAATTTATTATGCTCAAGAAAATACTTTCTTATGTATGCGTAATAAAATTTGCTTTCAAACGATTAATGTTTTCCATCTCTGTCAAGCGAAATGCAAATGATAAATACTGCTCTGTATACACATTAAAGAGTATCGCTTTCTCTCTCTCCCTCGCCGTCACAAATACATTTAAAAACAAAAAAATGCATAAAAATGTGAATTGAATAGGAAAATTTAATTTCCTTTCACGTTGTTTGTTTGTACAAACTGACTGTTATTGGTATTGATGTTGTTTATTGTCATTGTTGTTGTAGTTGTAGTTGTTAGTACAGTTGGTTGACTACTATCCATTATTTTTTGTATTTTTCTACTCATTTTTCAATCTTTCTTCTTCGGTCGGTGTTATATACTTTTGCAAATGCATACATATACCAATACATATACACATTGACACTTTTTTCAATACATTTGGTGTTTTGTATATTTTAACCATGTTTTTTTTCTCTTCTTGTTTTTACTTTTCATTTCATTCATTGGAACTGAATTGTTACTGTTGTTGTTATTATTTTCTGTTTTATATATTTTCTCTCTATTATATTGTTCATTGCAGGTCATGTGGGTGCGACGTACCTCGGATAAGGTATCACTATTGACTGTGGGCAATGTCACATACAGCAGTGACCCAAGAATACGCGTAAAATTTCAATATCCCAACAATTGGCGTCTACTGATAAATCCCACCCAATGGGACGATGCTGGCATTTATATGTGCCAAGTATCAACACATCCACCACGGGTCTTTACAACAAATTTAACCGTTATAGGTAAGCACATTATGAAATAGAGAGAACCACAAAGACCTTAACAATAAACGTTGAAAATTGCACTTAAAAATATGGTTACGAACCAGAGATAAAAATTAAAGAAAAAAAAACCCGTAAAATCATTGACGGCAATATTAAGATAAAACCATTTAGATTCAGGGGAGAAAAATCATTCAAAACAAAAACTATAAAAAAAAATTTGTAGGATAATTGGTTAAGAATATAACGGAGAAAGATAGTAGAGCATAATTTGAAAAATAAAAAATATTGAAAATGTCTTCTTCTTTTTCTAATTCCTTAAAATATTGTTTAACGGCAAAAATCTTTTATAAAATGGAATTTATTCTGAAGTTCAAGCGTTTAAAATATCTAAGAAATCTTTTTAAAGTTTATAAAATCACAAAAATGTAGAGATTGATATGATTTAACAATAGGTCAACATGAGCTAGGGAGATTTGTCAATAATCTTCCCACCACTATAATGCTTAGTAAAGTCCCCGTAGTCTAGTAGATAGTGTGTTGGCTTATTAGACATAAAGCCAGGATTCGAGCCCCTGGCAAGAGATCTAAACGAAATACAAAAAATATTTCTTTGATGCTTTCTTCTAAAAGCAAAAACTCTGAGAGTCAAAAAAAACCTGCCATGAAAAGTTTCTCAAAAAAATCTGTCGTTCGGAATCGACTTTAAAAATTGTAGGACCCGCCACTAATGTATGTATAAAATTATCATACACAGCATAAGTGGTGTCAGAGACTAAGTCAATAATCCAGACTGAAGTATTGTAATCAAATCGTTAATTATTAGAAGAAAAAAAAAATCGTCAAAATCGTCAAAGACATTCATGTAAATCGTAAAAATAATCGTTAAAAATCGGCATGAAAATGCCGTGTAATGTTCGCTAGAACCAACATATTTTTCAATGCTTTAGCTTTTTAAGAGAATCCAAGAAATACTTTACTTCATCAGATCCTCTTACTATTTACACAAAAGAGAATGGAATACAAGCCTCATGTATAGGCCGGTGCCTAAATGTCTATATTGAGACTTCTCGACCGCATACTGGAGAGAGCGATATTGCCCTTTAATGACGGTAGAGTATCGAACTCCACTGATACATTGGAGCAACGTTGCAATGTAGTTTGTGTTTCACTGTTCTATCTATACCTATGTGGTCGGTTGGCCATTGGATCGCTCTTTGGCCGGACTATAAGTATATGGAACTCCCTTTGTACAGAGTTTGTATGTTTTTGGCTTTTATGGGATAGATAAGATACAGAAAAATGATTACTTAAGTTTGCAATAATAGCTGCAAAGTAAAGTGGCTTTTAATGTACCAAAGTAAAGAATGTGATATAAATTTTTAATCTCCAAAAATCGTCAAAATAAGGACATAAATCGTCTCATCGTCAATATGATATTTTTGGAGTATAAAATCGTCAAAAGACGATAAATCGTTAAATCTGGCAGCTATGATTGTAATGAGCAATTTGCTTGGAAGCTGCTATGTCTTACGAACTATAAGGTGAACCATTTAAAAGTTTCAATTTAAAAACGCAATAGACCCCAAAATGGTTTGCAATGTTGTCAAATTAGTTTTTTATTTTAAATATGTGGAATATACAATCTAATTCTATATCTATTTTTTAGTTACTTTTCGCTTAAAATATTTAAAAATCCATTCGAATTGTCACATCACACCTAGTGAATGTTTAATACCAAATGAATAGAGTATACTTTCCATTAAATTGCATTTGAAATATATTACTCATACGCATCATACGTACTAGAATAGGTACTCTGAAAAGTATGCTATAAAAATCGTTGATTTTGTCATGTTTGAAACTAATGGAATTAAATATCACTCATACGTCACATATGTACGTACTTGGTATTATGAATTTTACTTAACAAATATGAGCATAATGTGGGCCATTTAAAAGAGTAAATTTAAAAATGCAATAAACAAAAACAACTTGTAAATTTGTCAAATTTATTTTTTTTGTTGTGAAGTACAATTGTTCTGGTTAGAAATGGAATATTATTTCATTCATATTGTAGCCGCGGCTGGCCTAACAACACCTTGTAAGGATGGTGAATTAATAAAAAAGATAATATAGCAGTTTTGGAGAGCTCGAGTAAAGAGCTCTGTATGCTTTATTCAATTGATTATTGATATGGGAATGACTTTCTCTTTTATAGGGTATTTTAGCTGATCCGACAATATTGAATCAACTCTGTTAGTTCTATTCAGTTCTTAAGCTTAGTGCATAGGTTTGCTTAAATGTTCTAGTGACCTATATTCTATCAATTAATAATAAATAGGTTCGTGTATACAACACGATCCAAGCCTTCAGCCTAACAGCAGTAATTCAAACAAAGTATAATTCCCAGGCTAGCTAGCGGAAAATACCCAACAACAACATCATGCATTATCGGCATGATCTCACGTCAAAAGCAGCGAGAATCAATGCCCAGAATTATGTTATTTGATATTCATTTGTTTACACACATTGTGTCGTTAACAACACTGTAAACGATAGTAGGATCGTGCTACAGCCTCATTCAATCAAACCAATGCACTTTTTCGAGTGTTTGGTACATATCTCGGCAATAGCATTACGAATATTAGCCGCCCTCAAATCCCCAATTGTCTTTGGTTTATCGGCTTAACACTTTTCTTCAATGACACCCAGTACATAGCTACACTCGGGTGCATAGGATTCTCTAAGATTACGTGTGGGTTTTTCTGACCCAAAATACTGCAGTTTTGTTATTAACGTACCCACCAAGATGAAAATGGGGCTCACCCATAAAGATGATTTTTTTTCTTTCATCATTTTGCATTTTCTCGGTGCCCCAATAAATCCCAACGTTGCTCAAGTGTAAATCGATTCATTGCGTTCAATGGCGATAATATCCTTATGGTCAAAGCTTTATTATTAGAATCGTGAAAAAATATCTAAGAACTCCGATTATGTGATGCAGCTGCAAGAATGTGTCCCGACGATTCCTTCCCATCCTCTCATTAAAAGTAAAATTTCCGAATGCCTCAAGCTTGTGTGGTTATAGAGATGCGTTTGCCTTTTTTCTTCCTTTTTGCTTCTACTGCACAGAAAGTTTCTGATCCAATTATGGGAGTAAAAACAAGCTTCTTTGCGGCCTAGAAACATCATACAACCCAGCCGATTTAGCTTCCCCAAACTGTTCTATAACACTACCTTCGATTTATTTTCATAACTTAAATAGCGACCTGACTGCTTGAGTATTGTTATGTCCTTTCTATAAATACACAATTGATCCTTACAACACTTTAGTCTGCTTAACTTAAATTGTGTTTGATAATTTCATTCATTAAAGTTAGGACAGTTTAAACTTGTTACCGGACGAACGATTTTTTTGAGAAACTTTTCAATAAAAATTTTTATTTAGTCTCACAGTTTTGTCAGAAATCTGATGAGAGGAAGCAACCGAAGGAATATTTTCAATATTTCGATTTATTGGATTTTTTTTTGACCTGGGATTAACCATCATACTCTTATTGCCTCAACAAATTTCAAAATGCAAGTCGATGTTAATACACTTGGTGCTATTGACGAACAATTCCATAAGACCCAAGACAAAGCAGAGAAAAATTTTATTCTCGCTATCTGGTTAATCCAGCTTCCTCAGACAATCATATTCCGGATTCGAATTGACGTCATAAGGGCTAAGTGATGTTTTGTCTTTTGTGTCTCCTATATAAGTTGAATTGAGCGTATATTTCCGTGAAAAGACTTCCGCTTAACAGATATCCGTAAAATTTTGCCATGGGTTCGGAATACTTCATTCTATGATCCATGAGTTATTCTATGATCCATGAGTTATTATTAAAGTATGTAGCTTCCCTTTTGGTCACTTCCATAATTGGTCACTACAACCCTTAATTTTATACATGAGTTGGGGGATCTACATTTTAAAGTCGACTCCGAATGATAGATTTTTATGAGAAACTTTCCCAGGTAATTTTATTACTTTTAGAGTTTTTGCAAGACATCTGCCAAGAGGAAGTCGCCGAAGAAATATTTATTTTCCCCCTATTACTCCACTCATTTTTGTGCTCTGAAGCCCTGCAAGTCTCCATAAGTTTTGTTTAAAACGTGGGTGGAATTGTTAAATAAGGATCTCTGGCAGTTAAAACTGCTAAAGACTATAATAAGCTGTTAATACAACCTGGAAAACGGGAACTGGAGTGGTAGAGCATTGGTCATGGACTTTGGAGGACAATGATACTTTCAAACCAATCCTCCCAACAAAATACAGGACACGCATATGGTTGATTATTTAGAGATACAGTCAAACTCATTTATAACGAATTCGATTATAATGAATTGTTGGTTATTACGGACATATTTTCACGTCACAATGTTTTAATAACAATTTTCATACAAAAAACTTCGTTTATTACGATCTCGGTTATAACGAATTCTTGGTTAAAAGGAACTACTTTAAATGGTCTCAGTAACCTCTGAAAAAACGTTGAAGTGTGGCAATAGTTTTTACTTTTATTTAATACGACAGAATTAAATTATAACTCAGCATCTTTAATCAGCAGATAGATAAGAAGAATTAACACATATTTTTGGTTTTTAATAAAAAAAAAAACTTTTTGTTTTTAATAAATGATAAAAATTCTTTGTATTTTATATTTTCTTCTATGACTTCACCCCGTGTACTACGAACTTTGCCTATAACGAACTATTTTTTCTGGCTCCACTAACGTACTTACTTAATTGGCCATAACAACCCGATTAACGGATTTCGGCCTGCCGCAATACATCCTTCCAGGCACCTCTGTTTCTTGCGCGCCTACGCCACGGCTCCACGGAGTTCTTTATAACCGGGTTTGACTGTACATCATTTATAAAAGTGGAAATAACGTCTCTTGACAGAGGATTATTATAGAATTACAGGAAAGTTGGTTTTAATTTAACGTTACTAGTTTATTACAATAACCAAAAAATTAATAAAAATTAATTCTCGAATTACAAAAGCAATAAGGAAGCTTAAATAAACTTATCTTAGGAGAATGAAAGATTAAGGCAAAAGCTGTGGTCAGTGGCCTCTAAAAGACGGATAAATTATCGTTCAATTGCCAATTTAACTTGACATTAAAGTTCTTCCGAAAAATTAGCCAATGTGGGAATCTTTAACAATTTCTGTGTTTAAAATCATGTTTGCACTTGAGCAAAATTTCTTATACTTCCGTAAACTTGCATTGCATTAAGATAAATATTTAATTTATAGGCTCTTAAATAAGGTGAATATTATCGATAGCAATGCGTAGATATTTTAAGGCAGGTTTAGTTTTCTTTTTAAGCTGAGAATTTATGTGATGAAATTATCTGTTCGACCGTTTTACTGTATGGCTTCATTTATCGTCTCGCGCGATTCACTTAGTTAATGGATGTCTTTAACAAAAGCGATAAATTTTTATTTACCCGCATACCGTTGAAATGCCAAAAAGAGAAACAAAAGAATCAACGTTTGTACGAAACCCTTAAATGAAACGAAGATAAAAGAAGGAAAATATATTTTATTAATTAAACGATTTATTGGTTTTCCAATGTTTTTCTTTCTCTTATGCTTATGGCATTCAAACTGGTCTATTTGCACTGGGCCAAAAAAAAAAAGAAAGAAAAAAAATTTAAGAACATATGGAGAGAGAGAGAGAGAGAGAGAGAGAGACAGATAAAAAGAAAAACGTTGATAAAACCTTATGTCGTTATTTTGCTATTGTGACTAGCATTTAACTACAAGTGTATATTTGTCTTTGGCCATTTCTTTTTGGCTGTTTTTCTTTTTTTTACAGAACCTCCTTTACGTTTAATTGATGACCAGGAACGAGATGTTGGCGATCGTTATTATAAAACTGGCAGCACTATAGATTTGCAGTGTCAAATATCCCGTAGCTTTTTATACAAAGAAAAACAAAATATTTTAAAATCCCTTAAGCCTTTAAATGTACACACAGACAGCATTACCACCAGCAAACCAAACACCACCACTACCACCACTTCTGCTAATAATGCTGGACATGGCAGCAGGAGCAGTAGCAGTAGCAGTAACACTAGCGGTAGTAGTAGCAGCAGCAGTAGTATTGGTAGTGGTGGTGGTGTTAGTGCCGCCAATGCTCTTAACTCCGGCTATAGTAACAGTTACAGTAACAAAAATCAAACTAAAATGACTGCCAACCAAAGGAACAATAAAAATTCCACTAGTATGGCTGCCATGAATGGAGTCTCTTTTCCTGCAGCTTCAGCGGCTACCAGTGGCACTGGTTTTGTGAACAATGATTTATTGCCGCATATAAACCAATCGAGAACATCCGCTGACTTGCAGGCCGAGGCTCTTGAACAAGAGTTCAGTAATTTAGTGTTTTGGTCAAAAGATGATGAAGAACTTCCTGCTATCGCCTTAAAGCGCATTAGGTAAGTGAAAATATTTATTTTAAATTCAATTAAATAGTCATCTTAACAGTCTCAATTGTTTGTATTATTTCACCTGTACGTTTAATTAAATGATAACACAATGTATGTAGAAATTATAATTACCACACACACACACACACACTCACTCGCTACTCAGGCATACACCCACACAACACACAATACAAATGCTGACACATGTTTAAAGTATGTCCGTGTGTGTGTGTGCGTTTGTGTGTGTGTTTTCTTTATTATTATGGCACTCACAAAGAGCACCTGGCATGTTGGACTTAAGCAAACACTGTTTATTATCCAGTTTGTAGTCGACTTGTATGTATTTAGGCTGTGACAGTTTGAGGTTGTTCAAGCTGACAGCGTTAACAGGCGTCGTTGAATTTTCGCACAAAGGCAAACAGTCAGATGTTCCACAGGGAATACCTATTTTTTGTTTTCTTTTTTTGCATGTGCCATAGATTCGTATGCTGTGTGTTAGGCAAAGATGTCCTTTGATGTTTGCATTGGAATGTTTGAGGAAATATTCTACGCAGCAACAGCAATAGCAACAGCAGCGTAGGATGCTACGTAAGGAAATATTTAAATTAAATTGTCGACCTAAAATCTCATTGAATTGTAAATAGAAGAGGGAACTTTTTCACTCGTGTTTTCAAAGTTTTTTAGAACATGTTTTCCATGCAAATAAAACGTACAAAACAAAATGACATGGAATCCCATTGGAGCTACATGGAAAGTATGTTTCATACAAAAAGGAAAAAGAATATTTTTTTCTTTTTTTTTTGACATTTTAAACATGTTTTAATATTAAACACATTGCATTGCTATTCAATTATAATTTAATTAATTTATCAACATGTCCATGCCATACATAACAATACCATGTACAAGTAGGTGTAAATTTTATATTGTGATTCAACCACACAGTACAGCGAACAAAATTGTTTCGTTTAAGGAATAAAAAATCTATACCAATGAGTACATATTGTGTTAGAAGAGGTTTGGGATTAACAATTATGACAACCAGAAGTATCTCTTACCAAAAGGAGAATCAATCATCTTAAAATGATGAAAGTGAAAGGCAAGCAGTAAATTCTTGCCTATACTTCCTTGGAATAAATCCTAAGATGGCCTATTAATAATGGCTCATGGGATCATTGTTGCGACAGTTCAGTTTGATTTCTATAAAATACTGAGATTGTAATGCATTTATATGGTAGGGGCAATAACTCATTTCACAGGGTCTCTATTTAAGTTTAAGCTCTTTGCATATAATGCTGCAGAGCCTGTTCTTATGTGTCCTCTCCGTAAAATTAGTTAATTTTTATTTTGGAAACTGATACGTAACGAGTCTGAGCGACTATTATGTGTAGATATAAAGTGGTTTACATGCCCGCAACGGTAATTGTGGCTGGAGGCCACATAAATCAGACAGGATTTGAGAGATTTTATGGATAATGTAAGATGTCGCCGTGGTCGAGTAGGTATTAGGTATTAGGCGGAAGGCCCGAGTTCGAAGGCCGCGTCAGACATCAAAACGAAAATATGAAAATATTTCTTCTGCGACTTCCTCTCAGCAGATTTCTGGCAAAAAGTCTGAGAGTAAAAATTGCAATGAGAAAGCTTCTCAAAAAATCTATCGTTCGGAGTCAACTTTAGACTGTAGATCCCGCCACTCATTTTTAAAAATTAACGCACACAACACGAGTGGTGTAAGAAGCTAGGACGTTGTACAATGGGTCAATTCGACCACCGAGTTTTGCACTTGTAACAGTTGACAAGTACACGTCCTCTAAACTAACTTAACCTATAGATAATACAGGCTTCGAGGACCGCTGTGATTTGTGGCTTATTCGCTTACAACTGCGGATACAAAACTGTTTATTCAACGTGCCTCCAATTTAGATGGCAATGTTCTTAAAACACTCGTGAATAAATAACTATGGCAGAGGCAGTGTGAAACACATAGCCACATAGTTCGATTCGGGCCAAAAGAAGTTATTAATCATAGATCTATAGTGCTTCGTTGTCATGGAAAGACAGGTTTGAATCCGCCAGCCTAAGAAACAGAAGTCGCTGTAGTCTAATACGTAGTTTAAATCCCTGATCAAACATCAAGAAAGAAATTTAAAAAAATATTTCATCGGGCATCAAATTGCAATAAAAAGTTTCTCAAAAATCTGTCGTTCGGTTTCCACTTTAAACTATAGGTCTCCCCGCTTATGTATAAAGTACCCAGCATGGGAGCTGTGAGATGCTAGATTGTAATCCAGACTGAGGATTTGTAATGACTAAAGGAGGAATAAGCTGATCTAACACTGATGAAACCAGAATCTTTTAGTGGAATGTGATGGAGAGTTTAAAAGGATATTTTTGACGAAAGGAGTAATGGAGAGACAAGAACTTTTTACAGGCCAAACCGATGTGAGACTTTTCAAACTTCTACCCATTTCAGTGGGAAAAGATTTGAGTCTGCATCGAACCACCCGATATTCTGTTCAGGCATTATTAACAGAAGGATTATTAATCAAGGACATACATAACTTCATGGGCAATATGTAGGTTCTAAGATGCAGAAACCGATTAGGATTCTGATGCATTTTTAAAAAACAGATTACTGTGATTAGATAATCTGTTGTTAAGTTCCTATTACGATACTAATTTGATTATTCTAGACAAATTGGAGTTTTAGGAGGAAAGCGAGAACCAACTAATTAGTCAAAAGACCCTAGAAAGTGCCAACAATTGGAATCTAAAAAGAGAGCATTTGTTTTGAAATTGCTGAAAGGGAGACTTTTTTTACCAAAGAATTTTTATTTGTATATGAAGCATATTTGTTTGATTTTAATTAAATAATTTTATTATTACTAAAATTGAAATCTTCTTTAAAAATTATTTATTCTGGATTACATAAAGAATAATAAAAACAAAAAGAAATGACATGAAGACGTACAATGTCAAATGCGAATATGTCACTCATACGTTCTAAATTTTATAGCAAACATAAGAAAACAAATGATAATATTCTGGTATTTACAGGGTGACTGATAAATAATGCAACAAAGTAAAGTGCTATATTTTTTTAATTTTAATTTAATTTTTCAAAAGCAAAAAAGTTTGGAAATAACAACAAATTTTAGAATCAGTTTAGATTTTTTCGAATTGGCCACCTTTCTTACGAACTATGGCCTTCAAACGGCCGAAAAAGCCATCACAGGCTGCACGAACGTGGCTATGCGGTATTTTGGCCTATTTCCAGCGAAGCGCCGTCTTACGATGATCGACAGTTTGGTATTTTTTAGTGAGAACCTAACTTTCTAAAATGCCCCAGGCGCAAAAGTCCAACGGATTCAGATCCAGAGATTTTGGTGGCCGTTGTGCGGTAAAAATCAAGCGAGGAGAGCCTCTTTTTTAAGCCATTCTTTGTTGACATGTGCTGAGTGCGGTGATGCTGAGTCCTGTTGCAAAGTCCATGGTCTGCGGCAGAAATGTTTGTCTGCCCAGGGCTTCAATACTGTCTTTAAGACACTTTTCCGATAATATTCGGCATTTATTTCGACTCCACGGTCGATGAATACGAGTGGAGAGCGACCATCGGCCGTTACTGCGACCCACACCATTACCATCGGCGGTGCTTGAATTCTGGTGGCCAATGGTGATACTTTTCAACTGACCTCTTTGGCAAATAAACCCAATCATTTTGTTTGTTTACAAACTGCTCAATTTGGAATGGCTTCTCATAGGAAAAAACCAAATTCACTAACTGGCCACTTTCGTGCAAGCGAAATAACTGTTTGGCTCTTTCCAGAATAACTTTTTTTTTGTCCATTGGTGACCAATTGCACTTTTTGGAACTTCAATGGCTTTAATCCAAGCTCATTTTTCAATATGTATTGCATCCGTTCTCGCGATATGATCAGCTCACAAGCAATTTTTCTGCCACTGCGACGTGGATTTCAATCAAATCTGGCTTCACTTTTCGGATCATTTCTGTTATTGTTACCGTTTTATCGTCCACTTTTTGGACGCAATGCAACACTGTCAGTATTACGGTAACGAGCAATGGTACGAGCAACAAAAGATTATTCTTACAATTAAATGCTGGAGGGCTCTAACGATAGCCACCTGTGGTTTTCCAGCCAAATATAAAGCAATCACACGAATAACTTTTTTTCTGAATGCAATAGATTAAAATGCTTTTGTAAGCTTGTAAATAATAAAATGAATTATCGCTGGAATAAATCTGTCAGCTGTCAGAAGAGCGGTTTACAAATGATAACAACCTGAAGTTGGTTGCAATACATATTACCCACCCTGTAATGCAAAAAATTTTATTTAAAACATAGAATTTTCAAAAAAATATTTCTATTGAATTTAAACTTTTTACTTCAAATGAATTTAAACTTAAAACGACATTCTTAATCGAAAGAGAAAGAAGAAGAAATATATTTTTTATATAATTTTTCTAAATTATTATCTTTATTTTTGATAATAAACCGACAATGCTGCAAATATTTTAATTTCCTTTATAAATTTGAAAATTTTCTAAATCTCCGCAAGAAACCACGAACACTACATGAGTTATTGTATGCACAAAAGCAGTTTTATTTCTTTATAACCTCAAACGAATTTCAAAGTTTGTTTTTTTTTTGTTGTTGTATAAAATCCATTAATATTTTATCTAAATTAAAAATTTTGTATGCAAAAAGAGAATATAAATTATTTAATTTTCTTAATTTGATGCACAGCAATCAATAGAGAAAATTAAAATAAAGATTAAATAGAGCATAAAACACTTGAAAACTACTTTGAAAAGTGATGTTTCATTACAATGGATTCATTATTAAGTTCACCATCAAGAATTTTCGTATAGCAGAAAATATATTTTTTTTTCCTCTCATGCCAGGATACAATAAGCAATAGATTAGAAAAGGATTTTCAAAGATCTGCAGGAAATTCAATACTCTTTGGCAACACAGATTAATTATTTTTTCTATTAAATTTTGTTCTATGATATGTTACCTATGTGAAAGGGTTTCTAAGACACTCATGTAAAGAATCATTCATCGCCTTCACATGAAGAAACTATACCTTAAAATCGGTAAGGAACAATATTTAAATTCGATTGAGTTGAGTGGCGTTGGTAATCATCGCTCTTGGCTAATAATCGCCGTGGTTCTTAACCATAGACTAAGCCTTAAACAACTTTGTAATCCTAGCTTATGTATCATTTTTGTTACATACTTGTAGTAACATACAATTTTCGCAATTATTGTTAGGTTTTGTTAAGAAATTTAAATATTTTGATTTAACATTTTATTACCACTTTTATGAAATTTACGGCAAAATTCTTCATATGATGTATATTACTGCAGTATGGCTTTTAACGTAAAAATCAAATACTTCATGCCAGCTTGGTTTTATTTTTTTCTAAATGGTAAAAATTTAACATCAAACACCCTTGTTTTGTGGAAATTTATAAGTTTCCAATTGTTTAGATGGGGCACCTTATTGTCACTCACATCAGTAAAACTCTCAATTAAGGGCTGGCTGGTACAAACCATAGTTAAATTGAGTTAGACAAATTTGTTGTCGACGTCATGTGAGGTAAAAAAGTTTCCCATGGCAATAGAACATCGATTATATCAATAACAATGCTTTGCTTTGAGTCCTTTCTGATGTCCCGTTTACAGGTTTACCAAGTTCAGCTGTAAGTACTTGCTACACATGTACCATGTATTTGAGTCTTAAACTGCCAATTCAATTTCGGTGGATCACGAAATTTATAATGATAGCGACAAAATTATAGCGACAAAATTATTGGGATCAACGAAAGCTGTAAGACTTTCAGCTCATTTTTCGAAAAGCCATTATTGGTGTAAAATTATTATTATTTCCGAATAGCATATTATCAAAGCGAATTATTCTATTATCTCATACGTACGTAGTTGACCGAAATATTATCATCTGTAATATCTATGAAATGATAGTTGCCGTAGTTCCAGGGTTCGAGTCCCAGGCCAGACAACAAAACAAAATACAAAAAGTATTTTTTCGGTGATTTCCTCTCAGCAGATTTCTGGCAAAAACTCTGAGAGTAAATAAAATGGCCATGAAAAGTTTCTTAAAACAATCTGCCGTTCGGAATCGACTTTAAACTGTAGGTCCCGCTACTCATGTATAAAATTAATACACACAACATAAGTGGTGTCAGAAACTAGGTCAATAATCCTGACTGATGGGTTCTAATGACCAATTATTTATGTAATATCTATGCAATATAACATAGGACGAAACACGTTTATAACGTTTGGCTGTTACGTAAGACAATTATGAGAAGATTTGTAAGAAAATTTTTAGAAATAGCTGCTTGCAATCTACGTGAAGATTGGCAATATTTTCTCCTAACTAACTGCAAAAGGAATGCGGTTCTCTCTTCCAGGTAATACCAACTTAGGCGATAAAAATCCTATTGTCAGGTTTGCTGCTGCCAATACTATCGTTAGTTCATAAGACGAGCTTCTGTTTTCTTCTTCCTTAGAGTTTCCAGCATTTGGTGCATACATATACAGTAGCGAGCACAAAAAATGCAACGTTGGGTAAAATTATCTTTAAGTGCGATAATTTAAAAAAAAATGGTGACCAGTTCAAAATATTTCTTTGGGTTATTAATCCCTACAGTTATAGATACCTATTATCAATAACATTATGTAAATATTTTTAATTAATGATATATTATTTTGTCATTTATTAAAAAAAGTGCGAATTTCATGGGAGCAATAGCATAAATTTTAATGTGTTTATTTAAATTAAATAGTAATTCTTATAAAAAAAAAAATCTTAAAATTAATATTTAGTGGCGTAGCCCTTATTTTTTATGACTTCTTGCAACCTAGAAGGCATAGAGTCGACTAAAGCTATTAATGTGTTAATAAATATTTTCTCCCATTCACTTTTCAAAATTTCTTCTAATTGCCTCTTATTTGACGGATGTTTCCTCTTAACTTCCCGATCTAATAGCTCCCATAGATTTTCTATGGGGTTTAGATCGGGAGACTGTGATGGCCAATCCAAAACATTGACATCATTGTCGCTTAAAAAGTTTCGAGCTAAGCGACTTGAGTGCTTTGGATCGTTATCCTGTTGGAATATGCTACCAGGAGGCATTTTTTCCCGCAGATGAGGAAGCATGTGTTCTCCAAGGATTTCACAGTACTTCTTGGCGTCCATATTTCCATCGATTTAAGTTTCCCCATCACGGGAAAACGCACCTGTAAATACGTGACGTAAAATCAATAATTTCTTTTAAACATATCGTTCCTTACCCCACACCATTATTGATCCACCGCCATGTTTTACGGTTGGAAGTTGATATCTTGGAGAATATCTCTGTCCAGGCGGTCTTCGAACAAAATTTATCCCATCGGAGCCAAACAAATTAAATTTGCTTTCATCGCTCCACAAGACTTTAGCCCATTGTTTATTTGACTAATCCTTGTAGCGTTTTGCAAATTCCAGGCTCTTCTCTTTATTGATTGCACTGATGAGAGGTTTCTTTGCGGGTCGTCTCGCATGCAAATTAGCCTCTTTCAACCTACGCCGAACAGTGTGAACGCCTATAGAGACTACCATTTGCTCATTTGCGAAATTCGCAACGTCCACTGCGGTCTTTCGTGGATCTTTTTTAACCAGTGCAATCATCTGGCGATCTTGGCGAGAGGTAGTTTTTCGAGGATTACCACTACCTGGTTTCATTTCCACACTATTTTCCAAGAAAAATCGAGATTTAATCCGACATACGGTTGATTGATTTACACCAAAGATGTGTCCAACTTCACGCATGGATTTTCCTTCTTCTAAGGCTTTAATGATTGCAGTTTTGCTGGCAGCTGAGAGCTGCTTTTATTACAAAACACAGATTGTATAACTTATTTAAGAAATTTTCAATTATAATTAAATAAATAACTTACTTTAACTATTTTTTTATTATGTTGTATTTTTATTTGCTCGCTAAAAATTTGCACTTTTTTCACTAATTCAAAAATATTTAACTTTTTAAAGCAGAATTTGGAATAAACTGTGGTTACTTTGAAAACTTATAATTGAAAGAATTAACAGCGAAAGAAAATAGATAAATTAGTTATCGTTATTTTGAAACAGATCTTATTAAAGATCATATGGCACAGTGTTGCATTTTTTGTGCTCGCTACTGTATATATAATCAGTTATTACAACCTTCCATTGAAAATTGGAAACAAATGTCTTGCGGTTTGAACCTTGGTCTGACATTTAATAAGCTAACACGCTACATATTAGACTAGGACTATTGCCGTCAATATCAAGGATATATCATGAACATAAAATTCAATCTTTTTACGTTCCTCTAACACTTATCTTTCAATTCGTTCTCAAATACCATAAATAATATATTATTTACGATAAAACTTTACAAAATCTTTGAAAACCTAGAAAATTTCAAACACAACACTAAGGAATCGCTAGGAAGGTCGTATGTATCAAAAATGATACATAAGCCAGAATTAGGAAGTTTTTGATTTTTTTCACGCCTGTTTGTAATTTTCTTTTTTTATTTGGTTTTAAATAATGACAATAACGATACTTACGAATTCAAAAAATATCAACTTTTTCTGAATTAAATTTATGCAAGAAATTGTCATAATGCCAATAAAATCTAAGAAGTAAATTATAAATCTCACCTACAATTGGTGTATGCTTGATACACTGTCCATGCAATAGGAAAACATAATTTTCTCTTATCATTTTGCCTATTTTTATTGATCTCTTTCGTTTATTTTTATTTTACCCAGCTTGTATTATTGACTGATGGAAAAAGCAATTCGAGAAAAAAAAGTAAACTCTTCTGATAACTGACTCTACCACATATAAGAGAGAACACAACAATCCATTCATTCATTCAGTTTATCTATAAAATCGGAAAGTAAAACACGTACAGAACATACAAACACTCTCAATAACAGTATACAATACAATATTCAATACAAGTACATTATCATTATCGTTATCGTTATCATTAACTTAATTATCGTTAAGGAGTAAAATGTGCAAGAGTATCGTATGAATCTGTCTGTCTGTACGAGTATAGCATTGGGAATTTTAAATTCATTTGAGTTAAAATGTGTAAAATAATGGATTTTTAATGAATGCATGGACGTTTTGTGCGTTTTGTGAATGTACAATTGCGACCAAGCATAAGTCTCAATAGGCATCACCATTACTTGGATAAAAAGAAACCCGAGTATTACCATAACACAGACTGACTGTAACAATTTGCCTTTTACTCAAGTATCATTATCATTATAGCACGCTACACACGTACATATAAAAGTAAAGTTTATGCCAATAAACTGGCCTCGTTGAGCATACAAGTGTATTGTATCAGCTACAATGTTTTCATACAACATTAAGTACAACAATAACAAGAAATTAAAAAGTCATAATAAACAATACAAGGCGATCTATGGGAATGCGAAATCCTTGGTACAATTATTGATCTAAAAGAGAGAAAATATTCCAATTGTTTGATGATGATGTGATGATGATGACGATTTAAATGCCGGCTTGGGTACTCCTATAACATCGTATATATTATTGCTAAATATGCCAGTTTGGGGAACATTTAAATATGCTGATAACATACAGAGAGAGGAAGAACGAGAGTAAAGATTTACCATCAATTGTATTGTATGCACACTGTGGTATTGTATGGTTTGGGTTTATAATTGCGATTCAATTATGAACAGAAAATAGCTCATCATAATGATAACCGGTATTGATTTGTGGTATTAAGGTTTGAGAATTGTGGCCATATGAGTATTTACGTACATTTTGCATGAATTGATGGAAAATTAAAATTCCAAACAAAAAAAAAAAAAAACTCCCTTTTTATTGGGCCAAACCAATTCATTATACAATCTCAACATAATAAGAGAAAATCAGTGTATCTGTCTGTCTGTCAGTCAGTTTAAGGCATCGTTGCAATTAATGTTTTGGGTTTCATTTTGATGCAAGGATAGATTATTAAAATTAGTTCAGATGTTTAATATCCATAAAATTAATACCATAAAGATTGTTTTTGTAAATTATGTAGCCGTTCCATCAAATACAAAATAAAAAACAAACAAAAAATTTGGAAAGTTTCCCTTAACCTTTATGCCAACAGACATACATCCGGGTATGTTTTGTGTTTTTAAATCGCCGTATCTCAGTAAGTAATAACTTTATTAACCTGAAATTTCATGATATCCTCACAAGTAGTAGTTTCTACCTTATTTCTAGGGTTGAGTAAAAATAGGTGATGGGGGCCTGAATAATGCATTGTGGAAAGAAGAACAACCGACTTATTATTATTTTTTTTTTTTTTTGTAAATAATTGACTCCACTTCCCGTCCTTTAGATAAAGCGAAACATGGTGGTAGAAACAAACACTCGTCCTCTGTTCACTGTACCTAACATTGATAAACTACGGTCCATTATTAAACTGTTCGGTAAGTGTTAAGTTGTGGAGAAATTATCACAAATAATATTCCGTCCATTTCCACTAAAAAGATTGACAAATCAGTACAAATTTGTCCCTTCATTGGATAGGATGAGATGGAGCCATATACTCGTACTTGCCGGGTTTCGATGGTATGCATTGGGTAAAGCCAGTACCGCGACGGTAGGGATACAATTGCTCATCTACCGTCAGGTTTGGAATTGGCACGTAATTGCTGCATTCATTCAGCATTAAATATAAGTTGGTTATGGCTGCAGCTTTGTCAGTTTTTTTAAAGCTATCGACGGGTGTTTCCTTTGTTGAAACGTATAAAGCGGCTTATAACCCAAAATTGCCGCATGCTCATGGAAATTCGATATATTTGGATAAGCAATAATGTAGCAACAAAGCAGAAACAAATCAAAACTTAAACAGAAACAAAACATCGTTACTACGAAACATAAGTAAACACAAGTCAAATAAACTTAGCAACAAAAGAATTTCCATATAAAATGTATAAACAAACCCGGGTATACTCCTGTTGACGTACGTATAATTTTTTATCTGTTGACATAAAGGTTAAACAACATCTTTAAGCGGCAAATAGCTTAATCGGGTAAAATTAACCAAGACTTATACTCAATGCATATAAAAAAAAATGTGTAAGACATTTAAACATAATTTAAATACAATATAAAGCCAGCCAAGGCTCTCTCGTGAATGACAACAATTTTGTGGTCTTATAGACTAAACAATATCGCCGCATTCTAATAGGACGTACCGGGTTATCCATTTAGTTGTTTCAAAAGTAAACGTAAACGTAAAACATATAAAATATGTTTTTCATGACATTTTTTTATTGTAAAGTTTGAATGTTGGCATTATCATTTAAATGACCTCCACGCGAAGTGTTGCAAGCATTGATTCTTTTGAGATAATTTTGACCACTTTTTGACACATATTGGCCGGTGTCTCAACCATAACTTGTTCTTAAGTGTTCAAGAGTTGAAAGTTTATCTTCATAAACATGGATTTTTCGCGTAGCCCCACAAAAAAAAAAAATGCTAATGTTGTCAAATCGCATGATCTTGGTGGTCAGTGGATATTGCAATGATGAGAAATTATGCAGCCAGGAAATGTCTCTTTAGTAAAGCCATATTCTCTCGAGTTGTATGGCATGTGGCACCATCTTATTGAAACCACATAATCTCCAAGTCGTATTGTTCAATAGCAGGCAAAAAAAAAAATCGGTTATCATATGACCATAACGCTCCGAATTGACGGTGACAGTCGTTCGTTTCGAAGAAATAAGGTCCATACACATCTTCACACCAAAAAGCGTATCAAACAGTGAATTTTTTCTGGATGTAATGGGCTCTCTTCAATTACTTAAGGATTCTCAGGACCCCAAATACGACAATTTTGTTTATTAACATACCCATCGAGTGTGAAATATGCTTCAACGCTGAAGAAAATTTTGTTCGAAAAATTGCCGTCCACCGCCTGTTATTCAAGCACCGATTCCACGTATCTACAATGTGTGTAGGTGTAGATCTAAATGCAAAATACGCCGTAATGTGCCGTAAGACAGTGCTAACTCCTGATTCGGGTCTTCGGCAACATTTTCGATATAGCGATATTTTCAAGGGAATGAGCGAAATGATGATACAGAGGCCTTTCAATATTTGTAACCAGTCCAGTCTTTTCAAATTTCTTCACAATTTGGCAATTGCTTGCGTAATTGGACTATGTAAACAATAATCTCCTCTTAAAGCACGATACGTGGCTGTGGCAGAATCCCCATTTTTGTAGTAGGTTTTGATAATTTGCATGTGTTGTGTTCCATTTTCGTCAATATCAGGCTTTCAACTGAAAATAATAAAATTGGTTTCACAACTTAGATGAATGAAGATGATGAATGATGTCGAATTTAAATCCCAAATTTTTGAAACCGCGAAATAGATAGCCCTTTATATTTGGTTATTAGATGTGAGCCCACAGTTCAAAACATATAAAAAAAATATTTCTCAGGCAGGAGATTTCAAGCAAAAACTCTGAGAGTAAATAAATTTGCCCTGCTAAGTTTCTCAAAAATCTCTCTAATTGTATAAAATTAACGCACCCAATATAAGTGGTGTGTGAAGCTAGGTTGTTGTCTTGACTGAAGGATTGTAATGACCAATTATGTATGTTTATCTGTATGTTTGCTATCAATGTGTAGCACAATGAATATTCACTTTTGCTAAGCTTATTAATCCTGCTAATAAAAATCCTGCCTAAATATTTAACAACTTTAAGCTGTTTTCAATAAAAGCAAATTGATTGGCTTTCATTTTTAAAATGTATTGATTTCAATATATTAAACATAAATTGAAATGCAAGTGTGAAATTTAAATTCTAAATTTTAAAATTCATTTCAAATACATTTAGTTTGTATGTGTGCTACATTTGCATAGAATTTAGTTGAATGCTGTTGCTTCTATTGAATATCAAAACATGAATGCCATGTAAGTTATAATAAAACCTACTGTGGGAATACAACATTCATTTAATCCTACACAAATCTATTGTATTCAAATGCATATACGAACGTGATTGTGGTTAAAGTTTTGTGGTTTTTTTTTCTCTTGTATAGAATGTTCATATGTTGGAAATCTCAACTTCTTCAGGGAAATCACCATAAGAATTGAAAATTAATAACATGTAGTTTCTGGTTAAAAGTTATAAATTGCTACACAGATATTCTACAACTCGCCTATGACAGCATTCTATATGTATGTATATAAGGAGTGCGCACAAAAAAAAAAATGGGCCTACTTTTAAGCTTATAACTTTTATTATAATTGAAAAAATAGAATACCATTGCATTGTTTTTGTTAATCATCTGCTTTAAAATCCACGTCCTAAATGTCATTGCAATTGCAAAAATAATTTTTTGAAAGTGGCCGTCTAACAAGAATGTCGTATAAAAATAATTGAAATTTTCAATGAAAAGCTGCTTACAAAAAAAGGTTGTTAGGCTCACAGATGTTAATCAAAAAACAGTTTCTAAGGTAAGAATAAAACAATATAAAGAGTCTTTGAGTATTGAGTGAAAACGTGAAAGTGGAAGGATTTGTCGACCAAAACAAAGCATGTAAAATAATACGTATTTTTCTAAAACACCCTAACATGTCGAAAGGAAAAGTGGCTCTAAAAGTTGGATGCTATAAGATCTTTGTCAGAAAAAAATTTGATACACAAAACGAATTCAAATATTATTTACTTTAATTGAAATACAAAACGAACATAATCCGCCACTTAGTTTTATTTCTAAAACGAAAAGTGTAAGTACAATTTTTGTTTGTGCGCACTCCTTATGTTCTTTGCAACTTAAGGCCTCCTGTTCGGGTGTTTGAAATAATAGACAGATTTGGAAAGTTATTTGAATGTGTGGATATATTTCATGTCCAAAAGCAAAACCAAAAAATTAAGAAAAAAGAAATTCTATTTACCAACAAGCAACAACAACAACAACAAAACAAACAAACAAACAAGCACAACAATTCAATACAATTCAATTTCAACTTGCCAATAAGTGATAAATGATAATAATCACATACAATTGGGCACAGGACATAGAGTATTTGTTGTATAGAAAACTACAAAACATCATGAGCGTATTTGTTTGCACGAAAAAAAAAAACCCAAAAAAAAGAGTTCGTAATTATAGGGTTTCCCTTTGAAAATGTTTTGTAATTTACAATAAACATTTATTTAATCTATTTGGTACACCCTGTAATAGCATAGTAATGCCATAGTACCGAATGCTCTCGAAATTGTTTAAACCATAAATACTAAAATTCTCATACATTTTGGGTATATTTCGTTTTGATTAATGGTTTTATGGTCATCGTAACTCTCATGTCTTTTAATGCTTACACTATAACTATGCCATATCCCACCATACCATACATTCCATACAGTTACACACATATACATACATACAATCCAATATATTTATCGATAATATTTGTGTATGTAGCCGCCTCCACAACATGTTTTATCGAAATCTTACATTTTGGTTTTAGTAGGAGGAAGAGCAGGTTTTGCATCAATTTTGTTATTGAAATTCTATTTGCTGTTAGCTATGTAGACATGGCCATCGTTATCATTAATAATATCAGCGTGCCTTTAATATTAAATGGAGCGTTATTTTATTATTTTATTGTTGAAACTTTATAAATAAATGAGACGTATTTTGTAAAATGTGTTCAATGACCAGTTAACTAGGCGTATTAAAAAAATTTTCATTGAATTCCAATCGCACTTCTAAACATGTTGCAATATAATTAAGCAATACTGAATACAGAATTAATGAAGTCGCCTTGGTCTAGTGGGTAGTGTGTTGGCTTATTAGACAAAAGGCCCGTATTCGAATCCCAGGTCAGACATCAAAACGAAAAATATTTCTTCGGCGACTTCCTCTCAGCAGATTTCTGGCAAAGACTTTGAGAGTAAAAATTGCCATGAAAAGCTTCTCAGAAATCTGTCGTTCGGGGTCGACCATAAACTGTAGGTCCCGCCACTCATGTATAAAATTAACGCACACAACATAAGTGGTGTGAGAAGCTAGGTCGTAATCTTGACGATTTTGAGTTGTAAAAATGTCATTTTGACGACATAACGATTTATGTCCTTATTTTGACGATTTTTAGCAATTAAAAATTTACATCATTTTCTTTACTCTAGTACGTTAAATGCTTCCTTAAGCCTTTTTTCAAATACCTGTCATGACAATTTTTCTGTGTTTTATACCGCTTTAATCCCTTAAAAGCCAAACAAATTTCAACACGTAAATAACATCGTAGTTGATAATAAATTATCATACGCCGTTGCAGATAATTTTAAAAATTCGATTATAGCTTCTAACATTACCATCGGAAGACAAAAGCAAGTGACTTTATTTTTTTTTCCATACGACCAACACTCAGGAATTGTTTTTGGAACTAGGAAAATATATTATAGGAATGAGGAAAGAGGGACTAGTATTTTTGAAGACTAGGTTTGAATATTTTTATATTATAAATAACAGGAAAGATCTCTTCAGGAAGGAAGTTCCAGTCCGTCTAACAAACGAACGATGTCTGCAATGCAGTATGCGACACACTGACCAATCGACCACATACGGTTGTGCTGGCCGAGAAAGACGAGGGTAACGTATTTATTTCACTGGAGCAATATCCATTGTAGTAGCGATAGAACAGTGACACAAGGCACATTGCAACCATGCTCCAATGAATCAATTAAGTTGGAACACTATCGTGATTAACCTCACCTGTACTCTGTCGAGATGCCTCAAAATAGGGTATATTCATTGCAGAGTTGCATTCCATTTTCGGTTGGTTATAAATGGTGTAATTTGTGAGTAGATCAGATGAAGTGAAGCATTTATTGTAACGTTTTAAGAAACCAAACGAGCATTAAACTGAATTTTCATGTCAATAAAGCTCAATATCCTCTAACTCCCTAATATTTACACCACACATGGGTATAGATGCTGCAATATTATAGCTGCTTAACCATTGACTTTAGATATGTTTTTTTTTTTTTTTAAACCTTTCAATTTATTAATTTACAATTTTGTTGATTTTTTCTCAAAATTTGACGATTTGATGCTTTATTTATCTGGCAGAATATCTCTGCTAGAAATTCCAAAAAAGTTAAAAATATAGCACAGGAATGTGATAAAAATTATTTATCCTATCCCTGCGACATCAAACGGCTTGTCAAAGCCCCGTAACGTCTTTAGGTATACAAATTTGCAATTGGTCTCTCACTTCGAATTTTTTATTTCATCTCTTTTATAAAACCCATTAAAACATTCTCCATGTTAATCTTTATAGGAATTTCTACTACAAAATCTCAGTATTACATTTGACTTATTGGCACTTACAATAGAATTTTCTTATCTTTCGAACAAATTAATCTTACTTTTAAGATCTTATGGTACGAAACAACACATCCATGTATTCAATAATACCAATATTTTACATTTCTAACCACATCCATACAAATTGGGTGTGTGGCTCTGTGGTTGAAGAAGGTCATCATTAAACATTTCATCTACAAGCTAGTATTGCAATGAAAATATCAATAAATTATTGTTGCATTTTTGGTAACAAAATCCATGTAAACGTAACAATAATTTATTACTACTACAGTGGAGAATATAAATTGTATGCGATTATATTCATAAAAAGATTCAAAGTTGAATTTGGCGTTGGCGAACAAATGTTAATCATATCCGCAGACAACTTAACTGGACCCAAAGTAATCACAATTCCTCATTTACAACTAATCGCAACCGTATTAGCCTACGTCTATATACGACTTACAGTAAGATTATGAAACCTTTGATTAATGGAAATTTAACTATTTCACCGAAAAGTCATCTTCAGCAATGGATTCCATTTTTGGATTACGTGAACAAACAAAAATTTCTACATGAGATCTACAAGAGTGTCCAATACAATCCGAAAGAGTTGCTGTTTGATGTGGATTTTGGGCTGAAGGTAGAATCGTTTCATATTTCTCAGAGAACGAGGTTAGCCAGGCTATCACCGGTAACGATAAACACTACAGGTTGATGAATATCAACGTTTGATGATGATGATCTGACTATCAATCACATGTGACTCAACAAAACGACACTAAGTACCATACATATCATGCCCAATCGGTATTTTGTGTCAGTGATTTTAAGGCTTAGTGGTCTTTTAAGTACAAATCGTACAGATCGTACGATATGCACTTTTTGTAGCTTTTCTTGATGCACGCCATCGTCTAAATTCAGCATTTTTATAGACCAACACTAAAGGCATGATGTCTATTCATGTATTGTATTGTGTTGGAATGCAAGAAAGAAATTTGTAGCAGGAAGTATACCCCCTTGCTTGTGTGTAGCAAATTTGTTTTCGAAAGAAGATTTTTTTCTTTAATGACTAGCAATGGTCTTTGTCATCTTTTTTCTACTTTGTAATAATTCTCATTTCCATTTTTCAATTACGGGTAATCAGACGATACAATCTGATAATTGCAAACAGATAACAAACGGGACCGATAGTTGAAGTTTAGCACATTACCTACGAGGACACTATGGCACCCATAGCCGGGAAAACTGCACAATCTAAATGTGCTCCACACAGAAAGGCCCGAAATAGATATTTATAACTCCTCAGGCATTTCCTTTCAAAGACTCTTAACTTTTCCGTATATGAAGGCGATACATCGAATCGTATTTGTAGATTTCTTAGCAGATTTCTGACAAAAACTCTGAGAGTAACAAAAAACCTGCCATAAAAAGTTTCCCAAAAAAAAAATAATCAGTCTTTCGGAGTCGACTTTAAATTTTAGGTCCCTCCACTTATGTATAAAATCAACACACACAACATAAGTGGTATGAGAAACTAGGTCAATAATACAAACTGAAGTGTTGTAACGGCCAATTATGTATGTATATTGAGTGGTTGATTTCTCTCAACCCGTTAGCGCTTGACCAGTGCCTTTGCTGAGGCTGTTTTCAATCTGACATTAGCCTTTAATGTACTTACTCACCTATCTGCCATTGAATAGCAAATTTAAAAGTGTTATTTAGTCCTTCAAATTTCAATATTAATTTCTGTAAATTATTTGGTAACATTACGTTTATAAAATAGTTTAACATTCATCAACAAAAAAATCAACGTATTTCCCAGTTTTGCCCGTGATTTTATTACATATCATCCGAGTATAACATTTGTAAACCGTGTAAACGTATTGCCAGGCAGGCAAAGCATATCATCGTGCATTTGTCTAATTGTTTTTGACACAATGACATGCAGTGCTGTGGATCAACTATGTATTTAAAGTATATACACACACTATACATTTGTGTGAATGCGTTTGTAGTGGTGTAAACATTTATCAACAATGCGTTCTTATATAAACATTACACGTTGGTGTTTACATCAGCCAGCATCTATACAAACACTCATACACACACACACACACACAGCACACTCTGCCATTTAAATGCAAAGTTCTGAGTAATTCTACAAATTTAATTGAAAAACACATAGACAAACGTGCATACATACGCATAATTACCTATAAATAACAGTGAAATTATGCATACTGTGCACGTAAATGTGCATGAACATGTTTGTTTCTTACACACACACCCCCCCAGGCACGCTCAATGTTTTTTTAAAAAAAATTTTGCTATTGAAAAATCGATTTGGTGTATGAAATTTCTGTTTATTCTGCTCATTCTCACAATGGCTTCTTGTTTTTGTTTTACAGTTCAAACGATAAATGGCTAACGAGTCGAGTTACAATCACCGATGCAAAAATAACAGACAGTGGCAATTATTCATGTTCGATTGGACGTCTATTTATGGCCATTGTACAGGTACAGGTGTTGACAGGTAAGTTTATGACTAGAATTGTGTTAATATGGTTTTGCTATTTAAATTAGAAAAATGTTCGCCTATTATCCTCGATGGACTTTGAAAAATGTTCGATTGACAAGAAATTCCATATGCCCTGAGTACTACTCAGCTTAGCTGATTTAGATTTCTATTCTAGTCTCAGTTCAAACTTAAGAATTGAATTCTGGGATGATAGTCTCACTATCAGATATTATTACTACTTCCTGTGTACTTCCAGTTCATGTCAAATTGGGTACAAGTTTCAAAGCCGTAAACTCTTGCATGGAAGAAATTTATGACTTTCATAATTGGCGCAGAATACTTCAATCGGGGACTGAACTTCTGCTCCGGTTTTAGTTTTCAACATATCATCATGCCTATGTCCTGAATACTTCTATTTCAATTCGAATTGGGTACATCTTTCGTAAGAGTAAACGATTGCTTGAAAGAATCTCGTGAATTTTCCGATTGACTCTTAATATTTCACTCGGGGATTGAACTTCTGTTCCGCTATTTCTTTTTGAACCGTTCCCATGGCACAGAATTATAATTTTTTATAAATTTCCCAATGACTAGGAGATGGTTTAGCAAAAACTGTCAACCATTCACATTGTCACCTATTACAGGGTGGCTGATATATAATGCAACAAAGAAAACCACTACATTTTTTTATTTTTTTTAATTTTATTGTTCAAAAGCAAAAAATGTTGGAAATAACATTAAATTTTAGAATCAGCTTAGATTTGTTCGAATTGGCCATCTTTAGTACGAATTATGACCTTCAAACGATCGACAAAGCCAACACAGGCTGTACGAAAGTGGCTCTGCGCTAATTTGGCCTTTCCCAGCGAAGCAACATATTGAGATGATCGACACTTTGGAATTTTTTAGTGAGAACCTTACTCTCCAAAATGCCCCAGGCGCCAAAGTCCAACGGATTAAGATCCAGAAATTTTGGTGGCCATTGTGCGATAGAAATGAAGAGAGGAACCTCCTTTTTAAGCCATTCTTGGCAGACGCGTGCTGAGTGCGGTGGTGCTGAGTCCTGTTGGAATGTCCATGCTCTGCAGCCGAAATAAATGTTTGCCCAGGGCTTCAATACTGTCTTAAAGACACTTTCCCGATAATATTCGGCATTTATTTGACCACACGGTCGATGAATACGAGCGTGGAGCGCCCATCGGCCTACACCATTTCCATCGCCGGATCTTTAGTTCTGGGGGCCAATTATAGGTGTAAATTTTCAGCTGGCTCTGTCGCTAATAAACGCGATCATTTTGTTTGTTTACAAACTGTTCAATTTGGAATGGCTTCTCATCAGAGAAAACCAAGTTCGGTAACTGTTTACTTTCGTGCAAGTGAAGTAACTCCTTGGATCTTTCCAGTCTAACTTTTTTTTGTCTATCTGTGAGCTCTTGCACTTTTTGGAACTCATTTTTCAATATCTGTTGCATCCATTCTCGCGATATGTTCAACTCACGAGCAATTTTTCTACCACCGCGGCGTAGATTTCGATCAAATCAGGCCTTCACTTCTAGGTTCGTTTCTGGTGTTGTTTCCATTTTTTTTCGTCCACTTTTTGGACGCGATGCAGCACTGTCAGTATCACGGTAAAGAGCAATGGTACGAGAAATAAAATATTTATTCACATTTAAATGCTGGAGGGCTCTAACGATTGCCACCTGTGGTTTTCCAGCCAAATATAAAGCGATCACACTATCACGCTTGAATTCCATTACGAACAATTATTTTTTCTGAATGCAATCGATCAAAATGCTTTTGTAAGCTTGTAAATAATAAAATGAATTGTCACTGGAATAAATCTGTCAACTGTCAGAAGAGCGGTTTACAAATGATAACAACCTGAAGTTGGTTGCAATACATATCAGCCACCTTGTGTATATATTCTAACCTTACCCGTGGATAAACCAGGTACTCTAAATTGCTTCTAGGAAATTGCAAATCAGCTTTAGCACAACATTTTGTTGTGCATGATTCTTGGGAAGAAGTTTGCTTATAAAATTAAAAAAAATTTTAATTAAATTAAATTAAATTAATTAAAATTTATTGATTAGTAGTGTTTGGTAAGAGAGGTTCAGATGGTTGGTTGCATATCAAGGCAACAGTCGCCTTTGGTGGACTATAAGAATTTAATAATTTTATAAAAATTCAAGCTTTAACAACCTTTGCTTTCACTTTAAATGAAACAAAAGATTTTAATTGAATTTCTTAACTCACATAAATGTTATGAAAACTTACTTTTCGCTGCAAGGTACAGAATGAACATGCGACGTAATATGTTCCAAAACAGAATTCCTTGCCATTATACGAGCCACATGTACTAAGTAATTCATGAGTTTAATTCACTAATAAGTATTTCGTTGTTTCATTATTAAGTTTAATACAGTTTTTGCTTCTTCTTTTCTCTTTCGTCGTTTTATTTTTCGTTTTCTGTTTTAATTCAAGATGAGATTTCTTTTTTCATGGCGTGTTCTTCTTTTGTCTTTCAGGTGAATTACCGGCAGCTGTGCAACATAATTCTGCAGCAATGGTTGTTGTATGCAATACAAGCATAAGAGAATTGATACAATTATATTGGATTTACGTTACAGCTGCTTATATTATAATGAACTGAACTGATCTGAACTGAACTGAACTGAATGAAAATGCCTCTGTCGTTGGTGAAAATCGAAAAGCGAAAGGCTTTATACTTCAGGCAGCTCTACACAATAACATGAATTTAAAAAAAAAAACAAAGAATAATACATATATGAACAACTACAACTACAACAAAGTGACAATTGTAGTTATTAAGTTAATTAAAGCAACTACTTGTAACTACTAAAGGGGCAATATACGACACACAACAAAGAAACAACAAACAATTGAAAATAAAGAAATTATAAGAAAGTATAATTAAAAATAAAACTTTATATCGTAATAAGCCGAAATAAAATTGTAAGAAATAAAAATGAGAACAGAATGCCAAAAAAACCAAAAAAAAAAAAAGTAAAAAAGAAATCTACTTTCTCTCTTAATTAACAGTCAGCAGTTAATTAACAACACTAGTCAAGTTGCAGCCAGGCCTAAACAAGTCCAACCTTAAGCAACGCAACCAAAAGAAGGCCTAACAAAATTACTTGCAAAAGGCTACAGAAATGGAAAGTGTACCACGATATTAAATGTAATTAAATACTCAAATACTCTTGCATTAAGCCTAGGCATCAGGCAACAGGCAGGCATTAAAAAAAAAAGGCAGAAAATTCGTTGCTCATGCATGTATCCGTTGCTTGCAACAGGACGCCCAACAACTTTTGCTTTTCAAAACTTTTGTAAGATTTTTCCTGTTCTCTGGTTATAAAGTGTCTTTTTTTGTTTAGAGTGTTGTTGTTGCTTGTTGCTTGAACAAATTCCATAATTATAAATGAAATTATTCACAAACAAAACCCATCAACTTTCCCAAGATGTGAAGAGCAGAAGGAGAGAAATGTTAAGAAATAAATGAAAAACAGTTGCCCGGAATTGCTATATTTTCTGTTTACGCCAGGACAAACAAAAATTGAAATATTTTTGACTCAAAGTATTATAAAAAATATGTGAGGATATGTAAACATAAAAAAGAAGGAAATGTTTTCAAAAACTTTTCCACAACCTAACACACACCCAAACTTTTATTTGTTAAAAGTTGTGTTTGAAATTGTAGCACTTAATCGTAATGGTTGAAAATTCTAAATTTCAAAGATATTAATTTCAGGGTCTTTAAGTCTCATTGGTTTTCGCAGCAGTAATGTTTTGTGTATTAACTTTATTAAAAGATTGTTCCTTTATTTTTGAGATCTCAGAATTAAGGTTTAAACTCAGAACCTGTTATCAATCTTAAGGTCAAATATTAACGCATTAATGCCTGACCCAAGAATATGTGGTCCGATTTCAAAAAATTTGGTGCAAATAGTATTTAGAGTATTTCTATTGATATGAATATTTTAATTTTTTTTAGGTGTCGTGGGGACCTCTGTAGGGCATGGATTTTTTTACCCACTTCTTCTCTTTATTATATGACAGCTAAACAACATTTAAGCTAAAAACTATGAAAATAAACAATAATAATTTTGACAAGAATGATAAATTTGCCAAAATTACTCCATTAAACAATACATTCAATAAAAAATTCATGCAATTTGGCATATTTTCTCATAGTCTTTCTGTGGATGAACAGATGATCGCATTTTATGGTAGCCGTTCCCTAACAGATGTATATAAAGGGCAAGCCAATACGATTTGGCTTCAAATACTGGGTACTAGCTTCTATGACAGGCTACTGTTATTCCTTTATCGCATGTACTGATATTGACTACGGCTTGGAGAAAACGTGGTACTGCGACTATTAGAGAAAATTTCAGATCCAAGTCAAAAAAATGTTGCTTTCGACAAGCCCTAATTTATTATGGACATAATCTCGAAAAGGTTATTTTGCAACCGGTACTATTCAAGATTGTCGTAGCAATCACGCATTATTGGATTCTATTATTAAATTGATGAAAAAGAAACCTCGGTGTTAATCAGAATTTTGGTTTGTCAAAAATAAAAATATAATCATAGTTCACTGCAATGATAATTCGGTAATCACCTGTACACATATTTATTATCATGTTATTCCTATGTATGTTTATATTTTACTGAAAGCGGTGACTGTGATGTCTAATTTTTAGGGTGTAGAGCCCGTACAATCAGCGAATGGGTGGAGTTGACTTATTCGAAATGGCGTATCGTATTCGAATACGTGGAAAAATGTGGTATTGGCGATTACTCACTAATATTATTGACATAGCTTTGATAAACGCATGCAAACTATATTGCTTGTGCAGGGGATGTGAAGGTTTGCCACCTATGAGTCAACTCGATTTTAGGGTTAGAGTTGTTGAAGCGTTGAAAATCGATGCCGTGATGGAAATGTTGTCACAAATGCGAAGCAAATAGCGAATGCACTGACGAAATTTGATCACATGTTTGATAACAGGAAGTATGTTGCACAAAATTCGGTTTGAAGCATAAATAAAGGGATTGTTTTGCACAATTTCATGCTGAAAGGCCCTAAAATAAGAAAAAAATAAAGGAAATAATTATTTGAATTTCTATTTGAAATAAATTTTTTAAAAGTTTATAATAAATGAATTGTTTTCTTCATACCAATTTTCTAAGTGGATATTTTTACACTCCATATTCTTTAATCGCAACTGTAGCTTAGGTAAGTAGATCAATTCAAGTGAAAGTATTTCACTGGGTAGAAGACAATAATATTACATGCCGTCTTAAGGTTTTTCTGATAATATCATCCACCATATTCCGCAGAAGTTCTTTCTACAAAATTTTGATTTTGAAAAATTCATGATCATTGGCCTTTCTTCTGGCATCCACAATATGTGAATATCATCCCTTACTAATTTGTTTTAAACCGTTTTATGTGTTCTTTATTTGTTATAAAAGAAGCGTTTGTATTCTCGTTTAGTTGGATCAAGATAGAATTTAAAAAAAAAAACTTTCTTTTTTGAATATATTTCTACCCATTCGGCGTTAATGGGTTAAGTGTCAAGGTATTAAGTTAAGGAACATTTTTAAATGATGTGCAACTTTTGTACGGAATATTAGATTTTCTCGCAGAACACTTCAGTTTGTAAGTAGATAGTCTAAGTATCTTATGCCCATCGGCTTACACCAAATTCATCAAGTTGGCTTACTGAAGGGCTGTAATGAGCAATTGTATATGAATACATATATGTTCTGCGAATGCTCACTTAGCACAATGAGTTCAAGTTAGTTGCTGAATCATCGTAGACTTTAGCACACGTTTTCTCATTCATCATTCATTTAAGGTTATAGAGCACTTCCCCTTAAAATTTTTTGAGCAAATCAAATAATAATCCAAATGACGATGAAAACGCAAATAAAAAAGCTTCATTCTAAACAAAATTAAGGTTATTATGTCTGAAAATTTGAACAAAATATTAAAGCATTGTGCTTTAATTTTGCTCTCCTCTATATTCCTTTGAAAATCTCTCAAATATGTTCAAATTTGTATCCCCTCTTTTGTAAGTTTTTCATTTTCATCGGTAGCAGTATTTTGTAAAACTGGGGTGACGACTGGTGGATTGTTGGCTACTGCTGCTCTTGCTGCTGGTGCAACAAAACATAAACAACATCAAAAAAAGAGAGGAAAAAAGTTTAGTTAATAAAAAAAAAAAATTTTCACTTTCATTTTGTAGAAATAAATTTAACACATAAAAATCTTAACATATACATACATACCATCATACTCATACTACTTTATATATTTAATATTTATGTACATGTATATGGTTATTGTTTCCGTTTATTTTTTCTTTGTGTTTCTCGTTTTCCTATGTCAATTTATCCTTTTTTGTTTTGGTTGTTACTGATGATGACAAATATTGTTGTAAGTTATGATACTTTTTATTTTTTGATAAAAACGAAAACATAAAAAAAAACAAAAACATTAAAGAAACAAAAAAAAAATCAATTGAATTTAGCTATTAATATATCTGTATATGTATGTGTGTATGTCTATTGAAAATAACATAGAAAAAGTAATTTGTAAATAATTTTTCTAACTTAGCATAAAGACAGTGCATTAAAAATGAAGTCGGACAATGATAATTTCCATAAAAATTTATATTAATTTTTTATCGAAATGAAAGTACTGAAAGTACTGATTCTGAATTTAAGAAAAATATAGGACATAAGAAAATTTTTAATGTTTAAACACCTACTAGAAATTATGGTACACTTCAGAGATCATAAGCACTCATGCAATTTTGAGTATGAGTGAATCAATAGAATTGAAATTCAACTACTCTGATTCATTCGTACTCGCTACAACATTGATTTGTATGTATAACTAGCAGTGAATGTGAGCACAACGTTAACATAAAACTCAAAAAATTCCAAATATGTTTGATTCATACGCCTTCTCATTCTGATTCATAAATTTAGAAAAATTTTTATAATACTCGTAGTCGCCGTGGTCTAGAAGATGTGCTGGCTTATTAGAAAAAAGCCAGGGTTCGAGTTCCAGGTCACACATCATAACAAAATACAAAAAGGATTTTTTGACGATTTCCTCTCAGCAGATTTCTGGCAAAAATTCTGAGAGTAAATAAAATTGCCATGAAAAGTTTCTCATAACTTTAAACTTTAGGTCCTGCTACTCATGTATAAAATTAACGCACACAACATAAGTGGTGTGAGAAACTAGGTCAATAATCCTGATTGGTGGGTTATAGAGACCAATTATATAGGTAAGTATTGCTCGATTCGAAATAATCGATTGTTCAAATATTTGCGGATCAATGGTTACGATATCCAACTATCCGTAGTTGTTATAATTGTTCTAGCATTTCGGTCAATATCTAAGCAAAAGCAGCTCTAATGTAATCTTCCATGACTAAAACTGCAAGTGGAAACTTGTCCATGGATTTCAATTCCCATGATACTGGCAACCAAGGGGCCTGTTTCATTCTGAAATGAATTGCTTAACAGCTGAAATGAATTACTCAACAGCTCACCTTTCAAAAGATTTATTTATCACGGCAAAAAAAAAAAACCAATAATCATCGCACGGTACAAGCATACATTATGTGATGATCATTTCGTGATTTTTAAGCATATCGTAGCAATACGATTAAACATTATGTCAAAAATATACGATAAAAAATTATACGAACGTCAACAAAAGCATACCCGGGTATGTTCATACATTACTTTTGTTGCTAAGTTTATTTTTGTTTTATTTATGTTCTGTAGTTGCATTGTTTTGTTTCTGTTTAAGTTTTGATTTGTTTCTGCTTTGTTGTTCAGCGTGCGACATTTTTGGGATATAAGCCGCTTTATACGTTTGGACAACAGAAACTCCCGTCGATAACGTAAAAACTCGAAAAAGCTGCAGCCATAACCAACTTATAATTAAAACTGAATGATAATCTACGCAGAAATTACGTAGCAGTTCCAAACGTGACAGTTGATCCCTACCATGGTGGTACTGGGTTTAACCACTACATATCATCGAAACCGGCCAAGTACGGGTATGTGACTCAGGTCTCATCCTATCCAATGAGGGACAAATTTATACTGGATTGGCGGCAACCGGCGAACGGGACAAGAGAGGGTAGTGAAGAACTTGTACGTCAATCTTTTTCGTGAAAGTAAACGGAATATTGTTTGTGATAATTTCTCCACAACTTAACTCTTACCGAAATGTTTAATAATGGACAGCAGTTTATCAATGTTAGGTACAGTGAACAGAAGACGAGTGTTTGTTTCTACCACCATCTTTCACTTCATCTAAAGAACGGGAAGTAGAGTCAACTACATTTGCTTTCAGTAACAATGTTGCCATATGCTCTTGCATCCAAAAAAAAAAAAAAAAAACAAAAAAATTAGTCGGTTTATCATCTTTCCACAATGCATTATTCATGCGAAGTGCAAGGTCCAAAGAAAAAGCCACTCGTGATCTAAGATTACAACAAATATAAGGTTGGTGTCGATAATATAAGCAAGCTTTTTGCAAAATATTCAACAAAGCAACGAGCAAACAGATGACCCTTGACTTTCTTTTACAGTACACTGGACGTCGCTTCCCTTGCAGCATGCATAATTTACGTTGGGAATAGCCCAACGCCAAAAGCTTCAACAAACCGCCGTAGAATGTTTCTACACAGCCTCAGTGAACGGCTGGCGAAGCAGGAAATAGAAAGCGGTGTCAAAAATAAACACGTAAGAAAAATATTTTCCACACGCAATTCTATTGAAGTTATACATATATTGGGAGTCTTTGACCGTAAGAGGTGCTGCAAATGAAAGCGTGGAAGAACGAGACAGCACTGATGGAATAAAACCCAAAAGGTAATTGCTACATATGGAGAAAACGTCGACCAAATCCTGTACGTTATACAGAAAACCCATGAGTGCCGCTCATTCAAGTAATATGCCGCAATGCAATAAATACATTTAAGAAAAATTAGTATTTACAATTTCTTTATGTTTCCTTAAATTTGATTGAATTTGAATTTTATTTTATTATTAAGAATTTATAAATTTTACTCAATAAACATCCAATCAACATGTTTGCATTAGACATACCCAGTTATGTAACTGTTGACGTAAGGGATAGAAATGAAAAAATGGCCACATCCTTAGCCACCATCCCCCATTTTTACTCAAGTCAGGATATTATGAAATTTCAGGTTAATACAGTTATTACTTTCTGAGATACGGCGATTTAGAAACACAAAACATACCCGGATATATATCTGTTGACATAAAGGTTAAACATTATGTCTGGCCCACAAACGCCACCAAACAGAGATCTTTGAAAATCAATTATCACACAATCAACTGCATCTGGCTGTTCACAGTCAGTTTATTAAAAATCGAAATTCATGTTATTTGTCCGACTTTATTTTTGACGCACTGTAGAATTTTTTTCATTGAAATTATTTGTAAAAATTTTATTTGTTTTATTAAACTCAAATCCTTTTTATCCAGAAGAAAATAATAAAAATAATAAAAGGAGTATACAAAAATAAGGATGATAACAAAACACAAAAAAAGAAAGCAAAAACAAAAATAAAGATGATCATAATAAATTGAATTCACATTTGTAAACACACACACACACACACACATACAAACAATCAATCCAAAGCATAAATAATATGATGACACATACGGTTACAAATAATTTCATTCAAAATTGACTCTAAACTCTTAAAAAGATTTTTGATGTCATACGTACATAAATTTCAAAGAAATAAAACAAATAAAAGAAAATATAAAAAATAATAATAATAACGGCAAAAGAGAGACGAAGAAGAAGAAGAAAGAAAAATTATGTATTTTTTATGTATTAGAATAACAAAGTCAAATAAGTTACACGAATGCATACACACAAACACACACTCGTACATTTTCATTAACACACTTATACATACATACATACATACAAATTTATGCATATTGAATAAAAATATAAAAAAAAAAATGAAATGAAATGAAATGGGAAAAATAAAAACTAAACACAACAAATAAATAAAAAAAACAAAAAAAAAACAAGAAAGAAATTGAAACAAAATGTCAAGAAAAATAGAAATAAAATGGAAGAGAAAAAAGAAAGAAAATAAATAAATAAAATTGAAAATGAAAAACTTATTTCGTTCCAAATAATATATTCCATGTTTTTTATTTTGTGACTTTTATTTACAACTTTGAACTGAGTTTGCTGCTTTAGGTGCAAATCTGTAATATTTTAAGTGTAATAAACTGGAAAATTCTTATACTTTTTAATTAAGTTGGAAATAGAAATTATGTTTGCTTTTGAAAAGGAAATAACATATTCATGATTTCCAGAGGGGAAAAAAATTATTTAAAATAGCTCAAAAGCATCTTTTCAATACACTACAGCATAACGATTCTAGTTCTAAGCGAACTAATTTCAAGTAGCTTAACCCATTAACGCCTGACCCCAGAATCCGTGGTTCGATTTCAGTGAAATTTGGCACAAATAATATTTGGAGTATTTATATTGATATTGTTACGAAAGTGGAAATGGTGTTGGTAAAATAATAAACAAAACCTCCAAAAACAACACAATACTGGATCATGCATAAAATGATAAACAAAAGCTCCAAAAACAAAACAGCGCACTGTTCACGTGATCAATGAATGAGTAAAAAAAATATAGCAACAAAAATAAATCGCTTGTTTACAAGATCGATGAATAAACAAAAATAAAAGATAAAAAGACGTAAATAACCACAACAATAACCAACAACATGAAGGGAACAAAGAAGTAAACAAGAAACAACAATGTACAGTATAAACTAGCGAACAGAGAAACAACGCAACAACAACTAATCTACCTGCTCGAATGTAAACAAGAAACAACAAAAAAAATGAACATAAGTTGTTTACATTTTTACATTGTTCCCGAAGGACGTCATCGTCCTTCAAGGGCATTCATCACACTGATGATCCAGTGATATAAAAGGCAAGCTAAAGCGAGCAAGAGATGATTCAGAGTTCAGAGTTTGAGTTGAATCAGTCGTGTGTGCAGACGGCACGTTGTATTCAGAGTGTGAATTAAGCTAGTCGAGTATAACAACACTACGTTGGTTGAAGTGATAAATCTTTCGGTTGTGTGCAGACAAGTTGCGTCTGAAGGAAGCATTTGTTAGTGTAGTGCTTACAAAAAAGGTTGTGAGCAAAGGGTAACTAACAAGTGTTGTTGCTTACAAAAAGGTTGTAAGCGGAGAATTATCACAAACAAACACATATTGTGAAAATTATCGTTGTATACATGGAATAAACTGGACAGTGACACAAAAGTTGTGCAGATAATAAAGAATTCATCAAAACTAAACACGAATTTATTTTTACTTTATTTGCAATCTAGGAACTCATATTTTTAACGTTTTTAAAAAGGTAAAAACGTAACAATATGAATATTTTTATTTTCGTTTAAGTGTCGTGGGGGCCTCTGCAGGGCATGGATATTTTTCCACCCAACTCGGCATAAATGTATTCTAAAATAAAATTTTTTTTCTTTATTATATGGCCGCTAAACAACATAGTTAAACTATTTTTGAGAGTTTAATAACACGTTTGTGACAATAATAATCTTGACAAGAATGATAAATTTGCCAAAATTACTGCATTCAACAACGCACTGAATAAAAAATTCATACAATTTATCATATTTTCCCATAGTCCTTCGGTGGATGAACTGAAGATGATCGTATATTATGCCCCATTTTGCTGAAAATACTGGTTGTTGGCTTCTATGACAGGATATTGTTATTCCTTTATCCCATATGCTGATGCTTCAGCTAAAATAAGGCAGACCACGGCCTTGGAGAAAGCGTGGTACTACGACTATAAGAGAATATTTTAGATCCAATTAATTTTACATTAACAGTTATCGTATGCGAGTCCGCGGAAAATAGTGGTATTGACAATTAGTCATTAACGCTATTGAGCAGATATGGTAAAAGCATGAAAACTACACTGCTTGTGCAGTTGATGTGAAAGTTTGCCACCTATGAGCCAACTTGATTTTCGGGATAGCGTTGTTGAAGCGCTAGTAAAAATTCGTGATAATCGATGCTGTGATGGAAGAGTTGTAGCAAATGCGCAGCAAATTGTAAAACACACTGACGAATTTGACCCCATGATTGATAAAATTCAAAAACGCGGTCGCTGTTCGCAATGTGGTAGGAAAACAAAGTACGGTTGTGCAAAATACAGTTTGAATGTGCATCCAAGGGATTCTTTTGCACAATTTCATATCGGAACTCTCAAGAATAAAAAAAAAAAAAAAATAGAGATAAATAAACGATTTGAAATTTCTATTTGACATTCATTTTTAAAAGATTTATGAAAATTATTTCATACCAATGCCTAAGTGGTTATGTTTATATCCATGTCATTTAATCGCACCTGTAGCCTAGGTAAGTAGACCAATTTAAGTTAAAGTATTTTTATCTGGTAGACGATATTTTATATTACATGGCATCTAAAGGTTTTTCTGAGATTATCATCCATACATATTCCACAGAAGCTGTTTCTACAAAATTTTTGATTTTGAAAAATTCGTGATTTTTTACCTTTCTTCTGGCATCCACATTATGTGAATACCATGTTTTACTAGTTTTTTTAAACAGTTCTATGGCTTTTTTTTTTCGTTCTTAAAAAGTTTGAGCTCTCGTTTAGTTGGGTCAAGATGGAATTTTAAAAAAAAATTCTTTTTTGGATATTTTTCTACGTTTTCGGCGTTAATGGGTTAAGAGTCTGGCTTAAAAGTCTAGCGTTCTCTTCACAATATTGTGTTAACCGATGAGAAATGGAAACTGCGAGATATTGTGAAAGTCATTGGCTCTGTGATTTGAATTGTAAATGAGACGTAGTCGTATCACAACACTTTGGAGACTAAAGGAACACGAACCAATAGATTTATTCTAGAGATCCATGCCTACAACAAAAGTCCTGGCAATTATTTTTGGAGATATTGGACAACGACTACTTTTAAATGGATAATTGAATCAATGGCAAAGATTTTGAATCCATTTATTGCAGATTGGAAAAATAAACACATTTTCCCAGACACAAAGTTTCCCTATTTAAAGTTTGAGAAACATTGTATAATTGCAGGCAAAAAATATTTTTCCCTCCTTAAAACCTGAGTATTATTCAAGGAGTCTTGTAATATAGCCTTTCAGTACTCATATAGGATGAGTAATCTAATCATGTTTTGATTGATCTTAACTTTTTTCAATCATAGTCAGCATAATATTATTCAAATGTCCAACAGGTTTGATTCTCTGCCAAGCGCATCCGAATTGCTCAAATTTTTCATGATCGAATTAGACTGAATTAGGGCGATAGTGTTATGTTACATTTCACGGCCATTGTGTTTATTCGAAAACCTCTAGCTTATGAAAATCTCAAAAAAAAGGTCTAACGGGTTAAAATCATATGATATCGGTAGACAGTTCATATTACCTCCAACTATGAGGATCATGTTTATTCCATGCATTGCTGCAGAATATCTACATAAACTGCAATTAGTTGTGTGGTATATAGCACCGTCCTGTTCAACCCACATACCCGTTGGTGTCAAGATCATTCAACTTAGTTCAAAAGAGGTTGGAAACCATCGACTTTTATTGCCGTTATTTTGTAAAGAAATTTTGTCTGATGATGCCGCCAGACCAAGATTTACAGCAAACAGTGACTTTTTCGAGAAGCACTGGATTTGATCTTGAATTTACTGTGGTCTCGTGATAAACGCTACAATTTTGTTTGCTCACGTACCCATTCTTTCAGAAAATCGTCTCATTGCGAAAAATGAATTGTTAATAAAAATTAGGCTAACAAACGTCGGGTTCATTCAGCGAACACACGTCTATGCCTATGATTATTTGTATTCAGTTCCCGGGTTAATTGAATTGTCTACGCTTGCAATTAGTAGTAGTCTTGTGGTATGGTGTTGGCTTAACGGCATAAGCGGAGGCAATCGATTTATATCGTTCACAAGAATTCGTACGTTTGCAGTTCATACATACATACATACAAGCATACATACATATCAGAGATTAGCAATGAATCGTTTTTCCGCTACTCTGAAGCACTCATGCAATTTTAAGTATGAATGAATCAACAGAATTGAAATTCACTTACTCCGATTCATTCGTACTCGCTACAACATTGATTTATAAGTATAAGTAGCAATGGGTATGAGTACAGAGTTACAACATTGGCCTCAAACTCACATGGCATCAAACTCACAACATTCGAAATATGTATGATTCATACGCCTACTCATTTTGATTCATAAATTTAAAAAAATACTTCTAATACTTGTAAGTCATTCGAGTGGCTTCGAATCATTCATCAAAATTTACAGCTTTTGTTGTTGTTGCATATACAAACAAAGAAGAAAGGAAAGACAAAGGCAACAAGCAAAGCATACACACAATCTTCTTGTGAGTATAGTGGTGATCGTACGCGAATCATACTTATTTTGTGCTTCGTGTAAATGTTAAGTAGAGACGAGTCGAAGTCAATAACATCATGCGTATTGTTAAGTATGAATACGATGAGTACTTCCAACTTTAAGTATGAGTAGTATGAGTATGATATCAAAATAAGTATTAATGCGTATAAATATCTGAAATTATAAGTATGACTCGAACCTGCTCTTCGTTTTGAATACTTATTGCTGATCTCTGGCTTCATGTAAAGGAAGCTCGTGCTATCGCCACTATTTATTGATTTTTAATTTTTGTTAACTCCCAGGTGATTGGTCTTAAAACAGAAAGGAGAAATTCAAATGGCTAACAAAACAAATTAAATCATGAAATATAAATCTGTTCCCAAGAATGTGATGCAAACTTTGAATAAAAAGCTGAATAAGCATTCTATAATGGATGCGGTAAATACATAAGAAATCTTTTTGTATTTAATTTCATTGAATTTATTTTGATTAGAATTCGTTATTTTTATTTCTCTTTTAGTTTAAGACAACAAAAAAAAAATTCTATTGAAAAAGGAAAAGTTTTTGTTTCTTCTGTTTTATGATGAAACAAAAAATTCTGTATGAAAACAATTAAATAAATTTGCATTCGAAACTTAATTTAAATTAAGCCGATGCATAGTTTTAAATTTTTTGTAATTAATTTAAGATAAAAATACACACACACACTTACACATTCTGACACGTATGTGTACACCCGTAATCAGACGAATACTAACTACTTTACTTGAAACTTTTTTAAAGTTTTTTTTTTATTCTTGGGGAATGAACCCCAAATACAATTGTTTAATATATTCTTCCACTTGATATTTGAGTCAAAGACATGTTGTAAATTGGAGACATTCCCTTAACTTAAACTATTGAGATACTTTTTCTTTTTTTTTTTTGTTTTTGTAGAAGAAAGAAAAACAAGGAACACGTGATTGTATTTTTATATGAACGATAGCACGTGCTAGTGTGTTTGAGTGAACTTGTTTCGAAAGTCTAACTTTTTAATAAACACAGATACAATCTGAAAAATACAAATACATTCTCAACTATTTTTCTATGCCATACGCAAATACTTTTGTTAAATATTCGTAAAAAGTTAAAATAAAAACAAAATAAATAAAAGAAAAATAGACACCCTGTCCCAATTTATATTTTTGTTCTTTTTGTTCCTTTTTTATCCTACGCTAATACAGAAGACAATAGAAATGATACGTAGTGTACGTACAGAATTCACACTGCAGTGTGAAAACGAAATAAATTTCAATAAAAATAGGAGATTATTTATAAAAGCGCAAAGGCTAGATCTGCTAAATTAGTTGTCATTTACTTAGTATCTCTCTTCCAAACCACCTTAGATGGATAAATAATTGAACTACACGTCTATAAAATAAACCACTCAAGTATAAAATTGATGTGAGAAACTAGGTCTTAATCCTGATTGTTAGATTGTAATGAACAATTATGTGTATATGTGGCTTGAGCTACACCCATACTATTGACAATGGCTTGTAATCACTAAATGTGCTCTACAGGGTGGCTGACATATATTGCAACCAACTTCTGGTTGTTATCATGTGTAAACCGCTCGTATGACAGTTGACAGATTTATTCCAGTGATAGTTTATTTTATTATTTACAAGCTTAAAAAATCATTTTAATCTATTGCATTCAGAAAAAAAGTTATTCGTGTTGAAATTCAAGCGTGGTAGAGTTATTGCTTTATATTTGGCTGGAAAACCACAGGCGGCTATCGTTAGAGACTTCCAGCATTTAAATGAGAATACATCTTTAGCTTCTCGTACCATTACTCGTTACCGCAATACTGGCAGTGTTGCATAGCGGCCAAAAAGTGGCCGAAAAAAAAACGATAACAACACCAGAAATGATCCGAAAAGTGAAAGCCAAGTTTGATCGAAATCCACGCCGCAGTGGTAGAAAATTTGTCCGTAAGCTGAACTATCGCGAGAACGAATGCAACACATATTAAAAAATGAGCTTGGAATAAAGCCATTGAAGTTCCAAAAAGTAGAAAAGCTGACCGATGAACAAAAAAAGTTAGACTGGAAAGCGCCAAGGAGTTACTTCGCTTGCACGAATGTGGCAAGTTACCGAATTTGGTTTTCTCCGATGAGAAGTCATTCCAAGTTCAGCAGTTTGTGAAAAACAAAATGATCGGGTTTATTTGCCAAAAAGGTCAGCTGAAAATTTACACAGAACTCAAGTGCCGCCGAGCGCTCCCCGCTCGAATTCATCGACAGTGGGGTCAAAATAAATGCCAAATATAATCGGAAAATGTCATTAAGATAGTATTAAAGCCCTGCGCAGACAAATATTTCGGCCGCAGACCATGGACATTTCAGCAGGACACAGCAATAGGGATCTTTTTCAAATTCCCGTCAGCGACCTAATCTCTCAGTGCCCCGTGATAAAACCGACAACCAACCTTAAGCTGACCTTAACCAAGCCCAGCAGCAAATGTGTTCCCTTACTGTCCACAGCAGGCTATAGACTTCTAGAAACAGAACAACCCAATCCGTTCCCCTAATGCCTTTGCTCTTCGTCCCTGACCCATCCATTGATGAGGCCATAGAGGTGGCAGACTGGAGGATCAGGACCAACTATCAAAAGCGAACCTAACCTAACAAAGGCATCCGCCGTCTCATTGGCCAGTATTCCGCTATGACCCGGAACCCAGCACAGACGGATACGGTCTGGTCCAAAACTCCTCAACGACTCTTTGCACTCGCAAAAGAGCAGTGGTTTGCACCAGACCGACGCAATGGCCCTAAGGGTAGCCTGACTGTCAACGAAGATCATGTAAGATTCCGAATCCGAAGATAGGCCACCAGCTTTGGCCTCAAAGAGCCTTCAGTATTACGAAAATCTGCGCCTGAAAAACGCTGCAGTCATCATTCAACCTGAAGTGGAGTTCAAGACCGAGTTCCCTACAGAAAACCTCAGTATCTGTACTTCCACATAACTTAGATCCATCTGTGAAGATGGGTATACCACTCAGCCCCTAGAGTACTCCATTATTTCATTGTACCCTATCCGGTATGGGTATTATCAAATCAGGTAGGAACATAGCTTAAGGCACAATATAATCAGTGACTTTTCCGAAAGTCCATATGTTCTGTCAGGAAAGACGGTATTCAGAACCCGATTCCCTCAGGCGTATGGCACTACGAACTGCACACACATAAGTCAAGCGGAGTCCGACAGAGCATTGCATCAAGAGTAGTCTGAGGGCAACTCTTTCTCACCTCAGTGATACACAAAGAGGCAATCAGCTGAACCTTATCCAAGATTTTACGTTGAAAACTCTTGTCTAAAGCAAACCACCAGACAACACAACCATAGGTAATAACTGGTCTAACAATCGCCATTTATCTCCAGCGAATGGTCCTAGGCGGAAGACCCTAGCTCTTACCTATGGAGTTCCTACACTGGTAGAAAGCATTTAGTCCCTTCTTCATTCTTTCCTCGGTGTTCCGCTTCCAGTTCAGCTTGAATTAAATTAGGTTGAAATTAATCCAACACAGTGTGTGGTGAAATTTTTGCAATTTTTTTGGCATTATACTTTACACACCTTTGAAGTCAAAATGATTAACAAATTGAAGCCAATCGATTGGTTAATTATTGTTCGCATACGTAATACAAATTTGATTAAGTCAACCTCTTATGTCGAACTGCCATCAAAAAGAACATGATGTTAGACTGTAGTATACTTAAGGGGTGTGTGCTTTTTTTTATCAGCATTCAGATATTTAAATACGTACGTACGTACGTACTTGTATTTCCTATTTGTTTTTATCGTGCCCAATTCAGAAGTATTTTGTTTATTTTTTTTTAAGTGTGTGTGCGTACATTTATTTTATGCGTTTGCAAATTTATTTAAAACTGCAATTTTTTTTATGTACTGTTTTAAATGTATTTTTATATAAATAAATACAATATGATAGTCGTATATATACACATACACACACACATACATACCTTATTTATCATATTAAATTGCTTTTTATGGTACGTTGAGTGTCTCAACTGTTATTTGGTAAGAAGGTGCTTTGAAATGTGCTTTTATTGGTTGATAAAATAATAAATAAACAATGAACGATAAAATACCGAACAGAAGTGTGAGAATTACGATTACGATTGTCAAAAGAAAAATTCCTTTTGAATAATAAAGAAAGTACGTGCTTAAAATAAGTACGATAAGTATGTGCGGAAATAAGCTCTAAACTAAGGTTTATGGGAACAATTTAAGTCACATATCCACAAATCTACTTTGGGGAATTATATAAGGTGCACTGTTTATAGGTTTAATATTGGACTATCAGTTAGTTTGAATCTGGCAATACTTATGTCATTATACGTCTATCACAAAATTAAGTATACAGGGTGGCTGATATATAATGCAACAAAGTAAAGCGCTATATTTTAAAAATTTATTTTTTTTAATTTTATTGTTCAAAAGCAAAAAATGTTAGAAATAACATATAATTTTAGAATCAGTTTAGATTTGTTCGAATTGGCCACCTTTGGTACGTATTACGGCCTTCAAACGGCCGACAAAGCATCACAGGCTGTACGAAAGTGGCTCTGCGGCATTTTGAAAACCTTACTCTCCAAAATGGCCCAGGCGCAAAAGTCTAACGTATTGAGATCCGATGCGAGAAACCTCCTTTTTAACCCATTCATGGTTGACGCGTGCTGAGTGCTGTGGTGCTGAGTACTGTTTGGATGTCCTAGGTCTGCGGCCGAAATGTTTGTCTACCCAGGGCTTCAATACTGTCTTTAAAACATTTTCCAGATAAAATTCGGAATTTATTTTTATGAATACGAGCGGGGAGCGACCATCGGCCGTTACGGCGGCCCACACCATTACCATCGTCGGCGCTTGGGTGCTAGTGGCCAACCGGAGTTTCAGTTGAATTCTGTGGCAAATAAATCCGATCATTTTTTTTTTTTTTTTTTTTGTTCACAAACTGCTGAATTTGGAATGGCTTCTCATTGGAGAAAACCAAATTCTGTAACTGGCCACTTTCGTGCAAGCGAAGTAAATCCTTGGCTCTTTCCAGTCTAACTTTTTTTGTCCATCGGTGAGCTCTTGCACTTTTTGGTACTTCAATGGCTTTATTTTTCAAAATGTGTTCCATCCATTCTCGCAATATATTCAGCTCACGAGCAATTTTTCTAGCACTGCGGCATGGATTTTGATCAAATCTGGCCTTCATTTTTCGGATCATTTTTGGTGTTGTTACCGTTTTTTTTTCATCTACATTTTGGACTCGATGCAGCACTGCCAGTATTATGGTAACGAGCAGTGGATTTATTCACATTTAAATGCTGGAGGGCTCTAACGATAGCCACCTGTGGTTTTCCAACCAAATATAAAGCAATTACCCTATTACGCTTGCATTCCATCACGAATAACTTGTTTTCTGAATGCAATAGATCAAAATGCTTTTGTAAGCTTGTAAATAATAACATGAACTGTCACTGGCATAAATCTGTCAGTTTTCAGACGAGCGGTTTACAAATGATAACAACCTGAAGTTGATTGCAATACATATCAACCATCCTGTAATATCTCCACTGAGCGTAATGAATCGATTTACGCTTGAGCAACGTTGAAATTTGTTGGGCCAACAAAAAACCGCACGATGTTGACGAATTTTCTAAAAAAAAAAAAAACATATCTTTTTGGATGGAACTCATTTTCATCTCGGTGGCTACGGTATTGTCTGTTTGGTGTAGATTGTGGAGCATTATTGCCCCATATTTCTTTGGAAATGAGAGCGACGCAACTATTACGGTTCTTGGAGATACATAGCGCACCATGATAACCGTGCTATAAAATATTCGATTTGAACGATGTTGAAAGGATGGTGTAGCTTGCCATTGAAATTGCCGGGGTCTAGTAGGTAGTGTGCTGGCTTATTAGACGTAAAGTCAGGGTTCGTGTTCCAGGCCAGAAATAAAATACAAAAAGTATTTCTTCGGCGATATCTTCTCAGCATGATTTCAGACAAAATCTCTGAGAGTAAATAAAATTGCCATGAAAAAGTTTCTCAAAAATCTGTCGTTCGGAGTCGACTTTAAACTGTAGGTCCCGAACACTTATGTATAAAATTAACACACACACAACATAAATAGTGTGAGAAACTAGGTCAATAATCCTGACTGAAGCATTGTAATGAACAATTTTGTATGTATGTAACTTGCCACACATCCAATGCCACAGGCGATTTATTGCGTCAAGCATTTGATGACCATTTAATTAGAGAAATGGTGATCTCAATCAAAGCTGGGATTTGACACTAGACCATTTTCTGTTATGCCGAGATACGACCCCATACACTCGCAAAAATTTACCAAAAATTGTCTGTTAAATTAGCTGCGGCAGACATTTGAATGAAATAATATTCTGTTTCTAACCGGAACAATTGTACTTCACGCCCTTTTTGTTTTGATTGAATTTTAAAATTAAAATTTTTAAATTGCCCGCCTTTATCAATATCCTAATAATATTGATTTCTAATTTTATTAATTAAAAATAGTGATGATAATTTCTCTGAGTCATAAAGATTGTATTCCAAACATTTAATAATTTGAAGGCTTATTTTAAGCTGTTGGGATCAATTACAATTTTTCTAGGCAACAGTTTTTATCTGCAAAAAATACTAAAAAAACATTTTTGTAAACTAAAACATCATTTATTAACCCATGAACGCCTGAATCCGTGGTTCGATTTCAGTGAAGTGTTTGTATTGATATGAATAATTTTATTTTTTTTTTTGTGTCGTGGGGGCCTCTGTAGGGCATAGGTTGTGTTCTACCCACTTCGGCATTAAAATAAAAAATTTTTTCTCTTTATTATATGACAGCTAAACAACATAGTTAAGCTATTTTTGAGAGTTTTATTGAAAATATACGCGTTTGTGACAATAATAATATTGACAAAAATGATTAATTTACCAAAATTACCCCATTAAACAAGGCACTGAACAAAAAATTCATGCGATTTGACATATTTTCTCATAGTCTTTCTTTGGATGAACAGATGGTCGCCCTTCCCTAATAGATGTACATAAAGGGCAAGCCAATACGATTTGGCTTCAAATACTGGGTACTAGCTTCTATGCCAAGTTATTGTTATTCCTTTATCGTATATACCGGCTTTTCTGCTAATAATAATATTGACTACGGCCTTGGAGAAAACGTGGTACTGCAACTTATTAGAGATACGTGCATATAATCAGCGAATAGGTGGATCGTATTCGAATACGCGAAAAAAATGTGGTATTAGCGATTACTCACTAATACTATTCATGTAGCTTTGATAAACGCATGCAAACTATATTGCTTGTGCAGGGGATGTAAAGGTTTGCTACCTATGAGCCAACTTGATTTTTGGGTTAGCGTTGTTGAAGCGTTGAAAATCGACGGCGTGATGGAAAAATTGTCACAAATGAGCAGCAAATAGCAAAATGCTCTGACGAAATTTGATCACATGGTTAATAAAATTAGAAAACATCGGCGGAGAAAACAGAATATGATTGTATAAAATGCGGTTTGTATGTACATACAAGGGATTGTTTTGTAGAATTTCATGCCGAAGCTCCCAAAAATATAGAAAAAATAATGAGAAGTAATTTATATGAAATTTCTATTTGGAAATTAATTTTTAAAAGTTTATAATAAAATGAATTGTTTTCTTCATACCAATGCCTAAGTGGGTATTTTTATATTCATGCCCTTTAATTGCACCAGTAGCTTAGGTAAGTAGACCAATTCAAGTAAAAGTTATTTTAAATAATATTACATGGCATCTCAAGGTTTTTCTGATAATATCATCCACCCATATTCCGCAGAAGTTCTTTCTACAAAGTTTTGATTTTGAAAAATTCGTGAACTTTAACCTTTTAATATGTGAATATCATGCCTTACTAATTTTTGTGTGTGTTCTTTATTCGTTGTAAAAGAAGCTTATGGACTCTCTTTTAGATGGATCAAGACAGAATTTTTTAAATAAAAACCTCTTTTTTTGGGTATTTTTCTACTTCTATTCGGTGTTAATGGGTTAACAAAGTTTTGTTTTGGGTTTTTGATTATAACAAATAAAAATTTGAAAAGTTTTTTAAATACAGGTAAACCTCTGAAAGGTTTTAGGGCTAATCGAAAACTTTTTCGTAAATTTTCAAGTCTCACAATGATTTTTACATATGAAACAAAAAAAGTTATAGTCATTGTATCACGCAAAGTCTATAAAACTGAATATGTTATGGACTTTATCACAAATGTATAGTATATTGATTATATGAAAAACAGCCTTAGTGTAGAAAGAAAAGTTTAATTGAATATTTGCATATTTTCATAATCTTTTTTGTTTTGCAAACTACAAACTTGATTTTGTTTTTCTTTGTATCTTTATTAACATATTTTAAAAGTTCAAAAATAATCAACAAACAAAATTAAAATAATATTTTGAATAAAGATTGTGTTGAATTCTATTAATTGTAAAATATGTAAAGGTCTAAAAGCCTTTTTATGTACAGCTGAAAGCAGCATTTTAAAATAAAATAAAACTTTTCATTTAAATATAGGGTCGGCCAAATAACTGTTTTTTTTATGAAAATGCTTTAAAAAAAAACTACTGAATATTTGCACAAATTTTTTTTTTATTTGAAAGTACAATCCTTCCGGTTAATAATGGAAAATAATTTCATCGAAATGGCTGACTTCGGCAGGTCATGTCAGTAGCCTACAGGATTGGTCCAATTTTTAAGCACATTATCGATTGTGTGCACCTCATTGTGTGCGTGCAAAATTGTCGTATTTAGGGCATAGAAAACCCTCACGCATACATTGAAAAGCTGATGCACTCAAAACGAGTCACTATTTGAGGCATATTTGGGCCATTTTTCTTCAAAAATGAACAAAAAGTGGCCATTACAGTCAATGGCGATCATTATCGGGCCATGGTGAACGAATTTTTGTTCACAAAAATTGAAGAGAAGGATATTAGCAACATTTAATTTCAACAGGACGGCGCTACTTACCACACAGCTGAAGGTACACTCGATATTTTGCGCCCTGTTTTTGAAGATTGCATTATCAGCCGCAGAGCTGATGTCGTTTGACCACCTCGGATCTACGATTTGGCACCGTTGGTCTATTATTTGTGGGTTACTGTCAAAGATATATATTACGCCGACAAGCCAGAGACAATTGACGCTTTAAAGGGCAATATTCGTGAAGCCATTGAGCCAGCCGAGGCAGCCATTTAAATTAAATTATTTTCTATTATTAACAGGAAGGATTGTACTTTCAAATAAATAAATTTGAGAAAATATTCAGTAGTTTTTTTTCCTTAAGCATTTTCAAAAAAAAAAAAAGGTTATTTGGCGGACCGTTTATAAATACAGGGACATGTTTAAATATTTCTACAACACCGACCTATTTGCTTTGCAAACGTACATGAATCTGTCTTTACTTCAACTGAAAATATGTCAATGATTAGTCCAGAAATATTCATATGTACTTAACTGGTCATTACAACCCCTCAGTCAGGATTACGACCTAGCTTCACTTACCACTGATGTTCTGTGTGTTAATTTTACACATGCGTGGCAAGACCTACAGTTAACTTTCAATTTAGAATGATAGATTTTTGAAAAACATTTCCAGAAATCTGCTAAGAGGATGTCCCCGGAGAAATATTATTTTATAATTCGTTTTGTAGACCTAGGATTTAAATCGTGGCCTTATTATTAATAAGTCAACACTACCTATTAGACTACGGCCACTTCGCTATGTTTACCACTTATATTTGACTGAGAATGGTATACAAATCTTTTGTTTGGGTAGGTCCCTTAATGTCTATTTTGAGGCCAATCGACCACATACAGCAGAGGGTGAAACTAAGTATTAATAACGGTAAGATATCAAACTATATTGATAAATTCGAGCATAATCGCAATGTGGCTTGTGTTTGACTGCTGTATTGCTACTAAGAAGGATTTTGCTTTAGCGAAATAAAGATCCTTGTTCCCGAGAATCAGGTATTCAAATGTAACACTCGTCTTTCTCATCGAGAACAAACAGACAGCAATACAGACAGAATTTGTACTTAAGCCAGATATCCTTATGTGGAATTCCCAATCTGTAGAATTCTTTCCTGCTACTTATAATATTAAAAGATTTACGTCTAATATCTATAAACACTGCACCTGTCTGAGTACAGTCAACCCTCCTAGATTGCGGTGAGTAAGCACCGCGTTATATGGAAACCGCGCTATAAGAAACTCTGATTTCAGGTACAAACCAGACTAATTCGTAGCGCGTTCTAAGGAAACCGTCTACCGCGTTGTATGGAAACCGCGCTATAAGAAACACGGAATTAGTACAATTCACATCATGCGTACGGCGTTATATGGATACCAAGACATATAAAAGTCAAGAAAAATTATGAATTATTTTTATTGAAAAAAAAAAGAAATAAAAACGAAACTAAAAGAGTGGTTTCCAACAAAATTAAGAAAGACTTGTAAAATAATGGAATTTTTTTTAGTATTTATCATTCATTTGATTCATCTTCATTTATTTTGCATGGTATTGTAATAATAAAACTTATATTAAACCCTCTTACAATATCTAGTTACTATTCATTCATAGGCTTTGCAGAAGGAACTTATGGGATGAAGTAGAAAGCAAATCGCGCTATAAGAGTACCGCGTTATAGGAGATCTGTCGCAATTTGAACCCCGCGTTATATGGAAACCGCGTTATAGGAGGATTGACTGTACGAGCCATCTCCAACGAGTTGGTCTCAGAGAAAGAATAGGAAGTTATACTGTTACAAACGTACACTGCCACTCTAGCAAACTTAACTTTAATTCGATTAATATTGCCCTAACATTATTTTGATTGTATACAATTAAGGAGTGCGCACAAAAAAACCTGGACTTACACTTTCCGTTATACAAATAAAACTAAGTGACGGATTTTTTTCGTTTTATATTTCAATTAAAGTAAATAATATTTGAATTCCTTCTGTGTAGAAACATTTTTTCGGACAAAGGTCTCAGGAGCATTCAACTTTTTGAGTCACTTTTCTGCCAGACATGCTAGGGTGTTTAGGGTGACTAACAAAATCAATATAACGGTATTCATTTTTTTCAATTATGATAAAAGTTATAAGGTTAAAAGTAGTCTCATTTTTTTTTTTAGAGCGCACTCCTTATATACCTTTCCATACATTTGTTTTACACTTTTGGGAACTTTGAGAATTTTCAGTCAAAGTCTGAAGTTTACTTATCTATTTGTTTAAAGATTTTCAAATTACAATTTTACCAATTATTTTCTCAAATTGTTCAATTAATTAATTAGCATCCTTGCCATCCAATTCAAAATACAACAACAATTTGTAACAATTTTAAGAAATTTAAACCGAAACAGCCATTATAAGCTGAATATTGTGAGTTAAGCTTCAAATACAATTAATTGTTCCTAAGAGTGTGTAACAAACAGTTCTATGCTGTGGAATTAGTAAGTTTTGTTGTTTCTACTTTTTTTTTTTTTTTTGTTTTTATTTTGCTGTAAATAAGTAACAACATCAGGTGCAAATATTATTATTTGGTTGGTTGTTCGAAAACTACAAAACGTGCACAAGAGAGGATTAAAGATTCAAATTCGTAATCGTGTCAGCAACCACTATGCTGGCTGGCTGGCTGGCTGGCTGGCTGGATGGCAAATGAAAACAGTAAAAATAGCAGTTAACACGGAACTAAACACAATTCCTAACAGCTATACACACAGGTAGAAAACTGTCATAGTATGTATGATGGTAATGGCTGCATTAGAAATTATATGCCACACAATAGTGCAGACATTTGCAAATGCAAGAGTTGGGGTCGATGGGAAAAAAATTTGCTGATATTGTGTTATTGTATTAAAAATTACATGAAAATTAAATGGCAACAAAAATTTTCCATTTTTGCCATCCTTACACGTTTTGTGCATTTTGAACAAAAACGAAGTTACCAACCCAGTTTCAAGTGATTGTGCGTTGTTGAAAAGTCATTCGTATTCGGGCCATTTATTGTTTGCCCCTAGTTTCTAACTTTAAGAGGAGGTTAATTTCAATTACACAAATTGAAAATAATGAAACTTAGTAGTCGCATGAATGCTTAAGCCAACTACAATGCAATTGCCAATCAGCCTGTAATGGTAACTTACCACTATTTCATACACTATAACCAGCCAGCATTGGTTTGTTGACGCTGCCATTATGAGTGTGTCTACAAAATATTTTAAACATTTGAATCTGGTAATTTTTGGAAAAAAAAAAAATCAATGTAAAGAATGTAACAAGAAACATTCAAAAATTCAACCACAACTTAATGGCAGCAATTTTAATTAAAATTGCAATAAAAATTCTTTCTGTTACTCTTTTATGCTTTGGCATATCTCGTTTTGCTACGTTTTGGAAGAAATTCTTTTTTTTTTATTTGTTCTCAAAACCAACAAAGTAATTATTAAATCAAATTGCCACTTTTAACATTTTATGATGGAATTTCTCAAACATTTTCAATTTTATTTTTTTTTTTCAAACTCTGCAATTTGTTACACAAAATATTCGACAGCCATTGCGAAAAAAAGAAAAACTGTTTGAAATGAACCAGCATGCGTTAAAAATATTTCATGATTTAATTATTGTAATGAATTGTTAGCATTTGAAAATTGTTTAAACATCCATCGAAAGAAGAAAGGAAAAGAAATCACAATATTTCATAACTTCTTCGGATTTTTTTTCTGATTTTCTAAATTTAAGACATCAGAACGATGAAATTATAAAAAAAAAGTCATAATTAAAATATGCAAATTAGTTTGCATAAAACATAATGAGTCCTTTATTGCAAAATATATATGAAATTCAATTTCATTGTAGAAAAACTGTCTGCATATGTAAGTTGTCTCTCATACGATATTAAATGTTAGGTTAGCCTCAATAAAAAAACATATAAAAACTTTGTGTCTCTTAATTTTTTATTTCATTGAGCATACCTTTCCAAATATCAAATCGCTCCTCACAAAGGGGTTCTTTCCTTCAACATCATTTAAAATTTTCTCCCTCACAAGCTCGTATGCTTGATTATTGCTGAGCATTCCCACATAATTTCGAACTCAGCAGAAGGTAATATTATTTTGGCCTATTTTTCCATAAATCTTCCTCAGATAATCCCTAAATATCATCGATTAACCCTTATAGTGGTATTTAAATAGGAGTCCTGAGTGTTAGATAGTATAGCTTGTATCCTATCACTTGTATCTGGAATCCATGTAAAATTTAGCCTATTTTTAGTTCATATACATTTCCGCTTAGAAAATAGCGCACCTGGTCTATCTTTTTCCTTTTGGACTCGTCTACCACCAACCTAACTATAATCTCCAAATCTGTGGTCTTTATTAACATGTGAAGCGAACTTCAATCCAACACAGCTTCGAACACAATTGTACGATATATCCTCAGATATGCAAACATATGCTAGTCTGTGTATATTTTCGTACTCCAGTTGGCACTTTTTCAAATTTATATTCCTGAAAATTATCTCATAGGTAACTATTAGTTTGACCATTATGATATACATCCTGGAATACTTTGCAAAGCATTACTATATCTACGCAGTCCATGAGCCATTCATGTGAATTTTATTTTCAGTGGTATTTGTAGATATTTAACCTCCGCTTTTTTTTTTTGTGATATTGTTGCGAATATTTTTCCAAAAAAAAAGGACGTTTTCTCCTTCATTGGAAGCATTCTGGTTATACTCGGGTTTGCCTTAAATGATAGTGTTTTGTTTCTACTAAGAAATATTTGAATAATGTCGCAAAAAGTTTCTAACTGTCCTTTAGTCATTTCCTTTAGCATATACGTAGTATTAATTGGTTGGTAATTACAGTCCTTCAGTTCAGTTCAAGCTTCTTTCACCACTTAATGCTTTGTTTATTAATCTTTATACATGAGTGATGGATTTTATTGGAAATTAGTCATACCAGCTTAGAAATCTTCGCCGGCTTATGCGCAACAACTATGCTAAAGATCATAACTAGGGATGCCAATCGGGAAAATCCCTGAAACCCGAAATACCGGGATTATCGGAATCCCGGGATTTTTAAAAACTTGTCCCGGGATTTTTCGGGATTGTAAATTTCATATGTATTTTGACCCTACAAAAGGTCATGATAAAAAAAATTCTATATCACTTGACTTCGATGAGGAATACCCTCCTTCCAGTCATAAAAATCATTTGATGGCATCAAAGAATGCAAAAGCCATATAAAACGAATTAATAGGGTAACTGATTTAGTTACTCAACTGTCCAAAGAAATATATTTATTTAGATCAGGAGGTGGTAGAGGTAAATATTTACAAGCTGCATAGGGTTATGTTGGAACTATTTTACTAGCAAATGCTGATTGCGAGAAGTGTTCTTCAAAGGTAGGGTATTTTGACAACAAAATTCGTTCAAGCCTATCAGATTACATGTTAGAATGCTTTAATCTTTTTGTTGGAATCGATATAATTTTCTCAAAACTAATGAATTTGCATATGTATGAATAATTTTTATTTTTGTTAATCTACACTTTTTTTGTTACTTTTTGTCTTTTCTGTTTTTATATTTTATTTTTAATGGCATATAATTCTGAAATAATTGGAATATAAATGATTTTGTTCACAAAATATTTTTATTATTAAGAGAAAATCGCGATTTTTCCCATGATTTTTCGGGATTCCGGGATATAATTTTTTTAAAAATCGATCCCGTTTGGCATGCCTAATCATAACGTAATCAAATGCACAATTTAAGATTTAATTGCCGGAAATTAGTAATATCAACTTAGAAACCTACCCCGGCTCATGCGCAACAACTTTTCTAAAAATTATAACATGATCAAATGCATAGTTTACGATTCTAAAAGGTACATACAAGCAAACATTAATTTTTATATATATAGACTATGGGAGGTGACACGCCCACCATAACCAATCTGTACATTTTGTTCATATATACTTCAAAGTCATCTATACAAAATTTAAGGACTTTAGCTGTTGTAGTTTATAAGATATGTGATATTAAATACTTATTTGGTATGTGGGCGTGGCACCACGCCTACTTGAAATTTTTAAATAATAAAATATAGCTTATTTGTCCTTCCAGACATACAGGCAGGTACTGTTAAAATTTCAAAAAAATCAGTCCAGCCGTTTAGTAGTCTATAAACTTCAAACAAACAAAGGCACAAACAAACAAACACACATTAATTTTTATATATATTAAGATTACAAATTATTATTATAAGTTACTACGAGCTGAGTAACTTAGCTATGAAGGAAGTCAAACTTACAACCCTCATGCTAATGGTCTAGCACACACCAAGGCTCCCATTAGCAATTATGGTAATGCCTAGATGAAATATTTTTTGTATTCTTTTATATTTCGTTTGGGCTCGACTACTTTAAGTAATACATAACACTACCACCATACCATATAGATAGGATATGTAAATATCTGTTCAAAAATTTGTTATAAATTTGAAGTATGAACTTAAATTTAAAATACTTTAAATAATTAGCATTGTTATATAACAAACTCATTTGAATATGACAATTATTATAACAAAATTGTGTCTATTAAATTACAATTATTTTTGAATATTTAAACAATGATGAGCAAAGAATGAAAATGTAAAAATGCTACTCGTTAAGACAAGACAGTAATAAAATTTCCAATTATTTTGAAATATTTTTCAAAAAAAATATATATTTTTTTTCTTAATAAATAAAGAAATTCTCGTTAAAATTGATTATAAAAAAAAAAATCCATTCATGCAAGAGTGCTTCAATTACAGTACATTTTACATAAGGACATGGCATATGATTCTCTTAATGCAATTTTACACTTTCTTATATAAATGTTTATTGGAAAAGAAGTATTTTTGATATATTTTGTAATTAAATTACAATAAAATTAATGAATTTAAAATTTCATAGCAATTGTTACAAGAATTTTCTACTCAACATTCCATTCGTTCATACTTGAGCTGTATTGTTGCTTCTTTTCCTTTCCTTTTCATTTTCTTTTTTGGTTTTCTTATTATATCACATACATTCATACTAGGGATGACAAACGGTATCGATTTTTAAAAATCCCGGGATTCGGGATTTTGTAAATACCGATCCCAAAATCCCGGGATAATTCGGAATAATTCGGGATCCAATAATACCGAAAAATCACGGGAAAAATCGTGATTTTTTTTTAATAATAAAAATAATTTGTTAACAAAATCATTTCTATTCCAATTATGTATGTCAAAATTATATATCAATAAAAATAAAATATTAAAACAAATTAAAAAAAAAAAATTATTTGGATTCTAACAAATAGATTAAATCATCTAACATGTGATCTGATAGGTTTGAAGAAATTTTGGTGTCCACATACACTGCCGTTGAACATTTCTCGCAATCAACATTTGTTGGTGAAATAGTTCCAAGATAGCTGTATGTAGCTTGTAAATATTCACCTCTACTACTCACCTGCTGATGTAAATAAATCTATTTCTTTGGCCAGTTGAGTATCTAAATCAGTTACCCTTTTAATTCGTTTTATAGGCTTTTTGCATTCTTCAATGCCATCAAATAATTTTTTATCATTGGAAGTAGGTTTTCTTCATCTGAGATGCTATTTTTGAAATCAAGTGATATAGAGTTCTTTTTTCTGGACCTTTTGTAGGGCCAAAATACATATGAATTCACAATAGGGAAAATCCCGAAAAATCCCGGGAGAAGCTTTAAAAATCCCGGTATTTCGGGATACGGAATATCCCGATTGGCATCCCTAATACATACGTATCATCATATGCATACGTAATAATTAAGAACTGAAAAGAACCATTGAAATAGAGGAGAATAATAAAAGGACATGATATATATGAGAGAGATATGAAATATATTGTTTTGACACAATGTTCGTTTGTGTAATTATGTTTTGTTATTAAATCAATCTTCAATATAAAAAGTTTTATCTTATCTTCCCATGTATGTATGTAGAAATAAATAAATAATTAAATATTCATTTGATAAACAATTCTGTATAGAAGGATATCTCGTTTACACAAACTGCCATTAGAATACATAATGTACGGTACATGCACACAGCAACATATGAGAATTTAAAATAAATGCAGTCACATCGATTAAGAGACAAAACATAATTGAGAGATCAATATGCATGTACGTGGTGGTATTTGAATACTTTTCATATACGCATAAAGAGTGCCGCAGAAAGAACTCCATTTTAAATTTTAAAATAAAAACACCTGTTTTAAGAAGTGAAGACATGTTCCAGAGTTATTATTCAGACTCCAAGGATGATAGGATATTACATTTTATACAAAATATTCCATGCTTAATTCACAGAGATGTGAATGCCAATGAGGCGTTCTTTCTCGGGCTTGCGCTCAGAAATTATTTTCCCGTTATTCTTATGAGCCTGGAACTTCACAAAACATCGACAAAAAAGTTGCGCGACTTAAAAAATCATATAAATTTGTTGTCAAATTATCAACAACATTTTTTGAGATAGTTTGTTCTCTTCTCTGGAAGACGTCGTGGCCTAGTAGGTAGTATGCTGGCTTATAAGACGTAAAGTCAGGGTTCGAGTCCCAGGCCAGGCATCAGAATAAAATACAAAAAGGATTTTTTTCGGCGATTTCTTTTTTTCCTTTTTTTCGAACGTCCCCACCCTCACCCGCCGCAGAGGGGTCGTCCCCATTACGTAGGAACACGTACAAATTACACTCCGGACTGTAGCGGGTAAGGGAAATGCTATGTCAACGAGAACATAAAATAACTACAGAACTTAATCACAAGCTAAATAAAGTAACAATAAACCGCAACTATATAATACAAGAACGAAAATACATTTTCATATAATAATTTATAAATTAATGCCAGCATATGTATAAGTTACGTTTTATATTACAAACACTACAATTAAAATCTATAAAATCGTAATGTAAGTTAAAATCATTACTTAATCTACGAAAAGGAAAATTACATCCATAGTTCGTTCTATAGAAATCTAAAGAAAGAGGCCGATAGCGCCGTGAAAATCTTGCTGAAATAGTGAAATTCAGGTTACAAAGCTAAAATTCTGAATCGATATTATCTTTATCCAGATTAAAAAAAACAAAGCCTTAAAATAGCCCTTCTACGTTTCAAAGTTGGAAGTTTTATCAAACCTAGTCTAGCCTTATATGACGGAAACCCATTGGCATAATCCCAACCTAAGCCACGTAAACAGAATAATAAAAACTGCTTCTGCGCAGTCTCAATTCAATCACTATGACAGCGATAGTATTGATTCCAAATAACAGAAGCAGATTAACAAGTGAAATGTACAATAGTGTCGTTATATAAGGATCAATGAATTCCCTAGTCTATTTTTTCACAAAACCAAGAACAGCCCGAGCCTTGGCAATCATCATGCTGATATGATTAATAAAAGACAATTTAATATCCAATAATACTCTCAAATTAAGAACTGTGGTCACAGTTTGCAAAGGGCAAAAATTAATAACATAAGTGGAGGAAATTACACCTCCGCGAAAGAAATCTATGCATTTACATTTTCCCAAGTTAAAATCCATTAAATTAATCCTGCATCAAGTTACAAACAAATCAATATTTCGCTTAAGAACAGCCTGGCCATGATCATCATCGAAAGTTTAAAATAATTCAATGTCGTCAGCATATATCAGAATATTACAATCAGAAACAGCACAAGGAAGATCATTCAGAAACAATATAAATAGAAAAGGACCCAAATGGCTACCCTGCGGAACACCAGAAGTAACAATATAGTCTTAGACAATACATTCCTAAATAATACCCTCTGAGTCCTAAGGGAGAGGTAGGAGTCTAGTCAACGATGAATGATATCAGGAATACCGCTTAATGAAATTTTAAGATGCAAGATTCTATGATCAACCCTATCAAAAGCTTTACTGAAATCAGTATAAATTACATCAGTCCGAACTCCGGCAAGAAAACCCCTGAAAATATGTGTAGTAAATTCAAGAAGATTAGTGACAATCGACCAGCCTTAAAAAAAACCATGACATTCTTCTCAGCAGATTTCTAACAAAAAAAAGTTTCTCAAAAAAAAAATATGTCGTTCGGAGTCGACTTTAAACTGTAGGTCCTGTCACTTATGTATAAAATTAACACACACAACATAAGTAGTGTGAGAAACTAGGTCAATAATCCTGACTGAATGTAATGAAGAATTTTAAAATTGTTTGAAATTAGGATAAAATCATCTAGTTTTCGTCGACATCGTTATTGACAGTAGAAATGTCTTCAAGAGATCTACTGACACATTGAACGAGGAGTCCGAAATACCGAGGAGCATAATTGCAATTCTTCTATCGAAAATACTTTGATGTTTGCAAGCGATCTTGCCAGCACTTTTTGATATTTTGTAATAACAAAATAATAAAGCGTCGTTCTACCGTAAAGCGCACATTTTTAGAAAATCCGAATAAACAAATGTGACAGCTGTCAAGTTTCATAGTTACCATAGTTACCACTATTCAAAAAGACACCCTTTACAATTAGCATGTTTGTATGCATAAAATTAAATTTAAATTTGTTGATTAAGTCGTAACGAATAAATTAAAATCAATTGGAGTCCAAAAATTAAATGCACATCCTGTACAGATGCAAGGTCATGCAGTGTATTTCGCAAAAAACTGGACATTGGGTTTTAAAAAGCTTGACATAAAAAATACTGAGAAAATGTTAATTGTAGCTTAGTCCGTGGACAGCGTTGTGGTTGACACAAATCATTTCGACCTTGGAGAGTTGTGTTTCAATTTTTGTCTCCGTTGAGACTACAAAATTCGAAATAGTTTGAGACAACTTGTGCGACATCTTCATCTTATTATGTTTATTAGTGTTTATTAAGAGAACGACTGCCGTCATATTTGATTCTAATGTCTGTCACAATTTACAGTCTGCTGTGTAATAATCCTTTTTTCTTATCCAATTAGCATATTTTGCAAACTTTTTCCATCTATCGCAGAAAATTGTGTGACATCTTTTTGATGGACCAGCTTCTTCATCAATATCCATTTCAAGATTTTCTGCAAATTATTTTTATTTTCATGTACAAAAAATGTATCGCAATACAGTATTCCCTCGATTTATGTCGACTCGTTTTACGTTGTTTCGATTAACGTCGTCAAAAATTTTGTTCCCTGCAACTTTCAGTTGCGTCGTCATCCAATTAACGTCGCCTCTGTTGTTTATAAACAAAATCATGGGACTTTCCTCTTTAAAAGAATTCAATACACAGAATAAAAATTTAATTATTTTCGTTTTTATTCTTTTAAAATGTACATAAATAAATGCATCTGATAGTATAAGTTATTTGAAATTCGATTTACGTCGCCTTTTTCCGGAACATTCTGCGACGTAAATCAAGGGAATACTGTAATATTTACTATGACATCAGCCGTTCAAGTGTTGAGACATGAGATGATAGAAAAGGGAAATCATAACTTACTTTTATAACAAATGTACGATCAGTGTTGGCTAATATAATGTGACAAAGATAACATGAAAATTATTGCCGTGTAGTTAGTTATTGCAGTGTAATAAAAAATTTCTATTTAGCTGGACAAATTAAATTTTAGTTTGAAACTGGAAAAACATCAAAAAAGCTGGACAATCCAGCCAAGTCCAGCCAGACTGGCAACCCTAAGTGTATTCATTTGAATATTAAAAATTTCAATTTGAACACGTCCTAAAAAATTTCCAATTCTTTTGGGGGACTTCCCACCGATTGTTGTTTTTACCATATTCTACAGCATTTCGATCGGTTTTATTTCGTTCTTATAAAATCAATTTTTAGTATACTTAGCAGTATATTCAGCACCATTATCTCGTTGGAATTCGCATCGAAATGTCGTATTTGCAATAAAATATCTTGAATTTTAATTAAATTTATGCATTAAAACTTGTTGGTACTTCTGAAAGTATGAGCAATATTTTAGTGAATATCACTCATTCGCACCTATGAAATAAGAAATAATTCCTACGGAATATGCATTCTTATGTAAATACGTACAAACAAAATCAAAGAAAACGAAATGTACTGCTGAATTTTGTACTTTTTTTTATACAAATGTAATGCTGACCTCCACAACTATTAATTTTTGAATTTCTATTCTTTCTATTTTTGTTTTAATAATTACACGGTGCGCCAGTGAAAATACACCCGAGTAACTACATAGTCCACGTTGTTCAGTTAGTTGAATTGATCTCAAAAATATTTTTTTTATATTTCTCGAACTCTCTAAACTTGTTTTATTTGACAAAATCAGTTTTTTCGACTTCGCACATAAAATTCTGGATTACTTAAACATTTTTGAACCGATTTCCAAAAATTTAAATCTTATTGGAAAGGGAAGATATGGACCTTTATAACGGTATACATATATCTATAATTCAACATAATATTCTATGAGATATGATGTGGTAACTTGGAAAATTCGAATTTTTTCATATTTTTTCAAGTTTTTGCATTCATAGGGGCAAACTTTAATAAAAAACATATAGGATAAGAGACAATATTCTTAAATTATGTTATCTTGTGAAGAGACTGAGTCATTATTTGATCAAATCGGACAAAAATTGTCGTAGTTATTATTTGAAGAGTCTAACCGTTATTACATAACATCTCATCAAATGAACTTTTACTGCAAAGATTTTCAGAATTTTTTATGGATCTTGTTTGGTTATCACAATATGTGTCAATTTCACGTTTGCATGACTTCCAGAAAACGGTTAATATTTGTGTTTTTGCAAATATTATTATTTCTCTTTGCGCAAACATTGGTCACTCAAACTTGGAATTAACACATTTTCTGATAAACAATCAAGAGCCATCAAAAAAATAATTTTTGAACTGAAAAATATAACTCGACTGTTAGACTCTTTAAACTACGGCACTTTCTGTCCGATTTGACCAAACAAAGTGTCAATCTCTTCGCAAGGTAAAGCACTTTCAGAATGTTTCCACTTATTTCATATTCTTTAAGTAAAGTTTGCTATTATGAACCGGCAAACTTAAACAAAAATATGCAAGAAAAAAAATCGCATTTTCCGAGTTTACCTCATCAAATCTCTCAGGATATTAAGCCAAATAATAGATATATGTATACCGTTTTAAAGCTTCATCTCTCCTCTTTCCAACAAGATTTAAATATTTGAAATCGGATCAGAAAAGTTTGAATAATCTAGAAATTTGTGCGTGAAGTTCAGAAAAATAGTTTTTTGTCAAATAAAAAATAGTTTGGAGGGTTCGAGAAATATAAGAAAAAAATATTTTTGAAATCTACTCAACAACACTCACAAACTCACCTACACTATGTCCTTAGCCGGGTGTATTTAATTTTGTTTTTAATTTTTATTTAGTGGTTTTGACATTCAACGATTTTACATTCTTTTTGTTTAAAATGCGAAAAAAAAACGAAAACAAAAATTTTTAATTACTAAAATAACGCAGAGCCAATGATCGCTTGCAGGTATAAATCAACTAATTTCACTAATACTTTATGGGGAAAACACTTCACAAACTACAATTTTCACAGAGTTTTGTACTTGAAACAAAAAACACAAGCGTTTATACTACTTATTTGTAATTATTTTCATAATTTCATATTTTTCTTTTGGTTTTGAAAACTAATTAGAGTTGTTAGAGGCAATAAACTAAATCTAATAGCCTAAAATGTTGAATTTGTCCTAAACATTTGTTTATTAAATGAAAAATTATTTGTTTTTATTATTTATTGTATGGCTAGTGCAAAGCAAAACTGTAATTGAAATTTTAAACAAATTCAATACATTTAAGAAAGCGTTTGGATAAGCTTTATAAGGCCAAAAGTAAAGGGTGTGCCATATAAAAGCACAAATTTAAAAATGCAATGAAGCAAAAATGGTATGAAATGTTGACAATTTTTTTTATTTTTTGTTGTAAAGTACAATTGTTCCGATTAGAAATGGAATCATGTGACTGCCGCGGCAGGCCTCACAGTACCTCATTTAATCGAAGCAATTTTTCTGCACTGTATCGTTCCAATTTTAGTATATGTTCTGCCGAAGCAAGACGCCATGGTCTAGTAGGTAGTGTGTTGGCTTATTAGACAAAAGGCCCGGGTTCGTATCCCAGGTCAGACATCAAAACGTAAAATATTTCTTCGGTGACTTCCTCTCAGCAGATTTCTGGCAAAGACTCTGAGAGTAAAAATTGCCATGAAAAGCTTCTCAAAAAATCTGTCGTTCGGAGTCGACTTTAAACTGTAGGTCCCGCCACTCATGTATAAAAAATTAACGCACACAACATAAGTGGTGTGAGAAGCTAGGTCGTAATCCGGACTGAAGGGTTGTAATGGCCAATTATATATATATATAATTTTTGTGCACTCACACATCATTACGGCAATGGCATCTTTTCTTAATTGATATAATTAAACGGCCATCAAACATTTAAAGCAACAAGTCGATTGTGGCATAAAATGTGCGGCAATCCGCACCATTCCGTTGCCACAAACTTCATTCACATCAATACCAAGAAAAGCAGGTACAAAAAAAATCGGTTATCATGTTGCGATTTATGTTATTAACGTACCCAGAAAGTTGAAAACAAATTCGATTTTTTCGCAAAATCGACAAGTCTTGTCAGTTTTTCCTTGGCCCTCGATCGCAAACTCGATATAACTCAATAGGAAAAATTATTTTTATAACGTAACTTGTTCCGAGATTTCAAAAACTCCGTTCTGGAATTCATTTAGAGATAGGATTTTCATTTTCTAATTCGGTTTTTGTAACAACCGAAGGAAACGCAAAAATGGCTAATAATTATACTTGAAAAGTGGCTACGTTTGAATCGATAGGGGAATTAATACGTATGTTGATTCGAAAGGGAATGGATTCGAATCTAACATTGTAAGGTATTGTACTTCGAAAACTTTTAACTTTTAATTATCGTCGTCATAATCGTGCTTCTGTTGAAATATTTGGTAAGATCATGTTAAAAAGGATATGAATCCTGTTTTTTTGAAAACACACTTAAAATTGTACTAAATTCATTCCGGAAAATAAGATTGTTTGATGACCTTAAATAAGACAATCCAAAATGATTGTGAAAAGCCATCCTGTACGGAAAACAAGATTGGTTGGTGTGCGTAAATTATGATGGAAACACTTTACTATCATTTTAGAGCGCAATGCACGTATGACAGAGAATTTAGTTATTTTAATCGGCAATCAAGGATTAAGTACTAAGGGATCGCCGTGCTCTAGTAGGTAGTGTGCTGGCTTATTAGACGTAAAGCCATGGTTCGAGTCCCAGGCCAAGACATCAAAATAAAAAAAAATACAAAAAGTATTTTTTCGGCGATTTCTTCTAAGCAGATTTCTGGCAAAAACTCTGAGAGTAAATAAAATTGCCATGAAAAGTTTCTCAAAAAAAAATCTGTCGTTCGGAGTCGACTTTAAACTGTAGGTCCCGCCACTTATGTATGAAATTAACACATACAACATAAGTAGTTTGAGAAACTGCGGGCTTCTTAGGGACGATTGCTGTAGACGGTCTAATGGTGAAGGTATAACACTGGCCATTTTATAGTCAACTAGCAGCAATTCGTTTCCTTGCCCATCGCATCTTCCCTCTTTTCACCTTTCCTGAACATGCACAATACACTGCATAAGTAGGGGCCAACCCCTGAGTGCTGGTTTTATCCAAAAAAAAAAAAAAAAGTCGCCATAATCTAATACTTCATTTGTAGACTTATTAGACGTGAACCAATGGTTCAAGCTGCAGATCAAACATCTACAGCTAAACAAAATATGACAAAATATTTATTTGACAACTTCCTCTCAGAAGATTTCTGGTTAAAATTTTTAGAGTGTGCAAGTTACCGTTAAAAGTTTCCAAAAAAAATCTCTCGTTCGCAGTCGACTTTAAACTGTATGTCTAGGTACTTATAAGTGTTGTGAGATGCTAGGTCGTAGTCTTAACTGGGGGTTGTACAGACGAATTATCTACGTATGTAGATTAGGGATGCCAAACGGGATCGATTTTTAAAAATTCCTATTCCAAAATCCCGGGATATTTGGGGTCAAGCGGTTTTTCCGCTGGATAGGGATATGCGATTATAGCTCCCTCGGAGCCTCCAGCCTCTACCCTATCAGGACCGTTAGTGCGTGACATCGTCACATCCTGCTAGAGGTGGCCCTGCTCTTTAACGGAACACTATGGATCTAGACTGGGGAGTCAATAAACACCCCCCTCTCAGCCGGGGTGACCATGGCTGACCCCCCCCTTTTTTCTTGGCACGACTCGTTTTCTTCTCGGACTTCTCTCTGCCCCCTCGTTTCTGACTCCATTGCCCTGAGCTGGTGGCTGTAACTTTCTGGACCTAGTTGCGTATGCACGGTAGCACCGGGGTGAAACCCGCTGTGTGAAAGGCTCCAGGCTAGGGTTACAGCTGCCCCCGTCCCGTTAAAACCCTGGCAGGCCTCAAAGTACGTTCCTTGTCCGTCGCCGTTAAGTTGGTGGTGTAGGTTCGGTTGAGAGGACTCCCGATTAGTACCCGGTCTGGCTCTGAGCACCTGTCCTCATAAGGGCTGGTGCCAACCCTCGCGTGGCCTCCCTGCTTGCATAGATAACCACGGGACCACTAATGGGTAACTACACTTGCGGGCAAGGATAGCGGCTTTGAGTGGGGACCCTCTTACAATGAACTTTGAAAAATCAAACCAAAATAGGCCAGCGCTAACTCAAGTGGGCGAGCGCAAAGCATCCACTGCTACCAGTTGACGCACAATTCTCTCTAGGCAGGCACCTGTGACAAATGCAGCTGCCCCTTCGAGAGTTAAGCCCCGTATTCTTACTTCGGTAAAACCCCGCTTGGAATGTAGGAGTGTGAGCAGCCACTCTTCTCGACGCTCCTCTTCCAGCAAGAAGTCCAATTCTGAGCTGGTGGGGGAATTCTTCGACGGCATCGATATTGACGCAGGCGTTACCTCCCCGTTGTCGGACGAGGAGGACGCTGATGTGACAATGGTTGATTCTCGAGTCAATGCTGAGAGTCACCCAAATTAACCTGCAACACTCTAAAACCGCCTCCGCCGCTCTGCTCCTCCGACTAGCAACCGAGGATGTAGAGCTCTTTCTGATCCAAGAACCCTGGGTCGTAGACGGCAGGGTTTGTGGACTCAACACCAAAGGATATCGCGTGATTAAGAATATCGTATGATTAAGAATAGTATTAACGCTCTTCTCCTCCACAGGTTCAGTGATAAGGACACCGTTACCATGGTCGTCGAAATTAACTCGATTACCTTCTGGATCACGTCATCCTATATGGCTCATGACTATGGGCTCTCTCCCCCTCAGGATCCCATTGGTCGACTGGTAGCGGATGCTAGGCTGCGCGGAGTCCCGGTCATAATCGGAGCAAATGCCAACTCCCACCACACGATGTGGGGTAGTTCCGGTACCAATGAACGGGATGAGTGCCTCCTTGATTTTATTATAAGTAATAACCTAGCTATAGCTAATCGGGGTGATGAGCCAACCTTCCTGACTTCTATTAGGAAGGAGGTGCTGGACATCACTCTGGTTAGCTCCGATTTCTCTACTAACCTTAAGAACTGGTTTGTATCTCATGAATGCTCCTTTTCGGACCTTCATTATTGACACGAACGCGTGTCCTCCTTCCGTGACCCCTCCGGTTAACAGGAGGAACACGAATTGAACCGTTTTTAGAGAGAAACTGCGTTGCAGCCTTCCCTCTACCCCCCCGACTATAACGACCCGTCTCGACGTGGATAGGGCTGCTGACACACTGTCAACCGCTCTTAGGGCGGAAGCCACATCCTCCGTCAGACCGTCTGCCCATACTGGGGCAAATGATTATAGACCCATAAGTCTATCTTCCTTTCTTCTGAAGACAGTAGAAAGAGTCCTCGATGTTCATATTAGGGCCTCGATTGATTCAGCGCTTCTGTCCACTTCACAACATGCATATACGAGAGGTAAATCAATGGAAACAGCACTTCACTCGCTTATCTCTCGGGTGGAGAAGTCCTTGCACGTTAAAGAATACACTTTGTCCATTTTTTTGGACATTGAGGGCGCATTCAATAACGTCAACCCGGACGCCATAGTTAGGGCTCTCAATTCTCTGAACCTGGGACAGGATCTGGTCAGGTTCATCGAGCTTCTCCTCAAATCGAGGATAGTGACCTCCACAGTGGGGGCCTCGAATTGTCAGAGAATAGTTCGTAAGGGTACTCCGCAGGGCGGTGTTCTATCACCTCTTCTCTGGAATCTTGCAGTCAACTCACTCCTGAGGGGGCTGGAACAATCTGGCAATGAGGTCATAGCATACGCTGACGACATTGCCATTGCAGCGTCGGGAATTTGTCCGCAGACACTGTCGGACAAGCTGATCTTGGCGCTGTCAATCGTGTTGGACTGGTGTAGGGATTTGGGACTGTCTATTAATCCCTCTAAGACCGATACGATTCTTTTTACGAGGAAATATAAAATTCCGACCTTCTCCCTTCCCAGCATAGGGGGGACTAGACTCACGTTGAGTCCCGAAGTTAAATATCTGGGCCTTATCCTTGATCCCAAACTGAACTGGAGGGCGAATCTGGCTGCTAGAGCACGTAAGGCGGCATGTGCAGCCTCCTGCTGCAGTAGGGCGGTCGGAACCAGGTGGGGTCTTCGCCCAAGGATCATGCGTTGGATATATTCCATGGTCATCGAACCCAACCTCTTATACGGTGCTGTGTTCTGGTGGACTGCTCTGGACAGACAATACAACGTCAGACTTCTTGACAAGGTCAGAAGGTCTGCCGCCATTCATATAACTGGTGCTCTACGCACCACCCCCACGAAAGCCTTGTTCACAATGCTAAACTGGCTACCTACTGTGCTTCTCGCAAAGCAGGTGGCCAAGTTTGCTGCGACTAGACTTAATGCTCTCTCTCGTTGGCACATTGTACCTTCTGGTCACTCCACAATTCTGGAGATTGACCCGGTGGTCCCTGGGAACATGGACTTTTTCCCTGCTGAACATTGTCTTGATAGATGTTTCCACTTTCTGATTCCGAGTAGGGATGACTGGAATCCTGATACGATCGCCCCCCCGGATATCCTGGATATATATACTGACGGCTCTAAACTCGAGGTTGGGGTCGGAAGCGGCGTCTATTCTAGGAAACTGGACCTGAATATTTCTCTCCGTCTGCCGGACTACTGCAGTGTGTTTCAGGCGGAGGTGATGGCAATTTACCGGGCCGCTCAATGGATCCTCGTTAACGATGCTCCTTTCAGTCGTGTCTCGATCTTTTCGGACAGTCAGGCTGCGATAAGATCTCTGTCAGGGTTCGTGATCAACTCTAGGATCGTTAGGGAATGTCGTCGCTGTCTCGACCTAGTCTCGGGGCTCTTCACCAGGGTCTCCCTGGTGTGAGTCCCCGGGCACAGTGATATTCCGGGAAACTGTAGGGCCGACGTGCTCGCCAGCTGGTGCGCTCCTTCCGTTATCCTCTTCTATTGAGATGGGTATGCCACTTGCCTCGGTCAAGTTGACCATTGCGCGGAGGTTCCTTCGGGACGCCAACCTATACTGGGTAAATGAGGAGTCTTGCTCCACCGCTAGACTTACCTGGCCCAGGATGAATGGAAGGCGTACCAACCAATTACTTAGTCTCGGTCGTAATGTCATCTCGACTGTAGTGGCCGTGCTTACGGGTCATTGCATCATGGGTAGGCACCCCGAGAGAATGAGGCTCCCTTTTAACGACTTCTGCCGTGGATGTAGATCCACTGAGGAAGAGGAGAGCGTCGTTCACTTTCTTTGCCAGTGCCCGTCTCTTGCTAGGAGTAGATATAGGTTATTTGGCTCTCCATTCCTCGTTAGCTTAACGGAGCTATCATCTATTGATATCAAGGATATAGCTTCGTTCATCAAATTTTCTGGCTGGTTTTCCAGTGTGGGGTAGTCGTGCTTTTATTGTGCAGCCTTTGCGCTGACCAACTTCTTCCTTTCCCTGATTTGGCGGAACTTGGTTAGTACAGGGACTGCGTTTCACCCGTGGCATCACAACGGGCCGCCATGCGTGCTCAAGTGAGCTTTGTGATATCAGAGCTACCACTACGACCTAAGACCTAATCCCGGGATATTTCGGGATAATTCGATATCTAAAAATCCCGAAAAATGACGCGAAAAATCGCGATTTTGTTAAGCATTGCGGATGCATAACATAGTGGCATGTTGGCCCTCTACATTTAGTAGATGGTATCATGTGAAAAAAGACTATCTAAAGATTCTGCAAGCCCATCTTCCTAATTTTATGGACAAATGTGCTTATCCCGAATAAGAAATTATTTTCCAACAGGATGGTGATCCGTAGCACACAGCAAAAATTGTAAAGATATGGGATGGGAAACAAAATTTTCAATTACTGGAATGGCTGCACAAAGTCCCGACCTCAATCCAATTAAAAATGTTTGGCCATTCGTGAAAATTCGGCTCGGGCAGTACGAAACAGCCCCAACAAACGTGTTCAAACTTTGGGATCTTATAAATGCGAAATTGCATCGAATTCCGAAAGATCTTATTGATCATTTGATGAAAAGCATCTCAAACCGCGTAAATCAAGCTATTTCTAATAAGGATCTATGGACCAAATATTGAAATTGGGCTAGTTTCTTGAATTTTCTTGAAACGTGCAAAATTGAGTTTATGTGGGTTATTTTCGTTTTTTCATTCAAACTCATTGAATAAAATAAAGAATTAAAATTAATTTTTTTTTTTGTATTTGCTTGTATGGTTTTGTTTTTAACGATGACGAAACTCAGTATTGTGAACATGCACTCACTTCTGCTCGTCGCTGTATATCAGAATTGTATGCCATTAAAAATAAAATATAAAAACAGCAAGACAAAAAGTAACAAAAAAGCGTAAATTAACAAAAATCGAAATTATTCGCACATATGCAAATGCATTAGTTTTAAGAAAATTATTTGGATTCCCACAAAAAGATTAAAGCATCTAACATATGATCTATTCGGCTTGAACGAATTTTGCTGTCAACATACGCTGCCATTGAAAAACACTTCTCGCAATCAACATTTGTTAAAAAAATAGTCCCAAGATAGCTTCATCCAGCTTGTAAATTTTCACCTCTACAGTTGAGATGGACAGTTGAGTATCTAAATCAGTTGCCCTTTTAATTCGTTTTATAGGGCTTTTGCAATTTTCGATGCCATCATATAATTTTTATCACTGGAAACAGGGTTTTCCTCATCTGGATGATATTTTCTAAGTCGAGAGATGTAGAAATTTTTTTCAGGACCTTTTGTAGAGTCAAATTACATAGGAATTCACAATCTCGAAAATCCCTGGATAAGTTTTTAAAAATCCCAGGATTCGGGATTTTGTGAGTCCCGAAAATCCTTGGATCTCGGGATACGGAATTTCCCGATTGGCATCCCTAATATAGATCGAGAAATAACTCATAAAGATCGACTACCGTAATCAAACAATAATGATGGTTTGCAAGCAGTTAAGTTTTATTTGATTTATTTTTTGAAATCATAAATTGAATAAGAGTTAAAATTTGAGATGGTAGCTTACATAAAACTTCAATACACACTCCTTTAATACATAAGTACATACAAAAAACACCTGTAGCTATTCCAAAGAAAATTCATTAAACGACTATTTGTGAGGAAAAGTAATGAAATGAATTTTTATAGTGAATGTTAATGCAGTTCACTTAAATAACAAGGAAAAATCTCTCTTTTATGTAAGAGTAAAATGAAAGAAGGTATTAAACTAACTGTCAGATATATTAAGAGTAGTAAAGCCATGTATCAAATAGGATTCAAAGAAATAATGAAATATAAGCAGTAGTTTAAATATTAAACAAACAAAAAAAGTATAGGCTGAGAAAAGTTAAAATTTAAAAACGTAACAAAACAGAAATGGATTTCATTTTAATCAAATTTAATTTCTTTTTGTGAAGTACAATTATTCCACGTAAAAACGGAATACTATTTCATTCACATAGCTGTCGCGGCTAACCTCACAGCACCTCATTCGATCGAACAAATTTTCGTGCCCTTTTTTGAGTGTATGGGCTCGTATCTCGTCAATGGCATTACAATTATTTACCTTCAAATGCTTAATTACCTCTGGTTTTTCGGCATAAGACTGTTCTTTAAAGGCACTTCATAGAAAATAGTTCAATGGTGTCAAATCGCTGGTTTTAGGCGGCCAATTGACATTAAAATTAAACGTTTGACGGTCGGAAACTGTACCATCCTGTTGAAACCAAACATCGTTCACATAAATATCATGAAGAGCGGGTACAAAGGAATCGATTATCACCGTCATCAACCATGTGATTTTGAACCACCCCAAGCTGTGAATGAAACTGATCCGTTTTTCCAGTGGAACCTTCGCTACCATGATTAGTTTTTCAAATTATGGCGCCTGTATCTTATGGGCTTGTATCTCGTCAATGGCATTATGGTTGTTTGCCTACAAATTATCAATTTCTTCTGGTTTGTCGTCATAAGACTGTTCTATAATCGCACCCCATAGAAGATAGTTCAATGGTGTCAAATCGGCCAATTGACATTAAATTTAAACGTTTGAAGGTCGGAAACTGCACCATCCTGTTGAAACCAAACATCGTTCACATAAATATCATGAAGAATCGATTATCATAGTTATGAACCACCACGAGCTGTAGATGAAATCGGCCCGTTTCTCTAGTGGTACCTTCGCTACAGTTTTTAGATTTTCAAATGAAGGCGCCTGTTCAGAAGTGCAGTACACTCTTATGGGCTCGTATCTCGTCAATCCCTTCAAATGCTCAATTACCTCTGGTTTGTCGGCATAAGACTGTTATTTAATGGCACACCATAGAAAATAGTTCAATTGTGTCAAATCAAATAAAGACGCCTGTTCAGAAGTCCAGAACACTTTTATAAAAAGTGTAGTAATGATTTCATTTCCTCCACATCATCTCAGCTTCTGGAGTAAACCAGGTAGGGCAGACCAAGCTTATAGGTTGAACTGTCAATAACTTAGTCTATCTTAAGAATTCCTGCTAGAATATCAATCGATCTGTTGTCGAACTCAAGTAGCTAACTCAGTATTACTCTTCAACAATTTTAATATGTTTTCACATTTATAAGGTGCTAGTCCTTCTTAAAGGTGACTAATCTTCAATAATCGTAATAAACTGCAGTGTTGTCACTTCCACAAAATAAATCACTTACTTACTTAATTAATTGGCCATAACAACCCGATTAACGGATTTCGGCTTGCCGCAATACATCCTTCCAGGCGCCTCTGCTTCTTGCGCGCCTATGCCATTTGGTCACACCAATCGATGACAGGACTTCCTCGACTTGGTCCTTCCAACGGATACAAGGTCGTCCTCTACGCCGACTTCCGCAGATCCCCGCATCAAATACCCGTTTCGCCGGAGCATCCTCCTCCATTCGAACGACATGGCCGAGCCAGCGCAGCCGCTGGATATTAATACGCTGCACAACGTCTATGTCGTTGAGGAGCTCATACAGCTCACTGTTAGATCGGATGCGGAAATTATCACCAACTCGCACAGGACCGAAGATCTTACGTAGGACTTTCCTCTCGAATACCCTCAAGGCTGTTGCATCAGTTCTTAATAGGGTCCATGCCTCTGCGCCATAAAGAAGCACGGGTAAGATGAGCGTCTTGTAGAGTATTAATTTTGTCGCACGAGAGAGGTCTCTGCTACTCAATTGCCTATTGAGACCATAGTAGCACCTGTTGGTAAGAGTAATCCTGCGTTTAATCTCCAGACTGACATCATTTTTGGTGGTAACGGCGGAGCCAAGATAAATAATTTCCTTGACTGTATCAAAAGTATAGTTATCGGCCGTAATCTGAGAATCAATACCCCGCACGTCTCTACTTGTCGACAACATATACTTTGTTTTGCCCTCATTTACTGCCAAACCCAACTTCTTAGACTCCCGTTCAATAGCGCTAAAGGCAGGAGTAACATCTCGCTTGGTACGCCCTATGATGTCGATGTCGTCAGCGTACGCAAGCAATTGGACACTTTTTTGAAAGATAGTGCCATTGCGATGCACTTCTGCCTTTCGTAGAACACTCTCCATGACGAAGTTGAAGAGGTCGCATGATAAGGGGTCGCCTTGTCTGAAACCTCGCACGGTATCAAAAGGTTCGGGGAGGTCCATTCCTACCTTGACGGAGCTGCAGGAATTGCTCAACGTCATTCTGCATAGCCTTATTAGCTTCGCAGGTATACCGAGCTCAGACATTGCGGCATAAACACGATCCCTTATGGGGCTATCGAAGGCTGCCTTATAGTCGACAGAAAGATGGTGTGTGTCGACTTGTTTTTCGTGGGCCTTTTCCAGGATTTGGCGCAGTGTGAAGATCTGGTCTATGGTGGATTTGCCAGGTCTGAAGCCGCACTGATAAGGTCCAATCAGTGTTTTGACGAGTGGCTTCAGTCATTCACACAATACGCCTGTAAGAACCTTATATGCGATAGGGAGAAGACTTATACATAAAATAAATCACACTAAACTTATAAAAGGTCACACTTACTAACGCACACTTTTGGTGGTTATTTGATCCATTTGATTGAAATCTTTGAACCTCACGATTATAGTACTTGGCCATAGTCAGTGTCCATTTCGTGAGGCAATAGAGATTGACGTGAATTTTTTTAGCCAGTTTCTTTGTCATTTTGTCAAGAAGGCATAACGTACTCGTGCCAATTAGGGTTGCCAGATTCCGATACGCAAAAAGCTAGACATCGAGTTTGAAAAAGCTGGACAAAACAAAATAAAGCTAGACATAAAAAAATACTGAGAAAATTTTAATTTTAGCTTAGTCCGTGGACAATATTGTGGGAAACGCAAACCAGCTCTGCCTTGAAGAATTGTGTTTCGATATTTGTCTCTGTTACATAACATAATTGATCGTTACAACACTTTAGTCTGGATTATTGACATAGTTTCTTACACCACTTATTTTGCGTGTGTTAATTTTATACACAAGTGGCAGGACCTACAGTTTAAAGTCGACTCCGAACGACATATTTTTTTTGAGAAACTTTTCATGGCAGGTTTTTTTTTTTACTTTCAGAGTTTTTGCCAGAAATATGCTGAGAAGAAGTACCTTTTGTATTTTGTTTTGATGTCTGGCCTGAGGCTCGAACCATGGCTTTACGTCTAATAAGCCAACACACTACCTATTAGACTTCGGCGACTTTTGTCTCTGTTGGGACTGTGAAATTCGAAATGGTTTGAGATAACTTTTGCGGCACCTCCATTTTATTATGGTTTTTGTGTGTATCAAGCGAGCGCTGCCTTCATATTTGATTATAACGTCTGTTTGGCACAATTTACACTCTGCCGTGTAATTATCCTTTTTTTGCAATTAGCATATTTTACACGGTCTTTCCATCTATCGTAGAAAGTTTATGGACCGGCTTTTTCATCAATATCCATTTCAAATTTTCTGCAAATTATTTTCATGTACAAAAAAATAAAAGCGGTACGTAAAGAAATTAAATATCGTTCGCAATAATATTTACTATGACATCAGCTGTTCAAGTGTTGAGCCATGTTGACAGTGATGATAGAAGAGGGAAATCATTACTTAGTTGTATAACAAATGTACAATCAGTGTTGGCTAACGTGATTTGACGAAGATAAGAAGACAATTATTGCTCAAGTGTACTAAAAAATTTCTATCTAGCTGGGCAAATTAAATTTTAGCTTGAAACTGGACAAGCATCAAAAAAGCTGGACAATCCAGCTAGGCTGGCAACTCTAGTGCCAATGATTGAAGAACTTTAACTCCAATTTCAGTTTAAAATTTTTATCATTTCAAACTATTTTTTAGTATTCATCCCTCAATAAATTAGACGAAATTCGAAAATTCGGATTCGCATAATATTGCGAATAAAGTGATCATTAGAAATTCCCAAGGAACAAAGAATTATTTGGTCAATTAAAGCCCCAGAAATTTGGACAATATTTGTACAGTGGACATAAGCATAAAACGACATAAAACCAAATCCTCGTAGAAGCACACATATTCACATGTAGAAGAGAAAAGACATTTCAAATTTGAAAAAAAAAAAACGTAAATGCACTAAGCATTGAGTGCCCAATTAATTTTTCAACGTTTTTGTATGTTTGGCCACACACACGCAAAAGTGATTTTCATTTTTTGTGTTGTTTTTTTTAATTCAAATAACTTCCAAATTGACAACCTAACAAATGTGATAATTAAACAAATTAAAATCTATATTGTCCTAACGGTAATTACTAGAGCAAAATTAAATTTATTGTTTTAATTTGGTAATGAAGTGAAACGAATGTTTATATTTCGCATTAGATTTTCTGTTTTTTTTGCTCTTCTTTTTTCTTTTTAGTAAAAATTCAAATTAAATTAACAAATTTAAATGTCATCGTTCTTTTTGTGTGTGTTTTTTTTAAACATTCTTTTAACAAGAACGAAAAGATAAGTCAACTTCAAGAAGCATAATTGATGTGCACTATGGGCTGGAAAAGGACAATATGGAACAGTTGCGGACTTCGATGGTTTACTTTTAATAAGCGGTTATACACTCTTACATAATTCGCCATTACAACTCTTAAATCAGGATTATAACCTAGCTTCTTACACCACTTAAATTGTGTGCGCCAATTGCATACATAAGCTGTTGGTTCTACAGCTTAAAGTTGACTTTTCATGGTAATTTTATTTACACTCAGAGTTTTTGCCAGAAATCTGCTGCTATATTTTTTCATATATCGTTTCGTTGGAGATGTCTGCGCTGGATTTTGAACCGTGGACTTCCGTCTAATAAGCCAACATCGTATAAACATCGTATAAAACACCAATTTTGACTACATTATGAATATCTTTGTAATTTTTTTGTGTTGTGTTCTGTTTCTCATTAAGTTCAAGATATCTGAGCCGGGAATTGAATCACGGACCCTAGTTCGATAAGCCAACTTACTACCTAATAGACCACGTTGGCTATGACATAATACAGCGACAAATTTGCAACAATTTTATCGAAAAATTTCCAAACAAACAGTAAGTATTCGCATGATTCTAAGTATTCGTATTTAGAATCATTCATATGATTATAAGTATCGTATGATTCTAAGTATTCATATTTAGTATGATTCTAAGTATTCGTATTTCGAATCAGACGAATCAGAGATCAGCAACGAGTATTCAAAACGATGGGTAGGTACGTGTCATACTTATAATTTCAGATACTTAAACGCATTCATACGTATTTTAATATGATGCTCAAAGTTGGAGGTACTCGGCGTATTCATACTTAACAATACGCATGATGTTATTGGATTCGACTCGTCTCTACGTAATATTTTCACGAAGCCCAAAGAAGTATGATTCGCGTACGAACACTACTGTACTCACAAGAAGATTGTGTGTATGCTTTGCTTGTTGTCTTTGTCTTTCCTTTCTTATTTGTTTGTATATGCATCAACAACAAAGGCTGTAAATTTTGATGAATGATTCGAGTCAATCGAATGACTTACAGGTATTATAAGTATTTTTTTAAAATTATGAGTAATGAGTAATCGTATGAATCCAACATATTTCGCATGTTGTGAGTTTGATGTCAACTTCTACTCCTACTCATTGCTACTTATACTTATAAATCAATGTTGTGGCAAGTACGAATGAATCAGGGTAGTTGAATTTCAATTTTGTTGATTCACTCTTACCTAAAATTGCATTAGCGTTTATGAGTAGCGGAAAAATGACTCATTGCTGATCTCTGCTTACTGTTTGTTTGGAATGTTAATAAGCTTGAAAAGTTGGTTTAAATTTGAATCAATGTTTATTTCGAATCTGACATTACTCATATCAGTCACAAAAATTCAGTATATTACCTCCACTAAATATAATGAAAGGATTTATGATCTAGCAATGTTGAGATTTATTGGAAATTTATTTCCGAAACAAAGACAATAGCTCCGAATTCTTTTTTTTTCTGTTTTTTTGCTAAAAAATCATTTTTTTGAATGAAGCCACGCGGTCGCGCAGAATCTAATACACCCATTTGAATGACTATTTGGTGCGGCCTGTGAAGTTGAAGACAGTGACCACGGTCCATGAAGATACCTGCCGAACCACGATAACCAATTTGTGGGGTATTGATGTGAACGATGTTTGGTTTCAACAGAATGATAAGATTTGCCAGACATCTCATGCCATAATCGATTTAATGCGTCAAACGTTTGGTTACCATTTAAATACTCAAAATTTTGATGCTTTTTAGTCGCCAAGTAGCTGTGATATGACACCGTTGGACTATTTTTAGTAAGATGCTGTTAAAGAATAGTCTGATGCTGACAAAGCAGACACAATTGAGGATTTAAAAGCCAACATTCATAATGCCATTGCCTTACACACGAAAAAGTGCACGAAAATTGGTCGGGCCGATGAATTTCTGTAAGACCAATCCCTACAGTCATATGAATAAAATAATACTCCATTTCTGGCCGGAACAATTGTACTTTACAACAACAACAAAAAAAATAATAATAAACTTGGCAATATTTCAAAGCCTTTTAGTTTCATTTAATTTTCAAATTTAAACTTCTAACATGAAAAAATAAAAAACTGATGAGTTAAAAGCCCTGTACAATTCTAAAATATTTCCTCAATTTAATATTGATTTTTTAAACTTTCCCTTGCGGGAGTTGTTCGAAGTATTAAATTTCGTTATCCAATTCAACAATTCGTGCTGAAAATATAATAAAATTTGTTAATGGCAATGCCATATCACGGTAGTACAGGTTAAAACTTTTCTTAGGATTAAAATAAATTTCTGTGGATGTCCTTACTCTAGTCAAAAAGTCCTGTTTGAAAGCTTTTTATAAAAAAAAACACCAAACTTTTCGAACAGCTTTAGCAGAGACATCAACATTCGTCCTGCTTGATATCCGTATTCCAATCCTTAAAAGGGTTTCCCTATAAAGTAAAAGCTTTTTCAGATTCAAACACCAAATGTAGAGGATGACACGTGGCGAATGTTGTGGTAATGAAAGGAAGTTTTTGTTTGAATTAAAGTTGAATACTTCCAATATTCAATAAACCAAAGCAAAGCAAGGGTCCTAAATGTTTGAATTTGACTGCCTGACAAAGATTTAAAAAAAAGTTAATTTCGTTTCCAATATTCCTGCATAACTTAGTAAGAATTTGTTAAACGAATTGCGTATGTAAATATTTTTATGTCTAGGTATAGATGAATATATCGTATAACTACATCCCACTTACCTTTGTTTTAAAATTAATTTGACCCGCCGTCTATAGCAATTTTCTAAAATCCCTAAAGAAATTTAAGTGAAAGCACATTCCCTTAAGTTTACTCTGGCAAGTGAGTCAATCAAAAGGAAATATTTTATAACAATGAAATGGAAACGTTTACGTTACCAGAATTGTAGGCAAATGTATGAGAAATGCATGATAGATGGCTGGCTGATTGTCAAGATGCACAAAAATATACCGGCCATATGCAGAAGACAAAAGAGACAAGAATAGCTTGAAATTTAAAATATATTTTCGTACAGTATAACTGTGTTGTAAGCAGAAAATATTTAAAGAAATTTAAAAGTTATTAAGAATAAGAAATTTTTATTTTTTTTTTAGCAAAGCCTCACTGAATCTCCCCAATTTAAAATTATATTTCCAATTATTATGCAGTTGCTTCTAGTCTTATTCCAATCAGATACGTCAATAAAAATATTCGTGCTTGGATTCGGTGGCTTAGCTGATACAAAGTACAGTCAACCTTCCTATAACGCAGTACTCTCAGAACGCGGTTTCCACATAACGCGGCGCTGAAATTGCGACAGCCCTCCTCTCAGTACGGAACTCTCATAGCGCGGTCTGCGTTCAACTTCATCCCATAAGTTCCTTCTGCACAACCTTTGACTGAATAGTAGCTAGATATTGTAAGAGGGTTTAATATCAGTTTTATTATTACAATACCATGCAAAACAATAGCAGTTGAAATTAAGAAAACAATGAATGAAGATGAATCAAGTGAGGATAAATATAAAAAAATTGCATTATTTTACAAGTCTTTCTTAAGTTTGTTGGAAATCAGTCTTTTAGTTCCGTTTTTATATCAATCCTTATATGAACTCTTGACTTCAATAAAAATAATTTATAATTTATCTTGCTTTTTGTATTTCTTGGTCTCCATATAACGCGATACGAATGATTTGATTTGTACTAATTCTGTGTTTCTTATAGCGGTAGACGGTTTCCATAAAACGCGTTACGAATTAGTCTGGTTTGTACTTGAAATTCAAGTTTTTTATAGCGCGGTTTCCATATAACACGGTACGCCTTTACCGCGTTTTAGGAGGGTTGACTGTTATCATCATAAATGAGATGTTATCCAGACACCATGCATCTCATATAGCGAAAATTATATACCCAGACGATATGTTTTAACAGCAACACATACAGTGGCAAGCCGAAGTGAGTGCATGTTCACAATACTGAGTTTCGTCATCCACAAAAACAAAACCGTACAAGCAAATACAAAAAAAAATTAATTTTAATTCTTTATTTTATTCTTAACAAATAGCAGTAAAAAAACAATAATTAATGAAATGAATTCAATGAGTTTGAATGAAAAAACGAAAATAACCCACATAAACTCAATTTTGCACGTTTATAGAAAATTCAAGAAACTAACCCAATTTCAATATTTGGTCCATAGACCCTTGTTAGAAATAGCTTGATTTACGCGGTTTAACATGCTTTCTACCAAATTGTCAATAAAATCTTACGGAATTCGATTCCATTTCGCATTTATACGATTCCAAAGTTTGACCATGTTTGTTGGGGCTGTTTCGTACTGTCCGAGCCGGATTTTCACGAATGACCAAAAATTTTCAATCGGATTAAGGTCGAGACTTTGTGTCGGCCATTCTATCAATTGAAAATTTTATTTCCCACCCCATATCTTTAGAATTTTAGCTGTGTGCTTCGGATCACCATCCTGTTGAAAAACAATTTCTTATTCCTATCTGTAGATAGATTTTTTTCGCTTGCTACCATCTACTAAATATAGAGGGCCAACATGCCACCATGTTAAGCGTCCGCAACCAATTATATTTTCACCGCTATGTTTAACAATTTGCTTCACATGATATCTTTAAACGCGTTACCCCGGGTTTTCGAGAGCAGTAATGCTTTGTACAACAGTTATAGCATCGATATCTATATGATTTTCTTGAAATTTTAACAGTACCTTCGGTAGATCTAGATGTTGATGCACGTAGTCTCTCTCCTTCTAGGCGTACACCACGTTGATCCGGCGTCTCGTTAGTTCTTGATCTTGATGATTGGGATCGTTTTCTTCTGAGACGTTCGTTTTCTTCTAAGACGTGCATCACGTTGATCAGGTGTCTCAGCAGCTCTAGATGTTAATGCTCATAGTCTACACATACATTTCGTTGATCTGGTGTTTCTGCAGCTACTTATTTTTGCAATCGTATTCTTTCCGTTTATAAACATTCATCACGATGAACTGGAGCCTCAGCAACTCTAGATGTGGATGCTTTAGACTTTTCGACACTCAGGCGAACATCACGTTCTTCGGAGAGTTTCGTTAGCCTTTGTGATTGTAAATTAACTGCATTTTTGGTGCGATTAGAAAGCGAATATTTTTTTAGGTGGCATTTTTTTGTTTTAATTTATCACAATATGATCACTCACAAATAAATGTTTTACTTGTTAGAATTTGAATTTGTGAAAAAGATTGTAAATACCATTAAAGTACTTCCTTTCAATCAGTAATAGGCAAATATACCAAAACAGGGCAAATTTTTTATTTCCAAGATAAACAATTTCGAACAATGGAAAATATTTAATGATCTTAGGATGACCATAAAGGTTTTATCTGCATTATATAATCATTATATTATGCGGTAGGTAGTTAATAAATTATGGTAGTATAGTGTTATTGAAGTCGCCGTGGTCTAGTAGGTAGTGTGTTGGCTTATTAGACGAAAGGCCCGAGTTCGAATCCCATTAAAACGAAAAAATATTTCTTCAGCGACTTCCTCTCAACAGATTTCTGGCAAAGGACGCTGAGAGTAAAAATTGCCATGAAAAGCTTCTCAAAAATCTGTCGTTCGGAGTCGACTTTAAACTGTAGGTCCCGCCACTCTTGTATAAAATTAACGCACACAACATAAGTGGTGTGAGAAGCTAGGTCGTAATCCTGAATAAAGGGTTGTAAAGGCCAATTAAGTAAGTAAGTAGTAGTATTATCCAAATGGCCTGTGTCTACTGTTTATGGTGCCTAAGTTACATATTTATGGCATTGGAATGAACAGTCAATGCACATGACTATAGCTGCAATAGTTTATCAGATATATTATGTTTAACGTTTACTTTCTGTCTAAGAATTCATACAAAAATTGAGTCCATTTATTTCCCTAACCCGAAATGTTCAAAAGTGTGTTAAGATTCTCTAGATATAAGAACTTTTAAGTTTAAATCATATGGGAAGTACTACGCCCCCTTTTCCTAGTCAACCCATTTTTGTCTCAAATATTCATATTGATACTAAAGTGGATTCGACAAAATTTTAAGACTCTAACTGTTATATTTTCTTAGATATATTAATTTAATGATTTTTATAGGAGATAACACGCCCATTACAGCAAATCTTTGTTCATATAGAAGTCAAAGTTGTGCCTACAAAATTTGAGGAATCTAGCTTTTGTAGTTAATGAGAGATCCCACATCAAATACTTATTTGGTATGTGGGAGTGGCATCTCGCCTTCTTGAAATTTAAAATTTTACAGGAAGCTATTGTTAAGATTTCAAGAAAATCGGTCCGGCCGTTTTTAAATATATAGATTCATATATTCATATGGAAGCTGTCACAGCACCTATTGCCAGTCAGTCCATTTTTGTTATAAATATTCATATTGATGTTAAAGTGGGTTCGACAAAATCTTAGGAGTTTAACTGTTACATATTCTTAGATATACTCATTTAATATTTTTATATGTGGGCGTGGCACACCCTCTACTTGAAACTGTAAAATAAAAAGTAGCCTATAGTTTCTTCCAGACATACAGGAAGGTACTCTTAAAATTTCATGAAAATCCGTCCAGCTCTATAGACTTCAAACAAACAAACTCACAAACAAATAAACACACAGTCATTTTTATGTATATAGATGTGACGCGCCCATTTTATTCATATAAACGTCAAAGTTGTCCATTCAAAATTTGAGGACGCTAGCTGTTTATTGTACATGCGATATTAAATACTAATTGGGTCTGGGGGCGTGGCGCCTGGTCTACTTGAAATTTTAATATAAAAAATAGCCTATAGTTCCTTCTAGACATACAGGAAGGTACTGTATTACAATTTCAAGAAAATCGGTCCAGCCGTTAAACCGTCTATAAACTTTGTACAAACAAATAAACACACATTCTTTTTTATATATACAGATAGCGTAGATAAATATATAATACAGTAAAAATAGATATAAAATTAAGTGAAATATATCCCATTAAAATTTTAACTATTTTCCATGAATGGTTTTTAAAAAGTTGTTAAAAACCACCTACTTGCGGTTAGAAATCATATCGTTGACTTGTCTAAAATTAAATGTAATTTGAATTGTCCATCGGACCAAACGAGTAAAGCATTTATTATATCTTTACTCTACAACAAATATAATGAAAGCATACACAAATTCAAAATCACTCTTAAAAAGTCAGCAGTTCATAACCAAACAAAACCACAACAACATGTCCTTTTTTTGGGTAAAATTTTAAATGATAAACTACACTTGGTCAACAAACACGACATGCGTGGTATAAGCTATTGGGATGAAATTGAAACCACAATTATTAAAAAATGATATTACAAAACATAACAGAATACACCGAGAAAAATTATCATAGAAGAATTCCTCACATAATGTTGTCTAATGTTGCCTTTTATGTATAGGCAAATATATTTATTTTATTGTTCTAGTTCAATTAGAATCCTTTAAATTCAATTTGTTTCTTATAACTTGCAAAATAATGTCAGAATTTCTTTGAGTGTAATTTTAATAGAGTTTCATGTTCATAATGTTATTTCCTTTCACAGCTAAATCCAATTTTAACCAGAAGTCAACTGTTATTGGAATGTTTTTTAGCTGCAGTTGTTTTACGAATTTATCAAAAGAATCTTTTCCATAAACATACAATCACACACAGACAGACACACACATACACAAACACACACACATACATAAATCTATAATGTATTGCATCAATTGCAATTTAACTTTGCTTCCGTAGTTTGCACAGACCAAACATCGAATTATTTGTGTTGACATTTTCAAATTAAATTTTTCAAAATACTCGTTAGACAAAAGTCATCGAAAGTCATTTAAAATAATATCTCTCAGTTGTTTCATTTTGCGGTACAACTAAACAGAAAACGATACAATAAACATACAATTTTTAAATTGAGTATTGAAATCCAAAATAAATAAAATATTTTGTACACCCACAGCACCACTATATTTCAACATTTTCTGGTAATTAAGAAAACAGATGGCTTTGCCAACATTTTATAGAATGTAGACCATTCAGTGTTCAAAGAAAGATGGCAACCATTGACATATAAGGTCTATTCTTATTCTGTCATTGCATAGTCAATTCTGAGATCCAGATTTTCTGTACCCATTATATCGCATAACAATGATTTCTAGTCGCCGTAGTTAAGCAGATAATGTATTGGCTTGCACGACGTGGACTCACGGTTCAAACCCCAGACCAGGCATCTCCAATGAAACGAAATATGAAAAGATATTTCTTGGGCCATAAATGAAATTTGCACGAAAAGTTATTACAAATTTAACCTTTATGTCAACAGATTAAAAATATACGTACGTCAACAGAAGCATACCCGGGTATGTTCATACATTTTATATGGAATTTCTTTTGTTGCTAAGTTTATTTCTGTTTTACTTATGTTTTGTAGTCGCATTGTTTTGTTTCTGTTTGTGTTTTGATTTGTTTCTGCTTTGTTGCTACATTGTTGCTCATCCAAATATATCGAGTTTCCATGAGAGTACGGCAATTTTGGGACATAAGCCGGTTTATACGTTTCAACAACGGAAACACCCATCGATATCGTAAAAACACCGACAAAGCTGCAGCCATAAGCAATTTATATTTAACGCTGAATGCTAATCTACGCAGCAATTACTACCAGTTCCAAATGTGACAGTTGATGAGGAGTTGTGTCCCTACCGTGGTGGTACTTAGTTTAACCACTAAATATCTTCGAAATTCGCCAAGTCCGGGTATGTGACTCCGTCTTATCCTATCCAATGAGGGACAAATTTAGACTGGATTGGCAGCAACCGGCGTACGGGAAAAGGGAGGGTAGTGAAGGACTTGTGCGTCAATCATTTTCGTGGAAGTTGAAGGAATATTGTTTGTGATAGTTTATCTACAACTTAACACTTACCGAAATGTTTTATAATGGACAGCAGTTTATCAATGTTAGGTACAGTGAACAGAAAACGAGTGTTTGTTTCTACCACCATCTTTCGCTTCATCTAAAGGACGGGAAGTAAAGTCAACTACATTTGGTTTCAGTAACAATATTGCCTTGTGCTCTTATAAAAAAAATTGTAAGGTTGTTCTTCTTTCCACAATGCATTATTCATGAGAAGTGCAAAGTCCAAAGAAAAAGCCACTCGTGATCTAAGATTACAACAAATATAAGGTTGGCGTCGATAATAGGAAAAAGCTTTTAGCAAAATATTCAACAAAGCGACGAGCTAACAGATGGCCCTTGGCTTTCTTTCACAATATACTAGACGTCGCTGCCCTTGCAGCATGCATAATTTGAGGTGAAGAATAGCCCAATGACAAAAACTTCAACAAGCCGCCGTAGAATGTTTCTACACAGTCTCAACGAACAACTGGCGAAGCCGGAAATAGAAAGCGGAGTCTAAAATAAACACGTAAGAAAAATATTTTCCACACGCAATTCTATTGAATCCATACATGAGGAATCTTTGACCGTAAGACGTGCTGCAGATGAAAGCGTAGAAGAACGGGACAACACTGGTAGAATAAACACGAAAGGTAATTTCAGCATATATGAGTACTAAATGTCGGCCAACCAAAAAATTATGCACGTTAGGCAAAAGGCCCGTGTTTGCCGCTCATTCAAGTAATATTTGCAATTTTTTTATGTTTTCTTATATTTGTTTGAATTTGAATTTTATTTTATTATTAAGAATTTGTAAATTTTACTTAATAAACATCGAATATCAATATATTTTTATTTTACATACCCATGTATGTAACTGTTGACGTAAGGGATAGAAATGTAAAAATGGTCACATCCTTGGCCCCCATAGTCCATTTGTATTCAAGTCTAGGAATATGGTAAAAAAAACACTACTAGTGAGGATATCATGAAATTTCAGGTTAATAAAGTTATTACTTTCTGAGAAGTCGCCGTGGTCTAGTGGGTAGTGTATTGGCTTATTAGACAAAAGACCTGGATTCGAATCCCAGGTCAGACAGCAAAACGAAAAAATATTTTTTCGGCGACTTCCTCTCAGCAAATTTCTGGCAAAGACTCTAAGAGTAAAAATTGCTATGAAAAGCTTCTCTAAAATCGGTCGTTCGGAGTCGACTTTAAACTGTAGATCCCGCCACTCTTGTATAAAATTAACGCACACAACATAAGTGATGTGAGAAGGTAGGTCGTAATCCTGACTGAAGGGTTATATCCTGAGATACGGCGATTTAAAAACACAAAACATACCCGGGTATGTATCCGTTGACATAAAGGTTAAATCTGTCTAGGCACCTCACACAGGATTGTCCGTAATTGCGAAAACTTCTGAGAAAATATGAAGTGTATCAGCCTGAGGCATTGTAGCATAAATCATGCAATCATAAAACTGACACAATAATACCCGCCAATAATAATAGGCATATTAAACAAAAGACAGAGCAGACAATGTAACCAATCATGAGATATTCACATCCAAATCTACTACATTTGTAGAGAGCAATCTATTACAAATTGTCACCACAAACTACTTGGAGAAAAATCAAAACTACTTCAATGGACAAACCTGACCACATACAATGTTTTTTCTGTGTCGAGGATCATCTTTGGCTCACGATTAGGTCAAAAAAATTGCCGAATTAGATTTAAAAAGCAGCAGGAAGAAATTTAAGAGGCACTAATGGCCTGAAAATTATATTAATGAACTGTTCTCCTTTAAGAACAGTGAAATTGAAGTTAAATTCACTTTTTTTTAATGTTTTATTTAAAGAATGATTAACACCAACATTATTTTAAATCTCATCTAGTAAACGCTTTCATAAGTGTAGACATAATGGTTAAAATATAGAAACAAACAAATGTTGAACTTGAAAAACCTAACAGTACAGCAAATAAATTTCAATACAAGAGAAATAATTCTCTGCCCTGTTAATAAGGATAATCTGTAAAGAAAGCATGAAGGAGAGTCATGCAACAGCAAACTTAAAAGTGTAAGAGAGAAATATTTCCATAAAGTCTGTATTCAAGAATAGTAGCAAATGTTGTGAGAACATAACACAAGTATTTTGATGTTAAATTAACATTGATTATAGCCAAAAACCCAGTATTTTTACATTGCCCGTTAACTTACATGTCTAATTATGAAATGAAGTATAGCCAACATAAAAAGTTGTATATTTCAACTCTTTTCAACTATGTTCAGTTTAAGAAATTTCTAAGAATTGTTAAATATTTATACATGGGGCTTAATGAAGTTGGCTTATTGGACGTGAAAAATATTTCTTCGGCGGCTTCCTCTTAGCAGATATCTGGCAAAAACTCTAAGAGTAAATAAAAAAATTGCCTTGAAAAGTTAATATTATACATGGGTGGTGGGACCTACAGTTTAAAGGCAACTCCGAACGATAGAATTTTTGTAAAAATTTAGAAGGAAAGTCGCAGAAAACAATATTTTTTTTCATACATCGTTTTGTTGAACATATCTGACTTGGAATTTACACCGTGGTGTCTCACATCTAACAAACCAATATACTATCTACTAGACTATGGCGACATCAGTAGTTTAGTTATTTGAAAAGAGCTCAGAAATACTTACGTATTTATTTTACTGATTATAATGGGTGATGTTTTACGAGCTATAGGAAAGTTTTCCAAAAAAAAAAAGAAAAACACATAAAATTCAGAAAACTCCATGAAATTTTTATTTGAATCGATAGCACGGTCCCTATAATTAAATGTTTGAAAATTATTTCTTGCAAATGTTGACCGCGACCATGCCTCAAATGATCCATCCGCTTAGTCCCATTTTGGCATACTCTTTCCAACATTTCGACCGGTATCTCACAAGTAAATGTTTCAATGTTGTCTTTCAATGCGTCAATTGTAGCGGGCTTGTCTTTATAGACATGACATGTTAAAATATCCCAAAAAAAAAATGGTCTAAAGACGTTAGATTGCACACTTTAGACGGCCAATGAACCGGTCACGAACATGAAATAAAATGCTCACCGAACTTGCTTCTCAATAAGTCCATTGTTACGCGTGCTGTGTGGCATGTGGCAGCGTCATTTTGAAACCACATGTCATGCAAGTCTTTTGAAAGGCTTCACACCTAAATTCTTGCTGCGTACGGCGACGAATCAACAATTGATGGTCATCGTTAACACTGACCGATAAAGCTGCGATATTTTCTTCAGTTCGCACTCTACGTATGCGTGTTAGTGGTTTAGTGTCCAACAATGTAAATTTGGTGCCAAATTTAGTCACAATAGACCGAATAGCGTACGTAATTGGTCATTAGAACCCATCAGTCAGGATTATTAACCTAGTTGCTCACACCACTTATGTTGTGTGTGTTAATTTTATACATGATTAGCGGGACCTACAGTTTAAAGTCGACTCTGAACGACATATTTTATGAGAAACATTTCATGGCTATTTTATTTACTCGCAGAGTTTTTGCCAGATATCTGCTGAGAGGAAGTCGCCGAAAAAATACTTTTTGTATTTTGTTTTGATGTCTGGCCTGGGACTCGAACCCTGGCTTATACGTCTAATAAGCCACCACACTACCTTCTAGACCACGGCGACTTCAGACCGAATAGCCCCTTCCATAAAACGACGATAAAGTGGAAAAAGCGCGCAATGAACTTTCTTAACAGAGTAAGCATTTTGATAATAAAATTCAATGATTTGCAAGCGTTGTTCGTTTATAAGATATTTGACAGTGAAACAAAACACGAAACATGCGTGCGCTATTTAAACCAGTGTTGCCAAAAAGATAATAGCTAAAAAATCACCCGTTATTAGAATATAAAACTAAATTATATGATTGTTATTATAGAAGGTTTAAATAAAATCGTAAGCCCTCAATACGATAACTATGCAAATCCTGGCATCAAATGAACCCACAACAAACACTACTAGGTTGATAGGCCTTAGGTAAATAATCATGCATTTATTTACATGTTCATAAATAAATTTAAATTTCTAACGAAAATAAATATCTAGGGAGTTCCATTGCATATGAACAACAACAAAAATCAAGCTCTGTTTATGGTAGTAAAAACTCACTTGTGTATGAAAATATTTTTGTTTTTTTTTTGTTTATTTGAATATTGTAATAAAGGTAATAATTATTAATAACATAATACATTTTAATTTTAATTATTTTATGTTCAATCATTATTCTAGTAGTTTAGATTTTATACACATAATCAAATCATGTTAAACTGGCCTACATACAGGGTGGCTGATATGTAATGCAACTAACTTCAGGTTGTTATCGTTTGTCAACTGTTCGTCTGACAGCTGACAGATTTATTCCAGTCACAGCTCATTTTATTATTTACAAGCTGACCAAAACATTTTGATCTATTGCATTCAGAAAAAAGTTATACGTGATGGAAGTCAAGCGTAATAGTGTGATTACTTTATATTTGGCTGGAAACCCACAGGAGGCTTGGTTAGAGCCCTCCAGCATTTAAACGTGAATAAATCTTTTGTTTCTCGTACCATTGCTCGTTACCGTGATACTGGCAGTGTTGCATCCCGTCCAAAAAGTCGACGAAAAAAAACGGAAACAGCACCAGAAATGATCCGAAAATTGAAGGGATTAGATCGAAATGCTTGCCGCAGTGGTAGAAAAATTGCTTGTGAGCTGAACATATCGCGAGAACGGATGCAACACATATTGAAAAATGAGTTTGGAGTAAAGCCTTTGAAGTTCCAAAAAGTGCAATTGGTCACCAATGGACAAAAAAAAAGTTATTCTGGAAAGTGCCAAGAAGTTACTTCGCTTGCACGAAAGTGGCCGGTTACTGAATTTGGTTTACTTCGATGAGAAGCCATTCCAAATTAAGCAGTTTGTGAAAAAACAAAATGATCGGGTTTACTTGTCAAAGAGGTCAGTTGAAAATTTACACCTGCGATTGGCCACCAGAATTCAAGCACCACCGATGGTAATGGCACTCCCCGCGCGTATTCATCGACCGTGGGGTCAAAATAAATTCCGAATATTATCGGGAAAATATCTTAAAGACAGTATTGAAGCCCTGGACAGGCAAACATTTCAGCCACAGGCCATGGACATTCCAACAGGACTCAGAACCACCGCACTCAGCACGCATCAACCAAGAATGGCTTAAAAAGGAGGTTCCTCGCTTCGTTTCTACCGCACAATGGCCACAAAAATCTCCGGTTCTCAATCCGTTGGACTTTTGCGCCTCGAGCATTTTGGAGAGTAAGGTTCTCACTAAAAAATACCAAAGTATCGATCAACTCAAGACTGTGCTTCACCGGGAATGGGTCAAAATACCGCAGAGCCACTTTTGTGCAGCCTGTGATGGCTTTGTCGACCGTTTGAAGACTATAATTCGAACCAAAGGTGGCCAATTCGAACAAATCTAAACTGATTCTAAAATTTGATGTTATTTCCAACATTTTTTGCTTTTGAAGAATAAAATTAAAAAAATTTAGCGCTTGACTTTGTTGCATTATATATCAGGCACCCTGTAGGGATGAGATTTTTGTTTTCTACAAAAACCTATGTTTGTTGTATTGTGCCATTTTAATTAATGATTATATTATTTATTATAAAATATTTAGTGGAATAAGAAAAATTACCATGTCAAAGAAATAAATAAATTATATAGTATGCATATGAGATATATTTTCTAAGTTTTAATTAAAAAATCAAAAATTTAAACTTAAATTTGAATTTTGTGATACACACGCATTAGATACCTAATGAAGTCGCCGTGATCTAGTGGGTAGTGTGTTGGCTTATTAGACAAAAGACCCGGGTTCGTATCCCAGGTCAGACATCAAAACGAAAAATATTTCTTCGGAGACTTCCTCTCAGCAGATTTTTGGCAAAGACTCTGAGAGTAAAAATTGCCATGAAAAGCTTCTCAAAAAATCTGCCGTTCGGAGTCGACTTTAAACTGTAGGTCCCGCCACTCATGTATAAAATTAACACACACAACATAAGTGGTGTGAGAAGCTAGGTCGTAATCCTGACTGAAGTGTTGTAATAATAAAAGCAGTTAATGAACCCAATCATACTGCTGCTCATGTAACAATTTGATTTGTCTACCAAAGTCCCCACAGGCTTAACACTTTTGTACAAAATCCTGGTGTGACTTCAAGGGAATATTTAGAAGATCATTTGGAAGAACGGTGTCACTACCCCACATATGAAACAAATATCAACAGAAAACTCTAAACAAAACTGTTACATTTAATGCCTATTAGGTTAAATGAAGTGCTTGTCACTTTTGCGGTGCAATATAGTATAAAAGACTCACCTGAAACTTTTCCTTAGTACTTTTTTTTTGATTTGTGTAAACCATTACAATCGTTTGTTTTATAATTAAATAGAAATGTATTAATAAAATAAATATAAAAAAAATCCAATATTTTTACAAATTATTAATTAAAATTCATAAAATCGTTTAATCAGATTGGGATATCCAGATTTTTCCTTATACACAGTAAGTATACATACAACAAATACCCCTCGTTGTGATAAAATTGAAATAAATTTTACCTAAAATTGGGCGGGTCTATGATATTATAAATGTTTTAAATTATTAAAATCAGTCGAATATTAAAACCATCGTTCTTAAAACTTTTCAGAGGTTTTCAAAAGACCAAATTATGGATGCCAAACGGGATTGATTTGTAAAAATCCCGGGATTCGAGATTTTGTAATCCTGATATTTCGGGATAATTCTGGATCCAAAAATCTCGAGAAATCAAGAGAAAAATCACGATTTTCTCTTAATAATAAAAATGTTAACAAAACGATTTATATTCTAATTATATCCCACTACTACGGTTAGAAAGAGGAACCTTTGAACTATCATTTGCATATAGTCTGATGTCAAAATACATATAAATTCAAAATACCAAAAATCTCGGGACAAAATTTTAAAAATCCCGGAATCTAGAAAACCCCGGGATTTCGGAATTTCCCGATTGGCATCCCTAGATCCAATCAATCTGTCACCCAAAAACGATGACATTTGTTTTGAAGTGCACGGTACTCACATAATCGATTCCGTTTCCTTCACATCCTGGCAGCTTCTACAGTAATTCTGGTTGGACAGACCGAGCTTATCAGTGAAACTGTCAATTTTGAAATTCGGCAACCAAGTAGGTGAACATTTATTCGCAATAAAATTTCATTTTTATTTAATTGCAGCCAGCGAACATACAACATATTATTCTCTTGCAAAGAACGTAGTCTGAGTATTAAGATTTTTTTTTTATAATATTCTCTAAGTTTTTCCTTTAACAAAGGGTGATTTTTTAGCTAATATCTTTTTGGCAACACTGCTTTAAACAGCTCACGCACATTTCGTAGTTTGTTTCATTATCAAACATCTTAAGTTTGACCTATAATTTAACCATGAATTGTCTTACAAACAAACAACGCTTACAAATCATTGAACTTTATTATCAAAATCCACTTCCAAGATCCACTTCTTTATCGAAACATTGTGTTAAGGACGATGCTCATTTTTGGCTCAATGGATATGTAAATAAGAAGAATTGTCGATTTTGGATTGAAAATCAGCCAGAAGCATTGCAAAAGCTACCAACGCGTCCAGAAAAAGTGACAGTTTGGTGCGGTTTAAGGGCTGGAGGCATCATTGGACCGTACTTCTTTAAAGATCCTGCTAATCGTAATGTAACTGTGAATGGTGAGTGCGAGTACTACGGTGAGCTGATGTCCAACTTTTTTTTTTGCCGAAAATGCAAGACAAGTGGTTGCATGAAATTTGGTTTCAATAAGACGGTGCCACATGCCACACAGCACGCGTAACAGTCGACTTATTGAGAGGCGAGTTCAGTAAACATTTTACTTCACGTTCGGGACCGGCCAATTGGCCGCCTAGATCGTCCGATTTAACGGCTTTAGACTATTTTTTGTGGGGCTATGTTAAAGCCCTTAACAGACAAGCCCGCTTCAATTGACGCATTGGAAGACAACATTGAAGCATTTGTTTGTGAGATACCGACCGAAATGTTGGAAAGAGTATGCCAAAACTGGACTAAGCGGATGTACCATTTGAAGCGCAGTCGCGGTTAACATTTGCATGCAATAATCTTCAAACATTAAATTATATGGACCGTACTATCGATTCAAATAACGATTTCATGCATTTTTCTGAATTTTATGGGTTTTTTTTCAAACATTTTCCTATACCTCTTAAAAAATCACCCATTATAAAGATTTGGAATCAAACTATAGTAAGTCATTGAACTTTACCTTTTGTTGGGGCACAACAAAGAAATACTATAAATAATGTACAAGGCAACACACTTGTAAGACATGATTTTGCAGCAAGTAGATGGTACTTTTAAAGGAAATGCGCATACAGAGTTCGGTAGTCTTGTTCTTGCTTATGCCAAAGAAGGAGTATAAATATTAATGTACATACGTATACATACACACATATAAATACATACACAAATAATAATATGTCCTCTTAAAGAAAATGAGCACACTCAACTGTAGAGAGACGCTTTATTTAGTCGATATTGCTTCCCTCTTCCTAATTTCTAGAAAGAAATACAATGCAAGAGGATAAAGCAATCCTCTTTGGCGTCTATACTATAGCATAAATTAATGCTCGAAATAATTAATGCCTTTACGTAGTATGTTCGTATATGTATTACAGTTTATATGTACGTGTATGCTAATGGTAATTAATATTGTTTTCATGTTCCTATTATTGTTAATAAAAAGCACAAAAAAAAAGTATTTTCTCCGTTTATTAAAAAGAAAGTGGAAAAAGTACGTAAAACAGCAGAGTTAAATTGTAACAGAATCAGCAATTTACAACACCTCTACAGTAAAAAGGAAGCAAAAAAGTCCATTATAGAAAGAAAGTGAAAATGAGTTGCTCATTAAATGGAAAGAAGTACAAGGTTTTATTTTCTTTATCTTGTTTATATTCATCATACAGACATCACTCCCAACAGGAGTATTTCCCTTATCCGATTACATAGTATGGGAAATCTTAAATTCTTATATCGTTTAAATGATACTTATCGCCAAAGTATAGCCATGAGCAGAAGAAACAAAGCGGATTGTAAATATGTTCTAAAAACCAAAAATAACTCATCAATGCCAACAATGAACGACTTGGAAATGAACGACTCATTCAGTAATCGTATAGCTTTTGTTAAGAAACATATTGAAAAAGCAGAAATTTTTACTTATTTAGGCAAAAAAATCACTCCCAGGTCAGACATCAAAACAAAAAATATTTCTTAGGCGACTTCCTCTCAGCAGATTTCTGGCAAAGACTCTGAGCGTAAAAATTGCCATGAAAAGCTTCCCAAAAATTTGTCGTTCGGAGTCGACTTTAAACTGTAGGTCCCGCCACTCATGTATAAAATTAACGCACACAACATAAGTGGTGTGAGAAGCTAGGTCGTAATCCTGACTGAAGGCTCGTAATGTATTAAATCCAACGTTAAGATACGACTTGTGGCGATAAAAAAATGTCTTATGCTTTCAAAATTGCAGATGCTTTTAACGATCGCTTACAAATAAAATATTCGATATGAATGTTAAGAATGTACTCCTTTTCAAGAGCAAACAGTGATCGCCCTGAGTCTAACAAACTTCCAGATTTAATCAATCATTGTCTGTGAATTCTATTGCACATGATGGCCTCAATACTACATTTACATTTCTGAGCTCTTGTATAAGATGAGTTTTCGATAGTGGTATGGTACACATTGACCACAATAAATAATAAGAATAGGACAGCGAAAATTAGAAGAACCTTGTCAGCCGAGATAAATTTTGCCCGTACGAATCCTTAATACAAACAAAAATATCTTCAAACGTACGCACTCGAGAAAAAACAACGTATAACTGCTCATGTGAAAAGACCGGTTCTTGTAAATACAATCCTACCTTTTGAAGGTTTTGACATTGTGCTTTGTTTATCGTCATAGCAAAATCAACTTTCGCAGGGAATTGTTTTCTTGTCATTCAGAAAGACATAGTTAGTTCAGAAGGCGTAAGGCTGATTCGGGGTATGAGTACAGTTTTATCGGTATGAATAATTTTTGCTGATATGAAGTCCGATTAGCCTGATACAATTTATTAGCCCCTGTTTAGCATTAGGATTTCTGATTAACATTATTATTGCATTTGTCTTTTTATACATATATACATACTAAGAAACACCGTATTACTACACTTCATAAAACAAATAATGCCATGACAATAACGACATTACCACAATAGCTTTTACAGCTTTATATATTATTATGTGGAATAGCATTACAATTAAGCGACCTTGTTTATCGCAATTGATCTAAAAACTGCTGCAAAGTATTGCCAAAACAGCTTTTTACAACCTAATATGCATATTATATATAACTGACTTAGCAATAAACGGCACTATAGTAAATAGCGTTATTGCCAGAATGGATTTTAATTCATACTATATTATGTAGAACTGAATTACTATTAAGAGACCCTGTATTATCACACTTGAACAAAAACATATAATCATAATGACAACAGTATTATCATGCAGTTCTATATAAAATATAATTTTTATCAATGAAAATATTAATTTTTCAATTTCTAATTATTTTTTGCCATTAGTGTTAGATATAACCTTTAAAATTTGACCTCGTTCATTAAATTTGATGCGGTGGTATAGAAGATATTTGCAACCGACAAAAAAAGTGCTTTAGAAATAATATATATGATAATTCCCTATCCAAACAGCCTTCGTATTGACTATACTGGGGGAATAACATATGAAATAGAGCTTAAGAGAAGTGTATTTTCCCGTTTTGTTACAACGAATTTTAAAATGTATTCTATTTTATCGATGAGTACCGTATTTGGATGAATGGGAACGTAAGCAAACAAAACTGTTGAGCTTGGCACTGTACTAACCCATATAAAATTCTAGAGACATTAACCCTGTTATGAAAACGTTACAAAGTGGTTATGATTTTGGTCTGGCAGCGTTAAAACTATGTTGTCTTGGACTCTAAGGACTGCGCACAAAAAAAAATGGGCCTACTTTAAAGCTTATAACTTTTATCATAATTGAAAAAAATACTTTTTGTTAGTCATCTGTTTCAAAATTCACGTCCTAAATGTCATTGCAATAGCAAAAATAGTTTTTTGAAAAGAATGTCGTAAAAAATAATTGAAATTTTAAACAAAAACCGCGCCAAAAACGATTCCTAGGGTTACAGGTGTTAACCAAAAAACAGTTTCTAAAATAAGAATAAAGCAATATAAGGAGTCTTTAAGTATTGAGAGAAAGTATGGAAGTGGAAGAAAAAAAGGATTTGACGACCAAAACAAAGCAAGTAAAATAATAAGTGTTTTTCTAAAACACCGTAACATGTCTGGAAGAAAAGTGGCTCAAAAAGTTGGATGCTCTGAGACCTTGATCAGAAAAATATTTGATACACAAAACGAATTCAAATATTATTTACTTTAATTGAAATATAAAATGAAAAAAATCCGTCACTTAGTTTTATTTCTATAACGAAAAGTATAAGTCCAGTTTTTTTCGTGCACACTCCTTAATTTCGCCAATTTCTTTTACCTTGAGTTAAGTTATCAGGACTCCAATATGTAGTTTGAACAGATGGTGATGGAGTTTTTAAACGAGCTATTTGAAGGCGTGGTCATCTCACGTAGAGCGGAAGTAGGCTCTGTTCACCGAAATATTACGATACGGTAACATATTCCTGTGGGGTTTTCTTAAGTTACAGGTGTATGCCAATAAAGCACAAACCACTGGCGTCTGTGCAGTTAAAATAGCGCATGCCGATCGATCAAATTCAGCCTAACTAATACGCGGGGGTCATAAAAACTTGAACATTGCGGAAGAACCATCAATAGGACGATCAGAAAAAAAATTAAATGGCATGGCCAACGAGAGGACCGTGAGCAAAATGTTGTGAAGATATTCAAATCTATTGATTCAGTAAATTGCAGAAAACATTGCCGCAGTCAGCGTGGATGAGCGGGAGAATTTGAGGCAATTGATTTCACATCGCTCACAATTTAGATTAATACCTAGCTTAGCACACTAATTATGTTGTGTGTGTTAATTTTATCCGTGAGTGGGAGTGTCTGTAGTTTAAAGTTGACTCCGAGTGACTGTTTTTTTTTAGAAACTTTTCATGGATATTTTAATTTACTGTCAGAGTTTTTGCCAGAAATTTGTTGAGAGGCAGTAACCGATGAAATATTTTTTCATGTTTCGTTTTGTTCGAGATGTCTGAGCTAGTGTTTGTATCGTAGTCTCATAAGCCCAACACACTACTTACTAGACTACAGCGATTTGAGGATATCTATGTTTTATTTAAAAGGGAAGAAGTTCTTACTGAAAATCCTCATAGTCACAGTACTGGATCCCATAGTTTTTTTATAGAAAATTCTTTAAAAACTTTCTTTCGTTTTCTTAAAAAATATAATAAAGATTACTTTTATACTTTTCAAATTAATCGTATGAAATAAACACTCGTATGAAATAAAATGTCATTGTTTTAAACTTCTGGTTTAGCTTTCCATTTAATTATCGATTTTATATACAAAGAAACTAACATTTCATTAAACATTGAATATTTCAAAGAAAACAAGTTAAACTTAACAATTCAAAACTTTCAAGGAGAAAAGTTTAAAGCATTGAAAAGTGAAGAGAAAAGTTACGAGATGCAAATTATTTGCAACTATGATGTTGCAGTGATCAATACAATACAGAGAAAAAAAAAAAGAATGTTTGTTCTCATACAAATTTTCGATATAATGGGTGATTTTTTAAGAGCTATAGGAAATTAAAAAAAAAAAACAAAAAAAAAACACATAAAATTCAGAAAAATTCATGAAATCTTTATTTGAATCGATAGCACAGTCCATATAATTTAATGTTTTTGAATAATATTTCATGGAAATGTTGATCGCTCCTGCGCCTCAAATGGTCCATCCCCGTAGTCCAATTTTGGCATACCCCTTAAAACATTCCGGCCGGTATCTCACGAATAAATGCTTCAATGTTGTCATTCAATGAGTCAATTGAAGCGGGCTTGTGTGTAAAGACATGAACTTTAACATAGCCCCACAAAAAATAGTCTAAAGGCGCTAAACAGCCAATGGACCGGTCCCGAACATGAAATAAAATGTTCATGCCGAATTCACCTCTCAATAAGTTCCTTGTTACGCGTCCTGTGTGGCATGTGGCACCGTCTTATTGCAACCACATGGCATGTTAGTCTTTTGAAAGGCTTTACACCTAAATCCTTCCGCAAAATTTTCCACTTTGTTGAGTAATATAGGCCAATTTGCTGCGAACGACGATGAATCGATAATTGATGATCATTATTAACACTGGCCGATACACCTGCAATATTTTCTTGAGTTCGCACTCTACGTAAGCATGTTAGCCCGAATAGCCCCTTCAGTGAGTCAATTAAACTGACCATAAAATGGAAAAAGCGCGCAATGAACTTTCTTAATAGAGCAACCATTTTGATAATAAAATTCAATGTTCGTTTATAAAACAATTCATGGTTAAATTATCGACCAAACTGAAGATGTTTGACAGTGAAACAAAACACGAAACATGCGTAAGCTTTTTAAACCAGTGTTGCCAAAAGGATAATAGCTAAAAAATCACCCGTTAGAAAGAGAAAAGCAAAAGTACACACAAAATATGAAAAAAATATTTCTTCATGACATGTTCTCAGCAGATTTCTGGCAAAAACTCTCAGAGTAAATCAAATTGTATTGAAAAGTTTCTCACAAGAAAAAAAGGATTTTTTGTCCTTCAGAGTGGTTCTGCCACTCATGCATAAAACTAGCAAACTAGCGAAGAGAAGTGGTGGGAGTAACTATGTATAATACTTTCCATTCAGTTGTAATGACAAACTATGTAGTATGTATGAAATCACATTTTCTCAGGAGAAGGTAGAGCATCGAACTCAATTAATTCACAAGATTATCGTTGCAATGTGGATTTTGTTCCACTGTCCTAGATGCTTCAAGGTCTATTTACAGGCTTCTCGACTGCGTGCTGGAGATGGAAGAATATCCAACTCAATTGATACACAAGAGCATTGTTGCAATGTGGCTTGCGTCGTACTGCTACGTATTTTGCTTTAGCGAGATCAAGAGACCTATTCCTGAAAGTCGTGTAACCTTACGTAGCACCCGTCTTTTTTATGGATCACATACGTTTGTGGTTTGGTACGAGTGAATCGCACACTGCATTACAGACAGAATTCGTTTTATAGTTTGGACCATGTTTTGAGTGTTAGTTTTAAACAATCTTACTTTCTAAAATTCACCACCATACCTCATAAAGATAAAGGGTCTAGTACATAGTGAGTTGGCTTATTAGACGAAAGGCCAGGGTTCGAGTCCTCAAAATAAAATACAAAAAGTATGTTTTCGGTGATTTCCTCTCAGCAGATTTTTGGCAAAAACTCTAATAGAAATAAAATTGTCATGAAAAGTTTCTGAAAAATCTCTCATTAGGAGTCGACTTTAAACTATAGGTCCCGTCACTTATGTATAAAATTAACACACACAACATAAGTTGTGTGAGAAACTAGGTCAATAATCCTGACTGAATGACCAATTACGTATGTATGTATGCATGTTATTCCCACTAATGTTATCTGCATTCTAACATTTTATTCCACATTCTAGTCTGCATATCCTGGAAGGTAATTACCATTTTTATGAAATATTTATCAATGACCCTCAGTAGCACCGGCACCATTCTGGCCGTTTGCTGTAATTAAACCTTTAAAGTTATGTGTGCCAATTTCTAAGTAATTTCTTGTGGCCCATGACATTCTGCTACCAGAGCAAACACAGTTTCTTTGAGGAAAGCATAGATGGGAGAACGATTAAATAAATTTTGAATAATTTTGTAAGGGAACGAAAATTATTGCTGCCATTACCTTTATTACGTTTTTGCACTAACATCAGCAGTTCTATGGTAAAAGTTTCTTTTACAGCATATGATGCAAATGATGGCAGGCATAAATTGTAACGAGAAACACATTTCAGTTGTTAATTGGTTGTGGCAGTAGTGGAACGGTGGATAGCATAGTTAAAGCATATTTGCTTAAATTGCCAACTGAAGGTGGTGGAGTATGGCAATTTAGGGGAAAATTTTATGCATGTGTTTAACAGCAGGGAAATTTAGCTTTTAAACAGAGGCCAAACGTTGTGCTATACATATCGGTACATATGTGAACTTTAAAATGCCATCTTTGCAATTGAATGGATAATCCCTTTTTGGAGGCAAACATATTTTAAATTAAAACAAAAAAAAACTTTTTAATTTTTTCAGAAAGAAATTAAATTGGATCAAATGTTTTTAGAAATTATGCTACTACATCTAAAGGGTCCGCCAACTAACTTTTTTTTTTTTTGAAAATGCTTAAGAAAAAATCTAGTGAATATTTTTTGAAATTTCTTTTTTATTTTAAAGTACAATCCTTCCAGTTAATAATGGAAAATAATTTCATTTAAATGGCTGCCTCGGCTAGCCGTGCAGTAGCCTAGACGATCGGTCCAACTTCATAGAAGGTTTTGCATTTGAATTTTTAAAATTCCAAACTAAAAATATTTAAACATGTCCCTGTATTTATAAAGGATACGCCAAATAACTTTTTTTTTTTGAAAATACTTAAGAAAAAAACTACTGAATTTTTTTCTGAAATTTCTTTCTTTATTTGAAAATATAATCCTTCCTGTTAATAATGGAAAATAATTTCCTTCAAATGGCTGCCTCGGCTGACCATGCAGTATCCTAAACGATCGGTTCAATTTTTAAGTACATTATATTATCTTTTAAAGCGTCAATTGCCTCTGACTTGTCGGCGTAACACTTATCTTTGAGAACAATGCACAATTAATAGTCCAACGGTGTCAAATCGCAGCTCCGAGGTGGCCAAACGACATCAGCTTTACGGCTGATAAAGCGATCGTCATAAAACAGGGCGCAAAACATCGAGTAGCGCCGTCCTGTTGAAACCAAATGCTGCCAATATCCAAAATTCGTTCAACATGGCTCGATAACAATCGCCATTAACTGTAACGGCCACTCCTAGCTCATTTTCGAAAAAAAATTGCCCAATTACGCCTCTCGACCAAAATCTACACTAAACAGTGACTCGTTTTGGGTGCATCACTTTTTCAATGTATGCGTGCGGGTTTTCCATGTCCCAAATGCGACAATTTTGCTTGTTTACATACCCGCACATAATTGATAATGTGCTTAAAAATTGGATCGATCGTGTAGGCTACTGTATGCCCAGCCCACGCAGCCATTTGAATGAAAGTATTTTCCATTATTAACCGGAAGGATTGTACTTTCAAATAAAAAAAAGAAATTTGAGGAAATTTTCATTAGATTTTTCATTTAAAGTATTTTCAAAAAAAAAGTTATTTGGGGGACCCTTTACAATAAAACCCTCAACCACAAAATCCTAAAAAGAACTCCAATCCATATCAAAATGTATTTATTTTATTGTGTCTGTATATGAGTATATAATCGCGGTGGGTAACAAAACTAATATGATCACGTTTTATGGAGAAAATTTGAAAAGTTTTATAAAATTTCAATTTCCCCAGTACGTGTTATCACTGGTTAAGCCAAATCAGAAGGGGGGTGGATGGTAAATAAAATAAATTGCGATGAAATAAAAGAAAAAGAATCAGCAAACTTTACTACACACGTTATACGTTATTTTGCAATAAATTATCTCAATTATAACTTCTTTCTATTATTCTCTGCATTTAGCTTGCTGGCCAACCACGAAGCAATTTACAAAATCCTTTAGAATTTTTAAAGCAAGCCGATAATAGCTTCACAAGTAAGCAAATATTGACTTGACATCTGATGAAGTAGTTGTTCGACTATTTTTTTTTTATTATGCGGTAAACTTGCCAAATTAAAAATTGTTTCAAAAATATTCATACCCACTGGTAGATACAAATATGAGTATGAGTACTAGTAACAATATATTGAATTGATAGAAAGACAGTGACCATGTAAATCGAAAGTTGCCAGCTTTGGTAAGTTGTGTCAACATTAAACGTGTGTTGTCACAGCGAATCACGCAATTATAATATGAAATCCTCTTGTTTGTATTTATTTTTGGCCAATAACGCAATATTGAATTTGCGCCAATAAATTCCAATTGACAGTTTGACAAATACTAAAAGAAAGAAAGACAGAATGTCCCTATATTAATAGAAGCCATTTAATAGGTAGAGCTACTCGTATTATAGAAAGTTATAATGCAGCTACAGTGTTTAGTAGAAATTTAATTTGTTTTATGAGGTATGGTGGTGAATTTTAGAAGGAAAGATTATTTGAAACTAACACTCAAAACATGGTCCAAACTAAAAAACGAATTCTCTCTGTAAAGCAGTGTACGATTCACTCGTACCAAACCACAAACGTATGTGATCCATGAGAAAGACGGGTGCTAAGTAAGGTTACACGACTTTTAGGAATAAGCCCTTTGATCTCGCTAAAGCAAAATACGTAGCAGTAGCGATAGCAGTACGACGCAAGCCACATTGCAACAATGCTCTTGTGTATCAATTGAGTTGGATATTCTTCCATCTCAAGCACACAGTCGAGAAGCCTGTAAATAGACCTTTTAAGCACCTAGAACAGTGGAACAAAATCCACATTGCAACAATAATCTTGTGAATTAATTGAGTTCGATGCTCTACCTTCTCCTCTAAGCGGTCGAGAAGCCTATAAATAGACCTTGAAGCACCTAGAACAGTGGAACCCAATCCATATTTCAACAATGCTCTTGTGAATCAATTAATTTCGATGCTCTACCATCTCCTCTACGCGGTCGAGAAGCCTCTAAATAGGCCTTGTAGCACCGACCCATACATGAGAATTGCTTCCCATTCTTAAACGGATAGCGGTGCTATAAATAGCATGGAGGTCAGATGTAGTAAAGTACTACTTGCACTTTCTTACAAAAGAGAGGCGCTTGAATGCTTTTTTCGACACTTGAAAAAAGAACATTAAAAGAAAAAGAGATCAACAGTCTCTATAGAAAAAACTAAGGGACTGAAAATGACATTGACTGAATGTTACCAACCAGTTTCGTGGACTGGGGTGTGGTATGATCTCAATCACTGTGGCCATGTTATGGGTAGACACTTTGAAAGGATGCAGCTCCAATTTAACGACTTCTGCCGTGTGTGCGGATCCGTTGAGGAAGAGGAAACTTATATCCACTTTCTATGTCAATGACCATCTATTGGAAGGTGCAAATATAGCTTATTTGGCTTTTCATTTCTTGTCAGTTTGATGGAGCTATCACTTCGTTTATCAAACTTTCAGGCTGGTTTTCTAGCGTAGGGCAGCTCTTGCGCTGACCGACTTATTTTTCCTTACAAGTTTGGTTGAACTTTGTCAGTACAGACACCTGTGGCATCACAACGCACCGCTATGCGTGCTCAGGCTAGGCTGGGTATCAAAGCTACTTCTCTTACCTAACTTAACTTATGGTTTTTGTAGCAACAACGGTATATTTATCATTAGAATATCTAGTCCATATATAGTCCCTGGTTCACAGGCGTATTGTGTGTAAGACTGAAGCCACTCGTCAAAACATAACCTTCAGATCTGGCAAGGCAACCATCGACCAAATCTTCACAATACGCCAAATCCTGCAAAAGACCCACGAAAATCAAGTCGACATTCACCACCTTTTTGTCGACATAAGGGATCGGGTTTTTGCCGCAATGTCTGAGCTCGGTATACCTGCGAAGCTGATATGCCTGTGCACAATGACGTTGAGCAATTCCTGCAGCTCCGCCAAGGTAGGAATGGACCTCTCCGAACCTTTTGATACCATGCGAGGTTTCAGACAAGGCGATCTCTTCAACTTCGTCATTGAGTGTACTCTGCGAAAGGCAGAAGTGCATTGCAATGGCCCTATCTTTCAAAAAATTGGCCAGTTGCTTGCGTACGCTGACGACATCGACATCATAGGGCATACCAAACGAGATGATACTGGTGCCTTTAGTCCTATTGAACAAGAGTCTTAGAAGATAGGTCTGGTAGTAAATGAGGGCAAAACGAAGTATATGTCATCGACAAGTAGAGACGTGCGGCGTATTGAATTCACTTATATTGGCTCTGCCGTTACCACCGAAAATGATGTCAGTCTGGAGATCAAGCGCAATATAACTCTTGCCAACAGGTGCTATTATGGCTCAATAGGCAATTTAGTAGCAGAGACCTCTCTCGTAGGACGAAACTAATACTCTGCAATACTACCCGTGCTTCTTTATGGCGCAGAAGCATGGACCCTATTAAGAACTGCCTTGTGAGTATTCGAGTGAAAAGTTCTACGAAGATCTTCGGTCCAGTGCGGGTTGGTGATGGCTTTCAAATCCGAACAGTAAGCTGTATGAGCTTCTCATAGTCGACCTGGACGTTGTACAGCGTATTAATATCCAGCGGCTGCGCTGGCTCAGCCATGCCGTTCGAATGGAGGAGGATGCTCCGACGAGACGAGTATTTGATGCGGGGATCTGCGGAAGTTGGTGGAGAGGACGACCTTGTATCCGTTGGAAGGACCAAATCGATGAAGACCTGTCATCGATTGGTGTATCCAACTGGGGCAGGCGCGCAAGAAGCAGAGGCGCCTGGAAGGATGTGTTACGGTAGGTCGAAATCCGTTAATCGGATTGTTATAACCAATTAAGTAAGTAAGTATATAGTCAATGTTGAAGTCAACGTAGTCTGGTAGGTAGTGTGTTGACTTATTACCAGGACTCAAACTACAGATCAGACTAACTATCAAGACCAACTATTTTTACAGCGGCATATTTCTGATAAAAATTCTCGAAGCAAATAAAATTACCATAAAAAGTATCACAATAGTCTGTCGTTCTTAGCCGTCTTTAAACTGTAGATTCCAGCACTGATGTATAAAATTAAGAAACGCCAAATAAGTCCTGGGAGAAGCCAGATGGAAATCCTGTATAAAGGATCGTAATGTATGTATCCTTATATAAATCAATATGCACGAGTAATAAAGACCTAAATTTACTTCATATTATCGTTTAAAAATTTTCTTAATACCGTTTTGTGGCATTTTTCTTTTTTCACTAAAATTAAAACTTTGTTCCCTTTATTGTGATAGAAATATCCTTTTAATCCTTACCAATTGCAACTGTAGTTTATATTGTTTATAAAGTTGTATTTATTGCGTCTCCTTTTGTACAGTTTTAGTTATTTGTTTTCGTTAAAACTTAGTAACAACTACTTGACAACATAATTATTTAACTGTAAAGAACACCGGTTATATTTATTAAGTGTTACAATACATTGTAGGAAAAGTAGGAAAAGAAAACTCAGCGTAAGTCAAGTACAAGTTTTGCTACTAATCATGATAAAAATAAAGTTTTAAAAGAAGTTGTTTCTTTTGTTATATTTTTTAACGAAAAATTCGAAAGTGGTGGAAAGTAGCAATGCGGTCTGCAGCTTACCTTTTTAATATTATGAAGATAGGTTCCTTGAGGGTCAAACATTAAAATATTGTATTGCCATAATACATAGGCGAAACATATGACGCCATTGACTTTTAGATAATTTTGGTAAAAAAAATTTGTTTTTTTTATTTGAAAGCATAACATTTTATTTTTTATAAACTTAAAAATAAACATATTTTTTTAAAATGTACAAAAAGTTTAAAAAATTTCTTTTATAAATATTAAATACTACAAAAGACAATTCCCCTAAAATCATTAACTTAAAATAATTTTCTTCTTATTTTATTCACCTGAGCTGACACTGCTTTATTCTCAGCCTGTTTGTGTTGTGGTGACGTTAGTTGTTGGGATTGTGGTTGTTCCTGTGGCAATTGTTGCTTGAGTTGTTGAAATTTGCGTTGTTGTCTTAGCTTCTTCTGATCTTTTTCAGCACGATAATGTTTAAAGCGAGCAATTTGTCGTTTCAACTTATTCTTGAAAACTGTTTCACGACTAATATTATGCAAATCATCTGAGGAGCATTTGTCAGCATTTCGGACAGTTTTTGTAATAAGTTGATGCGTCAATTGCAATTTTATACAAGCTTTGCGCATAAAGTTCGGTTTCCTCTTTCTAAGCTCTTCACGGTGTAAATAAAGCATAAAAGAGATGTCGGACTTAGACTGCTGCACTTGATGTAATTTATCCTTGGCATTGATGTTCGAACTGCCTCTATTAATATTATTTTTAGCTGCTATAGGTGCCATTATGATTGCTCAATGTTATCCGAAAATAAAGTTCAATTCTTTTGAATGTTACTGCGAGAGTGTTGAAGTTGTACTGATGAGGTTGAAGTAATGTCATGGCTTTATATACAGATATGGACTACCAGTCCAGGTACTTGTTAAAGAAAGGAAAATGTTTAACTCTTTCCTTTCGGTTGCAGTTAAGTATCATGCGGGCATGCAGTTTAGGTACCAGATATGAATAGGACCATTTGTAACCTTTTTATTTTTTTATTTTGTTGCCTATAGTTAACTGTAAACATTATAATAGCCTGTTATGCAGAACAATAAGATTTAATTTCCTAATTAGGACCTGGCAACATGTCACAATTGACCGCTGGCAGGCAATCCGTTTTACATAAAAACAATAGACAAAAGATACCAGGTACACTAACCCATACATCGAACTTATTATATGTAAACCAACTACAATAAGTATGAGGGAAAAAGGGATAGACAAGTAAGCAACCGAAACAACGAACAATATAGACAAAATACACAAACATCAATGCAGTCGCTATAGAATTCTCGAGAATACGAAAGCGTGAATGTTCTCAGTTAAGAATGTCCTTCATACAGATGTTGTGGACATATAAAAAGGCTAGTCATAGCAGTCAGATATAATTCAGTCAGTCTTGTGTGAAGTTGCGTGTGAAGTAAAGATTACCGAAGACTTGTTAGTGTTTACGCGGACAGAAATGTAAGCAGACAATAGCGTACAAGCAATTATTGTTATATCAGTTAAATGTGAACAATGGCACAAAAGTAGTGCGAACATTAAAGAGAGTTTAATTAAAATAGAACAAATATTTGCTTTTGCTTGGTTTGCAACTAACGAACCAATATTTAAAGTTTTTTAAAAATGTAAAAACGTAACAATATCTTCAAACAGCCATCTTGAATACTTTATAAATCTGCGCACTAATCTACCTATGTTTTCTAACTTCAGGGATTGATTGTCGGCGGCCAATTGTGATATATTGACAGGTATTAATTAAGAAAATAAATCTTATTTTTCTGCATAACAGACTGCCATAATGTTTACAGACAAAGTTAACTTTGGGCAACAAAATAATAAAATGAAAGGTTTACAAATGGTCCTAGTCTTATCTGGTACCTATACTGCATGCCCGCATAATAATTAACTGCTACAGAAAGGAAAGAGTTAAAAATTTTCCTTTCTTTAACAGGTACCTGAATTGGATGTCGATCAATACGATATTGCAATATGTTGACGTCACATATCCTTATATAAAGCCCAGACATTACTTCAACCTCATCAGTACAACTTCAACAATCTCGAAGTAACATTCAAAAGAATTGAACTTTATTTTCGGATAACATTGAGCAATCATAATGGCACCCATAGCAGCTAAAAATAATATTAAAAGAAGCAGTTCGAACATCAATGCCAAGGATAAATTACATCAAGTGCAGCAATCTAACTCGGACATCTCCTACATGCTTTATTTACACCGTGAAGAGCTTAGAAAGAAAAAACCAAGCTTTATAAGCAAAGCTTACACAAAATTGCAATTGACGCAGGGACTTATCAAAAACAACGTACGAAATATTGCAAAGTTATCCAAAGATGACTTGGATAACATTAAACGCGAAGTCATTTTTAAGAGTAAGTTGAGAAAACAAATTGCCCGCGTTAAACAGTATCGTGGGGAAAAATATCAGAACCATTGACAACAACAACTCGAAAAATGTTTACCGCAGCAGCAAAAGAAACCATTATTGATGCCGATACAACAAGAAAAGCAAACTTTCCAGCTACAACAACAAAACCAATTTTCACAAATACAACAAGAAAAACAACCAATGTCTTCACAGCAAGTGAGACCATTAAATTCTCTACTAAAGTGAATAAACCAAAGAGAAAATTATTTTAAGTTTATTTATGTAATTATTTAAGTTTATAACCTAAGTTTATAATATTAATAAAAGTTTTAAATGCTGTATTTAAAGTATATTTAAATCGTTTCATTCAATTTCGCTTTGCGATAAGTAGGTATTTCCTCTTCCTAGTAGAGATTTTTCATAGGTGTAATGGACAATGTAACCATATTCTCTATTGCAATCAATCTTCTTTTTTTACGCAAGAGTTTCACGCTGCAATTCTTTTTGAAGGCTGTCCATCAGAAGAAATTGAACAAAACCAAAATAAATTTTCCATCTAAAATTCGAAATTGCTCCTATGCAATTGTTCCTGAGTTCGAGCTCGAGCTCGAAGATGCAAACTTATGTATTTAAGACTGTGGTTCAAACTAACTAACTATTCAATTTGTTTATCTACTATATAAAAATAAATCGGGTTTTCTTTCCTGACATTATAACTCCAGAACGCACGAACCGATTCTCCACGGTTTTGCATTTGTTGGAAAGTGCTCGGGCTTCCGTGAGGTTTATAGCTAAGAAAATTCAGGAAAAATTTCAACAGAAAAGCGGGAAAATCTTTGTTCACATACAGCGCCATCTCTGATACAAACCAATATTTTAAGTAGATGACGCCCAGCGGGCAATATGGTACAATGAATACATTTCCTATCTCAATCTCTTGATTTTGAACTTTAACTTTGGTAGTTCGACCATTATCTTTTTTTGAACGCCACTAACTGTCGCAGATATCGTTTTGTGCACCTTCCATCAGCCATGCAAGACGATAATGGATTTAATGCACCGCCCGGTCCATGCACCATCCGTGTCGTCACAATGTCGTGTAGATGGGCATCAGTGACTGGATCAGGAATTTCAGCTGCTATGATGTCAAGTCGTTCCAAAGTCGCGGTGGATTCAAATTACGCAATATCATAATAACTGTACCAACTTTGAGTTGCAAGTTATGTGGTGGAAATCCTGGTAACTCCAGAGAGTTCAAAAACTCTGTTGGACTACATCATCGGGACTTGTTACGGAATGAACGGATTTGTATGTCACCAAATCGCCAGCAATTTTTGATTCAATGGTGAAATTCAGTGCGTGTACATCACTATTCTTTGCGGCAAGAATTGCTCGCAAGGCCAATCGCGGGATAAATTTAGAAAATCATTGTTTTTCGCTATTGGCAGTTATACGTTGAGTGTTCACAAGTTGTAAAACCATCCGCTTTGTTTGTGTTAACGTCAGTCCAAAAAACAAACATGTGGTTTACCAAAGAGCACTTCAATGAAACGGATAATTTGCGGACACGTATAACGCTTCGATGCAGTATTTACTTTGGATTCAGTTTCATTTAGAGAAGTTCAACTAAATAACACTTCAGTTTTGTCATAGAAATGAATTCACTACTGTTGTGAAATGAAATAAAATGTTTCCTTTTCATATATAAAACAAAAACAAAAATTTTCTTCATCTTTTAATCACCAAACGAAATGTTACATAAAACGAATCATCTGGTGGCGAAACGGTGTTCGTCGGGTTTACTAGTTGTAGATAAAAACATTTTGTTATTTCTGATCAAATTATCACATCACATTATTAGTAAATCTGGTAGATAGAGCCAAAGTAATAAGGGGATTAATGCATTGGACTACTCTCTAGGTTATTGAAGTTCCGTATAATTTTACGAAGTTTTAAAGTAAATATTTTCAGATCTATTAAATCTATAGAATCAAAATAATTATACATCCATAAGCACTAGAAAGCAGCCTCATTGGATATGAGACTTTAGTAACTGTTCAAAGGCAATCATTTCAAACAAAAGTCTGAATAGTAATACACATAGAACTGCTAAGAAGTAAGTTAAATTAGATTCAATGAACACTCGTTTGTCGGCCTATAAAGTTTGCGTAAGTGCTTGGTATAGTAAAGACCAAAACGAGAGTATGTCATGCATAAAATAGAATGCTTGCTTTGGTATTGGGGAATTATTCACAAATTTCTTATAAAAAAATTATTTCTTGTTTGAGTATTTCTATATCAATTACGAAGTCGTCGTAGTCAAACGGTTTAAACCCAACTATGCTTTTAAATAAAAACAATAAAATTAAAATTTTTCTTCCCCTTTCCACACATCAAAATTCGATTTACACACATTTAGTATCCTTTGGGTCAATATTACCCAACATGTGATGTTACAAGTTTACCATTCAGAATCATCGATCAATAATTTTTTCAGTCGAATATTAAAGTGTTTACGGTTCAATAACTTTAAAGATAGAGACGAAAGAAGACTTCGTTACAAACTAGCACCGATAAGAAACGTTTGGGATAAGTGGAGTAATCAGCTCAAAGCTTTTTACAATCCTCATGAAAATGTTACTGTAGATGAACAATTGTTTTCATTTCAAGGTCGGTGCAGTTTTAGGCAATAGCTTTCATCAAAGCCCACTAGATATGACATGAAAATTAGGGCACTTTGCGATTCCACAACTAAATATGGCTGGAATATGAAAGTGTACACAGAAAAGCAAGAAATACACAGCAAGAAAAAAAAACATGGCGCGACTTTTGTAGATCGTATTATATTTGTTATATTTCCGTCTTTTTAATTTAAGTGAGAGTGTGGTGGATGATTACTTGTGATAATTTTTTTACTACATGCAATCTGAACTTCTTTGCCATTGAACTTCTTTCTCGCAAGATTACATTAGTTCACACTGTCCGTAAAAATAAAACGTTTTTGTCATCAATAATTATGGAAATGAAAAAAAGCCTTAAAAAAAATCGTTCTCGTCTTAAATTCTTTTCATCATTCAGCCGATGTAAGAAATGGTGAAAAAAAAACCTGAAAAAATGCATCTTTACAACCAAACGAAAGTTGAAGTTAATACGCTTGACCAACTAGTTGCGAATTACACATGTAAGCGCATGACTAAGCGATGGCAAAGCAAAGAAAAGTTTTGCCACGTGGACTATCAGCAAGAAATCTTGTCAAAAATCAAAAAATCTTGTCAACAATGTTCTATGAAAAATACACGATTGTACAGAAATTAACCAAATAAACGACAGAAGTGTTTCTTTTGTCAACATGGAATGAATTCAAATTCTTCAAAATTTATTTGCAAAGAGCACATGGCCACATAAATGTGTATAAATTGTTGTTGTGTATAGTTGTTGGGCTGGATTTCAAATTCCCAGGTTAGACATCAAAGCGAAATTAAGAAAATATTTCTTCTGCAAAAACTCTGAAAGTAAATAAAAATTCCCATGAAAAGCTTTTCAAAACTCTGTCCTTCGGAATCGACTTTAAACTGTATGTGGTGTGAGACGCTATGTCGTACTCCTGACTGAAGGCTTGTAATGATCTATTATGTACAGGCTGGTTGATATGTATTGCAACCAACTTCAGATTGTTATCATCTGTAAACCGCTCGTCTGGCAGCTAACAGATTTATTCCAGTGACAGTTCATTTTATTATTTATAACCTTACAAAAGCAATTTGATCTATTGTGTTTAGAAAAAAAGTTATTCGTGTTGAAATTCAAGCGTGGTAGAGTTATTGCTTTATATTTGGCTGGAAAACCACAGGCGGCTATCGTTTAAATGTGAATAAATCTTTTGTTTCTTGTACCATTGCTCCTTACCGTGATACTGGCAGTGTTGCATCACGGCCAAAAAGTGAACGAAAAAAAAAAAAACGGTAACAACACCAGAAATGATCCGAAAATTGAAGGCCAGATTTGATCGAAATCCAAGCCGCAGTGGCAGAAAAATTGCTCGTGAGCTGAACATATCGTGAGAACTAATGCAGCACATATCGAAAAATGAACTTCAAGTTCCAATAAGTGCTAGAGCTCACCAATGTACAAACAAAAGTTAGACTGAAAAGAGCAAAGAAGCCACTTCGCTTGCAAGAAAGTGGCCAGTTACCGAATTTGGTTTTCTCCGATGAGAAGTCATTCCAAATTGAGCAGTTTGTGAGGAAACAAAACGATCGGGTTTACTTGCCAAAGAGGTCAGCTAAAAATTACCAAATGCGATTGTCCATCAGAACTCAAGCGCCTCTGATGGTAATGGTGTGGGCCGCCGTAACGGCAGATGGGCGCTCCCCGCTCGTATTCATCGACTGTGGGGTCAAAATTTATTCCGAATTTTACCGGGAAAATCGTCTTAAAGACATGTATTGAAGCCAGGTCACACTTCTCCAACAAAATGAAACGAGAACAATATTTCTTCGTCAATATCCTGTCCGTAGATTTCGGGCAAATATTTTGAGAGTTAATAAAACAGAAATGAAAAGTTTCTGTCGTTTAGAGTCGAATTTAAATTTTAGATTCCGCAACACATATATATAAAAAATATTGATCAAGTCCTTTAAGCCATACGAGATTTTTACAAGTTCCTCTGTATACAATCAAAAATTATACATCAATTCTTTTATTTATGAGTGCATATAATACTTGGATAATACAATAAAGGCAGGATAAATATCAAGATATATATAGGGTCTAATGATATATTTATAATTGCTGTTACGAGTCAATCGTTCACATTATACGCCACCGATGCATTAAGTTTTAAAAATTCTGATAAATCCTCAAGCCTTTGTGCATTTGCCTACGTAAACTTTTTAATTTTAGGCACTGATTACTCTTGTTTTGACTTGAAAGAAATTGTTCCTTTTGTTATATTTTTTAAAGAAGAATTCGAAAGTGATGGAAAGTAGCAATGTGGTATGCCGCTTACCATTTTTGATATTATGAAGATAGGTTTCCTTGAGGGTCAAACATTAAAATATTGTATAGCCATAATACATAGGCGAAACATAAGACGCTTTTGACTTTTAGATAATTTTGATACAAAAAATTTGTTCTTTATATTTGAAAACATAACATTTTATTTTCTAATAAACTTAAAAATAAACATATTTTGCTAAAACGTACAAAAAGTTTAAAAAATTTATTTTCTAAATATTAAATACTACAGGAGACAATTCCCCTAGAATCAATAACTTAAAATAATTTTCTCTTTATTTTATTGACCTGAGCTGACACTGCTTTATTGTCTGCCTGTTTGTGTTGTGGTGACGATATTTGCTGCGATTGTGGTTGCTCCTGTGGCAATTGTTGCTTGAGTTTTTGAATTTTCCGTTGTTGTCTTAGCTTCTTCTGATCTTTTTCAGCACGATAATGTTTAAAGCGAGCAATTTGTCGTTTCAACTTATTCTTAAAAACTGTTTCACGACTAATGTTATGCAAATCTTCTGAGGAGCATTTGTCAGCTTTTTGTACAGTTTTTGTAATAAGTTGACGAGTCAATTGCAATTTTGTGTAAACTTTGCTTATAAAGCTTGGTTTTTTCTTTCTAAGCTCTTCACGGTGTAAATAAAGCATGTAGGAGATGTCCGAGTTAGACTGCTGCACTTGATGTAATTTATCCTTGGCATTGATGTTCGAACTGCCTCTATTAATATTATTTTTAGCTGCTATGGGTGCCATTATGATTGCTCAATGTTATCCGAAAATAAAGTTCAATTCTTTTGAATGTTACTTCGAGAGTGTTGAAGTTGTACTGATGAGGTTGAAGTAATGTCATGGCTTTATATACAGATATGGACAACCAGTCCAGGTACTTGTTATGGAAAGGAAAATGTTTAACCCTTTCCTTTCGGTTGTAAGTATCATGCGGGCATGCAGTTTAGGTACCAGATAAGACTAGGACCATTTGTAACCATTTTATTTTATTATTTTGTAAAACAGTAATACCGTTATGCAGAACAATAATATTTAATTCCTTAAATAACTTTTTTAACTTTAGGATTGATTTTATAGAACAGGTAGCAAATATGAAATGAAATCCTATTGGTTTGTAAACAAATTAAACCTTCAGCATCCATTGCATATATGCCCTCCTATCATCCTTTGGGCCAATATGGCCCAACATCAAAATGTAAACAAAATTTTATTTAGTATATAAAATATAATAAGTTTACACAAAATTACAATTGACTCGTCAACTTATTACAAAAACTGTACAAAAAGCTGATAAATGCTCCTCAGAAGATTTGCATAACATTGGTCGTGAAACAGTTTTTAAGAATAAGTTGAAACGACAAATTGCTCGCTTTAAACATTATCGTGCTGAAAAAGATCAGAAGAAGCTAAGACAACAACGGAAAATTCAAAATTCAAGCAACAGTTGCCACAGGAGCAACCACAATCGCAGCAAATATCGTCACCACAACACAAACAGGCAGACAATAAAGCAGTGTCAGCTCAGGTCAATAAAATAAAGAGAAAATTATTTTAAGTTATTGATTCTAGGGGAATTGTCTCCTGTAGTATTTAATATTTAGAAAATAAATTTTTTAAACTTTTTGTACGTTTTAGCAAAATATGTTTATTTTTAAGTTTATTAGAAAATAAAATGTTATGTTTTCAAATATAAAGAACAAATCTTTTTTAACAAAATTATTTAAAAGTCAATGGCGTCATATGTTTCGCCTATAAGTCATAGCTATACCATGTTGTAATATTTGACCCTCAAGGAACCTATCTTTTTAATATCAAAAATGGTAAGCTGCAGACCACAGTGCTAGTTTTCTTTCGAATTTTTCTTTAAAAAATATAGGTTAGGTTAGGTTAGAGGACGCGTACTTGTCAATTCTGATAAGTACAATACTCGGTGGTCGAATTGACCCATTGTACTACGTCCTAGCTTCTCACGCCACTTATGTTATATGCGTTAATTTTATACATGAGTGGCGGGACGTACAGTTTAAAGTCGACTTCGAACGACACATTTTTTGAGAAGTATTTCATGGCAATTTTTTACTCTCAGAGTTTTTGCCAGAACTCTGGTGAGATTAAGTCACCGAATAATTATTTTAAAATTTTCGTTTTGATGTCTGACCTGGGATTCGAACTCGGGTCTGTCGTCTAATTTCGTCTATTTTCGAACGAATTATGGCGGTATTTTGGCCCACTAGACCACGGCGACTTCAACACAATGCGATATAGCAGTACGAAAGAATATAAACCCATGACAATATTTCAACTACTTATCGATAGAAAATTTTGACATATAATAAGTTCGATGTTTTTATGAAAAACGGAATGATTGTCGGCGGCCCAATAGCAATATGTAGGCAGGTACTAATTATGAAATTAAATCTTATTGTTCTGCATAACAGACTGATATAATGTTTACAGACAAAGTTAACTTTAGGCAACAAAATAATAAAATGAAAGGGTTACAAGGGTTTTCTTATCTGGTACTTGAACTGCTTGCTACCGTAATACTAACTGCAACAGAAAAGAAAGGGTTAAAAATGTTCCTTTCTTTAACACGTACCTGCAGTGGTTGTCCATCTATATGATATTGCAATATATTGACATCACATATCTGTATATAAAGCCATGACATTACTTCAACCTCATCAGTACAACCTCAACACTCTCGAAGTAACATTCAAAAGAATTGAACTTTATTTTCGGATAACATTGAGCAATCATAATGGCACCCATAGCAGCTAAAAATAATATTAATAGAGGCAGTGCGAACATCAATGCCAAGGATAAATTACATCAAGTGCAGCAATCTAACTTGGACATCTCCTACATGCTTTATTTACACCGTGAAGAGCTTAGAAAGAAGAAACCAAGCTTTATAAGCAAAGTTTACACAAAATTGCAATTGACTCGTCAACTTATTACAAAAACTGTACAAAAAGCTGATAAATGCTCCTCAGAAGATTTGCATAACATTGGTCGTGAAACAGTTTTTAAGAATAAGTTGAAACGACAAATTGCTCGCTTTAAACATTATCGTGCTGAAAAAGATCAGAAGAAGCTAAGACAACAACGGAAAATTCAAAAATTCAAGCAACAGTTGCCACAGGAGCAACCACAATCGCAGCAAATATCGTCACCACAACACAAACAGGCAGACAATAAAGCAGTGTCAGCTCAGGTCAATAAAATAAAGAGAAAATTATTTTAAGTTATTGATTCTAGGGGAATTGTCTCCTGTAGTATTTAATATTTAGAAAATAAATTTTTTAAACTTTTTGTACGTTTTAGCAAAATATGTTTATTTTTAAGTTTATTAGAAAATAAAATGTTATGTTTTCAAATATAAAGAACAAATCTTTTTTAACAAAATTATCTAAAAGTCAATGGCGTCATATGTTTCGCCTATAAGTCATAGCTATACCATGTTGTAATATTTGACCCTCAAGGAACCTATCTTTTTAATATCAAAAATGGTGAGCTGCAGACCACAGTGCTAGTTTTCTTTCGAATTTTTCTTTAAAAAATATAGGTTAGGTTAGGTTAGAGGACGCGTACTTGTCAATTCTGATAAGTACAATACTCGGTGGTCGAATTGACCCATTGTACTACGTCCTAGCTTCTCACGCCACTTATGTTATATGCGTTAATTTTATACATGAGTGGCGGGACGTACAGTTTAAAGTCGACTTCGAACGACACATTTTTTGAGAAGTATTTCATGGCAATTTTTTACTCTCAGAGTTTTTGCCAGAAATCTGCTGAGAGGAAGTCACCGAATAATTATTTTAAAATTTTCGTTTTGATGTCTGACCTGGGATTCGAACTCGGGTCTGTCGTCTAATTTCGTCTATTTTCGAACGAATTATGGCGGTATTTTGGCCCATCCCCGGCGAAACGCCGTCTTGAGATAATCGACACATTAGTATTTTTAAGTGAGAACCTTACTCTCCAAAAAGGCCCAGGTGCAAAAGTCCATCAGATTGAGATTTTGTGGCCACTGTGCGGTAGAAATAAAGAGAGAAACCTCCTTTTTAAGTCATTCTTTGTTGACGCGTGCTCAGTGGGCTGGTGCTGAGTACCGTTGGAATGTCCATGGTCTGCGGCCAAAATGTTTGTCTGCCCAGGGTTTCAATACTGTCTGTAAGACATTTTCCAGATAAAATTCGGCATTTATTTTGACCCCACAGTCGATGAATACGAGTGGGGAGCGACCATCGACCGTTACGGCGGTCCACACCACAATCGCATTTGGAAATTTTCAGCTGACCCTCTTTGGCAAGTAACCCGATCATTTAATTTGTTCACAAACTTCGCAATTTGGAACGGCTTCTCATCGGAGAAAACCAAATTCGGAAACTGGCCTCTTTCGTGAAAGCGAAGTAACTCCTTGGGTCTTGCTAGTCTAACTTTTTTTGTCCATTGGTGAACTCTTGCAGTTTTTGGAACTTCAAGCTCATTTTTCAATGTGTGTTGCATCCGTTCTCGCGATATGTTCAGCTCACGTGCATCCTTCTACCACTGCGGCGTAGATTTCGATCAAATCTGGCCTTCACTTTTCGGATCATTTCTGGTGTTGTTACCGTTTTTCTCGTCCACTTTTTGGACCCAATGCAACACTGCCACTATCACGACAACGAGCAATGTTACGAGAAACAAAATATTATTTCATATTTAAATGCTGGAGGGCTCTAACGATAGCCGCCTGTGGTTTTCTAGCCAAATATAAAGCAATCACTTTACCACGCTTAAATTCCATCACGAATAAGTTTTTTTCTAAACACAATAGATCAAATTGCTTTTGTAAGCTTATAAATAATAAAATGAACTGTCGTCACTGGAATAAATCTGTCAGCTCCAGATGAGCGGTTTATAAATAATAACAACCTGAATTTGGTTGCAATACATATCAGCTACCCTGTACATAATTGATCAATACAAGCCTTCAGTCAGGAGTACGACCTAGCGTCTCACACCACTTATGTTATGTGCGTTAACTTTATACATGAGTACCGGGTCCTACAGTTTAAGTTCTACTCGGAAGGAGAATTGTTGCCAGAAAATTTTTGCAGAAGAAATATTTTCATATTTTCGATTTAATGCCTTAACTTGAAATTTGAACTCAGGTCTTCATGCGATTTAGATATTATTAAGTAGTGTTATTTTATCTTTAGAGTTGACATACTGAGTCAATTGCAGCATTTTGAAACAAGGCAATCTGTGCTGAGCAGTTCGATAGGGTGGTACATGTTCTTTACAACTGATTGCCTCCGAACTTTACCAAATAGAGCAGAAATTAAACTCCATTTTTAATTGAAATTTTTTTGTTCTTGCTGGAGAAATCGAAATTTTTGATTAAAAATCATTTGATCCAAAAAAAATTTCTGCATCTCTGATTTTTACAGTAGGATTACCAAAAAAAAAAAAATTTAATTTAAAAGAAAGCAAAAAGCTACAGAAAAACTGCACAAGAGAGTAAAAATAATAAAAAAAAATATCTTATGAACGTGGAAAAAATGGAAATGAGGACAAAATATTATTATTGGAGAAGGGTCGGTCATTCGTTGAATATTTTTATTTACTTGTTCATCAGAGCAAAAGTTAAAATTTTTTTTGTAGTACCTTCTTGTACTTCATCAGTTTACTTTCTTATTTATCTGAATGTTGTCTCTCCACTCCATTTTCTCTGAGGTCGCCTGAACAAAGCTGTTGGTATGTGGCATATATTTTTACTCTGCCATAAGACAATTTCAACAGAAAAATAAAAACCAAAACGGGAAAAAAAATTATTTTATTGGTCTGTTCCTCGACCATAATTTCTTTAAATTAATTTCTTGGGTCGGCTTTCTTCTCTTATTGACTTTTTCATATTTTTCTTTAGTATTTTGCTTTACGGTTGAAAAAATATGATGAACAACAAGGGGATGTTATTGCCAGCGGCCATAAACCAAAAGTCGTTTGTAGGAAAATTAAATTTTCTGATTTTATCACTGAATTGTAAATTTACCCAATCCAGTTTTTTCAAACAAAAATTAACATGATTTCATTGCTCATAAACAGTTGTTAAGTAAATAAAGCATATTTTTGATTTGTTTTTTTATTTTTATTTTATATTCAGTCTCGTACGCTTTTATTTGAATTTTATTTCTAAAACGTTTATAATTTAATGACTTCCTTCCGATAAAAATTATGTTTTATTGTCACAATGTTGACGTTTCTACTACCACTCCCTACCTCCTCACTTTTGCTTTTTAACATTTAAAATTATGTCTTCCTGAAAGAGATTTACCTTTGTAATGTAAAACTGCTGTCCTTTTGGCCTAAATATTTCATTTAAGGATTAAAAAATTTTTAATGAATACATCTTTTATATTTGGTTTGTTTTAAAATGTTTCAGTTTATGGGATTGATTAGCATCACTGACAATTAACCGGTAATTGCAGAGAAGGACCAATAATGGCCGGAATATGCAAAGTTTGTAAATTCCCATGAGCTTCGTTTTGTCTTCGCAAGATGTCCCATCGAGAAAATGCACTATAATGTCGATTACATAACACAATTGGCCATTACAACCCTTCAGTTAGGATTTTTGTCTTATTTTCTCACTCTACTTACGTTGTGTGTGTTCAATTTATACATAAGTGGCGGGACTTACAGTTTAAAGTCGACTTCGAGCGACAAATTTTTTGAGAAACTTTTCATGGCAATTTTATTTACTCTCAGAGTTTTTGCGTGAAATCTGCTAAGAAGAAATCGCCGAAGAAATACTATTTGTATTTTATTTTGATGTCTGGCCTGGGACTCGAACCCTGACTTTACGTCTAATAAGCCAGCACACTACTTACTAGACCACTGTGACTTCATGATCTATAACCCATTATTCATTGAAAATGAGGGCGGCGCATCAATGGAGAAATCTATTGCACCATGATACACGCTAGTTTGTACCCGCTCTTCACGGTATTGATGTTTGGTTTCAACAGGAGAGTGCAACTTGCCTCACATCTCATGGGATAATCGATTTATCAAATGTTTGATTCCTGTTTAATTAGCCGAAATGGTGATATTTGACACCGTTGCACCATTTTGTGTGAGGAGCCGTTAAAGAAAAGATTTATGCCGAAAAATCAAAGATAATTGATCATTCGACATGTGGCATGACTCAATTCCATGTGCTAAATTGTTCATTGTGAGTATCCAAAGTGTTATGAACAGTATGGCGCCATCCTGTTGAAATCAATTCTGTTGACGTCCGTCCATCAAAGTTCAGCAAGTTGTTCTCAATGGTCGTCCATAATGATTTGGCAAACTAAAGTGAATAAATTATGACAAATTTGACAAATGTAAGGAGTGCGCACAAAAAAAAAAAAAAAATTGGCCTACTTTTAAGCTTATAACTTTTATCATAATTGAAAAAAAAATGAATACCGTTACATTACTTTTTGTTAGTCATCTGTTTCAAAATCCACGTGCTAAATTTAATTTCATCAAAATAGTTTTTTGAAAGTGGGCACCCAACAAGAATATCGTAATATAATAATTGAAATTTTCAATGACAAAAAAAAAGGCTCGCAAAAAACAGTTTCTAAAATAAGAATAAAACAATATAAGGTGTCTTTGAGTATTGATAGAAAGCTTGGAAGTGGAAGAAAAAAAGGATATACCGACCAAAACAAAGCAAGAAAAATAATACGTATTTTTGGAAGAAAAGTGACTCAAAAAGTTGGATGCTGTGAGACTTTGGTCAGAAAAAAATTTTATACACAAAAAAAATTCAAATATTATTTACTTTAATTGCAAAATATAAAACGAAAAAAATCCGCCACTAAAACTATTCCATAACGAAAAGTGTAAGTTCAGTTTTTTTCGTGCGCACTCCTTAGTTTCCCCAAGATGGCCGTTCTCAGTTGTAAAGTTTTGAATGTGTCTTTTGGAAAACCCAATATTATGGAAATAATAACGGATCAGTACTCACCACATACAGGACAGGAATATTATAATAATTCGACATTAGGAAGTTACTGCTGGTAGACGCTGTACCCTATGTATTATTCTTTACAAAATTCTTTACAAATTTTCTGGGACAACATAATCAACCGTAAACGATATTTTTATTTTATTTTATTTTTTATTTTAATTTGTTTTAAACTGCCAACAATCCTGACATAAGCTGCTGCACTTGAATTTTTAATGTTGTCATGTTTCATGTCTGCCGTTTTGCTTTATATTTTTCGGCATCATCTCATTGGATTTTCGTAAACATAAAAAAATTAAAACAAAACACGTGATGGGTAGATTCAAAGATTTCTCCATCAAAATTACGGAATTTATTGCAACAAAAGCTTGACAAAACAAAGAAATGTTTAATGTTGCTGCAGAAAATTCCAGCTAAATTGAAGTTAAATAAAATTAATTAAAATTTTTATGAATATCTCTGAAAAAATGTATTAAAGACAGTCTAGTTTGCAGTGCTGCGGCTCAAAAGACGTGAGTTCATGGCTCAAACCACGGGTCAGATGTCTGCAACAAAACGAAATATTTAGAAAAAATATTTCTTCGGCTTTCGACTTTCTCTCAGCAGATTTCTCGCAAATTGAAAATTTTCTCAAAAATCTATAGTTCGGAGTGGATTTGAAGGGTAGGTCTTGCCTCAAAATAAATGGTGGGAGATGGTTTGGTTAGGTTAGAGGACGGTGTGAATTGACGCATTGTACAGTGTCCTAGCTTCTCACACCACTTATGTTGTGTGTGTTAATTTTATACATGGGTGGCGGGCGGGATCTACAATTTAAAGTCGACTCCAAACGACACATTTTTTGAGAAGCATTTCATGGCAATTTTTACTCTCAGAGTTTTTGCCAGAAATCTGCTGAGAGAAAGTCGCCGAAAAAGTATTTTCATTTTTCGTTTTGATATCTGACCTGGGATATTAAATACAGAATTAATGAAGTCGCCGTGGTCTAGTGGGTAGAGAGTTGGGTTATTAGACAAAAGGCCCGGGTTCGTATCCCAGGTCAGACATCAAAACGAAAAATATTTCTTCGGTGACGTCCTCTCAGCAGATTTCTGGCAAAGACTCTGAGAATAAAAATTGCCATGAAAAGCTTCTCAAAAATCTGTCGTTCGGAGTCGACTTTAAACTGTAGGTCCCGCCACTCATGTATAAAATTAACGCACACAACATAAGTGGTGTGAGTAGCTAGGTCGTAATCCTGACTGAATGGTTGTAATGACCAATTATGTATGTCTGACCTGGGATTCGAACTCGGACCTTTCGTCTAATAAGCCAACAAACTGCCTATTAAACCGCGGCGACTTCAATGCTGCGAGAAGCTAGGTCGTAATCCTGACTGAAGGGTTGTAATGACCAATTATGTATGTATATGTCTGTGCCTCTATTTAGGTATAAAATTTAAATATTTTTATTACTTTACAGAAAATCCAATTTACTTTCAGTTGCATAGTTTTTCTTTGGCTTTTATTACTCCATAGTTTATCTCAATTTAGTTTCCCGTTTATACCGTCTTTCCTGCTGCAACACTTTTTGATTCACTTTTTTTATTGTATTTTTAAAACATTTGTCATGTGCGTTTATATTTTTTTCGACGACTCTTTAAATTTTCCAATGCTACGGCATACATGAATTCCATTTGCATATACCATCCTTCTTCCGATGGAACAATTAATAGTCAATGAAATTTTCACATGATTTATTTCACGTTATTGCTGCCTGTCGTAATATTTTCTTTGTATGTTGCTTTACAAACATTTGTGCAAAACTGCAAACCATTAATCATTTATTCGAGATTCGAATATGAAAAATAAACAATTGCACAACAATATTCATACAAAATGGTAAAAAAAATTGAACTGAATTTGTCTGTAAAAATTTGTTAAAACGATTTGTCTGAACATCGTATTGGAAATATTGTGATTGCTGCTATTTGATAATCGGATTTCAAAAAAAAAAAAATTAAACACACACGAATACTATGCTTCTCGCTAAGCAGGTGGTCCCCTGTGAACATGCTGTTTTTCCCTGCAGGATATTGTCTTAAAAGATGTTTCCTCTCTCTGATTCCGAGTAGGTGTGACTGGAATCCTAATACGGTCGTCCCCCCGCAAGTCCTGTATACCGACGACTCTAAACTTGATAATGGGGTTGAAAGCGGTGTCTACTCTGGGAAACTGGACCTGAATATTTCACTCCGTCTCCCGGACTGCTGCAGCGAGTTTCAGGCGGAAATGATGGCAATTTACCGGGCCGCTCAATGGATCCTCGCCAGTGATGCCTCATTCACTCACGCCTCTATGTTTTCTGATAGTCAGGCCGCGATAAGATCTTTATCGGGTTTTGTGATTAACTCTAGGATTGTTAGTGAATGTTGCCTCTCTCTCTCGACCTTCTCTAGGTGTGCTTCAGCAGTGTCTCTCTGGTGAGGGTCCCCGGGCACAGTGAAATTCCGGCAGACTGTAGGACCGACGAGGCCGCCAGAGCTGATGCGCTCCTTCCGGAATCCTCTTCTGTTGAATTGGGTATGCCACTTGTCTCGGTTAAGTCGGCCATTGCGCGGTGGTTCTTCTGGGACGCCAACCTATTCTGGGTTAATGAGGATTCGTGGTTCACCGCTAGACTAACTTGGCCCAAAATGGATAGAAGGCTTATCAACCGCTTACTTGGTTTTGGTCGCGATTTCATTTCGACTACAGTGGCCGTGCTTACATGTCATTGCGTCTTGCGTAGACACACGGAAACTATGAGGCTCTCTTTCAACGGCATCTGCCGTGGATGTAAGTCCGCTGTGGTCTCTTTCTTTGTCAATGCCCGTCTCTTGCTAAGTGTAGATATTGGCTCCACATTTCTTAATAGCTTAACGCAGCTATTATCAATTGACATCAAGCATACAGTTTCGTTCATCAAACTTTCTGGCTGGTTTTCCAGTGCGGGGTAGTCGTGCTTTTGTTGTCCAACCATTGCGCTGACAAACTTCTTGCTTTTCCCTGATTTTGGTGGAACTTGCGTAGTACAGGGACTGCGTTCACCCGTGGCATCACAACGACCCACTATGCGTGGTCAAGTGAGCTTTGTGGTATCAGAGCTACGACTCCGACCTAAGCCTAAACTTAAACGTCTTCTTATATCAGTCACGGTGATTTGACATAATAGTTTTACAAAAAACTTAAATAGATTTTAATTCTTCATTTGTCACTTTTAAGCAAAACGTAAAAAAATGTTTCCCTTTAGTTACACTTTAATTAAAAAATTCCTTTCACTTTTACTACCTGAACATTTTTTTTTTAAAACTTTCCACTTCATTTGCTTTAATCAGGCAGCGAATATTTCTGCTTTTATTTGTTTAAAAATGCCTACAGCTTTAGGTGATATGCAGCATAATTCTCTTTAATTGCACTTTGCAACAACGTACACTTAAGGGGTTCTTCAGATATTTTTTGTTGCTCATTTGCTCCATTTGTTGCCTTTTATCATTGAAGTGCAGGCGAAATGAGACTTCAAAGGATATTTAAAATTAAATATCGAAATGATTCAGAAATTGTTTGTGAATGTTCAACAAATTAAAATGCAAGAATTTAATAATTCTTAAAAAAACAGATCGCTAGGCAAGTCAATAAAACGATAAAAGGCTCCATCCTGTTTAGAGTTGGGCAATATTTATGATCATTGGTCACATCAATTATTGAATTATACAGAGCACAGCTTATTAAAATCTTTTTCATGTTTCGTTTTATTTGAGATGTCTTACATAGCGTGTAAACAGTAGCCTTACTTCTTAGTAAGACACTACCTACTTAGACTAGCGCGATTTCACGACTACAACGTCTTTTATTCAGTCTACTTTGTGAAATTTCCATAGTCGTCAGTAAGTAAAGCAAACACGCGTACTCAAAATGGACTCAAGGGCAGATTGTAGGTTAGGTAAGTTAGAGGACGTGTACTTGTCAACTGTGTCAAGTACGGTACCCGGACCAATTGTAGAACGCCCTGGCTTCTCACATCACTAGTGTTTTGTCCGTTAATTTTATACATGAGTGGCGAGATCTACAGTTTAAAGTCGACTCCAAACGACACTCTTTTTTAGAAGCATTTCATGGCAATTTTTACTCTCAGAGTTTTTGCCAGAAATCTACTGAGAGGAAGCCACCGAAAAAATATTTTCATATTTTTCGTTTTGATGTCTGACCTAGGATTCGAACTCGGGCCTTTCGTCTAATAAGCCAACAGACTACCTACTAGACCACGGCGACTTCAAGAGCAGATTGTAATTGAGCCTAATTTTTACACAAGAATGAAACCGCTTTCTGATTTAATGAATTCGTGAATGCGGCCAAAGGTATCCAATGCATCTTAAAAAGCCACTGTTATGTATCATCGGTACATATTCATTGCGAATGACTTTGGCTATCATATTTTGGCCTGAATTTTAATGACTTAGATACCAAAGACATTTACTTTAAATAGAAGGACACTACGTGCCCAATAACTCGTGCCACATTAGTTATCCTGCAAGAACGATTTGAGGACATTGTCATTCATGTGAAGGTAACTTAAACTTACCATTGATATCGTAAGATTACGTTACACTTTTCTGGGGGGTTTTCTTAACCTTCAGCGGTCTTTAAAACATACATAACCCATGCTGTTCAACCATATTTTTTAGTTTAAGTATAAGTTTAGTTTCAATTCAGGCTTCTTTATCGAAATGATATACAAAAAAATATTTCTTCTGAATTTCTGACGAAAATTTTGTGAGTAAAAAGTAAATTGATTTGGAAAGTTTCTAAATACTCTCGTTGTGAGACGGCTTTAAGCTGTTAATCGAGGCACTCACGTATAAAATTAACACACACAATTGGTATAAGGAACTATATCGTAATTCTAAAGTGTTTAAAAAGTTTTTGGTGGATGTAAAATGAATAGCATAAGCTACTGATTTGGATGGGACGAAAAATTCTCTCCCTAAATACTCCCTAAAAGATGTCACCTACACCAGCGCCTATAATGCGCTTTCTGAGAATGTTCGACATTAATGGAGACAATGTTTTGACGATGTCTAAAATTGCAGTGTAGTTCCCTACAAACAGTTGGCTGACTGCAACTAGAACGGGCCTTATGTAAACAGAACTGGGTTTCATTTACCATATGTTTAAAATCTAGATACTTAACGAGGTGGAGGCTTAAGCTACTAATCTTGGAAAGTTGCAGAATTGCGGTCTTGGATTATATATTTCAGAAATAAAAGAAACAAATAGCCAAATAAGTTATAAGAAGAGCAAATATTAACATTAATTAGATAGCAGAACTTCTTTCCAGCTGATTGGAAACGTGTTATCTAGTCTGATGAGTCCAAATGTTACCACTTTCAGTAAGATGGAAAGCAGTACTTCTGCCTAAGACCCGGGGAACGCAATCAAAGGTACCATGTGAAACAAACTGTTAAACATAGCGGAGAAAATATAATGGTTTGGGAATGCTTAATATGGTGGCATATTGGCCCTCTATTTTTAGTAGATGGTGTCATGCGAAAAAAGACTATCTGCAAATCCATCTTCCGAATTTTATGAACAAATGTGCTTATCCCGAATAAGAAATTATTTTCCAACAGGATGGTGATCCCAAGTACACAGCAAAAATTGTAAAGTAATGGGGTGGGAAACAAAATTTTCAATTGATGGAATGGCCGGCACAAATTCCCAACCACAATCCGATTGAAAATCTTTGGATCACGATTGAAAATCGTGAAAATCCGGCTCGGACAGTACGAAACAGCCCCAACAAACATGGTCAAACTTTGGGATCGTATGAACGCGAAATGGAATCAAGTTCCGAAAGATGTTATTGATCATTTGGTAGAAAGCACCTCAAACCACGTAAATCAAGCTATTTCTAATAAGGGTCTATGGAACAAATATTGAAATTGTGTTTAGTTTCTTGAATTTTCTTAAACATGCAAAATTGAGTTTATGTGGATTATTTTCGTTTTTTTCATTCAAACTCAATGAATTCATTTCATTAATTATTATTTTTTACTGCTATTTGTTAAGAATAAAATAAAAAATTAAAATTAATCTTTTTTTTTTTTGATATTTGCTTGCATGGTTTTGTTTTGCGGATGACGAAACTCAATATTGTGAAAATGCACTCACTCACGCCACTGTATATCAGTGATAAGCAATGAATCGTTTTTCCGCTACTCATAAGCACTCATGCTATTTTGAGTATGAATGAATCAACAGAATTGAAATTCAAGTACTCTGATTCATTCGTACTCGCCACAACATTGATTTATAAGTATAAGTAGCAATGGGTATGAGTACAAAGTTGGCATCAAACTCACAACATTCGAAATATGTATGATGTATACGCCTACTTATTCTAATTCGTAAATTTAGAAAAATACTTATAATACTTGTAAGTCATTCGAGTGGTTCGAATCATTCATCAAAATTTACAGGCTTTGTTGTTGTTGCATATACAAACAAAGAAGAAAGGAAAGACAACAAGCAGAGCATACACACAATCTTCTTGTGAGTATAGTGGTGATCGTACGCAAATCATACTAATTTTGTGATTCGTGTAAATGTTAAGTAGAGACGAGTCGAAGTCAATAACATTATGAGTATTGTTAAGTATGAATACGACGAGTACTTTCAACTTTGAGTATGAGTAGCATGAGTATGATATCAAAATAAGTATGTATGCGTGTAAGTATCTGAATACTTATTGCTATTGCGTTTTGAATATTTATTGCTGATCTCTGATGTATATACCATATATGTATGCTTATGTGTGGGATGTATGTGCAATATGAAAGAAATGTCCTAGGTTAGGTAAGAGGACGTGTACTTGTCAATTCTGACAAGTACAGTACTCGGTGGTCGAATTGACCCATTGTACTACCTCCTAGCTTCTCACACCACTTATGTTGTGTGCGTTAATTTTTTACATGAGTGGCGGGACCTACAGTTTAAAGTCGGCTCCGAACTACACATTTTTGGAGAAGGATTCTATAGCAATTTTCTCTCAGAGTTTTTGCCAGAAATCTGCTGAGAGGAAATCACCGAAAAATTATTTTCAAATTTTTTTCGTTTTGATGTCTGACCTGGGATTCGAACTCGGGTCTTTCGTCTAAGAAATGTCATTCCTAATTAATTTTCTTGCCATTGCTTTATACCACAGCCAAGACTACAACCTACGACATTTCTCGGTACTTATGCCAAAGAGCTTAATTCATTTTCTTTCAGTTTCAGTTTCATTTTCTCTTTGATATGAAACTAATTACAACGATATTCTCATTTTCATTCTTTTCCCGGTTAGACAGAAAAGTATTTTGTTTTTACGATTTAACAACTTGAAGTATCCGAATGGCAACATTAATCATTAAACATTTGCTTTGAATTAAAGCTAAAACTGAAGGAGATAAGAACAAAGTATTTTAAACTTCAGTTAAATTACTTTCCTGTAACCAATGATTCTAAATTTTATATTTTTTGTTTTGTTTTGATGTGGATTTTAAATGATTTTGTCTTCCTCTTGCTAACTTTCTTTTAACCGTTTTTTTTTTCTTTAAATCCCTTTTGTTTATGTGTTGAATCCAAATGCTGCTATCAGCGTAATTGATGTGGCAATTGTCTTCAATTTATTTCGCATTTTTTTCTTATTCCCAATTTGATACGAACGAAATCAGAAGTTGACCAAAGACCATTTATTTCGAAAGAAAGTCGCTTAGATGAGAAGAAAAAAGAATAGAAATTGAATGAAAAGTAATTGAATGACGTAAAAAGAAAATGAATTAGTTTAAATTTTACTTGAAATTCATTGAAGTCGTTTGTTCAAAGATTTACTCCGTTTTGCGAACAGCACATAAACTTACTTAATCATGTGTCCTTTTCAGTATGATGTGTCTGTGTTGTTCGTACGGGCCACATGGCTTTTGCGTAGCTCTAAGACAATAGGACGCTTCAAAATGAATCGATTCGAGACATCATTTTGCTTCACATTATGGGTTAAAAAGCAGTTGCTTAATTTAATGTACTGAGGTACTCATCTGATACTCTCACGCAAATTCTTTACTTTATATTTTGTGTGGGTGATATTTATAGTCCATGATACTCTTACATGAAACCTAGAAATTCGTAAGCCTTGAGAACACAAGAACAACTTATTGAGCATTCACCTTTAATTAATTGAATAATATTGCGACAGAGTATGGTAGAGCAAACATAGGATTCATCAGGGCACAACTAATTGAAACCAATTGAGAGCGGCATTTTTATGGAACAGCGAAGACTACCATCGAATCCTGAATGTATGTATAAAGTCTACGTAAGACTTTGTTCACCCATGCACTTATATTGAGTAAGTCGCAGTAAACAGCATTATTGTTCTCAATATTTCATATAAAATGTCAATTAATTGTTGCTCAATAAATTCATAAATTGTTATAATATTGATCAAAACTTGAAATACAGCACTGACACTGAATAACCAGCTGAACTGCTTATATTGTTATGTCTATACGCTTATAATATTTTAATCAATAAACTGAATATTGACTCAATAAAAGTGCATATCTGAACATAGTTTAATTATATGAAAGTGAAACTAGACAATTATTGAACAACGTCACGAACAAACTACAGATATTCGCCTGCTTGCGTTTAAAAGTTATAGAAATGCCTTCCTGGACCAATACTTTCAGCAACACGAATTTCTGGAATTTAGTCTTCTGGAAATCGTTCATAAAGCAGATGAAACATAGAAATTGGAGCTCAATCTGTTATTGCCGCTGTAGGGAATAGTAAATTATATTCTGAAGATTTAAGAAGCCGTAGTCCTAGCGAAAAAAATACAAGGCTAAAAGCATATGTAAATAACATCAGCAAACCGATTAGATGGAGTATTTATTGTCGCTGTAGTTGTCGCCGTATTCCAGTCGTTCCTATATGCCAAGGTATTTAGTATGCGTATAGTGAAAGAGTTTTTGAATATTATTTCAGACAAACGGGTTTCTATGGAAGTCACATGAATAGATCTGTGTTCATACGCTTTAATTTCTAAAAGATTTACTCAAAATCTGTATACCAAGCTTTTAAATTTATTTTTTTACATACAACTTAAAAAATTGAAGTTTATTAATTCGATTTAGCACTAAGATGTTGAAATGATTAAGTATTACGGAGAAAAAATTTAATTTTAATAATTAATACCTCCGATAATCCGGCAAATATTTCTTATTCCCTTTCAATACTCACAGAGTAGTAAAGAGTTTCTTTGAAAGTAAAACTTATCAGTAAGATGATACAGGGTGGCTGATATGTATCGCAACCAACTTCAGGTAGTTATCATTTGTAAACCGCTCTTCTGACATCTGACAGATTTATTCCAGTGCAGCTTCATTTAATTATTTACAAAGCTTACAAAAGCATTTTGATCTATTGCATTCAGAAAAAAAGTTATTCGTAATAGAATTCAAGCATGATAGTGTGATTGCTTTATATTTGACTGGAAAACCACAGGTAGATATCGTTAGAGCTCTCAAGCATTTATTTTTTGTTTCTCATACCATTGCTCGTTACCGTAATACTTGGCAGTGTTGCATCGCGTCCAAAAAGTGGACGAAAAAAAAAAATTGATAACAACACCAGAAATGATCCGAGAAGTAAAAGCCAGATTTGATCGAAATCCACGCCGCAGTGGTAGAAAAATTGCTCGTGAGCTGAACATATTGAGAGAACAGATGCAGCATATATTGAAAAATGAGCTTGGTTAAGCCATTGAAGTTCCAAAAAGTGCAAGAGCTCACCAATGGACAAAAAAAAGTTAGACTGGAAAGAGCCAAGGAGTTACTTCGCTTGCATGAAAGTGGCCAGTTACCGAATTTGGTTTTCCCCGTTGAGAAGCCATTCCAAATTGAACAGTTTATGAAACAAAATGTTCGGCTTTAATTGCCAAAGAGGTCAGCTGAAAATTTACACCTGCGATTGGCCACCAGAACTCAAACTGAAATTCGATGCTAATGGTGTGGGCCGCGGTAACGGCCGATGGTCGCTCCCCGCCCGTATTTATCGACCGGTCAAAATATCGGGGTTAAAATAAATGCCGAATTTTATCGGGAAAATGTCTTAAAGACAGTATTGAAGCCCTGGGTAGACAAACATTTCAGCCGCAGACCATGGAAATTCCAACAGGACCACCGCACTCAGCACGTGTTAACCAAGAATTCCTTAAAAAGGAGGTTCCTTTCATTCATTTCTGCCGCACAATGGGACCGGATCTCAATCCGCTTGACTTTTGCGCTTGTGGCATTTTGGAGAGTACGGTTCTCACTAAAAAAAATACCAAAATATCCATCACATCAAGACAGCACTTCGTCGGGAATGGGCCAAAATATCGCAGATCCACTTTCGTGCAGCCGGTGATGCCTTTGTTAGGCGTTTGAAGGCCATAAGTTCGTACCAAAGGTGGCCTAATTCAAACAAATCTAAACAGATTCTAAAATTTGGTGCTATTTTCAAAAATTTTTTACTTTTAAATAATAAAATTAAAAAAAAAAAAATTGAAAAAAATATAGCGCTTTACTTTGTTGCATTGTATATCAGCCACCCTATATTAATTCGAATTATCTGCTTAATGTTGAAATTATTAAGTATTATACAGAAAAAATTTCGTTGAAAGTAAAACTCATCAGTAAGATGGTATATGTGGCTACAATTTTGTTCAGTCTATCGAGTTTATTTGCAATAAAGCTCTTCAATAAAATAAGAATTTGCTTCGAATAATTTTTTCCAAATGCTGGTGCATGAAGAAAAACAAACTCTAGAATATTTTTCAATATTCTTCGTTTTTATTTCCATTTAAACTCGTTTAACTTTCTAATATTTTAAGACTAATACAGGAAAGACGGTGAGTAGTAAATAGAAAACGACGTAAGGCAAGTGATTTAAATCCTAAAATAAAATGAAAGAAGAAGAAAAAAAATATTGATTGTGATGGCAAACATCTGGGGAAATATTTTAATAATATGTTGGCTTATTGCCATATGTTATGTATGAATTTCTATAAGGTTTCATCTGTGATGTACATACGTATAGAAAATGAAATTGTTTGTTTGTTGCATACAAAAATATTTTTTTTTCTATCTATTTTCGTTATTCCTCTAGTTGCACAAATATCCACCAGCACTGTTGTATTACTTTAGCTTCTGGATGGTAGTGATTTTAATAAAGTTGCAGATGAAATCTACTCTCTTATGGAGTGATAAAATCATATTGAATTCAACTGAAATTCAATATGAAAAAATATCATTTCAAAATAAATTGGTGATGGAGTTTATCTATAAAAATTATCATTTTTATTGCAGTCTGACTGATGTGCATGCACATAAAATCGTTATGAATGCATCATCATACACGATGATGTACATTTACAAAGGCAATATTCTTCATGGAAATTTCTGAAAATGAAAGATGAAATAATACAACAAGTGATGTTATATAGACACGTTTTGGTTTTAAAAAATGAAATACAAACACAAAGTAAATGTATGCATAGAAATAAGGAAAATTTTATGTAAATTAAAAATTATAAATAAATAAACAACTATTCTTATAAGAATTATTTATTTGTGGCATATTTTGTAAATAAATTAATATTTTACTTTCTATTTTTACAAAAGTCCACACTATATCGGGTGGTTCATCTATCGGCATAAATTTCAAGCATCGTTTATTACGAATCTGTCAAGTATATTATCTCTACTGAATGTAATGGATCGATTTATGCTTAACGTTGAAATTTACTGGCCCAATGAAAAACAGCGATATGATGTTGATTTTGCAATTTTCGAATGAAGCGCATTTTTATTTTGGTGGGTACGGTATCATTGACCTATATGCCATTAAAAACGAGGACCATGCACCGTGATAACCGGTTTTTTTTTGTACCCGCTCCTCATGGTATTGATATGAACAATGTTTGCCTCCAACGTTCTGTTACAAACTTGCCACACATCTCATGCCACAATCGATTTATTGCATCACACGTTTGATGGCCGTTTAATTAATCGCAATAATGATGTCAATTGGTCAATTGGTTCCCAAGAAGTTACGATTAGACAACGTTAGACTATTTTCTAGGGGCAATTGAGCATTTGAAGGCTAACATTTCTGATAGCATTTCCGAGAAAAGAAAAGATGCATGCAAATTGCTCCATTCGAATAAGGTATTGTGATGGCAGCCGCAGCAGCTATATGAATGAAATAATTTTCCATTTCTATCCAGAACAATTGTATTTCCAAACAAAAAGCCATTTTTGTTTTATTGCGTAAAAAATTATTTCTCAAAAAGTTTTTATTTCTCTTTTTTTCTTACCCGCGGAATCTTCCAGTCAAAGCACTCCTCTGCTAATAACGCCATACATAGCCTCCGCTGACGATATTGCCATAACAGCGACAAGAATATGTCCGCAGACTCTGTCTGATAGACTAAACTTAGCGCGGAGTTTTTGGATTATTCTTTAATCACTCCAAAACAGATACAATTCTTTTTATTAGGAACTATAAGCTCCCGGCCTTCACCCTCCCTAGTATAAATGGACCAGGCTTCACGCCTGGTTGAATATCTGGGCCTGATCCTCGATCCCAAACTCGGTTGGAGGGAAAATCTGGCTACCAGAGCTCGGAAAGCAGCCTGTACTGCCTACTGCTGCGGCAGGGCAGACGGATCCAGATGGGGTCTCGGCCTAAGGATCATGCGCTGTCTCGTTGGCGCGTTGTCCCGTCTGGTCACTACTCTATTTTGGAAATTGACCCGGTGGCCCCACCGGATATCGATTATCTCCCTGTGGAATACTGTTTTGACAGGGATTTCAACTTAATGATCCCGAGCAGGAACGATTGGACTCATGATGAGACCGTCCCTCCGGAACTCCTGGATGTATACAGCGACGGCTCCAAATTCGATTGCGGAGTGGGCAGTGGAGTCTACTTTCACTTTGCATACGCAAATTTATTATGGACGGCAATGGACTCCTATAAGATTTTATAACAGACATTATTGAAGAATATAAAGAAGATATTTCAGCACTTCTGGGTAGTTCTCTTGAACCTTCTTACACAGATGTCTTCGTTAGCAACCTTATGCAGGGCATAACACTGATACTACGTGCATTGTCTAGAAACTTCAATCTTGCAAACTAAATATGAGACTAAGGGAATGACATGTGGTTAATTGCTCAACGTTGATGTGAACTAAACAATAGCTTATAAATAATTCATACGATTATTCTAGTACATTTCATTGAAACCTCAATAGAAGCTTTGCATTTTTCTTATTTAAGGGATAATGGTAAAGAAAATAATTGTATCAGCAATTGGTTGAGTGCTGTAATGTATATTCCATTTGGTTCCTTTTATCTTCTGTACATATTCTTTGGTATCTTCCAGAGTTAAGACAACCAAAATGTTATTCTTGAATAAATGTCTGTTCTCATTATATTGAATTCATGCATAAGATTTGAGTACTGTTCTAATCACAAGGGTTTTTCTTTCGATTGGCATTTTCTTCTGCTCATTTAGTATGTCTTTTGCTATTCTGGCAAACATGTGTCAATTAATATGCAAAACACTTCAAGTTTATTGTTGTTATTGTTATTGCATAAGTAAGTTATTGTTGCAACAATCGTAAGTAGATTTACTGTGGTAAGCACAAAAACATATAAGGACAGACTCAGCGTAAATAGATATACACATTCGATATGTACAATGTACATAGACAACGTATTTTAAATGATTACAGGAATAAATACAGGCTCTTCACTTATACTTATAGAATTAGGACAAGTGTTTAAATTTTAATGAAGATGACAGCTTCAATTGATGCTTCAGTAAGTAAATAAGAAAATTAAAATAACCAAAAAAAAAAAAAAGACTATTCAAGTTGAAACCATACTCAACATTATGTTGTTGAAGTTCACCCAGATTGGATAAAAATTTTATAAGATTATACCCACTTTCCTACGAAACTTTGTTCATTCAAATATTCCATTAGAAATCATCAAAAATTTGTTAACATACATATCAGAGATCCGCTACTTATAAGCACTCATGCAATTTTGAATATAAATGAATCAACAGAATTGAAATTCAACTACTCTGATTCACTCGTACTCGCTACAACATTTATTTAAAAATATAAGTAGCAATGAGTAAGAAATACAACGTTGGCATTAAACTCACAACATTTCAAAAATATGTTTGATTCATACGCCTACTCATTCTGATTCATAAATTTAGAAAAATACTTATAATACTTATAAGTGATTCGAATCATTCATTAAAATTTACAGCCTTTGTTGTTGTTGCATATATAAACAAAGAAGAAAGGAAAGACAAAGACAACAAGCAAAGCATACACACCATCTTCTTGTGAGTATTGCAGTGCTGGTACGTGAATCATACTTATTTGATGATTCGTGTAAATGTTAAGTAGAGACGAGTCGAAGTCAATAACGTCATGCGTATTGTTAAGTATAGATACGACGAGTACTTCCAACTTTGAATATGAGTAGTATGTGTATGATATCAAAATAAGTATGAATGCGTAGAAGTATCTGAAATTATAAGTATGACTCGAACCAACTCATCGTTTTGAATACTTATTGCTGACCTCTGATACATATACATAGCAAACATACGTAATTGATAATTACTACTCTTTATTCAGCGTTATAACCTAGCTTTTAATGTTACTAATGTATGTTGTGTGTGTTAATTTCGAGGACGATTCTGAATGACAGAATTTTGAGGATCATTTTTATAGCAAATTTTATTTACTTTCACAATTTTCGGTCCGAGGTTTAAGTTCTGGTCTCTCGTGTAACAGACCAACACACTACCTTCTAGACTATGGCGACTGCTTACATACATACATACACAATTGGCCATTACAACCCTTCAGTCAGGATTACAACACAGCTTCTCACACTACTCATATTGTGTGCGTTAATTTTATACGTGAGTGGCGGGACCTACAGTTTAACGTCAACTATAGACGACAGATTTTTGAGAAGCTTTTCATGGCAATTTTATGCACTCTCAGAGTTTTTGCCAGAATCTGGTGAGAGGAAATCGCCGAAGAAATATTTTCATATTTTCGTTTTAATGTCTGACCTGGGATTTGAAGTCGCGTTTGTCATCTAATAAGCCAAAACACTCAAGTAAAACCCACAATTTAAAATTTTCTTAAAATTTTAAAGAAAAAAATTCACATCATTTTTAAATCTTTTAAATTTCCACGTCCTCTCTTATAAAGTGCCTTTTATGCAAATATATTTAATTTTTTTTGTCTTCATCCTTCTTTATTCCTGTTTACTCATTAGCAAAATGGAATTTCAAGTCATGTGGAAGGCATTGCTCTCAGTCGTGTTTAAAAATGTTTGCGTTGCTCTTGTCCTCCATTCATTTCGGTTCGGTTCTTCGATATCGCGAAACTATGGAAATTTTATTTTAAGAATCCTGCATAACTTGCGTTCTTTATTTAAATTTTTTCCTTCATCTTAAATAAATGTGTGTGTGTGTAAAGAGAAAACGAAATAAATTCACGATATTTTAAAGTGACATTTTTTTGTTGAGCTTAATCGAAGTGGCTATCGAGACAAACTTGACGAAACAATGAAACAATCAATCAATTGAAATGCAAATTATTTATATGACATCAAGAATATTTGAAGCATTTATGAGCATTTGAAAATTTGAAATAAATCTTAAAGTGACAAATTCTTTTTATTTCAATTTTATTAGTTTAAGGCCAAATAACTTTATTGTGTTGTATAGTACTTAGAACCGTGAAGCTCTGTGATCTGATGCACAACTTTGGCATGTAATTGATAAACTCCTGATTGGCCATGTGCTTTATAAAAAAAAACCGTGACAAAACTATGTGAGCCTACACCATTACCTCTACTATGGCCAAATCTACCGCATAATACAACAAAGTGAGCATTACATACATAATTGGCCATTACAACCCTTCAGTCAGGATTACGACCTAGCTTCTCACAGCACTTAAGTTGTGTGCGTTAATTTTATACATAAGTGGCGGGACCTACAGTTTAAAGTTGACTCCGAATGACAGATTTTTGAGAAGCTTTTCATGGCAATTTTTACTCTCTGAGTCTTTGCCAGAAATCTGCTGAGAGAAAGTCGTCGAAGAAATATTTTTCGTTTTTGATGTCTGACTTGGGATTCGAACCCGGGCCTAAAGTTATGTTGAGGAATATGTAGAATTGTTCCCTTGTTGAGTCGATGAATTTTGGGACCGAGACTATGTAAAAAATAACATAATTGGTCAGGATTACCACCAAGTTTGTCTACCCCGGACGAAAGTTCTTGAATAACTATTCCATTTTATTTACTCTCACAGTTTTTACTAGAAATCTGTGGAGAGGAAGTTATCGAGGAATTATTTTTTTCTTAATACTTCGTTTTATTTGAGATATCTAAAATGGGTCTCGAACCCTGGCATCAAATCTTCAGGGTGGCTGATATATAATGCAAGAAAATAAAGCGCAATATTTTAAAATTTTTTTTTTTTTTAATTTTATTGTCCAAAAGCAAAAAATGTTGGAAATAACATCCAATTTTAGAATCAGTTTAAAATTGTTCGAATTGGCCACCTTTGGTACGAATTAACGGCCGATAAAGCCATCATAGGCTGCACAAAAGTGGCTTTGCGGTATTTTGGCCCAATCCAGGCGATGCGCCGTCTTAAGATAATCGACACTTTGTTATTTTTTAGTGAGAAACCTTACTCTCAAAAATGCCCCAGAGGCAAAAGTCCAACGGATTGAGATCCGGAGATTTTGGAGGCCATTATGCGGTAGAAATGATGCGAGGAACCGCCTTTTTAAGCCATGCTGAGTGTGGTGGCGCTGAGTCCTGTTGAATAGTGTCTTTGAGACAATTTCCCGAGAATTTTCAGCATTTATTTTGACTCCACGGTCGATGAATACGAGCGGGGAGCGACAATCGGTTGTTACGGCGCCCCACACTATCGGCGACGCTTGAGTGTAAATTTTCAGCTGACCTCTTTGGCAAGTAAACCTGATCATTTTGTTTGTTCACAAACTGCTCTATTTGGAATGGCTTCTCCATCGGAGAAAACCAAATTCGGTTACTGGCCACTTTCGTGCAAGCGAAGTAACTCCTTGGCTCTTTCCAGTCTAACTTTTTTTTGTCCATCGGTGAGCTTTTGCACTTTTTAGAATTTCAATGGCTTTAGTCCAAGCTCATTTTTCAATATGTGTTGCATCCGTTCTCGCAATATGATCAGCTCACGAGCAACTTTTCTACTACTGCGGCGTGGATTTCGATCAAATCTGGCTTCATTTTTCGGATCATTTCTGTTGTTGTTACCGTTTTATCGTCCACTTTTTGGACGCAATGCAACACTGCCAGTATCACGGTAACGAGCAATGGTACGAGAAACAAAAGATTTATTCATACTTAAATGCTGGAAGACTCTAACGATAGCCAGCTGTGGTTTTCCAGCCAAATATAAAGCCATCACGAATAACTTTTTTTCTGAATGCAATAGATTAAAATGCTTTTGTAGGCTTGTAAATAATAAAATGATCTGTCACTGGAATAAATCTGTCAGCAGTCAGACGAGTGGTTTACAAATGATAACAACCTGAAGTTGGCTGCAATACTTATCAGCCACCCTGTAATAAGTCAACACACTACCTAGTAGACTACGGCGACTTCAGAGACCGATCTTATAAGTACATAATGATGATAGCTATAGCGCCTCGTATATCATTTACAATGAATCATAACTTTTCAACCAATTGCTGGCTTAATATCTGCAACTACTCAGTCATTTGTCATTTTTTAAAGCTTCATTTGCTTTACAAATTTCCAGCAACTTTCATTTGTAAATCGTTGTCTAGTAACGTTTTGTTGGTTTCAATTTTTTCTATGTCTTGTTATTGTTGTGTTTCGGAGAGAGAGCATGTCTCAGTTTTTTCCTATTTTTTTGTGGTCATAATCCTGCTGACGATGACAGTGATGGCAGCTGAATATCGTTAATTTTCGTGACTACTGATATCTTGAGCCTGTATATAATTTCTTTATTTACTAGTTCGTTTAGTAATGTATTCTCTTCTTTATATGCATTTGTATGAGTAAAATTTTTCTTTGTTGTAAGAAGGTTTAAATCTTCTCAAACTATTATTAATTTCAACATAACCATTAAACCCTTAAATCAATTGAACTTTTTAGGGCGTTACGCTGAATTCTTTTCGAAAATATCGATGTAAACTGGTGCGTGAAACGTTTAGTTCTTAAATAACACGACGGGTTGATATTGATGGATTCCCAGGAACACTCATATCCTTAGCTTCGCTATTTTCAGCTGTACACAAGGTACTGGCATGTTCACGTATTGGTGCATCAACAATGAAAGCAATATCACGAAATTTAGCAATAAACTTGCGTATTGGACACTGTTGATCCTTCTCTGCGACCAAATATTGTACGACATTTTTGTTCAATTACCGATCAATTGTTTTTTTTTTATTTTTTTGGAAATAAATTTCTTATAAATCCCAACGTTGCTCAAGCTAAGAGCGATGTATTACGTTCAATGGAGATAATATACTGAATTTTGAGGCAGAATAGAATAGTCGCCGTAGTCTAGTAGGTAGTGCGTTGGCTTATTAGACGCAAAGCTCGAGTTCGTGTCCCTAGTCAGACATCAAAACGAAATATTGAAAATTTTTCTTTGGTGACTACCTCCCAGCAAATTTCTGCCAAAATTTCTGAGAGTAACCAAACTGCCATAAAGAGCTTGGCAAAAAATCTATCATTCGGAGTCGATTTTAAACTGTAGGTCCCACCACTCATATATAAAATTAACGCATACAACATAAGTGGTGTGAGAACCTAGGTCGAAATCCTGACTGAAGAGTTGTAATGGCCAATTACGTTTTGTATAGAATGGCTCAAATTTAAACCGGTAGATATAAGCCATATGGCAAATGAATAAAAAAGAACAATAAAAAGTTTTCAAATATTTTTCAAATATTGAGTGAATTCGTCGCATGGAAATACACTTCCCAAGTCTTTCTAATGTTTGTGTTCTAAGTTAAGAGGCAGAGAGTTTACCGTATTTTTCCTTAGCCCTTAATATCTTATTAAAATTCTTTTATTAAAATTCTTTGAAGCATTATAATAATATGTATCTTATGGTTCCTCATAACGTAATAAGCTTCATAATCAATGAATACCAAAAGAATAGAAAATGTTTTTTTGTTTTAATTTTGATTCGTTTCTTTTTTGTTTCTTTCATTTAATGTTCTTGTTATTATGCAACTGTTAAAGGTTCTATAAATGGTAAAATTAAAAAAAAAAATCAATAACCAATGTCAATTGCCTTCATCCTCAAAATTACCCTAAGAATGGTAAAATTTATGTGACGTTAAAAGTGATGGATAAATCGGAAAAGGCAAAATGTTTCCTTTAACAAATTTCACATTAAATGTCTGTCTTACATTAAATATCTCTTCTCAACCATGTGCCACAAAATGTAAATGTTTCGTGACTGAAAACCAGACATTCAAGGAATGAACATCCAACCTTCGATGAGTTATTCATGATTTTGTTCATTTTCTCCTGTCGAATGGTTTTATTCTTTTGGTGTCAAAACCATTTTAAATTCTTTTTCGTCGTTTCCCTGTGTCAATGATGACAATTTCCAAAAAAGTGATTATGTGTGTGAAAAATTCTAAATGCAAGAAAACTGAATAAACTCTACATAGTTAATAATAATTTGTCATATCATTTAAGCTATAGGGTGGGTAATTTAAAATTCAACAAAAAACAAGAAAAGTTTGAAATTTTGCGAATTTATTTTGTAGTAGGATGATGTTTAATAGTTCAAAACACCACTAGAAATTCTGGCATAGTTGCTATGTATTTAACTGCCTTTTAAATATATCACTCATACGCATCATATTACACGTACTAGAATAGTTACTCTGAAAAGTATGCAATAAAAACAATCTTTGATTTTGTATATGAAACAAAGGGAATTAAATATCACTCATACGCCACATATGTATGTACTTGTTATGAATTAATTTTACTTATTAAGTATACCACAATGTGAATGAAGACGGGTGAAGTATTTAAAAATTTTAGTTTAAAAATACACTAAAGTAAATACGGTTTAAATTTAGCCAAATTTACTTTTTTGTTTTGAAGTACAATTGCTTCAATTAGAAATGAAATATAATCTCATTCATATAGCTGCCGCGGCTGGCTTCACAGTATCTCATTACATCGGACGAACATTCGTACAGTTTTTCGAGCGAATGGAATTTTATATCGATAATGACATCACAAATATTGGCCTTCAATTGCGCAATTGTCTATGATTCGTCTGCATAATACTTTTCTTTAACGGCACTCACAAAAAATGATCTAACCGTGTCAAATTGCAGCTTCTGGGCGGCCAATTGAAATCACAAGCTCGTCTAATTAAACGGCTATCCAATGGTTGACGCAATCAATCGATTGTGTCATCGGTTATCATGATGTGTCGACTTCATTTTCAAAGTAGTATGGGCCAATGATGGTTCTGTTCTACAAACCATACCAAACAACCACTCACAATGGTTGCATTGACTTTAACGACACCCACAAAAAATAGTCTAACCTTGTCAAATTGCAGCTTCTTGGGGGCCAATTGACATCACAAGTTCGTCTAATTAAACGGCTATCAAATGGTTGACATAATCCATAGATTGTGTCATCGGTTTAATGATGCGCTGACCTCATTTTCAAAGAAGTATGGGCCAACGATGGCTTACATAAAACCACGTGTGGGTTTTATGAGCCCAAAATACGGAAATTTTGATTAGAGACGTCCATAAGGAATGTTCAATTTTCCGTGGGTTTGGGATTTAAATCATACTGAACCATAATCAAACTTAGCAATTTCAGTGCCTATGTAAACCTTAAACGGGTAAGTCTATCGGTGATACCGTTCATCAGTTCTAAGGGGCATTAATATGCATCTAAATCCTTAGTGTAGAATATCTTACGTCATCCTGCTGTAACTACATGTGGACAGTGTCCAGAACATCAAATGCGCACAAAAAAAAAAAAAAATTGGTAATCGGTGAGGCCAAATCAGGGACTTTTTTCGCAAAGTATTGTACTTGATCACACCAATAAACTCGATAAAAAGTTTTTTATTTCATTCTAGATTGTAAAATATTTTTAATTTTTTTTCTGTTTTTTTATGCTATGCAGAAGGTTTTTTAAAATAAAGGATGATGGATCAGAAGGACAAATAAACAGATAAAGGAGTCAATAGCCAAGGAGGTAAACAGGCAAAATAACTCAACTATAAATGAAGTTGTATTGCGGAGTATATATGACATAAAGCAAACAGAAATAAAAATTGTTGTACAATCAAATGAATAGAGAGGAAAAAAGAAATTCATTCGAATTGAATGATTAACTGCCAACAAAACATGAAAAATACGAAGCCATTGGGTCAGTTTATTTTCAGCTCAGGCTTCTTTCATTCTGTCTGTTGCAAACCAACCACAACAAGTTCAACGGCGCTAGACTGCTGCTAAAGTCGGCAGTGTAAAGAATGTCAATTTGTTTGTTGGCTGTCTTTATATTCACGTAGAGAATGGGAGAAACGATATTTTTTTAAATGGTTTTACTTTTTTACATTTAAATAAACAGTTTACTTCTCTTCTCATTTCTTTGTTTTTTTTTCTTGGTGAGGGAAAGGATTATGTTGTTGGAAAGAGAAGGAGTGAAATATTGTAACATCGATTTACGTTTTTACTAAGTGACAAGAAATGATTTAAAATTTAAGATCAGAATGCAGTTCATAAGATTGGATATTAATAAAGAGACCACCACTTACCACTTACACGTAGGGACTGATCTCTACCCATGCAGTGAAATGAAATTAGAAAATTCATTGTTCCAAACAACCCTTCAGTCAGGACCTAGATTCTCACACCCCCTTAGGTTGAGTGTGTGAATTTTTATAAATACATGAGTATATTTTGCTATTTCGTTCCACCAAATAAGCCAACCTAGTCTAGTAGACGATTTCCATGTGGCGTTTAATATCTTGCTTTTGAAGAAAAAGCTTTAACCGTAGATCAAGCCTTAAAAAAACTTTACTTTTGATACATACTTGTAGTACATAGTACTGTTATGATTATTAACAGATTTTGTTGAATAATTTTAATATTTTTATTTATTTTAATTCATTTTAATAAAACTATTTTATATTGTTCTACTTTATTATAATTTTTATGAAATTTACGCCAAAAATTTTTGTCATTGTACATTGCAGATAGTTTTTTACGCAAACATCAGACACTTCATGTCAGCCTGGTTTTATTTTTTTCTAAATGCCAATAATTTGGCATCTAGCACACTTGCCTTGCGACGATTTCTAAATTTCCAATTGTTTAGATGGGGCAGCTCATTGTCACTCACATCAGTAACACTTTCAATTGAGCGCTGGCTGCAACCGGATGGTATAAACCATTGTTATATTTCGTTAGAAAAACTTGTTGTCAACATCATGTGAGGTAAAAAAGTGTCCCGCAGCATTAAAACATGGATTATGTCGATAACAATGCTCTCTGTTTGAGACCTTTCGGATTTCCCGGATACAAATTTCCCAAGTACAGCTGTAAGTACTACAGCTACACATATACCATGTACTTGAGTCTAAATCTGCCAATTCGATTTCGGTGGACTACGAAATTTATAGCGATTATAAAATTCAATTTGTTACTAATTTAGGGCGACAAAATTATTGGAAAAGCAGAAAGACTTTCAGGTCGTTCTTCGAAAATCCATTATAGGTGTAAAATTATGTTCATTTTCGTGTAGCGCATTATTAAAGCGAATTATTCTGTTATCTCATACGTACGTAGTTGACCGTAATATTATCATCTGTAATATTCATAAAATCAAATATAAGACAAAACACTTTTTAAAAAGTTTGTCTGTCACATAAGATAAATATGAAACGAGCAGTAAGTAAGACTCTACAAAATTTCAGGAAACAGCTGCTAACAATTTGCGTGAAGATTAGTAATACTTTCGCTTCCCTAGGTTAGGTTAGGTTAGGTTAGGTTAGGTTAGGTTAAGTTATGTTAGGTTAGGTTAGGTTAGGTTAGGTTAGGTTAGGTTAAGTTAGGTCTTTTTTTATACGCCGAGGAGGGGCAAATGTACCTAACCGCACCATAGAGGGCCCTCACCCACTAAATCCCCCCTCGTACCGTGGACTGTTGTGTTAGGTTAGGTTTGGTTAGGTTAGGTTAGGTTAAGTTAGGTTAGGTTAGAGGACGTGTATTTGTAAATTCTGACAAGTACAGTACCCGGTGGTCAAATTGACCCATTGTACAACGTCCTAGCTTCTCACACCACTTATGTTGTGTGCGTTAATTTTATACATCAGTGGCGGGACCTACAGTTTAAATTCGACTCCGAACGACACATTTTTTTTTGAGAAGCATTTCATAGCAATTTTTACTCTCAGAGTTTTTGCCTGAAATTTGCTAAGAGGAAGTCGCGGAAGAAGTGTTTACATATGTGATTCGAACTCGGGTCCTTCGTCTAATAAGCCAACACACTACCTACTAGACCACGGCGACTTCTTCTCTTCCCTAACTGCTAAAGGATTACGTTTCTGTAATCCTTGGCAATAAACATCCTATTGTCATATTTGTTGCTCCCAATACTTTCGTTATTGATAAGACGAACTTCTTTTTTTCTTCTCCTTTAGAGTCTTCTACAGCAGTAATATTACTTAGTTACTTACATATATGTATATTCGGACAATGCAACCTTTCGTTGTAAATTGGAAATAATTGACCTGATGTTTGAACCTTAATGTGACACCTAATAAGCTAACACGCTACATACTAGACTAAAACTTATGCCGTAAATATCAAGGATATATCATGAACATAAAATTCAACCCTTTCACTTTCCTACCACACTTAACTTTTAATTCTTTCTCAAATACCATAAATAATGTATTATTTACGATAAAACTTTACAAAATCTTTGAAAAAATAAAGAAAGGAAAGTCGTGTGTATCAAAAATGATACATAAGCCGGAATTATGAAATTTATGATTTTTTCATCCCTGTTTGAAATTTTATTATTTTAATTTGGTTTTAAATAATGTTCCTGCAGTTCCTACGAATTCTAAAAATAGTAGGCATCTAACGTTTTCAGAATTAAAGTTATATAACTTCAAATACTAAAATGTATAATTTTTGATACAAAACTCGATCTATGGTTAAAATGGCTGCATTGGTCAGCCTGATGTGAAACTAAATTGATTTATGGTTTTTACATTTCTTTGCTTTCATTATTGTGACATCATGGTAAATTGTCATCTTCATCTCTAATGGTTTCACGCTGTACTTCAATACACAAAAATATCACATGCCTAACTACAATGCCTGTCCTAAACCCTTAAAGTGATTATATTCCATATTTCTACCTTTTACGTCTGTAAGAAGAAATAGCAAAGAATTCACTCGAATTCAATCGCAGACCTACCTATGTAAACAACTCTATCTGCGAATAACTGAAACCCAAAAGCTTTTTAATAACATTTTAAAATTAATTAAATTCTTCTTCTGCTTTAAAGAAAATACTGTTTTATCCACAATTAACCATCATTAGCTTCCGTAATTCTTTAATTATAAAATTTAAAAGTACCATTTACATCTCTCATGTCCATAAAAACACATGAACTGTTGATATTTCATTTGAATAAGTAAAAAAGAATTTAATTTCCTTTCACGCTCTCTCGCTCTCTCTCTCCCCTCTCCCTCCTGAGTCCTGCTGGAACAAAAAATAAAAAAGCAAACCATCATTGGCCGTCAGTTAAATAACCATTGAGCGATGGTAACGCTTTTATTGTTTGTCATTAGGTCCCTGCATTTTATGGCACTAAAGACTGTCCCTGTTCTGATATGCTCAAATCAAAACAGTGAAGTCTAGAAAGAAACTTAAAAAATTTAATCCACATCGTTTTAAAGATCTTTGTCTTGCCTTTATAGCTTTCACTGTTCAACTGGTTTTGTTGCTCATCCGTATAATACAGCTTTTGTGCGATGTATTCAAAGTGTGAAATTTTCATTTGATAATGAGACCTTTGGGCACTCTGTGATAATTATCTCGCTTTCTTTTATGTGTTCATGTCCATATTATTTTCCTCTATATCACTGTAGGTAGTCGGGTTATAATGAGTTGCAGCCAATACTTGTGACACATGAATGTTGGTGTAATGATCCCTTTAAATTACATCGATTGATTAAATAGCATTCATATGCGCTGTATGAAGCAATAACGTTTGGTTTTTATTGCAACTTATCGAAAATAAAGTGTTTACAAACTGATATGCATACATACAGGGGTGGCCTTATAATTAGAAATGACTTAATAGCTTGCATGTTTGTTAATTTATTTTCAAAACTTTGTTACTCATTTTAAAACTAATAGTTAAAAAAGACAATAGAACATATTATCTTTAAGTTTAAAATAAAAAAATTACAAAATTTTGAAAATTAATTAACAAACATACAAATTGCTAAGTCGTTTCTAATTATAAGGCCACCACTGTATATGCCTCGACATCCAGTTTTTTTTATCAGGTACTTTCTTACTTATTTACTTTATCATTAACAACCCGAGTAACGGATTTTGGCTAGCCTTAACACATCCTTCCAGGTACCTCTCATTCTTGCGCACATTCGCCAGCTGGACAGGGCTTTCTCGATTAGGTCATTTTAGGGAGAAATAGTAGTCCTCTTCGCTGAGGACGTCACGTCCGAGCATCGTCCTCCATTCAAAAGACATGACATAGCCTGTGCAGCCATTGAATCTTAATATGCTGCACAATGTCCCTGTCGTTGAAAAGTCCATACAGCTGATCGTTAGATCGGATAACGAAATCGTCGCCAACTAGCTCTGGATCGAAAATCTTACTTAGGAGTTTTCTCCCGAATGCTCCCACTTCTGCTGCATTAATGCTTAATAATGTCCATACTTTTGTGCATAAAGAAGCATATGGAGGATGAGCGTCTTGTCGATTATTAGAGAATTAATGTTCATCAAGTTCTTGTTGTAAATAAAAATTAAAGCAAACTGCATAAATAATCGCTTAGATGAATATACAAATATTATGAAATAGTTTTTTATTCCTAAGCCTTAGTTGCTCCATATTTTAGGTAAGAGGGTGCTACTTAGTTTCCGATTCCCATTAGTCTCCTACTAGTAGTTAAGCCATCCGTTAATTAAAAACTTGCGTTTTTTGAAAGACTCAATTGACTATCATGGCAAAAAATTCGGTTTCAGCTCGAAAGTTAAATCCACGCATACTTAAGTGATCCCCTAGATCAACATGCAATATATTAAACGTCAAAACATTGCTGTTGAGAGTTTAATGTAATGAAAAGCCTCAAGCAAATCAATCAACCTGTTGAATGCGAACAATGTCCATAAATCTGTCGGAAATGAACTCCAATCGACCAGTGTCACATAAGTGCCGTAATGCCTACTGTGACCTAAAAGCAAACGACGAACTTCTGATATGACAATCCAGTTAAAGCTCAAATTCGATTTAATAAATGGACTTCATGTCTGCAGCGCCGTGTTAAGAGACCGTTTATCAATATCAGATTATTAACTTAAGAAGAACCAATAATGCCTTTGCCTTCCCCTTTTTTTTTGGAGCATAGCTTCCCAAATATTCGTTTCCACTCCACAGAAAGTTTATGTGACCATCCACGGCATGGATGCCAAGAACTCGCACATAGCCAGTCGAAACGTTTCAACATAATATTTATGAATTGTTGTGTAGGGTACCATGTATGCAGCCAGAAATGTTCCTTCTTTCTTTACTTTTGTTGATTCTGTCCTTTTTTCAGTGTTTTTTCTTTTCTTCTTCCATTCAGTAAATATACCCATCACCACAAGTGCTTTCATTCATATAAAACGGACTGAATGAATGAAAGAATTAATGCAACCAAGTGAATATGAATCCAATGAGAGAGGAATCTCCTTAATCTTCTTCTCTCGTGGTAGTCTTTGTGTTTATTTTGCATTTTAATCGTTATCGTATTTTAGCCTAGGTTTAGTAAAAATTGTGATTAAAATGCAAAAGTTTTCGGGTTTTAAGCATAAAAAAATTTATTTAAAGAAATATTTGTTTTAAAAAAACTTCAATAATACGATACTTGTATGAAACGTACAGAGTTAGTTTAGTTTCTGTCTCTTGTGATGGCTATTAAGGGAGGTTTTTTATCGCGGTGTTCTTTAGACAGCTCTGTCCAAGACACTAATGGTAACATATACGATATAAGATTCAACGCTTTGCTTCACAGGAATGTGTTCTGGCAGTATACAAACATGATCACTTGCTTATTTTCGTAGGTTGTAGTACATTTCACAATCATATGTACTAGTCGCTGTTGTCAAAAATGTTGTGTGTTTGCTTATTACACGTGGAACCACGTGTACCACCATTAAAACAAAAAATGAATACTTATTTCTAAGACAACTTCCCCTCAGCAGATTTTTGGCAAAAACTCTGAGGAAAAATAAAAAATTGTAAAGTTTCCCAAAACAATTTGTCTTTCGCAATCTCTGGGTCCCACCATCCCATCATTCATGTATAAAATTAATACACACGACGTAAGTGGTGTGAGAAGCTAGGTCGTACTCCTAACTGAAGGCTTGTAATGATCAATTATGTACTGATATGCATTGCAACCAACTTCAGGTTGTTATCATTTGTAAACCGCTCGTCTGACAGCTGACAGATTTATTCCAACGACAGTTCGTTTCGTTATTTACAAGCTTACAAAAGTATTCTGATCTATTGCATTCAGAAAAAAAGTTATTCGTTATGGAATTCAAGCGTGATAGTGTGATTGCTTTATATTTGCCTGGAAAACCACAGGTGGCTATAGTTAGAGCCCTCCAGTATTTAAAATATGAAGAAATCTTTTGTTTCTCGTACCATTGCTTGCTATCGTGATATTGGCAGTGTTGGATCTCGTCCAAAAAGTGAAGGCAAAAAACGGTAACAACACCAGAACTGATCCGAAAAGTGAAGGCTAGATCGAAATCCACCCCGCAGTGGTAGAAAAATTTATCGTGAGCTGAACATATCGCAAGAACGGATGCAACACATATTGAAAAACGAGCTTTGACTAAAGTCACCGATATACAAAAAAAAAGTTAGACTGGAAACAGCCAAGAAGTTACTTCCCTTGCACGAAGTTGGTTTTCTTCGATGAGAACCCATTCCAAATTGAGCAGTTTGTGAACAAACTAAATGATCGAGTTTACTTGCCGAAGAGGTCAGCTGAAAATTTACATCTGCGATTGGCTACCAGAGCTCAAGCGCCGCCTATGATAATGGTGTGGGCCGCCGTAACAGACGATGGTAGCTCCCCGCTCCTGTTCATCGACCGTGGAATCAAAATAAATGCCGAATATTATCGGGAAAATGTCTTAAAGACAATATTGAAGCCCTGGGCAGACAAATATTTCGACCGCAGACCATGGACATTCCAACAGGACTCAGCACCTTCAAAATTTTTTGCTTTTAAACAATAAAATTAAAAAAATATAGCGCTCAGCCATCCTGTCAATTGATGTTCCTTAAAAATCTGTGGCTATCTCTTTCATACGATAGAAATCGATATCGGGGTTTAGTTATGCACATCAGCTTCAGGCTTCATCTGAACAAAATCTTAAACCAAAATTACCTCAACCAGTGAGTCCACCAATGGGATAAAGCTTTACCGACAATACGGTATAGGTATTAAACTTTTTGTGGATGTTTAGTATGTCTAAGATACTTTAGTGTTAAATACCAAACACCTCTTAAGAAAATGTAAAACTTTATAATTTTATTTGTTTTCTGAATATATGATCACATAACTTCCACGATTGTTGTTTGTTTTGCCTATAATTGAAGTAGAGGAACATTAGTGTCAGCAAGTTAGGCTAGGGGATTGAAATTTAAATTTGCTTCCCTCACTTTGTTTTTATTTTCATTTCTTTTCTGAAACACACAACTGAGCAAGAACCGTATTATGAAAAACCAAACGGATTACTTTGCATTCAAAAAGAACCAAAATGGCTTTAAAGGTTGTTTATGTACATCAAACAGTATTTACAAAGGCACGAAAATTATGACAAGGACATATTGCCTGTGGTGATTTAAATATTCAAAAACAAAAGCAAATGCAACATTTAGGGCACTGTCAGGTAGAACTGGCACAAAAAGGGGTAAGAAAAACTCTAAAATTAAAATTTGTTTTTATTTTACTAAACAAAAGAAAAACAAACAAGTTCGAAAAAATTCCGTTTTTATACAACAAACAAAAACAGAAATAATTTCGAGAACATGTAAGTAGAACGCAATGTGGTAGATAAACAGAAAAGTTCAAAGTTTTTAAGGAATTGAGACTTCCAGGCCATTAGGTTTTAAAAACAAAAGTAAAACCAACATGTAAAATATTACATAGGGTTTCTAGGATAACGAATTAGCGAAGAAATATTCTCTCAAAGAATGGATGAGGTCATGGCCACACAGATACCATATAAATATGGGTGGAATATACGTTTATAATACACTAATACCCCGGTTTCGCGAAGCAAACCGAAACGACGCAAAACGAAGCACGATTTTCATATAATTGGTTCCGAGATTCATAATTTTAGCTGAAAAATATATTTTTTAATAAAAAATATTTCATTTACTAACGACCTACAACTTGTAATGTATTTATATTAGATTTAAACGGGAAATCCCCTTTTTCGGCTTTAGCTTTTTGCAAACATTTTCCTATTAACGACGCAAACTGAAACAAAAACGACCCAACTTCGAAGACATAGAAATTTTAAAAAAACACAAATGCAAACGGGGGTATTAGTGTACTCGTATGTTGTTGAAAAAACAAAATGTTTCAAATCTTTTATGCTGTATTGATATAAGCCACTCCCAGCCAAATAGAAAATAATTTCCAAGGTTGAAAATACTTTTTTGTCGGAATTGGTGAATTGATAAAGTCCGTGATATTGTTAGTATTACAGCAATTAAGGATTGGCTTTCGTTTTCCTTTTAGTCGTTCTTATTGCAAATTGCCATCTTAGTCCATTCATTTATTGTTTTATTATTGTAAGAATTTTCAGAAGCTATAAATTCCTAAATCTGTTGTTGCATTTACGATTATAAATTTGGCCGAAAAAATATTTCCAAAAGTATTTGTAGTTACTGTAGGCATTTTGTAACATAAAATTAAAATAAAAGCATTGCCAGCTTTTTACAACTTAATATGCATATTTAACTGACTTAGTAATAAACGGCATTGTAGTAAATAGCGGTATTGCCAGAATGAATTTTAATACATAATATATTATGTAGAACTGCATTACTATTAAGCGACCCTGTATTAGCGCACTTGAACAAAAACATATAATCATAATGACAACAGTATTATCATGCAGTTCTATATAAAATATAATTTTTATCAATGAAAATATTAATTTTTCAATTTTTAATTATTTTTTGCCATTAGTGTTAGATATAAGCTTTAAAATGAGATATCATTCATTCAATTTGATAAGGTGATATGGGAGATATTTGCAACCGACAGAAAAAAAGTGCTTTAGAAATAATATATATGATGATTCTTAGAGACAGTAAGTGTATGTTTCCGCTTTATTTAATATTATCATTTGTAACAATTACCCACGAGTGTTTTAGGGAGAATTAGAAGTTTTAATAAGATCAACTCCAAAACATTAGCAGCTCGAAAATCTTAACTACCAAAGTCTTAAACAACAACATGTTACAGAAATAACAATACCGGAACAATGCAAACAACGAAAATTTTTCTTTGCTTAATAATATTGCAAACGAATATTTTCTTTTACTTGAAGAACTTTTATTTCCCTTTCATGTTGTTTTGTGTATTTACAATGAAATCTGCTTTCCATGAGAAATGGAAAATGGAAGAAATTAGTTCTCTTCTTTAACAACGTTTTAGAAAGCCTTAAGGGCTTTTATTGTTGCTCTTATTCTAGTTTTTGTTTTTCTTTTGCCTTTTTGTAGTCGCTTTAAATTTTCGAAAATGAAAAGTCATTATTCAAAACGGATTTAATATGCTTCCAACTACCGCTACTACTACTTGAATAACGACAATGACAAAAACAAAATAAGAAAATAAGAACGGTTTTTGTAAATTGAAGCTTATGCTTGTAACATAACTGTATTCTTTTAAGTTTGCATTATATTCCTGTTTCCTGTTTCCGTTTATCAATATTTCTTTGTAAATTTTCTACAAAAAGAATTTGAAATAGTTTCTAATTTAATAACATGCGTACATTATTTGTCAGTATTACGAGCTAGTTTCTCACACCACTTATGTTGTGTGTGTTAATTTTATACGTGTGTATACATTTTATATAGTTTAAAGTCTTGAGAAAGGCTTTCATGGCACACTCGCATAATCAAAGGCACACTCGCGTACACCTGCGATCCCCACACGAATAAGTCTAATATGTGTAGAAAGTTCTCATTGTCTCTACGTGAGATAATTTCTAAATCGATTGTGCAGACGACATGGGCTGTGTGGCACATATTGCTGTTCTGTTAAAGCGCATTGGCATTACTGTTCAGTGTAAACTCCGAAATGATCGTCATATAGTCCTTGCTATTGAGAGTGGTGTCCAGGTCAATATTATTTTCGAAGAAATATGGGCCATTTATGCACGCCAAACAACGAATTATTGGAAGGCATTGAATGCATTTGAACAATTTGGTATCCTCCCAAATCCGACAATATTGTTTGTTTGCAGCCCATTTAACCCTAAATGGGCGTCAGTACATAAAATGATATTTTGGGTCCTTATTTTGGGCCGCTACTTCTGCATAAAAATAACACACACAACATAAGTGGTGTGAGAAACTGCGAGCTTCTTGGGGGCGATTGCTGTAGACTGTCTAATGGTGAAGGTATAGCACTGGCCATTTTATAGTCACCAGCAGCAACTCGTTTCCTTACCGGTCGCATCTTCCCTCTCTCTTTCCACCTTTCCTATAACCGTGCACAATGCACTGCCCGAATAGGGGTCATCCCCTGAGTGCTGGTTTTATAAAAAAAAAAAACAACAAATAAAATAAAAATATAACAAATAATAACCAAATAATTCACACTACATAGTCTATACTCGTTTTTGTAACCATTTTGCCATTTGTGTCCTTCCGCTTGGTCTAGTGGGTAGTGTGTTGGCTTATTAGACAAAAGGCCCGGGTTCGAATCCTAGGTCAGACATCAAAATGAAAAATATTTCTTCGGCGACTTCCTCTCAGTAGATTTCTGGCAAAGGCTCTGAGAGTAAAAATTGCCATGGAAAGCTTCTCAAAAATCTGTCCTTTGGAGTCGACTTTAAACTGTAGGTCCCGCCACTCATGTATAAAACTAACGCACACAACATAAGTGGTGTGAGAAGCTAGGTCATAATCCTGACTGAAGGGTTGTAATGGCCAATTATGTATGTATGTATGTCCTTTCGCTTTTAATCCCATTGTTGCCATTGCCTTACAACTTAACTACACCAGGTTATTGCAAATCGGTCTGGATTATTACTGTGAAATTTTTTTTATACTTATTTTCCTAGCAATACAAAGCAACTAATTGTGCAATTTCAAGAAAAATTGCAACACAATATAATAGTAATTTTAATCAGTACAACATCATTTGAGTAATAATGCGGTATTTATACAAGTTTTACTGTATCAAAAATCTTAAACACTTTGCTTACATATAAGAGTACTGAGTATGAGAAACTTGAGTCTTAGCAAAGCAATAAAGACTTGAAGTTTAAAATCTCTTAAATTATTTCCCTCAATCACATCGATATATAAAAGTTAAAAGTTTGGGAGATAAAAAAAAAATGAAAAATTTAGTATCAAAACAAGTTTAAAACTGAAAAAAAACTTAAGAAAAAGAATCGATAACAACTTGTATTGTAGTATAGAAATATTTAACAGAGCAGCATATACCCGAAAGGCAAAAATATATACACACGCAGATTCAAGCAGTTGCCTGAATGCACCAAAACTTGTTCATACAATAGCTGGTCTCGTACAGTATGTAAGTGGTATTGTAGCACTTGTATTCGAATGTATGAATGCTTAAATTAAGCTACTATTGTTGTATTTATTTATTTGCGCAGACCTTTAAGGTAAGACCCATGAAAACATTTATGGATTATAACTCACTCATATAGCATACACAGCTGGTGTTTAATATGATATAGCACTGCGTTACATACATTCAAAGTCAAAATTACGATCTGGCTTATTACATCACTCTTTTCAAGTCGCCGTAGGTAGTGCCTTGGCTTACCAGACGTAAAGCCAGGGTTCGTAAAAGGCGCGCCAGACATTAAAACAAAATACAAAAATTATTTATTTGGCGATTTTCTCCCAGCAAATTTCTAGCAAAAACTTCTCAAAAAAATCTGTCGTTCGGAGTCGACTTTAAGCTGAAGGTCCTATCACTCATATATGAAATTAACACACACAACATAAATGGTGTGAGAAACTACTTCAATAATCCCGGCTGAAAGGTTGTAATGACCAATTGTGTATGTATGTATAACACAACTTATATTCATTTTATACACGAAAGGCGGGACTTATAGTTTAAAGTTTGAGAAACTTTTGTACTCTCAGAGTTTTTGGCTGGAATCTGCTGCAAGGATGTATCGATGAAATATTTTGTCATCTTTCGTATTGTAGAAGATGTCTGACCTGAGGTTTGAACTCTGACCTTACGTCTAATAAGTCAACACACTACCTATTAGGCTATGGCGACTATATTTGTAAAATAGTATCAAACGGAATAAAACTACTTTGAGAACTTGTGTGTGTATAAGATTAAAATTATCTGGAGTTCGTTTCCAAGTACTAACCCTCAATGGTAGAAAATACGTTCTGTGGCGTCCTTTTCCATTTCCTACTATTGCTTCAGAAGTTTTTGTGGGTTATTCCTGATATTTTGGCGCGCGAATTCAATGATCAGAGTTCCATAGTGTCAGCTATCAAGTTCCAATGATGGTTTTTGATTAGACTTAACACAAATTATATTTACCTTACAATCATAAGATCTTTCTGAGGCGTTTGTTTACTTTCTTATCTTTCCGTTGTAAATAAGCACTGCTCTCGATTTATATCGAGCTTTCTCAAAGATCGCACTATTAGAGTTGTTATAGATGGCGTTTTTTCCGACGAGATCAGTATAAATTCAGGGCCACCGCAGGGCTCTGTTCTTTCTCCTACTCTTTTTCTTATTTTTCTCAATGATCTTCTATCTACTACTTCGAATCCTATTTACTCTTTTGCGGATGACAGCAACATTGGAGGCCGAGCCTTTTGGAGATTGGGGCAATGAGATCGAACATGAACGACGCACTCACAGGTGACCTAATATCAATCTCTGAGTGGGGCCTCGCGAACAGGGTCGATTTCAATGCGCGCAAGACCCAATGTTGTTTTTTTACACACCGGCGTGATGCTGGGTCTGGTGTTCTGTCATCTGTATTTATGGGTAATGTAAATATTGAGGAGGCGGATGCTCTTGATGTTCTGGGCATGAGAATTAGTTGTGATGCTCGTTGGAACGATCACATTTTTCGAGTGTCGAAGGAAGCATTTAAGTGCCTTGGTTTTTTGAAACGGTGCAGGAAATACTTCACTCCATCCAGACTTCTTACTATTTACAGGACCTTTCTCCGACCCCGGATGGATTACAACTCTCATGCATGGGCCGGTGCTTCAAAGTCTATTTTGAAGCTTCTCGACCGCGTACAGGTGAAGGCGAAGGTGCTTATTAATGACAGTAGGGTATCCAACTCTATTGATGCGTTGGAGCATCGTCGCAATGTTGCGTGTGTTTCATTGTTCTATCGGTACTATAATGGGAGGTGTTCTCGGGAGATAAGGGGCTTGGTTCCCGATAACCACATATTTTTTTTCTCACAGAGCACATCCTTTTGTGGTTGATTGTCCAGTGAACCGCACAATGCATTACAGGGAGAATTCATTTTTTGCCCGCACTGCTCGCTTGTGGAATGATCTTCTTGCGAGAGTTTTTCCCGTCAATTACGATATTGGTAAATTGAATGTCCATAAACACTACTCCCTCTTTCCTCCTTCCTCCTTCCTATAATCTATTTTCCTAAACCTGCACAATGCACTGCATGAATAGGGGCCATTCCCTGAGTGTTAGTTTTTATTAATAAAAAAAGTACAGAAAATTTTGAAATGGTTCTTTATACCCGTGCAGATAAATGTACATATCACGTATTACATATATATCACAATATAAAATTATTTATTGTTGCTATTACATTAAGATTAGGGATGCCAATTGGGATATTCTGGATTCACAAATTCCCGGATCACGGGACTTTTTAAAAACTTGTCCCGGGATTTTTCGTGATTTTCGGGATTGTGAATTCATATGTATTTTGACCCTACAAAAGGTCCCAAAAAATAATTCTATATCACTTGACTTCGATAATAGCATCTCAGATGAGAAATACCCTACTTCCATTGATAAAAAAAAATTTATTTGATGGCATCGAAGAATGCCAAAGACCTATAAAGTGAATTAATAGGCTAAGTGATTTCGATACTCAACTGTCCCAAGAAATGGATTTATTTACATCAGGCGGTGGTATAGATATTTAAAAGCTGCATACAACGATCTTGAAACTATTTCACCAACAAATGTTGAATGCGAGAAGTGTTTTTCAATGGCAGAGTATGGTGACAACAAAATTCGTTTACATGTTAGATGTTTTAAGCTTTTTGTAGGAATCCAAATAATTTTTTTAAAACTAATGCATTTGCATACGTAGTATGAATAATTTTTATTTTTGTTAATTTACGCTTTTTTGTTACTTTTTGTCTAGCTGTTTTTATATTTTATTTTTAATGATATATAATTCTGATATGCATAATTGGAATACGAATAATTTTGTTAACAAAATATGTTTATTATTAAGAGAAAATCGCAATTTTCCCGGTGATTGTTCGGTATTTTTGGATTCCGAATTATCCCGAAATATTCCGGAATTTCGGGGTTGGGATTTACAAAATCCCGGGATTTTTAAAAATCGATTGGTTTGGACTTATAATGTGTATACACAATCGAGTTGAAATGTGTGAAAAAATATAGTTTTGAACCGAATTTTAAATGTCTCAGTACATTAGTGTACTATTAAGTCAAGACCAACTGTCCTGTTTGTATGCTACGCCGGCTATTTTTACTAGAACTGGAGGCAAATATACCACTTTACTGTTACCATTTTCAAATCCAACCACGTTGTTGTTATTGTTGTTATTGTTGCTTTTGTTCTTTTATAGTAACAATAGTAGTTGTTAAAGTTGTTTTTATTTGCGGCAAAAATTCAGTAAACCACAGGATTTTCAATAGAAAATATGTCTTTGGCTATGGCAATGGACAAAAGAGGAAACTGCTTATCAACATAAACAATACCCTTCCTACTCATACACTCTTCTGTAAACACATGCCTTATTCATGTAAACCGTTTATTTATGCATATTTTAATTCATTCATACTACATACTACACTTGAATAAGCTCTGATATATTTTTATGGCAATTTCTGTGTATGATTTTTACACATAGAAGTTGCAAGAGTTGGATTGCTAAACGCAATTTAGGTGTAGTAAGATTTTGTAGTAATGACATGTTTTCTTTTATTTATTCGTCTCAATTTAGCCAAAGAATTGCTTTTTTTTAATTTAATACTGTATGCGTCCTCTTTATGCTGCATTTGTCAAATGCGTCCATGAGATTTCTTTTTATGTTTATAACTTAAATTTCCCTTCCTCTACTGGCCTTTTTTTCTTAAGTAGGAAGAAGTGGATCCACATTTTATTTATGATTACTACTCAACACTAAATCAAGGTTTTAATGCGTTTTCCAAACGATATGTTAAAACATGTTGAAAACTGCTGCAAGCAAAAGCTGTATCGATTTAACCCAAAGGGTTTTCATATGCAAACCATTAGATTGACTTTATTTTGAACTGCTGCCTTCAGGAACAGCATTTTCCAAATAGGGACTTTGTTTGTCGATAATCGACATCTTGTTGAAGTATGCATGTATGTCTTTAGTCAAAATTACGAATCTAGCTTCTCAATCTACGTCTGCTGTGTGTGTTAATTTTAGGCATGAGTGGCAGGACCAGCATATGCGATCACCAAAGACATACCCAAGTTACGTTTTGATGGGGATTAGGGATGCCAAACGAGATTGATTTTTAAAAATCCAGGGATTCGGAATTTTTTAAATCCCCATCTCGAAATCCCGGGATATTTCGGGATAATTCGGGATCCAAAAATTCCGAAAAATCACGGGAAAAATCGCAGTTTTTTTTTTATAATAAAATCATTTGTATTCCAATTTTATATAGAATTATATGTAGTTAGAATAAAATATTAAAACAGCAAGACAATAAGCAACAAAAATGCGTAAGTTAACAAAAATAAAAATTATTCTTACATATGCAAATGCATTAGTTTTAAGAAAACTATTTGTATTCCAACAAATAGATTAAATCATTTATTATATAATTTGATAGGCTTGAACAAACTTTGTTGTCAACATACCCTGCCATTGAAAAACACTTCTCACAATCAACATTCGTTGCTAAAATATTTCGAAGATATTCAGCTGTATTCAGCTTGTAAATATTCACCTCTACTACCTGCTGATGTAAATAAATCTATTTTTTTAGACAGTTGAGTATCTAAATCAGTTACTCTTTTAATTCGTTTTATAGGGCTTTTGCATTCTTCGATGCCATCAAATAATTTTTTTTATCAATGGAAGAAGTGTTTTCTTCATCTGAGATGCTATTATCGAAATCAAGTGATATAGAACTTTTTTTCTGCATCATTTGTAGGGGCAAAACACATATGAATTCACAATCCCGAAAATGCCGAAAAAAGTTTTTAAAAATCCCAGGATTCGACACCATATTAACGCTTAAATAACGTTCGTTTAACGGGTTATCATCGCTTAAAACAGCTTCTTTTGAAACTCTGATAATCTGTAGTTTATTCTTAACTTAATTGAGAGAAGCTTTTGTTCTATACAGTGCTTCAAGCAAAATGTTTAGGCTTTGTTCGGACTATTTGGTAGATGGTTTACGTGAAGTTTGTCACTCCCACTTTTACGCCCACATTTTTTATTTATCTAAAATCAGAAAACGGCTCCATCGATTTGATTAATTTTTCTTTCAAATGTTTGTATTTATCTATTTAAAGTTTTCATCAAATGAAAATTTTGCCCCGCCCACTTTTGCACCCACTTTTTCTTGAAAATTACTTAAAATTATTTAAATCTTAAACTGTACATTTGATTATGTTATGATCTTTAACAAAGTTGTTGCGCATGAGCCGACGAAGATTTCTAAGTTGGTATGATAAATTTCCAATAGGTGGTGCCACTGAAAATTTCGCAAAATGAATTAAATCTTAAACTGTGTATTCTTTAAGAAAGTTATTACGCATGAGTCGACGTAGATTGGTGCGATTAATTTCCGATAGATAGCGTCACTGAAAATTATTCAAAATGAATGACAAGCAATTGGTCGACCTATACCTCAGTTATGGAAGAAAAGAGCATTACGAGCTTCAGAATCTTCGAATAAATGCCGCTGATACCCGTTCACCTGAACCACTTGAACAACGAGAGGTGAGATTAGAAACTGATTGATTGCTTACTACTCAGTCCCGATCATCTGAATCATCAGGACAACGCGAAACAAAATCAATAAAATGATTCAAAATTAATTGACCATTTGTGTAATGCCTTTCCTTCAAATTTATTTTAGTTGGGGGCTCAGCAACACGTGCTGGGTACAGCTAGTTTTTTAAAAATTGAAAAATATTTTATTGCTTATTGTATGTCTAATTGAAAATCAATATTTGAAATAAATAAACATCAAACAAAATTTGATTTTATGTATTCAATTATTTTTCTTTATTTATTTCATTCCTTTGACTACGAAGACAAAATAATAAATTTTCATTTGCAATCCTATACCCAGCTGAAGATTGAAGAAAGTAAAAAAGAATTATAAGAACAACTTATAAATGACTAAAATTATAATCATAAATGACATAAAAACGAGTCCAAACTAATACGAACATGACTAATAAATGACAATAAAAAGACTCATAAATGACTCGTATGCGATTACACGATAACTTAAAGACGACTCGAAAAAGAATCATAAACGGAGGTAAATTAGACTAATAAATGATCAGAAAGTGATTCGAAAATGATTATTAAGCTGCTAGAAAAAGAGTCAAAAATTACTCTAAAATAATAAAGAAAATGACTCATAAGTGACTTTTTAAGAAGAGTCGCTTGTAGTCACTTTTTTCTCCCTACAAAAAATGAGCGCATATTCGAGCTTTTTCATCGCGCAGAAGAATCATAAAAGACTCGAATTTGATAAAAAAATTTTCAAAATTGCTGGCTGGGTAACATCACAATGCTTTTACATGTTGTAGACAAAGCCGTCTACATAAATAATATTGTGAGATGTCTTTAATCATATTACTCATACGTCATGGTTACGAGTGATATGTAGGAATTGTATGATATTAGAGCAGAGTGGTCTAATGACAAATTCAATTGAGATGCTTAATTGGATCAAAGGGAATTTAAATTTTTTTTTATCAATTTTTAATTTCCTAAGACAAATTATTTTATATTAATTGCATTTTTAATTTATTCTTACTCCAAAAATCCGATACTCGTCGTAGTTGGATTTAGTTGTGTACAACAGTTGAAAAAATACTAAGTAAAACTAAAGAATTTGATAGTTTTTTATCCATTCATGAGTTCCTCAGTAATAGGGTAATTACAATTTTTGTTTAAAATTTCTTTAAAGCAAAAAATTCACCAGAAATCCAAATAAATTGTTGTTTTTTTTTTCTTTTAACTATAAAATGAAAAATTACTAAAATAAAGTAAATGAAATTAATTTTCAGCTTTAATGGAGTTTTTCTGTTTTTCCTCTTACTTCTACGATTGCACTATTACTGGCACTGTTGAAAGTAATTGCTTTGTTTTTTCGCATTAACTTTTCATGTTAATTGCGCTTCAGTTGAGAAAAAAAAGTGTCATGCATTTAAAATTAAATAGAAGAAGAGAATATAGGGGAGTATAAAGCATAATAATTATGTGCGATAAATCGCTGTTAATTCTGCAATAAATTACGAGCAGGATACACCGTATCGTACACCGTGTTTCAAAATGCAAACGCTTATTATTAACAAAATACTGAAAACTTTGATACGTCGCCAGAATATCTCTTGGAAATGTTATTTAATGTTCGCCTGTAAAGAAGCGAAGAATTAAGAAAAGCTAGTTTCGTGGCGTGGAACATAATCGTAAAGTAGCAGGTTTGTTTTTGATTTAAGCATAGGAGAACCTAATTCATAGTATCGTCCCTGTTATTGAACTGAAGCTTTTGGCGAATACCACTTATGTAAACGAAATACAAGAATGGCCAAAAATTACCCACTGTCCGTGAGAGTTTTCACGATAATCCGAGTATTCTCTTGACTCTGAAGCAGTTGGCAAATGCCTCTAAATTTTATTGACAAATCATTTTTAAAATTTAGATCCATTTCTTTTTTTTTTATTATTAAACCAGCATTCAGGGGATGGCCCCTACTCATGTAGCGCATTGTGAACGTTTTTAGGGAGGATGGAAAGAGGGAAGATGCGAACGGTAAGGAAACGAGTTGCTGCTGGTCACTATAAAATTGCCAGTGCTATACCTTCACCATTAGACCAGTCTACAGCAATCGTCCCCAAGAAGCCTGCAGTTTCTCACACCACTTATGTTGTGTGTGTAAATTGTCATGTATACAAAAATATTTTAAAGTTCGAGACGATACCATTTGGGCTGCCTAGTCATCGGATTCAGAACAACGTTCAGCAATAAGTATTCAAAACGATGAGTAGGTTCAAATCATACAAATAATTTCAGATACTTATATGCATTCATACTTAGTTTGCTATCATACTCATACTACTTATACTCAAAGTTGGAAGTACACGTCGTATTCATACTTAACAATACGCATGATGTTATTGACTTCGACTAGCCTCTACTTAACATTTACACGAAGTACAAAATAAGTATGATTCGCATACGAACATTACTATTCTTACAAGGAGATTGTGTGTATGCTTTGCTTGTTGTCTTTGACTTTCCTTTCTTCTTTGTTTGTATATGCAACAACAACAAAGGCAGTAAATTTTAATGTATGATTCGAATCACTCGAATCACTTATAAGTATTATGAGTATTTTTCTAAATTTACGAATCAGAATGAGTAGGCGTAGGAATCAAACATATTTCGAATATTGTGAATTTGATGTCAACATTGTACTCATATTTATTGCTACTTATACTTATAAATCAATGTTGCAGCGAGTACGAATGAATCAGAGTTGTTGAATTTCAATTCTATTAATTCACTCATACTCAAAATTGCATGTGTTCTTATGAGTAGTGGAAAAACGATTCATTGCTGATCTCTGGTCAGCACATTCTTATCAATGGCAAGCACTATAGTGTTGGACGGCGCTATCACACAGCTCATGTTATATTATTTATTCCTTATGATCCATTTAAGTTGGAAGTCATTTCGTAATGTAAACTGGACAGAGAGATAGTGCAATTTAATCTCCTTAAACTTTCTTTTGTGCAGAATTCTTAGGTCAGAGATGTATGTGAATAAGCCACAGACAACAGTTGTCCTTGAAACTAAAGTAGTCAGTGTCAGTCTGAATATACACCAGAATCGCACAAATACAGATGCTCTCCATTTTGAGAAGTCGTGGCTTTTGAACGGTTTTATATTGTAAATACAGCGGCAATAATACGTCCTTAAAATAAATAAAAAAAAAATAAGTAGGTTGGTGGTCAGACTCCTTCTAAGGAGTCAAAGGATGAGGGCCTTTTAATCCAACAGCTAGGACTGATACAACAATTAATTCCAAGCAGGAATCAACCATTCCTTAAAGAAAATCAAAATAAATGTTGCTATTGCAGCATTTATATTAGAGAGCATGATCAACGATGTCCGAAAATCAGTGGTTGGAAACCTCCGCTTCTTCACGGCAAAAGCAAGGTTGGAACGCCATTGGAATTAGTTGGAATGCCAATTTTTTTGGCTTGGCTACAAAAATAACAATGGTCTGTAAGGACCGCCATTGTGTGATGGAGCGAGGTCGTGTACCTTCCTACTACGAATGGAATTGAGTCTCCATGAAATATCAAAATTATCAAAAGCAAGACGGGATGTTGAAACTTCGTTCAAGGGAAAATCCCGCCCCTCAATAAGCTATAAATACGATATGTCTGCTACATATGTTGTTTAATATATCTTTTCTTGCGTCTCCTTAAAAGAAAGGAATTTTATATAATGAGGCAGGGTTGGAATGCCAAGTTATCTGGCTTGCCTACAAAAATAATAATGGTGCGTAAGGACCGCCATTGCGTGATGGATAGTCATACGATTTAAGGACAGAACAAAGTCAGTCCTCTGATTGTTTATACCTGTTTGGCGAGGTCATGTACCTTCCTACTACTAACGGAACTGAATTGGAAACTACGTTCATAAGCGGACTTAATCGCTGCCTGGCATCTCAGTAAATCCGGAGATTTTCAGGGAAAATCCCGCCCCTCAATAAGCTATAAATACGATATGTCTGCTACATATGTTGTTTAATACGTCTTCTCTTGCGTTTCCTTGAAAGAAAGGAATTTTATTTAATGGAATGAATAATTTTATGCATGCAATATTTAAAAGAATGCTTAAAAAAAATTCCAGTCTCTCTCACAAATAATATTTGGCTTGAAAGGTGCTAACTTTAGTGTAATAAAATAGTTTTTCAAGTTTCAAAATTCAAATGGAGCAGCGAGTATTTCATTTCATATAATTAAAGTTGAATTTTTTTCCCAGTGACACATAATAACTGACAAAAATGGCATCAATTTAAAGGCAATGAAAACTTTCATTATAAAGAGTAGGGAGGGAAGGTAATGCTTTGTTGCTTAATTAATTGGAAAATAGTTATAAAATTTCATATTTCCCGCATGATTGCTACGAGCTGAAAAGTATTTTATGACGTTTTTTTTTTTATTCAGTTGCTCTCTTCTTCTTTATATATTTTTATTTTCTTTATTACTATTCTAAGGAAATGAGAAAGACAAAACCGACAATTTATTTTCATTCGCTGAAAGAAGTGAATATTTTTCCGGAGGTTATGTTTTATTACTTTTCTTTTGTTCTTGTTTTTCTGCAATAAAATAAAATGCCCTATAATGCCAATTACAAACTCCTTCCACTTGGATACGTTTGAAAAGAACATGTAGGGACAGAGATAGAGAGTGAGTGAAAAAAGTAAAATTTAACGCCTCAATTACGTTGCATTGATTGTGATCTCTTCATTTATTCACTCATTTATATATTTACACCATAGATAACATATATCACGATAAAATTTATTTGACATTTGCTTTCAGAGTTTTCAATAAGTTATCAGACGATGAATGAGTTTTACTTGAGACAGTGAGAAGAAACAACAGTTTGGAAGATATTTGAAGTGAGACCTACAAAGCTATGGGAATGTTATAGAAAACCTCATAATTTGCAAGAAATTGTAAAAATTCTGGGATAAAAATGTCTCTGATATTTTTTAAAATTTTTTTCAGACATTTTCCAATTTTCTGCTTTTAAGAAGCTACCCTCAGCTTGCAGTATTGACGTGAATGAATTTAATAAAGCTTTTTTAAACATTCCATCCCTAATGCACTAAAATATTATTCAATCAACTTTTGTCTCGCAACAGTCCCCAGGAATTTTTTCTTCACATTGTTTCAAGTTTTCTCATGGCTTTAAAGATGACGTAATTTAATGCTGTAAATCAGTGACTACGAATGCAATTGGCTTTTACCAGATCCATCCTCAATTTATAAGACTTTTATTATCTAGAATATCACATTATATTACGCACTTATTTAACACAATATTATCACAACCAGCCACTTTCCTAACTGTTGGGTCATTCTGCTAAGGTCATTCCTGTGCTACAATCTTCAAATGATTATCACCCCATATCTATACTTCCATTTTTATCAAAAGTATTAAAACGACTGCTACCCAACCAAATTAGTACTTATTTAAATAACCATCGGCTGATATTTAGCAAACAATCTGGATTTAGAACAGTTCATAGCTGTGTTTCTTCGCTGTTAAGTGTGTCTGAGGATATAAGATCCAATATCGATAATGGTGGTAACACACTTTTGGTACTTCTGGACCATTCTAAAGCATTTGACTCTGTAAACCATGATGTACTTTGTACAAATATATTCAACAATTTTTATTTTTCTTCGACTGCATCTTTGCTAATAGAAACATGTCTTGCTGATAGATACCAGTCTGTTTCTGCTGGCGGAAACGTATCTACTCCCCTGGCCGTGTCTAAAGGAGTACCTTAGGGCTCTATTCTTGGACCACTACACTTTACTTTGTACATAAATGATTTACCAAATTGTCTCTTGCATAGTGATATCCACATTTACGCTAATGATGTACAAATATATATAAATTGTAAAAGGGACTCAATTGTTGACTGTTGTGCGAAACTTAATGAGGACCTTGGCAGAATACTCTACTAGGCATTGTCTAGTGGCTTAAACCTGAACCCTATAAAGTCAAAGGGTCTAATCATAGCACAACGGAAAAAGAATATTGTCATTGATATCTCGATCACTTTGGGAAATCGAAACATTTCTATAGTGAAATCAACAAAAAGCCTCGGTATTATTTTTAACAATTCCCCTCAATGGAATACTCACGTAAATTCTGTATCCAGAAAAATTTTTTATATGCTCAGAACATTATATCCTCTACAACACACTACACCTCTTAGTATTCGTGAGCTTCTTGCGAAAACCTACTTAATGCTCAAGTTGTTATATGGCTGTGAAATGTTTGCTTATTGCGATTTGACAAGTAGGACCAGATTGACTGCAGCGTATAATGCGATTCTTAGGTATGTCTATGGCATAGGAAGATATGATGGTACTTCTCAGTATTCAAAATATTTAAAATCAAATCATTAATTTTACTGCACACGGTTACTTATTTAATCGTATTCAATCGAACAGAAGAAAACAGATTCAATTAAGATATCGAACTTTAATATCCGTGTCGCAGTTCTTTTCAAATACAATACGGCTGTGGAAGTCGTTACCTAACTCATTATAAATCAATGGCAACACATTGCAATTTAAAAAAATTTTATTTTATGAATTTTAATGTCAAATTATTATTATCCTGTTATTACACTAATTGTTCACAATGTGCTGTATAAGGTTCGCTTTATCAATTTTTTTGTGTGTTCTTCTGCGAGAATCATCATCAACGTTTTATATTCATGTGCAATGACTGATAATACCAACAAAAATTAGCAATATATGGTCTAGAATGAGGCAGATTTATGGTAATCTATGAAGACTCAAGCCTCAATCAAGTCATGACTAAATGGATTAATAATTTCTGGTATATAACTAAAGGAAATATTATTGAGCGATAGCCTAGTTGGTAGTGTGACATAGGACCAAGGTTCATGAAAAATATTTCTTCGGCAACTTACTCTTAGCAGATTTCTGGAAAAAACTCTGAGAGTAAATAAGTCCGTTGTTTGGAGTCACTTTCCAAACTGTAGTTCCTGGCACTCTTCCATAAGATTAACACACATACAACATAAGAGGTGTGAGAAGTTAGGTCTTAATCTCGACTGAGGGGATGTAGTGACCAATTATGTATGTATGCACAGTAATATCTAGCATCAGCCGCATATCAACGAAATATAAAGTCTGATGGAAACGATTTAGCCTTAACCCGTAAAAAATTTATTCAATTCAGGAGTCGAAGGACAACGATGTGTGTTCATTTGTTGAATAGACTTTGGAGGAATTAACAACATGAATAAACAATATTCTCGGCAATCGACATCAGTTCTAAGGGTGTCCAAATAGTTACTGTTTGATATGGATTTTGAGCTATCAGCGCCTCGGTATAATTTTCTTTTAGAACGGTATTGTGTTGGTTTTATTTTTTTTTATTATTAAACCAACACTCAGGGGATGGCCCCTACTCATGCAGTGCATTGTGCACGTTTTTAGGGAGGGTGGAAAGAGGGAAGATGCTAACAGCAAGGAAACGAGTTGCTGCTAGGTGACTATAAAATGGCCAGTGCCATACCTTCGCCATTAGACAGTCGTCTACAGCAATCGTCCCTAAGAAGCCTACAGTTTCTCACACCACTTATGATGGGTGTGTTAAATTTATACATAAGTGGCGGGACCTACAGTTTAAAGTCGACTCCGAACGACAGAGTTTTTGAGAAACTTTTCATGGCAATTTTATTTATTCTCAGAGTTTTTGCCAGAAATCTGCTGAGAAGAAATCGCCCGAAAAAAATACTTTTTGTATTTCTTATTTTGATGTCTGGTCCCTGACTTTACGTCGAATAAACCAGCACACTACCTATTAGATTCATACAGGGCATGCTCTAAATTCAATATAATAAAAAAAATGGTTTTTGATTTTTAACTTCTTAATAGGAAAATGCAACGTGTTTTGAATTTATTCGGAAGTCTTCCCTAGTACATAATCAGACGAGAAAAATTTTAAACTCTGTGAATGCCACATTGAGGTCACCATAGCCTATGGGTATTATAAGATTTACTATAATGGATGTGGGTAGCTAGGTAACTAGCTAGGGTAACTATTACAACTTTAAGGAATATCATGGCGGTAAACGTTTGTGATGACATTATGTGATGGAGTTTAAATGGCAATAGTCTAGATTCGATTCAATGAGAATAGGAAGAAACTTTTCTTTCTCTGGTTTTGATTTTTTACTTCAAAACTGACTAATAATTTGTTTACATTTTAATATTTAAAAGGTTTGTAATCAAACTGTCGGTGTATTTAGTGTTAAGGTATTGATATTAATGCCAAACCCTTAAATTCGCTCATTTACTATAAGTTAAGGTATAAATTGAATGTGTTTGTAGTTGTATGTGTAAATACTACATAGAAATACATTTAAAATGATGTGAATTGTTGTTGACTTTTTGTTTTTGTCAAGCATTATATAAAAGGGTGCTTGTCACAAAAGTGCTTCAGGCACAATAAATGAAAATACTTTTATTTTCCTTTTGTTGTTAGCACTGCTCAAGTACATACTGCTACTGCTACAGAGAATTTTACACGCTACAGAAGCCATGAAAATTTTCTGCACAAGTGGGAGAACATTTTGGAATAAAAAAAAACGAATATGAATTCATAAGTAAATATGCAGTTAATAAAAAAATTCAAGTGAATATACTGCAAATAAAATTTTAATAAACTTTAATGGAAATGTTCGGAATATAGAATGTAATAGTCAGGAGTTTACCACTTTATGCTAAAATTAAAGAGTTTTCATGCGAATAATATTACTCTAAAGTGACTTTTACATTTTTTTATCTTAAATTTACTATCTAAAAGTTGTCAAATCGAGTGACATTTTTGGAAATTATTTTTAATTTAATCTGCACAATACTTGCTACTGATCGCATCATTATTCCGATTCCAGGCTGATTTTTTGTCGCTGTCAGAACAATGCAGAGAGAATGTTTAGATAGTCTTCATTTTTCTTAAACTATCTCAAAGGCTATTTTCTACAGTCAGGGTAAAAATACTTTGTTTCCTGAGATATCCTTCCACTCACTGAAAAAAAGCTAAAGGCTCTTGCTTTAGTTTAAGTTCATCAGATGGGAATACATTTTGAAATATCGAAAAACTTAAGGCACCCTTAATCACATTTCAGCCAGAGTTAAGTAGCGGTGACAAAATCTTAATTATTGAAGTTCAGCACAAAGTTTACGGCATTTTGTGTCAGCAAAATAATTTTCTGAAGGCCAGTACTCTAAAAATGTCGTTACGGAGGAGATATTTTTTTTTTTAGTCCCCGGCCTCACACTAACCCACTCTCACCCGACCGCGGAGGGCTCGTCCCCATTACGTAGGGACACGTACACACTACAGTCCGGACTGCAGCGACTAAGGGAAAAGTTATGGCAACGAGTACATAAAACAGCTACAGAACTTAATCACAAGCTGAATAAGGTAACAATGAAACGGAACAATTTGAGACAAGAAGAAAAATAGATTTTTATATAATAATTTATAAACTAATGCCAGTATACAAGCCAGGCTTTACATTACAAACACTACAATTAAAATCTATAAAATCATAATGGATGTTAAAATCATTGCATAATCTACGAAAAGGAAAATTACATGCATAGTTCGTTCTATAGAAATCTAAAGAAAGAGGACGATAGTGCCGTGAAAATCTTGCAGGAATGCTGAAATTCAGATTAGAAAGCAAAAACTCAGAATTTGATATCACCTTTAACTAGATTGAAAACAAAACAAACCCCTAAAACAGATGTTCTACGTTCCAAAGTTGGAAGTTTTACCAAAGCTAATCTAACCTCATACGGCGGAAGCCCATTGGCATAATCCCATCCTAAGCCACGTAAACAGAATAATAAAAACTGCCTCTGCACAGACTCGATTGAATCACTATGACAACGATAGTATGGATTCCAAATAACAGACGCATACTCCAAAATAGGCCTAACAAGTGAAGTGTACAGTAGTCTTGTTATATAAGGATCAATGAATTCCCTAGCCCATCTTTTCACAAAACCAAGAACAGCTCGAGCCTTGCCAATCATCAAACTAATATGATCAATTATATCCAATAATACTCCCAAATCAAGAAATGAAGGCACAATTTCCAAAGGGCAAGAATTAATCACATAAGTGGACGAGATTGCACTAAGGCGAGAGAAAACCATGCACTTACATTTTCTCAAATTAAATGCATTAAATTAATCCTGCACCAAGTAACAAACAAATCAATATTTCGCTGAAGAACAGCCTGGCCATGATCATCATCAAAAGTATAAAATAATTTAACGTCGTCAGCATACATCAGAATATTACAATCAGAAAGAGCAGAAGGAAGATCATTCAGAAACAATAAAAACAGTAAAGGACCCAAATGGCTACTCTGCGGAACACCAGAAGTAACATATACAGTCTTAGACAATGAATTCCTAAACAATACCCTCTGAGTCCCAAGGGAGAGGTAGGAGTCTAGCCAACGATGAATAGTATTTGGAATACCGATTGGTGAAAGTTTAAAAGTTTATAAATATTCATATCGCAACCTGCCCCGACTGAAAGCAAATGGTGCTGATCTTAGTCTGCCAACCCTATTGCTCTTTGGATATGTAGCGTGTACCTACAGAGTACACAAATTGTTTTGTTTTGTATTGTATTGTATTGTACAATAACGGCCATTTTGTTGAAGCTAAATTATCAAATTAGCAGCCACTTATCACAGTCAAAGTCATGTCTTTGCTGAATGGGCTCTGGAATAATTAACAGCTGACCTTAACTTTCTTCAAAACTTGTGCTGGCGACATCATAAGTCAATATTTCTATAAGAATGATGATGGGCCTGATGATTATTACCATTAATGAGCACTCTACTTCAATGATTCTTAGTAGACCAGATGTCAAGGTTCAAATACCAGATCAGACATCTCTAACACAACGAAATATGTATAAAAAATATTTCTTCCGCAACTTTTTGCCAACTGATTGCTGGCGAAAACTCTGATTGTAAATAAAATTGCCATGCAAAGATGAAGATTGTGTGAGAAGTTAGTTCGTAATCCTGAATAAAGGGAAATGATGCCAACTATGTATGTATGTATGTTTTTATGTAAAAAACAATTAATCCAGAATATACTGCATATAAAATCTTGTTAGAGTACTTAGTTATTATAAAGGTCGTAATAATAGAAAAATATTTTAGTTCCAACATTGATACGGATTGATGTATAAAACGGTGGTTCTTTTCTGTATAAAAACAAAATTAAAATTACAGATAGTTTGAAGAGCCTTTTTTTGTTTTTAAATTTGTTTTTATAATAATACTTTCTAGATTTCACATATGAGTTTAAAGTTTTTGTTACACAATTTATTCACATTTGTAAGCTTCTTTGAAGTAAATTTTCATTTCAAAGGAAGCAAAAATTTCACAAAACCTCTCATACGAATTTTAAAGAAAGCAAAAAAAAAACCTAAAAAATACTTGTTTTATTATTTAAATAAGTTTTATTTTCATTTCTTGTTCAGTATACGAATTTAATTAAATTATATTGAAGCTTTACTTGACACAAGGAATTCTCAAATGTATGCTCATTCATTCATACATACATTCTTATATGCATGCAATACTCTATAGGGCAATGATATAGAATTTCATTTCCTATCGTATACATATGTAATGAATTTAGAATAAGGATAATTCCTTTTTGATTTAATTTTGGATTTAATATAAATTTAATAAATAATTTTTATTTTGTGTTGTCTCTAATAAATAACTTAAAAGATTTCAAAATAACAATTTATTGTACTCGTATTAATTAAGAAGCTTTTCTTTAATAATTTTATAAATAGCAGCAATACATTATTTGTGCTTAAGTGAAAACGTGTTACAATATTTTATTTAACCGTAGATCGAGCCTTAAATAAACTTCATAATCCTAGCTTATGTATCACTTTTGATACGTACCTGTAGTAACATAGTATTGTCACCATATTGATAGATTTTGTTAAATAATTTTAATATTTTGATTTATTTTAATTCATTTTAATAAAACTATTCTATATTCTAACATTTTATTATCTCTTTTATGAAATTTACGCCAAAATTTTTGACATGATGAACGTTGCAGTATGGTTTTTTACATAAAACTCAAACACTTCATGTCAGATTGGTTTTATTTTTAACTAAATGGCAGTAATTTGGCATCTAGCACCCTTGCTTTATGGCAATTTACAAGTTTCCAATTGTTGAAATGAGTCCGCTTATTGTCACTGCCATCAGTAACACTCTCTACTGAGGGCTAGCTGAAACCTATTGGTACAAACCGTTGTTATAATTTGTTAGAAAAATTAGCTGTCAACCTCATGTGAGGTAAAAAAGTTTCCCGCAGCAGTAGAACATCGATTACGTTAATAACAAGGCTTTGTCTTGGATTCCTCTTTGAATTCCCGGATACGGGTTTCTTCAAATACGGTTGTAAGTAGTTGCTACTTGCGTAGAATCTACTTAAGTCTCAAACTGCCAATTCGATTTCAGTGGCCCACGAAATTTATAACGACCATAAAATTCAATTAGTTACTAATCCTATAGAGACAAAATTATTGGGATTATTAAAAGCAAAAAGACTTTCAGATCATTTTTCGAAAAGGTGTAATAGGTGTAAATTTCTCATTATTTTCGAGTAGCATATTATCAAAACGAATGATTCTGTACTGGCATATGTACAGACATATGTAGCTCACTGAAATATTATCCCTCTGTAATATCAATGAAATAAAACATAAAACGAAAAACTTTTTTATAATATTTGTCTATCATACATAATACATTATATGGTCATTATAACCCTTCAGTCAGAATTATTGACCTAGTTTCTCACACCACTTAAGTAGTGTGTGTTAATTTTATACATAAGTGGCGGTACGTACAGTTTAAAGTCAACTCCGAACGGCAGATTTCTTGAGAAACTTTTCATGGTAATTTTATTTACTCTCAGAGTATTTGCCAGATATCTGCTGAGAAGATATCACCGAAAAAATACTTTTTGTATATTTTTTTTATTTTGATGTCTGGCTTGGGACTAGAACCCTGGATTTACGTCTAATAAGGCAACGCACTACCTACTAGACTACGGTACCTACTAGACTTCACGTATGTATGTATGCTCGTATATTTTTTTTTTTATTTAATCATTCACTGCAGTAAAATAAAAATTCAAATTTTTATTCAATCAACTATAAAACTCATACAATCGATTATTCTTCATTTCACGATTTCCAAACCTTTATGTTTTCGCAGATTGTGATGGAAAAAAATCTGAGAGTATAAACTTTTTCCTATTTATTCTTGCTATCTCTACTGGCGTAATATTTCTGTCTGTTGTTTCAAAAAATAATTTTTTTCTTTCAAAACTGAAACCATTTAATATTGCCCGAACCAGACATGACAAATAAAAGAAAAAACCAAATCAAACAGAATGCAATTTAATTGGATTGTCCACAATAAAACAATTTAAATGATTCGAATTGATAAACAATGGAAAAAAATTTAAAAAAATGTTGGAAACATTGCCTCAAATATCATAACATTTTTCCAGAGGACTATGAAATTGATTGCGTATATGTATGTACAGGGTGGCTGATATGTATTGCAACCAATTTCAGGTTTTTATCATTTGTAAACCGCTCGTCTGACAGCTAACAGATTTATTCCAGTGACAGTTCATTTTATTATTTACAAACTTACAAAAGCATTTTAATCTATTGCATTTAGAAAAAAATTTATTCGTGATGGAATTCAAGCGTGATAGTGTGATTGCTTTATATTTGGCTGGAAACCTACAGGTGGCTATCGTTAGAGATCTCCAGCATTTAAATGTGAATAAATCTTTTGTTTCTCGTACCATTGGTCGTTGTCGTGATACTGGCAGTGTTGCACCGTGTCCAAAAATTGGATGAAAAAAAAACGGTAACAACACTAGAATGATCTAAAAAGTGAAGACCAGATTTGATCGAAATCCACGCTGCAGTGATAGAAACATTCCTCGTGAGCTGAACATATCACTAGAACGGATGCAAGACATATTGAAAAGTGAACTTGGACTAAAGCCATTGAAGTTCCAAAAAGTGCAAGAGCTCACCGATGAACAAAAAAAATTAGACTGGAAAGAGCCAAGGAGTTACTTTGCTTGCACGAAATTGGCTAGTTACTGAATTCCAAATTGAGCAGTTTGTGAACAAACAAACTTGCGAAAGAGGTCAACTGAAAATTTACACCTGCAATTAGCCACCAGAACTCAAGCGCCGCCGATGGTAATGGTGTGGGCTGCTGTAACGGCAGATGATCGCTCCCCGCTCGTATTCATCGACTGTGGTGTCAAAATAAATGCCGAATATTATCGCAAAAATGTCTTAAAGACAGTATTCAAGCCCTGGGCAGACAAACATTTCGGCCGCAAAACATGGACATTCCAGCAGTAGTCAGCAACACCGCACTCAGTACGCGTCAACCAAGAATGGCTTAGAAAGGTGGTTCCTCGCTTCATTTCTACCGCACAATGGCCACCAAAATCTCCGGATCTCAATCCGTTGGAATTTTGCGCCTTAGGCATTTTGGAGAGTAAGGTTCTCACTAAAAAAAAATACCAAAGTGTTGATCATCTCAAGACGGCTCTTTGCTGGAAATGCAAAATACCGCAGACCCTATTTCGTGCAGCCTGTGATGGCTTTGTCGGCCGTTTGAAGGCCATAATTCGTACCAAAGGTGGCCAATTCGAACAAATCTAAGGTGATTCCAAAATTTGATGTTGTCTACAACATTTTTTGCTTTTGAACAATAAAATTAAAAAATAAAAAATATGTAGCGCTTTACTTTGTTACATTATATATCAGCCACCCTGTACATATGTAAATTTTATTTACATAAATTACATGTTTTTTTTTATAAAAAATTAAAAAAAAAGGAAATAAAATATAATTTTTGTTTAAATGAAAAGATTTTGCTGCAGTAAGAACGAATTCAAATAAAAAATTCTTCATTTGAGGTTAAATTAGTGTATAACAGGTGGCGTCATTTCACCGCTGTTGGTGGCTGTTCACACTAATCTCTCCCATCCGCAAAGAACGGCTGACACCGTTTCTGTTAGTGAAAATTCTTTAGCATAAGCCAATCAGAATAACATGCCCGATATTCTATAAATAGATAATGTTTCAAAGTCGCTGTAGTCTAGGAGTAAGCAATGTATAGGCTACGATTCAAACTTCAGTTTAGAAATCGCCCAACAAAAAAAGGAATTTTTAATATTTTTCAGCGATTTCTGACAAAAACTTTGAAAGCAAATTAACTTGTCATTAAAAGTTCTCAACAAAATTTATCGGTCGGAGTTGACTTTAAACTCTATGTGATGTCAATCATGTAGAAAAAGAACATACACAACAGTGTTGAAAGATTCAGTACTTTATTACTTTTTTCAGTACTTTTTCATTTCAAAAATATCGCAATACCCCCGCGATATTCTCAGTACTTTTGTTATTATAACATTTTTTTTATAAGACCTAAGCTCTTTTCAACTATTAATGCATTAGCAGCATGTTCTACGTAATGCTAAAGATAGAATTAGGTAAGTCCCGCTTAGCCAAACGTACAGTAAGATCCCGCTTAACGCTGATGCAGTATTACGCGGGTTACTAAGTGTATGCATATGTACGTGTTAAGTTGTCTCGTTTAACGCTGGAGCTTATTGAACCGTAACCGCCGCGTTAAGCGAGATCTTAGGATACGAAAAGCAATGAAAGAGCTTGCTCGGCAAACATTTGCATTGCTTTTTATATGCTAAAAACGAACGTGTATTACATTACGTTCCTTCGACGTTTAAGTAAACGGGGTTTTTATATTTTATTACTTTCCGAATCAGCTATTCTTGCCTTCTATGTGAGGAACACGAATAAGTCGCAAGTTTTTCTGTTCGACTTCCTTCTGGCAAAAAGTCTGAAAGTAAATAAAATTGCCGTGATAAAGTTTTTCAAAAATCTGTCGTTCGGAGCCGATTCTAAACATTAACATTAAAATTAAAATACGCAAAATATGTAAATGGTGTGAGAAGTTAGGTCATAATCCTGATTGAATGGTTACAGCGACCAATGTATATGCATGCATTTTTTTACAAAAGTACCATTTGGTTCAAAAAAGTACTCTTTCAGTTAGAGTTCAGTACCATTTCAAAATTTCATACCTAAGCGGTATGAGAAGATAGGTTGTATCTACCAATTGTACATCGATGAATGGATGAAGATAAATACGTTCAAGTTTTCCATTTTTCCGACTGCAAATGATTTTCAGTAAAGATTCTGTTTTGACTTTTAATGCAGTAGATTATTGGTATAAAACATTGTCTCATATTTGATTATCACACCAAACAGTACGATATTAGGGTGTCAGAATCTCTTGACAGTCTGAACATGAAAATTCAGTGTGATGTACGCTGGAACCGACACATTTTTCATTTCTAAAATCTTCAAAATAAGGTCATTAATCGTTAAATCGTCAATATGATATATTTGCGGCACAAAATCGTCAAATATGGCCGTTATGGCGAGTTGAAATTTAAAAATGGAACAAGAAATAAAAACGGTTCGAAATATTGCCAAATTAATTTTTCTGTCCTTAAGCAGAATTGGGATATTAGTGCATTCATATGGCTGCTAACGCTGGCCTCACAGTACATTATTCATTGGAACCAATGTGCATTTTCGAGCGTATGAGGCCGTATCTCAGCAATGACATTACGAATATTGGTCTTCAAATGCTCAATGGTATCTGGTTTGGCAGGATAACACTTTTCTTTAACGGTGCCTCACAGAAAATTGTCTAACGCTGTCAAATTACAGCTTCTAGGCACATCAGAATTTCGATTAATTAAACGGCCATTAAAGGTTTGACGCAATAAATCGATTGTTTCATGAAATGTATGGCTAGTTGCACCATACTGTTGAAACGACACATTGTTCACATCAAACTATGATGAGTGCGTACAAAAGACTATATTGACTGCAAAGAAATATTGGCCTTATTTTCAAAGAAATATTGACCAAATATTTGCTTATTAATGTTGCCACCAAAATGAAAATGATCTTCATCCGAATCCAAAATCGACATCAGAGTGCAGTGTTGGCTTGGCATATCTCGCTAAGTGGAGGGATGGTCGTGCACTTCACCTGTTAATGGAAATATACATCGCTCTTATTGGCATTGATGTAAACAATTTTTGATTCCAACAGGTCTGTGTACTTGTCTTATATCTCATGCCGCAATCCATTTATTGAGCAAATGTTTGATGGCTTTTTAATTAATCGAAATGGTGATGCCATGTTGACAAACCGGAGACAATATAACATTTGAAGGTCAACATTCGTGACGCCATTACAAAGATAAGGACTCATACACTCAAAAAAGGAGCAGGAAAATTGGTCCGATTTGTCGGTAACGGTTCATTCATTTCCAATCTGTGATGCATTCAGTCTTGTCTCTCCGTTGATTAAACATACAATCAGCATGTTAATGGTTTTGTTTTCATTGTAGCCTAACATTGCATGGATGGAGGTGCAAATCCAAATAATATACTTTCAGTAGGTTAGGTTGGGTTAGGGGACGTGTATTTGTCAACTGTGACCAGTACAGTACCTGGAGGTCGAATTGACATTGTACAACATTCTTGCTTCTCACACCACTCGTGTTGTGTGCGTTATACTTTCAGTAACAGAGTAATATTTTCTGCGGCACGTATTTTGTTATGCATGGTTAAGGCCACTGTTTTAAAGACGACTTTGTACGACAGATTTTTTAAAAACATTTCATGGTAATTTCTATTTACTCTCAGAGTTTTTATCAGAAAACGCCCAAGAAATATTATTTCAATTCGTTATGTTGGAGATGTCTTATGTAGTCAAGGGCTTAACTGCAGACTCTCGTTTAATAAGCAAACACACTAACTACTCAACTTAGGCAACTTCTAGACGTGTGTAATTTTTCTTTTTGTGATGATAAGTTGCAGGACATTGATGGCTAGACTATTGGAAAAGTTAATTAAAAATAAAAAGAAAAAAAAAGACGGTGATGGAATATTAAAGAATGCAATGCTTTCAAATAGAATGTTTTTTTCGCACTTCAACTATCTATTTTCCTGTTTCAGTTTCAGTTTATTTAAGAGTCAACCCTTGAATTTTAACCGTTGACAGAAGAGAAAAATTTAATTTTTAAAGATATTATCATCAAATATTTTATACGCTGAAAGGAGATGATATTTCAGAATTTACTTAAAATTACGTCAGCGAAAGTATTACGTACAGACATAGAATTTTTTTTTTTGTGTAGGAGAAGTAATCGTCCACAAGTAATTGTAAGCCAGACACAGTGTCTATCTGTGTAGTTATCTTTAGAAATTTATCTTTCGAAATATGTATTGCTTAACGAATTGTAAATGAAATTTTTTTAAACTGATTAAAAGAATTTTATTTTGTTGTGTTTTCATTTTGCTTAAGAAACATTACCCATAAGACTTATATCCACTGCCCATTACTCTTCCGCTCTGTTCAGTTTTTAACATCAAACAATTTTCTTGAACATGAAAACTTATAACCTGCATACATCGGCACTTTGCCTTCAAATAGAGAAAATTTCGAATTTAAAAAGAAGATTTTTGTAATAAAAAAAAAAAAAAGAAAATCAACTACAAAAGAAGATACAGAGCGTAAATAAAGGAAGGAAGGAAGTTTACATTACTAGCCCGTAAGGGAAAAAGTAATTTTCACACAATAACGAAAAGTACACACACGTTGAACATTCCTAAATAACTTACAAATTCTCTTAAGACTATACCTAAATTTGGTATGTACAGTGCAGAGGTCTAAAATATTGGAATCATTATAAAAAGATTTAAAAAAAAAATGTGAATTAATTATCTGAACGGAGAGATAGCAATCGATAGTGATGAATGAAACGATATCGTCACGTTTCAGTACAAAATCTACACCAAGATATTGCCATTTCAGAATGTTTTGAATGCTCTTGGATCTCGTATAGATTGGTACCATTCGAAACCCGAACGTTGAGTTTATACAGTAATGGACCTCATGGTTTGAGATAATTTTTCGAGGCAAAGTAGTTTCAGTTTACAACTGTCAGCATGCAAACGTTACTGTCTAGGCGTTTATGTACTCTCAGTTGCTAGGTCAGTTGAATTTTGCAAGGGTTCAGGTGGAAGTCGCCGTAGTCTAGTAGGTAGGTAGTATGTTGGATTATTAGACCTGAGCCGACTTATGAAACCCCAAAGAAATCAAAAATCCGTCGACTTAACAATATATGTATATACTGTCACTCACATACAAAATTAACACACACAACATAAGTGAAAGGAGAAGCTAGGTTTTAGTCCTGACTGTAAAGTTGTAGTGAGAAATTATGTACGTAGGTTAGGTTAGGTTAGGTTAGAGGACGTGTACTTGTCAATTTCTGACAAGTACAGTACTCGGTGGTCGATTTGACCCATTGTACTACGTCCTAGTTTCTCACACCACTTATGTTGTGTGCGTTTATTTTATATATGAGTGGCGGGACCTACAGTTTAAAGACGACTCCGAACGACACATTTTTTTTGAGAACCATTCCATGGCAATTTTTTTTTACTCTCAGAGTTTTTTGCCAGAAATCTGCTGAGAGGAAGTCACCGAAAAATTATTTTCAAATTTTCGTTTTGATGTCTGACCTGGGATTCGAACTCGGGTCTTTCGTCTAATAAGCCAACACACTACCTAGTAGACCTCTGTATTATGTATGCATGTGTATATAATTTTAATATTTCTTTCGACAACAGCGATTCTAATATTTAAACTCGTTTAGTTCTCTGGAACTCCTATCAAACACTGATATACGACTAGAACAGTATGTTGTTTATTTTAATTTTGTTTTCTCAAGTAACCTTAAGCCATGAACATGTACTCCTGTTTCTTTCTTTTTTTTTTTTTTTCTTTTGGATACAATAAATAATTTATTTTAAATAAAACAGAAAAACAAAAACATTTTTTAACAAAAGCATTTAAGCAAGGGAAAGAAGAAATGTTATAAAATGCTGTAATATGAAGAAGAAACACATTTCTTAAGTTCAAAATTTCAAAAGTTTTGCCAATCCAGACATTTGCTTTCCACATATGAAACTACGTAGTAAATAAAATTAGAAATGAAAAGATATTTTAATGTAACACATGAGGATGGCATAGCTATTGTACCAAATAATTTAACTTAGTTCAAGTAAGAGGGTAAATTATATAAATTGACACCACCGATAATGTAAAAACTGGAAGAACATTAAACAGTTAAATCGTTTGTAACTATAAAAACTTTACGTCAAATTTTATGCAAAGATTTCAGTATCATCTTAATGATCTTAGTGATCTTAATGATGTAGCAGCAGGTTTCTACAAATTCAAATCGAATGCTGTTGGCTTGGATGATATTGTTACGTCTTTACCTTTTAAAAACGTTAAAAATATGAGTTCGTAGATTGCAAATAAAGTAAAAATAAATTTGTGTTTAATTTTAATGAATTCTTTATTATCTGCCCAACTTTTGTGCCACTGCTCCAGCTTATTCTATGTATACAACGATAATTTTCGCAGTATGTGTTTGTTCGTGGTAATCCTCTGCTTACAACCTTTTTGTAACCAACAACACTCGTTAGTTATTCTCCGCTCACAACCTTTTTGTAAGCACTACACTAACAAATGCTTCCTTCAGACGCAACTTGTCTGCACACAACCGAAAGATTTATCACTTCAACCAACGTAATGTTGTTATACACGACTAGCTTAATTCACACTCCGAAAACAAAGTGCCGTCTGCACACACGACTGATTCAACTCAAACTCTGAACTCTGAATCCACGATAGATTTTAACTCTCAACCAACGTGACGTCGTCTTACACGATACAATTCCAACTCTGAACTCTGAATCTACGATAGATTTTAACTCTCAACCAACGTGACGTTGTCTTACACGATACAATTCAAACTCTGAATCATCTCTTGCTCGCTTTAGCTTGCCTTTTATATTACTGCATCATCAATGTGATGAATGCCCTTGAAGGACGATGACGTCCTTCGGGAACAATCTTAAAATGTAAACAACCTATTCTTATTTTTTGTTGTTTCTTGTTTACATTCGAGCAAGGTAGATTAGTTGTTGTTGGTTTATTTGTCTATCCTATTTTATACTGCACATTGTTGTTTCTTGTTTACTTCTTTGTTCCCTTCATTTTGTTGTTGGTTATTTACGTCTTTTATCCTTTATTATTGCTTATTCATTGATCTTGTAAACAAGCGCTTTATTTTTGTTGGCATGTTTTTTACTCATTCATTGATCACGTCAACAGTGCGCTGTTTTGTTTTTGGAGATTTTGTTTATCATTTTATGCATGATCAAATATATTGTGTTGTTTTTGGAGCTTTTGTTTATTATTTTAACAACATCATTTCCACTTTCGTAACAATATTAACCCAATGTTCATAAGTATACTACTACCATGGATACAATTACAATTATTACAACTAGTATTTTTCCAACGGAATGAAAATATGCCAAAATCATACCATTACCCATTTAACTTGCCTTGACCGATGTGATCGAGGACATAAGAAATAGCTTAGACGATGGGAAACTAATATTCTTAGTCTTGCTTGACCATTCAAAGGCCTTTGATATGGTTCACCACTCAATACTGTGGTTCAAGGTCTCTAGAATGTTTAACTTTTCTACTACTGCCGTTAGATTGATGTCCACATATTTAACTGATAGATGGCAATGCGTCTCCAATGGAGCAATACTTTCTAACCCTCTTCGCGTTGCAATAGGTATACCGCAGGGCTCCATATTGGGACCATTACTATTCTAGAATTCAAATGTATGCTGTTGATATTCAGCTTTACCTTGACCTTGGTCATATTTCTCTTTGGGCGACTGCAAATGGTTTGAGGACTAAACCTAAAAAGTCAAAATGTATTGTTATATGCAAAAAATCCACAAGGATTAGATTTAGTATTGATGCTATTCTGGGTGGTAGTAAGATTGATATTATTAATTGTGGCAGAAATCTTGGCTTGGTTTTCAATAGTACGCTAACCTGATCGGATCATATAAACCAGACATGTGGAGGGGTTTGTAGTACGTTTAAGTGCTTATGGGCTTCGCAGTATTTCATTCCACCAAGAATAAGAATTCTTCTGGCTGACACTCATTTAATACCAATTCATCTGAAGTCTTCTCCGGCGGTAATTCAAAAGACACTGCGAAACTCTACAGTACTTTCAACAACATAATACGCTATATATTCTGCCTAAGGAAATTTGATCATGTCTCTCACTACTCCAACCGCATATTTAATGTTTTCTTAATAACTAAATTAAGGTTAAAAAATTGATTTTTCTACACAAAATTATTACATCAGAGTACCCATGGTCATGTGGTCTTTAAGAGGAAATGGTATTTTCCAGATTCCTCATCGGGATGCAGGGTCTGGGAGACAATTTTTCATGTTAAGCATCCGACTCTAGAACCAACTTCCTCCAAACGTGGAAGTTATGAGCAACGCAAACAAATTTAAACATTTACTTTATAAATTTTATCAAATGTAACCTACTGTTGTAAATAACAGTTGTAAATATTCTATTCTATTTTATTTCTTATATTAAGAAATTGTTGTATCAGAAATTCATATTTAATAAATACAAAATATAACGCCTTACAAAAATCCATTGGTTTAAGCGTATTGGTTGAACCATCTTTATTTTTAAAGAAATATGGGCAAATGATAACTCTGCTCCATAAGTCAAACATTCACTCTTAGTCCATTTTAATTATTAACATATTCAGTAAAACGAAAATAAGCTTCATTCGACAAAATGATTTTTTTTTTTTGACAAAATCAACATCATCGTGCAGTTTCTCGTTGGCTCATCTATTTCAATAAACCCCAACAGTGCTCCTGCGTAAATCGATTCATTATATTCAATGGGGATAATATACTGAATTTTTTGATAGAATAGAATGACATAAGTATTGCAAGATACGAAATTACTGATGGTTTAAATTTAAACCAATATATGGCCCATCCGATATTACGGATATTTAAAAGAAAACGACCTAGTAGGTAGTGTGTTGGCTTATTAGCCGTAAAGCCAGGGTTCGAGCCCCAGACCAGACATCAAAACCAAATACAAAAATTATTTCTGCGGCGATTTCTTTTCAGCAGATTTCTGGCAAAAACTCTGAGAATAAATAAAAATTGCCATGAAAAGTTTCTCAAAAATCTATCATTCGGAATCAGGTTTAAACTGTAGGTCCCGCCACATATGTATAAAATTAACACACACAACTTAAGTGGTGTGAGAAACTAGGTCAAGAATCCTATCTGAAGAGTTATAATGACCAATTATGTTTGTAAAAGAAAACGCCCTCCTTTGGGCTTTTGAATTCAAAATGTCAATGCGTTTGTTTACTTACGCGAGTCATTCTCAATTGCTCAATTGGCAACTACAACTCTTTAAAGGAGGTTTACGATCTCACTTCTTGCACTTTCCCAGGTGTGTATAGTAATTTTGTCCGTAACTAGCACGCCCTTCAGTTTAAAGTCGATACGTTTCACTAGACTTTTGAATTTATGTTTGATATTTCATTTCGTTCGTTACATCTCGTGGCATAAACACAATTTCCAACTCAATTGCATTACAGCAAATACTTTTTGTTGAAGGCAATTATTTTATTTCCTTATTCTAAGGAAAAAGCTAGAAATTGTTTGCATAGGAAATGATAAAAACAAAAACAAAAACAAAGTTTACAAATTATTTATTTGTTTTCCTTTAAAATTTCCTCTTAGAAGAAACGGAAGGAACTCATTTGTTTATGTCATCTGCATTAATGTCAGCACCAACACTGGCATTAAGCACAGTTTTAAACTTGGACTTTAGAAACTAACGCCTCTTCCCTAAGCAATTAACAAAAATTTACACTCTCAAGTTGGCACATCGGCAAACAGCATTTCTGCCTTCATCTGTCTTTTTTTTTCTGTCTTCCAGAAAAGTTATCGTTCATTTAATATTTTTTGTTCTACTGTTTGTCGTACGAAAGTTATTATTTACTGAACAAAAACAACAAAAAAAAAAGAATGAAAAACTTTCAAATGTTAAATGAAAAATATTACAAACAATTAAAAATGAACGTTATTTGCAATTCAACTTAATTTGCTGCAGGAGGAGGAAATTATAAAAAAAAAAACTATCACGTCTTACCACGTTTCGTAAGGAGGTCGTTGACATCGCTCTAGTAAATGATTAAGTAGCTAAGCAGGATATTAAGAAGTGAGTGGGACGTTTTTAGGTCAGTGTTTCCTGCGACGTTAGGAGATTTGTCGCTTACTCCGTACTCAAAGAATAAATCTAACTCAGTGATCTGCAGCACTTATCTGGCAAAAACTCTAAGAGAAAATAAAATTTCCATGAAAAGTTTCTCAAAAATCTGTCGTTCAGAGTCGACTGCAGATGTCGCCCACCAAGTATAAAAACTCACCCATACAACATAAGGAGCATGAGAAGCTAAATCGTAATCCTGACTGAAGATATGAAGGACATTAGCTCTTCTTGGGAAGTTATTGGATTAACGTTTGTAAGCCGTCCACCGCATCTGGTAGTAAAGAGACCTAAACTAAACTAAAGACCCTCGTTTACTGAGAACTGTAAACCAAATTTTAGCGTCGGAAAATGACTTCTTGGAAATGTTAAGCCAAAAGTGTAACACCTACCTAAGACATTACCGTGAATTTACAAAGTAAATCGCAGAAATCCGTTTATTGGCCCAAATATATAAAAATTGCGTTTACTTTTGCAAAGCTCTGGGTTTATTTTATCCATTTTTAACATTGAAGGATTTGAGCGTCAATAGGGTTAGGATTAGGTCGTGCAAATTATTACTTTGATAATAGTCAGTGAAGTGATACACCGGGTGGCTGATATATAATGCATCAAAGCAAAGTGCTATATTTTTTTTAATTTTTTTTTTAATTTTATTGTTCAAAAGCAAAAAAATGTTGTAGATAACATCAAATTTTAGAATCAGTTTAGATTTGTTCGAATTGGCCATCTTTGGTACGAATTATGGCCTTCAAACGGTAGACAAAGCCATCACAGGCTGCACGAAAGTGGCCCATTCCCGGCGAAGCGCCCTCTTGAGATGATCGACGCTTTCGTATTTTTTAGTGAAAACCTTATTCTTCAAAATGTCCTAGGCGCGAAAGTCCAACGAATTGAGATCCGAAGATTTTGGTAGTCATTATGCGGTGGAAATGAAGCGAGGAACCCCTTTTTCAAGCCAGTCTTGGTTGGCACGTGCTGAGTGCGGTGGTGATAAGACCTGTTGGAATGTCTATGGTCTGCGGTCGAATGTTTGTCTGTCCAGGGCTTCAATAATGTCTTTAAGACATTTTCTCGATAACATTCGGCATTTATTTTCACCCAACGATGGATGAATACGAGCGGGGAGCGACCATCACCGACCACACAATTACCATCGGCGGCGCTTGAGTTCTGTTTGCCAATCGCAGGTGTAAATTTTCAGCTTCTTTGCTCTTGCCTTTTTGGCAAGTAACCCCAATCATTTTGTTTGTTCACAAACTGCTCAATTTGGAAAATCGGAGAAAACCAAATTCGGTAACTGGCCACTTTCGTACAAGCGAGCTCTTGTCCATTGGTGAGCTCTTGCACTTTTTGGACCTTCAATGGCTTTAGTCTAAGCTCATTTTTCAATAGGTGTTGCATCCGTCCTCGCGATATTTTCAGGTCACGAACAATTTTTCTATCACAGTTTTTCTTTATTTTTTCTATATTTTTGTGAGTTTCGGTATGAAATTGAAATTTCGGTATTGAATGTACATGCAATACCGCACTTTGTACAATCATACTCTGTTTTCCCACCGTGTTTTCTAATTTTATCAACCCTGTGGTCAAATTCGTCAATGCATTTGACTATTTGCTGAGTATTTGTGACAACTTTTCTATCACGGCGTCGATTTTCAACGCTTCAACAACGCCAACCCAAAAATCGAGTAGGCTCATAGGTGGCAAACCTTCACATCCCCTGCACAAGCAATATAGTTTGCATACGTTTACCAAAGTCGCCGTGGTCTAGTGGGTAGTGTGTTGGTTTATTAGACGAAAGCCCCGGGTTCGAATACCAGGTCAGACATCAAAACGAAAAATATTTCTTCGGCGACTTCCTCTCAGCAGATTTCCGGCAAAGACTCTGAGAGTAAAAATTGTCATGAAAAGGTTCTCAAAAGTCTGTCATTCGGAGTCGACTTTAAACTGTAGGTCCCGCCACTCATGTATAAAATTAACGCACACAACATAAGTGGTGTGAGAAGCTAGGTCGTAATCCTGACTGAAGGGTTGTAATGGCCAATTATGTATGTATGTACGTTCACCAAAGCAACGTCAATACTATTAGTAAGTAATCGCCAATACAACATTTTTCCGCGTATTCGAATACGATACGCCATTATCGAATAAGTCAACTCCACGCATTCGCTGATTATATGCACGTATTGTGTATGATTGTTCAACGACAGCCATCATGCGATGTTTACAGTCTTATAATCTTTTATTTTGCAGATCGGCTCTACATCCAAAAAATTAGACATCACAGTCACCGCTTTCAGAAAGATTTGAAATTACATGCATACATAGGAATAACATGATAATAAATATGTGTTCAGGTAATTACCGGATTATCATTGCAGTGAATTGTGATTATATTTTTATTTTTGTCAAAGCAAAATTCTGATTAACACCGAGGTTTCTTTGTCATCAATTTAATAATAGAATCCAATAATGCGTGATTGCTACGATTATCTTGAACAGTACTTATTGCAAAATAACTTTCTCGAGATTATGTCCATAATAAATTATGGCTTGTCTAAAGCCACATTTTATTGACTTGGATCTGAAATTTTCTCTAATAGTCGCAGTACCAAGTTTTCTCCAAGCCGTAGTCAATATCAGTACATGCGATAAAGGAATAACAATAGCCTGGCATAGAAGCTAATACCCAGTATTTTATGCCGACTCGTACTGGTTTGCCCTTTATGTACATCTGTTCATACACAGAAAGACTATGAGAAAATATCCCCAATTGCATGATTTTTTTATTCCCTGTATTCTTTAATGTAGTAATTTTGGCAAATTTATCATTCTTGTTAGGATTATTATTGTCACAAACGTATTATTTTCAAAAAAACTCTCAAAAAAAGAGAAAAATTTTAATTTTAGAACACACTTATGCCGAAGTGGGTGCCCTACAGAGGCCCCCACGACATGTAAAAAAAAAATAAAAATATTCATAACAATACAAATACTCCAAATACTGTTTGTGCCAAATTTCACCGAAATCGGACCATGGATTCTAGTGGGGGAATAAAAGCAATGTAAAACGCACTTTAGTTTGTTTGGACAAGCCTTGCAAGTTTGCATTTTAAGTAATACTTGAATGATGGATGCGACTTTTAGGCAAAACCTATAACATTCCATTCGATACATGGCACAACATCATACTCTATTTATTATTTTAAATTTATAAGTTTCAGTTAGCTTCCTGGGATTATTCTATATCTGTTTTTGATATTGCAACAACTTTGTTGAAAATCTTTAAAACTTATTTATCTTTTGCTTGTGAGTTGCAATAAAAAAATATGAAAAGTTCTTCTTCGTTTAACATGACTTCACTTCATTTTGTTTTATTTGAAGCTGTACAAACACATGAGACGCTTCAACATATGAGTGATGTTCGTACATACTTTTATAGAAGCATTTAACCAAAGTTACCTCTTCCTTTATTCGCTCATGCAAAGATGATTTTCGAATGTTGGCATATTTGTGTGGATAGAAGTATGTACTCAACTCCTTTGGGTTTCACTCCTATATCCACAAACGTTTGTAATATTCTTCACTTAAGTTTATTCTATTCATCTTTCTTTCTTGTTTACTTCCATTCGGTTTATTAGCGTTTTTACTCTATTAAAGTTGATTAAATTTTCAACAACTTCATTGTTATTATCATGAGCTCCAGGTGCATTATGCAATGTATTCGTCCTGGTAAAGAATGTACACAAAAAAAGTTTTGTATTTTGCTTGGCAATAGAACATGTTATCGCCACTTTTAGCAAACAAAAAGAAAATATTCCTAAGCAAAAAACTATTTGAAATTGATTGATCAATTTCTCCATACAGACCAGAGATCAGCAATGAATCGTTTTTGCGCTACTTATAAGTATGAGTGAATCAACAGAATTGAAATTCAATTACTCTGATTCATTCGTACTTGCTCGAAATATGTTTGATTCATACGTGAAGGTTACAGGTTACAATGAATATGAGCACAACGTTGACATCAAACTCACAACATTCGAAATATGTTTGATTCATACGCCTACTCATTACTATTCATAAATTTCGAAAAATATTTATAATACTTATAAGTCACTCAAGTGGCTCGAATCATTCATCAAAATTTACAGCCTTTGTTGTTTTTGCATATACAAACAAAGAAGAAAGGAAAGACAAAGACAACTAGTAAAGCATACACACAATTTTCTTGTGAGTATAGTAGTGTTCGTATGCGAATCATACTTATTTTGTGCTTCGTGTAAATGTTAAGTAGACATAAGTCGAGGTCAATACCATCATGCGTATTGTTAAGTATGAATACGACGAGTTGGAAGTAACTTTAAGTATGAGTATTATAAGTATCATATTAAAATAAGTATGAAGGCGTATAAGTATCAGAAATTATAAGTATAATTCGTCGCTTTGAATACTCGCTGCTGATCTCTGATACTGACATACATACATAATTGGTGATTACAAAGCTCTAGTCAGGATTACGACCTAGCTTCTCACAACAATTATATTGCATGTGTTAATTTTAAATATGAGTGGCTGGACCTACAGTTTTAAAGTCGACTCCTAATTATAGACCCTTGAGAATCATTTTCAAGGCTATTTAGGCTGTTGAGAAGCAGTCGCCGTTGAAGAATATATTTTTTCGTATTTTCTTTTGTTGTAGATATTTGACATGGCCTTACGTCTAATAAGTCTACATACCATAACTGCTAGATTTTACGATTTATCATCATTTTGATGATTTTGAGCTCCAAAAATGTAATTTTGACGACATGACGATTTATGACCTTATTTTGACGATCTTTAGCAATTAAAAATTTACATCATTTGCTTTACTTTTGTCCATTAAAGGCTTCCTTAAGCTTTGTATAACAAGGGGTAGAGTATTATATTTTTAAGTTATTTTCGAATATCTGTGATGATTTTTTTGTATTTTAAGCCATTTTAATCCCTAAAAGCCGAAAAATTTTTACTCGTAAACAACATCGTAGTTTAGCATAAATTTTCATTTGCCATTGCAGACAATTTTAAAAATTCGATTATAGCTTCTAACATTACATTAAAGGAGGAATTTTTACAAAATTTTTACGGAAACTAGGTTTGAATATATTTATACCATATGTAACAGAAAAGATCTCTACAGGGAAGCAATTCCACATATGAATAGATCGTGTAACAAACGAATTTTGTCAGTAACGCATTGTGCTATACACTGGTCAAACGACCACATACGGATGTGCTGGCCGAGAAAGAAGTGTGTTACGTAGGAATACATGATCCCCTTATTTCACTCGAGCAATATCCATTGCAGTAGCGATTGAACAGTAACACAAGCCACATTATAACGACGCTCCAATGAATCAATGGCGCATTGTGATTAACGACATACTATGGCCTCATCTGTACAAGTTCGAGAAGCCTCAAAATAGAATTTAGGGGGCTACCCACACATGAGAGTTGTATTCCATTTTCGGTCGGTTATAAATGGTGTAATTTGTAAATAGATCAGATGAAGTGTAGTATTTATTGCAACCTCTTAAGGCACTAAAGAAAGTGTCCGTTCTAGCGAGCATCACACTGAGTTTTCATGCCCATGAAGTCAGGATCTTCTGACTCCTTAATATTTACACCACACATGGGTATAGATGATGCAATATTATTGTTGCTTAACCATTGACTTTGTATGTTTTTGTCTTTAAAACCTTTCAATTTATTTATTTATTTTTTTCTAACGATTTTTTACGATTTCAGTGAATGTCTTTACCGATTTTGACGATTTTTTCTCAAATATTTGACGATTTGATGTTTCATTTATCTAGCAGCTATGCAACATATGACATACTAGCTAACAGCAGCTACAGACGTTAATCTCCATGCACACAATTAATGAAGCCATGTCAACGATATGAAGCATTTTTGAGCCTGACAAAGTCCTGGAAATGAGTTTTTTTTTTGTTAAATTTTAAGTCTAAATTATTTATTTCGTTCTATCATTGCCTATCATTTTATCATACTCTATTTTATTTACATAAGATGAGAAGTCTTCTGTAGCAACTATAAAGATAAATGGGTTGATTTTTCTCTGCTGAATTGGGATTGTTGTAGTGAATATAGAGTTAAGGAAACTTGCTAAAAATAACAAACATGACGATTCTTAGTTCCATCTTCTTCAATCCCTAATCATACGAGATTTGTTCTCTGTTGCATTCAAACACAACCGCTTTAGTAAATTAACTGAGAGTCTGCAGTTAAAACCATAGCTCAGTAAATTACTCAATAATCTGTCCTTCAAAACCCATCTTTAACTATAGGTCCGAATCTAACATAGATACAATTAGCACATGCAACTTGAATGATGTGAAATTTAGGTTGTGATCCATACTAAAGGGTAGTAATGATCAATTAACTAAGGACTTGTTATATGATTCCATTTTTTTTCTCCCTCAATTTTTTTTTACTTTGTCGTTATACTTTCGCCCACTATCTCTAAGATGACCTAAAGAAATGGTTCCAGGTAAAATAATTGATTCTAGTCATTACGTTAGGTTGGGTTAAGTTAGGTAAGAGGGCGTGTACTTGTCAATTCTGACAAGTACAGTACCCGGTGGTCGAATTGACCCATTGTATAACGTTCTAGTAAAAAAAAAACATTAAAATCAAGTCGAAGTCTCCGTGGTCTGGTAGGCAGTGTGTTGGCTTATTATACGAAAGGCTCGAGTTCGAATCCCAGATCAGACATCAAAACGAAAAATATTTCTTCGGTGACTTCCTCTCAGCAGATTTCTGGCAAAGACGCTGAGAGTTAAAATTGCCATGAAAAACTTCTCAAATATCTGTCGTTCGGTGCCGACTTTAAACTGTAGGTCCCGCCACTCATGTATGAAATTAACGCACACAACACAAGTGGTGTGAGAAGCTAGGTCGTAATCCTGACTGAAGTGTTGTAATGGCCAATTATGTATGTACGTATGTATAACGTTCTAGTTTCTCACACCGCTTATGTTGTGTGCCTTAATTTTATACATGAGTGGCTGGACATACAGATTTAAGTCGACTCCGAACGACACATTTTTTTTTTTTGAGAAGCATTTCCTGGCAATTTGTACTCTCAGAGTTTTTGCCAGAAAGTTGCTGAGAGAAAGGCGCCGGAAAAGTATTTTCATATTTTCGACCTGGGATTCGAACTTGGGCTTTTCGTCTTATAAGCCAATACACTACCTACAAGACCACGGCGACTTCCACTTAATTTTAATAATTCCCTGTGACTTTTACATTTTCTTTCACTATAACTTTCAGGCTGAAAAGTTTTCAGTTGAAATATGGAAAATAAAGTTTTTTCCTTTAAATACAAAAAAAAAAGAAAACTCTATAACAATTTCATTTAGGCGTATGTTTTATTTTCTTCTCTAGGTAAGTAATCAAACTATTTTACTTCCATTCTCATACAAATATTTATGGACTATACCACACACCGACAGCAATAACTACATTTACAAAGATAATTAAAAATAATTTAATTTGCACAGATTTTTTAAGCTCAAACTCACAATGTAGAAATAAATTAGCGTTTGGACGACTGCATCTTTGAGTTGTAAACAAATTTCACAGGACACTGGCATTTTCTATTAATTAAAAATGAAGATTTTATTTTGAGTTAATTGCAGTAGAAATTTATTAAAAGGAATATTCAAAGGTACAAAAAGTATTATTAATGTTCATAATGAATAGACCATTCAGAAGAACGAATTCAGTAAGAATTACAGTGGGAATATTGAAAAATGAACCTTTGGCCTTCTAACTTAGCTGAAATGATTAAAATATGTAACGACAATCGAACTATTCTACACTTTTCTAGGTACATACGCACACAATTGGTCATTACAATCATGCAATCAGGATTACGATGATCTAGCTTGTCACACCAGTTATGCTGTTATACATGAGCGGCGGAATCTACAGTTTAAGGTCGACTTCGAACGGTAGACTCTTTTCATGCCAATTTAATTAAACGGATGTCACCAAAAAAATATTCTCTTCATTTTCATATTCTATTCCTTTTGTTTGAAATGTCTGACCTGAGATTTGAACGGTGGCCTCACGTACAATAGGCCAATATACTACCTACTAGATGACACACTACCTACTAAATACATTTAATTATTACAATGGATTTATTGTAATTATCATTAAATCTCATGTTTTGGACGAAAGACTTCGAACAGTAATTTTCCTTCCTAGTTCATTTTCATTAAGGCTATCATTCGCCATCAAATATTGAGTGAGTATTATGGCAATTACAGTGGAGTGGATAAGGGCGCTATTAATGAGAACTCGTGATTAGAAAAAAGAAAACACAATAAAGTTCAAAAGTTTTACTTAATATTTTTTCAATCCTTGTCCTCAAATAAATCTAGCAGATATGACAAGCCTCGCGATTTTTGGAGAAACTACATAAATCCCTGCATCCCTTCGATATGTGCCCTTCCTATGATCCTTTGGGTCAATATGACCCAACATTAAAATGTAAACAAAATTTCATATTTAATATAAGAAATTCATTTGTTTTGCCGATTTTTTTATTTAGTATAATAAAAAAATAATAAATAAAATAAATAACCCCTTCCTGAGCAATTCATCCATATATAATTGGGCATTAGTCAGGATAACGACATAGCATCTCACACCATTTATAACGTGAGTGTGAGAGTTGACTCCGAACGATAGATTTTTGAGGAGCTTTTCATGGTAATTTTATTTGCTCGCAGAATTTTTGCCAGAAATCTGCTGAGAGAAAGTCGCCGAAGAAATATTTTCGTACTTTCTTTGAGATGTCTGATCTGGGATTTGAACTACTAGACTACGGCGACTTCTGAGGAATTATATTTTTAATCCAAATGTATAGCAATTTAGGAATTTTTATGACAATTTATATACAATGTGACCATGTGCTCTTTGCAAATAAATTTTTTACCAGAATCACATTTAATTGAATGCTTATTTGAATTCCTGCCATGTTGAGAAATGAAACACTTCCGTCGTTTATTTGGTAAATTTCTGGACAATAGAGGATTTGTATCATTTTGCTTAGAACATAGCGGGGCGCTTGTGAGATTATTTGTTCTTGAATATTTTTGACAAGATTTCTTGCTGATGGTCCATGTGGCGAAACTTTCCTTCCCAAAATATACTTTTTTATTAGCAAGCTCTACTAAATAAAGTCTGCGTCTGAAGTTTTTATTAGAATTTCAAATTATATGCTAATACATCTATGCCCATCATATTTGAAAATAACGTAAAAAGCCATCGCTTACTCATGCGCTTACATGTGTAATTAACGACTAGTTGGTCTGCCCATCAACTCCAGCTTTCGTTTAGTTGTAATGATGCATTATTTCAGGTTTTTTTCATTATTTCTTATATCGACTGAATGATGAAGAGCACTTAAGACGAGAACGAATTTATTCTTTATTTTTTAGAGTTAGGATGCATTTGAAAACATAAAATCAGAGTGCAATATAGGCTTTTTTCATATCCAGAATTTTTGATGGAAAAAAGTTTTATTTTTACGGACAGTGCTAACTAATGCAATATTCCAAAAAAGAAGCTCAATTGCAAGATTGTATGTAATAAAAAAATTATCACATGTAATTGTGCATCCCTTTGGAAGACCGCCTGGAGAGAGATATTCTCCAAGATATCAACTTTTTAAGATTTCTTTTGTAAGAATTACTATTTAATTTAAATAAACACATTAAAATTTATGCTGTTGCATTTTTATTGCTCCCATGAAATTCGCACTCTTTTTAATAAATGACAAAATAATATATCATTAATTAAAAATTATTTACATAATGTTAATTATAATAGGTATCGATAACTGTAGTGATTAATAACCCAAAGAAATATTTTGAACTGGTCACAATTTTTTTAAAATTATCGCACTTAAAGATAATTTTACCCAACGTTGCATTTTTTGTGCTCGCTACTGTATATGCTAATACATCTATGCCCATCATATTAGAAAATAACGTAAAAAGCCATCGCTTACTCATGCGCTTACATGTGTAATTAGCGACTAGTTGGTCTGCCCATCAACTCCAGCTTTTGTTTAGTTGTAATGATGCATTATTTCAGGTTTTTTTCATTATTTCTTATATCGACTGAATGATGAAGAGCACTTAAGACGAGAACGAATTTATTCTTTATTTTTTTAGAGTTAGGATGCATTTGAAAACAAAAAATCAGAGTGCAATACAGGCTTTTTTTCATATCCAGAATTTTTGATGGAAAAAAGTTTTATTTTTACGGACAGTGCTAACGCAATATTCCAAAAAAGAAGCTCAATTGCAAGATTGTATGTAATAAAAAAATTATCACATGTAATTGTGCATCCCTTTGGGAGAGGGTCTGATAGTGTTAGTGTCATATTGATCCAAAGGATATTAAATGTGTGTAAATCGTATTTTGAAATGTGGAGGGGGAAGGAAAAATTTAAATTTTTTGTTTTCATTTAAGAGCATAGTTTTTATGCCTGTCATAGATAAATTCACGATCATATCTTATAATTAAAGGGAAAAATTTTGCATTTGAAAATCAAAATTGGGTCAAATTCACCCAAGGGTTCAAAATTGATTAAAAAATTTAAATTACCTTTAATTAAATTAAGCAACTCAATTAAAATGTCTTTAAAACATTCTGCTAAAACATCATGCCATTCTGCTACTATAAATGTTATCATGACGTATGAGTGATATTAATTAAGACAGCCAACAACATTACTTATACGCCTTTGTTTACAACATGCAAGAGCGTTATAAGCGTATAACATACCGCCAAAATTTATTTGCTTTTGGTATAAAATTATAGGGGGTTTTCAACAATATTAGGTCTGTCAGGTTTTCCTAAATAACTCTGGCTAATTGTTATATTATTAGAAATGCGGGGACGAGTAAAACCAGACGCTCATATCTAACAAAACGAATTATGAAAAAATATTTCTTCGGCGATTGCCTAGCAGTAGATTTCTGGCAAAAACTCTAAGAGTAAATAAAATTGGAATGATAAGTTTATTAAAAACTGTCGTTCGTAGTCGACTTTAAACTGTAACTACCGCCACTCAGCTATGAAGTTATCAATCGCAACATAAGTGGTCCGAGAAGATAGGTCATAATCCTGATTGAAGAATTGTAATGTCAAATTGTGTGTATATGTATGTTTTATGTGTTTATCAAAATTACTAACATCGCTTTTTGTGTCGAGTGCCGACATCAAGGCTCTCCACAAATTAATTAGCAGCTTGGGCTGGTTGAGATGTGCTAGGGCTTCATAAGTATATTCGCACTCTCATACTCTTTTGTTTTGTGTCTGTTTCATTATGTGTAATTCCTCCGCTTCCCATTCTCCCTCCCCTTATCTATATTCTTATATCCTCTATTTCCTTCCTCCACTAAGTACAATGTACAATAGGTCAATTTCGACCACCGGGTACTGTGCTTGTCTTGACTGATAGGTGCACTTCCTGTAACCTAATCTAACCTAACACTAACTTTGTTGTTATTTTCTACGAACCCTTATCTTACTTTATGTGGGCAAAAGGACGTATATGGTAAAATTAAATATTTTAACCAAAATCTAGTTATGTTGGAGCTTCTCAAATGTTTAAAAGTTATTTAATAAAATAAATCCTATTCCATCTTCTAATATTTTTGCGATTTCAAACTTCCTTTTTATTAAAAAAAAAAAGGAAATGAAAAAATTATTTCGACAAGAAAGTTTCTATTCGCTGCAATCATGACTTTTTCAATATTTCGGTCTTTTCTTTTCATTTTATTTAATTTTATTTTTTTATTCTCTTCATTTCTGAAATCTTCATTTATTATATGGTAGGGAGGAGTTGAACTTTTTTTCCCCTAGGCCACGTTTTTCGAGCTTCAAATAATTTGCATATTCAGAATATGTTGCAAGAAAAAACTTTCCTAAAAAGAAAATTAAAGTGGTAAGCAGTTCAGGTGGAGGTGGGGTACAGTGCTGTTCAAAATAATAGATTCATTTGCCCTGTGCAATTTTCACTATAGCCTAAGGAGTACATGTAAAAAAATAAATTCTCTTTGTTTATTGATCTCTTATGAATATAATACCGTTCAAAAATTTGAAGTAGCATTCTTCTTTAACTCTAAACTTACCGATACTTTATGTACTCCTGGTTTTACCAAAGATGACATACAATTCCTGGTAAAAAAAAAAAAATGAACAACAGAAGAGTATATCTTGGAAACACATTCGATGTATTTTGTAATAAAAGTCGTAAGGGCAAATGGCTATGTTACAATGTGATTTTCAAGAAATTCTGACAAGAAATTCAAACTGGGTCATTTGACCCATTCAAGGTAAGTTTAGTGTTAATTAATTGCAAGTATAGATTTGCTTGCGATGTTAGATCATGGTGAATCTATTTTATTGAACAGCACTGTATATAGAAATCTATGAAATTGTGGAAATAGTTTATGCAAATGCCACTAAAAAATGAAATTATTTTAATTCTTCGTTGTGTCATTTGCATGCAATTTTTATACCCCAGTTTCTTATTTTTTTTTCTTAAAAAGTTTTTATTTTTTTTGGTTTCTATTTTAACAAGTCACCAGTTTCGTTTGAAATTACTGCACAGCATTTGTAAAATGTAATCAAAACGATGAATACAAAAAAAAAGGAAAAAAATATTTAAGGGAAAAGTCTTTTTTGTGTTATATTATTCCCCTGACTTTGGTTATGTCAACAATGGAAAGGTTCCAGTTCTGTAATACTGTTTAAAGTAATTTGATTTTTTGTAATTTGGTGAATAAAAATATTCACTTATAAAATTAAATTTATTCTGTCTAGGCCTGCAAAGTGGGAAAAACCTCTTATTTCCTTTGCATGCTGAAATTTCTGTTCATCCACTTGCGTTCGTTACCTTCAAAAATTAATTCATTATTGAAATCAAAATCAAATGCAATACAATTGCCTTTTATGTGGTTGTAATGACTGATTTTCCATTGTTTGCCACTCATTAATATCGTTTTTTTATGCTTTTAGCCATTTCAGTTTCATTTAATTTGTTTGTATTGGCTTTTGGCCCTAAAATTTTATTTCATTTTCTATTTGAAAAGTTCAAACGAAAGTGGTTTACGTTTCATTTGATGGTTGTTGCACAGTTGCTGATTGCATTCTTTTCTTTAACCGCCACATATTTAGCAGCATTGAAGTGGTTTTATGCAAACAAACTAAGCGGTTAACAAGTTTTCGCCGATAACTGAAAAACAGCTACAATTGCTTGCTTGTTTGGTAGTACGTAGTAATTTTATTTCAAAACAACAAAAAAGAAAAAAAAGTACATCATGAAATGGAAAATGCTGCATGAAATAATTAAAAAATATATTCAGGAAATGTAAGGGAATGTCTCGCCACATTAAAGGGGATATGTAAACTTTAAATATTTATTTATTTTATTTATTTTTATTTATTTATTTATAGCATATCACATACAATAAGAAATTAATTTTTTAAATTACAGCATGAGATTATTTGATAATTACAAAAATGAAAAACAAACAATCAAAATAGTAATAAGTAATAACAGAATAATAATAATAATTTGACATTAAAATTTAGAAAATAAAATTTTTTTTAAATTACAAAGCGTTGCCATTGATTTGTAATGAGTTAGGTAACGAGCTCCACAGCTGTATTGTGATTTGTTTTCCTCTCTTCTGATCTTGCAAATTGAATACGATTAAATAAATAAGATGGTTCTTGCGTAAAAATAACATTGTGCAGTAAAATTAATGTTTTGATTTTAAGTAAGTCCATTAGCTCAACACCATACAATGATTTTGAATACTAAGAAATACCATCATCTCTTCCTATGCCATAGACATACCTAAGAATCGCATTATACGCTACAGTCAATCTAGTCCTACTTGTCGAATCACAATAAGCAAAAATTTCCCAGCCATATAACAACCTAATTATTAAGTAGGTTTTCGCAAAAAGCAAACAAATACTAAGAGGTGTAATGTGTTGTAGAGAATATAATGTTCTGAGCATAGAAAAAATTGTCCCAGGGACAGAATTTACATGAGTATTCCATTGAAGAGAATTGTTAAAAATTATATCGAGGTTTTTTGTTGATTTCACTATAGAAATGTTTTGATTTCCCAAAGTGATCAGTATATTAACGACAATATTCTGATTCGGTTGTGTTATGATTAGACCTTTTGACTTTGTAGGGTTCAGGTATAAGCCATTAGACTATGCCCAGTAGAGTATTCTGCCAAGGTCCTCATTAAGTTTCGCACAACAGTCAACAATTGAGTCCTTTTTACAATTTGTATACATTTGTACATCATATTTGTACCAAGAGACAATTTGGTATATAAAGTATAGATTAGTGGTCCAAAAATAATGTCCTAAGGTACTCCCTTAGATACGGACAGGGGAGTAGATACGTTTCCGCCAGCAGAGGCAGACTGGTATCTATCAGCAGGATGTGTTCCTATTAGCAATTATGCGGTCGAAGAAATATAAAAATTGTTGAATATCTTTTTACAAAGTCCATCATCGTTTACAGAGTCAAATGCTTTAGAATGGTCCAGAAGTACCAAAAGTGTGATACCACCAGTATCGATATTGGATCTTATATCCTCAGACACACATAACAGCGAAGAAACACAGCTATGACCTGTTCTAAATCCAGATTGTTTGCTAAAGGGCAGCCGATGGTCATTTAAATAAGTACTAATTTGCTTGTGTATAAGTCGTTCTAATACTTTTGATAAGAATGGAAGTATCGATATGGGACGATAATTACTTGAAGATTTTGGCACACTGTATGCACGCTGTAAGGACATAAATATTGTTACACCATTGAACACACATTGGTAGTCTAATAGGTAGTATGCTGATTTAAGGCCTTGGTTAAAACGCCAGGTCAAACGTCTAAAAGAAATAAAAAAAATTTTCCACATACACATCGTTGGATTTTCCCTTAGGGCCGAATTCATAAGTACATATATACATAATTGGCCATTACAACCCTTTAGTCAGGATTATTGACCTAGTTTCTCACACCTCTTATGTGGTGGGTGTTAATTTTATACATAAGTGGTGGTATCTACAGTTTAAAATCGACTGATTCCGAACGACTGATTTTTTTTGAGAAACTTTTCATGACAATTTTATTTATCCTCTGAGAGTAAATCGCCGAAGAAATACTTTTTGTATTATGCTTTGATGTCCGGCATGGGACTCGAACCCTGGCTTTACGTCTAATAAGCCACTACACTACGGGGACTTCATTGTTAAGTGGTGTGGTGAATTTTTCACTTATTGATGAGCATGTGTCTATTGAAACCTCGCCAGCCCGAGTTATGTTTTCACTCTCCCTAAAGGCAAATTTTCTATTTATAATCAACAGCCTATTGCGCCCGACGTTGGCTGTGATTGTATAGCCTTCGTTGTCGTCAAGGAAATATGAACTGATAATAACGATAAACGAAAATCAGCATTTGGAAAGTTTTTAGGCCTCATATGGATTGGTATACTAAATTTAACAATTTTATTTCCTTAAATTCCCAGTCATACACAAATGAATTGCTAAAGATTTTTGAATGAATATTAATGTGAATTATTTCTGCTCCTATTCAGCGATCACATGTTGTTGTCTGTAGTCTTTTATGCACAGTTCCTTGATCAGTTGAATTTTCTACGGGTGCAAGCATTGTCACGCAGAATATGAAAAGTTATTGTATGCGAAAGCATAAGTTCTTAAGAGTGACTTGAAGTGGACAGTCGCGGATTCTTCTCTATATTATTATTCTTCTAATTTCTCAGACCTCTTGTGTGTGTGCAGGACCTGAAGTTTAAAGTCGACTCCGAACGATAGATTGTTTTTGAGAAACTTTTCATGGCAGGTTAATTTACTTTTAGAGTTTTTCCCAGAAATCTACTGAGAGGAAATCGCCGAAGAAATACTTTTTGTATTTTGTTTTGATATCTAGCCTGGGGCTCGAACCCTGCCTTTACGTCTAATAAGCCAACGCACTACCTACAAGACTACGGCGATACTTCTAAATCAGTAAATGGAAAAAATTACATCTCAAACTGCTATGAAGTATTTGACAATAACTTAAATCAAACTGACCTTAGCAAACCATTTTGTTTCTTGTTTTTATAAATAGGGGCTACGGAACCGAATGAAATCTTCTTAAATCATAAGATATTTATTTCGTAAATTTAGCTGAAACAAAACATTTATATAGCAATCTTAAGTTACAAAATTTTTTCATCGATAAATCAATAAATTTTGCGATACTATGTGATGATACAGGAAGAAAAGAAAAGCTCCAAAAAATGTCTCTTATGTGAACACTTCCGTAATCATTTATTATTCTTTAAAACAAAATTTATTTTTACAATAAACTATTGTACTTTACTTGGTCGAAGCAAGCAAATATTGTTTGCTTTCGAACGTATACAATATTTTCATTTACCTTGAGAGTAAAACGATCATAAATCTTAAAAATTCAGGATATAAATGTACAACAGCATACACATTCTGTGCATGTAAGTATACAAATAAAAAATACAAAACAACAAGAAAATGTTTCTTAAACTGAAAGGACCTCTTTGCCACTATACTGTGACCTTTAATGTTTTGGAAATAAATTATTTATGAACCCCATGGCATTGTTTCCAAAGGTGACATTTTTTTTATTGCGTTTACATTTCCATTTTAATGGAAAAAGTAATTAAAAAGGGAAAATTTATAGGGAGTGGTAGATAACAACTCCCAATAAATGATGTTCGATAAAACTATTACATTCGATGGGGAAAATATTGTTTAGCTTTCGTTCCAATTGTTATATTTAAAAGGAAAACCATGGGTTAACTGTAGGTATACAAAACTTTATTTTATTATAAGAAATCAGAAGTTTAAAGAGAGACCAACAATATTCACAATGAACGTGATGAATTATCGAAAAATTATTAAACAATGCATTTAATATAATCACCCCTATCATTAATATTATGGGAATAAGTTATTTGGGAGTAAACTTTTATTCCCATCCTAAAAAATCGATATTGCGAATATATTGGGAGTAAAAGTTTTTATTGTAAATTGGTGATAAATGCTGTATAAACAAATATTTTTTATTGTGAATTACTTCTCAACAATTTTTCAAAGAAAAATAAATATTTGTTTCAAAAAATGGGTAGCAGATATCTTGGTTTTTTTTTTTGGTGCTGGATGAGGAGAAACACTCCATGGAAAGGTTTTGGAGAAGAGCTATTCGAAATGAATCGTATCCCCTATCACTCCCTGAGCTAAAATATAGAATTATGTTTGACGATAAATCCTTTACGGATTCCGGGAATATTACGGGGTGAACAAAGAAGGGTTCAAATACCTGCTGAATGGGTCGATGGAAAACTTGCCGCCCAGCGGTAAGATATTTGGCATATCCCCCCATAGTAAAACTCGCCGGCACTTTAATAATTTTGGCGGAAGGCAGCGGAGTCTTCATTCAGCGAAGTGCTTTCAGAAGTATTAACAAGATTTGAAAGAGTTTTGTGTCCTGAGTGGATGTGTGGCCGTCTTCTGAGGAGAAGAAAGAGATTGTAAAATGGTTTTACACAAAACACAAAATTCCCTTCTTGTACCCATTGGCAGGTGTTGGGATTTAATTTTACAAAATAATTATTGGGAATAAACATTGGCGATGCCAGTTTTTTTATGTTTGTGAATCGTTACCAAAAAAAAGGCAATAACGAAATTTGGGAATTTTTGTTTATGGGAATAGTTATTTGCGATAGGGGTGAATCATTGCCTTAGTAAAAAAATTAAAGCTGCTATCAAAGCGGTGACATTAAGCAAAAACCAAAGCGTTTCAAATATTTGCTATCATGATCATTAATCTACCAATGCAGATACGTTCTTCCACGCTTTTATCTGCAGCGCCTCTTACGATCAAAGATTCCTTATATATGGCTTCAATGGCATTGCGTTTGGAAAATATTTTTGTTACGTGTTTATTTTTGACTCCGTTTTCTATTTCCGGCTTCACCAGTTGTTCGTTGAGGCTGTGTAGGAACATTCGACGGCGGCTTGTGGAAGCTTTGGCCATTGGGTTATGCTCAACGTAAATTATGTATGACGTCTAGTGTATTGTAGAAGAAAGCCAAGGTTCATCTATTTGTTCGTAACTTTGTTGATTATTCTGCTAAAAACTTGTTCATATTATCGACGCTACCTTGCATTTCGCATGAATAATACATTGTGGAAAGGAGTACAACCTTGTAATTTTTTTTTTTTGGAATGCAAGAGCACAAGACCATATTGTTACTGAAACCAAATGTAGTTCACTCTACTTCCCGTCCTTTAGATAAATTAGATAAAGCGAAATATGGTAGAAACAAACACTCGTCTTCTGGTCACTGTACCTAACATTGATAAACTGCTGTCCATTATTAAACATTTCGATAAGAGTTAAGTTGTGGAGAAATTATCACAAGCAATATTCCGTTCACTTCCACGAAAGAGATTGATGCACAAGTCTATCACCACCCTCTCTTTTCCCATTAGCCGGTTGCCGCCAATTCAGTATAAATTTGTTCCTGATTGGATAGAATAAGACGGAGTCACCTACCCGCAGTTGGCGGATTTCGATGATATGTTGTGGTTAAACTGCTACGTTTTGATCTGGTACGTAATTGCTGCGTAGATTATAATTCAGCGTTAAATATTAGTTGGTTATGGCTGTAGCTTTGTCGGTTTTTTTACGCTATCAACGGGTGTTTCCTTTGTCGAAACGTATAAAGCGGGGTATATTCTAAAAATCTCGCACACTCATGGAAGCTCGATACATTTGGATGAGCAACAAAGTAGCAACAAAGCAGAAACAAATCAAAACTTAAATGGAAACAAAACAATGCAACTACAAAACTTAAGTAAAACAAAAATAAATTTAGCAAGAAAAGAAATTCCATATAAAATGTATGAACATATCCGGGTATGCTTGTGTTGACGTACGTATAATTTTTTATCTGTTGACATAAAGGTTAAATCGAGGTCTACAAGTATGTTGTTTGCAAAAACACCCTTAATTGTGCTACAAATTACCACCTGATTTAATGTATTCGATCGAATTTTACCGTTAATACAAGTTCGAGTTAAATATCTGAACTGAACAAAATACCTAAAGTTTAAAAAGATGAAGCTTGCCTGACAGCTGGTATCAAGCGCTAAGTAGCTTGCTTTAAAAATAAATTTTTCAGAAGTCTATTTCAAATAAATGCTTCGAATTTATTAACTATCTATCTATGTACCTAGTACCCGATTTAATCCATATCACAACCATTAACAAATTGATATAAAGACTCTCTGTTAGTTAATCAGGTATAGCGAATGTCTAATTAAGTCTTCACTCTCTTCATGAGTGACTGAATGAATCAGTTTTTGGGTTGATAGAAGTTCTGCTCTCGAATTAATTAAACTAAGTAATGTTAAGCATTAACTACGTAATCAACTGTATTTAATTAAGCACAAAAGTAATAAGCAATGTTTTCAAGGGACATGATACGTATTTAACCAAAGAAGGACTAGTGATATCTTAACTAGCAGGGCAGTTTGATTGATAATAACTAAGGTTTTCTTAATGGAAACAAAAGCAAAAGATTGTCACGGCAGAGAATTAATAGGTTTTTCGGTTCAATTTCAACACACATAGTAAATGTTTCCAAAACATACAATATTCCAAACCTCGTAGTAAGTAGTGACCTAAAATACAAATAAAGAAAAGCTAAAGATAACATTAAGAATCCTAAAAAAAAGGAAAATATAAGGAAGAATATAGCACGCCAACATACAAACTCTTCAATGCATTCCATTTCTTTTTGGTTAAATAAAAGGAAACCAGTTTAAGTGATTATGATAACAATGATGACAACGACAATGACAACGGCTGTCATGAAAAAGTTTGGTAACGAAATGAGTTTCTTTTCTGGTTCATTGATTTCAATCAAAATTCTTAAGGAGTTAACAAACAGAGTAACTGGGTTAAAATGTGCTGACCTCTTAAGAGGTTAGAGGCTACACAACTGGCTTAAATATTTTGAATCAGCAAAATTATATTAAAACCTTTGAGATGTTTACTGAAGGAATATTTACTCCCACAACTATACATTTCGCCATGTGCTAAGGGTTGGTACAAAAAAAAAACATGAACTTTGTAAAAGTCTTTGTAGCAATCATCGAAGACCAGAGTATAACAAGACGGTTTATATATGCTAAATGGTCAAATAGATGAAAAAAAAAAATATATAAACTCAGCATTTTTTCCAATAAAGAGAAGCAAACATTTTCATTTTCCCTCTTTAACTATGTTGAGTTTTTAAAATTAATTTTAATACCAATGGGGTTGCATAAGTTCCAATCTGGTAATGTTTAATAAAGACATCAAGACAAATTTAAATATGAACGGCGGTACTTACAGTTTAAAGTCGACTATGAACGAAAAATTTGTGAAAAACTTTTCAAGACAATTTTATTTACTCTCAGAATATTTGCCGGAAATTAGCAGAGGGTTAGTCGACGACGGAATACTTGTTCATATTTCGTTTTCTTAATGTCGCCGTTATCAATAGGTAGTGTGCTAGCTTATTAGACGTAAAGCCAGGGTTTGAGTCCCAGGCCAGACATCAAAATAAAAATACAAACAGTATGTTTTCGGCGATTTCTTCTCAGCAGATTTCTGCCAAAAATCTCTGAGAATAAAAAAATTGTCATGAAAAGTTTCTCAAGAAATCTGTCGTTCAGAGTTGAATTTAAACTTTAGATCCCGCCACTTATGTATAAAATTAACACACACCACAAAAGTAGTATGAGAAACTAGGTAAATAATCCTGACTGAAGGGTTGCAATGACCAATTATGTGCATGTATTTCGTTTTGTTGAATACGTCTGACCTGCGGTTGAACCGTCGGCTCATTCTAATAAGCCAATGCACTACCTACATGACTTCGCCGGCTTTCCAAAGAAAGAGTGTGCATTTTGGACTGACAACGTCATCGCTGTATATTTCCTTCAGAATGAAGTTTGTTAGACTATCTCCCTCAACGATGACCACTTGTGATCAAAATGTATACAGAAAAGGACGTGTGGTTTCCACAGGACTTTGCTGTATACCACAGAAATCATGTCACATTGGATAACCTGATGATATGGTCATATCCTGTGGAAATGATGTGAATTGATGATCGAAACGATGCGATTTGACCCCTTTCGAATCTTTTTGTTTTCAACAGTCTTCAAGGCCCATATAACCGATGCCATCGCTCAGATTTAAACGAATTTATTTGCCAGATTGATGTAAAACAGAACATTTTGAACTTATCTTAAAATGTTTCCCAAAATGTTGTGCAAGTTTTTTTTTATCAATTTAAAGATTGGAACCGCCTAAGGAAATATCCTCTATATTATTTCAATAAGAGCTTAGTCGAGTGTCGCGTAAAATACAAGCTTTTACGTTGGGACATAAGAAAGAATGAAAACTGCATTAAAAAATTAATTCTTAACACATTTTTAAAATGATTTTGGTGTCGATATGTTTAACAGCTAATATTTTTAAAGAGTTATGAAGTCACCGTAGTCCAGTAAGTAGTGTAATGGCTTATTAGACGTGAAACTCCGGTTCAAAACTCAGGTCAGACATCTCCAACAAAACGAAATATGAACAAATATTTCTTCGGGGAATGTCACAACTGAAGATTTCTAGCTAAAAATCTGGAAGAAAATACAATTGACATAAAAAGATTCTTAAAATTGTAGGTCCTGACACTCATTTATAAAAATTAACACACACAACATAAGTGGTGTGAGAAACTAAGTTATAACCCTTACTAGAGGGTAAAGTAAATGTAAAAATTTAATTCGGTTAAGGGGTGCCGGATAGTTGATTCATTTATTTCCGAAAATCATGGCAAATCGATTTTTGAAGAAATTGGTTGTCTTAACATTTTTAAGATTGTATACTTTAAACATCTAAATACACCCAACTCTTTTTTACACGGTTTTTTTTACACAGATTTGAAGTTACACGGTTGAAAAAAAATTTTTTTATAAACAATTTTTAATCTAGTAGGGTTTCAAGATCACTGTCTTGTAATTATGTTTGTCTTTACAACATTTCTGAAATGAACCCAAAAACCAAAACTTCAACTTTCTATAAAAGATGTTTTAATAATAAAAGTCGACGGCGCAAGACCTATCGGAAAGTAGTCCGACAGTTCAAAACTCTATTACCGAACGAAAGTCTCCATTGGATAATTTGATGGATATTTCCAGTGATGATACAGACTTTTGTCCAGTTCGTCGCAAACGATTGCACTCGTTACCAAGTAGCGATGAATAATTATGTAGCTATGTAAATATTTTTTCTTTATTACTATTTAAATTTTTCTGTTCTTAATTCTGGATGAACAGATCTCTTTTGTTTTTTTTTTTTCTTGCTCTACCAATTTTTCAGCTGTATGAAGTTTAACTTTTAATACTCAACAAAATGCCATATGAACATACAGTTTTACACGGTTTTTCTCATCATCTTTTTTACACGTTTTTTTTTACACGGATTTCTGAGGAACGTATCTACCGTGTAAAGAAGAGTTGGCTGTAATATCTATGAGAGGCATACCAAATTCAGATAGTCAAAGTCATGTACCAACACATACATAATTGGACATTAGAACCCATCAGTCAGGATTATTGACATAGTTTCTCACACCATTTATATTGTGTGTGTTAATTTCATACATGAGTAGCGGGGCCTACAGTTTAAAGTCGACTCCGAACGACAGATTTTATGAGAAACTTTTCATGGCAATTTTATTTACTCTCAGAGTTTTTGCCAGAAATCTGCTGAGAGAAAATCGCCGAAAAATACTTTTTGTATTTTGTTTGGATGTCTGGCCTGGGACACGAACCCTGGCTTTTACATCTAATAAGCCAACATACTACCTACTAGACCACAGCGACTTCAGTCATGTACCAAATTATATCATAACCAATCTATCCAATTAAACGGAAATTCTTTAAAATATTGCATTTTAAACATTTAAGGAAATACCGTCTGCTTTTTTCTTATTTTCAATTTTTTCATATTAAGTTTTCCCTTTTTTTTTCAATATCAAAAAAGTTCACTTTTCATTAAGCAGTCAATATTACGAATAAAACAAAAATATATCGAATAGAAAATATTTTTCAGTCGAAAAGTTGAATACAAAAGGAAAAAGTTTCGAGATGCAAATATTTGATATTGCAACAAGCAGCATAATAAAGCACGCAGAGAAAAAACATGAAACTGAAATGTAAAAGAAAAACCAACAAAATTTAAAGCAACATAATCGATTCAATATATGAGGGTGGAGAACTTATGAAAGGAAATAGTAGAAGCAATGAAAATTACTTTTTTTTTAAATAGAAAAACAAAGAATGAAAAAAAAATATAAAATGAGAAAAACGAGGTTAAGTAGAATTCTTAACATTGTCTTATAATAATTTTTCCATTTGAAAAAATTTAAAACGTTTTCATCTCAATTAACTTTAACAAAACAATTGTAGTAATAAGAACTTTAGCTTATACATGCTGTAGTTAGTAAAAATTCTTTTAATGTAGAGTTTGAAAACGAAATAAATTTTTTAAAGAAAACCCTTTAATGTCAGTACAAATAGATGAATCAACATCAACCGTGATGTTTTTATTTTTAATGAAACGCTTTCTTTAGGTATTTCGGACTTTACGTTTCACATGAATAACACGGTGCGACAGTGAAAATACATACAACCGAGTAACTACCTAGTCCACGATGTTCAGTTAGTTGAACATCTCAAAAATATTTTTTTTTTTATATTTCTCGAATCATTTGACAAAAACTGTTTTTTTGTTTTTTGGACTTCACGCATAAATTTCTGGATTACTCAAACATCTCTGACCCGATTTCCAATATTTAAATCTCGTTGGAAAGGGAAGTTACATACATAATTGGCCATTACAACCCTTCAGTTAGGATTACGACCTAGCTTCTCACACCACTTATGTGTGTGCGTTAATTTTATACATGAGTAGCGGGACCTACAGTTTAAAGTCGACTCCGAACGACAGATTTTTGAGAAGCTTTTAATGGCAATTTTTACTCTCAGAGTCTTTGCCAGAAATCTGCTGAGAGGAAGTCGCCGAAGAAATATTATTCGTTTTGATGTCTGACCCGGGATACGAACCCGGGCCTTTCATCTAATAAGTCAACACACTACCTACTAGACCACGGCGACTTTAAAGGGAAGTTATGGACCTTTAAAACGTTATACACATGACCATTCTTTGACTTAATATGCTATAAGATTTGATAAGGTAAACTTGGAAAACGCGAATTTTTTCATATTTTTTTAAGTTTGTCCCTTCATAGTAGCAAACTTTACTTAAAAAATATGAAATAATTGGTAATATTCTGAAATTGCATTATCTTCCGAAGGCATTGTCACTTTGCTTGATCAAATCGGACAGAAATTACCGTAGTTATTATATAAAGAGTCTAACAGTCCAGTGATATTTTTTATATATGTGATGTTATCTAATAAATTTTCGGTTCAAAAATTTTCAGAGTTTTAGAGACCACCAGAAGTTGGCCAATGTTTTCGCAAAGAGAAATTATAGTATTTGCCAACTTCTGGAAGTCGTGCAAACGTGAAATTGACACATTTTGTGATAACCAATGAAGATCCTTCAAAAATTCTGAAAATCTGTGAAATAAAAGTTCATTTGATGAGATTACATATATAAAATATATCACTCGACTCTTAGACTCTTCAAATAATAACAACAGCAATTTTCGTCCGATTTGATCAAATGATGACTCAATTCTCTTCACAAGAGAACAGACTTTAAGAGTATTGTCTCTTTTCCTATATGTTTTTATTAAAGTTTGCTCCTATGAATAGACAAACTTGACAAAATATGAAAAAAATTCATATTTTCCAAATTCACCTCATCAAATCTCATAACATATTAAGTCGTAACGTTTTATATTTCTATCTCTCTCCTTTCCAATAAGATTGAAATTTTGGAAATCGGGTCAGAAATATTTGAGTAATCTAGAATTTTATGCTTAAAGTCGAAAAAAAAAAATGTTTTTGTCAATAATACTATGTACAGACATGCACTTATATTGAGAATATCGCAATAAATGGCATTATTGATCTCAATATTTCATATAAAATTTCAATTAATTATTGCGCAATAAATTCATAAATTGTTATAATATTGATTAAAACTTTAAATACAACACTGTCATAAGTACGTTCAGTGAGCATATTACATATTTCCGAACACTTTCTATTGACATTTGACAACTCAAATGTAAACAACGATAGTGGCATAAGCAAAAGCGTTCTTTTCTGCTGGCTATCCAATATTATCAAATTTTTATTTCTCATTCTTCTGAGGAAAACCACTTTGGAGTCAATTGTAGTCCCTATTAACCCCAATAGCTCGGCGTTTTGGTTAATCATTAACAGTACCTTTTCCAATATGAAATTGTTTTCTATTTTTTCTAAAAATTATTTTTGGCACTAATTTTCGCGATTAAATTAAAAGCAATTTTGTTGAAGCAATCAGCTTTTTTGTTTATCAGCTGTCAAATAAATTTTCGTATATTATATGTCTGAACGTTAAAAATATTGTTCTCAATAACCGAATATTGATTTAATAAAATTGCTTGTCTGAACATAGTATAAAACAAGTTTGGAGGTAGTTTTGAGTTCTATTCAACTAACTGAATAACTTGAACTATGTAGTTACTCGGGTGTACTTTCACTGTCGCACCGTGTTAACGACCCGATACCGTGAAGTGTTTTTTTTTTAATAAAAAGCTTTCTTTAGGGATATTGGACAACGTAGGACTTTACGTTTCATATAAATAATTTGATTTTTATGTCATCAGACAATATTTTAGTTTATAAAACCCTGTTGTTGCTAAGTAAACTTCAATCTTGTTAACTCTATGGACAGGTACTTTCTAACGAATCTAACAATATCAATCAAAATGTCATATTTTTCGCAAGTTGCTTGCATCTATAGGTCGATGACATATATTTTTTGATTGATGACTTGCATTTTTTTATGTTTGTGGAATATTTAGGTTTTCAGAAAAGATTTTTCGTCATTACAGAATCTCATCAATACAGCTTTTGCAAAAGTGGTTGTTTTCATGGCATCTGCATCCACAAGCCCATATCGGATAATTTTAGTCTCTTTTATCTGAAAGTGGATTCCGTATCCAATCCTTTTTAGAAGATGAATGAAGATGAACCAAGTCTTTCTTAATTTTGTTGGAAACCAGTCTTTTAGTTTCGTTTTTATTTCAATTTTTTTATCAATCCTATATGAACTCTTGAATTCAATAAAAATAATTTATAATTTATCTTGCTTTTTATATTTCTTGGTCTCCATATAATGCGGTATGAAAGACGCGATTTGCGGTATGAAAGATTAGTTCTGTGTTTCTTACAGCGCGGTTTCCATACAACGCGGTAGACGGTTTCCATAGAACGCGCTACGAATTAGTCTGGTTTGTACCTGAAATTCGAATTTCTTATAGCGCAGTTTCCATATAACACGGTACACACTCACCGCGTTATAGGAGGGTTGACTGTATTCGTTGCCCCATTTCGATAGTAATCTTATGTTTTTGAAAAACATTTTCATGGCAATTTTATTTACTCTCAAACCTATATTTTTATGTGGTCTCCAAACGACAGATTACTGTTAGAGTAATTTTTAAGGTTAAAATTAAAAAATATTCAAATTGGTCGGCTATTCAAGAAATTTTTACTTTAGTTTCTGTAGAAATCTATAGGCAATGATAAAGGATAGATTGTCCATCCTTTCATTAAATAAATAAACAAATTTCTTTAAAATATAAAAACGCAGTAGATTATTTCATGATTACCTACATTTTGACCGAAATTTTTTAAGGGACCTTTAAACCAACTCCATTTTTAAGTATGTATAAACTATTTCAATATAAAAATTTCAGATAAATTTTAAGGCCATAAATAATAAAGTGTTGTCCTGTAAAGCTTCTCCAGTAATACTCCCTTTGTTAAGTCGCACATTATTCGCATATGTAAGTGAAGATTACTTTTCATTTCCTTTACAACTCTGAGAGACGTGTAGGATGCATTATCCTTTGTACACAATTTTGTTTCGTTTATTATATTTACTTTTATTTATTATTCCTTCTAAAAAGAATGAAATAAAATTATTTTAAATGCCAGGTGCTCTTAAGTAGATAAAATGGAAAATTGTAAAGAGTGCCATACATTTTAGGAGACGTTACATAGGAAGTATGCATGTGTGCTGCTTACAATGAATGGCTCATGAAATATTGTTGCCTTTTTGGATTTTCAACTTAAGTATGTGACTCCCCTGCTCTGCACAGGCATTGTATGAGTTATTTCTGGGTATATTCGACGAAAGTGTAGGAAGTGAAGGGCACTTTACTTGGCTGTATTCGGCTACATAGTAAAGAAAACAAGAACATTGCAAATTTCAGCCTATTGATGTTGTTATATCTGAAAGAGGTTCTCATTCGAAAATGTCTTATTTTCATATTGGTTGGTAAAGTTTCAAATTCAACATTTAGCTTACTTACGAACCGATTCCCACAGAAGTAGACCTCAGCTTTACATACATAATTGGTGACTACAACCCTCCAGTCTGGATTATTGACCTAGTTTCTCACACCACTTATGTTGTCTATATTAATTTTATACATAAGTGGGACCTACAGTTTAAAGTCGACTTCGAACGATAGATTTTGTTTGAGAAACTTTTCATGGCAGGTTTTTTTTTACTCTCAGAGTTTTTACCAGAAATCTGCTGAGAGGAAATCGCAGAAGAAATACTTTTTGTAGTTTGTTTTGATGTCTGGCCTGGGGGTCGAACCCTGGCTTTACTTTTATTAAGCCAACACACTACCTACTAGACTACAGCCTCAGCTTTGAATATTAGTATTAGAAGAATATTATGCTCAATCACGAATTGCCCTAGAGCCCATTCAGCGAACTCGGATTGTGGTCTATGGTCGTCCAAGGTGTATGGAAAAACTATACTGGAGGTTAGAGGACGTGTATGTACATGTCAATTCTGAGAAGTACAGTACTCAGTGGTCGAATTAACCCATTGTACTACAACTATACTAAATATAGGGCAGCTAATTTGACAAATGTAGCTTCAACAACAGTGTCTTTATCAATTGACAATGCTGGAAAGACCCTGTTGGAAGACCATATAAAAGTTTAATGCTGACCATTGACTATACTTCAGAGACTACATGAACTTCGATGATTATACAGCCCTGCAAATTTGGACTTTTTTTGCGCAAATAAGATAGCTCAAGGTGTCTCTGAAGGTATTTTGCGCGCTGAACAGGAAACTGGGTTCCAGCACGTCAGGTTTTTAAGCAAAAAGAGGGTTGAAACCCCTACAAATAGCGTTTTTGACCATTTTTGAAAAATTGTAAAGATAAATACTGACGTGCTAGAACCTTCGCTAATGTCAGAAACTGACAATTGATCATTCTTCTTTAAAATGAGCCCACACATTACGGAGATCCTTAAAAATTGTTACTCTGGGGTTTTTGGGGTCTCTGATTATAGAACTTTATTCATATTTAAAAAATTCAAAATGGCGGATCCAATATGGCTGTCGAGGTTTATAAAAATTAATCAAATTTATTTGAAAATTGTTGAATAAATCAATTAAAGCCGATATAGTCGCATGAAGGTGGCAAATGGACCCGTACAACTATTAATTTTATATAGGGGACCAAGATGTATTTCAATTTATAAATTTTTCTATCTTTAGTTATTTAAGCATATTGTCAAAGTTGTTTATGATCATTATCTAAACAAAAATACTTGGCATTAATTTCCCTTTGAATCCGATTTTAATTTTGTACAAAAATGTTCAAGCAAATTCTTTACTTATTGGTCATTACAACCTTTCAATCAGGAATACGACCTATCTTCTCACACCACTTATACAATATTCCCTCAATTTACGTTGTTTCGATTAACGTCGTCAAAAATTTTGTTCCCTTCAACTTCGATTTGCGTCGTCATTTGATTTACGTCGCCTCTGTTGTTTATAAACAAAACAGTAGGCAGTGTGCTGGCTCATTAGACGTAAAGCCAGGGTTCGAGTCCCAGGCCAGACATCAAAATAAAATACAAAAAAGTATTTCTTCGGCGATTTCATCTCAGCAGATTTCTCAAAGTGCATCTGATAGTATGAATTCTTTGAAATTCGATTTACTTCGCCTTTTTCCGGAACATTCTCCGACTTAAATCGAGGGAATACTGTATTTTGTGTGATAATTGTATATATAAGCGGCAGAACATACAGTTTAATGTCATCTCCAAACGGCAGAAACTTTTCTTGGCCATTGTATTTATTCTCAGAGCTTTTGCCAGAGATCTATTGAGAGAATATCGCCGAAGAAATATTTTCTCATACTTCGTTTTGTTGGCGATGTCTAATCTGGACTTTAAACCGAACTAGACTTTAGTGACTTCCTTCTGCAATTAGTTTTTTTGAAACTTTTAGTGGTTCAGTGGCGTTTTGCTGGGCATATCCTATGGAATTTTTCTGTTTTCTCAGTTATAAACAAAGCCAAGTCGTTTTTCTTTATTCTTTCTTCCATTGAAGCATTAAAAAGCATTTCTATTAGAAAGAAATACAAAAACTTTTGAATTTTTAATTTTTAAGCGACATAGAGAACTATAGGGTAACATACTGCCTAGTAGTTGTTACCAATTTTTTAAATTTAATCTCGAAATGAATAAACAATGGCCAAATCTAGTGTGCATTACAAAAATATTATTTCCCTGGCTAGAAATTCTCTTCTTCCTTTAGAGAATTTTCTCTGTATGTGCCATACAAAATAAAATTCTTAATTTATTTTACAGAACATTTTAATTTATTTTTGGTATTTTAGCTTAGGGTCACACATACATTTATTATTAATATTCACTATAATCCTTGCAAAATATGCGGAATATAAGTGCATATTGGGCTATACGGTTAATGTGTGTTGTCTCTGATAGAGCCGTAATGAAAAGGCCGGAATAATGTTTTTATAGAATTTTAAGAATTTATTTGGGGGGGGATGCTTGAACCTTTTTATGAGATTGAAACTAAACTGGAATTTTATTGGAAGATAAGAAAAAAGAAGGAAAAAGATAAAGTTTAGTTAACATAAATGATTCAGTGTAAAATCAAAAAATTAATCAGAAACTTTAATGGGATCAAATTCTACAAACTCAGTGCTAGTCACCATCACTTCCTGATGGGATCACCATGCCCTGAAAATGCCGACCTGTTGAACCTACAAAAAATAGTTGGTAAATCGTCCTATAGTTTTCATCTCTGACAATGGTGGCCTGGCTGGAGGTTTTACAGTTTAAAGTCGCCTCCGAACGACAAATTTTTGAGAAACTTTTCATGGCAATATTTATTTACTTTCAGAGTTTTTGCCAGAAATCTGCTGAGAGGAAATCGCTGAAAAAATACTTTTTGTATTTTATTTTGATGTCTGGACTGGGACTTGAACCCTGACTTTTCCGTCTAATAAGCCAGCACACTATCTACTAGAATACGGCGACTTCAATGAATGGATCGATGAAGCCACTAGTTTATTATGCATTAGACGCCCTTGGATCTCAATTTCGACATTTTTGTTTCTTCACGTTCCCATTCATTCAAAAATGGAATAATAGGTAATTAGATAATTTTTGATGAAATTTAGCCCCAGGTACCAACGGATGCAAGGCCATGAAACGAACACACATCAGTGCCTTAAATTCCTATGTCAACGGAATTTTGTTTATGTGCAGAACCAATTCACGGGGCTAAATTGTGGCCAGCGAAATGACGAATTCTTGTAAGAGACGTCAAATCGAACTACCTCAAATTCTCAACTACATTCTATGTTTAATCGTTTATTCATATCTTGCCTTTTGTCTACGTACGGCTGTTGGCCGATCGCTTACTGAACCTGAGTACTCAAATTTATAGTACAATTATAGCGATCATAACAAGGCTGAAATAATAGAATACTGAGCACCTTAAAATGTAATAAAAACATTCAGAAAATGTGAAAAGCGCTAATTGCGAGTCGTCGAGACACCGTTTGTTGAACTTAATCCGCAATTAATTTCTTTAAGATTATTTTATTTACTTCCAAAAGTTTACTAACCTTTATAACAATAACAAATAAAATGAGAATTTATTTTCCCTCTCCAAAAACACACCAACTGAATATTTACTTATGCTCCAATTAGTAAATCTTTAAAAATTTAAAGGCTTGTCCTAAATCTATAAGAATAGACGAAGTCCTTTATCCTAATTATTTTACATTTACGGCAATATGGATGGATGTGTTTATCCAATGTGTGGATATTTGTGTTCAGCCTATATTTGTTTGAGTTTTTTTTTTCTGTTTACCACAGCAAATTTATTTAGTTTTACAACAACAAGAAATTTTAAGTGTTTTGCATATTAATTGACACATGCTTGCCTTGTAAGAGGAATACACATATAAACAGTATAACAGAGAAATGTCAGCCATAAGGAAAACCCTAATGATCACTGCTATTTAAGTGTCATACGTTTGAATATAACATGATATAGACAATAATGTACACATACATACGCATATGCCATTGCATTGTCTTAATGCATACAAATGCAATTATAATGTGTTATATACTAGCAAACATTGCAAAGAGTATTGAAGTGCTCTGAATGCCCTGAGTTTGCATATGTGTTAGGTTGTGAAAACCAGATAAATATTGGTAGCTATAGCTGCCCGTGTTTGAAATCTTAGACCTGAACAATATAATATCTGCTCAGTCGTTTTATTATCTTCTGCTTCTGCTTTGATATTACAAAGTATTCTCATATAATTTAATTTCCTTGTTTCAATTTCCTAGGTCAGAGCTTTCCATCTATGCAGTTATTGCTTTAATATAGCATATCCTTGGATTTATCGCCTTGATCTAGTGATGAGAAGAGGCATATAGTTCTAGAGTACATTTCTTCTAAGAATAATAGAACATTCCACCATTGCGGCAGTATTAGATGATGTACAGGGTGACTGATATATAATGCAACAAAGTAAAGCGCAATAGTTCTTTAAATTTTATTTTTTAATTTTATTGTTCAAAAGCAAAAAATGTTGGGAATAACATTAAATTTTAGAATCAGTTTAGATTTGTTCGATTTGGCCGCCTTTGGTTCGAATTATGGCCATCAAACAGCCGTCAAAGCCATCACAGGCTGCACGAAAGTGGCTCTTCGGTATTTTGGCCCACTTCTGGCGAAGCGTCGTGTTGAGATGATCAATGCTTTGGTATTTTTTTTAGTGAGAACCTTACTCTCCAAAATGTCCCAGGCGCAAAAGTTCAACGGATTGAGATCCGGAGATTTGGTGGCCATTGTATGGTAGAAATGAAGCGAGGAACCTCATTTTTAAGCCATTCTTGGTTGAGGCGTACTGAGTCCTGTCGGAATGTCCATGATCTGTGGCCGAGATGTTTGTCTGCCCAGGGTTTCGATACTCGATTCTTTAAGACATTTTTCTGATAATATTCGGCATTTATTTTAACCCCACGGTCGATGAATACGAGCGAGTAGCGACCATTAGCCGTTACGGTGGCCCATACCATTACCATCCGCGCGCTTGAGTTCTGTTGGCTAATCGCAGGTGTAAATTGAGAGCTGACCTCTTTGGCAAGTAAACCCGATTATTTTTTTTTTGTTCACAAACTGCTGAATTTGGAATGGCCTCTCATCGGAGAAAACCAAATTCCGTAACTGGCCACTTTCGTGCAAGCGGAGTAACTCCTGGCTCCAGTCTAACTTTTATTTGTCCATCGGTGTGCTCTTGCATTTTTTGGAACTTCAATGGATTTAGTCAAAGCTAATTTTTCAATATGTGTTGCATCTGTTCTCGCGATATGTTCAGCTCACGAGCAATTTTTCTACCACTGCGGCGTGGTTTTCTAGCCAAATATAAAGCAATCAGACTAATACGCTTGAATTGCATCACGAATAACTTTTTTTCTGAATGGAATAGATCAAATGCTTTTGTAAGCTTGTAAATAATAAAATGAACTATCACTGGAATAAATCTGTCAGCTGTCAGACGAGCGGTTTACATATGATCACAACCTGAAGTTGGTTGCAATACGTATTAGCCACCCTGTAATGATAATTCTAGAGGGACTTCTAACAGGGAGTTCTTTGTTGGTTGATAATGGCTATCTAATTGGAGATACATCTTTGAAATTAGTTGACAAATATGCAGAATATTTTACGTATTCACTGAATGTCCTCTGAAGTAGGCGTTTACTGTCATTGAAAAGTCATGTTCAGCAATAAGGCTCATTGCTGGATGAATAGAAGCCGGAAACAAAATTGTCTAATTTAAAATGATACTAAAGCCCAACTTGGTGTGGTTTTTAACTCTGGGGGTTTAATTGATCAATATGAGAATGATATTGGTCAGGCCTTTATAGTCAACGGAAGACACATGGTATCATGGATCTAGATTATCAACTGTTTTACTTAACCACAATGGGCAAACTTAGATAATGACGTATTTAAATCATTTTTAGTAATAGTTTGATTTTGTGAATTAATAAAATTGTCAAATTTGGAAGGATACCAATGCACATGGAATCCAAGAGCATCCATGCATAACGAAAAACTCTCTGAATTCACAGCAACGAGCACTATAGCCCGATCATAAGCCACTATTTTTGGCCTGATTTGGATATCAACGACATATGGTGTTAATCGGATGGTTCTACGTGCCAAACAGATTATGCGACATTCGATATTCTACAAGAGCGATTTCAAGGCATGGTCATCAGAAGTAAACATAATGTAGATCACATGACCATCGCTAAATTTCAGCCTGATTTATGCGAAAGAGTTATGCAGAATAGTACATTTCTTTCGAATAATGCCATACGAGAAGTTGTAGCTATAAAGTTAAGTTTTATTTTTCCAAAAAAAAAAAATATCAAATTATTCGAGACAATTAGACGTAAAAATTCGGAATACGCAACTAAATGCTTTCCGGGTATTTATAACCACTCATGCATACAATACGAGATACCACAAGAAATAAACAAAGCCTTGTAGAATATATCAATACAACTTGATTTGCATTTGTATTGTCATTCTGTTATCCTTTAAGTAAGGCAAATGCAAATCCAGAGTATCCATTCTATGGTAGACACTTTCCTAATGATACCACATCAGTTCATTTGATGGCAGACAAACTCTTGTTACATGATGTACACATTCATATAGGAGACGACCTGAAGGAGAAAATGTTTAGAGAATGGCAAGGGATTTTCATTTTCATACACAAACGAAAAGACACTCAAATAAGGACAAAACTACAGTTTGTCTCTTGGCTAAGAACTCAAATAGCATGTATGTACAGCACACTCCATAGTCCATAGTAAACGTATTAATAAATTATTATACAAAGCAACTTCATACACAAAAACTAGGCCTTATCTTATCTATTTTGGTTATTTGGGGTCTTACATTAAACGATTTCTGTTTATAAATTTAAATATAACAAAGTGAGTGTGAATCAAAATTTTCTATTCGGTTCAAGGCTCTATTAATGCCATTATTAATGTAATATTGTTCAAATGCTGATCACGAGTTCTTTGGGTGTGGCAAATCCGAGGTGTTTAATTTTCCACTACTAAGGCACATAAATCAGGCCGGTTTGCGGTTAAGTTGGTATTGAGGACCATAGTGGCTTGTCGATAGACACATACACCTGCAACTTCAGAAAACACTACCAGACAAACATGCTCTCGGTCACTAGTCCATGTTATCCCTACCAGAAATTACTGTGCCCCTAAATCACTAATGCAAAATATGCAACGTGGCATGCGCCGTATGTCATGTTGTTCCATTCTGTTGAATCCTCATAGATTTGGTGTAGAGGTCATCGAACTCACCCCAAAAACACCAAAAGATTATTGATCTAAAGTACACACATAATTGGTTATTACAACCCTTCAGTTAGGATTATTGACCTAGTTTCTCACACTACTTATGTTGTGTGTGTTAATTTTATACTTAAGTGGCGGGACTTACAGTTTAAAGTCGACTCCGAACGACAGATTTTTTGAGAAACTTTTCATAGCATTTTATTTACTCTCAGAGTTTTTGCCAAAAATCTGCTGAGAGGAAATTGCTAAAGAAATACTTTTTGCATTTTATTTTGATGTCTGGCCTGGGACTCGAACCCTGGCACACTACCTACTAGACCACTTGATCTAAAGTGGATGCCGTAAATAGTGATAACTTGGCCAATATCTTTCCCAAAGTTACATGAAAGATGAACCCGCCAGTGAAAGATCCACACCAAATGTGTGAGTTTTACTAGATGTATTGAAGACTCTTGGATCTCATAAGGATTGGGATCATCCCAAATTCGATGTTCACCAACCTATGCTGGTCTCATTGGTGCATAAGAAAGATAATTTCAATGAAAATTATGAGCAGTTGCCTAATGCTTTAGAGCTCATTATTCGAACACACGTATTCGTCTATGCTAGTGTATTGTGATTTAGAAACACAGACTTAATAAATACAACTAATGGGACACATGCAGCTTCTACTGCCGAAATTCAGAATTCTCAGTTGGAAGGTCATATTTTAGAATATTGTGCGCTTTATAAGAAGTATTACCCTTGCTTGAAACTGAATAGTGAATTTTGAAAGACCAATGTTACCTCACTCAATATCGCTCATAAGGAAAGGCTCATAATTGTTTTTAATTAACGCAAGCAATTGCTCATTTTCTTTTGCAGTAGTCGTATTCTTGTAAGTGGTGTGTTGGCTTATTAGAATGAATTCCCGATTTCAAACTCTAGATCAGACATCAAAACGATCATATGAAAATATAAAGTCATAAACCTGTCGTTCGGAGTCGAGTTTAAACTGTAGGTTCCGCCACTTAAGTATAAAATTAACGCCAACCACATTAGAGGTATAAGGAGCTAGGTCGTAATCCTGAAGGGTTGTAATGACCATTTATGCGGGTTATGTGTGTATTCTTCTTTTTACATAGAGCTTAACAGACACCTTCAAGGTAATTAAAAAACTACGTTTCTTTTTAACACACCTCGTAAAGATTGCATTTATTTTTTTATATTTTTGTCCAGAGGAAATATGGTTTAGGCAACATAAGGTCACACCTCTTATTTACATAAGGGGTAAAATATACCCCTTTTGTGTTTTGTCTGACATTTTTTTGAGTTGCAAGAAAGATTATGTTCTTTATGTGATTGTGCTACCAAATGCATGAGTTATTTGCGAATCTACTCTAGAATATAAATTGAAGGAAATTCCTTTTACAGCATTATATATTGTTACGAAAGTGGAAATGGTGTTGTTAAAATAATAAACAAAAGCTCCAAAAACAACACAATATACTGGATCATGCATGAAATGATAAACAAAAGCTCCAAAAACAAAACAGCGCACTGTTCACGTGATCAATGAATGTGTAAAAAAATATAGCAACAAAAATAAAGCGCTTGTTTACAAGATCGATGAATAAAAAAGAATAAGGGATAAAAGACGTAAATAACCAACAACAAAATGAAGGGAATAAAGAAGTAAACAAGCAACAACAATGGGCAGTATAAAATAGCGGATAGAGAAATAAACCAACAACAACTAATCTACCTGGACGAATGTAAACAAGAAACAACAAAAATGAGAAGAGGTTGTTTACATTATTAGAATATTCCCGAAAGCCGTCATCATTCTTCGAGGGCATTCATTACACTAATGATCCAGTGATATAAAAGGCAAGCCAAAGCGAGCAAAGAGGATTCAGAGTTCAGAGTTTGAGTTGAATCAGTCGTGTGTGCAGACGGCACGTTGTATTCGGAGTTTGAATTAAGTTACTCGTGTCTAAAGACGTTACGTTTTTTGAAGTGATAAATCAATCGGTTGTGTAAAGACACGAGATCGTGCGATAATTCGGTTAGACTTGTGTGGAGACAAGTTGCGTCTGAAGGAAGTAATTGTTAGGTTGTGTGCGAAGAATAACTAACCAGTGTTGTTGCTTACAAAAAGGTTGTAAGTAGAGAATTATCACGAATAAACACATATTGCGAATATTAACATTGTACACGTGGAGTAAGCTGGAACAGTGGCGCAAAAGCAGTGCAAATAATAAAGAATTGATTAAAATTAAACACATACATATTTATTTTTATTTTATTTGCAATCTACGAACTCATACTCATTTGTACAATGGGTCAATTTGGACCTCCGGGTACTGTGCTTGTCTTGACTGACGGGTGCACGTCCTCTAACTTAACCTACGAACTCATATTTTTAACGTTTTTAAAAGGTAAAAACGTAACAATATGTTTTTCATAGCTGTTTCTACTACGCCTATCACTCGAAAAATATGTTTTATTTATAGTCACAGGTTTAAAATATTTTTAAATATTTTACTCTGCTTTTGTTGCAACAAAAATTTAAATTTTTATTCATATTTGGTCAGACATATCGAACAAAACCAAATATGATGACAAATACGATGACTTCCTCTCAGCAAATTTCTGACAAAAACTCTGACTGTAAATAAAATTGCAAAAAAAAAATAAAAAGTTTCTCAAATCTGTCGTTCGGAGATCGTAATTCTGTCTGAAGGGTTATAATGATCAATTGAGTATGGATGTGTATGTAGAAATTATAGATTAAAATTCAGATATAGTAAGTGGTAGATATAGTAAGTGGGGAATTTTACAATGATTTTGCTTAATAAAGATCTGAGAATTGCTCTCAGAATTCGATCTTCTGATAAAAACAATTTTTATTGACCATTGTGTTAATTAAAGCATAACTGCAGAATATTACTGCCTATACATGTAAGAGTCCTTTTCTTTCAAATTTTATCTCCGGATTATTTGATTCCATTACTTTATTTTGAGATTGTTACCAATATTGGTATTTTTTTTTTTTGTTTTTTTTAAGGTTAAGAATTACGTTTTTTATGCATCCAAATCTCTGAAATTTTCTTAAAATACTTTACAGAAAATATTATCTCATTATTCTTGAAGTAGATGCCAATAACTTTTGCATGTGGTTGACTTCAGTTGACTGTTAGACATTTTAGAAAATGCTTTCAACTGAATGCTGCCATATATTTAGCAGTTTAAAACGATATCAGCATTCAATAAAATCTTTAAAACGTTAACAATTGATTTTAATATCTCCTTTGAAATAGTATTTTCTTTTGAAATAAATAACAAATTTTATTTTTTTTTCAGCACTCTGAGCATGCGAAAGTTCAAATATTTTTCCAAATTGGCAAACCTACTATGCATATGCGATCGAGTAACCCAGATTTACACAATTTTCAAAATATGCAATAGAAATTTAAATAAGAAGGCGGAAAGGAGTGATTTCATTAGTCTTTTCTTTTGTTTTAAGAAAGCTTCAGATGTCGCTGTCATATAAAAAATAATTGTATACCCTCTTTAGTCCCTTCAAATCAATCATTTGGATTTTGTACAATAATTTTTCCAATAATTCTATTTCTTTTCTCATACCGATTAATTAGCCGACATGGTGATGTAAATTGGCCGCCAAGAAGTTGCAATTTGACACCGTTGGACTATAATCCGCGGGAAGTCGCTAAAGAAAAGCGTTATGCCGACAAGTCGGAGACAAATAAATAATATGACCGCATGGCCAGAAAATGTCTCTTACAATAAAGCCATATTCGCTCGAGTTGTGTGAGATGTGGCACCATCTTGTTGAATCCACATATTCTCCAAATCGTATTATTCAATAGCAGGCAAAAAAAAAAATCGGTTATCATATGACCTTAACGCTACGATTTGACGGTGACAGTCGTTACATCGTTGTTTTTGAAGAAGTAAGGTCCCAACACACCTTCGGACCAAAGAGCACACCGAACAGTAACTTTTTCTGGATGTAATAGCTTCTCTTCAATTACTTGAGGATTCTCAGAACCCCAAGTAGGACAATTTTGTTTATTAACATACTCACCTAGTGTGAAATGTGTTTATCGCTGAAGAAAATTTTGTTCGAAAAATTGCCGTCCACCGCCTGTTTTTCAAGCATCCATTCCTTGGATCTACGACATTGTGAATGGTCAGTTGGCTTCAGTTGTTGCGTGAGCTGGACTTTATATGGATGTAGGTGTAAATCTAAATGCAAAATACGCCATAATGTGCCGCAAGACAGTCCTAATTCCTGAGAACGATGAGGAATCGACACATTCGGATCTTCGGCAACACTTTCACTTACAATAGCGATACGAAACGATGATGCACAGGCCTTTCAATATTAGTAACCACTTCAATCTCTACAAATTTCTTCACAATTTTCCCAATTGCTTGCGTACTTGGACGATTATGTAAACCGTAATCTGCTCTTAAAGCACGATACGTGGCTATGGCAAAATCAGCATTCTTGTAGTAGGTCTTGATAGTAAATCAGGCAGCAATTCAGCTGCGACTTTTGTATCACCCAGAGGTCGTTTTGAGCAATAATTTGCTTATCTGAAGCAAAAAAATTAATTAATGATGTTTAAAGTAAACTGAAGTAAACGTCAGATGTAATTTCCACTTAAGGGAACAAAATTTAACAAGACCCTTAAACCCTTCTGCATGCCTTGGGTATGTGCCCTTCCCATGATCCTTTGAATCAATGTGACTCAACATATTAAATATAAGAAATTCATTTGTTTTGTTGTTTTTTTTTTATTTAGTATAATAAAAAATAATGATAACTGAAATAAATAAGGCCTTCCTCAGCAATTCATACCAATTATATATGGCCATTACAACCGTTCAATCAGGATTACGACCTAGCTTCCCATACCAATTATGTTGTGTGCGTTAATTTTAAACATGAGTCCTGGCGAGACCAACAGCTTTAAAGTCGATTCCGAACGAAAGATTTTTGAGAAGGTCGTTATGGCATTTTTATTTGCTCTCAGAGTTTTTGTCAGAAATCTGGTGAGAGGTAGTCGCCGAAGAAATATTTTCATATTTTCGTTTTGATGTCCTGGAATATGAAATCGAGCCTTACGTCTTATAAACCAACACACTATCCACTAGACTATGGCGACTTCTGAGCAATTATTAATAATAATAACATTTTTAATACTAACGTATTAAGAATTTAGAAATTTTTGTGACAATTTATACACAATGTGACCATGTGCTCTTTGGAAATAAATTTTTATTTGAATTCCTTCCATATTGACAAAAGAAACATCTCTGCCGTTTATTTGGTAAATTTCTGGACAATAGTGGATTTGTATTATTTTGCTTAGAACAATGCGGGACACTTGTGAGATCATTTTGTTCTTGAACATTTTTGACAAGATTTCTTGCTGATGGTCCATGTGGCAAAACTTTTCTTAGCTTTTCCATCAGTTAGTCATGCGCTTAGATGTGTAATTCGCAACTAGTTGGTCAAACGCATCAACTCTAGCTTTCGTTTGGTTGTAATGATGCATTATTTCTCTTACGAACGAATTAATTTTTTTTTTCAAAGGCTTTTTTCATATCCTGAATATTTGATGACAAAAAATTACTGTTTTTACGAACAGTGCCAACTAATGTAATATTCCAAGAAAGAAGTTCAATGGCAATATTGTTTGTAGTGAGAAAATTATGCACCACTCTCTCACCTAAATAAAAATTACGGAAATATACGAAAATCTCGCCTTGTTTTTTTCTGGCGGTGAATTTCTTGCTCTGCCTATGTACACTTCCATATTCCAGCCATATTTAGTTGGGGAATCGCAAAGTGCCCAAATTTTTGTATCGTATCTGGTGGGTTTTGATGGAATATATTACCTAAAACAGCACCAAACTCGAAATGAATTCAATTGTTTATTATCAGTACCATTAACAGCTGATTACTTCACTTATCCTAAACGTTTCTTATCGGTGTTAGTTTGTCACGAAGACTTCTTTCTTCTCCATCTTCAAAGCTGTCGAACCGTAAACACTTTGATATTTGACTGAAAAAATTATTGATCGATGATTCTGAATAGTAAACTTGTAATATCGCATGTAGGGTCGTATTGACCCAAAGGATATTAAATGTGTGGAAATCGTATTTTAAATTTTATTGTTCTCATTTAAAAGCATAGTTTTTGTGCCTGTAATGGATAAATTAAAGTTTCACGATCATATATTATAATTAAAGGGAAAAATTTTGCGTTTGAAAATCAAAATTGGATCAAATTGACTCAAGGAGTGCAGAAGGACTAATAAAATACATACAAAATGCTTATTGCCTACCAATTCCACAATGATTTATTTCTATTTTCTTTTCACCACAACTAAATGTTTCCACTCTTTTCAAGATCTGTTTAAAAATTGTCTAGAAAAATAATATTTTCGTTGTAGAAAAATTTTTTAACATGAATTCTGGCCATAACGGAAATAATATAACTTCTCGCAAAGGACATACAGATTCAACACTTACACACACGTATACACGCATACTAAGACTCTCTGACTTTGTTGTAAGTGATTGTAGTAAAAGTTGTTTTTATTTATCTAAATGTGTACTCGTATAACAAATACAAATACCCACGCACACATATATATTTGATTACAGAATAAAAAAATAAATACAAAAACAAATACGAAGTAAATAAACAATAATAACAACAACAATAAAAATTTGCTGCTTTAAAACAGTCATTTGAATTCAAACAAATAAGTACTGTAATGAGCCAAAAATTTCAAGTTGAAAACTTTATATTGTCAAGACGTATTCGACAATATTCCTATTTGTATTTGTATATTTTTGTGAGAGTGTGTGTATTTATTAGTTTGCTTTTTCTTTTTGATTATATTGAAAATAAAGGACTCCTTTCATGTCTCTTTTATTATTGCGAATCTTACACAATGACAAGACTTTATTTGTTTTTATTCTGCATACATAGTATATGGTACAGTGGTATGGAGTAGCAAGATTAGTCATGAATAGGACACGCAAGACGGCATGTGCTGCATACTGCTGCAGTAGGCCGGCGGAACCAGATGGGGTCTTTTCCCAACGATCATGCGTTGGATATATTCTACGGTCATCGAACCCAGCTCTTATACGGTGTTGCTTTCTGGGGCACTGATCTGGACAAACAACACAACGTCAGACTTTTTGACAAGGTTTATATAACTGGTGCTCTACGCACCACCACCACGAAAGCCTTGTTTGCAATGCTAAACTGGCATTCTACTGTATTTCTCGCTAAGCAGGTGGCCAAGTTTGCTGCGACTAGACTTAATTCTCCCTCTCTCTCTCTCTCTCGTTGGCACATTGTACCTTCTGGTCACTCCACTACTCTGGAGGTTAATCCGGTGGCCCCTGTAAATATAGACTATTTCCCTGCTAGATATTGTCTTGATAGATGTTTCCACTCTCTGATTCCCAGTAAGGATGACTGGAATCCTGATACGATCATCCCCCCGGAAGTTCAGGATATATATACCGACCGCTCTAAACTTGATGATGGGGTTGGAAGTGGTGTCTACTCTGGGGAACTGGACCTAAATATTTCTCTCCGTCTGCCAGACTACTGCAGCATGTTTCAGGCGGAGGTGATGGCAATTTACCGGGCCCCGCTCAATGGATCCTCGTCAACGATGCTCCTTTCAGTCGCGTCTCAATCTTTCCAGACAGTCAGGCCACGATAATACCTCTGTCAGGTTTCGTGCTTAACTCTGGTATCGTTAGGGAATGTCGCCGCTGTCTCGACCTTGTCTCGGGGCGTTTCACCAGTGTCTCTCTGGTTTGGGTCCCCGACACAGTGAAATTCCGGGAAACTGTAGGGCCGACGAGCTCGCCAGAACTGGTGCGCTCTTCCCGAATACTCTTCTGTTGAATTGGATATGCCACTTGCCTCGGTCAAGTTGACCATTGCGCGGAATTTCCTTCGGGATGCCAACTTATCCTGGGTCAATGAGGAGTCCTGGTCCACCGCTAGACTCACTTGGCCCAAATGGATGGAAGGCGTACCAACCAATTACTTCGTCTTGGTGGTTATGTCATCTCGACTGCAGTGGCCGTGTTTACTGGTCATTGCACCATGGGGTGGACACGCTGAGAGAATGAGGCTCCCTTTTAACAACTTCTGCCGTGGATGCAGATCCACTGATAAAATGGAGACTGTTATTCACTTTCTTTGCCAGTGCCCGTCTCTTGCTAGGTGTAGATATTGGTTACTTGGCTCACTCACCATTCCTTGTCAGCTTAACGGGGCTATCATCTATTGATATCAAGGATATATCTTCGTTCATCGAACTTTCTGGCTGGTATTCCAACGCAAGGTAGTCGAGCTTTTATCCTGCAGCCCTTGCGCTGGCCAACTTATTCCTTTTTCCTGATTAGGCGTTCACCCGTGGCATCACAACGGGCCGCCATGCGTGCATAAGTGAGCTTTGTGATATGAGAGCTAACACTCCGACCTAACTTAACCTGCATTATAAATATTCTTTGGGACAATCCCGTCTAGCGGAAGCATAGAGAATTTTAATAGTAAAGGGGGAGAGTTAAGAAAACCCTGTGTATTATATGAAAACCTGCACCGTATTACCATATTACAAAATGATGAATAGGCCTCAATAGTCGCTGAAGCTTGTGTTGGTATATTGAACGAGTGCCCATGGTTCAAACAACAGATCAAACATTTCCAACAAAATGAAATTTAAAAAGAATATTCCTTCGGCAACTTCCTTTCAGACAAATTGTGGGAAAAGGGAATTCCAGGAAAAAATTAAAGCACACAAGTAGTGTAAAAAACTAGGTCGTAATCCAAACAGGGGCGAAGCGGACTGAACAGATTGTATGTCATTACCTATTGTATCTCCAAATTTCAATGTTTTAGGGACGACTCTTTACCAGGCGTAAGTAGACAGAAGTATACTGGAAGAATTTAAGCAAGTTTGTTCAAGATACCGATCTCATGTAAAAAGTAAGATAAATAATGAGCACTCAATAAGCCAGCTCATTGCTTAAGTTTATGTCGGTAGGCTTGATACTCTCAGTTAATTTGATCTGCTTCAATATACCTACGTACCAGAGATCAACAATGAATCGTTTTTCCGCTTCTCATAAGTACTGACGCAATTTTGAGTATAAGTGTACCAACAGAATTGAAATTCAACTACTCTGATTCATTCGTGCTCGCTACAACATTGATTTATAAGAATAAGTAGCAATGAGTACTCATTCTGATTCATAAATTTAGAAAAACACTTATAATACTTAAAAGTAATTCGAGTGGCTCGAAACATTCATCAAAATTTACAGCCTTTGTTGTCGTTGTATATGCAAACAAAGAAGAAAGGAAAGACAAAGACAAAGACAACAAGCAAAACATACACACAATCTTCTTGTTAAGTATGAGTACGATGAGTATTTCATACTTTGAATATGAGTAGTGTGAGTATGATATCAAAATAAGTATGAATGCATGTAAGTATTTGAAATTATAAGTATGACTCGAACCTACTCATCATTTTGAATACTTATTGCTGATCTCTGCTACGTACCTGCCCCACAGATTTGATTCTTCGATCCCACTGTGCATTTACATTTATTGCTGTAACAGAAGTAGTCAAATATTTGCCAAGCAATAAAACGACTCTTTCTTCTTCTATTTCTCTTTTGAAAAAGTCAATATATACCGTTATGTTATTGAAATGAATAGCTGCTTTATATGAATATTTGTGTTTGCCTAAACTACGATTGTATGTGTGAGTAAATATGACCCATAAGTGTCAGAACGTTTGGTTTATGCTTTTATTTGCAAAAGGATAATTTGGTGGGTGAAACTACTGCATACAAACACTTTGTTTTTTTAATTTGAGTTCAAAAATAAAAACAAAAACCAAAGCAATAAGGCAAAAAAAAATTTTAAATTGATTCAAATCAGACAAAATGGGGAAGTTGGCCAAATAGTTCAAATTGACCAAAATTGTAGACATTATGGCGCTGTAGTAGTAGTAGTACAAAATTGTTTTTTCAAAGCACTTAATAGTGATAACAGTCAATTTAATCATATTAAATTCTGATTTCTGAATTTCGTCCACTTTTGTGAATAATTCTTGTCCTTTGGAAACTGTGACTACATTTCTTGATTTGATTATTATGTTCTCGTTGCCATAACTTTTCCCTTATCCGCTCCAGTCCAGATTGCAGTGTGTACGTGTCCCTACGAGCCCGCCGCGGTCGGGTGAGGTTGGGTTAGTGTGAGGCCGGGGACTTTCGATAAAAAAAAAAATTCTGATTTATTTAAATAAAGTAAGTCCTTTAAATTCCACCATTTTTTGTTTTTTTTTTTAACCAAAATAATATAATTTTAATGCCAATTATTCCTATTCCTCTAATGGCAATTATTCCTATGTTACTTAATCGTAGATCGAGCCTTAAGAAAACTTCATAATTCTAGCTTATGTATCACTTTTGAGACATACTTATAGTACATAGCATGTACACGATTATTGATATATTTTGTTAAAAAATTGTATATTTTTACTTATATTAATTCATTTAAACTAGATGACCCGTGCGAATATTTCGCACCGTAAGTTGTCATAACATAAAATGGAAATAATTAATAGAAATTTTATTAAAAGTATAAAAATATTAAAAATCATAATATCATCATACATATTTACATACATACATACATTTTCATGTTTAAATGCTTTTATAATACTTCTTTTAATACAATGTTAGAGGTAATGACATGATCATCGTTAACTTTTTGTCCATGCGAATTCTTAATACAAACAAAAATATCTTCAAACGTACGCATTCGAGAAAAAGCCAAGTATAACTACCCATGAGAAAAGACCAGTTCTGGTAAATACAAACCTACCTTTTGAAGGGTTTGACCTTGTGCTTTGTTTATCGTCATAGCAAAAGCAACTTTCACAGGGAATTGGTTTCGTGTCATTCGGAAAGGCACAGTTGGATCAGAAGGTGTAAGGTTGATTCGGGGTATGGGTACAGTTTTATCGGTATGAATAATTTTTGCTGATATGATGTACTCTCGCAAGTTTGTTACGATTAGCCTGGTACCATTTATTAACCCCTGTTTAGCATTAAGATTTCTACTTAACATAATAATTGCATTTGTTTTTCCAAATGCACGTTATTTGTATTCTTAGGTTGCACGTTATTTTTATTCATAACATTACCAAAATGACTTTTACAACTTTATATATTATTATGTGGAATAGCATTACAATTAAGCGACCCTGTTTATAGCACTTGATCTAACAACTACTGCAAAGTATTGCCAAAACAACTTTTTACAACTTAATATGCATATTATATCTAACTGACTTAGTAATAAACGGCATTATAGTAAATAGCGGTATTGCCAGAATGGATTTTAATACATACTATATTATGTAGAACCGCATTACTATTAAGCGATTCTGTATTACCACACTTGAACAAAAACATATAATCATAATCAGCTTTAAAATGAGATATCATTCATTAAATTTGATGCGGTGGTATAGGAGATATTTGCAACCGACAAAAAAAAAGTGCTTTAAAAATAATATATATGATGAAACTATTTTATATTCTAACATTTTATTATCACTTTTTCGTAATTTACGTAAAAATTTTTAACATGATAAAGGTTACAGTATGATTTATTACGTAAAAATCAAACACTTCATGTCAGATTGGTTTTATTTTTATTTAAATGGCAATAATTTGACATTTAGTACCCTTGCTTTGCGGCGATTCATAAGTTTCCAGTTGTTGAAATGAGTCCGCTTATTGTCACTCCCATCAGTAACACTCTCTACTGAGGGCTGGCTGAAACCTTATGGTACAAAATATTGTTATATTTCGTTACAAAAATTTGTTTTCAATGTCATGTGGGGTAAAAAAGTTTCCCGCAGCAATAGAACATCGATTATGTCAATAACAAGGCTCCCTCTTGGATTCCTCACTGGTTTCCCTGATACGGGTTTCTACAAATATGCCTGTAAGTAGTTACTACGTACGTAGAATTTACTTGAGTCTACAACTGCTAATTCGATTTCGGTGGACCACGAAATTTCTAATGACCATAAAATTCAATTTGTTACTAATCTAGAGCGACAAAATTATTGGGATTATTAAAATCTGAAAGGCTTTCAGTTCATTTTTCGAAAAGGCGTAATAGGTGTAAAACTATCATTATCATTTTCCGAGTAGCACATTATCATAGCTAATTATTATGTTATCGCATACGAACATACGTAGTTTACAGAAATATTATCCTTTTTTAATATCAATGAAGTAAAACATAGGACGAAAACCATTTTTATAACGTTGGACTATCACGTGAGATAAATATAAGAAGAACATTAATAAAGACTACAATATTTCAAGAAAAAGCTAGCAATCTGCGAGAGAATTGTGAGTATTTTCTCTTCTCAAACTACTAAAGTAGTGCTATATTTGGGGATAAACATCCAATTGTAATGTTTGTTGCTGCCATTAACTTCGTCTGTTAATAAGAAGAGCTTCTGTTTTCTTCTTCTTTAGAGTCTTTAACAGCAGGAATATTACATATTGTTACGTTTTTACCTTTTAAAAACGTTAAAAATATGAGTTCGTAGATTGCAAATAAAGTAAAAATAAATATGTGTTTGATTTTAATAAATTCTTTATTATCTGCATAATTTTTGTGCCACTGTTCGAACTTGTTTCACGTATACTTCACAATATATGTTTGTTCTTTATACTACTCTGCTTACAACCCTTTTGTAAGCAACAACACTTGTTAGTTATTCTTCTTACTCACAACCTTTTTGTAAGTACAACACTAACAACTGTTTTCTCAAACGCAACTTGTCTGCACACAAGTCTGACCGAATTAAAGCTCGATAGATTTTAATTCTCAACCAACGTGACGTCGTCTTACACGTTTAAATTCAAACTCCGCACTCAGAATCATCTCTTGCTCGCTTTGGCTTGCCTTTTATATCACTGGATCCTCAGTGTGATGAATGCCCTTGAAGGACGATGACGTCCTTCGGGAACAATCTAAAAATGTAAACAACCTATTCTTATTTTTTTTGTTGTTTCTTGTTTACATTTGAACAGGTAGATTAGTTGTTGTTGGTTTATTTGTCTATCGTATTTTATACTGCACATTGTTGTTTCTTGTTTACTTCTTTGTTCCCTTCATGTTTTTTTTGGTTATTTAGGTCTTTTTATCTTTTATTCTTATTTATTCATCGATCTTGTAAACAAGCGCTTTATTTTTGTTGGTATATTTTTTTACTCATTCATTGATCACGTGAACAGTGCGCTGTTTTGTTTTTGGAGCTTTTGTTTATTATTTTAACAACACCATTTCCACTTTCGTAATAATATGTACATTAGAGCGACTCCCCAAAAAAAGTGCTCGATGTACCCTCCTAAAAATTAACCTTGGACTTTTTTAAGACGACATTTCAAATATTTCGGCTCCAGCTACGACCTCTCGTGAGCTGGATCATTTTGAAAAAAGGTCTATTTTTGAATATTTTGTTAATTTTTGGATCTATTTCTTTATCAAAATATACAATATCAATATCATAAAAAGGTTTTGGTTCAGCTCACAAGAGGTTGAATCTGGAGCCGAAATATTTGAAATGTTGTCTTAAAGTATACCAATGTTCATTTTAAGAGGGGTACACTTTGCACGAATTTCGCTTCCATACAACTTGCGTCGCTCTAATGTAGATACATACATATATAATAGCTCGTAACAACCTTTCGTTGTAAATTGGAAATAACTAACCTAAGGATTGAATCTTGGTCTGACATCTAATAAGCTAACACGCTACATACTATACTACGACTACTGCCGTCAATATCAAGGATATATCGTGAACAGAAAATTCAACCTTATCACTTCCTCTAACAAAATCGTTCAATCGTTTCAATCATTTCAAATCGTTCTCAAATACGTATTATTTATGATAAAACTTTACAAAATCTTTGAAAATTTAAAAAAATTTCAAACACAACACCGAAGAATAGCTAGGAAAGCCGTATATATAGGCCAGAATTATGAAATTTTTGATTTTTTCACCCCTGTTTGTAATTTTCTTTTTTTATTTGCTTTAAAATAATGACAATAACAATACGAACGAATTTAAAAAATATCAGACATCGAAATTTTTCTGAATTAAATATATATAGTCTATGAAGTCGCCGCGGTCTAGTAGGTAGTGTGCTGGCTTATTAGACGTAAAGCCAGGGTTCGAGTCCCAGGCCAGACATCAAAATAAAATACAAAAAGTATTTGTTCGGCGATTTCCTCTCAGCAGATTTCTGGCAAAAACTCTGAGAGTAAATAAAATTGTCACAGAAAGTTTCTCAAAAATCTGTCGTTCGGAGTCGGCTATAAACTGTAGGTTCCACCATTTATGTATAAAATTAACACACACAACATAAGTAGTGTGAGAAACTAGGTCAATAATCCTGACTGAAGGGTTGTAATGATCAATTATGTATGTATGTATGTAGTCTCAAATATTTAAATTTATCATTTTTGATAAAAAGCTCGATCTACGGTTAAACACTCATACTAAAACTAATCCATTTCTGTTAAAAATGCTTTGAAGAATGAAACCTAAGGTAAAGGGAATTTTATTGATTGTTCATAGCAAAAATTTAAAAATTTCCAACAACATAGGTAACAAAAACAGGCCAACAATTGTTTTTAAATAAAAAATTTTAAATTTTATTTACTACTTTCAGTTTAAATTTAACCTTAATTTTAAATATTTCAAAAAAAATATTGTAAGGGCTAATAATATTATTACGATTACAGGGATAAAAACAATTACAAGGCAGAGAGTATGAAAACATGCCATAGCCAATGAATATAACAGTAACAGTTATGCAGAAATATAGAATAACAGCATACAATACCAAATAACAGCAATTAATTCCTACAGAGATAAAGAGAGAAACCGAGAGAAAATAAATTCTACAGAACAACCATTAACACAGGCTGCAATGTAGACGATTTTGAGCTTGGGTATGTGAATCCTTATGTTAAGTGTTAACATTTAACACATGTACAGAGTTCTGTTTATATTGAAACATTTTCAAAAACTCTAAACTAAAATGCCGAAACAACAGTTCCTCATTTTCAGTTGGTAATGTGCTATTGCTGTTGAAGGTTGTGTATCTGTTTAATTGATGATGTTTTTAAATTTCGTAAAAAAGCATTTTAGCTTCTGTAATTTTTATTTCAAATTAAATACAAAACCTAAACGCGTAGGTGCTTAGATGTAAAGATGTATTGTTATTGTTAATATTATCAAAGACAACAGAGAAGAAAAAAAAAATACTAAATATTGTCGAAAAAAGTGAAAAGAGAATATTTAACATAAAATTTAAACTACTTTGCGAATAAAATTCTGACTAATGAAACAAAGCAAAAATTAATTAAAAAACAACAAATAATACCTTGAAATTCACTACATATTGTAATATCCTACACTGTGATGCATTTTTTGGATTAATGAATACAATTGCACTGGATATTAATGGACAGCTCTCTAGGTAAATACAAATTTTAGGCGATATCAAGCTAAAGATATCACGATAATATTTCTACATTAATTCGATCGGCATTCTGTCACTCAGTACGCCAATTAAGCATTCGGTTATTGTGGAAATAAATCAAAAATAAATAATATGAGACTCCATGGGAAGCTGAAAGCTTTCACGGCGTTTATGGAGCCAGAACACTCCTGTGAGATGGAGGCGAATGTTTGGAAGGCTGTGTTCAATGAAGATTAAGACAGGTATGGATTCTTTTGAAGCCAAGTTTTCTGAAGGGAAACACAATTTTTATTGGAAAATACCAATAATAAAAAATAGGCGTCATGCATCAGATTGGAATCTGGTCTTCCGGCAGACCTCTCTCAAAGTACATTTATTCACATTAGGGACCATTTCGAATTAAACATGTCAATTGATGATGGTGAGAAAGAATTATAAGAACGCGTACTTAGAACCTCTGAAAAACTATGGCAGGGAATTTGCATTATTGTCACCGAATAGCATGCTAAAGCTTGCCAGGGCAATATATTCGAAGAATACAATACAGTAAGATCCCGCTTAACGCGGAAGATACGTTGCAATAAGTTCCAGCGCTAAAAGAAACAGCTTTAAACGAATCAAATTAACGCGAACATATAAAATACAGTTGGAATCTTTATTCTGAGCAAACTAACAAAAAAGAGTTTAAAAAGTTTACCTTTGCTATAAAGTGCATTGCTTTTATCTAGTGAATGGCCGTTTCATTTGCACGCATACACAACATGTATCAATATTATGTGCTATTTAAGGAAATACCAACACAACAACGTAATACTAAAACTGCGTTAAACGGGGTCTTACTGTATAGAGATACGGTATTGAGTTGGGCAGGAGTACAATAAATCGTTCTTCTCAACATACACCCATTTTGTTTAATCTGTTTAAACTGCTTTAACCAAAACAAGTGTAAATCCTCCAAGATGAATAATGTTTGGCAAAACATCGTCCTAAAAATATTCAAATCACATACACTTGAAAGTTAAATCAATCAACAGAAAGCCATCCGTCGTTTCAGTGCCGTCTCTATATGCCCTTCATTCACTATTATTGGTAGCACCTATGCTTTTAGCATTTGTAAAGTTAAATGGCTATAAAGACAAGAATCGTCCTGCGAAATTATTACATTTCAGAGTTAATTAGCCTCGGATTTGATTTGAGCATTTTGTTCCACTGCATTGTAAAGGATCCGCCAAACATTATTTTTTTTTTTGCAAAAAAAAACTACTGAATATTTTCTCAAATTTCTTTTTTTTTTATTAGAAAGTACAATCCTTCCGGTTAATAATGGAAAATATTTTCATTCAAATGGGTGGCTCGGCTGACCATACAGTAGCATACACGATCGGTCCAATTTTTAAGTTATTTTGCGGATACTTTATATAATTTCTAACTCGTCTTGTAATACAAAAAATGTATTTAGAGATCAATTTTAGTGATTCTCTAGGTATACTACTTTCTGTAATATGCCGTTTCATTTCCGACTACTGGGCATAAAAATATTTTTTTTAACCGTGACTATAGAAGAGTTTATACACTACCTTACAGTTTAAAACAGTGTAACAACAAACAACTTTAGTTTGTGGTTCTATAATTTCTGATTCATTACATACATAATTGGTCATAACAACCCTTCATTCAGGATTATTGACCTAGTTTCTTACACTACTTATTTTGTGTGTGTTAATTTTATACATAAGTGGCGGACCTACAGTTTAAAGTCGACTACGAATGACAGATTTTTTGAGAAACTTTTCATGGCAATTTTATTTCCTCTCAGAGTTTTTGCTAGAAATCTGCTGAGAGGAAATACTTTTTGTAATTTGTTTTGATGTCTGGCCTGCAAATCGAACCCTGGCTTTACGTCTAATAAGCCAGCTCATTACCTACAAGACCACTGCGACTTCTGATTCATTATTTGAGTCAAATGTCTTTCCGTGCAAGGATTTCTTCTAGATTTGAAAAACTCTTAATCTAATTCCTTAAATCACGCTGCGTAGTCTGCTATTACAGATTATAAAGCCCAAACTAAATGTCATAGCTTTTTTAAAATTTCAATGAGAATCAGCAAACAGATAACTTATGCCTAAAACGTTTTTCCCTATTAATTAAAGAGCGAAAAATTAAAAAGTTCTTAACTCATCCTTAATTTTCCTAAAATATAAAGATTATTTAAGAACTTTAAAGTTCAACTTTTATTATAATAAAAATCGCTCCACTGTGACATTGTTTATATCCTGAGCCTTCTTTTATGACATACCTTTTATAATTTTTTTTTTTAATTCTGTTTTTGTTTTTGCTCATTAGCAAAATGAGCTTTCGATTCAGCTGGGAGGCAATGCCCTCTGTTTGTTTATAAATATTGTGTTGCTTTTGTACTTGGTTTTTATCCTAGGGTTTACCGCAAAGCAGTGGAATTTTTTTTATTGAGGCATACGGCATTATTTACATTTCTTTTTGAAATTTATTTTCTTTTTTTTACATTAAATATTCAAATAATTATTACGTTAAAGACGAACTTTTTTAAAATTTGAAATATTTTTTTTTTTTTTTTTTGGTTTTTTTTCTTTTACAAAAAATAAAATGTTGCTTTAAAATTAAGAACAAAAAAAATTTATCACCAAGAAAAAATAGGCGCTTTAAAAACCGCGTATATCTGACATTTGTATAGAAAAATTGTATTAAAATAAAAAGCAAGAGATCGAAAAAGAGTAGTAATCTATTTCAGAAACAATGAAAATAACGGAAATAGCAGAAAGAAATATACAGTCAAACCCGGATATAAAGAATTCCGTGGAATCAGAAAAAATAGTTCGTTATAGGCAAAGTTCGTAAGAAACGGGGTAAAGTCATAGAAGAAAATATAAAGTCCAAAGAATTTTATTTATTAAAAACAAAAACTAATTTTTTTATTAAAAACCAAAAATATGTGTTAATTCTTTTACCTGTCAGCTGATTAAGATGCTGAGTTATAATTTAATGCTGCCATATTAAATATAAGTAAAGGATATTGCCACACTTCAAACTTATTTCTGAGGGTTCGTTATAAAAAAGGTAAAATGTATGAAATTTAATAACTGGGACCATAAAAAGTATTCCTTTTTAACCAAGAATTCGTTATAACCGAGTTCGTTATAAACGTGTTTGACTGTATTATAAATGGGTATGAGTGCTGCAGCATTAAGACGACCATAGTAGCGACATTTTTGGAGCAGTGCACCAAAACAGTGAGCTCCAACGGAGCCATATTTATTGTGTTTTCTTTTTTCATGGAATATTTATTTTTGTACACTCAGTTTTCCCCAACGCGGAGAGTAGGTCAGGTCAGTATTATTTTATTTCGTTTGCTTTTTACATTCATTTTCTTCCACGTACATTTACACAAAAAACCATTTTACTCTCATTATTGGTTTTTGTTTTTATTGTGCCATAATTTTATGAGTTTCTTTTCTGCACATTTATCTTTTCTAAATTTAATATTTATATTCTCTTTTTTTTGTAACTTTTATTTATTTTACTTTTACATTTATAAACACGCGTCTACAGCGAAACCTAATTCGAAACAATAACAACATCACATTGTTTCTAATATTGTTTTTATTTTCATTTGACCGGTTTGTTGTTATTGTACTGAAAATTATTATAACAATTACTCTTAGAGAGCACTAGAACAATACTAAATACATTTACAAAATAAATGTAAAAATGTATGAAAACAAAGGCGGAAATAAAACTCTACAGGGTGGCTAGTATGTATTGCAACCAACTTCAGGTTGTTATCATTTGTAAACCGCTCTTCTGGCATCTCATAAATTTATTCCAGTGACTGTTCATTTTCTTATTTGCAAGCTTACAAAAGCATTTTGATCTATTGCATTCAGAAAAAAGTTATTCGTGATGAAATTCAAGCGTGATAGTGTGATTGCTTTAAAATTTGGCTGGAAAATCACAGGTGGCTATCGTCAAAGCCCTCCAGCATTTAAATGTGAATAAATCATTTGTTTCTCGTTACCGTGATACTGGCATCGCGGCCAAAAAGTGGACGAAAAAAATGGTAACAATACTCGCAAGGACCCGAAAGTGAAGGCCAGATTTGATCGAAATCCACGCCGCCGTGGTAGAAAAATTGCTCGTGAACTGAACATATTCCGAGAACGGATGCAGCACATATTAAAAAATGAGCCTGGACTAAACCATTGAAGTTCCAAAAAGTGCAAGAGCTCACCTATCGACAAAAAAAAGTTAGACTGGAAAGAGCCAAGAAGATACTTTGCTTGCACGAAAAAGGCCAGTTACCGAGTTTGGTTTTCTCCGATGAGAGGTCATTCCAAATTGAGCAGTTTGTGAACAAACAAAATGATCGGGTTTACTTGCCAAAGAGGCCAGCTGAAAAATTACACCTGCGATTGGCCACCATAACTCAAGCGCCGCCGTAAATGCCGATGGTCGCTCCCCGCTTGTATTCATCGACCGTGGGGTCAAAATAAATATTATCAGGAAAATGTCTTAAAGATAGTATTGATCCCTGGACAGACAAACATTTTGACCACAGACCATGGATATTCCAAGAATGGCTTAAAAAGGAGGTTCCAAGGAGTTTCATTTCTACCGCCTTTTCGCAAAATGACCTGAAAGCCTTTCAGGTTTTTTTGATTCCAACTTATTGAATTTTATGGTCATTATAAATTTCGTCGTCCACCGAAATCGAATTGGCAGTTTTAGATGCAAGTACATGCTACATGTGAACCAAGTACTTGCAACCGTATTTGTAGAAACCCGTATCAGGGAAACCAGTGAGGAATCCAAGAGAGAGCCTTGTTATTGACATAATCTATGTTCTATTGCTACGGGAAACTTTTTTTCCTCACATGACGTTGAAAACAAATTTTTCTCAAGAAATATAATAATGGTTTGTACCAATAGGTTTCAGCCAGCCCTCAGTTGAGAGTGTTACTAATGCGATAATAATAACTACCCTGATAATTAACTGCCCTATCTAAACGATTGGAAACTTATAAATATCGGCAAAGTAAGGGTGCTATATGCCACTTAGATGAAAATAAAATCAATCTGATATGAAGTGTTTGATTATTCCGTGAAAAACCATATTGTAATGTTCATCATGTCAAAAATTTGGCCGTAAATTTCATAAAAGTGATAATAAAATGTTAGAATATAGAATAGAAGTTTTATTAAAATGAATTACAATAAATCAAAATATTTAAATTTTTTGACAAAATCTGTTAGTAATTGTGAAAATTCTGTGTTTCTACAAGCATGTATCAAAAGTGATACATAAGCTAGAATTATGAAATTTTCTTGAGGTTCGATCTGCGGTTATTATTATATTTTGAAATTTGTTTTTTTTTTTTAAATTAAACTTCCTTACACCAAATTACCTTTAAGATACGCACCATTTTTTTTCGCAGAAAAATGAATAGAACTGTTCCTGAAATCTTTTGAGAATATTTAATCTTCCTGCGTCTTAAACAGGAAAGAGCACCAAACTTATATTGTAATGGCTGTTTGCTGTAAAGACCAACACACCAAACAACAAATCAAAATGTTTAGAACAATAGACTTGTTAAACACACTGGCACGACAATCATTATAATTGAAAGAATTAAAAACCAGCGGGAATAAAATGCGAAGAAAAGAGGTCTTTTGTGTGACTAACGTCTGAGAAAATTGCTGTGGATTCAAAACAAATTTAAATATAAGGAGTGCGCGCAAAAAAAAAAAAAAAACTGGACTTACACTTTTCGTTATAAAAATAAAACTAAGTAGCGGATTTTTTTCGTTTTATATTTCAATTAAAGCAAATAATCTTCTAATTGCTTTTGTATAAAATTTTTTTCTGATCAAAGGTTTCAAAGCATCCAACTTTTTGAGCCACTTTTCTTCCCCACATTTTAGGGTGCTTTAGAAAAATACGTATTATTTTGCTTGCTTTGTTTTGGTTGGAAAATCCTTTTTTTCTTCCACTGTTTCTCTGAATACTTAAAGACTTCTTATATTATTTTATTCTTTCTTTAGAAATTGGTTTTTGGTTAAAACCTGCGAACCTAGCAATCGTTTTTAGTAAATGGCGTGGTTTTTAATTAAAAATTTCAATTATTTTATTACAACATTCTATTGCTATTGCAATGACACTTAGCACTTGGATTTTGAAACAGATGATTAACTAAAACAATACAATGGTATTCACTTTTTTCCATTATGATAAAAATTATATATAAGCTTAAAAGTAGGCCCATTTTTTTTGTGCGCACTCCTTACTGTGTATCTTATACTAGTACACTCCACTATATTTGTATTTGCAGCTTTGTGTCTTATTTAACATTGTTTGCCTGTGTAAGAGGAAAATCCGTAACTAAATTATTTGGTTTTTATTTTATTCCTTTATTTTCCTCTTTTTTTTGTTTCATATAGAAAGGCCTTGAAAATTTTTCCATGGCAACATTATCTTCTACAGCTGCATTGGTATTAAAATGAATACCAAGGAAACCAAAGAGTACAAATGCAGAGGCAGCATTTAAAGCATTTGGGCTTCCATTTTAGTTGCTAGTAGCAGTAGTTATAGTGGTTTTACATTATAGAAAAGCAAATGTCATTATATTTATTAAGAACTAAAAGAAATCCTCTTACCATAACAATTGCTTACTCACATACATACATATGTATGTATGTCACATACACAAATGTATGTTTTTATGTAATAGTATTGCTGTGTGTATTTAATTTCCAGCATTTTCTTTTTTCACTCTTGAAGAATTGAAACAACAAAAATAAAAATAAATAAAAATTCCCAAGAAAAATATTTTTTAATGGTTTTTAATGGCTACAACAATAACCAAGGATATGATCTGCTTTCAAATACTTTATAAGTGGGTTAATTGGACAGTTGTAAAAACAATTGTGAGTAGGAATTAGATTTCATCTGGCTGTCCTATAGTGATTACTTAGAGTAAAGATTCAAAGATAAAAAATATTTATTGCGGTTTACGAACATTGATAACGGCTATCTTGTAGAAGTTATTTGCCCATCCGATTTTGCTATAAATCTATAAGTCCATAGATTTCCAATAATAGGTGCAAATAATTTAATTCCTTTATAAAACTAAGTGTTCTGTTCGGACAAATTAACTCACATTGACTATTTTATGATCACACCAATTGCCCTATTTAGAAAACTGTTTACAATGTGATGGATAATTTCCACAGTTTACTAATTCAGTAAACACGATCATCCAAAGCCAGTAAGCCAACGATAATTAAGGTCTGCCGCTGTCCTTGAGAGTGCAAAGGAGAACTCAAGACAGTCACTAAAAATATATAGGCCTTTTTAAGACTATAACCTAAAGAGTTTTGCGTCGTGACTTAAATCTGTACCCCTACAAAACTCAACTCATCCCAAAACTAACGTTAAACGACCAAACATAACATCGACCGTTGGTTGAAGGCCTCAGCAGCAACTGACCTTAATTTTCACAAGAGATGCAAGACTGCAAAATCACACTTTGTCATGTGAATTTTAAACAGACAGTATCATCGGTCCATAGTCCTTAGAGAACGACATTGATTAGACCATTACTCTCAAAGGCGAGCACTATATATATAACGATGATTAACAAGCAATTTTCGGCTCAATTAGATAACGTGAATATCAACTATATGTAATTTCATCAGAACAGCACTATGTATCGCATAGCTCTTGCCTTAATGGATATTATGCACGAGCGGCTTGAAGACATGGTCATGGAAGTGAAGATGATGGGACTTAACCATCGAGATAGTATGATTTCATTTCCTTACACTGTTACCTGTGATGTTTCCTGAAGTCGAAGATGTATAGTTCGAAGGCACAAGCTACCACCACCAGCAGTCTCATGCCACTGGTAAAATTTATCCTGACTTTGACGCATAAGTCAAGGAAAATTGAATAATTCGTATGCGCTCGACATAGAGCAGTCATTACGGGCACTGCAAGGACGTTATATTGCACATTTATTGTTAGCAAAGTGTCTTTTGTAGTCGCCGTAGCCTAGTAGGTAGTCTCCTAGATTCTTAGACGTGAGGTGAGGCCTTGGTTCAAACCTCAGCTTAGACATCTCCAACTAAACGAAACATGAAAAAATATTCCTATTGCGTCCTTCACTCAGCATGACAAAAACTCTGAGAGTATATAAATTTGCCATGAAAGGTTTCTCAAATAATCTGTGGGACGAGTGGTTTCCAAAGGACTTCAATGTGTACCACAGAACTCATGTGACTTTGGATAATCCTCACATGCGTGAATTGGCCATTAAAATGATGCCATTTTACCCTCTTTGTATGGTTTTCTTAAATCTCAAAAGTGTGTGAATAAACCATAAATCACTGCAGTCCTCAATGCCATCGCGCAAATTTAGAGTAATTTATGTATCAGATTGATGAAAAACTGTTGTTTTTGAACACATCTTAAAATGTTGCCCAGATATCTCAATCAATTTTTATCAATTTAAAGATAGGAACCGCCTAATGAAATATCATTTTTATTACTTCAATAAGACCTTTATTATTACTATTACTATTTATTTGTTTAATTCTTTTGGTACACATTGCTATGAACGAAATACTTTAAGAAAAATGTAAAAATCCAATCAATCGATTTTCTGTAACAATAAATTTGAAAATACATTAAAGTAATGCCAATAAAATATTTTAAATTTTTAAGAGAAAAAATACAAAATACCTTTAAAATGGTGGTAAAGACCCACATTTATGTTATGTCTGGTGTATATAAAGTTTTATTGTATCCACTGGGTGTTGCAGTAGTCGTGCTGTCTTCTCTGATGGTTACATTCTGCAAGATTGTAGACAAGATTGGTAAACATAGCTAGAGATGCGACACCAAAAAAGGAATTTTTTTATTTATTTTTTTCCCTTATTTTCTTTGTTATTTTATAGAATTCTAAACACTATTTAATTTTTTATTTATTTTTGTATGTGTAAACGAACTCAAGTAGGTTTTTCTCAAGCTTTTTCTTAAGAGAATTTTGTACTCACAGAAGGAATTTATGATGATGGTGCTTTCGTGAAAATTTAAAGATGGAAAGACAACAAACATTTAATCCTGCAATTCTTCCTTTTACTTATTTTACACGTACAGAAAGATACATACAAAAACAAATGAGGAAGTAAAGCCAGAACTGATAGAATTAATATCTGAATGCGTAATTATTCATAAAAAGAATTTACATGCACAGAATTCGAATTTTAAAGAAGCCGACTGTATCCAAACGGTCACATTGTTTACGTATTCTAATAGAGTTCACTACAACTAAAACAACCGTCAACTCAATCATATCTAACTCTTGAGATATCTCCGTAAAAGTATAAGCCAGTAAATTGCTCTCCAAGCGGCCATCAGGACCTCCTTAACAAGTGCAATTGTACTGCTCAGGGCGATGTTAACTAAAGAAATAATATAAAACACATCTATGTTTTACACCCTTTCATGCAGCAAGTGAATCATCGAGGGCAGTTTAATCTAGTTATTATTCTACTTCTCCGAAATACCCTTACATTTAAATGTGTCATCCATTCCAAAGGTCTCCTGCAAGGCCAAGAATACTCAAGAAATTGTTTAACTCCGTTTAACGTAAAAGTGTTGCCTGCTGTTTGGTATGACTTTGTATACGATATTAAGCTAGATGGCCATCGATCAAGTGTATGATTAAGACAATTATATATGTATATGAGTGCTAATATTAGAAAATAAATTTATGAGTACTTGCTGCCACTATTCTTTGATCAAGAGTCTTGGTTTTTGCAGAGATATTATCCGTGTCTATATATTTACTACGATCTGCTTCATCAGCAGATTATGTTTGACTAGTGACAGTCGCCCAGTTTCGTTTATCCAACATTGTTCTGTTTCTGGTACAGGTCAAAGCCTTGGACAGACGCTCTCAAACCTACTTTTTTTTCCAAAATTACAAACCAGACATCATTAGTGCTCCATTTTCTGTAACTATTTAGCATCACTTTTAGGAATAACAGTAAGTTAGTAAGACCTCAATGTACACTGTTGCTGATTGTATGATTTTATTATGATAGCCTCAAATTTATGTCTGAAATCGACTGAGAGATAATAAGATAAAACTTTTTTAGTAATCCCAGCGTATATAAGTCCGAATTAAATGTTTAAACACAGTCGAATAACTGAATACATACATACATTACAACCCTTCAGTTGGGATGATTGACTTAGTTTCTCACAGCACTTATGTTGTGTGTGTTAATTTTATACATAAGAGGCGGGACCTGAAGATTAAAGTCAACCCTGAACAGATTTTTTGAGAAAGTTTTCATGGCAATTTTCATTTACTCTTAGAGTTTTTGCCAGAAATCTGCTGAGAGAAAATCGCTGAAGAAGTTCTTTTTGTATTTTGTTTTGATGTTTGTCGTGATGCTAGACTACGGCGACTTCGAGTAACTGAATCCTTCTACTAAAAACTGTCAACGAAGCCAACATTTATGGAGCAAATGGTAACAAAGTTTTTTCCTTAACTGGTTACAAGTTACACATACAGTCAACAAACTCGGTTGTAATGAAACATTACATTAATTGAACATTATAATAAGAATTTGCATACAAAAACACATCGTTTATTACGAACTCGTTTATAACGAATTCTCGGTTAAAAGGAATTACTTTAAATGATCCCAGTAATTAAATTTCATAGTTATACCCTTAGCATCTTTAATCAGCTGATAGATAAAAAGCATTAACACATATTTTTGATTTTTAATAAAAAAAAAAAATACTTTTTTTTTTTAATAAATGAAAAAAAATTCTTTGTATTTTATATTTTCTTCTATGATTTCACCTAGTTTATTAAGAAATTTTCCTATAACGAACTATTTTTTCTGGTCCCACTAAGTTCGTTATAAACGAGTTTGACTGTATAAAAATGTTTCAAATTAATAAAATATATTCAGCGATCTCACTTCCAAACATAAATGCAAACATAATTAATCATTACAACACTTTACTTAGGATAACCACTAAGCTTCTCACATCACTTAGTTGTTTATTATATTTCAAGAACCTTCAATGTAAAGTCGACTGTGAGAACGACAGTTTTTGAGAAAGAGTTTTAATTTTCTTTCTGACATTTTGCCAGAAATCTACTGAAAGGAAGTTGCCGAAAAACTGTTTCATTGTATTTCGTTTTATTGAAGATGTCTGACCTAGGATTTGAACTGCACTATCACACATCTAATAAGCCAACGCACTACCTATCTGCATCGATGATATTTAAAGTTAATATAATATATTCAATAATCATTACAAAAACTTTCTTATAAAGATGGGGGTTTCCTTTCCATAAGAATCCTACAGAGACTGTGGTTAGCGGTTTATTCCACAACATATTGGAACTTGTATTACAATAGGTATTATTTGAAATTGTTTAGGTTTCATTAGCCAATGCTGCAACTACTGCATTTAACGTCGCGACTGTATTAAATATAGTCGCTCATAGGCTTTGATACAAACCAATATAATTGGTTAAGTGTAGCAAATACAAAATTTTGTTTTTTGTTTTAAAAATTTTGCATACACACATTGACTTTACATTCATTATTACTACAACACATGTATTACTTACTGCACTCATTATTATCATTATCACACCACCATTATGATTGTAAAGTATGTGCATTCCCATATATATTGTAAATTTTTTCTGTTCTCTATAAAGACAGGACTTACACTGGTATGGTGTGTAACTTATATGATCTCCTCTCAGCACAATCATTAGCTGTTATATTCATCTCCCCCTCTCTCTCCCTATATATTTTTATTTATAATAATTTCTCAGTCCTTTTCTAACAGTTTCTTTTTACTTTACTCTTCTAGATTTTGATGTCAGCTGGTGTGTGTAATTATGCAAGCATGTGGTACTTTTTCATGCCAATAAGAAATATCATTTCGTATAATTATCTCACTGTTGTTCACATAATAATTAACTAATTTGGCAACAACTATTACTCACCAGTTCTTTCTATGTAAGTTAATTTTGATTTTTTATCTCTCTCATCATACTGTACTATATAAATTCTATTTAATTTTTCCCCTTATATTTACACTTTAATTCTGTTATTTGTGTTGCATGCACATCCCAGCTCATGCAGAGTATAGAATTTATTTTCATATAAAACAAGAGTAAACATTATAACTTTTTCTGTAACTTTATTTTTGTTTTTGTTTTTCTTAATTAACCATGTCTGTAATAATTTGGCATAGTGTGGTTGAATTGTAATTAAAATAAACTTCCATATTAAAGAGTTATACCATTAGAGGTAGCCAAACATACATACCTAATTGGTCTTTACAACCCTTCAGTCAGGATTACGACCTAGCTTCTCACACCACTTATGTTGTGTGCGTTAATTTTATACATGGGTGACGGGACCTACTGTATTAAAGTCGACTCCGAACGATATATTTTTGAGAAGCTTTTCATGGCAATTTTTACTCTCAGAGTCTTTGCCAGAAATCTGCTGAGAGGAAGTCGCCGAAGAAAATATTTTTCGTTTTTTTGATGTCTGACCTGGGATACGAACCTGGTCCTTTCGTCTAATAAGCCAACACGCTACCCACTAGACCACGGCGACTTCGAGACGAGGTGGCCAAACTGTCGGTCTAATATTGCAGTCTCTTTTATGTATAATGTTCAGTGAAAGGTTTGCCATTTACAAACCTAAGAATGCTAAAAATAGCAATAAACCATAAAAAAACCACGACTTGAACCAAGCCACTTTTCGATCATGATGGAAAAATTACCCATAAAAATTACATATTACAACGGAACCTTGCTTTCTGTTTAAGAAATAAAATTCAGTCATGCCAATTGAAATGTGTATGAATTGGTCATTACAACCCCCTTCAGTGAGTTTCTTACACCACTTATGTTGTGTGTGTTAATTTTATAACTGAGTGGCAAGACTTACAGTTTAAAGTCGACTCCGAATGACAGATTTTTATTTACACTCAAAGTTTTTGCCACAAATCTCCTGAGAAGAAGTCACCAAAGAAGTATTTGTTCATATATTGTTTTGTAAAGATGTCTGATCTGTGGTTTGAATCGAGACCTGATGTCTAAGAGGTCAACACACTGCGATTTCACTCGTTGGTTACTTCATCAAACTCAGAGAACTAAGAAGCTAGGAGTGCGCATAAAAAAAACTGGACTTACATTTTTCGTTATAGAAATAATTTTTTTTCGTTTTATATTTCAATTAAAGTAAATATTATTTGATTTCTGTCGCATATAAAATTTTTTTCTGACCAAGATCTCAGAGCATCCAACTTTTGGAGCCATTTTTCTTTCAGACATGTAGGGTGTTTTAGAAAAATACGTATTATTTTACTTGCTTTGTTTAGGTCATTAAATCCTTTTTTCGTTCCACTTCCATGCTTTCTCTCAATACTCAAAGACTCCTTACACCTTAGAAACTTTTTTTTGGTTAACACCTGCGAGCCCAGCAATCGTTTTTTGTATGCGGCGTGGTTTTTCATTGTAAAATTATTTTTTTACGACATTCTTGTTGGGTGCCCATTTTCAAGAAACTATTGTTGATATTGCAATAAAATTTAGCACGTAGATTTTGTAACAGGTGGCTAACAAAAACAATGTAGCGGTATTCATTTTCTTCAATTATGATAAAAGTTATAAGCTTAAGAGTAGGCCCATTTTTTTTTGTGCGCACTCCTTAGTTGTTGAAGCGCCGTATTCCACGAAGAAAAAGGGTAGACAATTTTTCCGAGTAATAGCCGACTTTTACCCACTAGATACACCGTTTAAATTAACAATTCAAGAGGACTGTTATAACTCTATTGTTTGTAAGTTTTCCAGAATTTAGAGTAACTTCAGGTTTTGTCGATGACATTTGGATGCCATGATCAAATACTTTCAAAAAAAAAGAAAGAAAAAATATAAATCACGTTATTGCCGAGACATCGCTATAAATTTACGAAAAAATTATCGAATACCATTTCAAAAGAACTAAGCATTGCTAGCCTTAGAGAGATATCAATTTAAAGAATTTAATGAAATAAAAATTTATTTATTTATTTTATTTATTTATTAATTACAATACAATTACAAATTATACTATAATCATATACGAGCTGAGTTACTTCGACCATATGCACGGTGTAGTGTCACAGACCAGAGCCTCTGGTGGGAATCGAACCCACAACCCTCACGCTAATAGTCTAGCACACTACCCACTAGATTACCAAGGCGCTCGGAATAAAATTTTATTCGAAACTTTAATTTTTAGTGTTTATGGCTTAAATTTCCCTTTTTAATCAGAAAAATGGATAACCCTTTATAAGATCAGAATTATTGCATGCGACTGAAGATTTATAATTTTCTTAATCCCTACAGCTAACCATAAAATATGTTTTACTTTCCAGACAAAAAATAGACAACGGAATTTCCATTGGACTTGAAAATTTAAAATTTTTTAAATGTAAAAAACTAGTCGATTGTATGCAGTAAATTGCAGTAAATTTTTTTGGCGATTTGTTCTCAGCAGATTTCCGACAAAAACTCTGAGAGTAAATAAAAATTGCCATAAAAAGTTTCTCAAAAAATCTGTCACTCGGAGTCAACTTTAAACTGTAGGCCCCGCCACTTATGTATAAAATTAACACACACAACATAAGTAGTGTGAGAAACTAGGCCAATAATCTTAGCTGAAGGGGGTTGTAATGATCAATTATGTATGTATGTATATCATAGGAACAATTCATATACATTTCAATTGCCATGACTGAATTTTATTTCTTATACAAAATTTTTACCAAAAGCTGTTTAAAAATTTTATTTTTTAAATGTTCTCTCCAGTTATTATTTCCACAATTATCAATGAATGATTAAATTTTTAAATGTCTAATAGTAGCTTATATCTTTGTGCATAAATCTGGCTGTCAGGCACATTTTTTTAGAAATCATGTTTAATACGGTGATGATAAAATATTTTCAGCAGCATATAAAGCTACCCCTGCTATATTTGGTGCTTTACTAATAGACCTCAACACTGATAAGTGGGACTACATTGTCGCCTAAAATATTTCAAGTTTCTTACATATGCATGTAGTTGTGACTTTGAGTGCACTCATACACAGATGAATATATAAATAAAACTTTGAATACACCGCATACATTGGGATTTTGTTTTACTATTTCTTTAAATGCTTTAAATGCTTTAATTCATGAGGCTGTCACAGAGTATTTTTATCTGGACATTCGTTTTCTGCTATCTTGCAACTACAATCAACTACAAACTCTACAATCTCACTTAACAATATTTTTTTTTCTTTTATAGTTGTCGGCTAAACTGTGATGGAGTTAACAACCATGAACAGAGGAAAAGTGAAAGCTTGAGGATTGTTGTTTCGATTACGCCGAGCACAAGGACTAAGTTATTCAACTCATCATTTTTAGAGCGTTATTTGGCAATTGTATTTTAATTAGCAAATAATTTTATAATTTAATAAAACATATTAGATTCTGTGAATTCTGAACATATTTACATAAATAATCCAATTTTAAAGAAATAAAATTTTAACTTTGAAGAAAATAAATTCCTTACAAAATATTTATACGTTAACGCCAAATATGTACATCAAAACGTAAGTATTACTATATGAGTATACAATACTGGTACACAATTTGGGCCTATCTTTTTTATTTCGTTTAACCCTCAACACAGTTTTTCTGCAGTCGTATTTTATTTTTTCTAGTTCTTCTCTGTTAGTGTTTAAAAAGAGTTGTTTAGTTAAAAAGAGTCCAGTAAGGACTTCCGAATTTTGATAGCCATATTATTCAAGCAACATTGATCAAAGTATTCAGATTCTTTTGGCAAATTACAATGAACGTATATACTAGAGGTGTGTATAAGATATTCTGCTAGTTTACCCTTTACCGAATGCAATACTGTAGTGTACTCTTTTCTGTTGCTCTTGATTTTACGAGTGCACTGAAATGTGTATTTCTCATTTATTCAATGTATACAACATCATCCGTTTGCCAGTGAAGTAACAGAACTATGCTTTGTATTGTAAGAACATATTTTACTACTGAAGCTACATTTTCAGTATTGCCATATGAATATCAGTAGTGTAAAAAAAGTTTTTTCCCCAGAAATAAAAAGTTTAAAAAAATTACCAACAATGCTGGCATCGATAAAGAGTTGCCGTGAGCAAAAAGAGGAATGCATGTTGTGACTCTATGAACAGTACAATATTTTTACTGCACTCTTCACACAACACTTGAAGATCTGTTCAGTATATACCTCGCGCTTAGTAAATTTTATGGTTACCATAATCGTGCTGAATAAGTAAATGTCCGTCCAACACGTACAGCCATGGAAATCTATCGAAAACATCATCGCTTTCTGTAAGAGTGTGTACCAGTATCCGAAGCAAAATGTTTACAAATAACGTAATTCCACTCTCCGAAAACCTATGGTAAAGGACCATAGACAACAACTTGTGTTGGCTGAAAGGGCGCTATATCAGTTGGCAGCTAAACGCAATTTCATCAAAAATCATCTTCAGCGACTATGTGCAATTTTAGAGGAATTGGCACGTGAACAAAAAAAAAAAAAAATTCGATTTGGGATGATACTAATGCTTGAGATCCACGAGCATAGAAAGCATCCAGAAAAAGTTACTGCTTGTTGTGGATGTTAAACTGTAGTTCTTATCGATCTATGTTTTTTTGTAAACGATACAGGGTGGCTGATATCTAATACAACAAACTAAAACGCTATATTTTTTTAATAATTTTTTTTTTATTTTTATTGTTCAAAATCAAAAAATGTTGTAAATAACATCAAATTTTAGAATCAGTTTAGATTTGTTCCAATTGGCCACCTTTGGTACGATTTATAGCCTTCAATTGGCCGACAATTGCACGAAAGTAGCTCTGCAGTATTTTGAACCATTCCCGGTGAAGAGCCGTCTTGAGATGATCGAAGCTCTGGTATTTTCCAGTGAGAACCTTACTCTCTAAGATTGACCGGAGATTTTGGTGTCCAGTGTGCGGAAGAAATGAAGCGAGTAACCTCCTTTTTAAGCAATTTTTGTTGGAATGTCCATGGTCTGCGGCCGAAATGTTTGTCTACCCAGGGCTTCAATACTGTCTTAGAGAGATTTTCCCGATCATATTCGGTATTTATTTTAACCCCATGGTCGATGAATATGAGCTGGTAGCGACCCACACCATTACCATCGGTAGCGCTTGAGTTCTGGTGACCAATCGCAGGTGTAAATTTTCAGCTGACCTCTTTGGCAAGTAAACCCGATCATTTTGTTTGTTCACAAACTGCTCAATTTGGAATCGCTTCTCATCAGAGAAAACCAAATACGGTAACGGGCCACTTTCGTGCCAATATAACTTTTTTTGTAAATCGGTGAGCTCTAGCACTTTTTAGAACTTCAGTGCCGTTAGTCCAAGCTCTGTTTTTCAATATGTGTTGCATCCGTTCTCGCGATATGATCAGCTCACGAGCTATTTTTCCACCACTGCGGCGTGGATTTCGATCAAATCTGTTTTTCACTTTTCGGATCATTTCTGGTGTTCACCGTTTTTTTTGGACGCGATACAACACTGCCAGTATCACGGTAACGAGCAATGGTATAAGAAACAAAAGATTTATTCAAATTTAAATGCTGGAGGGCTATAACGATAGTCACCTGTAGTTTTCCAGCCAAATATAAAGTAATCCCACAATCACGCTTGAAATCTATCACGAATAATTTTTTTTGCTGAATGCAATAGATCAAAATGCTTTTGTAAGATTGTAAATAGTAAAATGAACTGTCACTGGAATAAATCTGTGAGCTGCCAGAAGAGGGGTTTACAAATAATAAGAACCCGAAGTTGGTTGCAATACATATCAGCTACCCTGTATATGCCATGCGAAACCACTGTTTAGGGTGAACACAATAGATCTGTCATACTTTGTGATTATAAGCAAAGGACGGTTAATTTTATGGCAAACATTTGGGGTTATACTCCTTAAAATGTAAAATGATTTAATTCCTTTAAACATCACTATGTACTGCCGACACAGCAACTATATTTTTTTTTTATATGTCAAATATATCGCACTTCTCCGTCAATTTCCTTATTTTTTATCGTCCTCTTTATCGTTTCTATTGCTTTCTTTGCTCCTTTGTATGGTGTTGACGTGTTTCTATAGACATTTTGTTGTGCTTTATGTGAAGAAAGGTAAAAATGCTGGAAAACATGTTTAAGTACGCAGGATAATATTGTATGTCAGTATTTACTTTTCTCATTTATTTTCTCCTTTTTTCTTGTTGTTTTTGTTTGTGTTCATCAGATTTTTTTATTTGGAAATATAAACACAAACTAATGGAAGGTATGGGTGTAAGTAGGGGAGGTTTTTGTCTAGGATGATTTTTTTATTTCTTTGAAATTTGTTTGTTTAAGTGAGCGTTTAAGGTTTTTGTTCCCAGTTTTTCTTTTGTAGTATAACACGCCTTGTTAGGTTTGAATAAAAAAACTCAAAGCAAAACTTCACGTACGTACTTACGTACACTGGTGCCTTCGATCTGTCACCACTAATGTTCTTCAGAAAAGTCTAAATTTGTCGTTAAGGCCTCCATTTATGCTGTGCGTGTTACTTTCATACATGAGCGGTGAGACCTACCTTTCATGGCAATGTAGGCGTTAAATACTGCTACCAGTGGGTATGTCCATGAAGAGTTCGAACGTCTAAAGACTGAAACCGTCAAAGTTCTACGAGTTAATTTTTACAGCACAGGAAATCCTGCTGTAACAATGCATCTGCACTGGTTTTCAAGTCATGATTTGTTGGTATAATAGCATTCAAGTCTTTACTGAGCACATAAATACCAAGGTTCGCGAATGGCAATTCGGTCAAAAAATGGTCATATAAAAATCGGATCTCAATAATTGTTAATATTCTGCGACATATTGATGATTGTTGTTATGCCCTAAAAAATGGAGTATTTTTTATTTGTCTACTGCGTTATCGACATAATTACAACAGTTACTACTGAGAGGGATTTATTGTAGAGACGAAAATTAAAGGAAATATTCAATTACAACCATTTGACACATTGCCATGGTGGCAATTAAAAAGAAATATAAAAAATATTATTAAAGAATTAATTCAGCATTGTATCCATAATAACGAATTTATTGTAATGCCTTTTTGGTAAACAGAAAAAAAAAATTTTACTTTTTAATCATAATTTTATTGTTTTTAAATTTGTCTAAAAACAAAATGAAATCATATTTTTAATTTAATGCCTTGACCTCAATTATTTCGTGTTGAAAGAGAAAAACCAAATATTATCATAAATTGTTATTCTATTGTGTATAATTGTGGTTTTATCACTGCATTAAAATGTATTCGATTTCAGTTTTATTGCACAAACGCATACAAAAATTTATTGTCTAACCACTGATGGTGTAGTAGTCTATTCGATTCCAATATCCTGTATGCATTATTTTACTCTTTGCTTATATGTATTCTATCATTGACCCAGCCATACCCATCTCTATTGCGTTGTGCCACTTTATTCTATACGTGGTTATTGGTTTTGATTTTTTCTTTTTTTTTTCAATGATTTTATTTTAATCCATTAATGGCTGTCGAAATATTAAAAACGAATAAAATCCGTTTTCTATTTAAAAACTGAAACATATTTTTATAACTCTATTGTATTTATTTTTTTTCGTTTTTTATTTGCATTTAATATTTAAATTTTATTTCATTTCAAATAATTCCCCAAAATTCCATAATATGTGGTTAAATGTCTACGCAAAAAAAAAGGTTTTTTAAATACCAGAACACCCTACGTATATAACATGGTTAAGTAAATAGAAGGTAACAAACTAGGGTCTTTTAAGAACAAAACGGTACCGTAGTCAACAATAACAGCTTTCATCAAAGGTTTCCTCTTTGAAGTAAGTTCCTTTGTGGCAATATATCATCAGCTGTTCTTGGTAAATCGAAAACGATTTATTATCTTAAAAGTTAAAAACAGGGTGACGTTTTAAAAAACGGAAAGAATGTTCACATCCTCATTCGGTTAGGTTTCTGATTTGGATCTTGATGGTAATTATAATTTATAAACAAAACGAAAAAACTTATACTTATGATGTACAATGGATCAATTTCGACAGCCGGGTACTGTACTTGTCATAACCGATAAGTACACGTCCTCTAACCGAACCTATACTTATAATAGCTTTCACTAGATAGAATCCAAATAGTTTAGAACTTAGCAAAGAGCCTTTTTATTTATGTTTCTATATGTTACTGCAGAGCTTTTAAAATCCATTAAAAGCTGGTACAAGTAGGTGATGAAGTCGTAGTGGTATGTTGGCTCATTAGACGTGAGGCCACAACAAACGCCCCAGGTCAGACAACTTCAAAAACAAAAAGAAAATATGAAGAAATATTTCTTCGACTACTCTCTATCTCCCAATAGATTTCTGGAAAAAACTCTGAGAGTAAATAAAAAAGTACCAATCGGATATCTCTCAAAAAAATCACTCCGCCAGTCTTGTATGTATAAAAATAACACACACAATGTAAGTGGTGCGAGAAGCTAGGTTCTAATCCTGCCAAAGGGAGTTGTAATGACAAATCATGTATGTATGTATGCATAAATAAGTGTTGAAATCTTCACGTTGTTCAGCTATATTGCTTACTAAAATCCATCCACTCGCTGAGGAGGTTTCGTTCAATATCGTTGAATAAAATAATGCTCCCCTGGTTTACACTAATGCTTTCCAAAAATTTTTACCAATTGCCACAATTCTCGTCCATTATCATCTTAATGCTTACACTAATCACAGCCACAGTTGATACCCTTAGATTTGAAATATCTCTCATACGCATCATGTCACAAAATTATAGCATTCACCCTGAAGAGTATGCAATAAAAATCTTTAATTTTGTCATGTATGAAACTAATGGAGTTAAATATCACTCATACGTCACATATGTCATGAACGAACATTACATATGAAATATAAGCATAATGTGAGTAAGTGTGCGTAATGGGTGGGCCTTTTAAATGTTCGATTTAAAAAATGCAATAAAAAAAAAACGTTTTCAAATTTTGCCAAATTCTTTTTTTTTTCTGGGTTGTGAAGTGCAATTGTTTCGGTTCGAAATCGAAAATTATTTCATTAATATGGTTGCCGCAGGCTGAATGCACAGAACTTCGTTCTATCGAACCAATTTTGGTGCACTTTTTCTAGTGTATGGGGTCGTAGAGCAGCAATGCCATTACGAATATTGGCCTTCAAATGTTTTATTGTCTATGGTTTGTCGGCGTAATACATTTCTTTGACGCTGCCCTACAGGAAATAATCCAACGGTGTCAAATCATAGTTTCGCAGGTCCCAATTGATATCACCATTTCGTTTAAATGTCCATCAAACGTTTGACCCAAAAACTCGATTGTGACATAAGATGTGTGGCAAGTTTGACCACAATGTTGAAAACAAACATTGTTCATATCAATACCATGAATAGCGGGTATAAAATTATCGATTATCATTGTATGGTAGGTGTCTCCACTGACCGTAATGATTGCGGCGTCCTGATTTTAAAGAAATATGGACCTATAATATCCTCGCTTCACAAGCCGCACCAAGTAATCACTGGCTGCATTGTCTTCTGTGATTCTAATACGGCAATTTTGCTTATTATTTGGAAAAATCTATACCATCGTACAATTTCTCTTAGGCCCAAATTTCCAATAAATCCCAACGTTGCTTAAAAACAAAATCGATTCATTACGTACAGTAAAAAATTATGAATAGAATGACATAAGAATTGCCTAATTGGCGATAAACTAATAGATGATCCACCATGTAATTGACTTGAACTCGTTCGACGAGTATTATTTATCTGTTGTGGTGAAAGAGAAACTCAAATACGATCCTATTTATAACAGTTTTCGATTCGCTTTTAGGTACGCCCTTTTCTATCTTACATGCCAAGCTGCCAGATTTGACGATTTATCGTCATTTTGACGATTTTGAGTTACCAAAATGTCATTTTGACGACATGACATGATTTTTAGCAATTAAAAATTTACATAATTTACTTTACTTTAGTACATTAAAAGCTTTCTTAAGGTTTGTGTAACAAGGGGTAAAGTATTAAATTTTCAAATTATTATCGAATACCTGACATGGTTTTTCTGTATTTTAAGCCATTTAGGTTAGGTTAGAGGACGTGTACTTGTCAATTCTGACAAGTACAGTACTCGGTGGTCGAATTGACCCATTGTACTACGTCGTAGCTTCTCACACCACTTATGTTGTGCGCGTTAATTTTATACATGAGTGGCGGGACCTACAGTTTAAAGTCAGAGGAAGTCACCGAAAAATTATTTTCAAATTTTCGTTTTGATGTCTGATCTGGGATTCGAACTCGGGTCTTTCGTCTAACAAGCCAACACACACACACACCACGGCCATTTAAGCCATCCCTTAAAATCCAAAAAATTTCAAACTCGTAAATAACATTACATTCTAACATTACCATCGGAAGAACAAAGGCAAGTACCATTATATTTTTCACATACTCAGAGGTTGGATAGCATAGTGTCTGGAACTAGGAGAATATATTATATAGAAATGAGGAAAAAGGTCTGAATATTTTTAAACCACAAGTTACTGCAAAGGCCTCTGCAGGAAAGTAGTTTCATATACAAATGGTAAGTCTAACAAACGAAGTTTGTATGTAATGCAGTATGCGATACACTGGCCAATTGACCACATACGGATGTGCTGGCCGAGAAAGACGAGTGTTATGTATTTATTTCGCTCGAGCAATATCCATTATAGTGCTGATAGAATAGTGACGCAAGGCACATTGCAACCATTCCCCAATGAATGTATTGAGTTGGAACACTATCGTGATTAAAGACCTACTCGGCCTCATCTGTATATAGTCGAGTAGCCTTAAAATCGGGCCTATTCATACATGAGAGTTATATTCCGCTTTCAGTCGGTTATAAATTGTGTAATTTGTAAGTAGATCAGATGATGCGAAGCATTTATTGTAACGTTTTAAGAAACCAAGCGAGCATCACACTGAATTGTCATGTCCATAAAGCGAATATCCTCGAATAATTCTCTAATATTTACACCTCAGATAGGTATAGTTTATAGTTTATTAATGTTGTTTATCATGGACTTTATATGTTTTTGCTTTTAAAACCTTTCAATTTATTTTTTCTGACGATTTTTTGATGATTTCAAAGAACGCCTTTGATGATTTTGACGATTTTTTCTCAAATATTTAACGATTTGATGCTTCATTTATCTAATCTAATTTCTTAGTGTGTGTCCTAGTGTATGTGAAGTCGTCATAGCAGATAGTGTTTTAGCTTATTAAAAGTGAGACCCTAGGGTACACATTTCAAATATATCGAATATTTCCTCAGCAACTTCCCCTCAGCAGATTATGGATGTATGTAAGTGTAAAAAACGGCCACCGTTCAATTTAAAGGATCAACGATCTTCTATATAAAGAAGGATATTGCAAAAATTCAAAGGATGGCTTTAAATGCTGAGGTAAGTTGGTGTTGATTATTATGATCATTAGTTTTTGTTTTATAATAACAAAATATGTTGCATACAACTACTGACTATAAATTACTTGCGTAAATAATGGTAGCTGAGACAGCAACATTTTTTGTTCATTAAATACTTTCTATAGTTATGACAACAAAAACAACAAAAATTACAACGACAACAATAAAAATATTTGTTTAATAATTTTCCAACAAAAATAAAAACCGGAAAAAAATATTTATAAAAACATTTAACAAGTGGGGATTAAAAAATCCCATCAGGGGGGTTCTATATAAATAGAAATTATTAAAAAAAAAATATAGTTTATTTAGGATTTTTCATTTTTCATGTAGAATATTTTATATTTTTTTCCCGTGTTAATAGTCGAAGAAAAAGAAAAAAACTGCAAAAAATTGTTAAAATAATAAAATAAATTATTTCTTATCTCCATAGTCCTGCACAGTTATCTGTTCTCAAAACGACCGAAGTTTTAGAGAAATTATGAAAAAATTCTAGAATTGAAATATACAGTAAGCGTCAAAAGAAAGTATGCACCATGAATAAAACTCTAACAATCATCAAATTAAAATTTTAACACTTAAGGAGAATTCCCGAAAAAAATTGGCAATATGTATTTAGAAATTTTTTTTAATTTTTTTTTTTTTATTTCAATTTTAAAAACTGTCAATGAAATAATTTTAAAATAAAAATAATGATAATTTTATTTTTTTTTTTAATGTACACTTTCTTTTGACGCTCACTGTAAATACTAATAGAAGTTAAAGAAAGCGAGCAGGCAAACGTAAAAAAGCTCAAATTAAATAAAAATTATAATTAGAAAGGACCATCAAATCCGTTAAATAGCTTTGGCCACAAAATTGCAGGAAATTATAGAAAAAGGAAATGAAAAAAAAAAACGAGCGAAGGAGACGCAAATTACAAATTATGAAGACGTGCCTTGAAATACAAAATAAAAGCCACACCACTTCATCAGTTGAATGAAGGAAACGTTAATGTGCGTGAGTTTTTTTAATTTTGTTTTCATTTCATTTGACTTTAGAAAAATAAAATTCAATTATTCAACGGTATAAGGCCCTTCCAAAGAGTTTGTGTTTTAATCTTTCACAAAAGAAAACCGTTGAATTTATAAGGATTTAAAAGAAGAGATTAAAATTAAAAAATATTAACAGAAAACGTCGGCATATATTTGCTTAAATAGATTTTAAAAAATAAAAAATATGAATAAAGTTCTTAATGGTGGCGCAAAATAAATGTCATACTGTGGACAACGTATTCCTTATGTTCTACAAATGGAATCAGGGAATGAGAAACTGTTTTGGGATCAATGCTAAGCACACCTTGGAAATATTATTTTGCTTCTAATTTATTTTATTTAAGAATTACAATACAATTACAAATTATAACTTCGACCATATGCCCGGTGTAGTGTCACAGACCAGAGCCTTTGGTGGGAATGGAACCCACGACCCTCGCGCTAATAGTCTAGCACACTACCCACTAGACTACCTGGGCGCTCGATTATTTTGCTTCTAATTTAATCAATTTTAAGTCTTTATCATAATATATCGCAGCGTAAAATAAGTTCTGAAATCCTGAATATTACAGAAGTATTAGTGCGATCTGTTGACACAGAATTTTATAATTGATTTATCAAATTTGGTATTCGCACCCTGATATTTCCAATTCACCTGCAATTTCATTCTAATCTTGAATTAATCATTCCATTTCGATATTGCCGTTTTTCATTAAGCACAATGCTATTCCTCATTAAAACATTTTTTGTTTTCAATAATGCCAACATGCTCCTAAAAATTATAAATCGGTAGAAAAGGTAAAGAAAGTTGGTCATCAGTAGTGCTTGACTATTAAAATTTTCGAATGGTGTGGTAGTTTGACATAATTTCCATATTTTTTGAAAATAGAGAATATATCAGTATTAGACTTTGACATCATTACTCCTGTTAGATCTTTTGCAGATCTGGGCAGGGTTGTTAACTTGCAACTAAGGGAACTGGCTGGATTCATCTAAACCTTGGGTTGGATTAAACCAAGCAGTAACGAATCATATCAAAGGAACTTGCATCACATTGGATAACAAAATGAGCCATATGATGACCGAGTGAACGGTAAATTATCTGCTAAACTAACCTAACCTAACATTATCTTTATATTTTACACAGAATGGTATTGCGCCATGAAAGTTTAATTAAAAGAAGGCCTACTGGTGCTCAGCAGCTTAATTAATAACCAACCAAATTATAAAGTTCATTATATCAGGACCAATGCTAATGATAACATCGGATCTAAAAGACTAGTTTATGTTGAAATACGTACGAATCAATATACATATAGAGAGTTTCGTAGCCTATGTTAAAAGAATGGAAGTAAAAATGGAGCCTTAGCTTATATTATAAACCTTTGCAAGTCTGAAATAGCCTTGCGGGTAGTGTGTGTTAAGGGCGATATCAGCTTTAGGATATGAAAAATAAAAGGCCAACAAATATAATTTAAAATCTTCTTTATTCAAAAAAAAGAAAAACATGTTGAATACACATGTTTCAAGAGATAATTTTAAAGTAAGATAATAAGGTTAAGTAAAAAAAGGAAAAGATAATATGCCAAAATGCAATATGTCAAGAGTTAAACAGTGTAGACAACGCAGCGATTTTTTTTTTTTTTATTTCATATCTAACAGTGTGTTATTATTAGAGGAGAGTTCATGGTTTAAACTCCAGATAAATAATAAAAATCAAATATTTCTTTTGGCGACTTCCACCATAGCTCTGAGAGTAAACAAATTGCAGTGAAATGTTTCTGAAAAAACTGTCGTTTAGAGTCTGTACTAAACTGATAGTTGTGGTTAAAATTAACACACACAATTGCTTTGAAACATAAGCAAATATGCCAATTCACAAAAATCCAACAAAAAGACAACTGAAAAACACTTAGAGGATTTATAAAACTGCCGTAAAAGGGTGTCTCGCGGTCGACTTTAATCTACAGCGTGGTTGAGATGTATTGCAACTAATTTCTGCTTGTTAGCATTTATAAACCGCTCGTCTAACAGCTGACAGATATATTCCCGATACAATCCATTTTATTATTTATAAGCTTACGAAAGCATTTTGATCCATTGCATTCAGAAAAAAAGTTATTCGTGATGGAAATCAAGCGTGATAGTGTGATTGCTTTAAATTTGGCTGAAACACCACAGGTGGCTATCGTTAGAGCCCTCCAGCATTTAAATGTAAATAAATCTTTTGTTTCTCATACCCGTTGCTCCTTACCGTGATACTGACAGTGTTGCATGGCGTTCAAAAAGTGGACGAAAAAAAACGGTAACAACACCAAAAATGATCCGAAAAGTGAAGGCCATATTTAATCGAAATCCACCCCGCAGTGATAGAAAAATTGCTCGTGAGTTCAACATTTCGCGAGAACGGATCCAATACATATTGCAAAATGAGCTTGGACTAAAGCCATTGAAGTTCCAAAAAGTACAAGAGCTCACCGATGGACAAAAAAAAAAGTTAGACTGGAAAGAGCCAAGGAGTGACTTCGCTTGTACGAAAGTGGTTTTCTCCGATGAGAAGCTATTCTAAATTGAGCAGTTTGTGAGCAAACTAAATGATCGGGATTACTTGCCAAAGAAGTCAGCTGAAAATTTGCACCTGCTATTCCAGAAGTCAAGCGCCGTCGATGGTAATGGTATAGGCCACTGTAACGGCCGATTGTCGCTCTCCGTTTGTATTCATCGAAAGTGGGATCAAAATAAATGCCGAATTTTATCGGGAAAATGTCTTAAAGCCCTGGGCAGAAGAAACATTTTGGCCGCAGACCTTGGACATTCCAACAGGACTCAGCATCACTGCACTTAGCACGGATCAACCAAGAATGGCATTTCTACCGCACAATGGCCACAAAAATCTCCGGATCTCAATCCGTTGGACTTTTGTGCCTGGGGCATTTTTGAGACTAAGGTTGTCACTAAAATATATCAAAATGTCGATCATCTCAAGACGGCGCTCCGTCGGGAATTTGGCAAAATACCACTGAGCCACTTTCGTGCAGTCTGTGACGGCTTTGTCGGTCGTTTGAAGGCCATTATTCGTACCAAATCTAAACTGATTCGAAAATTTGATGTTATTTCCAGCATTGCTTTTGAACAATAAAATTAAAAAAAAAAATTGAAAAGTACATCTATTTACTTTGTTGCATTATATATCAGCCACCCTGTATAAGTCTGATCTAAGTAAGGTCAAAAATTAACTAACACAACATAAGTAATGTAAGACGCTAAGTCTTAACATTGATGAAAGCGTTCTAGTGATGTGTGTATGATTGTACGGCGCAAACTGTCCATTAAATCTCTGGACGGCTAAGAAGTGTTATACTGTGATAATTTTTTTGCTGAAAAACCGCAAAGTATTTCTCTCTTGACCAACATGTTTATAAACTCCTTAATGGAATCCTTTTCCTAATCAGTTCCTTTTTTGATGGTTCCAAGACTATACAAAATCGTGTGTACAACAAGTTGTTATGTTCATAAGAATATTATATCCTTTACGATCAAAGCCAACATATATAAGAAATAAGCTTGTTTCCATTCCATTTCCAGTTTAATATAATATTGATCGTACATTTCATATGGAACCACAAATTCTGTTCAAATTAAGTTAAAACAAAATTTAAACAAAAATTAAAACATTTTCCTTCTTTGCCGTAAAAGATTTTATTTGTTCGTAATATTTATTGTGGTTTTTGGTCCAACTTGTATTTACGAGCATCAAGGCAAGACATATTGTCCATTTCCATTTCCATTTTACAGAACAAAGTATTTCCGTTTACGTTCAGAGCAAAAATGCTCATAAATCTTGAGACGTGAATAAAAATGTATCTTTGCATGAGGCATGAATGCAACAAAAAAGAGAATAAAAAGACATGAACTGCACCAAGAAACTGTTTATTCCAGCTCTACTCAGTGGCTCTTAGGCTTTGGAAAGAAACGTATTTTTAAATAAAATATTTTGAAAATATCTTTAACCCTTTTGCACTTCTTGGGTCAATTTGACCCAATTTTGATTTTCAAACGCAAAATTTTTTCCTTTAATTATAAGATATGATCGTGAAACTTTAATTTATCCATTACAAGTACAAAGACTATGCTCTTAAATGAAAACAATAAAATTTAAAATTTTCTTCCCCCCTCCACATTTAATATCCTTTGGGTCAATATGACCCAACATGTGATGTTACAAGTTTACCATTCCGAATCATCGATCAGTAATTTTTTCAGTCAAATATCAAAGTGTTTACGGTTTGACAACTTTGAAGATAGAGAAGAAAGAAGACTTCGTTACAAACTAGCACCGATAAGAAACGTTTGGGAGAAATGGAGTAATCAGCTCAAAGTTTTTTACAATCCTCGTGAAAATGTTACTGTAGATGAACAATTGTTTTCATTTCAAGGTCGGTGCAGTTTTAGGCAATAGCTTTCATCAAAGCCCACTAGATATGACATGAAAATTAGGGCACTTTGCGATTCCACAACTAAATATGGCTGGAATATGAAAGTGTACACAGAAAAGCAAGAAATACACAGCAAGAAAAAAAAAACATGGCGCGACTTTTGTAGATCGTATTATATTTGTTATATTTCCATCTTTTTAATTTAGGCAAGAGTGTGGTGCGCGATTACATGTGATAATTTTTTTACTACATACAATCTGAACTTCTTTGCCATTGAACTTCTTTCTCGGAAGATTACATTAGTTCACACTGTCCGTAAAAATAAAACGTTTTTGTCATCAATAATTATGGAAATGAAAAAAAGCCTTAAAAAAAAATCGTTCTCGTCTTAAATTCTTTTCATCATTCAGCCGATGTAAGAAAAACAACCTGGAAAAATGCATCTTTACAACCAAACGAAAGTTGAAGTTAATACGCTTGACCAACTAGTTGCGAATTAGACATGTAAGCGCATGTCTAAGCGATGGCAAAGCAATGAAAAGTTTTGCCACGTGGACTATCAGCAAGAAATCTTGTCAAAAACATTCAAGAACAAAATTATCTTACAAGTGTCCCACAATGTTCTATGGAAAATACACTATTCTTCAGAAATTTACCAAATAAACGACAGAAGTGGTTCTTTTTTCAACATGGAATGAATTCAAATTCTTGTAAAAAATTTATTTGCAAAGAGCACGTGGCCACATTGTATATAAATTGTTGGTTTATTAGACGTAAGGCTCATTTCCAAACCCCTAAGTTAAGACATCAAAGCGAAAATATGAAAATATTTCTTCTGCAAAAATTCTGAAAGTAAATAAAAATTGCCATGAAAAGCTTTTCAAAAGTCTGTCCTTCGGAATCAACTGTAAACTGTAAGTGGTGTGAGACGCTATGTCGTACTCCTGACTGAAGGCTTGTAATGATCAATTATGTACAGGGTGGCTGATATGTATTGCAACCAACTTCAGGTTGTTATCATTATCACGATTACATGTGATAATTTTTTTACTACATACAATCTGAACTTCTTTGATATTGAATTTCATTCTCGGAATATTACATTAGTTGGATCTCTTCGTAAAAATAAAACTTTTTTACCATCAAAAATTTTGGATCCAAAAAAAAAAAAGTAAATTCAGCCGATGTAAGAGATGATGAAAAAAAATCCAGAAATAATCCTTCATTATGGTCAAACGAAAGCTGTAGTTGATGCGCTTGACCAACTAGTTGCAAATTACACATGTAAGTGCATGACTAAGCGATGACAAAAGGAAGAAAAGTTTTGTCACATGAGTCATCAGCAAGAAATCTTGTCAAAAATATTCAAGAATAAAATGATCTCACATGTGCCACGCAATCTTCTAAGCAAAATAATACAAATCCACTATTGTCCAGAAATTTAGCGTATAAACAACAGAAGTGTTTCCTTTGTCAAAATGGAAAGAATTCAAATAAGCATTCCACTAAATGTGATTCTATTAAAAAATTTATTTGCAAAGAGCAAAGAGTCACTTTGTGTATAAATTGTCACAAAAATTTTCTAAATTTGGTATACTTTACTATTAAAAAAATAATTATAAATAATTATTCAGGTGTTGGTTTATTAGGCGTAAGGCCCAATTTCAAATGCCAGGTCAGACATCAAAACGAAAAAATGAAAATATTTCTTCGGCGACTTAGTCTCAGCAGATTTCTGGCAAAAACTTTGAGAGCAAATAAAATTGCCATAACGAGCTTATCAAAAATCTGTCGATTGGAATCGACTTTAAAACTGTAGGTCCCACCACTCATGTATAAAAATAACGTACACAATATAAGTGGTGTTATAAGCTAGGTCGTAATCCTGGCTGAAGGATTGTAATGACGTATGAATTGATCAGAAAGGGCTTATTTTAGTTATCATTATTTTTTATTATACTAAATTAAAAAACAACAAAACAAATGAATTTCTTATATTAAATATGAAATTTTGTTTACATTTTAATGTTTGGTTATATTGACCTAAAGGATCTTAGGAAGGGATGCAGAAGTTAAGGGTTAAGTTATAAATAATTATTAAAAACAATAATAACAACAATAACTGCATTCATTTGAATTCCCATTAAAAATACAATAGTCATCTAAAAGGTGAACTGGTTTACTTATAATGCCTCCTCAGCTGCCTTCAGCTGTGAACTTTAATTCTAACAGCAACAAAAAAAATTTATAATTCCATTATAGTGAGTGTTAGTGTCTTTATACGGTATTAAGTTGGCATAAAATCGGAGTGCAACAAAACATTTTAATTCTATCCAAGTAACCTTGACACAAGTTGACAGAATAAAACAAAAATAACAGAAGAAAAACCCCAAACCGAGGGAAAGTGCATAAATAACGATTATTTATAATACAAGGCAACAACATCGACAACAATATCAACAACAACAACAGCAATAGCAATAACAAAATATTAAAAAAAAAACCCTCACATTTGAATCATAAATGCATTTGTGTTGCTCATTTTTCTCTCTTCCTTAGCCAAGTATAATGCTAGCATCCACTAGCAAATTTTATTTTTTGTTCTACTTTACACGTTATTGTTGTTATTGTTGTTGTTTTTATTATTGTTTTGTTTTATTTCCTTTTTCGAGTTGAACCATATGAGGAGATGAATATGAATATGACCCAGGCAAGGAAAAGAAAGTAGAATAACAGAAGCATTGAGCTACATATGGTTGGTGTACCAGAGATTACGAAAAGCTTTATTGATGGAACCATGTTTATAATTTCAAAATGTTGAATGGAAAATTTTAGTCCCATACACATACATAATTGATCATTACAATTCTTCAGTCCAGATTGGAATGTAACTTTTAACACCACCCCGTGTTATGTGTTTCCAATTTATCCATGAGTGATGGGACCTACAATTTAAAGATGATTCAGTCTTTAAACCAGCAGGGACTGCGGTAATTAGTTGTGGTTTGTGAGAAAAACTTGAAATAATCATTGCAACTCGGAAACATAAAAACGTAATTGAAAAATTATTCCTAACAGAAGTAGGAATTAGATTATATTAGGAGGCGGAAACTTCTTGAAAGATAATGTCCCACGTAGGCTAGCTACAATTTATATTCAACCCAGACATGGAACATTTCCTAAAACAAACTAAACTTACTTTTGCTTATTATTTATGGTGGAGTGGTTGATAGTGAAATGAAAGATTAAGACCCTCCGCCTCTTTATGTCAGGAGCAGGGCACTGACAAATGAGGAGAAAGAAAAGATTGTTTTCCTCCGTAGACCTAGTTAAGGATAATAGATAATCATAGATTAAGGACTCCTCCTCAGATCCACTGTAGTCATTCTATGGAACAATAAGGCAATAATGGACGAAATTGAATCAGTCTTCTTCTAATCTCCATATCCCCGCTTTTAGAGGGCGATTTGATAATTGGGTTCTGACCCCCAAGTCTGCCACCTCTATAGCCTCATCGATGGATGGGTCAGAGAGGAAGAGCAGAGGCGTTGGGTGAACGGATCCGGTTGTTCTGTTCTGTCTAGACGTCTACAGCCTGCTGTGGACAGTGAAAGAACAAATTGGCTGTTGGGTTTGGTTAAGGCCAGCTTAAAGTTGGTTGTCGATTTTATCACGGAGCACTGCGAGATTAGGTCGCTGACGGGGATTTGGAACAGGCCCCAGCCTAACTATTGCAGGGTATGTTGCGATGAGGAGGAGTTGGAGACTGTCGAATACCTCCTCTGTAACTTTCCAGCCCTTGGTAGGTTGAGGGCCCTTGGCATTGCCTTCTTTGAGAGCTTGAGTTCTGCGTCTAGAGAGCCCACATAAAAGCTCTCCACAGATTTATTAGCAGCTTGGGCTGGTGAAGGTGCTAGGGCTTTATAAGTGTATTCGCGCTCTTACCCTCTTTTGTTTTGCGTCTGTTTCTTTCTGTGTAATTCCTCCGATTCCCATTCTCCCCCCCTTATCTACAATCCCTCCTTTCATGCTATATCCTCTATTTCCTTCCTTCTCTGAGGACATTGTACAATGGAAAAATTTCGATCTCCGTGTACTACACTTGTCTTAACCGTCCTCAAACCTAACCTAACCTAGTATATTGTATGTTGGTTTATTAGAAGTGAGTCCACGATTCATACCCCAGGTCAGACATCGAAACAAAATCTGAAAAAATATTTCCTTGGTGATCTCCTCTCAGTAATTTTCTTGGAAGAACTCTGAAAGTAAATAAAAAATTGCAATGAAAAAGTTTCACAAAACAGTAGGTACCGCCACTAAGGCGTAAACTTACCGCACTCAACGTAAGTGATGTGTGTGAGAAGCTAAGTCGTAATTCTAACTGAAGGGTTGTTGCTTCCTGTTGGCAATTAAATTGATCGTCGCTGCATAACGAACGGATATTATGTAGCTAGTCTAACAAAGGTATTTGGAATACCTGTATATTCTAAAATGTAGGAGATTGAGAGCTCCGTCATGGATTGGCGTGTTTATCAGCAATACAATTTCCTTTAATATTCCTTTGTCACGGAACCCATGAAGATGTTGGCTTTAAGTAAAATTTCTTAAATTAGCCTGGAAATCCTGCTTGGATAAGAGCGGACATAGAAAAGACATTCGTAAGAGGTTTAATCGCACCCCTGACTGTCCGAGTTAATCAAAAGATTTACTTCAATGCCTCTGAAATCCGTGGTTTAATTATATGGTTTAAATCCTTAGACAATAGATCTATAGGGCATCATTAAGTCGTATGTAATCGCCTGTTGTACTGTTTAAACTCTTATTAATTTTATTTTAAGGCAGAATTTAATTTTAATCACACCAAACCACTATTAAAATGAAATAAATTTCTGTTCTTATGATTTCATTTAAAATTCTCAAGGATAATGCCGAGCAATAGAACGATAACAACAACAACAACAAATAATAGAAAATAAATATTAAAATAAAAATGAGGACAAATATTTATGATTGCAATAGAAGGGCATTAGTTGTGTCGCTCGCTTTATTTGTTTGTTTATTGGACCAAAAAAAAAAAAAACATGAATTTTATTTTAAAATTTTCTCTTCAATACTAAAATCCATGGCATTTTCTCTTTTCCATGGTGTCGTATGGTTTGGGTAAATCTGTTTGACTATGACACTATTTTTCCATTGCCTGAAAACTATTCTCACTATAAATATAAATAAAAACAATGTTTCTTTTATTCGTATTCTTCTTATTTCTTTCATGTTTATTTTGTTGACCATAATTTTCTTTATTTTATTGTTTTTTTCTCTTTGCAATCTGTTTGGTCAACTCTTCTTCCTTTTTGACTTTGCTTGCCATTCTTGTATTGTTTGTTTCTACATTTAGTCATCTGTTGGAATGGCTTTTGAAGTTCTATATAATGTAAGGGGATGGTATGCCAACAACCAAATATCAGCTGTATATTAGAACTTTTTTAAAGTTAATGAATTTTTACTCTTTTATGATCTTTATGTCATAATAGTAATAACAATTTTAGCAAAGCCTATTTTAAAGTGTTTTATGTTAATTTCTCTTTCCTCTGTTCTATCGTTTTAAAGAATATTTCTTTAATGACTATCTTCCCAAGGAAATCGCTATTTTTTGTATCGTTTTTATTATTGTTTTTAACTTTTGCGACTTTTTAAATTATGAATCCTTTTTGAATTTGTTTCTTACCCTTAAAACTGTTGACCTTTTGACTTAAATTCTTCAATTGGTTAGGGGCACATTTTCTATTTCATTTCTGTTTTTGTCCATTTCTTTTAACATTTTTTGATTTTTTTTTTTTTTGCACTTCACGTAATTTTTTACAAATCATGGGATTAATAAGCATCGTAGAAGCAGTTCAAATATTCTTTTAGGCGCTGTTTAAAGGTTTTTATGCTTAAGTGCTGTTTATAATTTTTCTAAAAAAATATTATTTTCAACGTTGTTTAATGCTTCCTTTTAATTTTTTTTTTTTTCTAATTCTGCATTCTAGTTTTTCTCTTATACTTGAAGTTTAGGACGTTTTTCTAAAGGACGTTTTACGAAAGGTAATTAAACGTTGCATACTTTATGGAAAATATAAGACAGCAGCAAGCCATTCGAAGTACATATTTTTAATTAAGTTTTATTTAATAACCAGATGAATTTAGAAGGTATTGCCACCTTTTCGTACATCAAGAATACTTTCAGTAACCGTTAACTCAATTTACGTCGTTCCGATCGGTAAATGGTGTCTCATAGTTTTAAGTAGATATGATAAGGCTCATAATATTTAAACTCCAGGCAATATCTTCTCTCTTAGCGAGAAAAATTGGAAACATCCAAGATTTACTCCAGCATCGGGATTTACTCCATAATTGGGATTTAGCATCGAGTGACGATTTCTTGTTACGATACCTTAAGAAATGTTTTTGGGCGGGCAAATGTTCAAACGGTCACCGGATGAATTTTCATATAAGGAACATCAATTTTAGGAATGAAAACCTTGCATTGTCAGCTTCCGATGTAAGGTTTGAATAGCTTGTGAAGAAAATGCTCAGGTACGTTAAAATAACGACATGCGGTGTAAACAAAGGGCAGAGACGTAGTTAATGCGATTTAATGACTTACACTTGTGGGGAATTTCAAGTTCATGTGAACAGTTTTAGTTCACAACATCATGAAAATGCTTCAGTGGGTTTAACAGAAATACAGATTGAATTTTTCAATGCAGCGCGCGTACATCTTAAAGCATCACAGTAGTTTCATTATTGCAACACGCAATTTGCCCATTTAAGAAGAGAGTGTCCTTAGAAGTCGCCGTGGTCTAGTGGATAGTGGGTTGGCTTAGGCCCGGGTTCGTATCCCAGGTCAGACATCAAAACGAAAAATATTTCTTCGGCGACTTCCTCTCAGCAGATTTCTGACAAAGACTCTGACAGTAAAAATTGCCATGAGAAGCTTCTCAAAAATCTGTCATTCGGAGTCGACTTTAAACTATAGGTCCAGCCACTCATGTATAAAATTAACGCACACAACATAAGTGGTGTGGGAAGCTAGGTCGTAATCCTGACTGAAGGGTTGTAACAGCCAATTATGTCTGTATGTGTCCTTAGAATTTAAAAAAAACAACAGGTACAGCTCCATCTTTATTTAAACACTAACTCATGTTACTGCATTCAAGGAAAATAATGTTGTGTGCAGTTAGGCCAGGATTACGAACTAGTTTCTCACACCACTTATGTATGTTGTCTGTGTTAATTAAGTACAGAAGTGGCGGAACCTACAGTTTAAAGTCGACTCCGAAAAATAAATTATTAAGTAAGTTTTTAATGGCAATATTATTTACTCTCAGAGTTTTTTTCTCAGAAATCGGCAGTGAAGAAGCCGCCGAAGGAATATTTTTTTTATATTATAGTTTTGATGTCTGACCAGGGGTTTGAACCGTGGCCCGACATATAATAAGCCAACACACTACCTACTACTACTTCGGCGACTTCCGTAAGCTTTTACTTTGCTTAAATGGTAGCATTATGGAAGGAGCATAACAGGTTTGCGTTCAAAAAGATTTCGTATATCAACAGCAGCAATCCTTATGAAAATAAAATTTAAAAATGCATTTGTAGTCGAATACTCTGATTCATGAGAAAGAAATCAATTCAAATAGCAGTTCACCATCGGCGGCGTTTGTGAGTGGTTCTATTCGTATCTATTCGATTCTTTTCGCTCTTTAACTGGAAGAACTACACAGCTTCGGGCAAGTCATACACTGCTTTTGTCAGTCCACAAATGGTTTTGAGAGTCTTTTTTGAATTTATGTTGAAACCACGCTGTAATTGTTTAACGTTTAAGGAGTAAGGCAATCTATTTATCATACCATGCTTATTACACTCTGCGGCAAAATAAAAATAAATTAAATACACCCGGCTAATGACATAGTGTGGGTTGTAAGTAGTGTTGAGTGGATCTCAAAAATGTTTTTTTTATATATTTCAAACCCTCCAAAATTTTTTTATTTGATAAAAACTGGTTTTTTGGATTTCACGCACAAATTTCGGGATTACTCAAACATTTCTGACCCGTTTTCCAATATTTAGATCCTGTCGGAAAGAGGAGAGATGGAGCCTTAAAACGGCGTACATATATTTATTATTTGGCTTAATATGCGGACAGATTTGATCAGGTAAACTTGGTAAACACGAATTTTTTTCATATTTTTTCAAGTTTGTCCGTTCATAGTAAAAAATTTTACTTAAAAAATATGAAACAAATGGTAACATTCTGAAAGTGCATTATTTGCGAAGAGATTGACATTTTGTTCGATCAAATCGGACAGAAATTGCCGTAGTTATTATATTAAGAGTCTAACAGTCGAGTGATATTTTTTATATATGTGATCTTATCAAATGAATTTTCGGTTCAAAAATTTTCAGAATTTTTGATGGATCTTGATTGTTTATCGGAAAATGTGGCAATTTCAAGTTTGAGCGACTACCAGAAATTGGCCAATATTTGCGCCAAGAGAAATAATAATATTTGCAAGAAACACAGATATTAGCCGACTTCTGAAAGTCACGCAAACGTGAAATTAACACATTTTGTGATAACCAATCAAGATCCATAGAAAATCTTTGAAGTAAAAGTATAAAATATATCACTCGACTGTTAGACTCTTCAAATATAATTGCGGCAATTTTTGTCTGATTTGATCAAATGATGATTCAATCTCTTCATAAGAGAACAGACTTTAAGAATATTGTCACTCATCCTATATTTCTCTAATAAAGTTTGCTCCTATCAATGGACAAACTTGAAAAAATCTCATAGCATATTAAGTCGAATAATAGGTCCATATCTCCCCTTTCCAACAAGATTTAAATTTTGGAAATCGGGCCAGAAATGATTGAGTAATCCAGTAAAGTCGAAAAAAAACTGTTTTTGTCGAGAAATATAAAAAAAAGATTTTTAAGTTCTCCTCATCTAACCGCACAATGTGGACTATGTGGTTACTCGGGTGTATATTCACTGTCGCACCGTGTTATTAGCATGCTTTTATTCATAGCATATACGGGAATTGCTAAACAATTTTTTTTTTATCATTTAACAGAAAGTATGTAAATGTCATAATCTTGAAGATTAGCGTTTTAGTAGTTTAGTTCATGTCAAAACTAAATAACCAGGGAGACAACCCTCATACATTGCAATTAAACGTAAGCATAACAAGTCATATTTTGATAACAAATGTCAAAGTGGTTCTCACTCTGGCACTTGAGGTCTAGTTTTTTAAATTTTTTTTTGTATAAATTTCAAGCATGTTTATGGTTAAATAATTTGTTTTCTTTTGCTATCACACAGTTTTTATCACAGTTATTATCGTATTAATATTATAATAAATTGTCTTACAAATATGACTATGGAACGAGGTTTGTTTTTCCAATAACATTAATTATAATTAATTATTACACGTACATATATCATAATAGGCACACACATATATGCTATAAATTTTAATTATTAATTAAATTAAATTTTTTTTACAACCAAATAACTTATTACAATCAAATTAACAAAAAAAAAAGTTAAATATTTTGTATTACGCAGATGAAATCGTCCTGTTTGAACATAATCACGTAACCACACACTCTCTAGCATCAAGCCTAATGAAGTGATGAGCAGTAGATGGTATTGGTCCTATACTATCCGCGGATAACTAATGGTCCTATCGACGACATTAACATTGTTGATAAAATTAGAAAACACGGCGGGAAAACAGTGTATAGTTATACAAAATGATGTTTGAATGTACATTCAAGGGATTGTTTTGAACAATTTCATACCGAAACTCCCAAAAATATAGAAAAAATAAAGAAAAATAAATGATTTGAAATTTTTAATTGAAATTAATTTTTAAAAGTTTATAATAAAATGAATTGTTTTCTTCATACCAATGGCTAAGTGGGTATTTTTATACCCACCTGTTGCTTATGTAAGTATACCAATTTAAGTAAAAGTTATTTCACTGGGTAGAAGACAAATAATATTACATGGCATCGCAAGGTTTTTCTGATAATATGATCCACCCATATTCCGCAGAAGTTCTTTCTACAAAATTTTGATTTTGAAAAATTCGTGATCTTTGACCTTTATGCTGTCATCGAAAATATGTGAATATCATGCGTTACTAATTTTTTTTTTTTAAATCGTTCTATGTGTTCTTTATTCATTAAAAAAGAAGCATTTGGAAGCAGTTCAGGATCAAGATAGAATTTTTTTAAAAAACTTCTTTTTTTGGGTATTTTTCTAAACATTCGGCGTTAATGGGTTAAGTTAAATTTCTAAAAAAAAATCCTTAACGATATAGACTTTTAAAAATTCAAAGAAATCCAATGGAAGTGTAAGCAGTGAAGGATTTAAGATATTTCTTATGAGCCTGACAAGCAGCCATGCAATGCGGCGGTGTTGCTGAACTGTTTTACTATAAGCGCAAGTAATCCCGGTTCGAAATCTCGAGAAGGCAAAATATTTTTCTCAATCGGCAATACACCAATCAGATCATACATACCAAATTTGTCATCGTAATCCTTCTGTAAGGATTACAGCCACTTGTACTGCATTTAGTTGAAGATGGTGAACCTGGGGTTTGAATCGAGTCCTCATGTCTACTAGCTCAATACACTATCTGCTCTACTACTTCGGCTACCTAAAACACTTTCCTAGGGTTAATAAGAAACAGAATTTCTTTTGTTCGTTTAACTGCATGGTTAATAACAATATGTAGTATGGATGGCTGTGTCTATCACTGCCTTTATTCAGTGAAAGTTTCTTTCTGTCTCAACAAGGCTTAAAACAATACATGACTACTTGAATAAGAAAACAGAAATTAAGAAAAAATTCTTAGATTCATAGACTATCCTTTGTTGGTTTATTTAATTATGTTTTCTTTCTTGCAGTGTGAATTTAACCTGATTTTTTAACAACCACACTGTACAAGCTGCCAATTAAATTGAAAGTAAAACTGCAGAATTCTATTGTTTTCCAACAACACAAAACCATGTTAAAACTAAAAAAAAAAACAAATTAAATGTAGTACTAGATGACCGTAAATACATTGAAAACCATGAGTTTTTTTTATTTTAAAACATTTTTCTTTTGATTTTGTAGCATAAAATAAGTTAGACATTTATGTCACCGCAGTACTTGTAAAACTTATGAAGAGACTAGAGCCATGTTACATGGTTTTTTTAGAATTAGTTTACCTTAAGTGGACTACAAAATTTAAATCGTGTTGTTTTCATTGCTTTTGGCTTTCTTACTGGCATGAGGTTGAATTTTTTTTACAGTAATTTCTTGGCTATTAGTTGCACCGGTATCAAGTGAGCATCGAAATACACATGTTTCCATACTTACAGATTTAATTTGTCATTACAATTCTTTAGTTAGGATTTCTATCTATCTTCTCGTATCACTTACGTTGTGTTTGATAATTTTATTCAGAAGAGGAGGGACCTATGTACAGTTTAAAATCGATTCCAAAAGATAGATTCTTCAGTTCTTTATGCCAATATTATTTACCCTCAGATCTTTTGCAATAAATCCGCTAAGAGGAAAACACCAAAGTACTCCCTACGAATACTTTTTAATTTGCATTCGCTAAGCAGTTGCAAATTGACTGGGCTTTAAAAAACGAAGAGTTTTATTGATGTTGATTTCAGAAATTGTGACCAGGACTCGTGAATACTTTGAATTTAATTTTTTTTTACTTTCCCATTAAAAACTAATGGTTTTTTTACAGCTTCACAAGGGGTTGCATGGTCTCTCTACAGCGTACACATTGGCACAACACAAGCTCCTAATGGATTCCAGGCTGATGTGTCATAGTGGACAACAAAAAGGAATGCGAACTGGCACAGAAGAGATCGAATATTTCTAGATAGGAGACGATAGAAGGAATATATGCGCCTCTACAGGAATACTTTTTCAAATTAGAATTGAGTTCCATCAGCACGGAATTCAACAAACCATAGATGGTCCGATAAATGTAGTCGCGGAATTTCAAAATAGCTATGTCCAATAGTGGGCAGCGGGAGAACCAGGAAATCACTTTGTTTTTTATAAAACCAGCACTCAGGGGATGGCCCCTACTCATGCAGTGCATTGTGCAGGTTTAAGAAAATAAGTTATAGGAAGGTGCAAAGAGGGAGTAGTGTTTGTGGACATTTGATTACTAATATCGTAACTAACTGGACGATACTTCCGCAGGAAGATCATTCCACAAGCGAACAGTGCGGGCAAAAAATAAAATTTCCCTGTAATGCATTGTGCGGTTCACTAGACAATCAACCACAAATGGATGTGCTCTGCAAGAAGTACGAGTACCACGAAAAAATATGTGATTTTCGGGCACCAAGCGCCGCCTTATCTCTCGAGAATATTAAAATTAATGAAATTAATTTCATGAAGTTTCCTATTTTATAAGTGAGCAATATGCATAAGAATTTTTTGTTTTATAATAAAGATTTTTTAAAAATAATTTTACGATCCATTTGTGAACAATAGTTTCCGAAAAATTATTACAAAAATATAAAAAAGCTTTTGAGTTCTTTTGTAACAAAATTGAGAAACAAAGACTAAAAACTAAAAATAGAAAAAAAAAGTCAGTAAAAAAAATTTTAGGTATGTCAGAAGTATTTAAAGTTCATAACAAAACCTTTTTGCTGATATCATTGTAGCTTTTGTAATGGCAGTCATAAATATAGTTGCACTTAAAGTCAAGGAACTATATTAAATCCGTTTTTAACAAAGTCTTCCATTTAAGCACTACAAAGGCAAGAACAATAAACTAAGCAGAGGGAGAAAAATAAAATCCCTTAAGGGTTTACGTTTTCTATTCTCTGTTTTCCTCTTTTCCTTTTTCCCTTTTTAATTTTGCTTCTTTTTTAAATAAAATTTTTGTAATATAAGCAGATTACATACTACTAGTACATCGTAAAAAGGACTAAAATTGTAAAAAAAAACATGTCCCATAATAAAATTGTTAAGTAAAGAAAACTTGTAAATGATTTTATCTGGCATTTAAAAAATTTTATTATTCCATCAATTTTATGATGTTATTTAATTGTGGAATGGAAGTTAAAAACAAATTGGGTTTGTAATTCTGAATTTATATTTGTGCCCGCATGATGGCCGAACAGTATGCCAAATATCGTAAAACACACATTAAAACAATCACACACTCTGGCAATCATAGTTTAAGTTCTCATTTTCAAGCATTTGTTTTTAAGTTTTTTTATGGTCGGTATTTCTGCTCATACCCTTTGTTAGCTGTGTGGTTTGAAAAGTTTATGCTTCAAAAGCAAAATCAATGAATAAAACTTGAAAGAAAAATTTGTAAAATTTTGTATTAAATCCGTCTCCGCTTTCTTATTCTATGGCCTTGTATCAATTAAATAATGAAGCTACTTTTAGTAGCCGTAGTCTAGTAGGTAGTGTGTTGGCTTATTAGACGTAAAGCCAGGGTTCGAGCCCCAGGCCAGATATCAAAATAAAATACAAAAAGTATTTATTCGGCGATTTCCTTCTCAGCAGATTTCTGGCAAAAACTCTGAGAGTAAAAAATTGCCATGAAAAGCTTCTCAAAAATCTATCGTTCGGAGTCGACTTCAAACAGTAGGTCCCACCACTTATGTATAAAATCAACACACACAACATAAGTGGTGTGAGAAACTAGGTTAATAATCTTGACTGAAGGGATGTAATGACCAATTACGTATGTACTTATAGCAACACCAACACATCAATGATTGGTCATTATAACACTCCAGTCAGAATTACGACCTTGTCTCTCAAACCACTTTTATACCTAAGTTTAAAGTAGACGGATTTTTTTAAAAACTTTTTCATGATAATTTTATTTATTCTCGGAGTTTTTAAAAGAAATCTGCTGGGCGAAAAAAAACTCGAAGAAATATTTCTTTCATATTTTGTTTTCTTGGAAGTGACGGATCCTTCTATCTAATAAGTCAATACACTTCTTACTAGACTTGGGCGGCTTCAAATTCAAATATTTTAGAATAATCCTTTGTTGTTGTCTTATTGCTTTATGTTGTGTTATTGTTTTCTGTGTAATTACAAGCTAATCCATAAGCTCCATACAAACTCTTATAAACTGAACTGTTTCAAATATGACTTCTGAAAACAATACAAACTCAGTCACCGATACGTACCTAGTTTCAATATCGCGTAAGATCCCTGTTTTTATTATTAATATTACAATTTCCTTTAATACAATTAGTGAATAGTAATAGCCTCTTTAATTCGATACAAAAACCTCAGAATACATTTGTATTTCAAATCTGAGATATCAGACAGATTCCTAAGAGATGCATCTACGACAGGCGTCTATTAGCGATAGCAGTCCAAAGAGGTATAAGGTACTTAACGCTGTCCTTTTCATGTTCATCTCTTGGTGAGGCTGTTGCAAAGCATATTCATTGTAATTCTTAAACATATTTTATTTCATTTTAAATTTAAACTCAGTTTCAGTAATCCCTCAGCACAACTGGCAAATCAATTTTAACAACCCCTAGGATAATGTGGCTCCCATTTGTCATTATATGGAAACAGAGTATTCTATGAAAAATATTGGTTTGTTGTATTGCTCCAAATACCTGTTATTTTGATATAGAACATTGGGCCTTACCGAACATGTTCCATTATGCTACGAAAGTTTTGGAAAGTCTTGCTGCTGCATGCCAGGTATTACTTGGTTGCACTTTTTAATTTATTACGCGTCTAAGCATTCCCAAGCCACCACCATTTTACATTTTGGAATGTTCCACATAACAATGGCGTACTTGGCCCAGAAATCATCATTCGAGGAAATCATCATTTTGGTAAATAAATATTGACTGAATGGCGAAGGCAGCAATTAATACATACTTATCCGGAAATCGCAGTAGTCTAGTAGATAGTGTGGCCCATTTATTAGACGTAAGGCCCAGATTCGTATCCCAGGTCAGGCATCAAAATAAAATATGAAAAAAAAATATTTCTTCGGCAATTTCCCTTTAGCAGATTTCTGGCAAAACTCTGGGAGTAGTAAAACCTGCCATGAAAAAGTTTCTCAAAAATCTGTAGTTCGGAAGCGACGTTAAACTGTAGGTCCCGCTACCCATGTATAAAATTAACGCACCGAACGTGAGTGGTGTGAGAAGCTAAGCCGTAATCCTGACTGAACGCTAGTAATGACCAACTACATGGTGGTTGATATGTATTGCAACCAACTTCAGGTTGTTATCATTTGTAAACCACTCGTCTGACAGCTGACAGATTTATTCCAGTGACAGTTCATTTTATTATTTATCTATTGCATTCAGAAAAAAGTTATTCGTAATGTGAATTTAAATGTGAAGTTTCAAACTTTGGAGGAACTCACCGATGGGCAAATAAAGTTAGACTGGAAAGAGCCAAGGAGTTACTTCGCTTGCACGAAAGTGGTCAGTTACCGAATTTAGTTTCTTCGATGAGAAGCCATTCCAAATTGAGCAGTTTATGAACAAACAAAATGATCGGGTTTACTTGCCAAAGAGGTCAGCTGAAAATTTACATCTGTGATTGGCCACCAGAACTCAAGCGTCGTCGATAGTAAGGGTGTGAGCCACCGTAACTGCCCATCGGCCGTCCCCGCTCGTATTCATCGACCGTGGGTTCAAAATAAATGCCGAATATTATCTGGAAAATATCTTAAAGATAGTATTGAAGCCCTGGGAAGACAAACATTTCGACCGCAGACAACGGACATTCCAACAGGCCGCAACACCACCGCACTCAGCACGCGTTAACGAAGAATGACTAAAAAGGAGGTTCCTCGCCTCATTTATACCGCACAATGGCCACCAAAATTTCTGGATCTCAATCCGTTGGACTTTTGCGCCTGAGGCATTTTGAAGAGTAAGGTTCTCACTAAAAAATACCAAAGTGTTAATCGTGTCAAGACGGCGCTTCGCCGGGAATGAGCCACTTTCGTTTCTGTATGTATGTCTACGATATAAATATATCATAGCTTGGTTCAACGCTTGCACTTGGGGTTTATATGTTTGCCTTGCTTTGTTTATCTCTTTCTTAATCCCGTATTTGGTGTAATTATGCTGGCCAAATAAAAGCGAATATTGAACGCTTTCGAATTGTTTTAATTTAATTTTGAATTGACACGTGTACCTCACCTTGATTATTATTAAAAGTTATTATTAGGATACTTATTCTGGGATCACGCATTTTTGAGAATTACAATTATAAAGCCTAAGCATTCATATTAACTAGACTTCGATCCCTTGGTTCAATTGCACACCAAAAAAGCTTTGCAAAATTGAGAAATTACTTTTGATGAGGTGCAATGGATATGAATCAATAAAAAAAAAATACCCTATAATTCTCCACGTATATTAAATAAATCATCGGAATAGTGCTTCCTTTCTTCCCTTTACCAATACTCCATTCAGGATTACCCAAAAACTTTGGGGGTAGTGTTTCTCTGCATGACATATGAATAAAAGTCTCTATAAAATAACAACTCGTCGAATAGTTAAGAGTGATAAATGATAACAGGAAACTAAACGAGGCTTATGAATGCCAGCATGGGAATATAATAGAACGGAATAAAATGAAATTGAATGTAATGAAATAATAAAAAAAGCAGTAAAAGCGGGACTAGTACTAGTTACAAAAGTTAAAATAAAACCAAACAACTTAATACGTACTCCCAGTACTATTTTTATACAATCCAAGTCCGGCAGATGACGCATTCGTATGGTTTTCAGTGTAGCAAAACTAAAAACACAAAAGAAATTCTAATGAAAAAGGGATACTACATTCCAGCACTGAAAAAGATAGAATTGTCTGGGTATTTAACAAAAAAACAAAAAAATAATAAAAAAAAGAATACAAACAATATCGATTGTTTACGCTTTTTATATTAATTTTGTTAATATTTTCACGTGATATATTTTTTTTTTTTGAGTTTAAAATCGTTACCTTGCAGGTACACTCTTAATTAAGGACATATAATACCTCTGTAGTTGTCATCTTATCAGTCTTTGATTATAAACTCCTTTCGTTATGAGTTATACAGCTTTTCTCAGCTTTGGACATTCTACAGGAGCGATTTGTGGCCAAAGTTATCACACGTGAAGGCGATATAAAGACACAGCGAGATCCTGCGATTTGAACTCCTTAGAATTTTTCTTACGTTGTTTACTTAATAAAAAGAGAGTGTACCACGTATATAGTACAACGTATATAGTTTAGACTCATACTCTCACTGTATGCCACTTGGAATTATGGTGATTATCATGGGTAGAATATACAGGGGGACTGATATGTAATGCAACCAACATCAGGTTGCTATAATTTGTAAACGGCTCGTCTGCCAGCTGACAGACATATTTCAGTGACAGTTTCATTATTAACAAGCCTACAAAAGCATTTTCATCTATTGCGTTCAGAAAAAAAGTTATTCGTGATGGAATTCAAGCGTTATAGTGTGACTGCTTTATATTTGGCTGGAAAACCACAGGTAGCTATCGTGAGAGCCCTTCAGCATTTAAATGTGAATAAATCTTTTGTTTCTCGTGCCAGTGCTAGTTACCGTGATACTGGCAGCGAACCATCGCGCCCAAAAAGTGAACGAAAAAAAACGATAACAACACCAGAAATGATCCAAAAAGTAAAGGCCAGATTTGATCGAAATCCGCAGTGGTAGAAAAATTTCTTGTGAGCTGAACATATCGCGAGAATGAATGCAACACATATTGAAAATTGAACTTCAAGTTCCAATAAGTGCAAGAGCTCACCGATGGACAAATAAAAATTAGACTAGCAAGAGCCAAGGAGTTACTTCGCTTGCACGAAATTGGCCAGTTACCGAATTTGGTTTTCTCCGATGAACAGCCATTCCAAAATAAGCAGTTTGTGAACAAACAAAATTATCGGGTTTACTTGGCAAAGAGGTCAGCTGAAAATTTACACCTGCGATTGGCCACCAGAACTCAAGCGCTGCCGATGGTAATGGTGTGAGCCGCGGTAACGGCCGATGATCGCTCCCCGCTCGAATTCATCGGCCGTGGGATCAAAATAAATGCCGAGTATTATCGGAAAAATGTCTAAAAAACAGTATTGAAACCATTACGGCCACAGACGATGAACATTCCAACAGGACTCAGCACCACCGCATTCATCACGCGTTAACCAAGAATGGCTTAAAAAGCAGGTTTCCCGCTTCATTTCTACCGCACAATGGCCACCAAAATTTCTGGATCTCAATCCGTTGGACTTTTGCGCCTGAGGCATTATGGAGAGTAAGGTTCTCACTAAAAAATATTAAAGTGTCGATCATCTCAAGATTTCGCTTCGCCGTGAGCGGGCCAAAATACCTCAGAGCCACTTTCGTGTAGCCTGTGATGGCTTTGTCGGCCAATTCGAACAAATCTAAACTAATTCTGAAATTTTATGTTATTTCCAACATTTTGTGCTTTTGAGCAATAAAATTAAAAAAAAATTTTTAAAATATAGCGCTTTTCTTTGTTGCATTATATATCAGCCACCCTGCAATACAGTCGTGGATGAAATAAGGAAAGTTTCAGAGAGTTTCTCTATAAAAGTAAACAAAAACGGAAAATGAGTAATTGGAAAACATAAATTTTTTGTTATCAAAAATATTTCAATAAAGAGTATCATTGACAGTTGCAATTTCCAACCGCTTAATGGTTCACTTCACATTCCATTTATATTTTTAACAACACGTTGTTAGATGTTGAAAAGAAAGAAAAGTTTTATTGAAAAACAAAAAATAAATCCAAAACAAAACAGAATAAAATTTTATGTTACGAGTGTATGAAACGTCAACCAATTTAAAGTTTGTTTGTTTCCTGTTGTAATTATTTCAATTTTTTCCTCATATCCTCAAACTTGACAGAAGCTACAGCATAATTGCAGTTGTTATTACAATTTTTTTTTTATTTGTTTCGATACCTTTTGAGCCAAAGTTTATGATGAGACATTACAAAAGTTTCCTATGTTTTTATATTTTGAATGAATTTTAAAGTGCCATAAGGAATGCTGCAGACAGACAAACACATAATGAGGTCAGAAACTGAAACGTATGTTTAGCTTTTAGTCCGTAGATTGCACATCGATAATATTGAATGAAGCCATTGTAGTCTAATAGATAGTGCAAGGCTACAGTTTAAATCCTATAACAAACAATTCCAACAAAACGAATTATGAGAAATATTTCTTTGGTGACTCTGTGAGAATATAAAATAAAAGTTTCTCAAAAATCTGTTGTTCGCCTTTAACTTTAAAGAAATATTTGCTGGCCATAGTTTAGCAATCATCTGAATTATGAAAATAACAGTAGCAGGTATAAACCCGTTTGTAAATACAATTTATTATTGGAGGTATAATTATATTTTAAATTTACAGTGTGACTTTATGACAACAGGGTGGCTGATATATAATGCAACAAAGTAAAACGCCATATTTTTTAATTGTTTTTTTTTTTAATTTTATTGTTCAAAAGCAAAAGATGTTGGAAATAACATCAAATTTTACAATCAATTTAGATTTGTTTACATTGGCCACCTTTGGTACGAATTATGGGCTTCAAGCGGTCAACAAAAACATCACAGACTGCATGAAAGTGGTTCTGCGGTATTTTTGGCCATTCCCGGCGAAGCGCCGTCTTGAGATGATCGATACTTTGGTATTTTTTAGAGCGAACCTTACTTTCCAAAATGTCTCAGGCGCAAAAATCCAACGAATTGAGATCTAGAGATTTTGGTGGCAATTGTGCGGTAGAAATGAAGTGAGGAACCTCCTTTTTAAGGCATACTTGGTTGAAGCTTCAATACGGTCTTTAAGACATTTGCCCGTTAATATTCGGCATTTATTTTGACCTCGCGGTCGATGAATACGAGCGGGGAGCGACCATTGGCAGTTACGGCAGTCCACACCATTACCAAAGGCGCCGCTTGAGTTCTGGTGGCCCATCGCAGGTGTAAATTTTCAGCTGACCTCTTCGGGAAGTAAACTTGATCATTTTGTTTGTCGACAAACTGCTCAATTTGGAATGGCTTCTCATCGGAGGAAACCAAATTCGGTAATTGGCCAATTTCGTGCAAGCGAAGTAACTCCTTGGTTTTTTCCAGTCTAACTTTTTTTTGGCCATCGGCGAGCTCTTACACTTTTTGGAACTTCAATGGCTTTAGTCCAAGCTCATTTTTCAATATGTGTTGCATCCGTTCTCGCGATATGTTCAGCTCACGAGCAATTTTTCTAAGATTGCGGCGTGGATTTCGATCAAATCTGGCCTTCACTTTTCGCATCATTTCTGTTGTTGTTACCGTTTTTTTCGGCCATTTTTTGTACGCGATGCAACACTGCCAGTATCACGGTAACGAGTAATGGCACGAGATACAAAATATTGTTTTTACAATTAAATGCTGGAGGGCTCTAACGATAGCCACCTATTGTTTTCCAGCCAAATATAAAGCAATTACGCTTGAATTCCATCACGAATAACTGAAAGCAATAGATCAAAATGCTTTTGTAAGCTTGTAAATAATAAAATAAGTTGTCAGTCGAATAAATCTGTCAGCTGTCAGACGAGCGGTTTACAAATGATAACATCTTGAAGTTGGTTGCAAAACATATCAGCCATCCTGTACAACATTAGTTGTTCGAGAAGCTAAGGTTGTAAATATGTAAGTAAGCACTTTGGTTTACATACCTATTGAACAGCGATTTAAAATAAATATGGACGATGTCATCGGTCCAGTCATCTCGAAATCCACACTAAACCTTGATATTTTTGGAGCGCATTATACGATCCTGGATCTCATTTAGATTAGTGTTGGACAGTTTCTTTTGTTCACGTGTCCTTTCTTCAAGTCACTTTCCATTCAATGGTACCTGATAAAACGTAGCCTAAATATTGAAAATAACGAAATAACCTCAGGTTTTACTAAGTGTTACTATTGTGCTATCAAATGTCACTAAAAAAGAAAAAAATAATTGTAACGAAAAATCTATTTAAACATTCATACAAACAGAACTACTTTTGTGACTTTGAATCTGATATGTATTGCACACATTTTTATTTCCACTTGCAGATTTTAATTTGAAAACATTTTCTTTCAATTTACCTTCATGGCCATGACCGCATGTTTTCATTCTGAAAGCATTTCATCTGAATAATAATTTGAAACTCTTAGGTTTGTTCAAGAAAAGATGTCATCAGAAACTAGAAACGTTGTAAAAATTAATTTCTGCAACACTCATTGTTGTTGTGTTTCTTTTGAAAACATTGTGGCCTGAAATTCCTAATTTCTTAAAAACTTTGAACTGGGTTTCTGCCTTGCTCCTTGTACTCGGTCTTAACAGCCCTAAAGTTATATGTGACGTTGTGAACTTAGACAACAAGAGGAATTTCAAAGTATTTTCCACTCTTTTGGTTTAGAAATTTACGAACAATATGTACGTATATGCACGTGACTGTGTAATTTATGCTTATTGTTCCATTTTTGTGTGTATATGCGTGGGAAAGTGTTGTTATTCCTTGTAGGCAATATGTCCTTGCCATAATTTCTGTTGCTGTAGTTGGTGCCATTTAATGTAAATCTTCTTTAACGTATTTCTATTTTCTATTTTTGATTAATTTTCTTCAACGCTTTTAACTGCTGTTGCAGTTGTAAAAGACCAGTTCCGTCAACCGAGTGCAAAAAAATGTCAACTGAGACGGACGAATAAATAATGGGTTCAATGAACTTTTGAACTCGTTTACATACTTTGAATATTGTTTTCTCTTCAGCGGCAAAACAAATGGCAAACAACACATACAGAAGCACAGACAAAGACAATTTAATTGCATGACATTAATACTGAATTCCGTAATGAATTCTTTTAATCAACACCCTTAGGAGAAGGGTGCACTGGCCTAAGAATTGTAAATTTAAAAGCAAATTGATGTCCTTTGTTCTAATACAAGATAATCATGCTGAGCTGCCAGTCACGTCCTTGTGTTACCTTCTGGAATACAATAATATCTTGCAGCTTCTAAGATTATGTTCCAATGATTTACGCTCATAATTATGGAATCTACCTGTTTGGCTCTAAACAAAGCCCGACACTCACTAAGCGTACTCTGCATCTAAAGTTCCTTATCCAAAGGCTAATTATCAGGCTCGGTTTATTCCCTAGTAGTCCGTTGCATTACTTAGTACTCCTCCCTTATTCCCTATAATAGTTTCGATTTACTCGAACATACTTGGTTTGGCAAGGGTATTTGCATCTCTTCAACTTTCGTTTCTTTGAACCCTGTTCGCAAGTTCGTCTTCATTTTTATTGCCCAGGCTTCCTACATAAACTGGGATCTAAAAGACACATTTTCTGCCTAAATTTCCAGACTGTCTCATACTATTTTGGACTTAAGCTCATAACAGTTTAGTGCTCAAACGACGGCCTAACTGCCATATAGTATTGATTTATCCTGATAAAAGTCAAGTTAACAGTCGTAGTACCACTGTTAACATTTATCACTGTTAAGCATCACTACAATTATAAAAACATCGTGTGTGCTACTTCCACTAACCAATATCACCCTAGTGCAGATTCTCCAATATCCTCATTTGCATGTAATATCATCCACAGGGCCATGCTCACATTACATTCTTTCCAGTTGAATGGCCTCTGTCTGAGATATCTGCTTAAATAACTGTTACTAGCGTTGCGGAACCTGTTGCTGTGTTTTCTCTGATTTAGATGAACAGTTGACCAGCAGTTCATGGGCACACCATTGCAATTAAGTTTTCAATGAGTGGTCTTCAATGATCAGTTGGCCAGCATTCCATGGACACATCTTTGCAATTTAATTTACAATGAGAAGTCTTGGGCAAACAATTGACGGGGGTTCCATGGACACTTCACCGGAAATAAATTTTCAACAACGTTCTTTGGCGAATCTGTCTTAAAAAATCTTTACATGATCCGATGTTTTGAACCTATTTGGTCAGTTTGAAGCCAGTAATCCATTTCACAGTCCGGTCTTGTGACCACATTTTGATACAAACTTTAGAAGCATATGCCTATCCATCGCTCTGATGTGTATTCCTCCTTTGATAATATTTTCTACCAGATCGTGAACGCTTAAACCCTGCTACGTTCATTCTCGTTGAGAGTTCACCTAAATCGGTATATTCCGGATACTGCCTCAATCTCTTAGCAATGGTCTCAACGATCATTTACCCAGCATTCCATGGACAAGTCTCTACAATTAAATTTGGAATGAGAAGTCTTCAGTATACAATTGACATGAGTTCCATAGACCCAAATAACCAAATTTAAATTTTAAACGACGTTCTTTGGTGAATCTGTCTTAAACGAATTTACGTGTTCCGATGTTTTGAACTTATTCAGTCCGGCATATTCTGGATATTGTAGCAATCTCCTCGAAGGCATACGCAAGAAATTTTTTATGCAGACTGTTTGTGATTCTGTATTACCACAAAAATAACCCCTTGTTACTCTATAACCTAAACTTAAAATGAAATTCCCAATAAAAAAAAGTGCAAAATTTCAAAAACTAACTTTTACCAAAATTTTTGTAAAGAAAATTTTATATACACAAATACTATCTACTGTTATTTTATTAACTTCCTTTCATTGTGTTTTGTGTTTGCCTTAGGAAAGCATAAAATTGTCTGTCCTTATCAACCCTTCTTTAACAAACATGGCAATACTGCCGATTCAACATGTTACGCCTGGTTATGGCAATTAACCTCAAAAGATGTCAACATAGCCTGGGCAAATAGTCGTAATAGATAACCCCTTTAAATACGATGTGGGCTAAGTCAATGGAGCACAAAAAATTACCCTTTTTATGCAATCATTCTCACCCTTGTTATCGTAATCATCAAACGAAAATTGTGTACTTTTTGTTTCATTTTCATTGGAATGAGTTTCGTTTAGAATTTACTTTGAATTTAAGGTTTAGCTACAGTTTTTTTATGATAGTCGGCCTTTTCAAATAGGGTGACGATCAAAAAGCATATTTCTCAATTATTTCCGGTTATTTAGACTTCATGAGGCATTTTAGTATCATAAGCTACAAATGCAAGTACAGGGTGGCTGATATATAATGCAGCCATTTTTTTAATTTTATTGTTCAAAAGTAAAAAAATGTTGGAAATAATATCAAATTTTAGAATAAGTTTAAATTTGTTCGCATTGGCCACCTTTGGTACGAATTATGGCCTTCAAACGGTCGAGAAAACCATCACAGGCTGCACGAAAGTGGCTCTGCGGTATTTTGGCCCATTCGCGGCAAAGCGGCGTCTTGAGATGATCGACACTTTGGTACTTTTTAGTAAGAACCTTACTCTCCAAAATGCCCTAGGCGCAAAAGCCCAAGGTATTGAGATCCGGAGATTTTGGTGGCCATTGTGAGGTAGAAATGAAGCGAGGAAACCCATTCCTGGTTGACACGTGCTGAGTGCGGTGGTGCTGAATTCTGTTGTTCTGTCTGCGTCCGAAATGTTTGTCTCCTCAGGGCTTCAATACTGTCTTTAAGACATTTTCCCGATAATATTCGGCACATATTTTGACCCTACGGTCGATGAATACGACTGGGGAGCGACCATCCGCCGTTACGGCGGCCCACACCACTACCATCGACGGCGCTTGACTTCTGGTGGCCAATCGCAAATATAAATTATCAGCTGACCTCTTTGGCAAGTAAACCCGATCATTTTGTTTGTCCACAAACCGCTCAATTTGGAATTACTTCTCATCGGAGAAAACCAAATTCGGTAACTGGCCACTTTCGTGCAAGCAAAGTAACTACTTGGCTCTTTCAAATCTAATTTTTATTTGTCAATCGGTAAGCTCTTGCGCTTTTTGGAACTTCAATGGCTATAGTCCAAGCTCATTTTCCAATATGTGTTGCATCCGTTCCAGCGATATGTTCAGCTCACGAGCAATTTTTCTATCACTGCGGCGCGGATTTCGATCAAGTCTGGCCTTCACTTTTCGGATCATTTCTGTTGTTGTTACCGTTTGATTTTTCGGCCACTTTTTGGACACTTTTGGACACGATAAACAAATAATTTATTCTAGCTAAATATAAAGCAATCACACTGTCACGCTTGAATTCTATCACGAATAACTTTTTTTCTGAATGCAATAGATCGAAATGCTTTTGTAGGCTTGTAAATAATAAAATGAACTGCCACTGGAATAAATCTGTCAGCTGTCAGACGAGCGGTTTACAAATGATAACAACCTGAATTTGGTTGCAATACATATCAACCACCCTGTGTTTAGTTTGAAACTATTCTGTGTGTGTATGACAAAGTTTTCTTTATTAAATTTCGAGACAATTAGAGGAAATTTAAGTCTTAAAAATTATTTTATTTACTATCGACAAAATGTCCAAATCAATCTTTACAACATTCACTTTAGGAGTATCGTCAGCAATCTTCTGGAGTCCTGCTCCACCGCTAGACTTACCTGGCCCAGGATGAATGGAAGGCGTAGCAACCGATTACTTAGTCTCGGTCGTGATGTCATCTCGACTGTAGTGGCCTTGCTTACGGGTCATTGCATCATGGGTAGGCACGCCGAGAGATTGAGGCTCCCTTTTAACGACTTCTGCCGTGGATGCAGGTCCACTGAGGAAGAGGAGAGCGTTATTCACTTTCTTTGCCAGTGCCCGTCTCTTGCTAGGTGTAGATATAGGTTATTTGGCTCCCCATTCATTGTTAGCTTAACGGAGCTATCATCTATTGATATCAAGGATATAGCTTCGTTCAACAAATTTTCTGGCTGGTTTTCCAGTGCGGGATAGTCGTGCTTTTATTGTGCAGCCCTTGTGCTGACCAACTTCTTCCTTTCCTTGATTTGGCGGAACTTGGTTAGTACAGGGACTGCGTTTCACCCGTGGCATCACAACGGGCCGCCATGCGTGCTCAAGTGAGCTTTGTGATATCAGAGCTACCACTACGACCTAACCTAACCTTACCTAAGTACACTAATACCCCTTTTTGCGTCGCCTCGTTCTGCGTCTACTTCGAAGTTGCGTCTTTTCAAAATATCTGTGATTTCGAAGTTGCGTCGTTTTTGTTTCAGTTTGTGTGGCATGTTTCGAAGCTTCGTGCTTCGATTTGCGTCGTTAATACCAAAATGTTTGTACAAAGCTAAAATAGAAAAAGGGGATTTTCCGTTTAAATCTAGTGCAAATTTGAAGTTGTGTCTTTTAAAATTTCTGTGAATTCGAAGTTGCGTCGTTTTTGTTTCAGTTTACGTCGTTAATATGAAACTGTTTGTACAAAGCTAAAACAGGAAAAGGGGATCTCTCGTATTTATGTTGCCTAATGGTTGCAAGTTGTAGGTCGTTAGTAAATTAAATATTTTTTATTGAAAAATCTATTTTTTCAGCTAAAAGTTATGAATCTCGGAACCAGTTAAATGAAAATCAATACAAATGCATGAAAAATCGTGCTTCGTTTTGCGTCGTTTAGGTTTGCTTCGTGTTTCTTTAGGCCCTATTGGCAACGCAAGCCGGGCTATTAGTGTATTGTGAATTGAAATTTAAATTTCTCTCCACAAACCATAAAAGCCTTTTGACATATACGTAGTTGGCGTTATTTTTTCGAAACCAATTTTCTCCAAAAGTACACTATTTCGTGTTCAATATTTCATATTTTTCTTGTTTGCATTTATTCAACAGCATCCAACTGACAATCTTAACATGGTCATGTGCAGTAGCAGCACAGTTATGTTTCTGTCTTTGCAGTTTTATTTCTGAATAAGATTTGTAGACATAAATGGAAAGAGTAACAGAAAAAATGTAATCTACTACTGGCAGTTAAACCCTTTCATGTTTTATTGGCAGTTTATCATTCAAATCGATTTGAATGACATTTTTTTATTTTTAGAGTGGCAGAACTTTTACGCTTATATGCTTTCATTTATTTTATTAAAGTTTTTTTGTAGTTGTATTGTATCGGCTGGGTCATCTATCAGTTTAAACTTTGAACCATCAGTTATTTCGAAACTAACAATAATTATCACAATTTCACAACGTTCAGCATACATTTGTCCATATTTCTTTGATAGTGGGAATGGCGCAACCATTAAAGTCAGTGTCATGATGTGAACAACGTTTGGATTTAACAGGATGGTGCAACTTCCACACATCTTATGCCACAATGGAGGTCTACTACCGGCGAGACAGAGAATCCTGATGAACAGAAACGCTTGAGGTAAAAAAACGGCCGAACTTACTTGTATCGGTGCAGAGAATGACTGTACTGCATATCGCGTCGGCATATCGCACCGTGTCCGCCCCAGCCATACTTATGATAGCAGGTACAATCCCTGTGGGTCTGCTGGCAGTAGAGCCGAAATCAAATAACCGTTCACTTCAGGGAAAACACCACTTGAGAATGGCAACGACGATAGAACGTTGAAGATAGAGGAAGGTAGACGGCAAGACTTATTCCGGACATAAAGCTATGGAATGGTCGGAAATTTGAAGAGGTGAATTACTACCTTGCGGAAATGCTATCGGATCACGAATATTTTAGGAAATATCTGCACAGAAAAGGGCCTTTACGATCAAGGGAAAGTAATTGATGATGCAGAACACACTATTTTTGAATGTGCAGAGCTATCGACGTCGATGATCGGAATGATCACAGCCTTTAACTTTTGTCGGGTTTATGAACGGAAGTAGAGTGAATTGGGCCTCAGTGGCGAATTACGTGTAGGGTATTCTAAGACTGTAGAAGAATATGTGGGCACGCCGGCATAGATGACACTGGTACATGTGTCAAACGATATTCCTTTCGGGAAGCAATCAAGTGGAAGTAGTGGAGAGACTTAGATGCCTCCATAACCTTCGATACACATTCCGGACGCGGATATGAGCATGCAGAGGCCAAAGGGCCAAAAGGACTCCACTTCGAAGTACTACCACCGTAGCTTCGTAATGATCACAATGGTCCACGAGACAGTGGAGGGATTTAGTGGGTGAGGGCCCCACACACGGAGGATGTGACGACATCGTCTATTCCTCTATGGTGCGGTTGGGTACAGGCGTAAAAGAAAAATAATTAATTTGAAAGCATTGCAAATCGTTTATGTTTTACAGCATTTTTAGATTTAAACTTTTAAATGGCCCACCCGTTCATTTATATTAGGTCATATTACACTCATATTTAATATGTAAAATTCTTAATGACAATTTCATATGGGACGTATGAGTGATATTGAATTCCATTACTGTCATACAAGACAAAATCAAAAATTTTATTGCATACTTTTCAGAGTAAATATTCTAGTACATGTAATATGATGCGTATGAGTAATATTAAAAAAAATCAATTAAATAAGGCTATTTAATTAGTCGAGATGATGATGTTTGTTGGCTACCAAAAAGCTGCGATTTGACACCGTTGGACCATTTGCTGTTGGGCGTCGTTAAAGAAACGTCGACAAACTAGGGAAAATTTAACTTTTGAAAGACAACTTTCGTGATCCCATTGTTATCTCATGCACTTGTAAACTTGCACGAAAATTGGGCCGATCGAATGAGGGATTGTGTTAATAGCTATCAAATAATTGTGACGCGTTGGTTATATAAATAAACTTATTTATTACCTGAGAGTTTTTCTTAGCATCATTTTAATTCTCTAAAATTTGAAGCACATGAATCCGAAATATTCTAAAAATTTGTTGTAATTGGGATAGTTTGGACACCATGAAATTGAATACTATGAACATGTTTATTATTTAATTTAAAATAGATTATTAGTGATTCATATCAAAAAACCTTAATAAATCATTTGTAGTATTTTCTTAATTTATTTATTTTCAATCATTCCATTCGAATTGCTGTTCCAACTCAGAAGACAAAGTTCTTTTTCGAAACCATAAACAGTCATAAGAAAGATGTTCCTTCTTATAAGACAGAGAAAAACTATTTCTTAACTTTTTCGATTGGTGAAAACCTCAGCTAATAAATAGTAGAGAAAATACTTTTGCTACTTATAGTTTCCAATTTCTTCCAGGAAAATATTATCATCAAGAAATTCCACAACTGAGAAAATTTGTGTGAAGAATTTAATGACAAGCAAACCATTTTGTAGGCATTTACTTCAGTCTTAGATCTCAAGCCCTACTGCAGGTTCGTGTACATTTTTTTAAACAATGACTGAGTGCTTCAGTGAAGTATTTTAACAGAAATTCTAAATCTTTGCTGGGTTATTTTTTCATCCTCAAAGAACTTTCTTTAAAATGATTTTCTATGTTTAATTTGTAAAATATTTTTATTATATCAGCAACGAGGCAAATAGAAAACACAAGAAACAAAAATTGTGGCATAAAAGAATTTCTAAAGCGACAGTATAATTTACTTAAGAAACTCATAAAACTTTGACTAGATTTTCTTTTAATAGTTCCAAAGCAACCCCGGAGCTTATCTAGCCCCTCTAAGCAAAACCATTCATATTGGCAGATGAATAAAATAATTCGTAAAATTCTTATCTGGAAAATATGAAGTGAGAGAAAAGGAAAAGGAAGGAATAGTTTTTCATTTGAGTAAATATTTTTCTTTGGCATCAATTTATTAAAAAGAGAATAAGAAACTTGTAAACATTTAAGTATTTTGACATCAGGTTAAATGCTTTCGTTTAATGTTGTTTTTTATCCCTCTTTTCAGTAGGTTCTTTAGCATTTGTTTTGTTTTCGTATAAAAGAAAGCGAAAAAATTAAACGAATGTCATGTTTGATAATCCAGAAATACAACAGTTGGTCAGTGTTCAGTATGCCTGAAGATACTTTCATGTACTGTGAAACGTCAATATACAGAAACTTGTACTTTTTTGATTCTAAAATGTGAATTTAAAAATTTCGAGTAATTTTTTTTCAATTATATTCACACGATTAAGTTCATAACTTTTGGGAATTCCCGCATAGAACTCTTTACCTCTTTGTTGTACTTGGTCCACTACTATGGAACATTATGTACGATGGAGTATTTCGATTGCGATTACCAAACGGCGGATGAGGTTAGGCGGATATACTTTCGGCGTCTCGAGTATTCAGGACAAACAGCGGATATAAAATCGGATGAAAGGAGGACTTCCAGCCTTAATGGCAGTCACGATGGGAGCGTAGTTTAAATGGAAGATTGACATTTCACCTTGTCCCTTCTATAACCCTTTGGATGGAGCACATACATTGCGAGCTGAATTACTACGTGACCCAGTATCTAACAGGTTATGGACGATTTAGGAAGTAGCTGCACAGATTTGGACATGATACTTCCTCTATATACCCAAACTGTGTAGAAGAAGAGGAAGATGCGGAGCATATTGCCCCAGATTTCGATGACCCTGAGAAACTAGATTAGGACCAAACCGGCTCATGCAGGAGCTGTTGAATTCTAGGACGCTATTGAGCCAATACAGCCAGAAAATGGTCGAAGTAATGATGGTACTTCGAAGGCGAAATTTGGGATAACGTGATAAAGCTTTCGAGCTAACCAGCCCCCCATGAAGTGATACCTTACGGCAGTTCCGCGGAGGGAGAGCGGTTGAGTAGTTGAGTGCTGGCCGAGAAAGACGAGCGTTACGTAGAATACATGATTTCCATAAACAAGTCTCATTATTTCGCTCGAGCAATATCCGTTGTAGCTGCAGTGGACCAATGAAACACAAGCCACATTTAAAAGATGCTCCAAAGAATTAATATAGTTGGGTTTACACTTGTGAAAAGCGAGCTATTAAGGCCTCTCCTGTAAACAGTCTAGAAGCCTCAAAACAGACGTTCAGGGCCAACCCATACATGAGAGTTGTGTTCCATTCTCGGTCGGTTATAAATAGTGTAAATGGTACGCCTTAAGAAACAAAGGATCTGAAAAATGTGCCAGTTCTAGCGAACATCACACTAAATTTTTATGTCCATAACGCCATGATCTTCTGACTCCCTAATATTTACACCACACATGGGTTTAGACGATGCTCTATTATTGATGCTTAACGTTGGCTTTATATGTTTTTGTTTTTAAAACCTTTCAGTTTATTTTTTTAATGAACCTTTCTGATGATTTTTCTCAAATATTTGACTATTTGATGCTCCATTTATCTGGCAGCTATGGCGACTGTCTCTCAACAGATTTCTGGTAAAAATTCTGACAGAAAATAAGAATGCCATGAGAAGTTTCTCATAAACCTTTCATTCCATGCTGGCTTTCTAGTAATGGTCCTGCTCGCCACTCAGGTTAAACTGACACATACAACGCGGGTAGTTCGAGAAGTTAGGTCGTATTTCAGACTAAAGGGTTGTAATGAACAATTAAATAAATAAGTAAGTAGATTGAAAATTCTTAACTCCCACTATCCTACAAGCAATAGGGAGGAGGAGAGAGAAAATTACCAGAAAATTTTGTAATAACTTTTTGAATATGTGAATATGCGACAGTTATCGATTGACCAAAACCAAAAGCGAACCATTTAAAGCATCCACCGCTTAACTAGGGTGTGTGCAATGAATTTATTTGGCACTTGATTCAATACATTAAACCACTCGTACTGCCATACTTATAGTGCCCAAACCAATTAACGCCGTACACTTTGCTACAATAACTGCAGTTCATTTCATACCTGCCTCATACACATTTTAATGTTTGTATGTATGTGTGCAATAACTTTTTCATAAATGTGTTGTGTTGTGTTGCAATTTTCGGCTAGAAAAGTAATGAAGAAAGAAAAAAAAATTGTTATTAAAAATTTAACCTGCTACCATGGCTTTTTGCAAAACCCAAATAAAATGAAATTTTTCGTGGCACCGTCTGGCAATGTCATGGTGCAGCAGAGTACATGGCACCAACAACGTATAAATTTAATTACGAAAAATACAGACAATGGCGCCAATGCCATAGTGACCCTTAGGTTCAAAAAATGTTTCATAAGAAAATTTACCGTTAAACGCATTAAAGACGGAAAAAATTGATTATTAAAATTGTATTCTATTTACGTAGACAAATTCATTATTAAACATTAGTACGTATTGAAGATTTAGCACAGTGGCGAAAACTTTACAGAAGCTTTTGGACTTCTTATTATTTTTAAATGATTAAATTAAAACGAATTTGAAAACAAAATTTTTTTAAAATTAAATTTTTACAACCCTACAGCATTTTTCTACTATTAATCGATTAAAGATGATTTGCCAAGCTTTACTGAAAAGAAATGCCAGCACAGTTTGGCTTGCTCAGCTAACAAATCATAGTTTACATATATAATTGGACATTACAACCCTTCCGTCAGGATTACGACCTAGCTTCCCACACCACTTATGTTGTGTGCGTTAATTTTATACATAAGTGACTGGATCTAAAGTTTAAAGTCAACTCTGAACGCCAGATTTTTGAGAAGCTTTTCATGGCAGTTTTTACTCTCAGAGTCTTTGCCAGAAATCTGTTGAAAGGAAGTCGGGCCTTTTGTCTAATAAGCCAACACACTACCCATTAGACCAAATTATAGTTTACGATGTTAAAATCATCATCATCGCAGCTATATTCATCTTAATAGTCCGTCTGGTGTATTCGAAATATTCCAAACAAAATTTTATAGTTTCAAAGAAAAAACACTCTTCCAGTAAAACAATAGAATTTCACAGCGGTGATCAATTTTCACCAGGTTCGTCTTCTTTTTTTGTAAACTTCAAAACTTAAATGGAAACTTAAATAATATTATTAGCCTGGAGCCTCTATCGATATGTCAAGTAGGCTTTCATTGCATAAAGACTAATCAAACTCGATATCATTTAGTCCTTGCTTTTTCTCTTTAGTTTAACATAACATTCATACAAAAAGGGTGACTGATATATAATGCAACAAAGTAAAACGCTATATTCTTTTCAATTTTATTGTTCAAAAGCAAAAAATGTTGAAAATAACATCAAATTTTAGAAACTGTTTAGATTTGTTGGAATTTGCTACCTTTGGTACGATTTATAGCCTTCAAACCGCCGCTTCAAAGGCATAACAGGCTGCACAAAAGTGGCTCTGCGGTATTTTGGCTCATTCCCGGCGAAGCGCCGTCTTGAGAAGATTGACAGTTTGGTATTTTTTGGTGAGAATTTTACTTTTCAAAATGCCCAGGCGCAAAAGTCTAAAGGATTGAGATCCGGAGATTTAGGAGGCCATTGTGCGGTAGAATTGAAGCGAGGAATCTCCTTTTTAAGCCATTTTTGGTTGAAGCGTGATGCTGTTGAAATGTCCATGATCTGCGGCCTAAATGTTTGTCCGCCCAGGATATGGCGGGGAGCCACCATCGGCCTTTACAGCGGCCCAAACCATTACCATCGGCGACGCTTGAGATCTGATGGCAAATCGCAGATGTAAATTTTCAGCTGACCTCTTTGGCATGTAAACCTGATCATTTTGTTTGTTCACAAACTGCTCAATTTGGAATGGCTTCTCATCGGAGAAAACCAAATTCGGTAACTGGCCACTTTCGTGCAAGCAAAGTAACTCCTTGGCTCTTTCCAGTTTAACTTTTTTTTGCCCATCGGTGAGCTCTTGCATTTTATGGATCTTCAATGGCTTTAATCCGAGCTCATTTTTTAATATGTATTGTATCCGTTCTCGCGATATGTTCAGCTCACGAGCAATTTTTCTAACACTGTGGCGTGGATTTCTATTAAATCTGGCCTATACTTTTCGGATCATTTCTGGTGTTGTTACCGTTTTTATTCGTCCACTTTTTGAACACGATGCAACACTGCCAGTATCACGGTAACGAGCAATGGTACAAGAAATAATAGAATAATTGTACAGATTTAAATGCTGGAGGGCTCTTACGATAACCGTCTGTGGTTTTTCAGCCAAATATAAAGCAATCATACTATCACGCTTAAATTCCATCACGAATAACTTTTTTCTGAATGCAATAGATCAAATTGCTTTTGTAAGTTTGTAAATAATAAAATTAATAAATCTGTCAGCTATCAGACGAGCGGTTTACAAATGATAACAACCTAAAGTTGGTTGCAATACATATCAGCCACCCTGTAATTAGTCATTATAACCCTTTATTAAGGATTACGACCTATTTCCGTACATCTCTTCTGATATGCTTGTCATGAGTGGCGGGACTTTTAGTTTAAAGTCATCACCGAACGACATATTTTTTGGGATACTTTCACATGGCAACTCATTTATTTACACTCAGACGTTTTACCAGAAATCTGCAGAGAGGAAGTGGTACTTATTCATGTTTCGTTTTGTTTGAGATGTCTGACCGAGCCTTTGTGTAGGCAATACACAAATACAAATCAAATGACATAATTTGTTTAAATTTTAACAGAAGAACTGTTGCGTTTTCTTTTAAATAGTACCTATTAGTCCATTCCTGTATATTCATTATTGACATTCTTAAACAAAATTTTTAGAAAATTAACTTCCTTGTAATCCTTCCACAAGGAGAGTAAATTTTTTGCAACCACAGTTGAACTGCTATAGTTATTTTATTATCCGAGCATAAGAAATCTAATTTTCGACTTACTTACTTTACTTACTTAATTGGCCATAACAACCCGATTAACGGATTTCGGCCTGCCGCAATACATCCTTCCAGGCGCCTCTGCTTCTTGCGCGCCTACGCCAGTTGGTCACACCAATCGATGACAGGGCTTCCTCGACTTGGTCCTTCCAACGGATACAAGGTCGTCCTCTTCGCCGACTTCCGCAGATCCCCGCATCAAATACCCGTTTCGCCGGAGCATCCTCCTCCATTCGAACGACATGGCCGAGCCAGCGCAGCCGCTGGATATTAATACGCTGCACAACATCTATGTCGTTGAGGAGCTCATACAGCTCACTGTTAGATCAGATGCGGAAATCATCGCCAACTCGCACAGGACCGAAGATCTTACGTAGGACTTTCCTCTCGAATACCCTCAAGGCTGCTGCATCAGTTCTTAATAGGGTCCATGCCTCTGCGCCATAAAGAAGCACGGGTAAGATGAGCGTCTTGTAGAGTATTAATTTTGTCGCACGAGAGAGGTCTCTGCTGCTCAATTGCCTATTGAGACCATAGTAGCACCTGTTGGCAAGAGTAATCCTGCGTTTGATCTCCAGACTGACATCATTTTTGGTGGTAACGGCGGAGCCAAGATAAATAAATTCCTTGACTGTATCAAAAGTATAGTTATCGGCCGTAATCTGAGAATCAATACGCCGCACGTCTCTACTTGTCGATAACATATACTTCGTTTTGCCCTCATTTACTGCCAGACCCATCTTCTTAGACTCCCGTTCAATAGCGCTAAAGGCAGCAGTAACATCTCGCTTGGTACGCCCTATGATGTCGATGTCGTCAGCGTACGCAAGCAATTGGACACTTTTTTGAAAGATAGTGCCATTGCGATGCACTCCTGCCTTTCGCAGAACACTCTCCATGACGAAGTTGAAGAGGTCGCATGATAAGGGGTCGCCTTGTCTGAAGCCTCGCACGGTATCAAAAGGTTCGGAGAGGTCCATTCCTACCTTGACGGAGCTGCAGGAATTGCTCAACGTCATTCTGCATAGTCTTATCAGCTTCGCAGGTATACCGAGCTCAGACATTGCGGCATAAACACGATCCCTTATGGGGCTATCGAAGGCTGCCTTATAGTCGACAAAAAGATGGTGTGTGTCGACTTGTTTTTCGTGGGCCTTTTCCAGGATTTGGCGCAGTGTGAAGATCTGGTCTATGGTGGATTTGCCAGGTCTGAAGCCGCACTGATAAGGTCCAATCAGTGTTTTGACGAGTGGCTTCAGTCGTTCACACAATACGCCTGTAAGAACCTTATATGCGATTGGGAGAAGGCTAATACCCCTGTAGTTGGCGCAGATTGTGGGGTCTCCCTTTTTCAGGACAGGACAGAGGACACTGAGGTTCAAATCGTTGGGCATACTTTCTTCTAGCCATATTTTGTAGATGAGCTGGTGCATGCGCCCTACCAACTCATTACATCCGGTCCTAAACAATTCAGCGGGGAGGCCATCAGGACCTGCCGCTTTATTGTTTTTAAGACGCGTAATCGCGACTTTGACCTCTTCATAGCTAGGCGGCGGAATCTCCACGCCGTCATCATTGATCGGGTTCGGAATATCATCTCTAGAGGCGGTATTGGTGTCGTCATCGCCTTGTAGCAGAGTAGAGAAGTGTTTCCTCCACAACCTCAGCACCCCCTGCGGATCTGTAACCAGGTTTCCGTTCTCGTCCTTGCAAGAAGATGCTCCGGGTCTATAACCCTCGGTTAGACGCTTAACCTTCTGATAAAATTTTCTAGCGTCATTCCTACGTCTATGCATCTCGACTTCCTCACGCTCACGCCTTTCCTGCTCCCTTTTCTTGCGTCTGAAAAGGCGTCTCTCTTCCCTTCTCTTCTCTCTGTAGTTCTCGACAATGGCTCGCGTAGCAGCAGACTGCAACGTCTTCTTGTATGCGGCGTTTTTCGCTGCAGCTGCCTCGCGACACTCCTCATCGTACCATTGATTTCGTTGGGGTGGGCGCTCGAAACCAAGGACTGTTTCCGCAGTAGTGCGCAAGGAGTGGGAGATGTTGGCCCACAGTCCTCCAATGTCGTTGAGATTAGGTGAGGATCGACGGAGCTTATCCGAGAGTTGAGCGGAGAACGCCTCAACTGTCCCTTGTGATCGCAGCTTCCTGACATCCAGCTTCCGCAGTGTACTAGAGCGCACCATCCTCGAGGTGCTAATGCGCAATCGAAACTTGGCTGCGACAAGGTAGTGGTCCGAGTCAATGTTCGGACCTCTAAATGTGCGCACATCTAGTACACTGGATACATGCCTTCCGTCAATCACAATATGATCGATCTGGTTGGAAGTTGATCGATCGGGGGACATCCAAGTGGCCTTGTGGATGTCGAGATGTTGAAACCTGGTGCTACATACTACCATGTTACGCGCCGCGGCGAAATCGATCAGCCTCATACCATTGGAGGTAGTGTTCGCGTGGAGGCTGAACTGTCCGACAGTGGGGCCAAAGATACCTTCCCGCCCGACCTTTGCATTAAAATCCCCGAGGACAATTTTTGCGTCATGGGCCGGGCACTTATCATATACGTCCTCGAGTTTAGCGTAGAAGGCATCCTTAACCACATCGTCCTTATCTTCCGTCGGGGCGTGAGCACAAATCAGGCTGATGTTGTAGAATTTTGCTCTGATGCGGATTGTGGCTATTCTTTCGTTCACAGGTGTGAACCCAGAGACAAGGTGGCGAAGTCTCTTATTAACCACAAATCCGCATCCAAATTCGTGCTTATCAACATGGCAGCTGTAGTACACATCGCAAGATGCTAGCCTTTTGCATCCTTGCCCTATCCATCGCATTTCCTGTATGGCAGTGATGTCAGTCCTACATTTCTTGAGGGCATCCGCCAGCTGGGCGGAAGCGCCCACCCTGTGAAGGGTGCGGACGTTCCAAGTGGCTATTCTTAAATCGTTGTCCTTTGAACGTTTGCCGTGGTCGTCAACTTTAAAGGGGATCTTTTTGGAATTATATATATTAGTTTTCATTGGAGAAAAGTTTTTACGTGGTGGGTTCCAAGCCCTACGCACAACCCAAATTTAACGTCCAGGGGATTGGACTTCGCTGCACGCATTAGTTAACATCTAGCGGGTACTAGAATGCCATCCAGGAGGGGCCGCGAGGAGGCTGCGTGTCAACTTGAATACAGCAAGACAAGGATCGTCCTGGTGGTCGCCATGTTGGCCACAGTCAGAAACTTTACCTTGCTTGCATGCATCCCATCCCTCCTAATTTTTGACTTTGTATTTAATTTGTTTGCTGAACTATGTATGTCTGGGTCAAATTTGCAATGCCAATTGAACAATAAAAATACGAATTCAGCCATTAAATCTCTAGACAGTCTGAAATAGTTTTCTGTCTCTTATTTAATGTAGCAAATGATATAAATTTGCATTGATTCTTGTGCTTCTCGTAATTGCTTTTGAAAGAGAAACATTAGGCAAACAGTAGTGGTTGAGAAACTGAAACCATTTTTAGAGCATTTCAACAATTCTTCTTTCATTGCAGTCATTATTAATCAATAACAAAACTTATGCTGGGTGTTTTACGATATTTTAACAAGGCATTGTCGTTAAGATACAAAATAAAGAACCGAAAGGACACGGCAAAATGGAAAAAAAAAAATAAATGAAAACAAAAATAAATTTAAAAAATCAACAACAAAATAAACGTTGAAATAACGCGCTCTTTTGCTTCCGTTCTTTTCCTTTGATATCCTTTTGCTTCACAGTGTTATACGTTGTATGCCGGTATTTCTTGTTATTGTTCTTGGCTCATCGTTATCCTTAATGCTTCAATTTATATATTTTTTTTTTATTTATTCTGCAAAGCATACAAACAAACGCTGTGTTTTGTGCAGTCGATGGGAAAAATACTTCACAAACCAACAATAACAAACAATTAATATAACAACACTTGAATAAAAATCCAAATAAGCAATGAAATTGGAGAGAAAGATTCAAATGATAATCAAGCCAAACTGCAGTAGGAAACAGTAAAAGATTTTTAAATTGAAAAAAAAAAAATTTCAATAGAATTGTTTTACTCACACAACTGTAGTTTAAAGAGTTCAATAACCATTCTTAATGGCAAATACAATATTGGATTGTTTCTTTACTATATTCGACTGTCAGCAATTGGCACTATTGGTTTCTAAAGTCTTTTATGTTGTAATCAACTTCTTGTATTCAAGTTTAATACCATGTCCTTGTAGAAGTTCATTTATGCTTACGATAAATGAACTGAAAATTCAGAGAAATTTTTCTTAAACATTGATTGAGGAAAGATTTGTGAAATTTACTTACTATCTTAATTGGCCATAACAACCCGAATAACGGATTTCGGCTTGTCGGAACACATTCTTCCAGGTGCCTTTGCTTCTTGCAAAGGACGTCCTCTTCGCCGACTTCTGCAGATACCTGCATCAAATACTCGTCTAGCCGGAGCATCCTCTTCCATTCGAATGACATGGCGGAGCCAGCGCAGCCGCTGGATATTAATACGCTGTACAAGGTCTATGTCGTTAGCGAGCTCATACAGCTCACTGTTGAATCGGATACGGGAATCATCGCCAAATCACACTGGACCAAAGATCTTACGTAGAACTAAGTGGCGGATTTTTTTCGTTTTATATTTCAATTAAAGTAAATAATATTTGAATTCTTTTGTGTATAAATTTTTTTTTTTTGACGAAGGTCTCAGAGCAACCAATTTTTTGAGCCACTTTCCTTCCAAACATTTTAGAGTGTTTCAGAAAAATACTTGCTTTGTTTTAATCGGCGAATCCCTTTTTTCTTCCACTTCCACGTTTTCTCTCAATACTCAAAGACTCCTTATATTGTTTTATTCTTACCTTAGAAACTGTTTTTTGGTTAACACCTGCGAGCCTAGCAATCGTTTTTTGTAAGCGGCGCGGTTTTTCACTGAAAATTTCAACTATTTTTTAAGACATTCTTGTTGGGTGCCCATTTTCAAAAAACTAATTTTGCTATTGCAATGACGTTTAGCACGTGGATTTTGAAACAGATGACTAACAAAAAGTAATGTTACGGTGTTAATTTTTTTCAATTATGATAAAAGTTATAAGCTTAAATGTAGGCCCATTTTAATTTTTGTGCGCACTCCTTATATATAGCTGGACATTGTGTGCTGACAGACATCTGGCTTTTAGAAAATTCGTAATCTATAGCTTGGAGATGTTTCCGTCTGCAATAATTTTCGCCGCAACTCCACCTAAAAGACGCTACAGTCGTCCGACAGCCTTATACACTGGGCTATTTCGACCGATTCTGAAAACTTCCAACAGAAAGGACAAAAAGACATCACCACCCATTTTGTTTGTGTACATTTTTACCATGAGACTAACATTTTTACCTCAACTCAGAACGATAAATTTGAGAAACTTTTTTCAATTTTATTTATTCTCAGAGTTTTCGACAGAAAGCTAAAATGATGAATTTGACAATAAACGGGATATGCATTACGCACAAGTAATGTGTTAAGAAGTTCGACTGTGAAGGAAAACAATTATCAATTGGGCTCTGATCCATAAACTTTATTTATGTAATCCATCATTTATTCAAAAGTACTCAGTTTTCGAATATTTCACAGCCTTTTGAACTGTCTGTCATCTAACATATAAAGGCAGTGTGACATTGATTTGTTCTATTGCGATGAAAATGTTTAGATTTTTAAAAATGCTCATGCCAAATATTGATTTTTGCACTTGTTGGGTTATTGGTTTTTATTATGTGAAAAATTCACAGCCACAACCACCACAAAATCAAAGTTGAATGAACGTAACACCTTGGAAAGCAGAATGATTAAAAAAATAGAAACGAAAAACTAAATACAGAGAAAAACAAAACTTTCCAATGTCAGAATAAGTCTTGCAATTTATAGAATAAAAGATAGGTTTTAGAAATTTAATAAACATTTGAGGCATATTTTAAACCGTTTCTTATTCATCGATAACAGATTGGCAGAATTCTCGTCAACGAAAGATTGGGAGTAATTTAATTTACGATTTAAATATTTTTAAAAATCAGTTGTTCAGAGTCGATATTAAACTGTAGGCACCATCATACATACATAATTGGCCATTACAACCATTCAGTCAGGATTACGACCTAGCTTCTCACACCACTTATGTTGTGTGCGTTAATTTTATACAAGAGTGGCGGAACCTAAAATTTAAAGTCGACTCCGAACGACAGATTTCTGAGAAGCTTTTCATAGCAATTTTTACTCTCAGAGTCTTTGCCAGAAATCTGCTGAGAGGAAGTCGCCGAAGAAATATTTTTCGTTTTGATATCTGACCTGGGATACGAACTCGGACCTTTTGTCTAATAAGCCAATATTCTACCAACTAGACCACGGCGCTATCACTCATGGATAAAACTAACACACATAAGATGGGTGGTGTGAAAAACTAGGTTGTAACCCCGACTGCAATAACCATTTCTGTGTGTATGAATCAGAGATCAGTATGGAATCGTTTATCCGCTACTCATAAGCACTCATGGAATTTCGAGTATGAATGAATCAACAGAATTGAAATTTAACTACTCTGATTCATTCATCCTCACAACAACATTGATTTATAAGTAGCAATGAATATGAGTACAATGTTAACATCTAACTCACAACATTCGATATATGTTTGAGTCATACGCCTACTCATTCTGATTAATAAATTTAAAAAATTACTTATAATGTGATTCGCGAGTGGCTCGAATCATTCAACAAAATTTACAGCCTTTGGTGTTGTTTGCATATACAAAGAAAGAAGAAAGGAAAGACAAAGACAACAAGCAAAGCATAAACACAATCTTATTGTGAGTATTGTGGTGTTCGTATGCGAATCATACTCATTTTGTGATTCGTGTAAATGTTGAGTAGAGACGAGTCGAAGTTAATAACATCATGCGTATTGTTAAGTATGAATACGATAAGTACTTTCAACTTTGAATATGAGTAGTATGAGTATGATTTCAAAATGAATATGAATGCGTATTAGTATCTGAAATTATAAGTATGACCCGAATCTCCTCATCGTTTTGAATACTTATTCCTGATTTCTGGTATGAACGTAGTATTTACATGTTCAACTCATTCTCCGCCAGTGTTAGAGTTGTTCTCTCAGTTGTCATCACAGTTGACTAGTTGTTTGATATAATCGCTATCATTTGGTTGTTCACTCAGCTGCAATATCAAGGGCAATTAACCTGATTGTGGCATTGCACAGTAATGTAATCAACATTATCTTAGTCACTTTTGAAGTTTTATTTTTCTTCCTCCATATCATAGCTTTAGAATCTATTTAAAATCAATTTATTTGGAAATAAATTATTGCGCTATTGCGCCAGTTTATACAAGAACCACAATTAATAAATTTAACAACCATAATTCAACAGCTCCAACTACAATAGAATGCAAAAGTATAAAAATCTTTTACAGCATTTCTTACTCCTAAATTAGTCACGTTGAGAGGGCACGTTTTGTGGATAAATCACGTGTTAAGCCATCATAATCGCAAAAACTTCACGGAATATAATAGAAGCACTCAAGAGGAATTTAAAAGAAGAAGGCTATGTAATGAGAATTTGTGGTAATAGATGTGACACATTAGTAGTATGTTACACAAATATAAACAACATTACTGTGTTGTAAGTTATGTGGATAATTAGTTTCTATTATCAGATATTGTGAGTTAAAATACTCCATGACTTTTTTCTTAGTCAATGTCATACATATAATAGAAAAAACAATTTTGTTTTAAATTGTATTACAAAAATATTAATTCGTGTTATTTTGACAACTGAACAGAGCGTTAATTTTCGATTATAAAAGTACTAGACATCAATATGTGGACTTTATTACTTCAAAATGTAATATTCAAGGTATAAACACATAGACGACATAGAGCAGCTTTGCAGCTCGACAGAAAATTATGCCAACTGGTTCTTCTACCGTATGCCGACTGCTTAAATTCTTTGGAGACAGAACAGAAAAAAAACGGCTAATAAAAATCCAAAATAATAAACAAAAATGTAAATTATGAAACATTTCAGTAGTGTCACTATCGAATTTTTTACATACGCAAAAATAAAATCACAAAAATAAAAAAACCGCATACTCACACATACATATGTATGTTTGTATATGACAGAGATCCTCAGTGATATTCATAAGCACTCATGAAATTCTGAATATAAGTGAGTTAACAATATTGAAATTTACTTTGATTCATTCGTACTCTTACAATGTTGATTTAGAAGTACAGGTTGTAAATGAGTTTCTACGCATACTCATACTCGAAATATGTTTGATTCATAAGCCTACTAATTCAGATTCATAACTTTAGAAAAATGCTTATAAATCAAGTTCGTGGGACTCGAATCATTCATCACAATTTTTAATCTTAATTGTTGTTGTATGTAAAAAAAAAACACAAATAAGCAAAACAGATAAAGCAGCAAGCAGACAAACACATTTCCATTTAATGAGTATTTTAGTACTCGTATGCGAATTATACTTATTTTGTGATTCTTGTAAATATGAATATGATGAGTACTTCAAACTTTGACTATGAGTGTTGGTTTAATAATATTAAAATAGGCATGAATGCGTATAAGTTTCAGAAATAATGAGTATGATTCGATTCTACATACAAAAAAACAATTTATGTAACTTTAATAGAGGACTAAGTATTTTTTCTAAAATTTTAAAAATTATTAAATTAATCTTCGCATCCCGAGAAACTACTGGACGCAATGCAACACTGCCAGTAGGAAAAACAAAAAATTTATTCACATTTAAACGCTGGAGGGCTCTAACGATAGCCATCTGTTTTTTTCCAGCGAAATATAAAGCAATCACACTATCACGCTTGAATTCTACCACGAATAACTTATGCAATAGATCAAAATGCTTTTGTAAGCTTGCAAATAATAAAATGAACTGTCACTGGAATAAATCTGTCAGCTGTCAGACGAGCGGTTTACAAATGATAACAACCTGAAGTTGGTAGCAATACTAATCAGCCACATACAATCATACAATTAGGATTACAACTTTGTTTCTGGCAACAGTTTCGTCCTGTATGTTAATTTTATCGAGAAACTCCGGGACCTACAGTTTAAAGTCGACTCTGAACGACAGATTTCTGAGAAACTTTTAATGGAATTTTTTATTCACTTTTAGAGTTTTTGCGAGAAATCTTCGGAAATGACATCATCAGAGAAATATTTTTTTAATTCGCTTTGTTGGAGTTTTCAACTTGGCCTCACGTCTAATAAGCTAATACAGTACCTACTAGACTAAATCGACTTAAAATTTTTTAAATTTTTTTTTTTGTTTGTTTTAAGACACGCTTAATTTGTCTTTAAAATGCCAGCCATTCTGACATATAGTGCAATTAAATTGTTAATGTTATCATATGTCATTGTCAGGAGTTTTTCTGTTACATTATGCTATTCGCCATCGTCATCATCATCTGAGCTAAGCTGTCTCTCTTCTGTTGTTGTCTTGAGCAAACAAACAATTGCAAGCATCAAAAAGAAAACCAACTTGTGCAGACATACAACAAATAAGAGAAGTTTTTTTTTTCATTTTAAATTAAAGAACTTTATAAATACTCCCTCATAAGAAAGATAAAAATTCTGAAGTAACTTCACAAGTAATTTTGTAAATACGTACATACATATGAGAATAAACAACGTCAGCGACATTAAAAAAGAGAATTTTTCTGAATATAAATTTTCCAAAAATTTTAATTTTTTAAGCAAACTTTTTCATTTTTCTGAAACTCAGTTTTGGAGGGTAAACGTGAGAAAAATAATGAATATGAAATATTTTTAAATATTGTTTCTAAGTTGTTTGCAGCCCATGTTTTATGTTCATTTACGAAATTAAAGATTAAATTATGTAGTGATTAACGTATTTAACTACATATACACGTACATAATTGGTCATTATTACCATTCAGTCAGGATTATGGACCTAGTTTCTCACACCACTTATGTTGGTTGTGTTAATTTTATACATAAGTGGCGGGAGCTACAGTTTAAAGTCGGCTCCGAACGACAGATTTTTTGAGAAACTTATCATGGCAGCTTTATTTACTCTCAGAGTTTTTGCCAGAAATTTGCTGCTGCAACGGTACGAGAAACAAAAAATTTATTCAAATTTAAATGCTGGAGGGCTTTAACGATAGCCACTTGTAGTTTTCTGAATGCTCAGAATGCTTTTGTAAGTTTGTAAATAATAAAATAAACTGTCACTTGAATAAATCTGTCAGCTGTCAGACGACAGGTTTATAAATGATAACAACCTGAAGTTGGTTGCAATACTTATCAGCCATCCTGTAGACCAAAAACTCACAGATCAAAGGAGTCTTAAACTCTACAGTTAAATCGATACTTTTTTTTCGAATGTAAAGAACATTATACAAAGCAGAAACCAGTATGTGTATGGTTAATTTGTCTTTAACTACTAATTAACAGCAAGAATACAAGCACAAGTGTTTAATGAAATTATAATCAAAAATAAATCTTTGCAAAAAAAAAGTAACTTTTCTTTTCTTCTATTATTGTTGACGCCATACTAAGGATAATGCAAATAGTTGTATGCATTAAACTTCATTCTGTTTTCATTTCCATGGTAGCCTTTAGGTTTTTCTCAAAATTATTTCATTTTACAAGTCAAAATCTTGATTCACAAGATTATTTTAGCTATCCCACTACCACGCTCTGGACTACCATTTGCATATTGTCTGTATGGTGCAGTATTTCTTATACATTCGCAAATGGCCACTGATCTTCCAGAGAATTTTCATGTAATTTTTAGCCAAAAATCGATTTTTTTTTTAAATTCAAAAACTCAATCAGATATTGTTAGCAGTTATTAACTGACAAAAAAGTTGGTTACTTTTCCTTTTCTTCCTCTTCTTAGTTTTCATTTCAATTTTTCTTTTCTATCCGTATCACATTGCCTTCTATAATTTCGTTAAAGTTGTTAATGCGGTATTGGTCGTGGTAATGTGGCATAGAAATCTTGACTGTTGTGTGTATGTAACAGATGTGATACTTATTGCCTGATTACAGACTTAATTAATTGGTAGCATAAAGAATGAAAAACGGAAAAGCAAAAGTTAAAACCACATTAAAAAAAAACCAACCAACCAAATAAATAAAAGAAAAGAAGTCGTCTTCCAAAGGATACAGGCAATATCTTTCACAGGCAACAATAAATAAAACAGAATACTGTAGACAACATAACATAAAGGACTGTTGAAGAAGTTACACTGGGTTGCGCAAAAGTTATGATATTTTAATGCACACAATTGTGTACTATGTATCAGCTATGGATCAAGCGCTACTCACACCACTCATGTTGTGGTGATCCGAACTCTCAGAATCATAAGCACTCATGCAATTTTTAGTATGAGTGAATCAACAGAATTGAAATTCAACTACTCTGATTCATTCGTATTCGCTACAATATTGATTTATAAGTAGAAGTAGCAATGAGTATGAGTACAACGTCGACATCAAACTCTCAACATTCGAAATATGTTTGATTCATACGTGTACTCATTCTAATTCATAAATTTAGAAAAATACTTATAATACTTATAAGTCATTCGAGTGGAACGAATCATTCATCGAAATTTACAACCTTTGTAGTTGTTGCATATATAAACAATGAAGAAAGGAAAGACAAAGACAAAAAGCAAAGCATACACACAATTTTCTTATGAGTATCGCAGTGCTCGTATGCGAATCATACTTATTTTGTGCTTCGTGTAAACGTTAAGTAGAGACGAGTCGAAGTCAATAACATCATGCGTATTCGTAACTATAAGTACGACGAGTATTGCCAACTTTGAGGATGAGTAGTATGAGTATCATATTAAAATTAGTATGAATGATCTCTGGTTTGAACCATAGTCTCACATCTGATAATACTTCTGCCTCTGCATTTGTTTTCATGGCGAATAGGCAGACAGAAGTACTTCGCTTATATTCAAATTATTTTTGCATAAATCGCAGATCAACTATCCACTTATTAGCTGGTATACACTTCTAGCTCCACGCTTCTCTCTTAACTTACCTTTACTCAACAGTTCAAATAAACTAACCTTACTAGATATCGAATCAATCATAAAATTTAATGAACTTTCAAACTGACTTTTAGTTTGATTTTGATCCTTCTTGCCATTTGGTAACACCAATCAATGACAATGCTTCCTCGACTTGGTCCTTTCGTCACAAACAAGATCGTCCACTTCGCCGCCTTCTGCCCAACCAATGCAACCGCTGGATATTAATACGCTGCACAACATTCACATCGTTGAGGTGCTCATACAACTCATATGTAATTGGATCGAATGGGGAAATCATCGCCAATTTTTAGGAATTTCTAATACTCTCAAGACTGCTGCATCAGTACTTAATAGTGTTCATGCTTCTGAGCCATACAGAAATACAGGGAGGATAAGCGTCTTGTTTAGTGTTGGTTATGTCAAACGGGAGAGTTCTCTGCTACTCTATTGCCTATTGTGACCACAGTAGAACCGGACTGGTATTATTTTTGGTGATAACGGTAGAACCAGGATAAACAAAAATATCGAACGTATTGTTATCGGTCGTAAGTTGTTATCTAATGCGCCGCATGTCCCCCCTTGTCGACAACATATACTGTTTTTTGACTTTCTTTACTGTCTTGTATCTAGTCTGCTCTGTCAAAAGAACTGCAATCAATTTCTGGTTATTCCTGATTATATTCCCACTCGGTATGAAAAGAGTTTTAGTTTGTATTTACATTCTCGATCACTGACCATCTCTTTCCAAACATTCGCTACGATGGTTGGCAAGTTCCTATACTTGATCATTACCGATAATTTCCATATTGCGTCCGATCCAGTAAAGCATTTCTTGCTGTTCGTTGTCACTGATGTCTTTTCTTAGGTGTCAGCTATCTCTTCAGAGGATTTCTCAAGAACCCATAACTCACTGTTTCCGTTTCCAACATTATCGCCTTACTTTTGTATTACCCTGTACGCATAGTCTACAAAGACGTGGCTTAATATCGTGTTTAAAATGCAAAGGAAATTAAAGCACAAAGAATTAGAAAAAATAAATTGAAAATGCATGTACAATGAGAAACTTTATTACATTTTTCATTTCGAAAAATAAAATATTAAGTGCTTAGGAAACGTTCACCATTTTTAGTTTTAATGAAAGAATTTTTCTTATTTCTGTTGCCCAACACGAACGTTATAATTTGCCTTCTTTTAAAGGAATTCACTTTTCATGTTTATAGCACTTCAGTTTTGATTATTTGTGCAGCACATTATATTGGCCACACGTAATTTTAATTATTTTGTCAGCAGAAGAAAAAAAGATTGTGGAATGGAGAAACGAATTGAAAATGAAGAATTAGCTATAAGGCACGTTGCTAGGTTTTGTTCTTATCAAGCTAAAGTGTTTGTCGTTTGCAGTTATTGCTTGTCCATAGCCGTTCTCAAATAAGTATGCACCTGTGACGAGAACAACCTAAAATTCAAACTAAATACTGACGCTTTCAGTTTGGTCTCCGAATTGTCATAGAGGTCAGAAAATATTAAAACTAAAAGAGTAAAAAAACAGGATTCGTATTGATAATCAAGTTCAGCAAAACGTATGTAATAATATTTACATGTTATTTAACTTTATTAGTAAATTGCGAATATATCCTTATACAGCTTTAGACCTGGCAAGTCCACCATCGACCAGATCTACACACTACGTCAAATCCTGGAAAAGACCCAGGAAAAATAAGTCGTCACACATTATCTTTTTGGCGACTATAAGGCTGCTTTCGTCAGCCCTATAAGGAATCGTATTTTTGCCGCAACCTGATAAGGCTATGCACAACGACGTTGAGCCATTCCTGCAGCTCCGTCAAGGTAGGAATGGACCTCGCCGATATTTTTGATTCCGTGCGAGGTTTCAGACAAGGTGATCCTTTATCATGCGAACTCTTCAACTTCGTCATGGAGAGTGTTCTGCGAAAGGCATGTGTACATCGCAATGGCACAATTTTTAAAAAAAGTGTCCGCTTGCGTACGCAGACGACATCGACATCATAGGGCGTACCAAACAAGATGTCACTGCTGCCTTTAGTCCTATTGAACAGGAGTCTAAAAAGATGGGTCTGGCAGTAAATGAGGGCAAAACGAAGTATATGTTATCGGCAAGTAGAGCCGCGCGGTGTATTGATTCTCAAATTACGGCCAATAACTATACTTTTGATACAGTCAAGGAATTCATTTATTTTGGCTTCGCCGAAAATGATGTCAGTCAAGAGATCAAGCGCAGGATTACTCTTGCTAACAGGTGCTTCTACGGCCTTAATAGGCAATTGAGTAGCAGAGACTTCTCTCGTAAGACAAAACTAATACTCTACAAGACGCTCATCCTACCCGTGCTTCTTTATGGCGCAGAAGCATGTACCATATTAAAAACTGATGCAGCAGCCTTGAGAGTATTCGAGAGGAAAGTCCTACGTAACATCTTCGGTCCTGTGGGAGTTGGTAATAATTTCCGCATCCGAATCAACAGTGAGCTGTATAAGCTCGTCAACGACATAGACGTTGTACAGCGTCGTACGTCTGCGCCGGCTCGACCATGTCGTTCGAATGGAGGAGGATGCTCCGGCAAGACGGGTATTTGACACGGGGATCTGCGGAAGTCGAGGAAGAGGATGATTTTCTATCCGTTGGAAGGACCAAATCGGGGCAGTCCTGTCATCGATTGGTGTTATCAACTGACGTAGAAGCGCAAGAAGCAGTGGCACCTGGAAGGATGTGTTGCGGCAGCCCGAAATCCGTTAATGGGTAGTTATGGCCAATTAAGTACTTAAGTAAGTAAGAATATATTTTTAACGAGATAATGAAAGATTTTAATGTTACCTTTAAATTGCACAAACATTCTTGAAACTAAAATCAGAACCAGAGGTGAATTTCGTGTGCGGAATTTAGTGTAGACTAGTGGAGAAGTTTGCAGCTTAAAAACTTCAGAAATTTCTGTCAATAGAGACAAAGGAAATTACCGTCAATAAAAATTGTAAATTTTATTTCTTTAAATTTAATGAAGAAATGATGCACGTATACTATTAAATAGAAATACACAGTGAGATCTGCCAATGGGTGAGGTATTATTTGGTTTTTCCTGGTGTCTTTGTGCAAAAACTAAGCAAAAATGAAAATTTCTCTTTGATATTGTTGTGACATTAATAATTATACTGTATAAGTATCTCCTCGTTTGAGTTTGAGAATTCCTTCAAATTGGGATTGAAAGTTAGGGTGTCCCTTAAAAAGAAAAAATAAACGTAAACTTCCACTGAACCAAGGGAAAAAGGGAAAAGTCAGTAAAGGCAACATCACAGCAATGTGAAAGTTATTATTAACTTTCTTATATTTCATAAGGGTTACCCTAATTTCCCCATTTTTCTTTAAAAATGGGAAATGAAATCTTCTTATAGTTTAACATACAGTTCTAAAGGAAACTGACAAAATGTTCATTCCTTGATAGTGATGAATAAAAAAAAGAAAACGACTTTTTGTTTGTATTTTCTGTATTCTTTCCTTTTGTTTTCTGCTTGAGAGCATACGAAAATTTATTTAAATTTCTTTTAATTCATTTATCATCTATTTTCTAAATTTTATTTTCTTTTCTTCTTTTGTTCAAACAATTTTTATTCCGACAATTTTGACATTCTTTGGATTTTTATTCAAAGGGGTTTAAAAATAAAATTAGGAATGAAAAATTCCGTGTTTGTTGTTTAAATTAGATTCCTTGACAGAGAGGGTAGTCTAATGAAATGTATAGATGTTATTAGACGTGAGGCCTTTATTCAAACATCTCGAATAAAAAAAAAGAAAATGTAACAATATTATTTCGGTGACATTCTCTCAGTAGATTTCTGACGAAAGCTCGCAGAGTAAATGAAATTGCCAATAAAATCGACTTTCTAGCTGACTATGGCCTGCTGTGGATAGTAGGAAACCAGGTGTTAGTTTTATCACGGGTCACTGCGAGATTAGGTCGCTGACAGACTATTGCAGGGCATGATGCCATGAGGAGGAATTGGAGATAATCGAACACCTCCTCTGTAACTGCCTAGCTCTTGGTAGATTGTGCTTGAGGCAGGGCCTTCTATGAGAGCCGACATCTAGGCTCTCCACAGATTCATGAGTGGCTTAGGCTGGTTGAGAGTTGCTAGGATTTCATCGGTGTAGTTGCGCTCTTACACCCTTTTGCTTTTGCCCCCCTTTCTCCTACATACCCTCCTTTCATCCTTTCCCCTCCTTCCTTCCTTTAGGACGTTGTACGATGGGCCAATTCGATCTCCGGGTACGGTACGTGTTGTCCTCTAACCTAACCTAGCCTAAAGTCGACTTTAAACTGTAGGTCCCACCGAGTAATAAATTAAATTTTAGTTAACACGCACAACATAAGTGCTGCAAGAAGCTAAGTTGTAATCCTGACTGAAGAGTTATAATGACCAGTAAAAGGTCCTTTTGATGACTGCACTTTAAAAGTTGTGTTTTTTTGAAAGATAATTTTATAATCTTTAAATTTATCGAAAGAACTAGCTAATACCCGGTGTGCTTCGCTACGCCTCCATCGAAATTAAATAGATAATAATTAAAAAATGTATTTAATTAGTAATTAGTTGCTAAAATTTAATAGATACTTTTTTCTTAAATAAATAATTCTTATTCTAATGCACAATATTTTTTGTTTTTCCCTCGGTACGTATACATATAAATCTGCTTGTTTTCCAACTTAATTTTCCAGATAAAGTCCACAAACTTGAAAGGACTGACCTTGAGCCTCATTAATCTTCTTTGCAAATGCTAGGCGAATAGGAAATTGCAGGCATCTCCGATGTGGTCATAGGAATACGTGGCAGCAATACATCATTTCCCTTAAACTTTCCAGTTCGCCTCGAGTATCATTACAAAAGATCGGGGAGGATCAATATTTCTAAGTAAAATAATGGCAACACCGTTTTTTAACTGTAAGTCATGTGGTGGAAAATTAAAAATTCGACTGGATAATTGACGAGATCCTCAATATTTGAAACTTTGTCGATCGATTAATAAGTTCTTAGATTCCCATCGATCTTGTTGAGAATATTGCTCTTGATGGAATTAAAGATAATATTTTTAAAATTTTGCTCGGTATTGAGAAATACACAATTTATTAATTCTTAATTTAATTGTGTCATTCTCCAAAAGTTTGATGGAAATTTTATATACTTTGTTATAGGATCTATCGGAATTCTTCCATTAATCTTCTTCCTAAATCAAGCAATTGATTGGAAAAAGTTGAAGCTAAAGCATCACGTTGCAACTGGAAACACATATTAGTAGTTAATTTTAGAATGTGAACATGTCGCCAATGGTATGATGATTTTAGGCACGCATTTAGCTCATCAGGTATCGTTGATCCCAAAAATGGGATTCTAGCTAAAATATTTATGTTGAAACTGTAGTTACTTGTACAAAATTTAAGGTATCTTGCTGTTATAGTCATTCCAATATACCCATTTTATTATCTTACAATAGCAGGAAATGTTGCATATATGGGCATGGCACCTCGCTGGAATAAATGCTTTAAAAAATTCTATCTAGTTACCCAGATAGCTTGGAATGCTTTAATGTCAACACATAACTGATCTAGCACAACATACTAGCTTGGAAAACGTTCCAGTGCTAATGATTGATGATAAGTTTGGAAAATACAGCATCATTCTTACACAAACCCTTCAAGCATTTTCAATTAACGAGCAAAGTTTTATAAAATGACAGCCACTCTAATCATGTATATCAAGTAATTATACTCTTGTCATTAAGGGTAAGGGTACTAATCAAAATGAAATTAATTGTTATTCTTGATAAAAGTTCAGCAAACAAAACAATAAATATTTAACAGAACGGTAAAATCATTTCAATGGAATGATTAAAAGCAAGAGCTCGGTAAGATACTTGGGGTTAAGGCTGGATCCCAAATTAATATTGTCGTATCAGATTCTGTAATCGGCTGACCAGGTCCGGAAGATCGTTGGACAGCTCAGCAGATTAATGGCGAATATTGGAGGCCCACTACCCGCGAGACGGAGACCCTAGATGGAAATTGGAAACTGCATTATGCTCTATGGGAGCGAAATTTGGATTAAGAAGCGGATAAACTTACTGCTATCGGTACAGAGAACGGCAGCATTGCGTATCACCTCGGCTTATCGTACAATGTCTGCCCCAGCCGTACTTGTGATAGCAGGATCGGCTGGGAATCACATAACCGGCCACTTCAGGGAAAACACCATTTCAGGATGGCAACGACGATGGAACGATGAAGATAGAGGAAGGTAGACGGCGAGACTTATGCCGGACATAAAGTCATGGATTGGTAGTAAATTTTTAGAGGTAAATTTCTGCGTTACGCAAATATTATCGGGTCACGGATATTTTAAGAAATATCTGCACAGAATGGGCAAGACCGACTCCTCTTATTGTCTTTACGAGGAAAGGGAAGTAATTGATGATACGGAATACACTGTGTTCCAATGTGCACGCTGGCAGGGCTATTGCTCTGTTCTGACGTCAACGATTGGAACGATCACGACCGCCATCATTGTGGGAATTATGATTGCGAGTAGGGAAAATTGGACCCCAGTGGCAATTTACGTGGAGCGCATCCTGAGACTGAAGATGAGAGATCCGGGGGCTGCATGTAGACATTCCGGTATAGCGTGGTTGAAAGAAGTAGTGGAGACACTTAGAAGTCTCCTCAACCTTCAATACGCAATCTGGAGGCGGATATTAGCATGAAGGTGGCCAAAGGGTCAAAAGGACTTCACTCTGAAGTAATACCACCGTAGTACCGACGTGGATATAATAGCCCACGGGACGAGGGGGGGATTTAGTGGGTGAGGACACCACATACGTAGGACGTGACGGCTTCCTCTATTGTGCGGTTATGTACATTTAGCGCACCACGGCGTAAAAAAATACCTTTTCAATTCAACCCCGGACATTTTTAGCTTTCTTTTGTATGTGGAATAAAAGGTATTTCCCTGCTTACCACTTTGTTGTTGTCATTATTTTATGGCACAGTTGCAAAAATATTATTTTAAGAAGTTTATTCATTAGCACTCGTTCTGGTCACTTTGTTTACGATTAGAATTTAATATAAGTCTGAGATTTGTTTTGATTTTTTTTATTATTGTGGTAAAATGAAAATAATTTGGTATTAAAGTTTAAATAAATAGAAGAATTCAAATAATAACTGGCTTTGAAAAGAAAAATCACATGAATGGGTAAGTATTTGTCTTTCGCTTAAGTAAGAAAGCTTTATACAACTCTCGATGTATATTAGCATCGCGTTTTTATTCCCTTACGTCGCTGTCTATGGTGACAACGTGATAATTGTGTTTTATTTCTGTTACTGATATTTTTTCTGTCCAATAAATTCTCTTTTGTAAAACCTTAAAACAATACGTACGTAATTCATTACACTTTATAAAGCGTCGAGTATATTCATATTTTGCTCTCTTGAATTTCGTGTAACACATGACATTAATAGGGCTTATCTGAACAACACACTCATGTACTGTAATTGAGTTCACTTAATTGCAAATTTAAAATAAAAAAAAAAATTGTAATATAAAGGTGAGACTGTTGCCGTACATTTTCTATCGTTTCATAGCAGTTTCTAGTAAGCAACTAAGTCTACAGTAAACATCAAATATTCTACTTCCATGTATTCTTCGTGGAATGGCATAAAATTACATAAGCTAGGGAACAAATTTATTAGAAACTGATTTTAGACAAGTTTAGATTCGAGTTCTTATCAGTGACATTTAATAGATTGAAGTATTCATGGTAAAATATATATTCCTTCCGTTGATCACTTTAAAAATCAAGGACACTGGTGAACAGTTCGAAAAGAGGAACTTTAGAGGAATACACAATAATTATGAATATAGTCAGGATATACATATCTTTCTAGTCTTTGCAACCACAAAATTTCATTCGAATTGTTAAGGGAAAAGTACAGTAAATATGGAGCCAACTGGACTGTAGACTTAAGGTATAAACACATAGACGATAGAGAGCAGCTTAGCAACTCGACAGAAAATTATGCCAACTGTTTTCTCTGCCGTATGCCGACTGCTTAAATTCTTTGAAGACAAAACAGAAAACAAAACTGCTGATAAAAAACCAAAATAATAAACAAAAATTTAAATTATGAAAAATTTCAGTGTTGTCACTATCGAATTTTTTACATATGCAAAAATAAAATCACAAATATAAAAATAAAACGCATACATACTGCATAGGACAGTCCTCAATGAATCGTTTTTTCGCTACTCATAATCACTCATGAAATTTTGAAACAAATGAGTCAACAATATTGAAATTTCACTATTAACTCTGATTCATTCATACTCACTACAACGTTGATTTATAAATACAGGTTACAATGAGTAAGCCCACACTTAGGTTGACATCAAACTCATGTCATTCGAAATATGTCTGATTCATGAGCCTACTGATTTAGATTCATAACTTTAGAAAAATACTCATAATACTTATACGTACTCATAATACTTGTTGAAATCAGCAAGTTGTTAAATATGAATATGATGAGTACTTCAAACTTTGACTATGACTATGACTCACCACTATCTCCGATATGTTACATTGCATAGCTATTCCTTGCTTGCTTTAATTAATTCGGATATTATTTGCTCGTTACGCACACATCTCAATTTCGTTACCACCATGAGGGTACATGACTAGACTTTGCTGGACACTATGAGGACCGACTCACTTCTGACTTTAAATGGTTAGCCATCAGTCAACAGAGATTCTCAATGGAATACTGTCCATTAATAAGGCTTGCCAAATGACTTCTGCTTGCCAAATTACTTCATTGGTCTGCTGTTATTATTAACAGACGGAGTTTTGAGACGTCTCCCTAACTTATATCCTTGACTGTAGTAACACAATGGGCCTAAACATTGACTTAAATGGAATGCTTTCCATTTTGTAGGCATGCCAAAAGACTTGGCATTCCGGCAAATGACTTTTGCAGGTACTGTAGGTCTAAGCAGACTGTCTTTCATTTCAGGTATCATTGGTCTGCTTTTATTATCAAAAGACGGAGTTTTGAGACGGCTCCCTAACTTATAGCCTTCACTGTACTAACACAATGGGGCTAAATACTGACTTAAGTGGAACCTCTTCTTTCAAGTGAGCTTCGCCACCATATCTAACCTTAAATGAAAACCTTACATATTTCAATACTTCTAATGAAGTGATGAGAAGAAAACGATGCACTAGATCCATGCTGCGGTAGATATACCTATGTCGCCTTATAGAAGAGGCCTGGTCTGGTGGAAAACAATTACTGCGCATACTGTAGGACTTTTTTGAGAAACTTTTCATGGCAATTTTTAGTTACTCTCAAACTTTTTGCCAGAAATCTGGTGCAATGAAGACGCCAAAGAAATACTCCTTTTTTATGTTTTGTTGGAAATGTTTGAACTACAGTCTCACGACTAATAAGCCAACATACTGCCAACTAGACTACGACGGCTTCTATGAAGGCAAAGTAAAATGATTAACAACTCGACACGATATTTAAGGAAGAGGATACCGTCATCAATTTGTAACTGATGAAATAAAACATAACAATGCCTTTCTGTATTGGAAACAATAGCAGTTAAATGCGTAATATGAAGAGCTATGGAGTATAACATACAATCAAAAATCGGAAAAAAAAATGTCATGGTAATTATAGAATTCACAGCAAATTGTTAGTATTTTAATAACTGAATAACTGCAAGAATAACAACGAACACAACAGTGCTGTAGTAACAAAAGGAAAAAAATAATAAAGATTCGCTATTAAAAGGAATGATAAAACCAAACAACTGATATAAATTAAGTTTCTCACTTCCACATCTGTTTTGTTACATGCAAACAGGATACACAAGAGCATAATAGTGCATACAAAACTACATAAAAAAAAAATTTTTTTGTTTATTTGTGACAGAGTTAAGGTCTCTACATAAGGGGGTATAAATAAACGCAACTTTTTTTTTTTTTTGTTACAGTTGTGCGTGAAACTCCAAACAAATGTTCACCGATGTTACTTGCCTAGTGGGAGTAACATGGAACAATTGTTTGAATGCAATTCAGAATGCAGAAATTTTAACATGATCTCTTAGTATAAATGAGCGAAATTTAAAATAAACTTTACGCACACACACATAACTACAAATATACTCTGAAAATCAAAAAATAAAAAAGGAAACAAAAGTTATTATACATCCGGCGTAGAACAAAAAACATCAAATATTGGGGGTGGCGAAAAAACTAAAACAAGGGGAACACAACATTTTAACAAACTAATGGTAAATAAGCGCAATTAAAACTTTAGCTTTCAGTTTTCAGAATTTTTTCAAATCGTTTGGCAGCACAACTTTTTTAACAATGACATGCAAGAGCATAAGCATGAAAACATAATGCAAACGTCAAAGCAATAAGGAACACAATGGGGTAATATTTTATGTTTTTAGTACTTTTAAGTTCGGTCTGGCTAATAGAACTTATTATTAAAGTGCTTGGAATATTTGAATCAAATATTATATTTGATTCACACTAAAAATTCATAGCAAAGGACAGCCGTATTAAAAAAGAAAAATCCTTTAATGGCAAATTTATTTTATACACCAAACCTTTAAGGGGGTAAGTCACAAGCCCAAGAAATATTTTTCAATATGTCGTGTTCTCTACTATATCTGAACTGGGCTTGGAACCCCCGTCCAATAATCCTACACACCACTTTCTAGACTGCGGCGGATTCAAACAATTTATAAAACAATTAATAGATGAAAGCTCAGGTTTGGATCTTTAAAAAGTACACCTAGATCTCTTTTCAATAGAACTTAGATATTATTTTCAATAGAACCTTTGGAATAGAAATATAAATAATTAGAGAGCAAGAAAGAAAAAGTTTATTTAAAAAATTCTATCTTGACCCAACTAAACGAGAGCCCAAACTTTTCTTTAAGAACGAATTAAGAAGACATAAAACTGTTCAAAAAAAATTAGTGAGGCATGATATTCACATATTTTGGATGACAGAAGAAAGGTCAAAGATCTCGAATTTTTCAAAATCAAAAGTTTGTAGAAAGAACTTCTTTGGAATATGTATGGATGATATTCTTAGAATAACCTTTAGATGGCATATAATATAATATATCTTCTACCCGATAAAAGTACTTTCACCCAAATTTGTCAACTTACCTAGGCTACAAGAGCGATTAAATGACGTGGGCATAAAAATACCCACTTAGGCATTGGTATGAAATATTTTTTAATAAAACTTTTAAAAATGAATTTCAAATAGAAATTTTAAATCATTTATTTTTCTGTATTCTTTTATATTTTTGGTAGTTCCGGCATGAAATTGCGCAAAAGAATCCCTTGGATGCACATTCAAACTGTATTTTGCATAACCGTACTCTTTCTTCCCATCACATTGTGAACAGCGACCGCGTTTTTCAATTTTATCAATCATGTGGTCAAATTCATCAATGTGTTTTACTATTTGCTGCACATTAGCGACAACTTTTTCATCATGGCGTCGATTTTCAAGATTTTTAACAACGTTTCAACAACTCTAACCGGAAAATCGAGTTGGCTCATCAACTGCGCAAGCAGAGTAATTTCCATGCGTTTACCATAGCTGCGTCAATAGCGTTAGTGAGTAGTGGCTAACACCACTCGCATACGATAGTTGTTAATGTAACACTATATTGAATTGGATCTAAAATATTCTCTAATAGTCGTAGTACCACGTTTCTCCAAGGCAGTAGTCAGCCTTATTTTAAGCAAAAGCGCCAGCATATAGGATAAAGAACCAACAATATCCTGTCATAGAAGCCAATACTCAGTTTTTGTAGGCAAATGGCGATCATAATATGCGATCATCTCTTCAGCCACAGAAAGACTATGAGAAAATATGCCATTTTGTATGCACTTTTTATTCAATACATTGTTTAATAGAGTAATTTTGGGAGATATATCGTTCTTATCAAGATTATTATTGTCACAAACTAGTTATATTCAATAAAACTCTCAAAAGTAGCTTAACTATGTTGTTTAGCCGTCATACAATATAGAGAAAAAAATTTTATTTTAGAACACACTTATGCCGAAGTGAGAGAGAGGTGTGAGGGGGCCCTACAGAAGCCCCCACGACACTTAAAAAAAAAAATAAAAATATTCATATCAATACAAATACTTCAAGTAATATTTGGGCCAAATTTTGTCAAAATCGGCCTGGGGATCAGGCGTTAATGGGTTAAGGGATATATTTTTTTAGAGAATCTACATTTTAAAGTACGCAGTCCGATTATACAGTGATTACTCTAGTCACTGCGACTTTCACAAAGCATTTTTTATTTTACAATTAAAATAAAACAAAGTATATAAGAGGTCATAGATATATCTATTCATTTAGAAGACCTTTTAATAACATTATTATGTAAAATATAAGGGCGCTCCATAACTTCTGGTTAATAAATAAGGCACTGTGGTTTCTGACCAAAAAAAAAAATATCAGAAATAAATACATAATTCAATCAAATTTTATGATCTTGGTAGCCAGATTATATTACATTCACGTGAGATGGTGATGCCCTCAAACTGTTCCCGTGTATCGCATGTATCTCCGCCCTATTTTACTGACATGTCATTTGCGTCCAGATTATCAATTTAAGGCTAAAAAAAAAAAAACTTGAACTTGGCAAAATGCGATTAAAGTTTTCAAGACATAAGTCCTATGTTCTAATTGCCGCAAACACTTTTTGCTATAACTTCGGTTCAGCTTGGGACATAAAACTGATTTTTTTCCAACATGTTCAGAAGGTCTAAAAGAGCAGTTTTGCTTAAGTAACTACAAATTTTTAATTTTTTAAATATGACTATGTTACAATAAAGGAGCGCTATATTGGTCGCCGTTCGTTTGCATAGAGGCATGAGCATGTAGTAACGCAGCTTGATAAAATCCTCAGTATATAGTGACTCTTTCAAAATGCTCTGGATGTCCTTAGATCTCATGTGGGTTGATATTAAGAATAACAAACGGGATCATTTCGTGATTTTGGAAATTCCAATCTTGAAATCCCGGGATGTTTCCGGATAATTCGGAATCCAAAAATTCCGAAAAAGCACGGGAAAAATCGCGACTTTCTCTTAATAATAAAAATATTTTGTTAATAAAATCATTTGTATTCCAATTATATATATCAGAATTATATGTCATTAAAAATAAACTATAAAAACTGCAAGACAGAATGTAACAAAAAGGCGTAAATTTACAAAAATTTAAATTATTTATACACATGCAAATGCATTAGTTTTAAGAAAATTATTTAATTAAAGCATCGAATATGTGATCTGATAGACTTGAACGAATTTTGTTGTCAACGAACTCTGCCGTTCTCGCAATCAACCTTTGTGAATAAAATACATCCAAGATAGCTGTATGGAGCTTGTAAATATTCACTTCTACCACCGCCTGATGTAAATAAATCTATTTCTTTGGACAGCTGAGTATCTAAATCAGTTACCCAATTAATTCGTTTTATAAAGCTATTGCCTTCTTCGATGGCATCAAATAACTTTTTATCAATGGAAGTGGGGTTTCCCACATCTGAGAAGCAAATATCGAAGTCAAGTGATATAGAATTTTATTTTCATAACCTTTTGTAGGCTCTAAACACATATGAATTCACAATCCCGAAAATTCCGAAAAAACCCGGGAGAAGTTTTTACAAATCTCGGGTGTCGGGATTTTGTAAATCCCGAAAATCTGGAATTTCCCTATTGGCATCCCTAGTTGATATTGTGCCGAACATTAGACATTTTTCGTCTTCATCATTCAAGATGATTTGTTGATGAAAATTGAGACTAGTTGCCAACTGTTAAAGACCATACTAACCGAACAAACGCCGTCGTCTGTGCTCGCCTGTTAACATGACTATATCTTTTACAAATCTTGTACTCTATGTTATTATTGTTCTCGTTTTATAGCTTATGGTTCGTGTCTTTTCCATGTCTAGACAAACTCCAACCAGAGCTTTATCAAAATTATGTATAACTGCATGTTTTTAAAAAATTTTGCTTGTGCGAAACCTACAATAATCTTATCTGAGGTAAAATAAATTTTTGATTTCACACCATTAGATTCGAACCATGGGTAACTCCAGTTTCCCGTAACAGAAATGGAAAATTATTTTGAAACTTCATACTTTCTGACTTGAAGGGCGATTTATAATGCTTTAAGATCAGGTTTTTTTATTTTCTACTTATTTTTTCCACTACAATCATTGCTTTCAAAGACAAAACTTGCAATTTATTTTCATTATGGTTGACTGAAATGAAAATTTACCCGAAGGTAATGTTTTATTACGTTTCCTTTGTTCCATTCTTTATGCTGATGCTATGCAAGAGCCAATTGCAAACTCTTCCCTCTAGGTCATGCAATATTTGATAAGAAAATGAAGAAAAACGAAAAGCGATGAAATTTAACGCCTCAATTACGTTCAATTGATTGTCTTCTTTTATTCATGAGATCTTTTTTACAGATTTACTCACCATTCGCAATTTGCACCATTGATAGCAGCACAATAACATTTGAAAGTGTTTTACAATCATTCACGATAAAAGCTGAAAAAGTGGAGGGAGTAACTGTCATTTACACAAATTTATTCAATTGTCATAAAGGTATTCTTCGGCGCATGAACGTAATGTTAATGTGACGAAAAATTACAAAAAAAAAAAATTAAATTTTACTAAAGTATTCCCAGCTAGCATTCGGAGGATTGCTTTTATAAAAATCACCTTGCTGAGTCTTTTGAGAGGACTTTTAGCGATCAAAAACTTATTAGTCAGTTACAGGATTGAAAAAGGACTTAGAAATGATTCGAGTCAAGGATTAAAATGAGTTCGACTTAAAATACAACAAAAAATTGTATTGCATTTGGAAATTAATCACCCAGACATTTAAAATGTCCCAATTATTTCTGTTATTTATTATTATATTCTACTTATACTGATGATTAAAATCAAAAACAGATCATGCAGAATTTTGAAAAGTGATTGTAATTACGTATTATATGATCATATTTTGCGCAAGTACTCGTGGATGATTAAAAACTGTTTTACTGTATAAATTTTCTTTTATGTAAAATATGACAATGAAATAAAGTAAAATTTTCTTTGAATTGAAATTTTTTTTTTTGTTTTTTAACGAAAAAGAATATTTCTTTAAATAAATTTTGATGTCTGATGTACATACACCACGAATGTAAACTTAATATTCTTCCTTTTTTTCATACTTAACGTTCAAACGAACGTGAATTTTGAAATCGCTGCAGTGCACAGTATGACTCAGTAAACCTAATGAGAACTCTTGAAGACAGTAAAATAGAATTATAAGTACGATAAATACGACTAATAAATGACTCGAATTTTAATCACAAATGACATAAAAACGAGTCCAAATTAATACGAACATGTCTCATAAATGACAATAAAAGGACTCGAAAAAGAATCATAAAGAAGATAAATAAGACTAATAAATGATCAGAAAGTGATTCGAAAATGATTATAAAACTGCTAGAAAAAGAGTCGAAAATTACTCTAAAATAATATAGAAAATTACTCATAAGTGACTTTTTAAGAAGAGTCGCTCGTAATCACATTTTTCTCCCGACAAAAGAGTCTTTTATGATCAGAAAATGAGCGCATATTCAAGCTTTTTAATTGCGCAGAAGAATCAAAAAGACTCGAATTTGATTAAAAATTTCCAAAATTGCTGGCTCGGTTATGTGAAATTAAAAATATAGGTTTCGCGACGGTAAAAATGATTTATATTTTAAACCGCATTTATATAAATAATTACATAGAATAGAATAGAAAAAGTCAGACACCAAATGTTTTTTTTTAAATTTTTGCCATTCTCAAAGCAACCTTTTAAAGTTCACTGTTGTTACGAATATGTATGTATTCAAACATTTACCGAAAAATAACCCAAAAAAAATTTTATTTCTATTTCATTTTGTTATGCAGTGTAAATAAATAACTTTGATGTTTGGCTGAAAAATCCTTTTTAAAACCGCTTCTGTTTGTTTGTATTTACAATCAAAATAAATAGTTTTAAGAGCCTTTCATTTGGGAAATTCTCTTTCCCCACATTTTATAAACCATATGACCATTAAATTGCCCAATAACTGGATTTTAATAATATTTGAAAAAATATTTTTCAAATAAAATTCAACACTAGACAACATATACTCTACTGCTTGAAGTTTTTTGACGTGTTTTTGAAATATTTGAAAGTACTCAAATGTATGAGAAATGTGTGTGAAGTTTTTTTGGCCAATAAACATTTTTCCATTTGTAAAAGAATTACATACACATTTTGGGATGAATTTTGTTTTTGGCTAAAAATATACGTATTAAGACAGGAAAATTAATTTATTTCCTAGAAGTTAATCTCGATTTTATCTATTGCAGTACTTTTTTTCATTGAAAAATACCAATAGAAACTAGAAGTACTATTGCTACAAGGATTATTATAGTACATTCAAAGAGTACAGGGTGGCTGATATATATTGTAACCAACTGCAGGTTATTATCAGTTGTAAACCGCTCGTCTGACAGCTGATAGATTTATTCCAGTGACAGTTCATTTTATTATTTACAAGCTTACAGAAGCATTTTGGTCTATTGTGTTTAGAAAAAAAGTTATTCGTGACGGAATTCAAGCGTGATAGTGTGATTGCTTTATATTTGGTTGAAAAACAACAGGTGGCTAACGTTAGAGCCCTCAAGCATTTAAATGTGAATAAATCTTTTGTTTCTCGTACCATTGCTCGTTACCGTGATACTGGCAGTGTTACATTGCGTCCAAAAAGTGAACAAAAAAATGGTAACAACACCGGAAATGATCCGAAAATTGAAGGCCAGATTTAATCGAAATCCACGCCGCAGTGGTAGAAAAATTGCTCGTGAGCTCAACATATCACGAGAACGAATGCTACACATATTGAAAAATGAGCTTGGACTAAGACAACAAACGATCCAAAAAGTGCAAGAGCTCACCGATAGACAAAAAAAGTTTGACTGGAAAAAACCAAACAATTACTTCACTTGCACGTAAGTGGCCAGTTACGGAATTTGATTTCCTCCGATGAGAAGCCATTCCAAATTGAGCAATTTGTGAGCAAATAAAATGATCGAGTTTACTTGCCAAAGAGGTCAGCTAAAAATTTACACCTGCGATTGGCCACCAGAACTCAAGCGCCGCCGATGGTAATAGTATGGGCCATCGTAACGGGCGGTGGTCGCTCCTCGCTCGCATTCATCGTCCGTGGGGTCAAAATAAATGCCAAATATTATTATATTATTAAAAATGTCTTAAAGACAGTATTGAAGCTCTGGGCAGACAAACATTTCGGCCGCAGACATTCCAACAATTATTTTATTTATTCTTTTCCAGTCAATGTCAGTATATGTACATAAAGATGGATACATACATACATTGGCCATTACAACTCTTCCATTTAGTATTATTGACCTAGTTTCTCATAACACTTATATTGTGTGTGTTATTATTATACATGAATGGCGGCACCTACAGTTTAAATTCGACTCCGATCGACAGATTTTTTGAGATAATTTTCATCCCAATTTTATTTTATATACTCTAAGAGTGTTCGCAAGAAATCTGCTGAGGGAAAATTACCTGAGAAATACTTTTTGTATTTCGTTTTGATTTTTTATTAAATCAACTACTTATCTGCAAAAAAATATATATAAACGTAAATATATGCGTATATAACATATAAAAGATTTAAAATTATTTGAAAATTATTTGTAACAATATGTTATTTATGTATGTTATGTTAGGTCGTAATCCTGACTGAAGGGTTCTAATGGCCAATTATGTATGTATGTATGTTATTTATGTTGTAATCTTAAGTATTAAGTTAGTTTTGAGGTAATTATCTGGTGCAGGCATTTATCGGTTTAAGCTTGTGCCATCGGTTATTTTAAATCTGGCAGTACTTATTTCATTCTATTTTGTCACAAAATTCAGTACATTATCTCCACTGAACGTAATACATCAACTTACGCTTGAGCTACATTGGGATTTATTCGAATAAATGAGCCAACGAGAAATTTCACAAAGATGTCGATTTTGCCAGAACAAAAATCATCTTTTCGGTTAAAGCCCATTTCTATCTTGGTGCGGATCAGCGATCAGCAATGAATCGTTTTTCCACTGCTCATAAGCACTCATTGAATTTTGAGTATGAATGAATCAACAGAATTGAAATTCAACTACTCTGATGCATTCGTACTCGCTGCAACATTGATTTATAAGTATAAGTAGCAATGAGTATGAGTACAACGTTGACATCAAACTCACAACACTCGAGATATGTTTCAGTCATACGGCTACTCATTCTGATTCATAAATTTAGAAAAATACTTATAATACTTATAAGTCATTCGAGTGGGTCGAACCATTCATTAAAATTTACAGCCTTTGCTGTTGTTGCACATACAAACAAAGAAGAAAGGAAAGATAATGACAACAAGCAAAACATACACACAATCTACTTGTGAGTATAGTAGTGTTCGTACGCGAATCATACTTATTTTATGCTTCGTGTAAATTGTAAGTAGAGACGATTCGAAGTCAATAACACCATGCGTATTGTTAAGTATGAATACGACGAGTAGTTCCAACTTTGAGTATGAGTCGTATGAGTATGATATCAAAATAAGTATGAATGCGTATAAGTATCGGAAATTATAAGTTTGAATCGAACCTACTCATCGTTTTTAAAACTTATTGTTGCGGACGTTAACAAGCCAAGTTGCCGTATTTGAGCTAATGATTCAAAAAAGACTCTGAATAGTGAAATCACCTGATTTAAAAAAAAAATTATCCACGATGTAATAGAATTATAACTATTTAAAATTCCACTTTATTTTCAGTTTAATTCATTTCGAAATTTAATACTCATACGCCACAGATTACGCGTACTTGAATAGTTACTCTGAAAAGTATGCAATAAACACAATCTTTGATTTTGTCTAATTTAATTAAATATCACTCATACGTCACATATGTATGTACTTGTCATGAATAAAGTTTACATATTAAATCTAAGCGGTGGTCCATTTAAAAGTTTTAATTTAAAAATGCAATAAAACACAAAAAAAGTTTGAAATTTTGACAAATTTATTTTTTTTGTTGTGTTGTACAATGGTTCCTGTTAGAAATTTAATACTATTTCATTCAAGTGGCTGTAACGGCTGGCCTCACAGTTGCTCATTCGATCGGACCAACTTTCGTGCACTTTTTCGAGTATATTGGGTCGTATTACGTCAATCGCATCATGAATGTTGGCCTTCAAATTCTTCAGTGTTTCTGATTTGTCGGCATAACACTTTTCTTAAATGCAACAACATAAATTTATTTGAGTTTAATATGCCAGCAAACTTTAATAATCTTTCTGTAAAATGTTCATTAAAGTGCGCTTGAATATCTGTACTCGAGTATGCCTTTTTATTGTTTACAAACTCGTTACTATCATTATATATCTTTATTGTTTAAAATTTTATACAAATAGTATTTCGAAAAATCTTTAGAATAGCTGCTCTTGACGCTTGATATGAAATGAATATGTGAAATACATATTATGTTACCTCTGTTCTTTTATTTAAAATGGTTTTATTTGATTCTATTCTCGTTTTAACAAACTTTAACACAGAATATAAATTCAAGCATCTTTGAGGCATACGAAAGACAAAAGCACACAAATTGACTTACAGATTTTAATATAGCAGTTAAGTTTATGCAAATATGTTGCATTTACTGAGGCATTTTACACTACATCACCACAAATATCGGATCTTTAACCAAGCGCTTCTAATCTTGAAAATAAAACAACGTATGCGTACGTAGTCTAGTGGATAGCATATTGGATTATTATATGCCTACCCATGGTGCAAATCCCAAATCAGGCATCTCCAATTCTTCGGCGACCTCCTCTCTGGAGATTTCCGGCAAAAAACTCTGAGTGTAAATAAAATTTCCATGAAAGCATTTCAAAAATTTATCGTTCGGAGTGGACATTCATGTATACAATTGTATACATGTATAGATTGTAATCATGACTGAGGAATTGTAATGACAAATTATGACTGTATGTAAGGTGTGGAATGTAACAACAATCAAAAGGACGGCTTTTCTCTTTGGAGCGCTTACAAAATGTCCACTTTTCTACGACTCTGATCTATAAATCAGACTTTATTTTGCTCTAGCTTGTTGGTATGTTGGGTTGGAAGATTGCTATGGTTTGTCATAAATTCGTAAACGCGTCCATATTAAAAAGGAAATTGCAGGGCCTGTTTATATTGCCTCTACGTGAGAGGACTCTGTTGCTCGTTTGTGGCATAATCATAAGGAAATAGGGCCGTCCTATTGAAATTACATGAAAGCAGACCGTGACAGTGATGACTTGACCATCGTCTTTCTGGGAGAAATATAGAGCGATGATGGAACCAGCCTAAAATCCATATCATGAAGTGATTTTTTCGAAATGCACTGGACCTTGTTCGATCTCATGTAGCCGTTATCAGTTGTCAAAGTTCTGAAATCTGTATTTCATATCACCAGAATATCTACAGAATATCCAGTGTGATATAAGCTGGCAGATAGCGCTGTCTTGTAGAAACCTTAGTTGGTAATCGTTAGTAGTGCTTGCCAAGAGCAGAAGCAGGCTGGCCACAGAAATACAGGCCACTTTTACAGGATGCATTGGACTTTCTTGAATCTGATTGGATTGTGGTATCATCCTTATTTTGTTTGTCTATCCACTCATTCATCCAGAAATGGAACTCATCTCTACAGATGATTTATCGATAAATGTTACGCTCAGTGTCCAACGGCTCCAGAGACTTTGTAAGGAACAGGCGTTGTTATCTGCCTATGATCGTTTGTAGTGGTTAGCCAAAACGAACTAAATAAATTACAGTTACTTTGATAGAACCTTTAACGGAAAATAACATCCATAAAATTTTAAAACTTTGAGAAAACGGATTAAGTGAAGAAGTTATCAAGCTATCATTCAGTTCCATTTCTACTCAAAAATATCATACAAAACTGTACCATATTGGCTTAAAAAGATTCCATAATTGATCGAAAATAATCTGACGATGGTATCACTTAGTCTGACTTAATTGCATGACACCATAATTTGGTGGAATATGTAAAATTTTAAAGTCACTTTGATGTGCATACAAAAACGCAACAAATGTGCTTAACAGAGACAAAAGTTCATGCAGTCCTTTCGCACATGACATTTTAAAAATGTTCTTATACACACTCTTGTATATGCCAATATTCTACCGTCTATCCATACACTGTACGTACGTAAATTCATTGGCTTTGAAACTAAACGCTTCCACATACAAATTCACTGAAAACGTTGTTGTTAAGTGGAGGAATTTGAAGGTGTGTTCGTAAAAGGATGACAGATATTATACGTGTGCACTGTAAATCATTGAGTATGAGTTGATATCGCTTTTTTTTATTACGTTTTTCTTTTCATACATTTTACAAAACGGTACTTGTCATAAAAGTGCTTCAAGCATAATAGAGAGTATGTGTGCATAGGTTTTGTTTTTGTTTTGTTTTGCACTGTTATATTGCTATTGCCTGCCAATGCTGCTACTGAAACTCTCACATATACTGTTATACTGTTAGTTTTGTTAAGGACAAAAGCCAAAGAAATTTGATACAGTAGCACAAATTTCTATCATAAATGCCAAATATAAAAAAACAAAAGATATAAGCAAATACCGGGTTTAAGAAAGTGAAGAATGTAGGTGTGTTGTAAATGTAATATTAATAAGACCTTAACGTCTCATACTGATGATAAGGACGGTATGCAAAAGTATTATTATATCTTTGTTTTGATGTTAAAGTGTTATCATAATATATGGATAACAGTACATAGCCGTTGTAAGATTTAATGCAACATATTATTACGAAAGTGGAAATGGTGTTGTTATAAATAATAAACAAAAACTCCAAAAACAACACAATATACTGAATCATGCTTAAAATGATAAAGAAAAGCTCCAAAAATAAAACAGCGCACTGTTCACGTGATCACTGAATGAGTAAAAAGATATAGCAACAAAAATAAAGCGCTTGTTTACAAGATCGATAAATAAAACAAGGATAAGGGATAAAAGACGTAAATAACCAACAACAAAATGAAGGGAACAAAGAAGTAAACAAGCAACAACAATGTGCAGTATGAAACAGAGGATAGATAAATAAACCAACAATAACTAATCTACCTGGACGAATGTAAACAAGAAACAACAAAAATAAGAATAGGTTGTTTACATTTTTAGAATGTTCCCGAAGGCCGTCATCGTCCTTCGAGGGCATTTATCACACTAAAGATCCAGTGATATAAAAGGCAAGATAAAGCAAGCAAGAGATGATTCAGAGTTCAGAGTTTGAGTTAAATCAGTCGTGTGTGCAGACGGCACTTTGCATTCGGAGTGTGAATTAAGCTAGTCGTATATAACAACATTACGTTGGGTAAAGTGATAAATCAATCGGTGGTGTCCAGACAAGTTGCGCGTCTGAAGGAAGCCGTTGCTAGTGTTGTGCTTACAAAAAGGTTGTGAGCGAGGAATAACTAACAAGTGTTGTTGCTTACAAAAAGGTTGTAAGCAGAGGATTATCACGAACAAACACATATTGTGAAAATTATCGCTGTATACGTAGAATAAGCTAGAACAGTGGCACAAAAGCTATCCAGATAATAAAGAATTGATTTAAATTAAACACTTATTTATTTTTACTTTATTTGCAATCTACGTACTCATACTTTTAACGTTCTTAAAAAGTAAAAACGTAACAATATATTTACTAATACCCTATTTTATTTATTTATGTATTTATGTATATGGATAGTGTTCCTTACAATTACAATATAATTTTTGTCTTTAAAGAATAATTACTTCCCCATAGATCAATTGGATAAGAAAGACTATTAAACTTTAGATATATTTGACGAAAAGAATCGTTATTGGCATAGACTGATGATGACGATGAAATTGTATATTTAATAAATTAAAATTATGAAAAGGCCTAATTGGGACATTAAAATTAATTTTAAGTAACAAATAATCAGAATAGACATCTCCACGTATTAAATCCAGAAGGAAAGAGAGGTAGCTTTAGAAGGGCGAGTCTACTTTCATCCGAAGGGAGAACAAACGAGTTCCATCCAAGTCCTCTCAAGCAAAATATCAGAAAGCTCTTCTGTACAGATTCAATTAAGTTACTCTAAATGAGAAAATATGGATCCCATATAATAGCTTCATACTCAAGACGTAGGCATCAGTAAATTCCTTTAGCCAGCGTTTTATAAACCCTAAAACACCATTTGCTTTGTTCACCATCATTGATTTATATTGTAGTGTGCTCTTTCATTACACACTGCTGTACTCACAACATACTGCAGACATAAACAAAATCGATCAAGCCGCACTTGAATGAAATGTGACGAATATTCAAAGGGATCATATTGGTAATTGAGTGACATTGATAAAGTTACTCAATTCCCCAATTCAAAGACTAGATGATTGGTCAATTCTTCAAGTTGCGACTATCGAAATTAAAGTAAGTACATGTATGGAATAGGATTAAGTGAGATAGAATGTAAATTAGAATAATATAGCAAATATGTAAATTTTGGTATAAAAAGAGCCCTTTGGCCAGAAATAAAACAGATTCTAATCAAAACTCAAATCGGCAACAACTTTGCCTTCAAATTTATTGATAGATCTCCTTTTGCCCTTACCAAGGTAAGATCGGCAATTGCAATAGCGTAACCAACGGCAAACTCTGCCGGTTACAAAAACACCTTTTCCTATGTATTTATATAAAGCTTTTTTCTACCACAATATTCGGACTTTTTCCAAAATTTTATCTTTAAAATGATAAGAGGTATCAAGTTTAAATGTACGATGAAATGACAAATGTTTGCATTTATTAAACTTTAACTCCGATAAGTTCACTTCATTCACACCATTGACAAAAGTGATCAAAATCCCTCAATATCCTATCAAGCGAATTAAAAATTTTTACATTATCAGCATACGGAAGTATATTAGAATGAATAATAACAGATGGCAAATCGTTTATAAATAATGTGAATTGTATTGGACCAAGATGGCTTCCCTGAGGCTTTCCGTAGGGAACATCGATGACTTTAGAAAGAGCATTTTCAAATTTCACTTGCTGAGTTCTTCTAGAAAGATAAGATTTTAGCCAACGTACTGCATTATTACCAAAATCCATTCAAAATAGTTTATAAAGCAATAGATCATGATTGACTTTATCAAATTCTTTACTGAAGTTTATTTAGATAACATCAATTTGTTGCCTATTGATATTGTTGATAGTATACAGTATTGCTTGAAAAGAGAAACAATAGTATTTAATGAATCAACAGGGAATTTTTTTAGTTTTTACTGTTTATTATGCTTTCTAAAAGAACGTCTTTTCTTCTTCTTTACTTTCTTTTCTTTACTTTTTTTTTTTAATTCAAAGGTAGGATGATGTCAAAGGTAGGATGATATTCCCTTTAGCTTTACGCTGACGTCTATCATATTGGGTACTCGTAATAATGAAAAACAATTTATCTCTTCGTTAAAATCCTCCCTTTAGTTAACGGCAAGTTGTAATAATGGCTCCATGACTACTCACTGATTACTACTCATGACTCATGGCCACATATGCATATATAACTGATATTTACAGTTCTTTTTTTAAGATTAAAACCTAGCTTCTCACACCAGTTATGTTATATGTGTGTGTGTATGTGTGTTAATTAAATACATGATTAGCGGAACCTACAATTTAAAATCAACACTGAACGACAAATATTTCAGAAGCTTTACTTGACGATTTTATTTACTTTCAGACTTTCTGCCAGAAATGCCTGAAGAAATATTTTTTTTAATATTTCGTTTTGTTGTAGATGTCTGATCTAGAGTTTGAACCGTTTATTCACTCCAAATAGGCCAAAACATTACCTACGAGATTTCGGTGACTTTATCCATTTTGCATTTATTTTCTATTTATCTGGCAACGCTTCGGTTTCTTTCTATGTAGTTTTGTTCTATTAATTTAGTATTTCATTCGTTCCTAATTTAGTATCGTTTTTAGGGAATCTGAATTGTAGTTCTTTGAATCTTCCTTTTTTCAGTAAAGATTCACTCCCCTTAAATTATTTAGGCAAGTTTGTCAAATCATATATCCGTACTATATTCGCAATAAGTAAACATATGTATAACTACCATCTACCTGAATATATACTAGCTGGAAAAAATACCACCAAAAAGTGTTTCATACATACATAGCCTTACAACATAAGTTTTCGAACATTGACAGGTGATAATGACACATGAGATCCAATAGCGACCAATGCATCTCGAAAAAGTCAACTCATGATGTGAAGTTTAGGCTGTGTTCGTCATTGCTTTATATTTCTCTCAAAACGATATTGTGCTGGCTAACATTGTCAAGGACTGATACTACAGGTCGTTGACTGCAAGTTTTTTTTTTACTTGAATTCGATAATATAAAATATCAAAGTTATGTAATTTCAACACGATGGGCCACCATGTTTGTGTGATTTGAACTCGTTGGAATTTTTCTGTCTGTCCTTTCTTAAGACGGAGATATTTGCTTATAAACCACAAAGCTCAGAGATCTTCAGAGTTATCTCAAATTCAGCCTGATTTATGCATCAGAGTCATACGAAATTGGATATTTTGAAAGTGCTCTATACAGAAAAGCTGTGGTGGACTTTTGAATGATGTTATATTACGCAGCTTATGTACATAATTGGTCATTGTAAACATTTAGTCAGGATTGCGACCTAGCTTCACCATGCAATATTTTACCTACTCTGTTCTCAGTAGACGTGACTAATACAGACGTACAGGTGTCTGAAAAACTAAACTCTTTCACTTAGAAACTGTGAACTTCATTGTGAAAAGTGTAGTAAGCATGGTCATAAATAATATCAACTGATAGTGGCCTGATTTTATTAATTACGTTGAGTCAATTGAAACCTATTAATTTCCAAAATCCGAAAAACATGATGAAAACTTTAAAAATTCACATCTGCAGGAGTTTTAAGCTAAAAGCTTTAATTACTATTCCATACCATCTCTGCTTAAAACCTTAAAAGGGCCAGGCCATGTATAAGTGAATAATCAAATAGTACTTGAAGAGAAAAATTGAGACACCAACCAACCGTAGAATCTTAAACAGGCAATCTGGTCTTCATTCTTGGCTGAATGTTTGCATAAATAATGCATCACCTAATTTACGATTGCTAATATGGATCAGTATAGAAGTCGCCGTGGTCTAATAGGTAGTGTGCTGACTTATTAGAAGTAAAGCCAGTGTTCGAGTCCCAGGCCAGACATCAAAATAAAATGCAAAATGTATTTTTTCGACGATTTCCTCGCAGCAGATATCTGGCAAAAACTCTGCAAGTAAATAAAATTGCCATGAAAAGTTTGTTAAAAATCTGTCGTTCGGATTTAACTTTAAACTGTAGGTCCCGCCACTTATGCTTAAAATAAATGCACACAACATATGTAGTGTGAGAAACTAGGACAATAATCCTCACTGAAAGATTATAATGAGCAATTATGTATGTAATATTGATCAGGATCCCTGTCATTGCCATGAAGTACACCAAAACTTTGAGAGAACAGTCTGCATTCTAACGGCACGATACGCTAAAGACAGTATCGCTGAGAGGCTAGGTTTTCCGTACCAGGATTACTGCAGAAACTACCATAATGTGAAGGAAAGACAATCGGTACAACACGTTTTATGCGAGTACCCTACACTTCAAAACAGTTGTCATCGGTTTTTCGGTGACAGAGCGTTGGATGATCTGGTCATGTTGACGAACGCGCCATTGGTCAGTTCCATATAGAGCTCGGGTGAGTTTAAACCCACCACTAACGGATCATGGCAGAGGCCTACCTTAGGCTGGATAACACAATGTGTCCATATGGGCTGCCGTGTAAATTTGCCTGCGAACGCTAACTGTCTGGCAATTTAAATTAACCCCGAAACTTTTCCTTACTTTATTACTTTTTAAAAACCTTATCGAAATGCCATGTGACTTTAATTTCGGAATTTCATTCGGCTAATGCGTTACAAACTTTAAACTGCAGTAGTTCAAGACACATGTATTCCCTTTGGCCTTACATGACATTCATGCATCTTGTTAAAATTCTTGTTGTTAGCAGAACAAAAACCCACTCATCTTATATGCGATGACGATGTATCATCCATCCTAGCATTTAAGTTAAACACTCTGCTGTAACAAGAAATGCTGGTGTTGCTATATTCCATATGTACGGTTGCATTTTCTTTATTTTATTCTCCTTCTTTTTGCCTTAACTCATGTATCCTTATCATTTACTGTTATAGAAGTTTGTATATTATTTTTTACCGTTATTGTACACTTAAGTAAGTTCATCCTGCAGTCATACTTTTTGCTTTGTGTATACTTTTATCTTTACGTTCTGTTTATTAGCCTTCTTACATTAAAGTTGATTAAATTTTCAACAACATCATCAGTATCATCGTATGCAAGAGTATATTTTTGCAATTTCATTTCCACTAGCGAAGAGAATACGAAGAGAAATTCTAGACTTGTGGAAATTGTATTTGCTATATATGTGCATAGAGAATATGTTTAGAAACTAGTTTCGCGATTTAGAATAGAAAAAATTTTATAAGGCATTTTAAATTTATATGTTCCGGACCGTAAAATGTGCCCCATAGTCTCTCAATGCCAAAGTTTATATAGTGATATATCATTCGCATTCCAATTTCGAAAGTATACATGCATATATAACTGGTTTACGACTTATGGTGTTTTCTTTTCTACCAAAAAATGTGCATTTTATTAAGGCAAAATGCAATTTTGCGTTTGTTTCTTTAAAATGTTTCGCCCTCTAAAAGGGTGGTTGTTTTATTCTAAATAATTCGCACTTGCCAATGGTGGAGGGCATTGCATTTTATGCCCTGTATAGATCGAGCGTGCTGATAATGCCCTGTAAAGCAGATGACTTTTGTTTATTTAAAGGGCTACCAGATTAAATTTCAAAAAAGTCGTCTGAAGTTAATTTTTTCATTGTTTTGTTAAGTAACCCTAAGGAAACATTACATTATTAAAGCTACATGGTCCGTAATATAAAAAATTGCATTCAATGTTAGAACAGTGGTAAAATGTTTTTTTTTTATTATAAAAAAGCTCTCAAAAAATAATGTTGAGAAATTAGCGATCTGGCAACATCTTTTTCATATTTACATTAATTATTGAAGCCAAATCAAAAAATACAACATATTTTTAAATCTAAAACCTTTTTTATGAAAAAAAAAAATATAAATATGGATATTTCTGCATCTATTTTATTTGCAAAAATTTAAATAAATCAGTTATTAGATTCATCTTCGTCATCTGATGAAGAAGAATTACTGAATTTATTACATACATAATCAACAGCTGCCGTGGCAACGACAGGGTATACCCTTTTTTAATTATTTGTGTTATGTTCTTCTCAAATAAAAAATGACATTATAACAGGGTTGGTCAAACATTTTTTAATGCACCTTGTAAGAGGGTGACATTTTCTTTGTAGAAAAGAAAACACCATTACAATATCATTCCACTTACACTGTGTGCCTTAATTTTATATATAAGTAGCGGAACCTAAGGTTTAAAATCGACTTCGAAAGAGATATTTTTGAGAAACTTTCCATGGCAATTTTATTTGCGCTTATTTATATTTACCAGCAATCTGCTAAGATGAAGTCACCGCAGAAATATTTTTCAAAATTCATTATATTTGAAATGTTTGACCATTCGTTTGAACCTGAACCTACGACCTGAAAAATACAAATCCGTAACTTTATAAGAAATCATAAGAATTTTCTTTAATACGTCTGGAAAAAGATTCCCAAAAATTTGTCATTCGGAATCGACTTTGTACTGTAGTTTCCGCCACTAAAGTTAACACTCACAACATGAGTGTTGTTAGATGCTATGCCGTTATCATAGCTACCAGATTTGACGATTTATCGTCATTTTGACGATTTTGAGCTCCAAAAATATCATTTTGACATGATGATTTACGCCCTTATTTTGAAGATTTTTAGCAACTAAAAATTAACATGATTTTATTTACTTTCGTACATTAAAGGCTTGCCCAAGCAGTGTGTAACAAGGTGTAAAATATAAATACCGGTATAAATACCGTTTTAATCCCTTAAATGTGAAAAATAATTGTATTTGAGCATAAATTGTAATACGCCGTTGCAGAGAATTTTAGAAATTCGATTACAACTTCGAATATTACCATCGGAAGAACAAAAGCAAGTGCTATTATTTTCTTTTTCTATACGACCAATACTCAGGGGTTGGCATTGTTTTTGGAGCGAGGAAAATATATTATAGGAATGAGCAAGGAGGGAGCTGTGTATATGAAGAATATGTTTAAATATTTTTATACCATAAGTTACAGGAAAGATCTCTACAGGAAGGCAGTTCTACATACGAATAGTCCATCTAACAAACGAATTTTATCTGTAATCCAGCGTGCGATACGCTGGCCAATCGACCACATACGGATATGCTGGCCGAGAAAGACAAGTGTGATGTAGGAATACATCATTTTCATAAACAACTCGCCATATTTCGCTCGAGCAATATCCATTGCAGTAGCGATAAAACGGTGACACAACTGCCACATTGCAACAATGCTCCAATGAATCAATGGAGTTGGAACACTATCATCATTAACGATCTACTACGGCCTTACCTATACACGGTCGAGAAGACTCAAAATAGACTTTAAACGCCTACCCATACATGCGTGCTGTATTCCATTTTCGGTCGGTTATAAATGGTATAATTGTAAGAAGATTTATTTATTTATTGCAACGTCTTAAGAAACCAAAACTCTGAAAAATGTGTCAGTTCTAGCGAGAATCACACTGAATTTTCTTGCCCTTAAAGTCAAGATCTTCTGACTCCCTAATATTTATACCACACATGGGTATAAATGATGCAATATTATTGCTGCTTAACATTGATTTTATATGTTTTTGTTTTTAAAGCCTTTCAATTTATTTATTTATTTTTTCTAACGATTTTTTTACGATTTCAGTGAATGTCTTTGACGATTTTTTTCCCAAATATTTAAAGATTTGATGGTTCATTTATCTGGCAGCTACGATCGTAATCCTTACTGAAGGATTACATACATAATTGGCCATTACAACCCTTCAGTCAGGATTACGACCAAGCTTCTCACACCACTTATGTTGTGTGCGTTAATTTTATACATGAGTGGCGGGACCTACAGTTTAAAGTCGACTCCGAACGACAGATTTTTGAGAAGCTTTTCATGGCAATTTTTACTCTCAGAGTCTTTGCCAGAAATCTACTGAGAGGAAGTCGCCGAAGAAATATTTTTTCGTTTTGATGTCTGACCTGGGATTCGAACCCGGGCCTTTTGTCTAATAAGCCAACACACTACCCACTAGACCACGGCGACTTCTGAAGGATTATAATAACCAATTATATATGTATGACTATTATTTTCATAGATTTTTCACAAAAAAAAAAATTTAGATTGCATCTTCCCTTTTGGAAAGTAATTTTTTTTGTACATTTTCCAACAACAAACGTATCACAGTCATCCTTAACACTTGAGCGCACCTTCAGCAATAAAGAGATTTAAAGGCAAAAATAAGCTATTGATGTCCCTAATATACTATGAAATTATTATCAAGAATCATAAAAGCTAAATACATCAGTATTGTTAACACCAAAAGCAATTGCTCAATTAAGGCAAAATTTATTGCTTCCACTTTATTACCTAAACTGTAGATTTTATTGATGACTTCGCCTTAACAATTACCTCAATAAGTAATTATTATAACCTATATGGCGGTTAAACTTCCAATAGACAACATAACCGTTACTACCTCTCTAGATTTCTTTAAAAATAAAGAAAAAGTTTTCCATGTATAAACAAATCACAAATGCAACCTCTAACTTCATTATTGAAGTTGTTAAGGAAAAACTAAATTTGTAACAAGGGTGGGTGAGGGTGGCTTGAATGAAATCAAGCTATAGGATCTTTAATCCAACGTTTCATATCTTTAAATTAAAAGAAAACAATAATAAAGTGTATATGATATACAGGGTGACTGATATGTATTGCAACCAACTTCAGGTTGATATCATTTATAAACGGCTCATCTGACAGCTGACAGATTTATTCTAGTGACAGTTCATTTTATTATTTATAAGCCTACAACAGCATTTTGATCTATTGCATTCAGAAAAAAAGTTATTCGTAATAGAATTCAAGCGTGATTGTATAATTGCTTTATATTTGGGTGGAAAACCACAGATGGCTATTGTTAGAGGCCTCCAGCAATTAAATGTGAATAAATCTTTTGTGATAGTGTGATGGGCCAAAATACCACCGAGCCACTTTCGTTTAGCCTGTGATGGCTTTGTCGGCCCTTTTGAAGACCATAATTCGCACCAAAAGTGGGCAATTCGAACAAATCTAAACTGATTCTAAAATTGAATTTTCAATATTTTTTGGTTTTCAAGAATAAAATTAAAAAAAAAAAAAAATTAAAAACAAAATAGCGCTTTACTTTGTTGCATTATATATCGGCCACCCGTACAATCTCATTTTTTATGAATTTGAAATACCAATTGATGTCATCAAGTGAAAAACTTACCAACGTTTTAATATTCGCCACGATATCTCTGCATGGAGTAAATTTTCCTCGACTCGATTACAGGCTGAAGCTTTGTAACACGTAGCACTGTTCTGTTGATGTGCAGATCATCATGTATCGACCTATATTGCACACAGTTTGCTACGATGGCCCGGCTAACGTCGTTGTCAAAGAAATATTTATCCCTGACGCTGACAGTATCACACATCAAGCAGTGATAGTCCCCATGCATCTCAAAATGGCACGAAAGATTGAACGTGATTTTTTGAAGAAATTAAGGCGCAGTAGCTCTGTGTACACACGCCATTCAGCAAATTTGCCGTTATCAACTGTAGAAGTGTGAATGTACTAGTTGGAAGACCCGAAATTTTACTCAACGACGGGCAAAGGTGTGTTTTTCTAATTATAGAAATAATAATGAAGCTAAGGCGTTGTAACGATGAAAGTATCGCCTTGCGAAAGCGTAGAAGTTTTCAACATGGTTATCGAATTGCAAAAGTTAAAAGGATTCAAAAAACTCTTGCTGTGCTGAGAAACACCAGAGGTCCAGTTGGTTGTGTGCTGATTTGCACCAGAGACGCGAGGTGTTGTTATTGTCTAATTATTTGTGTGACATTCTCTATGAGTAACCGCAATAGAAAAGAGAAAGTGAGAATTAATATAGAGCAGTTCTCAAAAATAAGTTCATTATAAAAAAAATTAACTCACTCTAGCCCTGTTTCCTTCTTCCTATAATAATTTATCCTTTATTCCGGTGTCAAAAATATTTTTGATTTAATAAATACATGAACAATCATGGCTCTTAAATTGAATATGAAAAATAACCAGAGCTACCAATATATCTGCAAACATGGTCTGTTTAATGTGATGCCTGGATTGGCGACATCAGTGTACTATGAAACAAGTTAGTGTGCAAAGTTTCCTGACTTTTCTCTACAATTCTAAGGAAATAAACTTAGTTGGCAAGACCGTGCCACATTTTAATTACATATGCTGTCTCTAGGAGGCATTGAATCTACGATCCTCGAATTACTAGACTAGCATACTACAATGCTACCAGGACATCATAGTCAAAAATGTTTCTACTTAATTATTATATTGCTAGAATTGAAAATCAATTCTTACTAAAAAATTCATTTTTTCACTGTCATCTTTTCTTGTTTTGAGGTAACCAACAACTGGCTCTTCAAGTTCATTGGCTTCTTAAGTTTTCTGTTTGTCAACACTGCAGTCTACAGATTTCTTTTCTACTGCATATAATAGAGTTGTTTTGACAACTATTTTGCTGGTGCTGCCTATACTTTTTTAAAGTTCTCTTTATAGGTTTTCTTCCTTTTTGTTATCATACTTGTGTTATAGTATCTGTACAGTCTTTCATTTGGCTTTTAAATCGTTTATATAGACAACTAGCTAATATCCGGTGTGCTTCGCTACATAATAATTAAAAAATTTATTTATTTAGTCATTAATTGCTAAAATTTATTAGACACTTTTTCTTAAACAAATACTTCTGATTCTAATGCCTTGGGATACACAATATATTATATTTTTCCCTCTGGTGCGTATACATATAAATCTGCGGGTTTTCCTCCACACGAACATGCGACGTTAAGCTGTCCATGTAAGAAACATGGATTTTCTAGATTAAGTCCACAAACTTGAAAGGACTGACCTTGAGCTTTATTAATCGTCATTGCAAAAGCTAGGCGAATAGGAAACTGCAGGCATCTCCAATGTGGCCATAGGAATACATGGCAGTAATACATCAGTACAAACGATCGTGGAGGATCAATATTTCTAAGTAAAATAATAGGAACACCGTTTTTAACTATAAGTCATGTGGAGGAAAGTCTGGTAAATCTAACGAATTTAAAAGTTCGACTTTATAATTGACGATATCCTCAATATTTGAAACTGTGTCGATCGATTTATAAGTTCTTAGATTTCCATCGAACTTGTTGCGAATATTGCTGTTGATTGAATTAACGTTAACGTTAATGCTAGTAACGGACGTTCAGATAACCATTGAATATTTTTAAAATTTTGCACGATCTTGGTTCGTTTGATTGTGTTATTCTGCAAAAGTCTGATGGAAATTTTATATACATTGTTATAGGATCCGTTGGATTTCTTCCATTACCTAAATCAAGCAATTGTTTGGAAAAAATTTAAGCTAAAGCATCACGTTGCAACTGAAAACACTTATTAGAAGTTAATTTCAGAATGTGAACATGTCACCAAAGGTATGATGATTTTAGACATGCATTTAGCTCATCAGTTGGCATTGATCTTAAAAAATGGGATTCTATCTGTTACAGTTTTTCAGATATACAGATTTTCGTATTTACTTTATATGGGAGGTGGCGCACCGAATATTGCTAGTTCGCCTATTTTGGTCCCAAATATTTATATTGAAACTGTTGTTATTTGTCTACAATTTTGAAGTATCTTGCTATTATAATTTTTCCAATATACCCATCTTAGGTAATGTAGTATATGTGGGCGTGGCACCTCGCCTACTTGAAATTTTAAAATAAAAAGTAGCCGATAACTCCTTCTGGACATACAGGAAAATACTGTGAAAATTTCAAGAAAATCAGTTTAGCCGTCTAGCCGTCTACATATAACGTTCAAACATACATACACACACCCATTTTTATATATATAGATTGACTCTGCATGTAAACAACTTAAATGGTAATAAACACCTAAGAGTAATAAAATTAAGAGGAATGTTAAAAATTTATAAAATTTAATTCCAAAACGTACAGTTAAAAAACCCTTCGCAGAAGAAATAAAAACAATTTGTTGGATACTATAAAAATTTTTTAATTTTTTTTTTGTTTTTTAGAAACTAATTTTATTACTTTAAAGCGTAAAGTCTTATGAGACTTATGGCCATGTGGCAAACCCCTGGCGGCTTAACATTAATTCAAGATCGGGAATACTTTCAATACAATACTTATGAGACTGCTGTTGCCCGTTGAGTTATGCCTAGTTATCATCGACGTCTTCAAAATTCTGAAAACTCTAGATTGAGTGAAGTCGCCATAATCTATGTAGTAGAAATGGTGTAAGCTTATTAGACGCAAGGCCAAATCAAATCTCATATCGGGCATCTCCAATAAAACGAAAAAAATACTTCTTCGGCATGAAGAACTTTCTCAAAAAACTGTCGAACGGAATCGACTTTAAAATGTAGGTACCGTCACTCATGCGTAATTAAGAAGCTTTTTTGTTTTTTTTTTTTTTTAAACCAACACTCAGGGGATGGCCCCTACTAACGCATTGCAATGTGCAGGTTTAGGAAAATGGGTTGTAGGAAGGTGGAAAAAGGGAGTAGTGTTTGTGGACATTTGATTTAAACTTACCAATATCGTAATTGACGGAAAAAACCTTCGCAGGTAGATCATTTCACAAGCGAGCAGTGCAGGCAAAAAATTAATTCTGCCTGTAATGCATTGTAATCAACCACAAAAGAAAGCGCTCTGCAAGAAGCTCGAGTACCACGTAAAAATATGTGATTATCGGAAACCAAGCCCCTTATCTCTCGGGAACACCTCCCATTATAGTACCGAAAAAACAATGAAACACACGCCACATTGCGACGATGCTCCAAAAAATCAAAAGAGTTGGATACCCTACTGTCATTAATAAGTACCTTCGACCTCTCCTGTACGCGGTCGAGAAGCTTCAAAATAGACTTTGAAGCACCGGTCCATAGATGGTTGTACTCCATCCGAGGTCGGATAAAGGTAATAAATAGTAAGAAGCTCGGATGGAGTGAAGCATTTTCTGCACCGTTTCAAAAAACCAAGGCACTTGAATGCTTCCTTCGACACTCGAAAAATGTGATCATTCCAACGAGCATCACAACTAATTCTCATGCCCAGAACATTAAAATTATCCGCCTCCTCAATATTTGCATTACCCATAGATACAGATGACAGAACACCAGCGCCAGCATCTCGTCGCTGTTCAAAAAACAACATTGGGTCTTGCGCGCATTGAAATCAACCCTGTGCGCGCGGCCCCACTCTCAGGTGATCTCATCTGTGAATGCGTTCGACCTCCTTGCCTCAACTCCAAAAGGCTCGGCCTCCGATCAAATGAATATGAATGCCAAATGTTGCTGTCATCCGCAAAAGAGTAAATAGGATTCAAAGTAATAGATAGAAGATCAATGGTCTAATAGGTTATAATGAGCAATTATGAATATTGTTACGAAAGTGGAAATGGTGTTGTTAAAATAATAAACAAAAGCTCCAAAAACAACACAATATACTCGATCATGCATAAAATGATAAACAAAAGCTCCAAAAACAAAACAGCGCACTATTCACGTGATCAATGAATGAGTAAAAAAAAATACATATCAACAAAAATAAAGCGCTTGTTTACAAGATCGATGAATAAACAAGAATAAGGGATAAAAGACGTAAATAACCAACAACAAAATGAAGGGAACAAAGATGTAAACAAGCAACAACAATGTGCAGTATAAAATAGCGGATAGAGAAATAACCCGACAACAACTAATCTACCTGCTCGAATGTAAACAAGAAACAACAAAAATAAGAATAGGTTGTTTACATTTTTAGAATGTTCCCGAAGGACGTCATCATCCTTCGAGGGCATTCATCACACTAATGATCCAGTAATATAAAAGGCAAGCCTAAGCGAGCAAGGATGATTCAGAGTTTGAGTTGAATCAGTCGTGTCTGCAGACGGCACGTTGTATTCGGAGTTTGAATTAGGCTAGTTGTGTATCACAACGTTAAGTTGCTTGAAGTGATAATTCAATCGGTTGTGTGCAGACAAGTTGCGTCTGAAGGAAGCCGTTGTTAGTGTTGTGCTTGCAAAAAGGTTGTAAGCGAAGAATAACTATCAAGTGTTGTTGCTTACGAAAAGGTTGAAAGCAGAAAATTATCAGGAAAAAATACGTATTGCGAAAATTATCGTTTTATACGTGGAATAAACTGGAAAGGTGGAAAAAAGCTGTGCAGATAATAAAGAATTGATTAAAATTAAACACGAATTTATATTTACTTTATTTGCAATCTAGGAACTCATATTTTTAACGTTTTTAAAAAGTAAAAACGTAACAATATATTGAACCAATGTAATAATTCTACCATAGAAAATAATTTTCAAAAAGATAAATGCAGGCACAAATCTTTTTGTATGCACTCCATAATTTCAAAAATATAGATTTTTTCTATATATTTATTGGCATCTTGTAAATTTTGAAATTAAATTCAATGATTGTTGTATCATATAAAAATTTCAAATAATAATTTCTTTATTAAATTTTTGTTGCTGTTGTTGTGTTATTATTATTTTATCTTTATTTGTACTCAAAATAATAATAATTTAATTCCTTTATGTTGTGTCAGTCAACAACAAGGATTTCAAAAGAGTATATGTACACTCAAATACAGAGATAAACTAGCAAATACAGCGCTGTACAAAATAATAAAATCACCAATGAAATGCTAATATATTTGATGGGAAAATAAAGGAAAATCTGAAAATTAGTAATAAGAAATGACACTTATTCGTAGTTTATCTACTACAAAAAATTATTACAATGTGGTTTTAATAAATTTTTGATTTTCTTCTAAAAATTTTTATTAAACATTAAAATTAAAATACAAATTTAATCTATGGATAAAATATAAGGACACGCCAATTTCTTTACCATAAATTTATAAACAAAAAAAAAAAAAAAAATAATGTAATAATACATTTTCACCAGAGATTAGCAATGGATCGTTTTTCCGCTACTCATGAGTGAATAAACAGAATTGAAATTCAACTACTCTGATTCATTCGTACTTGCTACAACATTGATTTACAAGTATAAATAGCAACGAGTATAAGTACAACGTTGACATCAAACTCACAGCATTCAAAATGTGTTTGATTCATACGCCTAATCATTCTGATTCACAAAGTTAGAAAAATACCTATAATACTTATAAGTGATTCGAATGGTTCGAATCATTCATCAAAATTTACAGTCTTTGTTGTTGTTGCATATACAAACAAAGAAGAAAGGAAAGACAAAGACAAGCCAAGCATACGCACATTTTTCTTGTGAGTATTGCAGTGCTCGTACGCGAATCATACTTATTTTGTGCTTCGTGTAAATGTTAAGATGAGACGAGTCGAAGTCAATAACATCATGCGTATTGTTAAGTACGAGTACGACGAGTACTTCAAACTTTGAGTATGAGTACTCATACCACTCATCATATTAAAATAAATATGATTGCGTATAAGTATCAGAAATTATAAGTATGACTCAAATCTACTCATCGTTTTGAATACTCCTTGCTGACCTCTGATTTGTACTAATTGTAGTTTATCGTATAACATTGGTGTTCTTATTATTTTTTACATCACTGTACACAAAGACAGAGTACTTACATACAAATTCATACTGAACGCTGTAGATTTTTGTATTTCAGTCTTGTGTATAAAACATGCAAATATATATCGTCATCTTAAAATTAAAACAAGTTTGGAAAGAACTTATGATGCTTTAGTAATAAAATCATTTTGTCTTAAATAGGGCATTTATACATTCATAACTTGTCATCAGAAACCTTCAGTGAGGTTTATGACTTTTTGCCAGAAAACTGTGAAGGTGAAGTCGCCGTAGAAATATTTTTTATATTTAGTTTTATGGTAGATATTTCACCTTAAGTTTAAACTACATACTACAATTATACTCGACTACGTTCTAAAGGACTATAAAATACAGCCAAACGTTACCATGGCTCCCCTACTTACAGACCTACATAATTGGGATATTACAACCCTGCAGCCTGGACCTACGTCCAAACTTCTCATAGCACATGTATTGTGTGCGCTTATTTTATACATGAGTAGCTGCACAGTTATAGTCTACTCCGGGCAAGAGATTTTTGAGAAACTTTCCATGGCAATTTTGCTTTAAACTCAAAGTTTTAGTCAGAAATCTGCTAAGAGGAACTCACGGAGGAAATAAAGGGTCCGCCAAATAAAGTTTTTTTTTTTTTTGAAAATGCTTTAAAATAAAACTACTGAATATTTTCTCAAATTTCTTTTTTGATTTAAAAGTACAATACTTCCGGTTAATAATAGAAAATAATTTCATTCAAATGGCTGTTTCGGCTGGCCATACAGTAGCCTACACGATCGTTCCAATTTTTAAGCACATTATCGATTGTGTAAAGCTGTATTTCACCAATGGCTTCACGGACATAGCGTCAATTGTGTCTGGCATAACACTTATCTTTGACGGCATCCCTCAAATAATAGTCCAACGGTGTTAAATTGCAGCTCCGTGGTGGCCAGCTCTGAGGCTGATAATACGATCTTCAAAAACAAGGCGCAAAACATCGAGTGTAGCTTCTGTGTGGCACGTAGCGCCGTCATGTTGAAACCAAATGTTGCCAATATCCACCTCTTTAATTTTTGAGAACAAAAGTTCGTTCAACATGGCCCGATAACGACCGTTATTGACTGCAACGGGCAACCTACGGCGAACAGTGTGAAAGCCTATAGAGACTCCCATTTGCTCATTTGCGAAATTAGCAACGTCCACTGCGGTCTTTCGTGGATTTTTTTTAACCAGTACAATCATCTGGCGGTGTTGGCGAGAGGTAGTTTTTCGAGGATTACCACTACCTGGTTTCCTTTCCACACTATTTCTCAAGGAAAATCGAGATTTAATCCGACATACGGTTGATTGATTTAAACCAAAGAGGTGTTCAATTTCACGCATGGATTTTACTTCTTCTAAGGCTTTAGTGATTGCAGTTTTGCTGTCAGCTGAGAGCTGTTTCTATTACAAAACACACGTTGTATAACTTATTTAAGAAATTTTCAATTGTAATTAAATAAATAACTTACTTTAACTATTTTTTTATTATGTTGCATTTTTTTTGCTCGCTAAAAATTTGCACTTTTTTCACTAATTCAAAAATATTTAACTTTTTAAAGCAGAATTTGGAATAAACTGTGGTTACTTTGAAAACTTATAATTGAAAGAATTAACAGAAAAAGAAAATAGATAAATTAGTTACCGTTATTTTGAAACAGATCTTATTATAGATCATATGGCACAGTGTTGCATTTTTTGTGCTCGCTACTGTACTTACTTTCCTGCACTTAACTGAGTTTCTACAATAATGGGTGCGAAAGAAGCCCTGTAAATATTACAATATCATACGATATTATGCCACTTTTCATTTTAGCCTTCCATATACTATGTGCAAATGATGGTAACACTTTCATATTTAACTACTTGTGGCATGTGCTTCAGCAATTTAGATTTTCTCTTCACATTTCCCATCTTCTTACATTCCCCCTTGCTTACTGCTGTTCATTTTTAAATCCTCTGTTTATGATGTTTTACTCTACTATTCTACAATGCTTACAATTTTTTTACTTGTTTTATTTGCTGTTGTATTTGTTTTTTTTTTTTTTTTTGTTTATATTTGCTAGCCTTAAGTCTATTTTAATCGCATTTTCTGTTGTATTATTTTGAACACATTTAAAGCAGATGTTATTTGCAGTTTAAGTCGGGTTTTGTATTTCATTTTGTTTTCATTTTGTTGTTCATACAAATCTATTGAGTTCGAGATTAATTGTTGTTTAATTGCTCTTGTAATTTAATCATTTCAAACATTGTAAGTTTAAGTTGTAGTATGTTGGGTTTGAAATGATGTTTTCAGGGCCTGAATATGATATCCTAGCACATGAATTAAAAAATGTAAATTACTTTCGCTTTTCGAGCAGAATCTTTTTAGAGATAAATTTTATTTATAAAAAAACTTCTGAAGATGAAGAGATGCTTGATTTGGCAAGAAGTCTTGAAATTCAACAACTAGGGGCTAATTCAGTCAGTCATGATCGAAATGACTTTCGAGTTGATAGAAACTTCGAAAATGAACTTATTTATAATTCTGTTAGTCGATAGTTAACAAATCGATATTATTTTTCCAGTGTTGTAAAATGTTTTCCAAACAAAAACATGTTTTTTTTAAAGTGATAAGCAATCCGGAAAACGAAAAACTAATTTTTCCAAATAAAAAGGTATTGTAGTTTTGAATAAATTTATATATTCTGCCCTTTCTTTTAATTGTAAAGTTTTTTGAACTTGAACTTCTTCATTACTTCATTCATTACATTATTACTTGTTGATGTACATAGTTGTAAAATATCGCTACAATCGTTTGCTTCTCACCAATCTTCCCTTTTTTTTATTTGCATAGCTGATCCAAAAATTTTAATATTCTCCAGACATTCAACAGCAACTTCTATGCCAGCAGCATAGTTTGCCATCCTTTATTGGTGGCCTAGAAGCAATAAGTAAGCAGCTCCCAAAGTTGAGTAGCCTTTGCTTTTCTTTGTGCAGTATCCGGCAACATACTTTTTGCCAAATTCATATGTTTAGCGATAAAGTCTCCCATAATCTATTTTTTGATACCATTTACTTTTTTTAATGTTAACCTAAAATACTAAAATTTTAACTATTTTTCTTTGTTTTAAAAAAAATCCTTTTACGTTTTCTTTTTTTAAATTTTTGTTAACAAAAAAAGCTTTACTCCATAGGTTTTATGCCTATGATTAATAATTCGTAAGATTGTATTCAAACAGTTGTACGCTATCAACTGCTATCATTAGAAATGATAGATACATATTAATTGATATCGACTGACAGAATCCCAAAACTAAAAAAATCGAACGTACGAGTAAGTGTTCGATTGCATAAGACTGCTAGAAGTAGCCTCTAGGTACAGTGACGAGCAGAGGTGAGTGCATGTTCACAATACTGAGTTTCGTCATCCACAAAAACAAAACCATGCAAGCAAATACAAAAAAAAAAAATTAATTTTAATTCTTCATTTTATTCTTAACAAATAGCAATAAAAAAACAATAATTAATGAAATGAATTCAATGAGTTTGAATGAAAAAACAAAAATAACCCACATAAACTCAATTTTGCACGTTTCAAGAAAATTCAAGAAACTAGCCCAATTTCAATATTTGGTCCATATAAAGTTATTAGAAATAGCTTGATTTATGTGGTTTGAGATGCTTTCTACCAAATGATCAATAAGATCTTTCGGAATTCGATGCCATTTCGCATTTATACGATCCCAAAGTTTGACAATGCCTGTTGAGGCTGTTTCGTGCTGTCCGAGCCGGATTTTCACGAATGGCCAAAAATTTTTAATCGGATTGAGGCCTGAACTTTGTGCGGATATTCCAGCAATTGAAAATTTTGTTTCCCATCCCATATCTTTATAATTTTTGCTGTGTGCTTCGGATCACCATCCTGTTGGAAAATAAATTCTTATTCGGGATAAGCACATTTGTCCATAAAATTCGGAAAATGGGTTTGCAGAATCTTTGATAGTCTTTTTTCGCATGATACCATCTACTAAATATAGGGGGCAAACATTCCACCATATTAAGCATCCCCAAACCAAAATATTTTCATCGCTGTTTTTAACAGTTTGGTTCACATGGTAACTTTGAACGCGTTCCCCGGGTCTGCGCTAGCAGTAATGCTTTCCATCTTACTGAAAGTGGTTACATTTGGACTCATCAGACTAGATAACACGTTTCCAATCACATGGAAAGCATTTCTGCTAGCGCAGACCCGGGGAACGCGTTCAAAGTTACCATGTTGAAAAGTAATCATGTAGGGTGGCAGGTTTCCCTTCTATCATCTCCTGCTCAAACATCTCCGATCCCATCCGTACCAGTTCGTTCCTCTCTATGCCACAGAAACCTGGAACCCATTGACATTGACGTCTATAATGTGTGCATCTTTTAAAGCTCTTTCATTTTTAAAACTTTGCTGAGATCCCAGCACTTAAATTGCTGCTTAATTGCCCATACATATGCATAAATTTGAAGGAGGGTAGATGCCTACTTTCATCAGATTGCAGATTGTGTAATAAATTTAATTTTTAAGGCATCGGAGAAGATCGTCTCATCACTGTCATAGATGACAGCTTCTGCAATTCAATCTTCCAGTGTGGGAAAAATATCTCTGATACCATATTTATATACAGTCAAACTTGTTTATAACGAACATATTTTTAAGTCACAACGTTTTAGTAATAATTTTCATACAAAAAAACTGCGTTTATAACGAAATCGTTTATAACGAAGTTTCGGTTAAAAGGAACTACTTTAAATGGTCCCAGTAATTGAATTTCATACAGAGTTGGTTATAACCGGGTTTGACTGTATATATATTATGGAGAAATTAAAAATATTTAAATGCTATTTTATAGGCTTAAATATGTTCAATAATGTTTACAAAAAAAAATATGTGCTTTCACTCAACAATATCTTTAAATGGTTATTATTTTCCTTTACAAATTCAGTGAATCGTTGAAAATTAATTACGATTTTATATCCGCTTCATGCCATTGATATCGGTCAGCTTTCGTTTAATGAAGGAAAAGAATGTACATCATTGACACACACTTACATGCAATTTAAATAATCCTATAAATATGTATTCATAAAATAACTGCAAAATAAATGAGGATAAACTGGAAACTGACATTAAATAAATATAAAAATAAATAATTAAATTTTATTATAAATAAACAAAATCCTTAAAAAAATGTTCATTTCGGTTTCGTTTAAAAAAAAGTGAAAGAAATAAAAACAAAAATCGAAATTGAATTAAATTTCATATTTTTTCACAAAGACTATGAAATAAAAGGGAAAATAAAATTAATTAAACGAATGGTTAAAGTAGAGCAGGATGAAATATTATATTACAATTATAACACAGATATTACCGCCAACAAGAGTATCAGCTGCTGAATAAAAATTGTCGTTAATAAAGAACATCCCTATGTGGGGCAACCACATTTCATATATACAAAATAAGCTTAATTTTTTTTTAATTAATTTTTATTTTTAATTATTATGATGGAAACAAATATTAAATCTGCACGATAAAATTAAATCCGTAAATAGTTTAGACCTGACCATTTCAATCTACATCGTTTCTATCTGCACCGATTTTATCTGACCGTTTTAGCTTTAGTAATGAAATGGAAGTTGGTAGCTTTATCCAACTGTCGATCTATTTTATGGTATAAAGTAAAGTCGAGTTTAAATACATTTGGAGAAGAATTGTCTAAAGGTCATTCCAGGCCTGACTGTAAAATCTCTAATGAACTCTATAGAGGGCCTTAGTGCATTTAATTTTAAATCCTTTATATTTTTTTTGCGTAAATTTTATTTTATCTTACTTTCTAGCTTATAAAAATTATACATACTTTGGAATTTATTAAAGTTTTCGACCACTAGGAGTACAGGGTGGCTGATATATAATGCAACAAAGTAAAGCGTTATATTTTTTTTAGTTTTTCTTTTTTGATTTTATTGTTCAAATGCAAAAAATATTGGAAATAACATCAAATTTTAGAATCAGTTTAGATTTGTTCGAACTGGCCAGCTTTGGTACGAATTATGGCCTTCAAACGGTCGACAAAGCCACAACCGGCTGCACACAAGTGGCTCTGTAGTATTTTGGCTTATTCCGGGCAAAGCGCCGACTTGAGAGGATTGACACTTTGGTATTTTATAGTGAGAAGATTAATATCCAAAATATCCCTGGTCAAAAGCCTAACAGCTTGAGATGCGGAGATTTTGGTGGCCATTGTGCGGTAGAAATGAAGCGAGGAACCTCCTTTTTAAGCCATTCTTAGTTGACACGTGCTGAGTGCTGAGACACGTATTGTCTGCTCAGGTCTTCAATACTGTCTTTAAGACATTTTTCCGATAATATTCGGCATATATTTTAACCCTACGGTCGATGAATACGAGCGGGGAGCAACCATCGGCCCACACCATTACCATCCGCGGCCCTTGAGTTCTGATGGCCAATTGCAGGTGTAAATTTTCAGCTGACCTCTTTGGCAGGTAAACCCAATCATTTTGTTTGTTCACAAACTGCTCAATTTGGAATGGTTTATCATCAAGGAAAACCAAATTCGGTAACTGGCCACTTTCGTGCAAGCGAAGTAATTGTTTGGGTCTTTCCAGTCTTACTTTTTTTGTCCATCGGTGAGCTTTTGCACTTTTTGGAACTTCAATGGCTTTACTTCAAGCTCTTTTCTCAATATGTGTTGAATCCGTTCTCGCGATATGTTCAGCTCACGAGCGAAGTGAACTTTCACTGCGACGTGGACGTCGATCAACTCTGGCCTTCACTTTTCGCATCATTTCTGGTGTTGTTACCGTTTTTTATCCACTTTTTGGACGCGATGCAATACTGCTATCAAGCAATGGTACGAGATATAAAAGATTTATTCACATTAAAATGCTGAAGGGCTCTAACGATAGCCACCTGTGGTTTTCCAGCCAAATTTTAAAGCAATCACACTATCACGCTTGAATTCCATCGCGACTAACTTTTTTCCGAATGTAAATAATAAAATGAACTGCCACTGGAGTATATCTGTCAGCTATCAGACGAACGGTTTGCAAATGATAGCAACCTGCAGTTGGTTGCAATACATATCACTCACCCTGTAATATCTAATATGGCAGGATCCGTATAACACGTAATACTTTCTATTGAAGCCACATTACATTGGTGTTCACATTATAAAATTCAGGCTAAACGATTGTATTTACTCGTGTGCTGCATTTAAGACTGTGTGTACGACAAACATCCAAGCGAAATAATATAAAGGATATTCATAAACATACTTAGTTGAATAAATTATTCTCATTTTCCAATTGCATACATTAAATACCATTAAAGTTTTATCATTTCTTTGACTTTTCTTCCTTAAATCCTCTGCACTCCTTTAAAAGTAAAGTTCCAATGGAGAATTTTTTCTTTTTGTTTAGGGAATACGTGTTCATTTAATTGAAATGCTTTAAATCTTTTCAAGTTTCTCTTCAAAGATTTAAGCCACGATGAATTCTTTAGAAGTATAGTAAAAATAATAAAAGAAAACCTTAATTAATGTTGAATCTTGCTAATCATCGCAAATGGATGGTAAAACTCAAAAACTATGCCATTAATAGTCTTGTGTAAGATTATAACGCACAAACTAATTAATTTTTGTCGCAACTGAATAACGGTAAAGTGCTTTTCCATGTTGTAAACGAAGGCGTATAATTGATTCTGTTGGGTGTCTTAATTAGTATCGCTCATACGTCATGGTTATGTGCATTAACATGAATCTCTTAGTGTAAAGCCTGTGCTATTAAGTTTTAAATAATATTTCTACAGATTCCTAAATCTTTAGTATTTAAGTGAATATGAATAATGCAAACAAACGTCTTTTTATAACAATTAATTTTTTTTTAATTTTTCATTTCTTTAAACCTGGGATACAAAATATTGTTTAATTTATTATTATTTTTTTTTTGTTTTTTTTTAAACTTTATAGTGTTAATCTTACACGTTTCAATGGTAGCAAAAGTAGTTTTCAAGTAATGTTAGTGCTAGCGCTAGATAATTCTATCTGTTTATTTGCTTATAAATGGACTCTACATCAGAGTCTTTATTCCCCCGAAGTATATTTAAGTCTTAACTTCTTTGCCACTTCATTACAACTTAATCTATGAAGAAATCACCAGAGATTGTTTGACATCTGTAAATATTTAAATACTCGCCAACTCGCACTGGACTAAAGATCTTACGTAGGACTTTTCTCACGAATACTCTCAAGTCAGCTGCATCAGTTCTTAATAGGGTCCATGCTTCCGCGCCATAAAGAAGCACGGGTAGGATGAGCTACTTGTAGAGATTAGTTTCATCTTACGAGAGTGGTATCTGCTACTCAATTGCCTATTCAGACCTGTTGGCAAAAGTAATCCTGCGCTTGATCTCGAGACTGACATCATTGTCGATGGTAATGGCGGAGCCTGTATAATTGAATTCCTTGACTATATCAAAAGTATAGTCAACGGCCGTAATTTGAGAATCAATATGCCACACGGCTCTACTTGTCGATAACATATACTTCGTTTTGTCCTCATTTACTGCCAAACCCATCATCCCCATCCCCGTTCAATAGGACTTAGGCAGCAGTGACATCTTGTTTGGTACGTCCTATGATATCGATGTCGTTAAAAGTCGATGGAGAGAGGTCTATTCCTACCTTAATGGAGCTGCAGGAATTGCTCAACGTCACTCTGTATAGCCTTATCAGCTTCCCGGGTATACCGAGCTCAAACATTGTCTTATGGGGCTATCGAAAACAACCTTATAGTCGACAGACATCTGTAAATACTGACAAATAAAAACCAACTAAAAGAGGACAGTAGAATACTATTGTTATAATAGATATTGGAGCTGCCAGATGATTGTATTCGAAACATTCATCATATGTTTGGTACAGCTCCCATGCTCAACAATTTCTTCTATGAGTTCAATGGAATTTGGTCAGTATGGGGATTGTGTTCAAGCTATCCTACGTTGAACTTATCTATCTAATTCCATACATATATAATTAGCCATCATAACTCTTTAGCCAGGAAGCTTCATAAAATGTCTGACTTCGGATTTGACACATGACCTCAAGTCTATTATGCAACTGGACTACAGGGACTATCTACCTAATTGTCTCTTGTAAATCTTGACTTTTGGTAAATTTTCAAATTCAAAAAAATTCAAAAAAAAAAAAAAAAATGGCGTATGATTAAATTGTGTTTCTGATATCTAGATGTTATAATGCCGAATTTAATATGAACTCATCAATTGAATCCAATCAAATGTTGCACTACAAATAATGGTTGTACTAAAATACCATTTTGTACATAGAGGACTTTGTCTATACGCACCAAATTAAATAAAATTATTGCTTATACTGAATAAGCTTTCTCTGTAAATGGTCATATTTCTATTACGTACATACGTGTTTATATAATTGGCCTTTAAAATGTTTCAATGAGGATTAGAACCTACCATTAATTTAATGCATGAGTGGTGGAACCTGCCACCACTAATGATAGATTTTCAACAAATTTTCTTTGGCAGTCGCCGAGATTTCGAACCTCAGGTTTGAATCATGACCTCACACCTAATAGGCCAGTACACTCTTTTCTATTACATAACATTACGTAAGTAATTAAGAATACAATTTTATTATGTTCTATTCTCTTATAATTATTATCGACCATGCCAAACAATGTACTGAAATTAAAATTTTCAATGCTTGAATAATTTTTTTTCTATTAATTCATGTTCTTTAAACTTACTTTCTAATCAACTCAAAGTCCTTTAATCTAAAATATCAAATGCATAAGGCAAACTTTATCAAAGAAGGCAAAAAATTTCGAAGATTATTGAAGTCTTAATAAATTGTATCACAAAGAAAAAAAGTAATGCAAAAAATTTGAGCAAAAAAAAAACATTGAAATTCTTTTATCAAGAGAAAGAAAGAAAGAAAACTAAAGAAAAATAAATATTAAAGGAAATTCGAGTTCTTTTAAGTTTTCTGTTGCAGTGTCAGAAAAACTTATAATTTAATGGCAAAATTTTTTATACTTTTTTGTCTCCAAACTTATTTTCAAAAGGTCTATCATTATGAATATTCTTAGAAATGTACTGAAAATATCGTTAATAACTATACAAAAAGCTTTAATGTAGGGAAACTTGAACCTACAAAGAGCTTAAATTATTTCTTTAGTTGCTTAAATTATTTACTGCAGGTCTAGTATCGTTCACCGTGGCACTCAACAGGATGGCCGTTAGCAACTGTCATAGTTCGGTGATATACTGTTTGCTAACTAAGCATGCGATGAGTCCATCTGTCATTACTTAGACACAAAGCATTCGAAGGATATTTTTATAAAATATGCGTCCATAAATCACACAAAATTCGACCAAATTTAGAAAGATATTGTTGTCGTACCTAGAGGGTTAGATAGTAATTCTGTCAAGCATTCTAGAAAAGATTTCCTTACGGTAGAGCGTTATTAAAGATCAGAAATATATGCGAGAAAGCAAACTTTTTCCGAAATTTAAAAAAAAGAGTGTTCTTTATAATTCGATCAAAATCAAACAAAAATGGATCCAGTAGGCGAAGTCGACCTAGTGGGCTGGATAATAACAATCCCAAGAATTGCAAAAGAGGTTTTTTTACAGTCGGATGTTACTCGGGACCGGAGATAAAGGCGTGGAACCTAGCCTTTTTATATAAACAAAAAAGTAGAAAAATGAACTTAAAAATTTAATAGTTCACATTCGGTTAATATCCATTTCATTTGCGTTTTTTTTCTTTTGGTTAATGACTTATATTTTTTGTGACTTATATTGTTGTACACCTGTTGGGTGCACATTTGCAAAAAATTAATTTTGCTTTGCAATGAAATTTAGCACGTGGATTTTAAAACAGATGACTAATAAAAATAATGTTACGATATTCATTTTTTTCAATTATGATAAAAGTTATAAGCTTAAAAGTATGCCTATTTTTTTCGTGCACACTCCTTAGTATGTATGTGTATGTTGTTTCAGGGGGTGCAGGGTAAATTATAAAATATAATATTAGGCGAGAAAACGGGGAAATAAAATACAAAATTATTAGTGTTAAATAATCAATTATTATTTAATCTGTACATAAACGTACCTTCGGGTTGGGGTGTGGATCGTGTTATAATCTCTTTTCAATTATATTCTTAACAATTCACAATTATTTCATGCTAATGCAGCGATGGTTTATACACTTAAACTAAACTAATATTTAAGACTTAAAACTAGGGTGACCAGCGTGAACATATGTGAATGCTTGATAATTAATATTTCTATGAAAGTATTTTTTTAGAGCATCTGTATAAAATTTTAATTGTTTGTATCAGTAAATATTTAAACCTTATACCTTTGTCTACAAATGATTGTTTGTATATGTTATGTAGTTGTCTGCACTGTCAGTCTATGCTATGAAATAATAATAAAAAATCGACAACAGCAACCATAATGAAAATGTAAAATTTACGAATTGTTTGCCATGAACAAATATTAAACTCCTCTTATAGTGCCTCTTTTTGCTGTATGGCACTTGATAAAAGTGGAAATTAGAGCACTTATAGAAATTCAATTGAAGTCGTTCATTTGTTTTGTATGGAGGAGTATTACTAGCATTATCTTCTAATATGTATATGTATCTATACATATCGCTCCTTTATTGCAACATAGTCATATCTCAAAAAATTAAAAATTTGTAGTTACTTAAGCAAAACTGCTCTTTTAGACCTTCTGTACATGTTGAAGAAACATCAGTTTTATATCCCAAGCTGAACCGAAGTTATAGCGAAAAGTGTTTGCGGCAATTAGGTCTTAGGACCTATGTCTTGAAAACTTAAATATATACATACATACATAATTGGCCATTACAACCCTTCAGTCAGGATTACGACCTAGCTTCTCACACCACTTATGTTGTGTGCGTTAATTTTATACATGAGTGGCGGGACCTACAGTTTAAAGTCGACTCCGAACGACAGATTTTTGAGAAGCTTTTCATGGCAATTCTTACTCTCAGAGTCTTTGCCAGAAATCTGCTGAGAGGAAGTCGCCGAAGAAATATTTTTTCGTTTCGATGTCTGACCTGGGATTCGAACCCGCGCCTTTTGTCTAATAAGCCAACACATTACCCACTAGACCACGGCGACTTCTTATACCGTAAATATATACTGTATGTGTATACAGTGACTCCATCGCATAATCGGATGGGCTTAAAACTTAAAAAGAATATATTAAATGTATGTTTTTTTTTTTGCTTATATTTACACTTTATATTACAGGTTTTCAGATTAATAAAAAAATAACAACATTTTACATGATAACGGTAATTTTATAAAGAAAAAGAAAATTAACTTAATTTTTTACGCTCAACGCATAATCGGGTAAATGAGAACATCATTGCTAAAAATGACAAAAGACAACTATTAATACTTTGTGGCATTTTTTGCCAAATTTTGGCGTACCATAGGTTCTATAAGTTTCACGCTTCCAGTAAAACTGCCCGCCTTAAGCTGGTTCGAAGTTTTAAATTGTTGTCGGTATACTCTTCTAGCTAATTCTTCCCAAAGATGTTCAATTGCGTTGAGATCCGGACTCTGTGCAACGGTTTCTATAAGTTTGGGGCAATTATGGATCAACCAAAGCTTTGCCACACCCGAAGTATGCTTAAGATGATTGTTCTCGTAAAAGGCAAAATCTTTCACTATGCCTACTTTCTCGGCATTTTACTTAACATTTGCCTTCAAAATGTTGAGGCACCCAAATTTGTCCATTTTACCCCTGCACTGACATGTAGCCCCAAACCATAACAGACCCTCCTCCATGCATAAAAGTAGGTTTTGTATTTTGAGGATTAAATTCTGCACTTGGTTTACGCCACACAAACATCTTGCCATCTGAACCATACAAATTCAATTTGCTCTCATTAGTGAACAGGACCTTGTAACGAACTGGCGTATAAATCAGATATCTGGCAAAAATAAAATTCAAATGTAGAAAATCAAAAATCGGTCGATCAAAGTCGGCTTTAAATTGTAGGTCACGCCATTTATGTATAAAATTAATACACATAGCATAAGCGGTGTAAGAAACTAGATCGTAATCTTGACTAAAGGATTGTAACACCAATTATGTATATAAGTATGTATTTGAACGATAAACACAAAAATAATGGGAAGAAGAACAACAAAATAACACTGCATGACCTAAATGACTCAATTCAGATCAAAAAGGATTCAAAAGGTTCTAAAATATGTGCAAAAAATTTCAACGCGTTAACAGTTTGAGCGACACCAGTCCTCTTTTTAATACTTTTAAAGAAGTAGCTTCATTTCCTTAAATTTTGCCAACATTCAAATTCAATTTGTGCAACATAAGCAACAATTTTTATTTACTTAATCCAACAATTGTAACCGCAAATCTTCTTCACAAACTGTTACGAATACTTTGGAAATAAATACAACGCAAAACATTTAACAATTCCAATGAAACAAACATTTAGAATGTAGGAAAAAATCACTTCATCATAAAAATCCATTTTATCCGCAACAAAAATCAAAGTTTTTAATAGAATGGAATGAGAAAAGAGACAAAAAACCATACCGCAGTGAAAATTTCCTACACAGGCATCTACATACATGCCTATACCCTAAGTAGTACTACAGGCTACAAGTAATAAATCAAATGAAGACCCGCACATTTCTGTGTATCTAGTGACTGCGTCGCAACAAATACAACAGAAAACAAAAGCGGTCGAAATCTATTTGAGATAAAAACCAAATAAATGCCAAAGGGAAAAGAGGGAAAGTCATAAAACGTAAACAAATTGTTTTGTTAACATTTCCGGTCACATTGCAGCCACCTGCCAGCTACGTTGGCACATCCAATAGAAATAATTTATCAAGTAGTTCACAAAGTCACAGCCACTAGGCCAGTGAACCCGAATTATTCCACTAAGAAGACAATAAAATAAAAGGCTGAATAACAAATACTCTCCATAAGGGTGTTTTAACATTAGATTGTCGATGTTAATTTTTAAACAAAAAATTCTTCTTCTTCTAATTATTTAGAAGAAATGGAACCACTTTTGTTTATTACATTTTTAAATTTAAACTTCTAAAGCACCTACACTATAGACACCACTTCAATACTAGTATGATGTATTGCCTGCTGGAGAAAACAACTAAGCCCTTGCCAATTTGCGATATTAACTTCGAGTAGTACTGCTATTAAATAAGTGTAGAGACGCTAAAAATCCTGTGTATCCAGTTACGTTACCAACTGTTGCAAGGTTTATAACTGCTAAAACTAATAGTTGAATATGATTGCGATTCACTTATAGTTGGTAGCAGAGTGCACCATATATATACAGGGTGGCTGATATGTATTGCAAACAACTTCAGGTTGATATCATTTGTAAACCGCTCGTCTGCCCCCTGACAGATTTATTCCAGTGACAGATCATTTTATTATTTACAAGCGTACAAAAGCATTTTGATCTATTGCATTCAGAAAAAAAGTTATTCGTGATGGAATTCAAGCGTGTTTGTGTGATTACCTTAAAATTTGGCTGGAAAACCACAGGTGGCTATCGTTAGAGCCCTCCAGCATTTAAATGTGAATAAATCGTTTGTTTCTCGTACCATTGTTCGATACCGTGATACTGGGCAGTATTGCATTGCGTCCAAAAAGTGGACAAAAAAAAAACGGTAACAACACCAGAAATGATCCGAAAACTGAAGGCCAGATTTGATCGAAGTCCACGCCGCAGTGGTAGAAAAATTGCTTGTGAGCTTAACATATCACGAGAACGGATTCAACACATAATGAAAAAAGAGCTTGGAGTAAAGCCATTGAAGTTCTAAAAAGTGTAAGAGCTCACCGATGGACAAAAAAAAAGTTAGACTGGAAAGACCCAAACAATTACTTCGCTTGCACGAAAGTGGCCAGTTACCGAATTTGGTTTTCTCCGATGAGAAGCCATTCCAAATTGAGCAGTTTGTGAACAAACAAAATAATCCGGTTTACTTGCCAAAGAGGTCAGCTGAAAATTTACACCTGCGAATGCCCACCAGAACTCAAGCGCCGCCGATGGTAATCGTGTGGGCCGCCGTAACGGCCGATGGTCGCTCCCTGCTCGTATTCATCGACCGTGGAATCAAAATAAATGCCTAATATTATCGGAAAAATGTCTTAAAAGCAGTATTGAAGCCCTGGGCAGACAAACATTTCGGTCGCAAATCGTAGACTTTCCAACAGGACTCAGCACAACCGCACTCAGCACGCGTCAACCAAAAATGGCATAAGAAGGAGATTCCTAGTCTCATTTCTACCGCACAATGGCCACCAAAATCTTCGGATCTCAATCTGTTGGATTTCTGGGCTTAAAGTATTTTGGAGAGTAAGGTTCTCACTAAGAAAGTGTCTATCATCTCAAGACGGCGCTTCGCCGCCGGGAATGGGCCAAAATACCGCAGAGCCACTTTCGAGCAGCCTGTGATGGCTTTGTCGGCCGTTTGAAGACCATAATTGGTACCAAAGGTGGCCAATTTGAGCAAATCTAAACTGATTCTGAAATTTTATATTATTTTCAACATTTTTTTGCTTTTGAACAATAAGTTAAAAAAAAAATTTCAAAATATAGCGCTTCAATTTGTTGAATTATACATCAGCCTGTAAATGGTGTGAGAAGCTAGATTGTAATCCTGACTGAAAGGTTGTAATGATAATTTGTAATGATAAGTAAAAAAAAAATTCAATTTATTTTTGTTGATTCTGGAATGAAACTTTTGGAATAGCAAGCATTTGCAATCTTTTACTTGGTTACAATCGATATTTTCCTATCATTTTATTGAAAATAGAAATCAAAGCCAACACAAACGGCTTTGGCCCCAAGTTCTATTTCGGTTTGCATTGGTGGTTATGTTTTATTCTACTTATTAATGCCATTATTGAGTTGCAAAAAAAATTTTTTAACGCTACAAACATATCATAAAAAATTGTTTAAAAGAAATGCTCGAATAATGAAATAAGGTTGAATTAGTGCATACTGACCATGCAGGGAGAGGAATGGCGCAATGAGCGGAATGTGGCACAGTATTATTCAGATAAGCTGGCATCTGACGAGCCTTACATATTAGCCAACAAGACCAGCGTGTTTTAAAAGGAGTTTTTTTTCTATAAAACAAAATAAAGGGCATCAGGAGTTGCGTTCCGGGCACTGAGGCATAGAAGGAGACGAAAAGGCAGACAAACTGGCACGTAAGAGATTGGAAATGTTGGAGGAGGAGATGATAATGGGAATCATAGCTGCCAGATTTGACGATTTTGAGATCCAAAAATATAATTTTGATGTTATAACGATTTATACCCTTATTTTGACGATTTTTTGAATTATTTAGATCATTTTCTTTACTTTAGTGCATTAAAAGCCACTTTAATCTTTGAATTTTCTTTACAATTGTTACTATTGGAAATTTATGCTAGTAACAATAAGGAGTAAATTATTACATTTTAAAATAATTTTCGAATACCTGTGATGATTTTTCTGCATTTTATGCCGTTTTAATCCCTAAAAAGCCAAAATATTTAAACTCCTAAATAACATCATATGTAGATGACAATAAATTATCGTATGCTATGGCAGACAATTTAAAAAATTCGATTAGCTTGGCATTGTCTTTAGAACTAGGAAAATATATTATAGGAATGAGGAAAGAGGGAGCAGTTTTTATGGAAAGTAGGTTTAAATATTTTGATCTCTGTAGGAAGGAAATTCCACATAGGAATTGTGCGTCTAATAAGCGAACTTTGTCTGTAATTGACCACATAAGGATGTGCTGGCCGAGTAATATGATTTTCATAAACGAAATAAAAGGGTTGTAGCAGCGATAGAACAGTGAAACACAATCCACAATGCAACGATGGTTCAATGAATCAATGGAGTTGGAACACTATCGTGATTAACCAGTTACTACGGCCTCTCCTGTACACGATCGAGAAGCCTCAAAATCGAACTTAAGGCCCAACACATACATGAAGTTGCATTCCATTTTCGGTCGGTTATAAATAATGTAAGTAGATCAGATGAAATGTAGTATTTATTGCAACGTCTGGAGAGGTCAAGGCACTGAAAAATATGTAAGCTCTAGTGAGCATCACAATGAATTTTCATGCCAATAAAGTAAAGATCTTCTGACTCCCTAATATTTATATCACACAGAGGTGCAGTTGATGCAATATTATTGCTGCTTAACATTGAGTTCACATGTTTTTGTTTTTAAAACCTTTCAATTTATTCATTTTTTCTGGCGAGAATTTTTTACGCTTTCAATGAAAGTCTTTAACGATTTTGACGATTTTTTTCTCAAATATCTGACGATTTGATGCTTCATTTATCTGGTAGCTATGTTGGGATATAAGTTTCCTTGCAATAATAATTTTCCAAATTGAAAAAAAGGAGCATGGAATTCAATAAACCGTTGATGGTGGTTGCCGAATTATTATTACTGTGCCAAGCAGCAGAAAGACATAAGAAATACTTGATGTTCGTACAAGAGAACGGTTCACTCTCTATCAAACTGGCCACTCCTGTATTGTTGGGTACCGACTGCCCACCAGAACTGCACCAGAAGCTGCGAGGATATGGAAAAACAGAATCGTACAATACGTTTTATGCAGTTTTATTACCACCATTACAGGTTTCCTTCTTTAATTTGTTTTGATTATTTTTTTTTTAACCACAAACTTTTGCCCTTTAAAACAGACTTCATCGTTATTTATAAATGCCATTAATTAATTTGTTTATGTTATATTAATTGGAGTAATATTTTATAATTTTTTTATTTTTCAATTGTGTTTTGTTTGTTCAATTAATTGCTGACTGATTTAAACGGCTTAACTAAAAAAATAATCGTTCATTATTATGAACTGTTGTTATATGTTTTTCAAAAACAAAGGCAATTTAAATAATAAATTAATTAAAATTATATTTTTATATGTTCAACAACAACAACAACAAATAAAATATAAAATAAAAAAATAATAATTTATATTGCCAATTATAATTTATTGAATGTTTAATATTGAATGCCTACAGCAAATACGGTTTTGCGAAAGTAAAACAGAATTTAATGAAAACTGTTTTTGATATGATGACTTGCAATAGTATTTCCTATAAAAAATCATTTTTTTAATAGCATTGTATGTAATCACTTTCTATTATTTTTTACTTGCTTACTTACTTACTTAATTGGCCATAACAACCCGATTAACGGATTTCGACCTGTCGCAACATATCCTTCCAAGCGCCTCTGCTGCTTGCGTGCCTACGCCAGTTGGTCGCACCAATCGATGACAGGTCTTCCTCGATTTGGTCCTTCTAACTGGTACAAGGTCATCCTCTTCGCCGACTTCCGCAGATCCCTGCATCAAATACTCGTCTCGCCGGAGCATCCTCCTCCATTCGAACGACGTGACCGAGCAAGCGCAGCCGCTGGATATTAATACGCTGTACAACGTCCATGTCGTTAAGGAACTCATACAGCTCACTGTTGAATCGGATGCGAAAATAATCAGCCAACTCGCACTGGACCGAAGATCTTACGTAGGACTTTTCTCTCGAATACTTTCAAGGCAGCTGCATCTGTTCTTAATAGGGTCCATGGCTTCTGCGTCATAAAGAAGCACGGGTAGGATGATCGTCTTGTAGGGTATTAGTTTCATCTTACGAGAGAGGTCTCTGCCACTCAATTTCTATTGAGGACCATAGAAGCACTTGTTGGCAAGAGTAATCCTGCGACTTGATCTCCAGACTGACATCATTGTTCGATGGTAACGGCGGAGTCCAAGATAAATGAATTCCTTGACTGTATCAAAAGTATAGTTATCGACCGTAATTTGAGAATCAATACACCGCACGGCTCTACTTGTCAATAACATATACTTCGTTTTGCCCTCATTTACTGCCAGACTCCTGTTCAATAGGACTAAAGGCAGTAGTAGCATCTTGTTTGGTACGCCCTATGATGTCGATGTCCTCAGCGTACGCAAGCAACTGGAAACATTTTGAAAAATGATGCCATTGCGATGCACTCCCGCCTTTCGCATGGTCGCATTATAAGGGATCGTCTTGTCTGAAACCTCGCACGGTATCAAAAGGTTCGGAGAGGTCCATTCCTACCTTGATGTAGCTGCAGGAATTGCTTAACGTCGTTATGCATAGCCGTCGTCAGCTTTGCAGGTACACCGAGCCCAGACATTGCGGCAAAAATACGATTCCTTATGGGGTTATCGAAACCAGCCTTATAGTCGACAAAAAGATGATGTATGTCGACTTGATTTTCGTGGGTCTTTTCCAGGATTTGGCGTACAGAGCTGGTCGATGGTGGACATGCCAGATCTGAAACCGCACTGATAAGGATCCAATCAGTGTTTAGACGAATGGCTTCAGTCGTTCACACAATACGCCTGTAAGAACCATATATGTGATAGGGATAGTTGACGCATATCGTAGGGTGTCCCTTTTTCAGAACAGGACAGAGGACACTAAGGTTCCAATCGTTGGGCATACTTTCCTCTAGCCATATTTTGTAGATGATGAGCTATTATTATTTATTTGGATAAAAAATGTTTCTAAACTTTCGCACTTGTTTACTTTTTTAGAAGTCGTAAGATTTTCGTAAGAATTTCAGTTGAACTTTAGCCATTTTAGAACTTATCAATTGCGTCTGTAGTTAAAATTATTCCTTTTATGTTTCCTTTTGTTACGTGTTCCTTTTTCTTGTTTTTGTTAAACTCAAAGTTTAAACTCTCCTTGACAGTTTGATCTCATCTTTCGAGGAGAGTCAACCGGAGATTTTCACCAATCATTTTACTTGTTATCGAATACGCAATGAAACAAATATCCTTGCAAATCTGAAAGAAGATTTTAATGCAAATTAAGTGGATATAGGTCATCGTTAGTCACTTCTAATAACTTATTCCATGATTTTACCAGCAAGGGATAGAGTTATACATGGAGCAGCTGCGTAGAGTTATCAGTTGGATATTAACGCAAAGGTAAATGCAAATTATAGTGAAAGTTCGAAGAGTTCGATTCCCCAAGTTTCTAGGAGAGGAAGTCGAAGAATGAACACATACCTGTAGACTAAAATCGTAATCGAATTAAAAGTATTATTGGGACACTATTGGGACACCGTGTGCTATTTTTGATTATAATATTCTGATGTATGCTGATGATGTTAAATTATTTTAAACTTTTGATGATGATCATGGTCAGGCTATTCTTCAGCGAAATATTGATTAATTTAATGGATCTTAACTTGGGAAAATGTAAATGCATGGTCTTCTCTCGTGGGAGCGTAATTTTGTCCACTTTTGTGATTAATTCTTGCCCTTTGGAAACTGTGACTACATTTCTTGATTTGGGATTATTATTGGATAAGAAACTGTCTCTTATTGATCATATTAGTTTGATGATTGGCAAGGCTCGGGCTGTTCTTGGACTGCTATACAGTTCACTTGTTAGACCTATTTTATAGTATGCGTCTATTATTTGGAATCCATACTATCGTTGTTATAGTGATATAGGGTCTGTATAGAAGCAGTTTTTATTATTCTGTTTACGTGGCTTATAGCTCATATGGCTTCCGTCATATGAGGCTAGATTAGTTTTGATAGAACTTCCAACTTTGTTTTAATCAGGTTAAAGGTGATATCGATTCTGAGTTTTTGCTTTGTAATCTGAATTTCAGTATGCCAGGAAGATTTTCACGGCACTATCGTCCTCTTTCTTAAGAGTTTGTAGATTATGTAATGATTTTAACTTATATTATGATTTTATTGATTTTAATTGTAGTATTTGTAATATAAAATGTAGCTTATATGCTGACACTAATTTGTAAATTTTTATATAAAAATGTTATCTCGTTCTTGTCTTAGGTAGTTCCGGTTTATTGTTACTTTATTCAGCTTGTGATTAAGTTCTGTAGCTGATTTATGTTCTCGTTGCCATTAATTTTCCCTTATCCGCTACAGTCCGGACTGCAGTGTATACGTGTCCCTACGTAATGGTTTGAGCCCTCCGTGGTCAGGTGAGGTCGGGGACGTTCGGAAAAAAAATAAAAATAAATTAACGTATCAATGAGTACAAAGTGGAAGTGAATGCGAGTTATAAATTCACAAAAAAATAAAACGCTTTAAAAGTTGATGCAAAACATCTTTTATGCATTTACTTCAATGGCCATGACCATTTGCCATCTCATCTAAATAATAAATTTTTTTTTTCAACTTGTGCCAAATTTCAGAAAAATTGTCATCAGAACATGAAATATCTTTGAATTAAAATGCAACACATGTTCTTTTGTTTATAACACAATGGCCTAAAGATCTCAATTTCTTAAAAATTTTGAACTTTTTTCTTCAAGTTATTTCTGTTACTCTTCTATGTGGAACGAAAACTGAAATATTATTTTCCACTTTCTTTGCCCATATGGTTGGTATGTACGAGTTCTTCTACACGTACATAGTTGGCTGCTCTAGTTCTTATCCATGTGTGTGAGAAAATTTGTGTGTTTTGATTTCATATTATAGTCTGTGCAGGCAATATGTCCTTGTCATAATTTCCGTTGCTTAGTATAAAACATTTAAATCGCATATTCCGTAATGTCATTGCGTTTTATGGATATATTTTAAAACTTTAGTAGTTTCTTGTAAGACTGTGCTGTTAGGAGAGAAAGTTGTTGCTTTTTTATGCTTACTTCCGTCATACAGAAGGCGGTTTCAAAGACTTGAAATAACAAAACTATACCTAGAGGCGAACACAAAAATGGGTTCAATGAACTATTGCCCTCATTCAAAGGCGAATATGTTCTGATTTACTCTTGTTTTTATTGTTTAAAGCCATAAAATTTATAATTCTGACGAATTTAAGTTAATATTCCTTTCATCACTAGTCTTCAGTCAGGACTACGATGTAGTTTCTCACATTTCTTATGTTAAGTGTCTTAACTTTATACATAAGTGGCGGGACCTACAGTATAAAACGGACTATGAACGACAGAATTTTGAGAAACTTTTCATGGCAATTTTATTTTACTCTTAGATTTTTGGCAGAAAACTGCAGAGACGAAGTCTGTGAAGAAATATTTTTTTTACTTTTTCTTTTTGCTGCAGTTGTCTGACCTGGGGTTTGAACCGTGGCCCCATGTCTAAGAAGCCAACACTACCTACTAGATTCTGACCCGTTTTTTTCTATTTTAATCCCTTCACAATTTCTAGTATCTGCTTCATAAAAATCTAAATGAATTTCAATTTTTAAATTTTTTTCTTCCAACAAGTTGTCAAGCTTAGTTGACATTTAATTTTTTACTTGTTGAATTTGTCTTATTTGGGCTTCTTTTATTCGTTTACAATTTCAAAGCAAAATGTTATTTTATTATTTATTTAATTTGTTTTATACTGTCAGCGTTGCACTTGTCTTATGTTGCCATGTGCCATTTTTAGTACGTTTTACAATTTTTTAACTTCAATTCTTATGTTGCCAACAAAAACAAACGACAATAATATACAGTGGTGGCCTTATAATTAGAAACGACTTATCAACATATATGTTTGCTGATGTATTTTCAAAACTTTCATTTTAAATTGTGTACCTATGTACCAGGCTTTATTTGGAGTATGTTTTACACAGGTTTTTCCATCAGATTGGAACAATTAAACTTGGATTCGTCACTGCATAGAACTCTGTTCCAGAAATGCTGAAATATTTTAAGCATTTCCGTTCCAAACTGTAACCGATTTTTAAACTTTTTTTGAGACATGCGATTTTTTCTGCGCAATGCACCCTTGAAGTTTCGACTCCTGTAAATGCCTTCTTATTGTCCGTGTGGATGTTTTCGACGTTAAAATTGTCCAATTTCAGACTTTATTCCACAAGGAGAGAAGAAAAGGTTTCTCTTCCTGGCCCTTCAAATAATTCTGTCTTCTGCTGGAGTGATTTTTCTGGCTCTTGGCTTCCTGCCTAGGGTTTCAATTAATTGTCAAAAGGATAGAAAACCTCGAAATAAAGATGAATTGTTTCAGCTGGTGCAACAAAGCTGGCACAACATATCAGAACAAAAATGTCAACATTTGATACAAAATTAATCGAAAAGACTTGCAGATGTTATTAAAGGGCTATTCGACAATAATTAAAGAATATGCCCATTAAATCTGAACTAATTAAGATATTTTTAAGCTGTTTTTAAGAATATTTTTTGTTTCTAATTATATGACTAACCTGAAATTGTTATTTTTTATTTTAATCGAATTTTTTTCAAAAATGATATTGATGTTGTGAATTTTTTATTTAAAAATTAAAGCTAACATGTTGTTCTATCTTTTTTAATTCTGGGTTTTAAAATGAGTAAAAAAGTTTTGACAAGAAATTAACAAACATACATTTTGCAAAGTCGTTTCTAATTATAATGCCACCACTGTTTGTATATTTTAAAATGTAGAAAAATTAATCATGAATATATTATTTAATCATTTGATTTGAAACAACACCTATTTGAATTTGTTTTCCTACAGTACTGTTGAAAACAAAACGCCAAGAAGAATTCAACGAATACAGCACAAAAATGTATTGACTTGATAGGCCTTTTGAAATTTATAATATTGACTGCAAGTTTTGGGTTGCTAACTTGCATACAAGGGATGTCAATCGGAAAATCTCGGAATTTTCGAGATTCACAAAATCCCGAATCCCAGGGTTTTTAAAAGCTTGTCCCGGGATTTTTCGGGATTTTCAGGATTGTGAATTCATATGTATTTTGACTCTACAAAAGGTCCTGAAAAAATATTCTATATCACTTGACTTCGATATTAGCTTCTCATAAGGAAAACCCTACTTCCATTGATAAAAAGTTATTCGAAGCCTTCGAAAAAGGCAAAAGGTCTATAAAAGGAATTAAAAGGGTAACTGATTTAGATACTCAACTGTCCAAAGGAATAGATTTATTTACATCAGGAAGTGGTAGAGGTGAATATTTACAAACTGCATACAGCTACCTTGGAACTAATTTACCAACAAATGTTGATTGCGAAAAGTGTTTTTCAACGACTGCGTATGTTGACAACAAAATTCGTTCTAGCCTATCAGACCACATGTTAGATGCTTTAATCTTTTTCTTGGAATCCAAATAATTTTCTTAAAACTAATGCATTTGCGTATGTATGAACAATTTTTATTTTTGTTAATTTGCGCTTAACAAAATATTTTTATTATTAAGAGAAAATCGCAATTTTTCCCATGATTTTTCGGAATTTTTGGATCCCGAAATATCCCCGGATTTCGGGATCGCGATTTACAAAATCCCGAATCCTCGTTTGTCATCCCTACTGCATACAACATGTACAGTGGTGGCCTTGAGATTAGCACACTTGCTACTGCCTACCTTTAAAAGCAAATATTTCCTGTATTTCTATATTGTTTTTATTATTTCTTTTTTTATACATATAACTCATCTTGTTAAGTTCACGACACAATACATTCATTGTCATTCCATATATATCCTTGCTGTTTTTCGTTTCAGAATAAAATAACCGTCAAAAAACACTTGGCAGTATTTTAGTACAAAATATAAAAAATTTATTCATATTTAAAAAAAGAAATAAAGTAAAAATAAATTTTCACTATAAACTTAGCACTTAGTTGGGTATCCATTATTTTTTATTACTGTTGCCAATCTCCTTAGCGTACTTTGCACAAGTCCCATAAAGCGCTCCACTGAAACGGCATACCAAACACTTCCTATTTCTGTCCATAAATCGGCCAAATTTTTAGATTTTGCTCTCATTAGGAGCTGCTATACATTATTCCAAAGGTTCTCAATAGCATTGAGATCCGGAGATTGGACTGTAAATTTTAACACTTTTATATTGTTCTCTTCCAAGCAACTCCTCACCAGGCATGTGGAGTGTTTTGGGTCATTGTCGTGCATAAAACTACACCTAAGTGGTGTTTTGTCTTCTACATAAGGCATTATTGTATTCAGTAGTATATTCTGATATACACATTGGTCCATATGTGTATCAATCTTGCATACAGGACCAACGCCATGTCCAGAAAACACTGCCCGCAAGATCACGTTTTCTCCCGCCGTGTTTTATTGTTTTAGAAGTGTACTTTGGATTGTGTTGCATGTTTGGAGAACGCCATACGTACCTCTTACCATCCAATCCGAATCTACAAAACTTTGATGCATCACACCAGAGGACATTTTTCCAAAAAAAACTGATGGCTTCTTCAAATGCCCACAAGCAAAGCATACTTCTAAAACAATAAAACACGGTGGAGGAAATGTTATGCCATGTCAGCGTTTGCATGGGCATAGCATTGGTCCTATATGCAATATTGATACACGTATGGCCCAATATGTATACATAGATGCCTTCTGCAGAGGAGAAAACGCCACTTAGGTGGAGTTTTATGCACGGGAATAACCCAAAACACTCCACATGCTATATACACAAAGACACAAGACAAATGAAAACAAAATAGAAACATAGTTCGAAACGTCTGAGTTCCAATATAAAATGTGTTTGCTGTTAAGGTAAATATAATTTTTCTGCTGTTGTTGTTTTTAATTAAATATTCAAATGGTTCTTCAGTTATTGTCTGCTACGTATGAATAATTTTCTGAATTAAATATTAAGTATACGTGCTGTAGTATAAAAATGCTCGCATGGCTGGAAGAATATTTAAATAAATAAGTGGGGTAAATACATCAATTTATTGTTGTCGTTTTGTTCATGCAATTGTCTGTACATTTATAAAAAAAATTTTAAACTCAGTTTTAATTGAGCATAATATTGAAGATTCATTTTAATGATAAAAAAGTTTTCCATTATTTAAGAAAATTTTAAACGATTTTCTAAAATTGATTAAAATTATTAAAAATGTTATTATAAATTTCACGTATTTTTTAAACGCCTCATTAATTAAACCTCATTAAATTAAGCCTCATTAAAAAAACCGTTTTAAAATTTAATTCTTCCAAGCCCTTCGAAAAAAAAACGGGTTTTGCCTTTCACGTCTTTATCTTTTAGAAGCTTAAACTATGGAACGCTTTCTTACAGTTTCATTTTAATTAAAAATTCTTTTTTTTCACTTTTTTAACTGCAGGGCATTTCTAAACTACTTCACATCTTTTGCATTCTACTTAACTGCTTTAATCAGGTAACAAACGTCTTCACTTTCGTCTGTTAAAAATGCTGCCAGCTTAAGGTGTTATGCAGCGTTATAATGCTCTTAAATTGCACTTGGCATTTTTTTTTCGATTTCATTTTTTTTATTGTTGAATATAATGTGCTTGTGTTGGCTGTTGCCTTTTATTAAAAAGGTACAGAATAAAACAAATAAAATAATGTTTTTATATTGCCAAAGGAATTGCAAAAATTTATTAAATATTCTTCGAATATTCTTATTGTATTGTATTGCAGAACGCTTTTAGACATTTACTTGAGAAGATCTATTTAAAAAAGTCACCGTATTCTAGTAGGTAATGTATTGGCTTATTAGACCAGAGATCGAGCCCCAGGCCAGACATCAAAACAAAATACAAAAATTATTTCTTTGGCGATTTACTCTCAGCGGATTTCTGGCAAAAATTCTGAGAGTAAATAAAATTGCCATGAAAAGTTTCTCAAAATAATCTGTCGTTCGGAGTCGACTTTAAACTGTAGGTCACGCTATAATTAACACATACAACATGAGTGTCAGAGATCACCAATAAGTATTCAAAGCGACGAGTAGGTTCAAGTCATACTACATAATTTCCGATACTTATACGCATTCATACTTATTTTGATATCATACTCATACTACTCATACTCAAAGTTGGAAATACTCGTCGTATTCATACTTAACAATATGCATGATATTATTTACTTTCGACTCCTCTCTACTTAACATTTACACGAAGTACAAAATAAGTATGATTCGCCTACGAACACTACTACTCTCACAAGAAGATTGAGTGTATGCTTTGCTTGTTGTCTTTGTCTATCCTTCTTTGTTTGTATATACAACAACAACAAAGGCTGTAAATTTTGATTAATGATTCGAGGCACTCGAATAACTTATAAATATTGTAAGTATATTTCTAAATTTATGAATCAGAATGAGTAGGCATATGAATCAAACAAATTTCGAATGTTGTGAGTTTGATGTCAACATTGTACTCATACTCATTGCTACTTCTACTTATAAATCAATGTTGTAGCGAGTACGAATGAATCACAGTAGTTCAATTTCTGTTGATTCATTCGTAATGAAAATTAGATGAGTGCTTATGAGTAGCGGAAAAACGATTCATTGCTGATCTCTGGTATGTATGTATTTAGTAACCTTGAAGTAAAATCTCATAGTAAAAAAATATTGGCTTGTTTCAAAACTTTTCCATTGCGACAACGAGGAACTGGATACTTCAGGAATTATGAATACAGTTGTTAACTAAAATGCCACACAAACAATATTTCAAATTGTGAATTAGTGAAATTTTCTACTAAAGCGTCCTTTAAATCGTTGGCAATCGTACAGTAAGTTTGTAGTTGGGTTTTTCTGGCAAATGGAAGGAATTGGAAACGAAAAGCGCAGAGTTAAGAGTTGAAGTTAAGTTTGTCTATAGATAAAAAGTATTTTAGTCGCAATTAATTTCCTTATTTTGTCTGTCCTTAATTGTCTCAATTGTCTTGTCTAGCATTAATACAGAATTTTTGTGTGTTTTGTTTTTTAATATTTCTCTCGCTAAATTAGATTCAGATAGCGACGTGATAGTTTGTATTGCTCACCCAAGCTAGCATTCCTAAGGCCTCATCAATAGATTGCTCAGGAAGGAAAAGCAGAAGCGTTTGGAGAATGGAACGAGATGTTATGTGTCTAGGAGTCTTTACATATATACATACATAATTGGCCATTACAACCATTTAGTCAGGATTACGACCTAGCTTCTCACACCACTTATGTTGTGTGCGTTAATTTTATACATGAGTGGCGGGACCTACAGTTTAAAGTCGACTCCGAACGACAAATTTTTGAGAAGCTTTTCATGGCAATTTTTACTCTCAGAGTCTTTGCCAGAAATCTGCTGAGAGGAAGTCGCCGAAGAAATATTTTTCGTTTTGATGTCTAACCTGGGATACGAACCCGGGCCTTTCGTCTAATAAGCCAATACACTACCCACTAGACCACAGCGACTAGGAGTCTTTGGCCTGCTTTAAATAAAGCTGGTCTTCCTGTTACAAGACTTTGAGTGATTAACTTGCTAACAAGGAACTGAAACGGAATTCCGCCATAGTTTTGCTGGATCGGTTCAATCGGTTATAGGTTATTTGGCTCCCAATTCCTTGTCAGCTTGACGGAGTTATCATCTACTGATATCAAGGATCCAGCTTCGTTCATCAATCCTTCTGGCTGGTTTTCCAGTATGGGGTAGTCATGCTTTTGTTGCGCAGCCTTTGCTCTGACCAACTTCTATCTCTTCCCAGATTTTGATAGAACTTGATCAGTACATGGACCGGTCTGCTATGCGTGCTCAAGCGACCCTTGTGATATCAGAACTACCACTTCGACCTAATATATTGTTGGATATATTGCGATGAGGAAAAGATGGAGACTATCGAACACCTCTTCTGCAACTTAGTAGGTTGAGGATCATAGCCTGTGGCTTTGAAGTTTTCGAAAGCCGACATTAGGGCTCTTTATAGGTTTAGGATTAGGTCGTAATCCTGACTGAAGGGTTGTAATGGCCAATTATGTTATGTATGATTGAGCTAGTTCAGAGTGCTAAGGCATCAATGATATAGTCTGTCTCTCTCTATTATGTTTGTGGTTTATTTTATCCTCCATTTCCTATTTATCTCCCATTTCCTCGCTTTACGACCTCTTCTTATTTTCCCATTTTCTTATCTCCTTCACTATAATCTTTCTCTCTCTCTCTCTCTCTCTCTGTCTTTTTCTATCTCTCTCTCTCTCTCTCTCTTTCTCTCTTCTAGAAAGCTTTTACCTCGTTTTGACCTCTGGGTATTGTAGTTGTCCAAGCAATTAGACGTCCTTAAACTCAGTCTAAGTAACTTTACTTACTCAATACTTTAGTGAGGATTATGACCGAGTTTCGTGTGTACTCCGCATCTGTATAAGAACTAGCATTCCCTGTAATGGGAAATGAAAATAAAAGGTAAGCTAAACAGCAATCATAATTCTTGTTTAACACAAAAAGTTGTAATGATCGTACGGCTATGAGGCAAGCTGTTGTACATTCTTACATTAAGTTTGTATGTTTAATTTGTTTTCCAGATGCATGTTAAAACATATAAAGAAGATAAAAATAATTAAAATAACAATGATAAGCTGAACAGTAATACTGGATTGTTATTTGCAAACTTCATGGCAATCAATTGAAAAATATCCAATGGCTTCGAATAATGACTACAGCATTGTCAGCCTTTTATTTGTAGTGGACTCTTTAATATTAGCACTACAATGAACAACAACTTGTAATTTTTATATCGTATTTTATAGTTTTACATTGTTTTAATTATTTTTTTGTCATTTTAAATGAATAAAAATAATAAAGAAAAGAACATCAATGAAACGCAACAAACGTATTCACATTTTCACAATAATGATCGCTTATCATTGATTACAAGCCTCTTAATTAACAGATTGTTGTATAAAAACAAAGTGCCAATATTTCTTTGTTTATGGCAGCATCAATGAAGGATAATATTCGCATATACCGGTCTTATCCACGCCTATGAATGTCTGTATTATTATAATACATTCGGTTGTTACTCAAATGCTATAATAAACATCATTGGCGACACACATCAATGGCGAAACATATCAATGGCGGTACATATCAATGGCGGCATTTATCAATGGCGGCCGTTATAGTATAACCAAATATACTGCATGCATTTAGGCTCGACAGATTTTTGAAAAGCTTTTTCATGGCATTTTTATTTACCGAATATTAAACACACAACAATACTACTTGATGGCTTAGCTATATGCCGATCCGAATGGCATTGAATGGTCGCCGTGGTCTAGTGGGTAGTGTGTTGGCCCGGGTTCGTATCCCAGGTCAGACATCAAAACGAAAAATATTTCTTCGGCGACTTCCTCTCAGCAGATTTCTGCCAAAGACTCTGAGAGTAAAAATTGCCATGAAAAGCTTGTCAAAAATCTGTCGTTCGGAGTCGACTTTAAACTGTAGGTCCCGCCACTCATGTATAAAATTAACGCACACAACATAAGTGGTGTGAGAAGCTAGGCCGTAATCCTGACTGAAGGGTTGTAATGGCCAATTATGTTATGTATGTATATGCCGATCCGAGAATAGGATTCTGCGCTAATATTTTGAGACCTATCTTTGATAAGTCGTTTTACTATTAATTGAAACAAGACTAATTCGTTCTTTTCTGATACAGTTCGCATAAATCTTAAAATATCAAAGAAAAAATTTATCTATATCAGTAGTGGAAGAAACTGAACCTGTAAAACACATTTTATGTGACGGCTCTGACGTCAGCGATTTTTGCGTTACAGTTAGTTTAAACATCTGGGCGTAGTGGCGAATGTAGCACAAATAAGACTGCTTTCAACCGTTGTTCGGGGTAAGTCAAACCCACCACTATCGATTCATGACAAGAGGGCTTAACTCATTAACGTCCGACCCCAGAATCCATGGTCCGATTTAGGTGAAAGTTGGCACAAATAGTATTTGGAATATTTATATTGATTTGAATATTTTTATTATTTTTTAAGTTTGGTGGGGGTCTCTTTAGGGCATAAGTACATATGTTCAAATTTAAAAATTTTTTCTCTTTATTTTAAGACGATTAAACAACATAGTTAAGCTATTTTTTACAGTTTTATTGTAAATATACAAAATAATCCTGACAAAAATGATAATTTTGATTGAACAGATGATAGCATATTATGGTCGCTATTCCCTAAAGATATACATAAAAGACAAGCCAATACGATTTGGCTACAAGTACTGTGTGTTAGCTTCTATGACAGGATATTGTTACTTCTCAATCCCATAAGCTGGCGCTTCTTCTAGCTGACTACGACTCTGGAAAAAAGGTGATACTATGACTCCTTGAGAATATTTCAGATTCAAGCCAATATAATTATGTTACATTCGACAACTTTTGTACAAGCCATAATTTATTGTGTACATTATCTCGAAAAGATTATTTTGCAGCCGGTACTATTCGAGATAATCGGAGCAACACACATTGCTGGTTGATATTAAATTTATGAAAAAGGAACCTCGGGGTTCATCAGATTTTTGCTTTGAAAAAAATAAAAATATTATCACAGTTCGCTGCAATGAACATCGCATGATGGCTGTTGTTTAACAAATATCGTATGTGAGTCTGCGAATAAAAGTGGTATTGGCCAACGCTATTGATGCAGCTATGGTTAGCGTTGTTGAAGCCTTGGTAAAACTTCATGAAAATCGACGTCGTGACGGAAAAGTTATCACAAATGCGCAGTAAATAGCAAAACACACTGACAAATTTGACCACATGATTGATAAAATTGAAAAACGCGGTTGCTGTGAGCATTGTGGGGGAAAAACAGAGTACGGTTGTACAAAATACGGTTTGAATGTGCAACCAAGAGATTCTTTTGCACAATTTAATGGCGGAACTACCAAAAATATAAAAAGAATACAGAAAATGAAATGATTTGAAATATCTATTTGAAATTCATTTTTAAAAGTTTTATAAAAAATATTTCCTACCAATGCCTAAGTGGGTATTTTTAAACCCATGGCATTTATTCGCACCTGTAGTTTAGATAAGTAGAAAAATTCAAGTAAAAGTATCGGGTAGAACATATATAATATCACATGGCATCTATAGATTTTTCTAAGGATATCATCCATACATATTCCGCAAAAGTTTTTTCTACAAAATTTTAATTTTGAAAAATTCGCGATCTTTGACCTTTTCGCTGTCATCCAAAATATGTGAATATTATGCCTTACTAAATATTTTTAACCGTTCTATGTCTTCTTTAATCGTTCTTAAAGAAGATTTTGGGCTTTCGTTTAAATGGATCAAGAGAGAATTTTTTAATAAATCTTTTGTTTTTGGATATTTTTCTACCCATTCGAAGTTAATGGGTTAATTTAGACTATGTAACACAATAGGTTCTATGAGCCACCCAGTGAACTAACCTGTGAATGGCAAGCTAGCTTCTTATCTAACCTAACTTTATCTTAACTTAGTTACTAGTCCTTGTACATAATATTGGAAATAGTTACGATTGAGGGTCTCTAATGTAAGCTTCTTTTGTAGCAAAGTTCTGCAACTCATAACTACTTTCTTACTCACTTATTTACTTTCTGTTTATAGCAGAATTAAATTTAAAACATAATCATTTTGCATCACATTAAAATCAAATAAATTTTCGCTTTAACGAATTTTATTTAACACACTCTTTCGTAAGTAGTAAGGATTCCAAGAAGATTACAAATAAATTGTAGTAGAGAAAATAAATCAAAAATAATATTCCAGAAGGCCATTAGTTGCCACGTTCTTGTTCATTGGACCAAGAATCATGACTTTTCCCTTGTTACTCATTTTTTTTTTTCTTCCCTTCTTTTGTCCGCTTCACTCTCTTTTCTAATAATAGTTTTCGTTGTTTCTATAAATCTGTATGACTATGACACAATTTTTATTTTGCCTGCAAACTATTCACACCATAAAAATAAATAAAAAATAAAATATTTTGTTGTTCTTTAATTTTGTTGACCAATATTATTTTGTTCTTTATTTTTTAATTTTTAGTTTGTTTATGCTTCTCTTATAATGTGTTTTGTGTTTCCATTTGGACCTCCCTATTTTTCCTATTTTTAGTGGTTTTAAGTATTTATCAAATATCTGGGGATATGAGAAGATGGGGATAGTGGTTGTTAGAGGATGGTTACCCTAAAACCCTGAATTAAACGACCCAAAGAAGAAATTTTTTTGTTAGCAACGACAGAGTAAAACATTTTATTGTGGCGCTCAATTTGGAGTTTGGAGCATTTTTACGATTGGATAAGTGAATGCAAAGGAGGATAAGTAGTGTATTGTGCTAACTAAGTGAGTCTTCACAACAGATTTTCATTTATATGACAGCTGTACCATCTGCATACTAAATGTTTAGGTAAAATTCATGCTTCAAGAGATTCGTTTCCGGCTTACAAGCAGCCTGCTAAAAGCTTTTCTGGTTATCAGTATGAACCTATGAAAGTTTGGCAAATAGCGTCAACCTTCGTTGAAAATCAAAGAAGCCGTTAACGGTACAAAATCATTTTATTAACTAAGGATAACAAGTTCGGAGACGTATACGTACTAGGGGCCAATCGGGAAATCCCCAATCCCGAAATGCTGGGATTTTCGAGATTCACAAAATCCCGAATCCCGGGATTTTCGGGATTCACAAAATTCCGAATCCCGGGATATTTGAAAACGGATTGTGAATTCCTACGTATTTTGACCTTACAAAAGGCCGTGAAAATAAAATTCTATATCCTATATTATACTTGACTTCGATATTAGCTTCTCAGATGAGGAAAACCCCACTTCCATTGATAAAAAGTTATTTGATGCCATCGAAGAAGGCAAAAGTTTATAAAACGAATTAATAGGGTAACTGATTTAGATACTCAATTGTCCAAAGAAATAGATTTATTTACATCAGGAGATAGTAGAGGTGAATATTTACAAGCTGCATACAGCTATCTTGGAAGTATTTTACCAACAAATGTTCATTGCGAGAAGTGTTTTTAAACGGCAGAGTATGTTAACAACAAAATCCCGATTCCCGGGATTTTATAAAATCGATCGCGTTTCGCAACCCTAATACGTACGAACTTGAAAAATAAGACGAAGAGTCTTCTCAAGATTGCAGGTTTGAAGCTTTTGCTAGGTTATTATATTGAAAAGCGATTTGTGACTTTCATCGGTCTATCCAGGAGAAGAAAGAAAATAGAACTTTTATGTGGGCATTGTAAACTTAAAAAACATTTTTCCGGAATAGAAATCATTCTCTAACGTTGGTGGTGAAAAGTTCCGAAATAGAAATGACTTCCTGACGTCTGTAGTGAAAACGCTGTTCTTCATATCCATTAATTGTGTGCCCTAACCATATCCTGAGAGTATAAATCTTTAAGTAGGAAACTCCTCAATACTAACCACATATTTATTTGTGGATTATATGCTGAGAAAAGCGAATTAGCAGAAAAATAACTGGAATGTGTGTAGTGTTAATGTACTTCTATTAGAGAAAACGAAGTTTCTTCTCATACCAAATATTGTTTATAATTAATTGGATGTGAGCTTGTAAAAGCATTTCTTGTTAACCAAAAGAAGAATTCTAACGTCTTAATATTTTTGGACAACACAACAATTACGTCAGCCTATTGATTGCCTTAAAATTCAAACTTATATCGGCTGGACCGTCTATCGATTTACTTTTGAATCATTGGTTATTTCGAATCTGACAATAAAGGGTGGCAACAAAGTAAAGCGCTATCTTTTTTTAATTTTATTGTTCAAAAGCAAAAAATGTTGGAAATAACATCGAATTTTAGAATCAGTCTAAATTTCTTCGAATTGGTCACCTTTGGTACAAAAGATGACGTTCAAACGGCCGAAACAGCCATCAAAGGCTGCACGAAAGTGGCTCTGCGGTATTTTGGCCAATTCCCAGCGAAGAAGAGCCGTCTAAAATTGATCGACACTTTGGTATTTTTTTAGTGAGAACCTTACTCTCCAAAATGCTCCAGGCGCAAAAGTCCAACGGTTTGAAATCCGGAGATTTTGGTTGTGATTGTGCGAAATGAAGCGAGGAACCTCCTTTTTAAGCCATCCTTGGCTAAGGCGTGCTGAGTGCGTTGGTGCTGAGTCCTGTTGGAATGTCCATGGTCTGCGCAGGGCTTCAATAGTGTCTTTAAGGCATTATCCCGATAATATTCGGCATTTATTTTGACCCCACAGTCGACAAATACGAGCGGGGAGCGACCATCGGCCGTTACGGTGGCCCACACTATTACCAACGGCGGCGCTTGAGTTCTGGTGGCCAATCGCAGGTGTAAATTTTTAGCTGACCTCTTTAGCAAGGAAATCCTATCATTTTGTTTGTCTGACCTTCAATTTTCGAATCATTTCTGGTGTTGTTACCGTATTTTTTCGTCCACTTTTTGGAGGCGATGCAACACTTCCAGTTTCACGGTAACGAGCAATGGTACGAGAAACACATTCAAATGCTGGAGAGCTCTAACGATAGCCACCTGTGGTTTTCCAGCCAAATATAAAGCAATCAACTGTCATGCATAAATTCCATCACGAATAACATTTTTCCTGAATGCAATGGATCAAAATGCTTTTGTAAGATTTTAAATAATAAAATGAACTGTCACTGGAATGAATCGGTTAGCTGTCAGACGAACGGTTTACACATGATAACAACCTGAATTGGTAGCAATACATGTCAGCCACTTTGTACTTATGTCGTTCTGTTGTGTCAGGAAATAGTTTATTTCCACTAAACATAATGAATCGTTTGTCGCTTGAGAAACGTTAGGATTTCTTGGCTTAACGACGAACTGCACAATAATGTCGATTTTGGGAAAATAAAATCATCTTTACAGATGAAGCTCACTTTGGGAGTGAATGCACTCTTTACGAGTGGCTGTTTAGTGTGGCTTCTGAAGCGGAGACATCACTGGCCCATATTTCGTTGAAAATAAGAGAACGGCTCAACCATTTGAATCAATGGAGACATCTACACGACAGTAATATCCGTTTTTTCTTTTATTGTACCCGGTCTTCATAGTATTGACGTAAAGTATTTTCGTTTTAAACAGGATGGTGCAACTTTCCACACATCTTATGCTACAATCAATTTATTGCGTCAAAGGTTTTTTTGGCCGTTTAATTAGACAAAATAGTGATGGCAAATTGGCGCCAAAAAGCTGCAATTTGACAGCCTTGAACTATTTTCTGTGGGTGCTGGCAAGCTGGAGACAATTGAAGGACAACATTCATGATACCATTGTCGTGATACTACCCCATACACACGAAAAAGTGTTTAAAGATTGTTTCGATAGAATGATCACGCTTGTGGTGAGTAGCATTCTAAAAGCGTTAAGTACGGTTAAAATTAAAAATTTCGTCTTTTAAATTAAAGATTTTGTTTTGGATTCATTCCAGTACCAAACTTCAATAAGTTTTTAAGTCATTTTAGCTTATAATCTGCTTACACTTGAAGTACTTCTTTAAAGTTAAACTTTCTTTTGTCTTCTTCACGAATAGGACTTCAACATGCCAAGCCATTAAATTTGCTTCTAAGGAATACCAATTAAAACCGAAAATATACGTCTTTTAATGCTGATACAGCACAAAAAAAAATGGAAAGATAAAAAATCTGTTTGTGTTTCTTACATACAACTTCTTTGTATATTCGCCTAACAAACAAGTAATTGCTAAAAATGAAAAAAGTACTCATAAGATACAACAACATAAAGCAGAATATCAAAAAATGTCATAAACAGTCGTTTAACAACAAATAAGAAAAAAAAGAAAACTTCTGAAATAAATAAAAAAGAATTCGATATGTAATCTCAAGAACAAAGGCTACAATACGAAAGTGATTGTGATTAAAAAGAAAAACGGAATGTGAAATAAATGTAAAGAAGAAATCCATACAATCGTTATACATGATCTTCCAACAAGGATTTTCGAACTATGACACTTGACAACAGGCCATCTTGTTAAAGTTACATTAGTCTGGAGCTTTGGAGCAGACTGCAACACCCAATTCCCAAACACTAACCATCTCTAGTGATGATGCACATTTCTGTATAAATAGGCATGTGAACAAACAACATTTTCCAATTGGGCATCCTAGTTACCACATTAAATCCAAGGGCATTCAAAGCATACCGAAATAATTATTATTTGGTGAAGGTTACACGCTGGATGCGTTATCGGTTTCTATTCCTTTGAGGACGACATTGGCCAAGTCATTACTATTAATGGAGAGCATCTGTTTTACCCGGAATTCGCTGATCTGGACACCAATAACATGTAATTTCAACAGGGCGCTGTTATGTGTCACACAGCAAACGTAACTTTAAGATATGAGCCCCATTGAGATTTGACTCGTGGATGTAATTTGAAGTAGCCACCATGCTTACGGTCAGTCATTTCAGTCTGATTTAATAGCTTTATAAGTGTGCAGAACCCATTGCGGAGATTTGAACGATGTTTATACCACTCCTAATGGCATCAACGGACCTCCTAACCACAAATACACAGATATGTGAACATAATTCGTCATTACAAGCCAAGATTACGATCTAGTGTCTCACACCACTTGTGCTGTGTTTTATAATTCTACTAGCTAATACCCAGTGTGCTTCGCTACCCCCATCGAAATTAAATAAATAATAATTAAAAAATTTATTTATTTAGTAATTAATTGCTAAAATTGAATAGATATTTTTTTCTTAAATAAATAATTCTTATTCTAATGCCTTAGGATACACAATATTTTATGTTTTTCTCTCTGGTGCGTATACATATAAATCTGCGGGTTTTCCTACTTGCGAACATGCGAGAATCATGGATTTTCTAGATTAAGTCCACAAACTTTATTAATAGGCCATTGTATGCATCTCCGATGTGGTCATAGCAATACGTACCAGCAATACATTAGTTCCCTTAAACTTTGCAGTTATAATGTTTGCCTCGATAATATTGCTCACCATTTTTTTTACACTTAGCCTAGTGTCATTACAATAGATGGTGGAGGATCAATATTTCTAAGTAAAATAATGGGAACACCGTTTTTTAACTTTAAATCATGTGGTGGAAAGCCTGGTATATCTAACGAATTTAAAAAATCGACTGGATAATTGACGAGATCCTCAATATTTGAAACTGTGTCGATCGATTAATAAGTTCTCAGATCCACATCGATCTTGTTGAGAATATTACTGTTGATGGAATTAACGTTCATAAAACCACGTTCAGATAACCATTGGATATTTTTAAAATTTTAAACGATATTGTATAATACACAATTTATTAATTCTCCTTTTGATTGTGTTATTCTGCAAAAGTCTGATGGAAATTTTATATACTTTGTTATAGAATCCATTGGAATTCTTCCACTATCTAAATCAAACAATTGTTTGGAAAAAGTTGAAGCTAATGCATCACGTTGCAACTGAAAACACATATTAATAGTTAATTTTAGAATATGAACATGTCGCCAAAGGATGATTTTAAATATGCATTTAGCTGGCTTTGATCCCAAAAAATGGGAATGTTACAGTTTTTCAGATATACAAATTTTTGTATTTAGTTTATATGGAAAGTGCCACACCCACTATTGATAGTTCGCCCATTTTTGTCCAAAATATTGTTACGTTTTTACCTTTTTAAAAACTTTTATATATGAGTTCGTTGATTGCAAATCAAGTAAAAACAAATATGTGCTTATTTTAATGAAACTCTTTATTATTCACACTACTTTTATGTGTCACTGTCCAAACTTATACAAAGTACACAACAGTAACTATAACAATATGTACTCGTTCGAAACTTTTCTCTACTTATAACCTTTTCATAAGCAACAGCACTTGTTCGTTATTCTCTGCTTACAACCTTTTTGTAAGCACAACACTTCTGCTCGCGTTAACACTAACAGCTCTTCTAGAAACTTTGCTACGGATGCAACTTCTCTTCACACCGCGATTTTTACTTCATACGCAACTGCACACAAGGCTAACTGAATTCACACTGACTCCGTTGCTTGTCTTGTCTTGCCCTTTTATATACGAACGGCTTCAGTCTGATGATGGTTCTGGAAGTAGAAGGTTCGCGTTCGCTCCTTCTCGTGAATTCTATAGCTACTGCATCGTTGTTTGCGTACTATGTTCCCGTTGTTTGTTGTTGCGTTCACTTACTCTCTTTTTCTCTCATACTTGTTGCAGCTGGTTTACTTATAATAAGTTCGATGCATGTGTTATGCGTCGTGTGTATTGTGTAGGCATTGCCTCATGGTCTTTGTATTTGTAGCTTCTGTTTATCGCTAAAGTTAAACGATATTAGGTCGTTGCGCTATGCGTAACAATATTTATATTGAAACTGTAATTACTTGTACAAAATTTAAGGTATCTTGCTGTTATAGTTTTTCCAATATACCCATCTAATTATTAGCTTACAATAGTAGATAATGTAATATCTGAGGGCGTGGCACATCGCTCATTTGAAATATCAAAATAAAAAGTATCCTATAACTCCTTTCAGACGTACACGATGATACTGTGAAAATTTCAAGAAAATCGGTTTAGCCGTTTAGCCGTCTATAACGTTCATACATACATACAAACAAACACACATTCATTTTTATATATATAGATACAACAAAGACGGGACCTATAATTTAAAATCGATTCCGAACGGAAGATTTGTGAAGAACTTTCGATACCAATTTCGCTTACCCTGCCGAAATCTACTAAAAGGAAGTTGCTGAAGAAATATTTTTTTTTTTTTTTTGTATTTCAATTTGTTGGAGATATATGATACACTATTAACTAGACTACAATGACTACGTACTCTTTCTTTTTTTTGAAGATAGGAAGAGCGGAAAAAGAGACAAAATCGGTCTCTCAAATTATAATAATAGCATATCGTTCATAAAATATATCTGGTTTTGTATATCATTTTTGCTACAACTGTTTAACTTTTGCAGTTACTCAATACTATATACAAATTCTCACTAAATATTCATTCTTTTTTTTTTTTGAGTGTAATTAATTTTGCAATTTTGTTAAAATTATTTTCATTTGTGGTTTTGTCTGCTCATGAATAATTAAAAAAAAAATATTACAAAACACATGGTTTTAGGCCCCACTCTAGCTTACATCCTGCGTAAATGTCATTAACTCAGCATACGTTTGCACGTCTGGATGATTTTCATAGGTTTCGTTTATGGTGAGTGTATAGTAAAAATATGTCACACTTAATTTTAAACATGTTAACAATATGATTTATGACCACAATAAAGTGGTTTTTAAACTGTTTTCCAATGTGACGACAATAAAACAGCAAAAGCGTTGTTCTGCCAACACATTATTAAAATTTTAAAAATATTTCATAAGTTTTGGTTTTTTTTATTTTAATTTTAATGGAATAAACGAATTAAAAACAATTTTATTTTAAAATTTTTTTTATTATAGTCCTAACGTTCAGTCAAGATTACGACCTAGCTTCTCCCATTCCGTATGTTGTGTGTGTCAATTTTTATGTATAATTGGTGGTCGCCTCTGAACGAAGTAATTTTGAGAAACGTTTTTATGCCGGTTTTGTATCCGTCTGTTTGTATACATACTTACATAATTGGTTTTTACAATCCCTTAGTCAGAAAGTCGCTGTGGTCTAGTGGGTAGTGTGTTGACTTACTAGACAAAAGGCCCGGGTTCGTATCCCAGGTCAGACATCAAAACGAAAAAATATTTCTTCGGCGACTTCCTCTCAGCAGATTACTGGCAAAGACTCTGAGAGTGAAAATTGCCATGAAAAGCTTCTCAAAAATTTGTCGTTCGGAGTCGACTTTAAACTGTAGGTCCCGCCACTCATGTACAAAACCAACGCACACAACATAAATGGTGTGAGAAGCTAGGTCGCAATCCTGACTTAAGGGTTGTAAAGGTCAATTATGTATGTAGTCAGAATTATGACCCAATTTGGCACTTCACTTATGTTGAATGTGTTAATTTTGTACTTGATGGTTCTTTAAGAAACATTTCCAAAAATCTGCGGAGGGAAAATTTGCCGAAAAAAATATTTCTTTATATTTCGTTTCGTTCGAGACTTGAGCACATCCTAGACCACGGTGACTTCCTTTTTTATTTTTTCTAAGCTAAAACACGCTCAGAAACTGATGACGGTAATTAATCAGATAAATTTCGCCTTGTGTATTCGAGAATTAAATTTAAAAGTTTTGCTTTTCGATTCCTATTCAGCTTGCAATACATTCGTAAATGCTCGCTGGTCAAGATGTGTTTTCAACTACTTTATATCAAACTATGCGGAACTGATATGGGTCCCATATCGTTCGAGAACCTCCTATAGGGTTTTTGCTATTGGGGGTACAAATTAGATTTTAGCTTCGATGTCGTACTTTGTAGAGGAATGCACAAAACATTCAGAATCCCATGGCGTTTACGACAACAGGGAGAGTTTTCAAGGTGAATATGCATAACAATATTTTATTTGTAAGTGCCTCGTTCTACAATAGCTGAGGCTTAGGTAGTTTTGTGGATCTAGGATATGTCAATGATAATTATATGCCCCACTTTTGCTGTGTTAATACTACACATCAGAGATCAGCAACGAGTATTCAAAACAATGAGTAGCTTCAAATCATACTTAGAACATACGCATTCATACTTATTTTAATATAATACTCATACTGCTCATACTCAAAGTTGGAACTACTCGTCGTATTCATACTTAACAATACGCATAATGTTATTGACTTCATCTCTACTTAACATTTACACGAAGCACAAAATAAGTATGATTCGCGTACGAAGATTACTATACTCACAAGTAGATTGTGTGTATGCTTTGCTTGTTGTCTTTGTCTTTCCTTTTTTCTTTGTTTGTATATGCAACAACAACAAAGGCTGTAAATTTTAATGAATGATTCGACCCACTCGAATAATTTATAAGTATTATAAGAATTTTTCTAAATTTATGAATCACAATGAGTAGGCATACGAAGCAAACATATTTCGAATGTTGTGAGTTTGATGTCAACGTTGTATTCATACTCATTGCTACTTATACTTATAAATCAATGTTGTGGTGAGTACGAATGAATCAGAGTAGTTGAATTTCAATTCTGCAATGCAAAATTGTATGAATGCTTATGAGTAGCGGATAAACGATTCATTGCTGATCTTTGCTACACATTCACGAGAAAAAAGTAGATTTCACCTTCTAATGGTTTGGATGTGGTCGTTTCTGCTGTTGGAAAGAACCAATACCTCTTGGCAGAAATTCCATTATTTTCCTAACTGCTGAACTTCCGATTGTAAAATGTACGTCTATAGGATATGGAAAATTTTTTGAAAAAATAATTTAAAATAAAATGAAAGGAACTTTCTCAAAAATCTGTAGGTTGGAAACGACTTTAAACTATTGGAAAAGCAATTCATGTGTAAATTTAACACATGTGAGAAGCTAGATCGTAATCCTGATAGTAGTGACCAATTATGTATGTTAATATGTATGTATTAAGAAATGTATTTTGTTTATAATTTTAAATCGAATACAATGGTCAGTCAATAAATCAAAAAAAGTCTTTTATCGGATAACGTACTGTCGTTGTATATATTTTGTTATCGATTATAAAAGCCCAATAACGCATTTATTTATTTGATATGTAGGAAACAAACAAAGGGAAAATAAAATAAACTCGTTAAAAATATTTTTGCTTTGTTTCCCACTTTCAGAGTTTACGACTTTATCGCACAGATGAAAATATTGCCTTTTATTAACAACAACCAGGACGTTTTCATCTTGTTGTGGTTGTGATTTTAAAAAGTGCACTGTGCAAGCAATAGCAGAAGAAAGGCGGAGAACCTTTAAATGAAAAAATCAATTGATTTCACATTTTTCATGTTTCTATACACACATAAAGAGTGTTTTCAATTTTTGTTGTCCTTTGTTTTGTAATATTTTTTATAAAATTTTATTTCATCATAGTGTAGATGCGTATATTTTGTGATGGGATATAAGAGCGCAAGGCAATATTGTTACTGAACAAATGTAGTTAACTCTACTTCCCGTCCTTTAGATGAAGCAAAATACAAACACTCGTCTTCTGTCCACTTTAACTAACATTGATAAACTGCTGTCCGTTATTAAACATTTCGGTAAGTGTTAAGTTGTGAAGAAATTATCATAAACAATATTCCGGTTACTTTCACGAAAGAGATTAACGCACAAGTCCTTCACTAACCTCTCGCCTAAGTTTTTTTCCCGTTCGCCGGTTGCCGCCAATCCATTATAAATTTGTCCCTATATTGGATAAGATAAGTCGGAGTCATATACTCGTATTTGGCGAGTTTCGATGATATATATTAGGTAAACGCAGTCCAACCCGGTAGGGATATAACTTTTCATTAACTGTCACGTTTTAAATTGGAACGTTTTTGCTGCGAAGATTATCATTCAATGTTAAATATAAGAAATAAACTTAGCAGCAAAAGAATTACCATATAAAATGTATGAACATACCCTGCATAAAGGTTAAATCAGGTATTTTAACAGTGACTGACTGTTTGGCTGTTAATAACGTCCATATTGTTAAAGCCATTCGTATCAAATTACCTGTCAATTGTGCATGTCATAGCAACAAACGGCACGTGCAAATTTCTCAAAATTGTTGTTCTGCCGGACTCTAAAATCTTTTACTGTAATGACACTACTTTTTGTATGATTCGATGGCAATCTGAATCTGATCCAATGGCATCGATTTAAAATCAGAAAAATTCACCTGTTTGATGTAGAATTTGGGCTAGTGAAGGACAGCGTTACCTGTCTTATAGTTTCATTGGATATTCTATACAGGCGATTCAGGGTCATAATCACTTCATGGGGGTTGATGAGGACTGGCTAGCTTTTAGACTTTATCTTGTGAGGTTTTCTAAAGTCGGGTATGCAGATAAGTCACAAACTTCTGGGCTACAATATACCGAATGTTGTCAGTCATATTCAGACTGATTGTTGTGCAAAGTCTTTCACCCATATATGTTGAGTCTCACTTTATGATGTGTTGTGTTTTGATGAATGTCAAACACTTCGTCTTATTTAAATTTAAAAGCAAGAAGACCTTAATGGATGACCCCATATTCTCTCATTGTTGATAAATATTTTTTCTCACATTTCTAAAGTCATTTATTGAAAAAATATTAAATAGTCTTTCACTGTTCCGTATATTAATTTCAACAAATATTTAAACACTCTTCTCTTTATTTTGAACATGCATTTAGAATCTTAATATTGCTAACATTTAAATATTTCTGCATATTTAAATCATATGTTGTAGCAAATAAACATAAACATAAACAATAAACATAAAACATAAAACAATAACAATAAAACGAAGGCAATAAATTTAAATTTATTGCAAATAAAACAAGATTTAAACATAAAAAAATTTTTTATTTGCTAAAATTAAAATTTTTTTTTTAAAAGGATTCTATGAAATGCGATTAAGAAAAAATAATTCACAAAACAGTAAATCATTTCTAAATATTTAAATAAAATTTGTAAATAAAAAACTAAAAATTTGTATGTTTTATTATATATTTCATACTCTATTCTTTCGAAGAAAACGCAAATATTTTCAGTGGGTGATTGATGACTTTTTAAGAAATTTTTAAAAAATTTGTTTTCGCACAGAATTTCACTATAAGCAGATGAAATATTGCTTCCCTCTTTGAACAAAATCGATAAAAAAAAAAAATAATAATAAGACACCTCTAAACGAACTACAAAATATTGAACACAATCCCCCTCACAGCTTTGTCAACCTTTTTATATCGGGTGAAGTCTTTGAAGCACCCCCAAACATTTTACGAAAATATTTTAATTGTGCTGTTTCTATTTTGCTATGAGTAACTATGGTATCCTTTGTGAACAGATTTCTAATTTCCAAATATTTGGTCCAAGTGCACTCCAGCAAGCTTGCGCATTGACGACTATTTTTCATTACCACTTTGTGGATGTTTATTGAGGCAACTCAAATGGGTCTTATTTAAACGCTGGTACTGAATATTTTATAGTCATAGACAAACCAAAAAGTCCTTCAAAGTAGAATTTTATAAACGAATGTAAGGAATTGGATATTCGCCACAAAATTTTTTCTAATTATGTTCAGGAAAATAATTCATTTCAGGTAAAAGTGCTTAATTAGATTGAAACATTTTAATACATTAGGAATTTCCAACAGGGACTATTACAGTTTATAATGGCAATCTTTTTAATGTCATATTGCTCGCAATTCCGTTTTGTTAAATCACAATAGTCGATCAAAGGCAAAGACCTGAGAAGATACACTAAATACACGCTGAAGCATATAGCAACATGTCATTATTCTCATCGAAAAATCATCTTCAATCAAGAGGCTCTTTTCTGAATTAATTTGTGCGTGAATAAATAAAATTGTCCAATTTTGGACGGATCCTAAATCAGATTGAAAATATGAAAAAAATTTTCCTCGGTCACTTCCTCTCATCAGATATGTGGCAAAACCTCTGAGAGAAAACAAATTTGCCCCGTAAAGATTCTCAAAAATTTGTCATGGAATCGACTTTAAACTGTAGACTAAAGTGGCTTGAGATACCGTATGAGGTCCAACACCTTTCAATACACATATACATACATATATAATTGGTCATTATAACCCTTCGCTCATGATTCCGACCTAGCTCCTCACATCACTTTTGTTGTGTGCGTTAATTTATAAATGAGTGGCGGCACCACTCCGACTCCGAAGAACAGATTTTTGAGATGCTTTTAGTGGCAATTTTATTTAATCTCAGTGTTTTTGCCAGAAATTTGTCGATGAAGAAATGTTTTTATTTTTTCGTTTTTATGTCTGACCTGGAATTTCAATTCGAGCCTACAATAAGCCAACATACTACCTATTAGACTACGGGGACTGTCAACAGCGCCAAATATATCCCGAAAAACCGCTTTTTATTAAGGAGTTTGAGCTCAAGGTTTCAGAGGTCAATTATTACCGACTGCTTTTGACCAGAATAGAATGACATGGACAAAAAACAAAACACGTGCCTTCAAAAGAATAGCGCTACATGGCACACGGTTTATTTATTTTATTTATTTATTTATTAATTATTACAATACAATCACAAATTATATTCTAATTCTATACGAGCTGAGTAACTTCCTGAGACCATACGCTCGGTGTAGTGTCGCAGACCAGAGCCTCTGGTGGGAATCGAACCCACGACCCTCACACTAATAGTCTAGCACACTGCCCATTAGACTACCAGGGCGCTACTGGCACACGGTTTATCCCACATTAGAAGGCATGATCAACTAACGTAGCGGTGATGTAAACTGGCCATCATATTCAAGGGATTTTACCAAGTTAGACTCTTTATGTGGAGTTTTATAATGTGAATTGCGAGCCAGGAACATAGAAATGAAATATTATGGTTGCTCTCCTATCCATATTATTATGTCGAGGTCATGGAATTTGTCACTATAGGATTTATTCTTATAATATTTACTGCACCTTCAGCCAAATAAGCAACAAACTAAAGCGGTACATGAAGTCTACATCAAACCTAAATGCCATGAAAGAGTTTCTTAAAAACCTGTCGTTCTAAGCTGACTTTAAGCTATGGGTCCTTCCGCTAATGTATACAATTAAAACACAACAAAAGAGAAGTTGGGTAGTAAGATTGACCGATTGGAGCTAGAGCGACTGTGTCGCTGTTATAAGGCACACGGAGAAGGGCAACGGTGTGGAGAACATTGGTAATTCACATTAACTGTCTGCAACTCAGCAAACCGTTGTTTTGGATATTTTTTACTTACAGTAATCGTTCGCAAAACTTATGTAAAAAATTTCAATTTCCAATTAAGTTATTCTTCCAAGATACAGTTTGACTTCCTTTAGAAATAAAAAACTAAATAATCCATCATCTTATATTAAACAAATGGGTTTACTTTAAATAGATAACTATTTTATGTATCCTTTTATGTTACTTATATCCAGGAAATGAAATCTAATACTCTTCATTTGTTATTGTTAAAATGATGATTTGAAAATAAATAGTTTTCAAGCAAGTTATTCTCCTAAAAATAGAAAGAAAATATATGAAATAAAAAAAAGGAATGAAAAGATTTTATTTGTAAACAAGTTTCATATTTAAATCAAAATACAACCAAAAATTATAAGGTATTGTAGTAATAATACTCTTACGAGAATATCTATCAGAAGTGCGCACACAATGCATGCTACCATATTACAAAGGTTTTCATAAAACACCTGGTCCTTCTTAAATACAACTGTGGCATTTGTAGGTGAAAGGATTGTTGTTACATTAAATATTTATATGCCTTATGCAAATGGTTGAGATGAAGAAGTGGAAAATATTTGTGGCATATCTATGAAATATGCAGCTGATAATGCTTAATGAGCATCCCAATAAAAACATTTTGAACATTATTTTCTTATGATTATATGATTACCGAGGGTCGCTCAACCATATGTTAAAAAACGGTATGCTTGACATCAAAAAATGATATGCAAGGCTATAACATACGTACATACATAATTGAGAATTGCAACATTTCAGTCAGTATTTCTACCTAGTTTTTCACATCATTTATATTGTCTTTGTTAGTTTTGTACATGGCTGGCAAGACCTACAAGTGATATGTTGCGTATGAGTAATATATTTCAAATCCGATCCAATAAACCATAATATCTAGCTGATTTTAAAACAAGCCGCAGTTAACGGTTTTAGTTGCATTTTGAAATTTAAACTTTGAAATGGCACACCCTTTATATATGTTTTGGCACGTAGTTATAATGGTCTACATGTTAATCTTAAGATAGTTTATGAAATTGCGTCACTTGTGGACCCATAATAAACAATTGCAAATACGTTATTTCCCGATGATCAATATTAGAAGAAGAATTTGAATACTGTTATGCCCCATATTTGTGTTGTCTGGATATTTGTTCAGCAAGGGACCACGGAAACCTAATGGAAATGACCTTAACTAATTGTCGTACAAATTTTTGGTTCATACACAAGATTCCCTTTTTGATTATAAAATATTTAAGCTTAAATGAGAACGAAGTCGCCGCGGTCTAGTAGGTAGTGTGTTGGCTTATTAGATGTAAAGCCAGGGTTCGAGCCCCAGGCCAAACATCAAAATTAAATATAAAAAGTATTTTTCGGCGATTTCCTCTCAGCAGATTTCTGGCAAAAACTCTGAGAGCAAATAAAATTGCTATGAAAAGTCTCTCAAAAATCTGTAGTTCCGAGTTGACTTTAAACTGTATGTCCCCCCCACTTATGTATAAAATTAACGCACACAACGTAAATAGTGTGAGAAACCAGGTCAATAATCCTAACTGAAGAGTTGTTATGACTAATTATGTATGTGAGTATAAATTTTAACATGTAAACGTCCCTCCTTGTGCTATTTACGAAACCCTAACTATCTTGTTTTTCTGCAAAGCTGACTAAATTTACATACATTTTGTGGGATTATACCCCAGTTTGTGTTATTGCTACCCTGTGCATGTATGTTGATGCTGACGATATTGTTGTCAATACTTTTGTTGCTGTATAAGCGACAACATGCTGCTTTAGTAGTATATTCCTGCTGACGTTGTTATTATTCGTGGGAAACCTACCGTCAACCACGGCTTTCAACAACAACAAAAGTGTCTTTCGGTAGCTGGGAATACAAACATGATTGCTAAAACGAAGGAAGGCAATTGTGGCCAATTCAGTGCTGATAAATACATGCATCTTTATACCCTGTATATGTTGTTTACATGTTCAAGTATAGTTTTTATTCGTCAATATTTCAATTCATATTCTTGCTTTGTGGCCTTTAATTGGCCGTTTCAGTTTTTTTTCCGCTGTATTATGAATGTTTACGGAGAGGTTTGTAATCTCTACTATTTATTTTTGAATTATGGGTTGCAGTTATGGTACATTTTCTGTGTAGTTTTCGCCAATGTTTATTTCACTTCAATTTTAATACTTCCAAGGTTTTTATCGTAATTATCTGATACGTTACTGAATCATAGAGTAAAAAAATAATTTTAATATTTAGAATAAAATTAATTCAATCTTGGATATCCTATTTTATATTCGTTTATATCGTTTAAAAAGTTGTTATTTTTTATTAAAAATTTACTTACGAGAAAGTTCAACGAACTTCTGCAGGCATTGTTATGATAGACAGTATTCAGAAGCCTTTTTTTAATTAAAATCATTAATCATTTTCCAATTTCAATATAAAAATGAAAAATAATAAAAGTTATCAATGGTAGTTGTACTTAATTATTCACATCAAAAACCAATTGACGGCAAAGCTGTATTGTTTAACAAGGGCCTTAAAATTTTTGGTCAGAATTGCAAACAGTGGTACTATTTACACAAATTGTTGCATATAATGTATGTAGAACTGATAGGAAGGGGTGCCAGAGTTGTTGAAATCAGACTGAAGCCACGTAAAGCGAATTTCAGTGCTAATTGACAAGTCCAGATTGATCAATCTTGTCAATCAGCACAAGGATTTTGCTTTAAATTAAACTAGAATTCTACTTGAAAGTTTAATGAATAGTTCGATGTCAGCAAGGCACACTACCTCTCCGTTGTCTAGTAGGTAGTGTGTTGGCTTATTAAACGTAAAGTCCTGGATCGTATCCCAGGTCAGGCATCAAAACGAAATATGAAAAAAAAAATATATTTCTTCGGCGATTTCCTCTTAGCAGATTTCTGGCAAAAACACTGTGAGAGTAAATAAAGCTGCCATGAAAAATTTCCTCAAAAATCTGTCGTTAAACTGTAGGTCCCGCCACTGACTTATAACATGAGTGATGTGAGAAGCTAGGCCGTAATGCAGACTGAAGGGTTGTAATGGCCAATACGTTTACAAATAAAAATAATCGTCACGTCTTTCAATAAGCGATTCCTATTTCAAATAAAAGTAAAACAAAGTATTTGGGATGTAGTATACCCTCGATTTACGTTGACTCGATTCACGTTGTTTCGTTTAATGTCGTCAAAAATTTTGTTCACTTCAACTTCGATTTGCGTCGTCATTCGATATACGTTGCCTTTCTTGTTTATAAACAAAATCAGGGGAATTCCTACTTTAAAAAAAAATTTCAAATCACCTCTCTCATTGACACCGGCAGTGTTTTCCGTGGACAAATTCATTTCACTTTGCTAGATGCGAAAATTGTGATGCATTTTATCAGATAAATAAACGTCCTTTTCAAGCAAAGTCCTTCGTGGCAAAGTTCTTATTAAATTCATTTGTGCACCACCAGTAATATTTTTATTTCTCTATTAAGTTTCTGATTTAAAATGGAATTAAAGCGAAATTTCTTCCCCCTGTACTTATATTTATGGCCAGTCTTAGTTTCTCTTTTGCTAATAAAATTTCGTTATTCCAAAATGATATTAGTTCCTGGAATGACTGAAAAGAGTTACAATTTTCGAGCAGGTATTTAGTCACAGCTGTTACTGTGTCTTCATTTAGAAAAGCTCTTAAAAAACATATTTTCCTACAAAGATTTTTACTTCAATTTAATACTTCTTGAAAGGAACCAAAAGAACAATTTACCCATTAAAATGAATGCAAGAATAAGACAGAATATTGAATGCTCCACATAACAGAATTATGTTTCTTGTAAAAGGAATTTCACATTTTCCCCATCACAATCATGTGAAGCCTATGTATTGTACAGTCAATCTCCCTATAACGCGCTTCCATATAATGCGGGACTGAAAATGCGACAGCCCTCCATAACGGGGTACTCTTATAGCGCGGTTTGCTCTATAAGTTTCTTCCGCACTACCTATGAATGAATAGTAACTAGATATTAAAAGAGGGTTTAATAAGTTTCATTATTGCAGTACCGTGCAAAATAATAGCAGTTGGATTTTAAATTTTAAAAAACAATGAATGAAGATGAACCAAGTGTGAGGATAAATATTAAAAAATTACGTTATTTGACAAGTCCTTCTTAATTTTGTTGGAAACTTTTAGTTTTTATTTCATTTTTTTTGTTTATCAATCCTTATATGAACTCTTAATTCAATAAAAATAAGTCCAAATTTATCTTGGCTTTTGTATTTCTTGGTCTCCATATAACGCAATACGAATGATGTGATTTGTACTAATTCAGTGTTTCTTGTAGTGCGGTTTCCATAGAACGCGCTACGAATTAGCCTGGATTGTACCTGAAATCCGAGTTTCTTGTAGCGCGGTTTCCATATAACGCGATACGCACTCACCGCATTATAGGAGGGTTGACTGTACCTTAATTAATTAGAAAATCGGTTTAAAATTTCATATTTCCTGACAGTTTACTAGGAACAAATTATGTTTCATGATTTTTTATATTTCGTATAGGGTGTGGTAACTTCATTCCTTCTTCTCTGTTGCCCTTCTTTCCTTGCTGTAGTTGCTAAAAAGACAAAACGGCAATTTATTTTCATTTGTCGAAAGAATAGTTTTCCGGTGGTTGTGTTTTATTACCTTTCATTTGTTCTGTTCTTTAGCAATAAGAATATGATGATGATTTTTATTTCCAATTATAAACTTTACACCACAGGTCACGTTTGTAAAGAATGTAATGAAAGAAACAAAGATGTGGCATTTAACGCTTCAATTAAGTTAAATTGATTGCATGCCCTTCTACTCATTTCCTCGTTACTGCACATTACTGTTGCAAGCATAATTATGAAGTGAATCTGATATATTTTTTAAAAGGTATTTATAAGAATTCATTCAATATGTCTGTGCATTCCCTCTCTTTTATAGTGGTAACGAATTTTAAAATTTTTTTAGATCACACAAGGAATTTATAAGGAATCTTTGCCAGTAAACCCTTTAGCCACAAAGGAAAAAAAGAAACATCTATTGGCAGCTCTTTGTTTGCGTAATGTAGACAACGAATGTGGATTGGCTTGACGTTTTTATGTATTACCAATCACATTCAAATGATATTCATATTCAAGGCTGTTCTAATCATAGCATTTTTATTTCTTTACAGGAAGTAATATCTCCGGATATTAACTTAACCGTAGATCGAGCCTTAAAAAACTTCATAATTCTAGCTTATGTATCACTTTTGATACATTCTCGTGCTACATAAAATTTTCCCAATTATTTTGTTAGGTTTTGTTAAAAAAAAATTTAAATATTTTATGAAATTTACGCCAAATTTTTTCACACGATGTACGTTGCAGTATGGCTTTTTACGTAAAAATTAAACACTTCATGGCAGCTTGGCTTAATTTTTTCTAAATGGTAACATTTTGATATCGACCACCCTTGCTTTGTGGCGATTTATAAATTTCCAATCGTTTAGATGGGGTAGCTTATTGTCACTCGCATCAATAACATTCTCAATTGAGGGCTGGCTGCAACCTGATGCTCTTACTTTGAGTCTTTCTACAGTTCGGATATAAGTTTCCCAAGTACAGCTGTAAGTACTACAGCTACACATGTACCATGCACTTGAGTCTAAAACTGCCAATTCGATTTCGGTGGAGCACGAAATTTATAATGAACAAAACATTCAATTGGTTACTAATCTAGAGCGACAAAATTATTGGCATTATTCAAAGCTGGAAATCTTTCAGCTCATTTTTCGAAATGCCATTATAGGTGTAGGTTGAAGTCGCCGTGGTCTAGTGGGTAGTGTGTTGGCTTATTAGACGAAAGGCCCGGGTTCGTATCCCAGGTCAGACATCAAAACGAAAAATATTTCTTCGGCGACTTCCTCTCAGCAGATTTCTGGCAAAGACTCTGAGAGTAAAAATTGCCATGAAAAGCTTTTCAAAAATCTGTCGTTCGGAGTCGACTTTAAACTGTAGGTCCCGCCACTCATGTATAAAATTAACGCACACAACATAAGTGGTGTGAGAAGCTAGGTCGTAATCCTGACTGAAGGGTTGTAATGGCCAATTATGTATGTTATGTATTATAGGTGTAAAATTATCATCATTTCCGAGTAGCACATTTCAAAGGAAATTATTCTGTTATCTCATGAGTACGTAGTTGACCGAAACATTGTCATCTGTCATCTATGAAATAAAACATAGGACGAAACACTTTTCTAATATTTGTCTGTTACTTGAGATAATTATGAGAAGAACAGTGAGAAAGACTTTACAACATTTTAGGAAACAACTGCTAGCAATTTAGAAGGAACGCGGTTCTCGATTCCAAGTCGTAACATATTAGGTGATAAACATCGTATTGTTATGTTTGCTGCTGCCACTACTTTCAACAGTTCATAGAACGAGATTCTATTTTCTTCTTCTCGGGAGTCTTCAGCAGCAGGATTATTACATAAAAACATCGGTAATTACAACCTTACGTTTTAAATTGATAATTACTGTCCTGAGATTTGAAGCTTGGTCTGACATCTAATACGCTAACACGCTACATATCAGACTACGACTACTGCAGTCAATATCAAGGATATATCATGAACAGAAACTTCAACCTTTTCACTTTCATCCAATACTTCACTTTCAATTCGTTCTCAAATATCACAAATAATGTATTATTTACGATAAAACTCCACAAAATCTTTGAAACCCTAAAAAAAATTTCAAACACAACACCAAAGAATAACTAGGAAACTCGTATGTATCAAAATTGTTACATAAGATAGAATTATGAAGTTTTTGAATTTTTTCACCCCTGTTTGAAATTTTCTTTTGCTAAGGAGTGCCCACAAAAAAAAAATGGACTTACACTTTTTGTTATTGTTGCGATTTTTTTTGTTGAACGATTTTTTTTTTTTTTTTCTCCTGCTCGCTGTTCGTAATTGGTAGTTGGGATTCATTCCCCACGAAGTTATTTTATTTCAAGTTCAAGGTGAAACTTTAACACTCATTTCTGTTGGAAAAAAAAGGAAAAGGGGAAAGAAAAATATAGAGAATTATTACTCTTTAATCGCCTTGATCATATTGAAGAGTAAACAGTTCTCTTTACTTGCATTCATTTCATTTCATTTGTTTCTTTGTGTATGGCTGGACATACTGAGAGTTTGAGCATTAGGTCGTTGTTGTTGATGCATTTTGTTATGAAAGAGAATGCTTATTGCGTTTCTCTTTTCATATATGAAAGGTTTTTTTGTTAGAGCAGAGAGAAGTGGGAAATGAAGTCAGAGCTGGTTATAGGAGTTCTATGAATGTTGATTTGTAATTGTATATAAAATTACTTTACATTTAATTTATAACAAATATATGGATAAAATTCACCTACCTGATAACCTACCTGCTTATTATTGGAGGATTACCTGAAACTAACTACCATTTGGGTGAAAATGAGGTTTTTTCTTATAAAAAAATATTAAGTAAATCTTATGGGCACTGTATTTTCCATCCCTGTTTTTTCAATTTGACTTTAGAAAGCAAAATATGTTTCATATTCCATCTCGTCCCTATTTAAGGAATATATATATTTTAAAGACAATAACGGGACTTTATTTCAAATATTTTAAAGTTTCACCGCCACTAGATTCAGGTTTTTGCGTAAAACAATTGATTGGCAAATTGGATTTTGAGAGGTACAGTTCTACTCGGAAAGAATGGCATGGACAAAAAACAAAACGCGTACCTTCAAAAGAACAGCGCTACATGGCACACACGTTTATTTATTTTATTTATTTTATTTATTAATTACAATACAATTACAAATTATATTCTAATTCTATACTATGCGAGCAAATAACTTCGACCATACGCTCGGTGTAGTGTCACAGACCAGAGCCTCTGGTGGGATCGAACCCACGACCCTCACACTAATAGTCTAGCACACTACCCACTAGACTACCAGGGCGCTCATGGCACACGGTTAGAAGGCATGATCAACAAACGTTGAGGTGATGTAAACTGGCCATTCATAGTCAAGAGATTTTAACAAGTTAGACTCTTTATGTGGAGTTTTATAATGTAAATTGCGAGCCAAGAACATACAAATTAAATATTTTGGATGCTCTCCCATCCATATTATTATGTCGAGGTCATGGAATTTGTCACTATAGGATTTATTCTTATAATATTTACTGCACCCTCAGCCAAATAAGCAACAAACTAAAGCGGGACATGAAGTCTACATTATACCTAAATGCCATGAAAGAGTTCTCTCAAAAACCTGTCGTTCTAAGCTGACTTTAGCTATGGGTCCTTCCGCTAATGTATACAATTAAAACACAACAAAAGTGGCTTGAGGAGTTGGGTTACTACCGATTGGAGTAAAACGACTCTGTCGCTGTTATAAGGCATATGAAAAAGGGCTACGGTGTGGAAAATATTGGTAATTCACATTAACTGCCTGCAACTTAGCACACCGTTGTTTTGGATATTTTTTACTTACAGTAATCGTTCGCAAAACTTATGTAAAAAATTTCAATTTCCAATTAAGTTATTCTTCGAAGATACAGTTTGAGTTTCTTTTGAAATAGAAAACTAAATAATCCATCATCTTATATTAAACAAATGGGTTTACTTTAAATAGATAACTATTTTATGTATCCTTTTATGTTACTTATATCCAGGAAATGAAATCTAATACTCTTCATTTGTTATTGTTAAAATGATGATTTGAAAATAAATAGTTTTCAAGCAAGTTATTCTCCTAAAAATAGAAAGAAAATATATGAAATAAAAAAAAGGAATGAAAAGATTTTATTTGTAAACAAGTTTCATATTTAAATCAAAATACAACCAAAAATTATAAGGTATTGTAGTAATAATACTCTTACGAGAAATATCTATCAGAAGTGCGCACACAATGCATGCTACCATATTACAAAGGTTTTCATAAAACACCTGGTCCTTCTTAAATACAACTGTGGCATTTGTAGGTGAAAGGATTGTTGTTACATTAAATATTTATATGCCTATGCAAATGGTTGAGATGAAGAAGTGGAAAATATTTGTGACATATCTATGATATATGCAGCTGATAATGCTTAATGAGCATCCCAATAAAGACATTTTGAAATTTTTCATTTTCTTATGATTATTGATTACCGGGGGTCGCTCAACCATATGTTAAAAAACCGGTATGCTTGACATCAAAAAATGACACGCAAGGTTATAACATACGTACATACATAATTGAGAATTGAAACATTTCAGTCAGTATTTCGACCTAGTTTTTTACATCATTTATATTGTCTTTGTTAGTTTTGTATATGGCTGGCAAGACCTACAACTTAAAGTCGATTCTTAACGACAGAGTTTTGAAAAATTTTCGTGGCAAGTTCATTTACTCACAGAGTTTTTACCAGAAGTGTGTTGATAGAAATTTTCCGAAGAAAGAGTCAATTTCCTTTTGTTTGAGGTATCTGATATAGAACGTAAGTCGTCGCGTTACGCCTAATAAGTCTTAAGCTATAGTGAAATGTTTTAAAATTTTTATACGATTCCACATGTCCTGCTCTATATGAACGTTCAGTAAATCCCATAGCTGTGAAAACAGGTATGTCTCAGGCATATATTCCTTAACAATTTAATATAGTTGCTACTTGAATATTAAAGGCAACAAATTAGATCAGAGTTTCATGACACCTGCACTAGATTTGAAATTTGTTGATATTATCGAGATGACTATGTATCGGTTTAAATACGAACCGCTGGTTATTTGGAATATAATAAAACTTATGCTATTCTATTCTGTCACAGTTTAAATCTGAGCAACGTTAGGATTATTGGTTCAACGAAAATCTACACGAAGAAACATTCATTTTCCAACCATACGTGATCTTACAGAAGCAAATGCATCCATTATGGGTCACTGTTTGGTGTCAAGCGGAGGCATTATTGTACAATATTTTTTTGAAAATGATCGTACCAATTTTTTGTATCCGCTCTTCATGGCATTGATGTTAACGATGTCTGGTTTCCACAGGATGGTGCAATTTACTACACATCTTATGCCATAATTGATTTATTGCGTTACACGTTTTGATGATCGTTAATTAGCCGAAATGGTGATGTCTATTAGCAGCCAAGCAGCTGGGATTTGAAAAATGTTATGCAGATAAACCAGAGACAATTAAACATTTGAGGACCAACATTCGAATGAGGTACGGTGGGCGATGCCATTTGAATGAAATCATATTCAATTTCCTACCGGAACAATTGGACTTCACAACAAGAAAAATAAATATTGCTAAAATTTCAAACCGTGTGTGATTTATTGCATTTTTAAATCTAAACTTTTAAATCACCCTCCAAAATTCTTTAATGATGAGTACATATGTTGCGTATGAGTGATATTTTTTTATATTTTTTTATATAATAATGTAAAATTCTTTCATGACATATGTGACGTATGAGCGATATTTAATTCCATTCGTTTCATACATGACGAAATAAAAAATATTTTATTGCATACTTTTCAGAGTTATTACTATCGTACAAGTGATATGTTGCGTATGAGTAATATATTTCAAATTCGATCCAATAAACCATAATATCTAGCTGATTTTAAAACAAGCCGCAGTTAACGGTTTTAGTTGCATTTTGAAATTTAAACTTTGTCACGTAGTTATAATGGTCTACATGTTAATCTTACGATAGTCTATGAAATTGCGTCACTTGAGGACCCATAATAAACAACTGCAAATATGTTATTTCCCGATGATCAATATTAGATGAAGAATTTGAATACTGTTATGTCCAATATTTGTGCTGTCTGAATATTTGTTCAGCAAGGGACCACGGAAACTAAATGGAAATGACCTTAACTAATTGTCGTACAAATTATTGGTTCATACACAAGATTCCCTTTTTTATTATAAAATATTTAAGCTTAAATGAGAACGAAGTCGCCGCGGTCTAGTAGGTAGTGTGTTGGCTTATTAGACGTAAAGCCAGGGTTCGAGCCCCAGGCCAAACATCAAAATTAAATATAAAAAGTATTTTTTCGGCGATTTCCTCTCAGCAGATTTCTGGCAAAAACTCTGAGAGCAAATAAAATTGCTATGAAAAGTCTCTCAAAAATCTGTAGTTCCGAGTTGACTTTAAACTGTATGTCCCCCCCACTTATGTATAAAATTAACGCACACAACGTAAATAGTGTGAGAAACCAGGTCAATAATCCTAACTGAAGAGTTGTTATGACTAATTATGTATGTGAGTATAAATTTTAACATGTAAACGTCCCTCCTTGTGCTATTTACGAAACCCTAACTATCTTGTTTTTCTGCAAAGCTGACTAAATTTACATACATTTTGTGGGATTATACCCCAGTTTGTGTTATTGCTACCCTGTGCATGTATGTTGATGCTGACGATATTGTTGTCAATACTTTTGTTGCTGTATAAGCGACAACATGCTGCTTTAGTAGTATATTCCTGCTGACGTTGTTATTATTCGTGGGAAACCTACCGTCAACCACGGCATTCAACAACAACAAAAGTGTCTTTCGGTAGCTGGGAATACAAACATGATTGCTAAAACGAAGGAAGGCAATTGTGGCCATTCAGTGCTGATAAATACATGCATCTTTATACCCTGTATATGTTGTTTACATGTTCAAGTATAGTTTTTATTCGTCAATATTTCAATTCATATTCTTGCTTTGTGGCCTTTAATTGGCCGTTTCAGTTTTTTTCCGCGGTATTATGAATGTTTACGGAGAGGTTTGTAATCTCTACTATTTATTTTTGAATTATGGGTTGCAGTTATGGTACATTTTCTGTGTAGTTTTCGCCAATGTTTATTTCACTTCAATTTTAATACTTCCAAGGTTTTTATCGTAATTATCTGATATGTTGCGTATGAGTAATATATTTCAAATCCGATCCAATAAACCATAATATCTAGCTGATTTTAAAACAAGCCGCAGTTAACGGTTTTAGTTGCATTTTGAAATTTAAACTTTGAAATGGCACACCCTTTATATATGTTTTGTCACGTAGTTATAATGGTCTACATGTTAATCTTACGATAGTCTATGAAATTGCGTCACTTGAGGACCCATAATAAACAACTGAAAAATAATTTTATTAGATGAAGAATTTGAATACTGTTATGTCCAATATTTGTGCTGTCTGAATATTTGTTCAGCAAGGGACCACGGAAACCTAATGGAAATGACCTTAACTAATTGTCGTACAAATTATTGGTTCATATACAAGATTCCCTTTTTTATTATAAAATATTTAAGCTTAAATGAGAACGAAGTCGCCGCGGTCTTGTAGGTAGTGTGTTGGCTTATTAGACGTAAAGCCAGGGTTCGAGCCCCAGGCCAAACATCAAAATTAAATATAAAAAGTATTTTTTCGGCGATTTCCTCTCAGCAGATTTCTGGCAAAAACTCTGAGAGCAAATAAAATTGCTATGAAAGTCTTCAAAAATCTGTAGTTCCGAGTTGACTTTAAACTGTATGTCCCCCCCACTTATGTATAAAATTAACGCACACAACGTAAATAGTGTGAGAAACCAGGTCAATAATCCTAACTGCAGAGTTGTTATGACTAATTATGTATGTGAGTATAAATTTTAACATGTAAACGTCCCTCCTTGTGCTATTTACGAAACCCTAACTATCTTGTTTTTCTGCAAAGCTGACTAAATTTACATACATTTTGTGGGATTATACCTCAGTTTGTGTTATTGCTACCCTGTGCATGTATGTTGATGCTGACGATATTGTTGTCAATACTTTTGTTGCTGTATAAGCGACAACATGCTGCTTTAGTAGTATATTCCTGCTGACGTTGTTATTATTCGTGGGAAACCTACCGTCAACCACGGCATTCAACAACAACAAAAGTGTCTTTCGGTAGCTGGGAATACAAACATGATTGCTAAAACGAAGGAAGGCAATTGTGGCCAATTCAGTGCTGATAAATACATGCATCTTTATACCCTGTATATGTTGTTTACATGTTCAAGTATAGTTTTTATTCGTCAATATTTCAATTCATATTCTTGCTTTGTGGCCTTTAATTGGCCGTTTCAGTTTTTTTCGCGGTATTATGAATGTTTACGGAGAGGTTTGTAATCTCTACTATTTATTTTTGAATTATGGGTTGCAGTTATGGTACATTTTCTGTGTAGTTTTCGCCAATGTTTATTTCACTTCAATTTTAATACTTCCAAGGTTTTTATCGTAATTATCTGATACGTTACTGAATCATAGAGTATAAAAATAATTTTAATATTTGGAATAAAATTAATTCAATCTTGGATATCCTATTTTATATTCGTTTATATCGTTTAAAAAGTTGTTATTTTTTATTAAAATTTACTTACGAGAAAGTTCAACGAACTTCTGCAGGCATTGTTATGATAGACAGTATTCAGAAGCCTTTTTTTAATTAAAATCATTAATCATTTTCCAATTTCAATATAAAATGAAAAATAATAAAAGTTATCAATGGTAGTTGTACTTAATTATTCACATCAAAAACCAATAGATGGCACAGCTGTATTGTTTAACAAGGGCCTTAAAATTTTTGGTCAGAATTGCAAACAGTGGTACTATTTACACAATTGTTGCATATAATGTATGTAGAACTGATAGGAAGGGGTGCCAGAGTTGTTGAAATCAGACTGAAGCCACGTAAAGCGAATTTCAGTGCTAATTGACAAGTCCAGATTGATCAATCTTGTCAATCAGCACAAGGATTTTGCTTTAAATTAAACTAGAATTCTACTTGAAAGTTTAATGAATAGTTCGATGTCAGCAAGGCACACTACCTCTCCGTTGTCTAGTAGGTAGTGTGTTGCTTATTAAACGTAAAGTCCTGGATCGTATCCCAGGTCAGGCATCTAAACGAAATATGAAAAAAAAATATATTTCTTCTGCGATTTCCTCTTAGCAGATTTCTGGCAAAACACTGTGAGAGTAAATAAAGCTGCCATGAAAAATTTCCTCAAAAATCTGTTGTTAAACTGTAGGTCCCGCCACTGACTTATAAAATTAACTCACACAACATGAGTGATGTGAGAAGCTAGGCCGTAATGCATACTGAAGGGTTGTAATGGCCAATACGTTTACAAATAAAAATAATCGTAACGCGTCTTTCAATAGCGATTCCTATTTCAAATAAAAGTAAAACAAAGTATTTGGGATGTAGTATACCCTCGATTTACGTTGACTCGATTCACGTTGTTTCGTTTAATGTCGTCAAAAATTTTGTTCACTTCAACTTCGATTTGCGTCGTCATTCGATATACGTTGCCTTTCTTGTTTATAAACAAAATCAGGGGAATTCCTACTTTAAAAAAAATTTCAAATCACCTCTCTCATTGACACCGGCAGTGTTTTCCGTGGACAAATTCATTTCACTTTGCTAGATGGGAAAATTCTGATGCATTTTATCAGATAAGTAAACGTCCTTTTCAAGCAAAGTCCTTCGTGGCAAAGTTCTTATTAAATTCATTTGTGCACCACCAGTAATATTTTTATTTCTCTATTAAGTTTCTGGATTTAAAAATGGAATTAAAGCGAAATTTCTTCCCCCTGTACTTATATTTATGGCCAGTCTTAGTTCGCTTTTGCTAATAAAATATTCGTTATTCCAAAATGATATTAGTTCCTGGAATGACTGAAAAGAATTACAATTTTCGAGGCAGTAATTTAGTAACAGCCATTACTATGTCTTCATTTAGAAAAGCTCTTAAAAAACATATTTTTCCTACAAGGTTTTTACTTCAATTTAATACTTCTTGAAAGGACCAAAAGAACAATTACTCATTAAAATGAATGCAAGAATAAGACACAAAATATTGAATGTTCACATAACAGAATTATGTTTCTTGCAAAAGGAATTTCACAGTTTTCCCCCATCACAATCATGTGAATCCTATGTATTGTACAGTCAATCACTTCCTATAGACGCGCTACTCTCAGAACGTGGTTTCCATATAATGCGGGACTGAAAATGCGACAGCCCTCCATAACGGGGTACTCTTATAGCGCGGTTTGCTCTATAAGTTTCTTCCGCACTACCTATGAATGAATAGTAACTAGATATTAAAAGAGGGTTTAATAAGTTTCATTTATTACCGTGCAAAATAATAGCAGTTGGATTTTAAATTTTAAAAAACAATGAATGAAGATGAACCAAGTGTGAGGATAAATATTAAAAAAAAAATTACGTTATTTGACAAGTCCTTCTTAATTTTGTTGGAAACTTTTAGTTTTTATTTCATTTTTTTCGTTTATCAATCCTTATATGAACTCTTGAATTCAATAAAAATAATTCCTAATTTATCTTGCCGTTTGTATTTCTTGGTCTGCATATAACGCAATACTAATTCTGTCTTTCCATACAACGCGGTAAAAGGTTTCCATAGAACGCGCTACGAATTAGCCTGGATTGTACCTGAAATCCGAGTTTCTTGTAGCGCGGTTTCCATATAACGCGAGTACGCACTTAACCGCATTATAGGATGGTTGACTGTACCTTAATTAATTAGAAAATCGGTTTAAAATTTCATATTTCCTGACAGTTTACTAGAAACAAATTATGTTTCATGATTTTTTATATTTCGTATAGGGTGTGGTAACTTCATTCCTTCCTCTCTGTTGCCCTTCTTTCCTTGCTGTAGTTGCTAAAAAGACAAAACGGCAATTTATTTTCATTTGTCGAAAGAATAGTTTTCCGGGTGGTTTGTGTTTATTACCTTTCATTTGTTCTGTTCTTTAGCAATAAGAATATGATGATGATTTTTATTTCCAATTATAAACTTTACACCCATAGGTCACGTTTGTAAAGAATGTAATGAAAGAAACAAAGATGTGGCATTTAACGCTTCAATTAAGTTAAATTGATTGCTTGGCCCTTCTACTCATTTCCTCGTTACTGCACATTACTGTTGCAAGCATAATTATGAAGTGAATCTGATATATTTTTTAAAAGAATTCATTCAATATGTCCGTGTAGTACCTTCTCTTTTATGGTAGTAACGAATTTTAAAATTTTTTTAGATCACACAAGCAATTTATAAGGAATCTTTGCCAGTAAACCCTCTAGCCACAAAGGAAAAAAGAAACATCTATTGGCAGCTCTTTGTTTGCGTAATGTAGACAACGAATGTGGATTGGCTTAACGTTTTTTTGTATTAACAATCACATTCAAATGATACTCATATTTAGAGCTGTTCTAATCATAGCATTTTTATTTCTTTACAGGAAGTAATATCTCCGGATATTAACTTAACAGTAGATCGAGCCTTAAAAAACTTCATAATTCTAGCTTATGTATCACTTTTGATACATTCTCGTGCTACATAAAATTTTCCCAATTATTTTGTTAGGTTTTGTTAAAAAAAAAATTTAAATATTTTATGAAATTTACGCCAAATTTTTTCACACGATGTACGTTGCAGTATGGCTTTTTACGTAAAAATTAAACACTTCATGGCAGCTTGGCTTAATTTTTTCTAAATGGTAACATTTTGATATCGACCACCCTTGCTTTGTGGCGATTTATAAATTTCCAATCGTTTAGATGGGGTAGCTTATTGTCACTCGCATCAATAACATTCTCAATTGAGGGCTGGCTGCAACCTGATGCTCTTACTTTGAGTTTTTCTACAGTCCGGATACTAGTTTCCCAAGTACAGCTGTAAGTACTACAGCTACACATGTACCATGCACTTGAGTCTAAAACTGCCAATTCGATTTCGGTGGAACACGAAATTTATAATGAACAAAACATTCAATTGGTTACTAATCTAGAGCGACAAAATTATTGGCATTATTCAAAGCTGGAAATCTTTCAGCTCATTTTTCGAAATGCCATTATAGGTGTAAAATTATCATCATTTCCGAGTAGCACATTTTCAAAGGAAATTATTCTGTTATCTCATGAGTACGTAGTTGACCGAAACATTGTCATCTGTCATCTATGAAATAAAACATAGGACGAAACACTTTTCTAATATTTGTCTGTTACTTGAGATAATTATGAGAAGAACAGTGAGAAAGACTTTACAACATTTTAGGAAACAACTGCTAGCAATTTAGAAGGAACGCGGTTCTCGATTCCAAGTCGTAACATATTAGGTGATAAACATCGTATTGTTATGTTTGCTGCTGCCACTACTTTCAACAGTTCATAGAACGAGATTCTATTTTCTTCTTCTCGGGAGTCTTCAGCAGCAGGATTATTACATAAAAACATCGGTAATTACAACCTTACGTTTTAAATTGATAATTACTGTCCTGAGATTTGAAGCTTGGTCTGACATCTAATACGCTAACACGCTACATATCAGACTACGACTACTGCAGTCAATATCAAGGATATATCATGAACAGAAACTTCAACCTTTTCACTTTCATCCAATACTTCACTTTCAATTCGTTCTCAAATATCACAAATAATGTATTATTTACGATAAAACTCCACAAAATCTTTGAAACCCTAAAAAAAATTTCAAACACAACACCAAAGAATAGCTAGGAAACTCGTATGTATCAAAATTGTTACATAAGATAGAATTATGAAGTTTTTGAATTTTTTCACCCCTGTTTGAAATTTTCTTTTGCTAAGGAGTGCCCACAAAAAAAAAATGGACTTACACTTTTTGTTATAGAAATAAAACTAAGTGGCGGATTTTTTTCGTTTTATATTTCAATTAAAGTAAATAACATTTGAATTCCTTTTGTGTATAAATTTTTTTTTTTTTTTTTGACGCAGGTCTCAGAGTATCCAACTTTTTGAGCCACTTTTCTTCCACATATGTTAGGGTGTTTTAGAAAAATACGTATTATTTTACATAATTTGTTTTGGTTGTCAAATCCTTTTTTCTTCCACTTCCACGCTTTCTCTCAACACTTAAAAACTTCTTATATTGTTTTATTCTTACCTTAGAAACTGTTTTTTGATTAACACCTGCGAGCCTAGCAATCGTTTTAGGTAAGCGGGGCGGTTTCTTATTGAAAATATCAATTATTTTTTTACGACATTCTTGTTGGATGGCCACTTTCAAAAAACTATTTTTGCAATTGCAATGACATTTAGCACGTGGGTTTTGAAACAGATAACTAACAAAAACAATGTAACGGTATTCATTTTTTTCAATTATGATAAAAATTATAAGTTTAAAGATAGGCCTAATTTTTTTTTTTTTTTTTGTGCGCACTCCTTATTTAGTTTAAAATAATGACTATAACAATTCCTACGAATGCAAAAAAATATCAGGTGTCCAACGTTTTCTGAATTAAAGTTATATAATTTTAAAAATTCAAAATGTATCATTTTTGATATAAAGCTTGATCTACGGTTAAGAAAGAATTTTAGATTTTTAAATGCGCTAAAACTTATCAGGCACTTAGAAAAGCATAAAAATGGCAACAAATTTGCTTGTTTTAAAAATTGTTCTCGATTCCAAGTCGTAACATATTAGGTGATAAACATCGTATTGTTATGTTTGCTGCTGCCACTACTTTCAACAGTTTCATAGAACGAGATTCTATTTTCTTCTTCTCGAGTCTTCAGCAGCAGATTATTACATAAAAACATCGGTAATTACAACCTTACGTTTTAAATTGATAATTACGTCCTGAGATTTGAAGCTTGGTCTGACATCTAATACGCTAACACGCTACATATCAGACTACGACTACTGCAGTCAATATCAAGGATATATCATGACAGAAACTTCAACCTTTCACTTTCATCCAATACTTCACTTTCATTCGTTCTCAAATATCACAAATAATGTATTATTTACGATAAAACTCCACAAAATCTTTGAAACCCTAAAAAAAATTTCAAACACAACACCAAAGAATAACTAGGAAACTCGTATGTATCAAAATTGTTACATAAGATAGAATTATGAAGTTTTTGAATTTTTTTCACCCCTGTTTGAAATTTTCTTTTGCTAAGGAGTGCCCAAAAAAAAAATGGACTTACACTTTTTGTTATAGAAATAAAACTAAGTGGCGGATTTTTTCGTTTATATTTCAATTAAAGTAAATAACATTTGAATTCCTTTTGTGTATAAATTTTTTTTTTTTTGACGCAGGTCTCAGAGTATCCAACTTTTTGAGCCACTTTTCTTCCACATATGTTAGGGTGTTTTTTAGAAAAATACGTATTATTTTACATAATTTGTTTTGGTTGTCAAATCCTTTTTTTCTTCCACTTCCACGCTTTCTCTCAACACTTAAAAACTTCTTATATTGTTTTATTCTTACCTTAGAAACTGTTTTTTGATTAACACTGCGAGCCTAGCAATCGTTTAGGTAAGCGGGGCGGTTTCTTATTGAAAAATCATTATTTTTTACGACATTCTTGTTGGATGGCCACTTTCAAAAACTATTTTTGCAATTGCCATGACATTTAGCACGTGGGTTTTTGAAACAGATAACTAACAAAAACAATGTAACGGTATTCATTTTTTTTCAATTATGATAAAAATATAAGTTTAAGATAGGCCCAAATTTTTTTTTTTTTTTTTGTGCGCACTCCTTATTTAGTTTAAAATGACTATAACAATTCCTACGAATGCAAAAAATATCAGGTGTCCAACGTTTTCTGAATTAAAGTTATATAATTTTAAAAATTCAAAATGTATCATTTTTGATATAAAGCTTGATCTACGGTTAAGAAAGAATTTTAGAGATTTTTAAATGCGCTAAAACTTATCAGGCACTTATAAATGCGAAATGGAATCGAATTCCGAAAGATGTTATTGATCATTTGGTAGAAAGCATCTCAAACCGCGTAAATCAAGCTATTTCTAATATGGATCTATGGACAAAATATTGAAATTGGGTTTGTTTCTTGAATTTTCTTGAAACGTGCAAAATTGAGTTTATGTGGATTATTTTGGTTTTTTCCTTCAAACTCATTGAATTCATTTCATTAATTATTGTTTTTTTATTGCTATTTGTTAAGAATAAAATGACAAATTAAAATTAATTTTTTTTTTTTGTATTTGCTTGTGTGGTTTTGTTTTTGTGGATGACGAAACTCAGTATTGTGCACATGCACTCACTTCTGCTCGTCACTGTATGTCTGTAAACATTGTTATAGTTGGATATAATATTGGTAAATTGTAGACTGCCTTTAAAGCTTTATTCTGCATGCGTTGTAACGATTTTAACTCAGTAGTTATTTTTTATATCCATAGATGATGGCTAAATAATTAAAATTACAGCTTTCATTCCAAGAGATTGTATGTGTTTATCCCAAGGACCGTTGCTCTGAATATTAATTTCCAAGTACTTAATGGACTTAATTTCTGTCACCTCTTTTCCATTAACAATTATCGAAAAATGTATATTATTAAAAGTTGGCTTAAATCGTATGCGCTGAGTTTTATTAGCATTTAATATAAGTTTATTTATTCTGCCAAATTCACATATTAGTGCAGCATCCCTTTCCATATAAGCTTTTACAACTGTTTCATGCCTGTATGGATAAAATAGACAAACATCATCTGCATACATAAATATTTTCCCTGCCAATGATCTGTTAGATAGCTCCTTAACAATTGACGATCTTTTTCTTGAAAACCATAAATTTTCAGTTTATCAATCAAAATATCTTGATCAATTAGATCAAATGCTTTAAAAAAATCATTAAAAATTCCAGCTACTCCTCTATATCCTTTATTCAAACTCTTACAGATGTATTTAACGACGTTAAGTACAGCTTCTAAAGTTCCACATCCTTTCTGAAAATATATTGAAAATCATTAAATAAATTGTCGTTTACCTACTATGCATTATATAAGTTAACACACAATTATAACAATTTATTGTTTAACAATTATAACAATAATTGTTATAATTATTCTCACCCTTATTTTTCCCTATTCTTCTTTAACCTTTTAGTTTTATGCTCTTTACTCTCTCTCATATAATTACATATTACTGTTCTATCTCTATAACTTTATTTTGACCTCTGTTCTTCTCTTTACCATTTTAACTATTCATATTTCTATCCTATAAAAGGCTTTTAGATTTTAGTTTCTCTCTCTCTTACTTCTAGACTCTTGTTAAGCGATCCTCATAGTAGGAAAGCGATCTTGACTATAAGTTATAAGTTATTAAATAAATAGAATAATAAAATAAAATAAGTCAAGTAGTAATTTAATAAATAAAATAAATCTTTATTCTAAATACAAAATAAATGTGAATTCAAATTAATAAATAAATGTGAAATAAATTAAATGAAACATTTGTGTTTTTAACGGTTCCCTATTTAAATAAATAAAATACCCATAGAGGTTTAATTGGCGCCCGAGCAGGGACCGTGCTTCCTAAAATCCAAAGGAAAAAAATTTTAAATAAATTGGGTCAAAAATCAAAAAAAAATGATTAATTGAACATTAAGGCCCATTGTTTTTGTATTGTGAAAATCGTAAAATT